>OY977950.1:25095969-26561245 GCA_963854355.1 Epinotia brunnichana | reverse complement strand
TATTCTAATGTTCTTATAGAGATGTATACTGTCTCTAAGCGTTAGAACAGAAAAAAAGGATCATTAATGTAATATTGTCAGAGATGTACAGGGTCAATAACAATAAAACGTGTCAAGAACAGAATGATGTCTCTCGTCAAAATAATGATAATAACACTAGTGTTTTGGTAGTTACTATGCCCTTGCAAGCATGAACAGACCGGACTCCACAAACAGCACCTGATCACGATAGTCTATTCGTTTAGGAGCTACGATGCCACAGACAAACACACAGACACGTCAAACTTATAACACCCATCTTTTTGCATCGGGTGTTAAAAAAGGGTTATATAAGTCTGTAAGCAATCGTCTCTCGACCTATCCCGGGGTCGTCACGTCTGCGGGCCGCTCCCGTGGGCCCCATAACTCCATGCATTAATTTTCTGTAACGACTAACTTTTGAATTCGACTCGTTTTATTACCAACTAGAATTAAGGTTTTAACGTTTGATATTTTCATAATTATCTAGGGTAGCAGTTAAAAGTTTATACGGGGTCGTGTAAAATTACGTTTCGCTTCTGTACTTTGTTGGGTATAAAACAATTATCTGTAGCAAAGAACATATTTTAAGAAAGAATATATGTTTTCATATTTTACCTACCTCTTGCGGGGCATTTGAAATTAGTGATAAAAAGACGCGTCATAAAAAAATAACTATATGTATAATTTTAAGAACCCTATTATAGAGACACCAAAATGTAACTACGTGATGTAATAGGTTTTTTTTATATTGGTAGGTAATCTGACACAAATCAAACTAACCTAAGAGCATTCCTATGGGTTCTATAACTTCTATATAGGTACTTACTCGTATTTAATAGGGAACTTGCATGGGACTTCAATTTCGAATAAATTGCACTCAATCGATGCGGATATACGTAGAGATATCATACAAAAGAAAAAAAAAGAAAAAAAAACGATTTTATTAGTTTTACCTAACGTTAAAATGACGAATTAAAGAAATTATTAATTGAGAAATGTTATTACTCAGTAGACGAATTTTTAAATGATGGGTCTTTATAAATTTTATGAATGACATATCTAAATTGACATATAAAAATATTGTAGAAATAATGTAAAAATAATATGAAATTAAAGTCAAACTAATTGTAATTAAAATGAATGAATATGTATCTAATGCAAAAATGTTAATAATGTTGTTATTGTATGCATGTTAGTATTAAGTTGTGTCCTTACAGGGCGTCATGGTCTGACCTGAATACTGAATGTAACACCTTAATTGCAATGTACATGGCTTTACAAATGAATAAAGAATAAAGAATAAAGAATATTTATTTTTTATTTTTTCGATAAAATAACATAACAGTTACATAGAATATTAAATTAGAAATTATATTTTGTATGACAAGTATAGACTTAAACGTACATTTTGTGGAGATAATCGCAAATTAATGACTTACTCCATAGTAAAGGCTATGCTGTGACGTCATAGCATAAGCCCGTTTAGTATAGAGCGTTTTCGGGGGGTGCCGGCGCGCGCAGATTTCAAATGCATATAACATCAGAAATATAAATCATAACAAAGTTTTAATGCTACAGTTGTTTTAATGCTGGATTTTACTTTTGTTTTTCGTAATAAAATATTAAGATGCAAGTTCCCTATTATAAAGATCCATCGATCTAAATATAGTAAAATGCATTATTGTATCGAAATATAAACTGACTTAGCCAAAATAGTTGCCAATTTATAACGAGAAACTCTTTTGATGGGGAAAATAAAAGTTATAAAAAGGATTTGTAAAAAAATGGAGAGTATGAACAGTACGATAGAAGTGAAATACGCAGCACAGACAGCTCCCTAGGATGCGCTGTGTTGGGAGTGAGAGACCTGCATGTCTCTTTATGCCAACACAGCGAATCCTCAATTGAATAAAGGGTCGGCAACGCACTTGTGATTCTTCTAGAGTCACAAGTGTCCATAGGCTACGGTACCTGCTTAACATCAGACAGTTTCCCACCGTCGTTTTTTAAAAAAAAACCAGTTAAGTGTGAGTGAGACTCGTGCACCGAGGGTTCCAATAGAAAGTCGTCCACTATAAACTGACACTAACTAAGTATGTATTCACATAATTAGTGCGTGTCAGTTTATACTGGACAAATAATTTTAAATGATGTAACAAAAATTTTACGATTTTCGCAATTTTTCCTTTATCTGTGATATAAGACGTTGCTTCGTACTAAATTTCAAGATTCTGAGTTCATGGAAAGTACCCTGAGGGCCTACCGCGAACGGCATTCGAAGTTTTGCCTCTCTGTCGCACTTACGTACGAATTCGCAAGTATGACAGAGAGGGAAAACTTCGAATGCCTTTCGCGGTAGGCCCTCTGTAGGTTTCGATTCCCTTGCGAGTTGCGAAAATTTGCGGCATAAACGGCTATATATTTTGATTGCGTTGGCTTAGAAGCTTGATTTTTTCACAGCTCTAAGAGACAGTAGACTTGAGTATTTGATATAAATTTCAACTAAATACCTCCACGCGTTCTTGAGAAAAAGGTTCTTGACAGATGGACGGACGGACAACAAAGTGATCCTATAAGGGGTCCGCGTTTTCCTTTCGAGGTGCGGAATCCTAAAAAAAAGTCAATCAATTGTTATTCTAACGAATTGAATATTCATATTTTAAGTATATTCAAATTCATTTATTTCGTATTAATCACACATTGTCGTTCACATTATAATATGAAATATTAACTGGTAACTTATTAATGTATGTGCCGCCTACACGTTCGAATTGTATACACCTACTATTTTCAAAGCTAGCAATAACTTTAACACGCGGCTTTTCGCAGCGCTACAATTGACAGGTGATATATGGCTAGGTTTGCACGACAGACGCGCGTACAATCGCCATCACATACATCGGAGCAAACAAGCACGTCACAAACATCGGAACACACCTCTATTTTCAAGGCATTAGGGTGCATGTGCCGATATTTTTGAACACCTATAGTGTACCTATGTATGTGATGGCGACTGTACCTATCACTACAAAAATTCGCCGTGTAAAAAAAAAACTAAAATCTAAAACAACAGGGCTGGTTATTCCTTACGTGCTCATGCGCTCACCCCACCCGTCACGCCTAACGAAACTAGACCTCTACATACGCTTAGTTACTACGAATCGCGGCGTCAAGATATATTTGTGGGTGATCGTGGAGGTGAGCTTTAAACAAGTTACACAATATCAGGGCAGCCGTCATACATCCCCACTATATCCCGTGCCAACAGGATATAGACGCTGGCTGTATTCTTATCTAAATGGCCTATACTTCCTAGTACGAGTAATACAATGTCACGAGCGGGAATAAATTCGCGTCGACAGTGACCACAAGTTGGCAGCGTTTTTAAGCTTTTTATAGCGGTGTATGGGCGGTTAAGTGATAACAGTTTTGTTTGGGGGTTTATGAGTTTAATAGTATTATTATAAATATATATGACATTGATGATGACCTTTATTTGAATCGCTTGTAACCGCGATATGTTGCGTAATTAAATGTGAAAAATGCACCTCAATTTTATTAAAAAAAGATACGGTTAAATACGTAACAATAACAATCATCGATCGATTCGAGGATCAGCTCTCGACTATCGCAAGAGAACTCCAAAATCAACTTGAGAAAACGCATTTTAATTTACAGGGCAATGAAAAGCTTGACAATTTTTACAAGCTTTATATTTACTTGACCTGGCCCCGTAGCATGGATGGCGTTATCACGCGATAAGTGATAGGATAAGCGCGTCGTCTCGTTCTATCGAACGGTGTCAGCCAGGGACGGATGCTCTATCCTGTCACTTATCGCGTGATAAGGCCATCCATGCTACGGGGCCTGTTCGTATGTATGTAAGTATATAAGTATGTAAGTAGAATTTGCAATCCATTTTTCGATCACTCGCTGTTATTCGATTGAGCTGAAATTTTGGGTATTAGTATAGTTTGGATGACAATTCAATATTATGGTACCATCGAGCTGATCTGATGATGGAGACAGAAGGTGGCCATGGGAATTCTGTACTTAACCGACGTAACCCCGTTGCGTTTGGGCTCGTTAGAATCGTCTCAAGTAGTTGATGATGGTATACAGAAAAGTAAAGTCGGCAATAAAAGCTTGTACAAAAAATTAAATTTTGAACAGAAACTTATTATCACATATTATCTGTTCTGCTTCTTAGACAAGTATGTTAGACGGTAGTAAAATTAGTTTTTTAATGTTAAGTATATACACCTAACTACATGAATCTTAATTCAATAATAACATGTCACTATATTATTTCCAAACTGGAAACTACCAATTTATTCTTCAGCATAACGTTAATTTACTATTTCCTTTTGCAAGTCTTTAGGTATTCACTGCTCTTCTATTTTAAGCCTAGTCTCTGAAAGGCTAATTTCATCTGTTAAGCTTTGCGATTCCTTTTCGTTCGTAAACAATGTAAAATTAAAACAACCGCTCACTTTTAAAACCTAGTATTTCCCTAAAATGTCATGTTTGAAATTGAACTTTAATGGATAATGAGTAATGACACGGTTTCCCTGTCATCAATACGATTGAGTTGCAAATACAATGTTAAGGGAGTTAATCCACAAAATAGTAAAACATGCGCTTTTATTCTTGAATTCCAAAAATAAAGTGTAGTCTCATTTAAAAACTTTAAAGATTAAACTAGGTTTATTGGTTTTACAAATGAATGTAAGCATGAAACATGTTTGAGGATTTGCAAATACATTTAAAGCTATGTTTCACAGAGCCACGATTCTATTTAACTTAATTGACAGAAGAGACATCCCTAGGATATCACTTTTTTTGGTGGTATCACGATTCGAATATTCGATTTGACGACCTCTGTAGGCTAGTTGGTACCTACGAAGCCGGAGGTCCCGGGTTCAAATCCCGGTAAGGGCATCTATTTGTGTGATGAGCACGAATATTTGTTTCTCTGTCATGGATGTTTTCTATATATTTAAGTTTGTATTTATCTATATAAGTATGTTATATCGTCGCCTAGTACCCATAGTACAAGCTTTGCTTAGTATGGGATTAGGTCGATTTGTGTAAGTTTGTCCCCAAATCTTTTTTTTATATCGGCCCACTTTGAAGCCTACTAACAAGGCAAACAATTCCGAAAAGCCGTTAACATATCACCACTTTCCTTCTTAACTTGACTGTAGCAAAATGCTTTTCGACATTAAGTCGGCTATAAACACTATATCATCTAACTATGGCAGCATTGTATCTAATAACAATGGCAGTTAGAAATACAACGTTATTGTATGCCGATAAAGATCAAAATTGCAACAAATGAAAAACCGATACGAGCTTGCAAAAAATATCACACCATATTATTTTGTTCAAATGTATATTTATGGTAAGCATATGGTTTTAAACCATATAGTAACAAGTTAAGGTTTAAATTCGCCTGTGTAATAATTAGGTTATTTTTGGGAGAATCGCAGTTCATTTTGAACAAAACTTTATTTTATGAGCCGTAATGAGAATGTATGGGTGCGATGACAACTTAAATACCTCATTGTTTTGTCTGTTTGTCGCATTTCAGCAGTTTATCTGCTACATTTTGTTGGATTACTTTGGAATGCGGATTTTTAACAATGTATGCTTATGTTTAAACTGCAGATTACTTCTGTATCCCCGCAGATCTGAGGTCTGGATCCCCGCTCTGGGTCATTTCTGGTGCAAAGGTTAGCCATAGCTGTTTGTGTTTAGGACGGCTGCGGCTAGCGCGATGGGCAACTTTGCACCTGGAGCGACGCGGGGGGTTCATTTGATACTTAGTTTTGAATTTAGCTTAGTAGTGAATTTTAATTTGAGGTCCTATTGTTTTTCACCTCATTAGCTCGGAAAGCCCTTTTTGTATGTTTGATAGAATAGTTTTGACATTTGAACGCAGCTTAAGTGACATGTCTGTGACAGCTAGTAAAACTTAGAACGTTAAAAGTACTAAATGTTTGGCTCTTTTCATTTTTTAGTTTCCTGACATATTTTATGTGACATGTTTTTTTTTGTCTTACCCTTTTTCTTATTTTCCTCGCTGTAGTGAGGTGAAAAATTCTGTGTTATACACGGGTGAAAAGTCATTTTACGTATCGTGTGTTGAAATACTCGCTACGCTCAGGATTCTATATTTGAACCACTCGCTTCGCTCGTGGTCAATCATGTAATTCTTTCGCTAGCTCGTGTTTCAAATAAACACTCGCAGGTAAAATACAACTTTCCCCCCTTGTATATCAAATAACTATTGTATTATTTAGACTGTTTTTTTGTCTAGTCATACATCTTTATTTTTTACCTTGACCCTCATTCTGTATCTGGGGGCACGGCCCCAGGCAGGCCAGGGGCAGTGCCCCCCCAAGTCGAGCAAAACAAAGAGGCACGACCGTACCATCCTTTTCTCGAAGCCATTCAGGCCATTTTCAACATCCTGTAATTTTGTGCTGGCTAAAGCTAGAACCGTAAATTTTCAGAAACACTTAGGGCATAATATGGCTTTAGTTTAAGAACTATTGTCCGTCAAAGTTCGTTAGTTTTGTCACTGACATACTCACTGATAATGATCACGCTAATTCTAAGGTACTTCTAGCAGACCCAAAAGCTCCAAATTTCAAACGTTATTCGTTTTTACTCATAAAAAACCAATTTCAGTCACGTTTCAGAGATATACAAACTGAAGTAAGTTTGTAATCCTACAAATACATGCGATTACAAAGTTACTTTTGCAGTTCCTTCCTGCAAAACTATACAACCGTTATTTGCGGTTGGTAAAATAACATTCCCATACAAAGTCTACAAAAAGAAATGAGATCCCATAAAAAACATTCCATGTAAAAAGTAGGCAAAGTCTCGAAACTCTTTCACTGTAAAAAGTGGTGAGATATTTCGTAGAGCCAAGTCAGGCATTCTTATTAATCTTTATTTGCTTGCTAAATAAAATTTTGTGACTTGGCAATCACACTTACATAGTTTTAGGTACCTATGCATAAATTAGTAAATGCAGTAAAGTTGTGTGATTCCCAAGTTGCAGAATTTTATTTAGCAAGCAAATAAAGATTAATATGAACGCCTGAATTGGTTCTACGAAATATCTCACCACTTTTTACAGTGAAAGAGTTTCGAGACTCGGCCTACTTTTTACATGGAATGTTTTTTATTGGATATTAATATTCTGCAACAATTATCTATCATATCCGGATGCATACGAGGCGGAATGCGAGGAACTAGCATTTTTGTCTATTCTTGTCAACAAAGCGAATCTATAAATGATACAATATGACTTGTAATGAACTAGTTGGTACTTGGTAGTGACCCTGCCTACGAAGCCGGAGGTCCCAGGTTCGAATCCCGGTAAGGGCATTTATTTGTGTGATGAGCACGATTATTTGTTCCTGAGTCATGGATGTTTTCTATGTATTTAAGTATTTATTTATCTATAAAAGTATGTCTATCGTCGTATGTAAGCTTTGCTTAGTTTGGGACTAGGTCAATATGAGTAAGTTAAAAAAACCGGCCAAGTGCGAGTCGGACTCGCGCACGAAGGGTTCCGTACCATTATCAATAAAATATTTATTTTATTCTGTTTTTAGTATTTGTTGTTATAGCGGCAACAAAAATACATCATCTGTGAAAATTTAAACCGGAACTATCACGGTATCAGTGAGATACAGCCTGGTGACAGACAGACGGACGGACGGACGGACGGACGGACAGCGGAGTCTCAGTAATAGGGTCCCGTTATACTCTTTGAGTACGGAATCCTAAAAAAAACTTCTGGGGTTTACAGTTTACGGAGTCGGCTTGCCCACCTTAAGAGCCGTATGCTATAAAAAAGGGAAACTTAGAATACTGAGCCAGTCGGTAATCACATCAAAAATGGGGTGACCTGCATGTTTCTAAGCGGCGACATGGTAACGGCGTTTAATTGTCCCGAATCGCTGGGATTTATGACAATATTGCCTTGTGCAGTGTACATTGATGCGTGTTTAAAGAGATGAATTAGCCATCGAGCCGCGATGCTGTCAATGTTTGTATAACTGCTGACATGTCCATTGTCCAACATCCTGCCAAAAAAGGCGCGGGATAGTACACCCGAAGGCGCAGTATACACGAGGCATTTTTGCACCGCGCAACATGGGCGTGCTTAACCTTATTTGGCTTGGTTGAAAATTGGCTTCACAATGTTGTCCGTCATACTCCATCTATCTTTTTTTCTAGGTCTGAGCTTCTTTACTCGGCGCCACTATATTTGTGTACCGTATCGGTGATGTCAAAAGTCATTTGCCCCTCACTGCCTCGGATAGCCGTCTTTTATCCTTTAAAACCAGTGAGCAAAAACGCATTTTATCCACTAGTGGACAAAGTAATTTGACCTTGGAGCGTATTTCATGTATCTCATGAACCGTGACAGTTAGACAGTTGAAATTTTCAAAGATGATGTATTTCTGTTGCCGCTATAACAACAAATACTAAAAAACAGAATAAAACTAATATTTAATAGGGCTCCCATACAAAAAAACTTTTCAAAATTTCTTGTTGCCTTCATCAGGCGCTGGGTCTCAAAATGTATGGGAAAACTAAAATAGTAAATTTTGGTCAAGTGCGAGTCACTTGACCAAAATTCTATAAAAAATTGTTATTTGTTTTTTTTTTATACAAGGGTGGAAATTTGTTGATTTGTGTAAGATTGTCCTGTATTATTATTATGTATCTCCTGTTTAAATTCACGGGACAAAGCCCGGTCCTTTGGAAGGCGTGCGTGGGGATATAGATCCAACACGTAGCGGCCCTTTGGAGACGAAGTTTAATGTGATGTAATACACCTGCTAGAACCCATTCACGGGTACAACGGTAGATACCCGTGAACCGGTTCCAACAGGCGTTGGGGCTATTGTAGGTTAAGAGGAAAGAGTAACGGGCTATGGATGAAATTTGGATGGACAAATGAATGAGCTATTGCAAGAGTTCCGGACACCTGCCATAACATTGTGAGATGCTATCGAGGCAGGCGGTGACTAGCCACTCGCTAGATGGGCCCCTGAAAGCGTCGTCGTACAGACGGCCAGGAGCAACACCGGGTGAGCGGCTCAGGGGTGTCGAGAGGTGGTGCTGCGCTTTCTCCGAAGTTACTCGCGGCGTTATGCCCTTTAACACTTCCACCCCTGGAGCATATAGCTCTTACGACTCCTCTCTGGACGGCCAATGAAGGCAAGCCTGAGCTGAAAGTCCTACGGGCCCCCTTGGGGTTCCACTCCGACCGACGAAGACACGCCGGAGACGGAGGCCCTGACCGACTCTCGGGAGCACTCGGGTCCGTGGGGTCGTTACTCCCCAACAGCTCGCCACAAGCTGCCCTGCAGGCTTATTATTATTATTATTATTATTTATTATATAATTAAATAAAGTTGTTTTGCATACTCGTACCTATGCACTTTCCTCGCTACAGTGAGGTGAAAAGTTTTGTGTTACAAAACAAATGTATTTTACTTCTCGTGTGTTGAAACACTCGCTACGCTCAGGATTCTATTTTAGAACCACTCGCTTCGCTCGTGGTTCAACTATACAATCCTTACGCTTGCTCGTGTTTCAATTCCACACTCACGGGTAAAATACAACTTTGCACACTTGTATAACAAATAACTATTGTTTCATTGATACAGAAGCGATAGTCAATTGTTTCTGTAGCGTGTTTCAAGTGGAATCCTCATATATCGCTACCTTCAAAAGTTAAGTACGTACCTAGAGCGCATTTAACAACTGTGTAATTGTACAGTCAGCATCAAAAGTAGCTACGCAAACGAAGACGTCAAAAGTCTTTATTAAAAGGGAATAAGAACTTTTGACGTCTTCGATTGCGTAGCTTTTTTTCATGCTGACTGTACCATCAGTCAAAACTTAAAATAACTCATCATTCTACTAAATGCAATTTTAGAAAGAAAGAAGTAGAATATAATAAATTACTAGCGCAGAAAAGGTACCTACATATAAACTAAATTAACTAAAGAAAATCTAAAAAAATCTTATGGCTTGCTGCAGTGTTGTCACCCAGATTGACTTACTTGTCAGTAGACATTGACAGCTTACTGATACCGCACCGCGAAATGCAGAAATGGCCTTAAGCGTCTCCTACACAGGCATTACATTTCGGGTTACCGAGATATGCTGAGTTCAATTGGTCTATCAAACCCCGCAATATAGTTAAACTTGCATACAATTTATTGCATGTGTAAATTGCTTTAGTTTAAGGCAAGCAATGTACACTATGATCTCTCGGCGCACGCGCAGCCCCGGTAATCGCCGCCGGCGCTGGCGCCGCCTGGCGAGTGGCGACTAACGGCACGCGTGATTGGATCATTTATGTCTACACCTTGAGGTCTATTCCGCTGCATATGCAATTGAAACTGGTTTGGCTTTTTCCCACTTTAGTCGGACTCGCCCATGAAGGGTTCCGTAAAATAAATTGCGGTTTACGATTTATGACGTATTAAAAAAAAGCTACTTACTAGATCTCGTTCAAACCAATTTTAGGTGGAAGTTTGCATGGTAATGTACATCATATATATTTTTTTAGTTTTATCATTCTCTTATTTTAGAGGTTACAGAGGGGGGGGGGGACACATTTTACCACTTTGGAAGTGTCTCTCGCGCAAACTATTCAGTTAAGAAAAAAAATATATTAAAAACCTCAATAACATTTTTGAAGACCTATCCTATATAAGATACTCCACACGTGTGGGTTCGATGAAAAAAAATATCTGGGTTCCAGTTCTAAGTATGGGGAACCCCAAAAAAAATTTTTTTTTTCTTTTTGTGTGAAAATCTTAATGCGGTTCACAGAATTCATCTACTTACTAAGTTTCAACAGTATAGTTCTTATAGTTTCGGAAAAAAAGTGGCTGTGACATACGGACGGACAGACAGACAGACAGAGATGACGAATCTATAAGGGTTCCGTTTTTTGCCATTTGGCTACGGAACTGTAAAAAGACATGCGCTAAATTATCGTTTTGAGAAAAAAAAGAAACTGTCTGTGCTGTCGCTGTATATATTTTGGTGTTTTGATACGTTAGACATAGTGAGAGCATAGCGCGCACGCGACTAATATAAAATCTGTTTGAATTTCCATGCGCTTAGAGAAATGGATCACTTTAATTATGCTAAGTGGTAGCTCTTTTAGTGGGGTTTTAAACCGTCTCCAATGTGTGTTTGAGTGAAACGTTTAACTGTCTCCAGAAGAAGTGACTTAATCAAGTCGAATAACTTTTTTTTTGACGGAGTGGAAATGCACTTACGCATCCCCCAGCCGGGAAGCTATAACGGGGGGTAAGTGGGACTCACCCCCAGCCATCTCTATTTAAAGAGAAGGGGGAGGGAGTCTACCCACTAAAACCACTCTGGCGTCTCCGTTTCTGTCGTTAATGGGAGCGCCATGGGGTCGCGAACATGTCACCACGAAAGATTATTTGGGCGGTGATATGTTGTACCTCTTCTATAGGTGCCGCTCTAGGTAGGTATTTCTTTTGTGCATGAGTGGGTCCGCAGGAGCAGATAATGTACACTCTTATTTACTAACAAGAAAACTGCAACAAAGAGGGTCTTTACGATAATGACCTTTCATCCCTTCCAAAGAAAAGAACCCTTAAAACTATTCCAACCCCGTACTCGATTCCTCGTTTTATCTGTTTCAATTCTTTCATTTAGCACAATAAGAGTTCACAATCAATTTCAAGCCACGTTTCTCTCTTACCAACTTAACTTTGCACACCCTTAACCGTTATTACATGGTGATAAAGTTAAAATTGGGTTGTGTTAAAGTTGGTAAAGGTTGGTAATGGTCTACGTCCACTCATTCAAGTGAGCATGGATTGATGACTATGGCTAGGAGGTGGTTTGCTGTCTCGAGAATTTAGCTCGGACGATCGGTTTTAAGTTGTGGGGTTATAGCCGAACGGCCAACCGACTTTTACGAAGGAGATGGTTCTGCATTATTTAACTCTATAAACCAAAAACTTTAACCAAAGACGCGGTAGCGTATTTGCAAATGTAAATCTTTGAAGTAGAATAATAAAAATATCTAAGCCATACGATATATAAATAACTCTTCCAACAAAGGCGCCCATAGCATTGTTTTAAGTTATTTTATTTTCAAGTTTGAAATCCCATTCCAATTGAAAACGATTATAAGGGATTACTCCCTAAACTTGGCAAAATAAAACAAAAGCGTGCATTTAGCGCAAAAAAACGTTATAGAAAAAAATGACTATAAAATGTGTGCACCTACTCAGTAAATTTTAGGGTTAAAAGTTTTATTTTATATTCATAGTTCAATTATTTATTTACAAAACAATGATTACAATAAAATACATATTTAGGTAAGCCGAAAACACTTCTTTCCTTTTTGTGTATTTTTTTTATTTTTATTAAGTGTGCATTTTAGTTATTAATAGTTCATTATATGCATGAATATATATAAGATATTGCATGTATATCTGTTGTTGTTGCCCACCGTGCTCTCACCGAATGGACCCTGCGGAAGACCAGCGCTGGCTGCAAAGCTAGCAATATGCTGAGCAGGGTCCATTTCGTGACAAAATATGTATTATATTATTTCTTTTGTATGTGTAAATTATGTGTCACGAATAAATATTTGAATTTGAATTTGAATTTGAAAAAGTAAAAAGTAAAACTACATCTCGTTCTGCGTCATGCCCGAACCAAAGGTCCCCAAAATGCTTGCGGCATTGCCTCGCTGAACAGCAATTGAGACCTGTTGGACGAGCCATGACCCAGAGCGGGGGTCAAGACCCCTCTCCCTCAAACGTCTGCCTAACTCCTTGAAAAGCCCGAGAGCCTCGCTGCCCCAGGGTCCAGGTGTCTCTACAGCGACTGGAACGAAGTCGTAGGTTGGTTCCAAGGCAGAGTACTTAGTGTGTTTGAACTTGGCGGCATTTTCAGCCGCCGAACCAGCTGATTTAATGGTGTTTTTTAGATGGGACGCTGCAAATGTGCTAACACAAGTGGCATCCCATAGAAGACAACGCCCTCTCTGCCAAGGAACCAACGTCAACCCATCCGGTCTTTTCCCGTCAGTTCGAGACAGACCCGGGGGCTCTAGGATGCACGGTACGTTGGCCGACACCATAGCACGACGCACGATCTCATTAATAGAATGGTGTCTAGGGAACCTACCCGCACATCTTTTGCAGCTTAGCCCGTGGTGGCCATCCTCCTCCACTATTATCCCACAAACGCATCGGTGTGCTTCGCATACCTTTCTCCCCAGCCTTAAAGCAACTCCTATCCTCAGGGAGTCATTGTCGAGCAGAGTGCCGAGTTGAGGGGAAGGCAAGGCATGTAGCCATGCACCGGATTCGGGCTTTGTGAGAGCTTTGAAGCGTGCTAGGTCGGTCCCCGAGGCATCACTCAACAATTGAGCATATGTTTGCTTACAGAGAATGTCGTTCTTAAAATGTAATACGACCACTTTAGCCTAGTTGGTAGTGACACTGCCTAACACTACGAAGCTGGCAGTCCTAGGTAGACCCCGCTATCGGAGGTGCAAAATGGTAGCTGTCAATTTTTAGGGATGGGTTCAAATTATTTTGAAATACTAGCTATATGCCGATAATTTTCCTTTACTATAATGAGAGTCTAAGACTTTAATAAAACGTGTTTATTTTATAAAACAGGGCTTTATAATTACAAAATTGTCTGTTCAATATTTTTTATTTTTATAAATAAAATCTGCAATCTTTCATCATTACTAACAAATTATCATCATCTTCATAGTACGAACCATTCATAAATTTATTAAAAATAAATAATTAATAAATCTTTTTTTTATTTCCACCAAAAGGGCTATCGTATTCTTAATGAACAGTCCGTTTTTTTTTAGATTCTGCAGTAATTTAGTGCACCCACTATAAATATATTCAACAATAAACCCAGTATTATATCTCTATCGAAAATGTTTATCTCAAGAGCGTTCATGCACTGCCCTGCAACTCGAAACATTAGAAAAGTAAAATAGCAACCATAGTATTTTTGTTGTACTGATAATAGTTTATATTTTTGATGACAATGATTATCATGGAGCCTAAAAAAAACATTTAACATGTTTTCTAAAAACATTGTAGTCTAAAAAATGGTATACATGTAAAACGAAATGTACAGAATCGGTGTCCGCGGGTAAGTATGAAGTACCTCGGGTTGATAACTATTTTGGAGACCGTACTTTAGCCAAGAGACTTCCGTACTTCTTAAATACTTTACCCGAAGACATCCGACATGAACCAAATAAACATAAATTTAAAAAAAGCACTAAAAAAACACCTACTGAATACACTTGAGTAACGTTTGCTTATTTTGCAAGCAAGGGTTATCACACTCATATTTATAATAAGATTAATAAGTTATCATTTAAGTATAAAATAGGATTAAAAACGATGTTATGTATATTAAGCATAAAAGAGACTTACCTGCAGGCAAACTGTTCAAACAGTTTTGCAGGGACATGTTTAAGAATAAGTATTTTATATCTTTGGTTAATAAATAAAAATAATAAAATAAAAAAAATAAGTAACAGTATCGATATCGATATCATAAATATTTTTCCAATCCCTAAGAACTTGACAGCTACCAATTTGCACCTCCGATAGCGGGGTCTAGTCCTGGGACATTTATTTGTGTGATCAGCACAAATATTTTTTCCCGCCTCATGGATGTTTTTTAGATATAATATATGTAGTTGTTTACCTATTTAAGCATGTATATCCTCGTCTAGTACCCAAAAGACAAGCATTATTGAGCTGAGCTTGCTTTGGGACTAGTTTGATTTGTGTAAGATTCTATTACTGACATATATATTATAAGTATTATATTATTATTTTATTTTGCGTTATTGTACACAGAGTAAGCTTCTCTTTGCAAAAATGAATTTAAAGAATTACAATTGCATACATTGCATTGCATGGTTCTAAAATCTATTATATTGTTTATAAAAAAAATTGCGATAAAACATAGTTTACGTAAAAGGCATTTCCAATAATATGGCTTTTAAATTCAACCCCAAATTGAAAAATATGGCGGAAAAGGATAAAAAAGGTTTCTGTTCTCATTAGGCGCTTGTTTACATTTGACGTTTATGAGAAAAAAAGGCCTTTTAATTAATTCCACGATGTTTAAGCAAGCTCACGTTCTAGCCTCTAGCGATTTCAATAAATAGCTACCAACTCTTCGTTATTACACGAAATTGGGCCTTAGGACTATGACATAAGCAACAATATCGCATTGGCTAGTGAAAGTGGACTGAATGAATAAATAAATAATGAATAGCTTATCAGTTTTTCCTTAAATTGGTACGTGCTCTATCAGCAGGACATTGCTTGCGTCAGTTGTTTTTAATTTGAGCGCGTAAGGTGGGGTCGTTACAATTTTTTCCATTGCCCGATAGATGTCGCTGTTATGGTTGACGGATTTTCTGAAATGCGCTATTGGGATTTTTCCTGTACATAGTGTACTTGAACTTACTAATACCACTGGACTGCGCTTTGCGCGCTGTCAAATAAAATCCGTCTGGTTTAAAAAAGTTTTTCCTTAAATAGGTACGATCTCTATCGTTAGAATTTTTCCGATTGTAAACATATACCATTCAACCAATTGATGAAACCATCGTGAAGGAAACCTTTGTTCTCGGGTGCCGCTTTATTTCTACTTTATACCTACTGATTTTTGCTCTCTCTTTTCCACACAGGTATAGTGAACCCAAACAATATCCAGAGGCCTAACGTAGTTCAATCGTCGCCTAGCCCATCGTCTATAATCGCAAGCATCAACCAGTCGAACTACTTGTGCAGCAAGTCACCCGACCCTTCGCAGCAATCGCCGGCTCACCAAGAAAAGGCTTACAATAAAATTCCCAACCACAGCGACTCGAATAGATCCTTGCCGCCCCAACAAGTCAACTCACCCTAACCTTCAATGAGATCGTGATCGCGCCAATAGTACACAACTCTAATGTTATCTTTATCTTCAAGAATGTACAGACGGCAGAACTCAATCATCACAATCTCAGTAGTGGACGTGACTGGTTAGTAGCCTGATTGACTACGCCCTTATAAGAAAGCTATCTGCCGTAATATTGATGAAACCATCGTGAAGGAAAACTGCATAACAACTCGCTATTGAAGTGTAAAACATTCTATCTTTCAGAAGTTTTATTTACATTCAAATAAGTCATTAAAAAAAATAAAAATCATTTAATTCGGACAACAAAAAAATCCATATTGGGTTAGTACACTTAAATATAAGAAGTATTAGGTTACATTATATTTCAAATATGGCTAAAGAGCGGTGCAGGCTTGCCCAGTGCTGACTGTAGCGACTGTCAAGCCTGTCCGCTATCACTCTCAGGATGCTGCTCGTACTGTCGCTCACTCTGCGGCGCGTCGCTGCGGCGCGCCTCCTCACTGTGGCGTGGAAGCCGTCTACATGGGCGTCCGCGAACATGCCTGACGCGCTGCAGGCGCGCGGTAGGGGCGGCAGCATCCTGAAGGCGTTATTATATTGGACCCGTAGAGCGCTGATCGCTTTCTTCGAATAGTCAGCCCACAGGCTGCAAGTATAAAGAGATGTACAGTACGCTCTAAAAAGTGTTACCTTAACCTGAACTTATGGGCTATCATTTACGCTAGGAGACAATACGAGTTCCAGTCTATTCACCTATACAACCTAATAAATCCTCTTATTGACATCAACTCCACAACCTTTAAAGAGTGTAAAAAGAAAATGATGACTTGGCTAAAAGATAAAAACTACTCCGATGTAGAAAGCTTATTATCAGAAAACGACAGATAAAACTCATTATATACCGACATATTTAGATCCACACCCATACGCGCGCACACACCACACACATAGTCACGCACACACACACACACACACACACACACACACACACACACACACACACACACACACACACACACACACACACACACACACACACACACACACAACACTGCTTTATTATTTAAAATAAACAATTAGTATTAGTTTTAGGAGATTTACTCCTCTTATATTATATTATTATTTAAACATGTTCTGTGCACTTCTGTACGTTTAAAGTTACACTCTATGGAAGAGCGGTGTCTCTTGACACAGGTATCTCGATACTTAAAAAGAGACACCAACCTGTATTTAGTTAAGCTATGTTAAGTTACTGAATAAATTATTTTTCATTTTTCATTTTTTCATCATCATATTCGCCCTTATCGCCAGCGCCCTACGTTCCCGTTCAATATCCGCGTCGTCGCGCAAATTATCGGTTACAATGTGACCCAGATATTTGACACATTTAACTTGTTTAAGAACCGTGCCGTTCAGATACAATGGAGGTACATACGACGGACTCTTAGTACCCGACTTAAACACCATAAGCTCGCTCTTAAGGGCGTTGTATCTGAGGCCGTGTTCACTTGCATATTTCTCACAAACATTTAACAATATCTCGAGGCCCCCCGGCGAGGGACTCAGCAGCACCATATCGTCCGCTTAGCTTATATTATTCAGGCATACACCGCCAATATGACAGCCGATATGATTGCTGCGAAGTTCCTCTATCAGCGCGTTGATGTACAGGTTGAAGAGCCTAGGAGACGTTCTCCCTCCCTATCTCACTCCGCACTCCAATCTGTACTCCTCTGAGACTTCCTTGCCCCATCTGACAACGTTAACTTGACACATGTACCAACTCCTAAGTATATGAATAAGATCCATTGGAATTATGTAACCCTTCAAATGTACCTAATGCTATTCTCAAGAAAAGATACCGAATTTAAAGATACCATATCATATTTTCTTGAGCATAGGTACAGATCCGATGGAAACCTTCGGAACCGATGGCCGTTGGGGCGGTAAGTTTCTCGAGTGGTGACCACGTACCGGAAGACGCAGCGTGGGTAGACCCGCCAAAATGTGGACTGATGACCTGGTAAGGTCGCGGGCGTCCGCTGGATGCGAGTCGCGCAGGACCGGTCACTATGGCACTCTTTGGGGAAGGCCTGTGTCCAGCAGTGGACCGTCTTTCGGCTGATATAATGATGATGTGTATGCAGACGTGCAGTCATATTTCTACTCAATACTTCTGCCTGCTACCTACATCATAAACAATAAATAAATCAATATCAGCAAACTCGAAACCACATCTTAATTAATGCAAAGACTATCCACTCCCCTACAAAATCACTTCACATCTTCATAAAACAATCGCGCACGCTAAAATATCGCCGGTCTCAGAGAGATAAAAATCAATTTTCGGGGCGTCGCGGCCCGCGGCGCGTGACGTGAATAACGAGTGAACAATCTGTACGTAAATTGGATGTTAGTCTGTGATTTGAGTGCTTATAAATTTAAGAGGTGATTTAGGGAACGGCGTGAGGGGGCCCTTGTTCCTATTTATTATAGTTTTGAGAAGTATCGTCTGCATTTTTCTTTGATACGTAAAGTCTGTAAGTATGAGTGGCAGTATGGACCAAGGGACTAAATACAGTATGTTGTTCTTCAATAAAGGAGTATATAAATGTTGAAAGGGTCGGCATGTAAAGGAAAAGTGAAGCTAGGCCTCATTCATGTCTTATCCTATCTAGATAGAAGTTTAAACCAAAGCGGGAAATCGTATAAAATTTGACTGGGTTCGAAAGCAACGAGTCATATTATTATAGACGTGTTTGGGCCTGGTCACATGTCTGCGGTGAGGCGCCGCCGACACAAAATTTTGCAGCGCGGCGCTTTTTTTTATTTTTTTTATTTATTTCTTACTCAACAAAAAATACGATAAACTTAATCTAAATCTTCGCCAAACTGCATAACAGCTTAAGGGGCTCCCTGCTCCCAATGACCTTCGATCTGTAACTGCCCGTTTATTCGTGTTTTTTATGGCTTATCGTATTAACAACAACGAGGTTTACCGAAATTATATCCCATGTTTACTACAAAACTTACCGTTTTCGAGATATATGGCACCGAACTTTGGCAATTTTAGGCCAAAAAACCAGTTTTTGGGACGTAACTTTTGTGAAAATGAGTTAAAAATAAAAAACGCTAATCAAAATTATAGGTAAGTTCACTATGTATGAGTAGGTACGAGTTTCGGTAGTATAAAAGTTTTAATGAGGATGAAGTGTCGCGTTTTGTATTTTTACAGACCTTTCTTTAAAAATGGATAATTAATTCTGTATTAACATTTTTCAAGTTCACCTGGAAAGCTAGCTTCAATAAACCGAGGACGAGTGTCGATTACTACTAAATTTCGTTGATTTTTGACGGGAGTCCCTTAAATAAAACCCACGTTTCTCAGACAGTACTAAATGCGGGCTTCTGCGGCGCCACGCCGCAAAATTTTGTGGCGCGGCGCCGCATCGCATACATGTGGCCACGCCCTTTTGTTATCTTCATAAAACTAGAGTTTTGGATGCACTACTAATATTACTATCTACTTCCCACTGCTGCAGGCGTATCAGTGGCAAGCAAGCAGTGTAAATATGAAATATTATAATTTTGGGGACACTCTTACACAAATCGAACTAAGCCATAGTAAGCTCAATAAAGGCTTGTGTGATGGGTACTAGACGACGATATATTTAAAAGATATAATAAATACAAAGAAAATATCCAAGACTCAGAAACAAATATGCTTTCCACCAGTGGCGGCGCGTGAATATTTTCGATGGGCAACCCGGAACAAAAAGTTTGGAAAGAGTTTAGGTTTAGGAGTCAAAAAACTCTTACATAATCTTAGCAACAAATTAACTCACTTCACCATGCGAGATTATCGCCTCATATTCATTGGCAAAGAGGATTTCGAGGTGTCAAAAAAATACAATACCTTAATAAATTACATATTTACAAAATATTTTAAAACGAATCACTCATACAATTATTATATTATGTGTTCCAATATTTAAACATACTATTAATGCACAATAGGGAAGATGCCGCTTTAATATTTACCATTATTTTGTAATCAAAATGTTGAAAAAACATAAAATAATAGCTACTGAAACGTTTTTAATTTAATTTATACTAATTTCAAACAAAAATCACGATTTCAAGTAATGTGAAACGGAACGTGTTTTTATCCACCGATCAGCGACTGGTGACGTCACTCCTGTTATGACAACTAATGAAAGGTTATAATTGTACAGCGAAAGACTGAAATTAGGAATTTTGAATATGGAATATTTGAAATGGTCTTAAATTATGGCGAGTGACAAACACGAGTGACGGCACAGGAACTGTAGATCCGTTTAGGCGCGAACGTTTGAATTGTCAGTTTGTAACAGACATTTTTTACTACAAATTATAGTATTTTCATTTTTTAATACACTCGTGGTCCATTCTGCATGAAATTGTTTCAAATGAAAGCAAAAATGAAAATATTGCATCTTGCCTATTGTACAAAAGGAGAGTGGAAGCAAAGTAAAGTAAAGTATTTATTGATTGTAAACTGTGTACATACAGGTGTTAAAATATATAAAAAAGTAACAACAGTTGCTCATTCCGAGCGTACAATATTAAGCCTTAAAATTAAAAGTTTAAAAATAATGTGCACTAACTGGATAAATACGCATTCTAATTTATGCGCTGCTGGTACTCAAAAAAATCATTTAAACTGTAAAAAAGATTGTCCATGAGATTTTTTTTCAACGTAGATTTGAATTTATTACCATCTAACATCTTAATACTACATATTAGGTAAGACATTCAAAACACGAATCGCAGTAATCTTAATCTTGCTAGCTTCTATAGAATATATAAGACTTCTATCTGAATCTGAATCTGAATATCGTCGTCTAGTTACCCATAGTACAAGCTTTGCTTAGTTTGGGACTAGGTTGATGTGTGTAAGATTGTCCGCAAAGAAAAAAAAATGGAATGAACGTAATATTTCAAGATATTGCTAATTTAATCGGGATTTTGGAAGGGGAAAACACATTTTTTCGTTCATAATGTTAATGAAAGTTCATCAAGCGTGATATGTCCACTTTTATATATAGATAAAAAGACCCCATGCCATGTAGGAAATTCCCATGAATTGCCTACCTACTCTTAAACACCAGAAAAAAACAAAAAAAATGTTTTAAAATATACACAACATTACTCACATTCCAATAAGATATTCATTCCCTTCCGACAATATTAATTAGAATTAAAACTTATTATATGTAAGGGTCTGACTGAAAATCAGCGTTGCAGTGTAGGTACTCAGTAGGTACTCACTGCAACAGTATGTTGAGTCTAGCCCCTTTTTGGCATCACAAAATGTAAATGCCTCGTACGATATTGTTTGAGTGTGTTTGTCTATTCCTAAGTCTAATTTGTACACTGTTCCTTTTGTATAAAATGTGATGTTGAATAAAGTTTTTCTATGTCTATGTCTATGTCTAGATAATATTACCGTGTTTCATCAGAACATCTCTGGTCTCCTTAGCAAGAAAGAACCCTTAGAAATCTGTTTACAAGAGTTTAGGGACAAAATATTTATGTAATATGCTTATCGGAAACGTTCGTTAAATCCGGCGGCAAGGAGAAAAATGTTCACATAAAAGGTTTCAAATTGTGTTGTTACTTTTCAAGAACCCGTCAAAGACGAGGTGGAGTATGTATTTTATGTAAAAATTACATATATTATAAGGAACTGACCTTCGTGAACGATATGGCTACCGAATTTAATTTTGAATGTAGTGGTATTGAAATCCCCGCATATAAGTGCATTGTAATTTGTATGTACAGAATACCTAAGTCAAATACCAATATATTTATTTCCAATTTAGTAAAACTTTTACATATATGCTACATAGAAGAGTGTCGACAAAAATAATAATTGCAGGCGATTTCAATATAAACACCATCATTGACTCAACACATACTCGTGAACTAAGTTGCTTATTACATAACTTTAATCATTATCTTCACATTAATGAACCTACTAGGTTAAAATCTTGTATAGGCCATATTGTTAGCAACATACAAAGTGCGACGAGTAAAATTCATCCATTAGGTCTCTCAGACCACGACACAGGTCAAAATTTTTGAGTCAGAATATAAAGCTAAACCAATTGAATACTGGTACTTAAATAAACTTTTTTTTTTTGTTTGTAAAGATAAGAGTGTACATTATCTGCTCCTGCGGACCACTCATGCCCAAAAGAAATACCTACCTAGAGCGGCACCCAGTTGAGGTACAACATATCACCGCCCAAAGAATCTGGAATTTCCTAGATGCAACGGGCCTTAACGGTGAAGTCTAAAAAAGGGCTGCCATAGATCACTTGCTGGTCGAAGCGGCATATTGAGGCCCACAAATCAACAATAATAATAAGTAGTGGAGCCCTATTAACTTTCCTATTTACTGATAATTTATGCCCGACTACGGCAGAGCCGAAAAGAATGCATATTTTAGATATTTGTATTTACGTGTTTGTTAAATGAGGTATCAATCGATTCGAAAATATGCTCCGTGTGACATAGCCAAACCTTTAGTATGAAAAAACAACAGTTTTATTCAGTTAGTTTTCCGTAGTCGAGATACAGTTTTTGAACTTTTTATGCTTGTTAGGTTACTGGAGTTATAGCGTACCTTCTAATTTGTGAGCTACCTTTCAGCTAGTTTCAATTTGTATGCCAACGCAAACAGCGCCTCTGGCGGTAAGTATTAGGAACTACGCGTTGCCTTACAAATTGAAACTAAACGCAAACGCGTTTGAAAAAGTATATGTATCGATAAAACTTATACTAGAGGCTACTGTTTACACAATGAATTCACAAATAGATAGAGGGCCTGCAACACACTTGAGTCTCCTCGAGAGTAGTAAGCGTCCATAAGTCACGGTAACTGTTGACATCAGGGAGGCATAACATTTTTGGTGTTGGGTTTTCGATGGCTTATACGCTGTACCTACTACACCTACACATTTTGAGTCCACTACATTAAAAAAAAAAATACACGCAATACTTTGAACACCCTAAAATAAACGAAAACAGTTTACCAACAAGTATGAGCAGTCGCAGAAAACTACCTATTTTAGGATGAAACGTATTCTCCAGATGTCCGAGTTAGTCCCATGCGGTTTTAGGAATTATATTCACCTACGATATTATTTTCAGGAGTGCAGTGTCAAGTGGTGTTAAGTACTGTAAGGTAATAGGGATGGGACTAAAATACTAGGTATTTTACCCGTTACCACACAAATACGATGGCAGTTAGTATTCGCAAGCAATAGGGGTGTAGACTCAAAATTAATTATTACTCCAAAAGAAAGAATGCAAAAAAATATGGTTAACGATGAAAATCCCAATCAGATATCTCAAAAAATTACGAAGCTACAACCGTTTTAATATTGCTTGTTAGAGAGAGAAAACGCTAGAGGATCGTGACATCACGATCCACGAGCGTCATAGTAAATGACAATCGTTTCATAAGAAGATGCGTTTTGCGGAAAAGGGACAGAATAAACCCCCTCTTAAAACTTTGAACACTCATAAGTTTGTGATTATTTAATCCCCCAGCCTTACTTTTTTCTCCATTTGACAATATTTTTATCCTTTTTCGAGAAAATACATCATTATTGTTTTTTTTATTTGGTGTCTACGCCTCTATTGACTCTAGGTTAATAAAAAATTGGTATGCCTTAATAATAGCTTTTGATGCATTTAGTTATCGAGTATAAAAATATGTGATATAAATAGAACTTACATTTAAATGTTTAAAGCCTTTATCATACAGTTGCCAAAACAGAATAGCTACGAGAATGCAAGGCATCCCGCCAATTCATTCAAGCACTGATAAAAAACTGCTGGTGAATCTTTCTTTTTACTATATAAAAAGTCATCAGAAGACAGAAGAAAACATGTAAACTGTTATTCGTATTCTAAAATAATAATCTAAAAAGGCGAACTTCCCCCTGAACGAATACTTCCCGTTAAGAGATAACTTCCCTACCGTCGTTCACCGTTCCTTCCACCATTTGTGACTTTTTCTACATCTTTATTTGAAAGAGCAAGTGCCGCCTTACACAAGTGTCAAACTTAAAAGGAGGATAGGGCACCATTTGTGACCTGTTGAAAATCAATAAATTTAGATTTTTTTTATTCAACGTAACTGTAAGCACGTTCTTATTTTTTTCCCCTGTTACTCCTAGTCCTAGTATGAATACTAGAATTAGGAGCTCGCAGTTTATTCGTTGTTTAAACATTTCGCTTACTTTTAACATCACCTTAGACACAGCATTAGGTGTCAAACCGGACCCGGGCCTCTTTAGGGCACAACCGGGAATAACGCTAGGAGGATGATGCTATTTTCCCTGTTACGTGTCGTTCACGTACCTACTTACCCTGTTACTCCTCCTATTCCTAGTAAGAGTACGAACATCTCACAAACTACAGAGTGGCATGGCTGGCAGCGGTCACTATATAATTATTTAGTTTACTAGAGATGAAGATTATCGAATCGCATGCTTTTCCTTGTTACTTTTATTCCAAGTATTTTTCCCTGTTCCTCCTAGTATTGAACACATCCCAAACTGCAGAGTTGGCATGGCTCGCAGTGGTCACTCGAGAATTGTTTAGCTGGCTGCCGTGCAAGCCTTTTGGGCATTACTTGCTTCCCTGGTATTCACCTACGTAGGTACAGTTTACAATATATACATGATACGAAGGAGGACTATAATAAATAAATAATAATAAATAAAAACCTTTATTTCAGACCACTGGTCCATAGTATGTTAGTAACAAATTTAGACTTAATAACTATGTTAGTACGTACATGAAAAGCAATCAAAAATAAAAATAAAAAATACACGTAAAATAGAAAATTAAATTAAATGAGGTGTAGATGCGAACCAACACGGCAAAGGCGTCCAGTGATCGTTCGCAGTCCCATCCTATTTGGCCCTGCCGATGGCCACTTCGACCCAGTATTTAAATATGGGGCAGTCCATTCTCTCCGACAATACCCTGAGGAGGCCATTACCGCTGCCACGCACTCGCCTGAGTAGTGATCCAACACGCTTGCGTCTTATTGCGAAAAAATCATCAGTTCGCGCTTCGGCAAACATGTTGGACGCACTACAGTGCTTCGGCATCCGCAACAGCATCCTCAAAATATTGTTGCATTGGACTCTTAGGGCGTTGTATGTCCTATGCGTAAAACTTACCCACAGACTGCAGGTGTAGAACGTCTGACAGTAGGCTTTGAAAAGCGTCAATTTGACTTGTTCATTACACCTTGCAAATCTGCGGGCAAGCATGTTGCCACGCACCGCCATCGCCCTTCTCTCCCTCTCCAGATCCAGGTCGTCCTTTAGGTCTTCTGTAAGGATATGCCCCAAGTATTTAAACCTATCAACTCTCTTCATGGGCAACGCCGCACAGCATGATCGTAGGTATTGTTCTAGGGTTATATTTGCTGGTTTTGAAGAGGACAAACTCGCTCTTGCTAGTGTTATACCTAAGACCATGCTCCTTAGCATACCTCTCACATATATAAATATGTTGCCTCAACGAGTCACTCGACGGACATACACGATGATTTGTAATCCGTGATCTGGAGTATTTCAATGGATGAGGTCTCATACAATTAAATCACTGTTTAGTTACCTAATTAAATTTAATGATAATGTTGACACTAATGTCCTCTTAATGTTTGGTCACCCTACATTTCTTTAAGTTATGTAGATAGGTCAAACATGCCATACGTAAACTAACGTTAGGATGACAAGGATTTTGAATCACAATGTAATTCCTTATTCAGTTTTATTCAGAAAAAAAGAACGTTTGTTGTAGGTAACTTTGAGTTAATCAATTACAGAATTAAAGAATTTTACTCCTGCTTACGGATTAAAAGTCATCGTGTATACTATATGTATATGTGTACCTTAAAACAAATGTGATTTATAGATTTATTCTGCTTTATGTGGCATTAATAGGACTAGCTAAGAGTAGGCCCATAATAAATAAGTGTAGTAAATTCATTACAATTATTCTCAGAACAAAAGTCGAAAGTTTTATTTTTTCTGAAAAAAAACCATTTTGTAAAAAAATCTTTACTTTATCTAAGCA
This sequence comes from Epinotia brunnichana, assembly GCA_963854355.1. Classification (NCBI taxonomy): domain Eukaryota; kingdom Metazoa; phylum Arthropoda; class Insecta; order Lepidoptera; family Tortricidae; genus Epinotia; species Epinotia brunnichana. Next base: position 26,535,064 of record OY977950.1, on the reverse strand, counting down.
GCATGCCTACTCGTGTGCCAATATACCCATGCTCAGGAAACGTGCCGCAAGTCCAGTAATACTTCTGGGAAATCCGTCCCCAGAGGGGTAATCACGTAACGTTACGAACGCGCGTCGGTACAATTTAACTGTCAATTTTCCATATAAAAAGTGACATTTAGACCTACCCGTTCGTACAATGCGTTACGTGATCGACCTGGCTGTTTTTACCTGTAATATTATAAATATATATATGAAAAAAAAACAACAGGAGTTCATACCATATACTATTCTCACCTACTTAATTGCATCATATGTTTGTTTTTTCATGATACGTTGTACAAAGACTTGTGACCTAATTATTTGAATCGTCGGCCACGTCATTTTAAAACTTACCGTTAAGTTTCCCAGAACGTTTATCAGACAAAAGGTGTGTGTTTGTCTTCATATTCTCCGTTAATGCTATCTCGTCAATCACGACTTGCTTCCTAGCATGATGATACAATAAATTTTATCTTCATAAAATTTATTTATAACTGTAGTGAGTAAGGTTGCCTGAGCTCTCGGGGATGCACTGTGTTGATAGTGAGGGAACTGTATTTGTATCATGCAGTGTAGCTAGCATGCTAATTTTATGCACGGTTTTATAGTAACACAAACGTCAAAAACGTATGGGAACTGACAGTTGTGTGACCACATAATCCGACGTAAAAATTAGCATGCTAGCCCCCCAGTTGTTACAACGAATGCTCCAACCAATAGGTATTAGGTCGGTTACGCACTTAAAATAATCCTTAGATATATTACAAAAAAATATATCTTTAGGTACGGGCATTCTGTTCGCCAGAACAAGAACAAAAGGTACCTAGTCTTACTATTTTACATTTATTTTATGTTTAGCTTTTATTTTTATAAAATTTTATTTGCAATAATGGCAATGTATGTGATGTGTATTTGATACGGGTGTTCAATGCCTGAAAATTAAAAAAAATATTAAATTTATTTTGTTTTAAAACTCCTCTGAGAATCGCAAGCACACATGTGTACATCTGGCTGATCGACCTTAGGCTTATTTGCCATAGTCATGTTGAAAAAAAAAGTCAAGGACATTCAAGAGATGAAGGAACGCTGAGAAAGCATCGTTGAGAAGGAACGCTGTAAGAAACTAGCTGTCAGTTTTAGCTAGGTCGCAATATAAGGTAATAATTATTTTTCTCACATTTCACCCGAGGAGAGCTCCGTCCTACCAGTCCTCAGAAACTCCCATACAAAGAGCAAAATGTATGCCGCGAGAGCGGGTTTTGCCAACCTACTAGACAAATATATTGGTTGGCGACACTCATGCGTTGTCAAATTGACAATATATATCTTTCTTTTTTATATTTGACTTCCTTTCCTTCAAATACTTCAAATTCTAACGTCTGTCATCGTGTTTTCTCCATGTTTTAGTGAAAATTATATTTATAAATTCAGGATTTCTGAAAGTTTCATGGCGATCGGGGAGATGAATTGAGCAAAAAACTCCCCTGCTCGCGCTAGCGCGTGTATACGTAATATTTTTGAGAAAGAGACTTGTGCTTGGTGACTCAGAAATTGTCGGTAAAACTAGACGCTGTGAAATGTGTGGCGTCCGAGAAAGCCTCAGGGGAGGTTTCTTTGCCAGTTTTCCCAAAGATGATCTCCGGTAAGTCTAAAACATAACCTAGCTACAGCGCTACAGGTACACATTTACCGGTAGATTTTTTCAGTTGACGTTTTTAGGGTTCCGTAGTCAACAAGGAACCCTTAAAGTTTCGCCATGTCCGTCTGTCCATCTGTCCGTCAGTCCGTCTGTGGCTGAGCTATGGTGTCATTTGTAATTTATTTACTTACTTCCTTAAAGACTAACATACATATATTATCAATATAAACTAAAAATTAAATAATAACTATGAAAACACTGTCACACTTCCTTGTCAAATTATTGATGGTTGAATTCGCTGAATGAAAACATGATTCATGAACAATTTTTTAAGTCTCTCAATGTATTTCAGTTACGCCTGCTGTGAACTTGATTGTTCCCATGGAGTCTCAACTTGTGCCTTCAAGATCAGTGCTTAAAAATATGAATGGTAATAAGAATTTTTAAGTATCATTTGCGCTTGTGATTCTGTATGGTCTGTGTCACCCCGCTGGAAAATAGTTTTGGGTACTATGTCAGTGATTAGTGTGAAGTGGACGTGACTTTAACATGTCGTAGCAATGTGTGTAACCCAACATTGAACAACGCTCTTGCCCGCGCTGAAAAGCCGACGGGCCGAGAACAGGCGCACAGTGCTAAATGCGCTGGCTGGCACCTCGATCACTCATGAACTCATGATTTAGATCCGAGTGTTCACACACACACACATCTCGTGCAATATTCGAATTCGGTAAAGAGGTAAGTTTGAATCCCAGACAAGGAGATAGAATACCTGTTTTCTCGGAAATCATCACCAAAGGAACATGTATTTGTGGTTTTATGTGCCTGTTTTCAGATGTCCACTGTTCGTCTTCATGTTCTTCCGTCCGTCTGTCTACGACCGTCCGCATTGTTTTTAGTACGCATTGGCAACCCTTTATTGATTTGTGGTTTTTTTTTACTTTGACGGTGGCAAACAGGCATACAATCTGCGTGATGATAAGCAGACACCGCAGCCTATGGACGCTTACTATTCCAGAAGAATCTTAAATGCATTGGCAACCCTTTCTTGATTTGTTTTTTTTTTTACTTTGACGGTGGCAAACAGGCTACGATCTGCGTGATGTTAAGCGGACACCGTAGCCTATGGACGCTTACTATTCCAGAAGAATCTTAAACGCATTGGCAACCCTTTATTGATTTGTTTTTTTTTTTAACTTCAACGGTGGCAAACAGGCAAACGATCTGCGTGATGGTAAGCAGACACCGCAGCCTATGGATGCCTACGATTCCAGAAGAATCAGAAATTCATTGGCAACCCTTTATTGATTTGTGTTTATTAGGGTTCCGTACTCAAAGAGTAAAACGGGACCCTATTACTAATTTTTACTAAGACTCCGCTGCCCGTCCGTCCGTCCGTCCATCCGTCCGTCCATCCGTCTGTCTGTCACTAGGCTGTATCTATCTGATACCGTGATAGTTCCAGTTGAAATTTTCACAGATGATGTATTTCTGTTGCCGCTATAACAACCAATACTAAAAACAAAATAAAATAAATATTTTTATTGATAATGGTACGGAACCCTTCGTGCGCGAGTCCTACTCGCACTTGGCCAATTTTTTATTTTAACTTCGACGCCCACAAACAGGCATACGATCTGCGTGATGTTAAGCAGACGCTGTAGCCTGTGGACGCTTACTATTCCAGAAGAATCTTAAACGCATTGGCAACCCTTTATTGATTTATGTTTTTTTTTAACTTCGATGGTGTCAAACAGGCATACAATCTGCGTGATGGTAAGCGGACAGCGCAGCCTATGCGGACGCTTACTATTCCAGAAGAATCTTAAACGCATTGGCAACCCTTTATTGATTTGTGTTTTTTTAACTTCGACGGTGGCAAATAGGCATACAATCTGCGTGATGGTCAGCAGACACCGCAGCCTATGGATGCCTACGATTCCCGAAGAATTAGAAATTCATTGGCAACCCTTTATTGATCTGAGGATTCGTTGTGTTGATGCATAGACACAAACGCGGCTCCCTCACCCGGGACCTCTGGCGACCTTACTCACCCAGGAACACAACACCACAGAGCAAGGTTATTCTGGTTGCTTTGTTCTATAAGGTGGTAGGTACTTCCACAGTTGTGCTGGTCTAAATACTCTAAATGTGAGCGAAATGACATTCCGCTGTGTTAGATTTAGATAAGAGTAATGTGAAGGTAGACCTCTTTTAAATCCTTACGTTTGAATTAAGTGTATGGCCACTTTATCAGGACTTTATTCTACAATACATTACAAGAATCAGTAATATTAATATTTTGTTTAACGCTTATAAATACCATTATCAATATTGTTAGACACAGGACTATATTACTTATTATTATAACGTAACTCTATACTATAATATTACAAAGGTGTAATGTGTGTCGCTTTACTACTTTGTATGTAGCGGGTAATCTCCGGAACTACTCATCCAATTATAAAGATTCTTTCACCAATATATAGAGAAGACCTTTGGAATGGACGCATTATCTTTTATCCCGTGGCTTCCCTTGCGTTCTGTGTACCACGAGAATCTAAAATATAAGTTTATCTGGGAACATCTCTTGGGCTTTTGTTTTTTTTTTTCAGATGGGTCTATGCGGTTTTGGCTGGTGGCAGCAAAAAACTGACAGAACATGTTGGTACCTACTCTTAAATGTAAGAAACGAACACTCGATCGCGATACAGGTGTGTACCTACATCTTTTAATTTTGCTTGTGTCTTGCACCTGTGTGTACTTTTTCTAGCTAACCTAAGGGCAGCAGGGATTTTCACTAGATCAAATACAGATTTATCTACTAACTAGGCAATCACTGGGGTGATAGTATGGGTCCTGTAGGACATTATAGGCCAGTCATATTTGACCAGAAAAATCGAAAAATCGCAAGCTAACTACCATTCCCGTATATCCAAGTTTGCAGCTTCAAAAACCTGTGCTAACTTTGCGGCACTCGAAAAACCACGAAATTTTCGCCATTTTTTTGGTATTGTCAATATACGTCCTAAACTCTGCGGTCTTTAAATAAAGATTTACTTTCGGCTGATATGATGATGATGATGATGAGATTTTATTTCCGCTATCCTAAGGTTGTCAGGAAGAGATCACTCTGTAACGAGAAGACCGCCTGTGGTTCGCCTCTAATTATGTTGATTATGTTCTAACGAGTTGATTTTTTGGTTTTGTTCACAGATTGCGATATGAAAAGGAATGAAATCTAAAAGGAGATTTACCAGACAAGTGCTATAAGTCTAAAAATTCGCAACGGTTAGGGGAATAAAATCTAATGCGCAAACGCAAAACACACGGCGGACCCATCCGGCTACTGAGCGGGCCGGGTCAGGAGTACGGCGCGCGGCGGCGGCGCGTGGCGGGCCTATTCGTCTAGCTCTCTATGAACAACATCGCTCAAGCGGCCGAGCGAGTAACAAGCGGGCGGGGCGGGCGGCGTCGTCGTTTCATTGGTCGTTATACCTGTGTTATGCTTCAAGCAGAAATGTATTTAACGAATCTATTTACACACTTAACTAATGAAACGTCGTCGCCTAAGAATTATTGTGTATAATATTTATCGCCGAAATGGTTATGCGTAAGACAATATTTCGGCGAAAAATACGACCTTATTACCTATAATATAATCAGGACAATAGTGTTCTGATAATAATATTAATGTTGTTTGGACTAACAGTTCATTATTTCTCTCAGATACTTATTACTAGTTATTACTAGTTTTTTTTCATTTTGAACTGATAATGAATGGTAGGAGATAACAAAGGAGACAATAAGCATTGTCGTAAAGATAAGCTGTTTATGGCATTGAGGTAATATGTACTAACGTACTAGAGAAGACAACCCGAACATTATTTGTGCGCCAGCCGGCAAGGCGGGGGGTATGCGGGGGGAGGGTAGCTTGTCATAGAACTGACTGAGACGGTGCGGCCCATGGACCGCAACGCGTAGCGCAAACTTCTTGTTCGGTGTGTCTTCTCTAGTACGTTAGAACATTATACCTCAATGGTTTATGGTCATTCGGACATCTTAAAACCAACTCGCTATACTCTATTCTATTGCATGGGTAGCAGTAGACTTGGCCAGACGTGTTATATGTATATGTCACCGTTAGATTGTGAACGCCGTCAGTTTATAATCTTACTCGCAATATTATAAACTGTCGATAAATTGTGAACTGTCAAAACAACTATCAATGTCGAATCGTCAAATTGTGAACTGAGATCCAATCAACTTGCTACGGAACGTACACAAATACTAGGTTGGTTAGGTTAGTTAGGTATCTTCAGTTGCCCGAAGGGCAAACCGCCCAGAAATAGGAGCCCCACGCAGCGTAAACGCCTGTAAGTATCTTTTGATTGCGTTGGCTTAGAAGTTTGATTTTTGCACAGCTCCAAGGGACAGTAGACTTAAGTATTTGATATAAGTTTCAGCTTGATACCTCCACGCGTTCCTGACAAAAAGGGTCTTGACAGACGAACGGATGGACAACAAAGTGATAAACTAAAAAATATGGACATTAATTAATGCAAGGATTAAATAGGGTAACAGTGAAGTTGCAAAGAAAAATATTTATTGGAATATTATATTTTGTTTGCAGTCGGGGGACCTATACACTTTAGGTTTTGTATGTAATAGGTCCCTACAACTTAGCAGCAAACAAAATATAGGTAATATTCCAAAAAGAGATAGTGTCAAGGTACTTATATATAAGTTTACATAATTGAAACAATATCAGCGCGCAGCGGGGCTCCGTCGATACTACCGGATGACGAAATGAATGGAATAAAATAATGCTGGATAAAAAAACTATCATGTTCTGACGTAGGTACGTGGAAGCTGATGCAAGTGGAATACTTTGTTCAACCAATCAGCACACGGTGTGCGGTCCGCGTCGTGCCAATTTGATTCAGTTCACAATTTGACGATTTCACATTGATATATTAAACATTTACCGAAAAATTATGTTGTTAATTTTTCGACAGTTTATAATATCGCGAGTAAGATTATAAACTGACGGTGTTCATAATCTGACGGTAACATCTACAGGTAGGAGGGTTTAGGCCTCTCTTTCTAGTATTTGAAATCATGTTTGGCCTAATCCATAATATGTTATTGTTGCCGTAATCGAATTAGATGGCATCTACGACTCGCCATCAAGTCGACGACTTTTCGCTCTGAGGGTACGCTACGAAGAAACCTAGGTAGGGTCGCTTCGCCGGTTAGCGACCACTTAGCCGAGTTGCTCACTTTAGATTAGTAAATGTATACCTGATTTTTAAATTTACACGCATAATAGATGGTATTCGGATAGGCCCTGAGTATAGTAAAGTTTTGAAACTAATAATAAAATATAGCACTTTAATCCATAGATTAGGAAAACATATAGGAAATGTTTCAAAATGGCGAATTCGCTAGATACTCTAGATAGCGACTGCTTTAGTCGGTTTGCGACCACCCTGTTAGCTAGTTGGCGACCACCCTTGCAAAAGTTGCAAATAGTTAGTGTTTAAGTAGTTAAAAAAATGATTCATCATCATCATATCAGTCGAAAGACGTCCACTGTTGGACATCGGCCTCCCCCAAAGAGTGCCACAATGACCGGTTCTGGCGCTGTTTTTTTACCTAGTCGTCAACCACTCTTTAAGAGTTTATCTTGTTTAATTATGGAGATGCTATGGCCACCTTCCATCTTTATCTTCAGACTAATTTTATGGTACCATAGGATGGCATTGCCATCCGACTTACACTTACTAAATTAGAACTTGGAACTTGACTTGGAATATTTGACCCGCACATACTAATGCTAACGATCAAACGAACTAACAAGTATTATTAAGCTTGTAAAAATAACCAGATCAAAATTCATCTGGCAGATACTTGGATATACCTCGTGCTGACCAGACGCTAGAAATTTATTAAATTGTATTTAGCATATGTGACATTTTAGTAAATAAATCCTTGTTGTATCAGTGATAATGTAAGTGGTGGTGATTATGCCGGTTACGCGACCAGGTTCAGGCTGGCCTCACACAACGGAACTCAGTCACGGAATCATAATCTGAATCCTCAAGAGCAAATAAAACGTCACACTTTATGCAGAATCTCTACAAAAACCTCCTTTTTTTTCAAAGTTTAAAGTGTTTATTGCCAGGACATAATTATAAAACAGATCTGACTGTAATAAGGTATAAAGTAGTTTACTTATGTTAGTACTTATGTTGGACCAGCATTGGGCATGCAATATTCATGTCATGCTCCCCGGCAACCCCACTTTCGATTTCGGGATTTCTGAGTATGTGAAAAAATTGTACCAAAATTGTACCGAATTAGTACTTCCTTGAAAAAAATTGTACTTCAATAGTTTCGAGAGTACAATTATTTTAAATTAGGGTTGCTGGGGAGCATCTCTCCTGCAACCCCAATCTTAAAAAGAAGTAATTTCGCGTAGAATCTAAAAAAATTGTACTCTCGTTTTTCCTGTTGAACGAGATAGCTAGGCTAGTTAAATTACCAAACTTGCGCCAGAAAGTGAACACCTGCGTGACACAGCAATACGGAAAACACATGTACTCCATATTTTGCTAATATTTTTCATCAGGCGCAAAAAATTTAAAAATAATAAGTAAAACTACGAGTACCTGGCCATAAACTGACTCATTCAACGTTAAAAACCAATGAGTACAATATTTCCAGCCTAATGCATGCTACTGGTGGCAGTCATATGCTACTTGTAAAGTTTTTGTTGGTTAGGCTGAGTTCCTCCGGCCCGGCAAACTAAGATAAACTTTTCGGCATCGACGGCGCTTTCAGAACGCTGGCTGCTGGCTGGCTGGTCGAATGAGGCATTTGCCCAAATGTTACAGCAGTCTATTGCTGTGCAATGCAATGATTTTTTGCGCCTTATGAAAAATATTTGCAAAATATGGAATAATACATGTGTTTTTCGTATTGCCGTGTAACGCAGGCGTTCGCTTTCTGGCGCAGGTGATTTAACTAGCCTAGCTATCTCGTTCAACGGTAAACACGAGAATACAACTTTTTTTGGGCCTTATTTTACACAAAAAACTGAGGGTACGCTACGAAGAAACCTAGGTAGGGTCGCTTCGCCGGTTAGCGACCACTTAGCCGAGTTGCTCACTTTAGATTAGTAAATGTATACCTGATTTTTAAATTTACACGCATAATAGATGGTATTCGGATAGGCCCTGAGTATAGTAAAGTTTTGAAACTAATAATAAAATATAGCACTTTAATCCATAGATTAGGAAAACATATAGGAAATGTTTCAAAATGGCGAATTCGCTAGATACTCTAGATAGCGACTGCTTTAGTCGGTTTGCGACCACCCTGTTAGCTAGTTGGCGACCACCCTTGCAAAAGTTGCAAATAGTTAGTGTTTAAGTAGTTAAAAAAATGATTCATCATCATCATATCAGTCGAAAGACGTCCACTGTTGGACATCGGCCTCCCCCAAAGAGTGCCACAATGACCGGTTCTGGCGCTGTTTTTTTACCTAGTCGTCAACCACTCTTTAAGAGTTTATCTTGTTTAATTATGGAGATGCTATGGCCACCTTCCATCTTTATCTTCAGACTAATTTTATGGTACCATAGGATGGCATTGCCATCCGACTTACACTTACTAAATTAGAACTTGGAACTTGACTTGGAATATTTGACCCGCACATACTAATGCTAACGATCAAACGAACTAACAAGTATTATTAAGCTTGTAAAAATAACCAGATCAAAATTCATCTGGCAGATACTTGGATATACCTCGTGCTGACCAGACGCTAGAAATTTATTAAATTGTATTTAGCATATGTGACATTTTAGTAAATAAATCCTTGTTGTATCAGTGATAATGTAAGTGGTGGTGATTATGCCGGTTACGCGACCAGGTTCAGGCTGGCCTCACACAACGGAACTCAGTCACGGAATCATAATCTGAATCCTCAAGAGCAAATAAAACGTCACACTTTATGCAGAATCTCTACAAAAACCTCCTTTTTTTTCAAAGTTTAAAGTGTTTATTGCCAGGACATAATTATAAAACAGATCTGACTGTAATAAGGTATAAAGTAGTTTACTTATGTTAGTACTTATGTTGGACCAGCATTGGGCATGCAATATTCATGTCATGCTCCCCGGCAACCCCACTTTCGATTTCGGGATTTCTGAGTATGTGAAAAAATTGTACCAAAATTGTACCGAACTTTTAGGCAGCTGGTTGTGACAGATGGATAGGTGTATAATACGCTTAATTTACCAAATTTAGTGCTGCAAAAACCGGTAATAGTAATTTCAAGAACCGATAATAGTGATGTCAAGAACCGATTATAGTGATTTCAAGAACCGATAATAGTGATTTCAAGAACCAATAATGATTGCTAAAAGCATTTCTATTTTTGGATTTGCGTTGTCGTATTTGTCCCTTATAAATGAAACAATATAGAGTTAAGGTGCAACCCTTATTTATTCCTTCAGATTATACATTAAGATTGCCAAATAGGTAAAGCATAATTTTAAACTGCCAGAGGGCCTACCGCGAAAGAAAAACGAACATCTTTCTGTCGCTCGAACTTACAAGTGCGACTGAGAGGGAGATACACAAACAAAGCTTGTGTTCGTTTCGCGGTAGCCCCTCCGAATACACTGAAACCTAATTCAGTACGCTGATTTGCGACCACTTCGATTGAGACGACCTGAACTTTGCGACCACTTCGATTTAGACGACCTGAACTGCAAGGATATTATATCGTTTTCATAGTAGAAAGAGATATTTAATAAAGATACGCAATATCTTTAATTTTAAAAATAACCACCTTGTCAGGTGTTCGTCGAGGCTGGGCTCACACAGTCTGAGATCATGCACAGAAAACAGAATCTGGTCCACTCAAGAGAAAGATTATATTTTAGTTATTAAATTATTTAAAATATTCATGTCATGCTCCCCGGCAACCCCACTTTCGATTTCGGGATTTCTGTGCATGTGAAAAAATTGTACCAAAATTGTACCGAATTAGTACTTACTTAAAAAAAATTGCACCTCAATAGTTTCGAGAGTACAATTATTTTAAATTGGGGTTGCTGGGGAGCATCTCTCCAGGAAACCCAATCTTAAAAAGAAGGAATTTCACGTAGAATCTAAGTTTTTTGTGTAAAATAAGGCCCAAAAAAAGTTGTATTCTCGTGTTTACCGTTGAACGAGATAGCTAGGCTAGTTAAATCACCTGCGCCAGAAAGCGAACGCCTGCGTTACACGGCAATACGAAAAACACATGTATTATTCCATATTTTGCAAATATTTTTCATAAGGCGCAAAAAATCATTGCATTGCACAGCAATAGACTGCTGTAAAATTTGGGCAAATGCCTCATTCGACCAGCCAGCCAGCAGCCAGCGTTCTGAAAGCGCCGTCGATGCCGAAAAGTTTATCTTAGTTTGCCGGGCCGGAGGAACTCAGCCTAACCAACAAAAACTTTACAAGTAGCATATGACTGCCACCAGTAGCATGCATTAGGCTGGAAATATTGTACTCATTGGTTTTTAACGTTGAATGAGTCAGTTTATGGCCAGGTACTCGTAGTTTTACTTATTATTTTTAAATTTTTTGCGCCTGATGAAAAATATTAGCAAAATATGGAGTACATGTGTTTTCCGTATTGCTGTGTCACGCAGGTGTTCACTTTCTGGCGCAAGTTTGGTAATTTAACTAGCCTAGCTATCTCGTTCAACAGGAAAAACGAGAGTACAATTTTTTTAGATTCTACGCGAAATTACTTCTTTTTAAGATTGGGGTTGCAGGAGAGATGCTCCCCAGCAACCCTAATTTAAAATAATTGTACTCTCGAAACTATTGAAGTACAATTTTTTTCAAGTAAGTACTAATTCGGTACAATTTTGGTACAATTTTTTCACATACTCAGAAATCCCGAAATCGAAAGTGGGGTTGCCGGGGAGCATGACATGAATATTGCATGCCCAATGCTGGTCCAACATAAGTACTAACATAAGTAAACTACTTTATACCTTATTACAGTCAGATCTGTTTTATAACTATGTCCTGGCAATAAACACTTAAACTTTGAAAAAAAAGGAGGTTTTTGTAGAGATTCTGCATAAAGTGTGACGTTTTATTTGCTCTTGAGGATTCAGATTATGATTCCGTGACTGAGTTCCGTTGTGTGAGGCCAGCCTGAACCTGGTCGCGTAACAGGCATAATCACCACCACTTACATTATCACTGATACAACAAGGATTTATTTACTAAAATGTCACATATGCTAAATACAATTTAATAAATTTCTAGCGTCTGGTCAGCACGAGGTATATCCAAGTATCTGCCAGATGAATTTTGATCTGGTTATTTTTACAAGCTTAATAATACTTGTTAGTTCGTTTGATCGTTAGCATTAGTATGTGCGGGTCAAATATTCCAAGTCAAGTTCCAAGTTCTAATTTAGTAAGTGTAAGTCGGATGGCAATGCCATCCTATGGTACCATAAAATTAGTCTGAAGATAAAGATGGAAGGTGGCCATAGCATCTCCATAATTAAACAAGATAAACTCTTAAAGAGTGGTTGACGACTAGGTAAAAAAACAGCGCCAGAACCGGTCATTGTGGCACTCTTTGGGGGAGGCCGATGTCCAACAGTGGACGTCTTTCGACTGATATGATGATGATGAATCATTTTTTTAACTACTTAAACACTAACTATTTGCAACTTTTGCAAGGGTGGTCGCCAACTAGCTAACAGGGTGGTCGCAAACCGACTAAAGCAGTCGCTATCTAGAGTATCTAGCGAATTCGCCATTTTGAAACATTTCCTATATGTTTTCCTAATCTATGGATTAAAGTGCTATATTTTATTATTAGTTTCAAAACTTTACTATACTCAGGGCCTATCCGAATACCATCTATTATGCGTGTAAATTTAAAAATCAGGTATACATTTACTAATCTAAAGTGAGCAACTCGGCTAAGTGGTCGCTAACCGGCGAAGCGACCCTACCTAGGTTTCTTCGTAGCGTACCCTCAGAGCGAAAAGTCGTCGACTTGATGGCGAGTCGTAGATGCCATCTAATTCGATTACGGCAACAATAACATATTATGGATTAGGCCAAACATGATTTCAAATACTAGAAAGAGAGGCCTAAACCCTCCTACCTGTAGATGTTACCGTCAGATTATGAACACCGTCAGTTTATAATCTTACTCGCGATATTATAAACTGTCGAAAAATTAACAACATAATTTTTCGGTAAATGTTTAATATATTAATGTGAAATCGTCAAATTGTGAACTGAATCAAATTGGCACGACGCGGACCGCACACCGTGTGCTGATTGGTTGAACAAAGTATTCCACTTGTATCAGCTTCCACGTACCTACATACGTCAGAACATGATAGTTTTTTTATCCAGCAATTTTATTCCATTTATTTCGTCATCCGGTAGTATCGACGGAGCCCCGCTGCGCGCTGATATTGTTTCAATTATGTAAACTTATATATAAGTACCTTGACACTATCTCTTTTTGGAATATTACCTATATTTTGTTTGCAGCTAAGTTGTAGGGACCTATTACATACAAAACCTAAAGTGTATAGGTCCCCCGACTGCAAACAAAATATAATATTCCAATAAATATTTTTCTTTGCAACTTCACTGTTACCCTATTTAATCCTTGCATTAATTAATGTCCATATTTTTTAGTTTATCACTTTGTTGTCCATCCGTTCGTCTGTCAAGACCCTTTTTGTCAGGAACGCGTGGAGGTATCAAGCTGAAACTTATATCAAATACTTAAGTCTACTGTCCCTTGGAGCTGTGCAAAAATCAAACTTCTAAGCCAACGCAATCAAAAGATACTTACAGGCGTTTACGCTGCGTGGGGCTCCTATTTCTGGGCGGTTTGCCCTTCGGGCAACTGAAGATACCTAACTAACCTAACCAACCTAGTATTTGTGTACGTTCCGTAGCAAGTTGATTGGATCTCAGTTCACAATTTGACGATTCGACATTGATAGTTGTTTTGACAGTTCACAATTTATCGACAGTTTATAATATTGCGAGTAAGATTATAAACTGACGGCGTTCACAATCTAACGGTGACATATACATATAACACGTCTGGCCAAGTCTACTGCTACCCATGCAATAGAATAGAGTATAGCGAGTTGGTTTTAAGATGTCCGAATGACCATAAACCATTGAGGTATAATGTTCTAACGTACTAGAGAAGACACACCGAACAAGAAGTTTGCGCTACGCGTTGCGGTCCATGGGCCGCACCGTCTCAGTCAGTTCTATGACAAGCTACCCTCCCCCCGCATACCCCCCGCCTTGCCGGCTGGCGCACAAATAATGTTCGGGTTGTCTTCTCTAGTACGTTAGTACATATTACCTCAATGCCATAAACAGCTTATCTTTACGACAATGCTTATTGTCTCCTTTGTTATCTCCTACCATTCATTATCAGTTCAAAATGAAAAAAAAACTAGTAATAACTAGTAATAACTATCTGAGAGAAGTAATGAACTGTTAGTCCAAACAACATTAATATTATTATCAGAACACTATTGTCCTGATTATATTATAGGTAATAAGGTCGTATTTTTCGCCGAAATATTGTCTTACGCATAACCATTTCGGCGATAAATATTATACACAATAATTCTTAGGCGACGACGTTTCATTAGTTAAGTGTGTAAATAGATTCGTTAAATACATTTCTGCTTGAAGCATAACACAGGTATAACGACCAATGAAACGACGACGCCGCCCGCCCCGCCCGCTTGTTACTCGCTCGGCCGCTTGAGCGATGTTGTTCATAGAGAGCTAGACGAATAGGCCCGCCACGCGCCGCCGCCGCGCGCCGTACTCCTGACCCGGCCCGCTCAGTAGCCGGATGGGTCCGCCGTGTGTTTTGCGTTTGCGCATTAGATTTTATTCCCCTAACCGTTGCGAATTTTTAGACTTATAGCACTTGTCTGGTAAATCTCCTTTTAGATTTCATTCCTTTTCATATCGCAATCTGTGAACAAAACCAAAAAATCAACTCGTTAGAACATAATCAACATAATTAGAGGCGAACCACAGGCGGTCTTCTCGTTACAGAGTGATCTCTTCCTGACAACCTTAGGATAGCGGAAATAAAATCTCATCATCATCATCATCATATCAGCCGAAAGTAAATCTTTATTTAAAGACCGCAGAGTTTAGGACTTATATTGACAATACCAAAAAAAGTGCGAAAATTTCGTGGTTTTTCGAGTGCCGCAAAGTTAGCACAGGTTTTTGAAGCTGCAAACTTGGATATACGGGACTGGTAGTGGTCCTAACAACATATTCAAAAAGCAGAACTAGCCGTTAGCTTGCGATTTTTCGATTTTTCTGGTCAAATATGACTGGCCTATAATGTCCTACAGGACCCATACTATCACCCCAGTGATTGCCTAGTTAGTAGATAAATCTGTATTTGATCTAGTGAAAATCCCTGCTGCCCTTAGGTTAGCTAGAAAAAGTACATACAGGTGCAAGACACAAGCAAAATTAAAAGATGTAGGTACACACCTGTATCGCGATCGAGTGTTCGTTTCTTACATTTAAGAGTAGGTACCAACATGTTCTGTCAGTTTTTTGCTGCCACCAGCCAAAACCGCATAGACCCATCTGAAAAAAAAAACAAAAGCCCAAGAGATGTTCCCAGATAAACTTATATTTTAGATTCTCGTGGTACACAGAACGCAAGCGAAGCCACGGGATAAAAGATAATGCGTCCATTCCAAAGGTCTTCTCTATATATTGGTGAAAGAATCTTTATAATCGGATGAGTAGTTCCGGAGATTACCCGCTACATACAAAGTAGTAAAGCGACACACATTACACCTTTGTAATATTATAGTATAGAGTTACGTTATAATAATAAGTAATATAGTCCTGTGTCTAACAATATTGATAATGGTATTTATAAGCGTTAAACAAAATATTAATATTACTGATTCTTGTAATGTATTGTAGAATAAAGTCCTGATAAAGTGGCCATACACTTAATTCAAACGTAAGGATTTAAAAGAGGTCTACCTTCACATTACTCTTATCTAAATCTAACACAGCGGAATGTCATTTCGCTCACATTTAGAGTATTTAGACCAGCACAACTGTGGAAGTACCTACCACCTTATAGAACAAAGCAACCAGAATAACCTTGCTCTGTGGTGTTGTGTTCCTGGGTGAGTAAGGTCGCCAGAGGTCCCGGGTGAGGGAGCCGCGTTTGTGTCTATGCATCAACACAACGAATCCTCAGATCAATAAAGGGTTGCCAATGAATTTCTAATTCTTCGGGAATCGTAGGCATCCATAGGCTGCGGTGTCTGCTTACCATCACGCAGATTGTATGCCTATTTGCCACCGTCGAAGTTAAAAAAACACAAATCAATAAAGGGTTGCCAATGCGTTTAAGATTCTTCTGGAATAGTAAGCGTCCGCATAGGCTGCGCTGTCCGCTTACCATCACGCAGATTGTATGCCTGTTTGACACCATCGAAGTTAAAAAAAAACATAAATCAATAAAGGGTTGCCAATGCGTTTAAGATTCTTCTGGAATAGTAAGCGTCCACAGGCTACAGCGTCTGCTTAACATCACGCAGATCGTATGCCTGTTTGTGGGCGTCGAAGTTAAAATAAAAAATTGGCCAAGTGCGAGTAGGACTCGCGCACGAAGGGTTCCGTACCATTATCAATAAAAATATTTATTTTATTTTGTTTTTAGTATTGGTTGTTATAGCGGCAACAGAAATACATCATCTGTGAAAATTTCAACTGGAACTATCACGGTATCAGTGAGATACAGCCTAGTGACAGACAGACGGATGGACGGACGGATGGACGGACGGACGGACGGGCAGCGGAGTCTTAGTAAAAATTAGTAATAGGGTCCCGTTTTACTCTTTGAGTACGGAACCCTAATAAACACAAATCAATAAAGGGTTGCCAATGAATTTCTGATTCTTCTGGAATCGTAGGCATCCATAGGCTGCGGTGTCTGCTTACCATCACGCAGATCGTTTGCCTGTTTGCCACCGTTGAAGTTAAAAAAAAACAAATCAATAAAGGGTTGCCAATGCGTTTAAGATTCTTCTGGAATTGTAAGCGTCCATAGGCTACGGTGTCCGCTTAACATCACGCAGATCGTAGCCTGTTTGCCACCGTCAAAGTAAAAAAAAAAAACAAATCAAGAAAGGGTTGCCAATGCATTTAAGATTCTTCTGGAATAGTAAGCGTCCATAGGCTGCGGTGTCTGCTTATCATCACGCAGATTGTATGCCTGTTTGCCACCGTCAAAGTAAAAAAAACCACAAATCAATAAAGGGTTGCCAATGCGTACTAAAAACAATGCGGACGGTCGTAGACAGACGGACGGAAGAACATGAAGACGAACAGTGGACATCTGAAAACAGGCACATAAAACCACAAATACATGTTCCTTTGGTGATGATTTCCGAGAAAACAGGTATTCTATCTCCTTGTCTGGGATTCAAACTTACCTCTTTACCGAATTCGAATATTGCACGAGATGTGTGTGTGTGTGAATACTCGGATCTAAATCATGAGTTCATGAGTGATCGAGGTGCCAGCCAGCGCATTTAGCACTGTGCGCCTGTTCTCGGCCCGTCGGCTTTTCAGCGCGGGCAAGAGCGTTGTTCAATGTTGGGTTAGACACATTGCTACGACATGTTAAAATCACGTCCACTTCACACTAATCACTGACATAGTACCCAAAACTATTTTCCAGCGGGGTGACACAGACCATACAGAATCACAAGCGCAAATGATACTTAAAAATTCTTATTACCATTCATATTTTTAAGCACTGATCTTGAAGGCACAAGTTGAGACTCCATGGGAACAATCAAGTTCACAGCAGGCGTAACTGAAATACATTGAGAGACTTAAAAAATTGTTCATGAATCATATTTTCATTCAGCGAATTCAACCATCAATAATTTGACAAGGAAGTGTGACAGTGTTTTCATAGTTATTATTTAATTTTTAGTTTATATTGATAATATATGTATGTTAGTCTTTAAGGAAGTAAGTAAATAAATTACAAATGACACCATAGCTCAGCCACAGACGGACTGACGGACAGATGGACAGACGGACATGGCGAAACTTTAAGGGTTCCTTGTTGACTACGGAACCCTAAAAACGTCAACTGAAAAAATCTACCGGTAAATGTGTACCTGTAGCGCTGTAGCTAGGTTATGTTTTAGACTTACCGGAGATCATCTTTGGGAAAACTGGCAAAGAAACCTCCCCTGAGGCTTTCTCGGACGCCACACATTTCACAGCGTCTAGTTTTACCGACAATTTCTGAGTCACCAAGCACAAGTCTCTTTCTCAAAAATATTACGTATACACGCGCTAGCGCGAGCAGGGGAGTTTTTTGCTCAATTCATCTCCCCGATCGCCATGAAACTTTCAGAAATCCTGAATTTATAAATATAATTTTCACTAAAACATGGAGAAAACACGATGACAGACGTTAGAATTTGAAGTCTTTGAAGGAAAGGAAGTCAAATATAAAAAAGAAAGATATATATTGTCAATTTGACAACGCATGAGTGTCGCCAACCAATATATTTGTCTAGTAGGTTGGCAAAACCCGCTCTCGCGGCATACATTTTGCTCTTTGTATGGGAGTTTCTGAGGACTGTCTTAAACGTAGTGGTTATATTCTCTTTGCGTCCTACAGGTGCATTTTTATATTTAAATATATTTATTTATTTATGTTTATAATGATCAATCAAATCACAACAGTTAATAGTAAATAACGTGTGACGTACAAAAATAACCAAATTTCAGTTCAATCGAACGACGACAACAGTGCAATTAAATTGACAAGTACATTCTACGACAAACAAACGATAGCGCCATCTAACTGACGTCCAGCGACATCTATCGGCGAATTGGAGAACTAAGCTTTAAAGACTGGTCGATGAGATGTTACAGTAGACGGCAAACTTCGTGCGCAAAGGCGAATTGTACGTGCGAGCTGCCCCCCCCCAGAATATACAAATGTTTGGTATTTATCGCTTAGTTTTGTAACTTACATATTTCAACACATCATATTATATCATATAATTGTGATGTGCCAACGTGAATGACATGTAATATGAATTATCCATACTATAATATTATTATTGCGAAAGTGTGTCTGTCTGTACCTCTTCACGCTTAAACCACTGAACCGATTTACATGAAATTTGGTATAGAGCTAGTTTGAGTCCCGGGAAAGGACAAAGGATAGTTTTGATCCCGGAAATCAACCCCTAAGGGGATTAAATGGGGGGTGAAAGTTTGTATGGAGCTACGAAATAAACGAGTTCCACGCGGACGGAGTCCCGGGCATAAGCAAGTACTGCATATATTAATATTACAATTACACTAAAGAACTATATTTGTAGCATAAATTAAAGTGAGATGGCTTTTAGTGGGGCACATTGCTGGAACAAATTGTCGTAATTGTGGACACGCCGGACAAAGGCACCGAATTTTTTTCAGGTACTAGTTAGGTGCATAGCTTTAAGTTTTTGATAGGAACGAATTCCACCGTCGGCCACCTATTTTTTAGGGTTCCGTATTCAAAGAGTAAAACGGGACCCTATTACTAAGACTCCGCTGTCCGTCTGTCTGTCACCAGGCTGTATCTCACTGATACCGTCATAGTTCCAGTTGAAATTTTCACAGATGATGGTATTTCTGTTGCCGCTAAAACAAACAACAAATACTAAAAACAGAATAAAAATCAATATTTTTATAGATAATGGTACGGAACCCTTCGTGCGCGAGTCCGACTCGCACTTGACCGGTTTTTAGGGTTCCGTAGCCAAATGGCAAAAAACGGAACCCTTATAGATTCGTCATGTCTGTCTGTCTATCCGTCCGTATGTCACAGCCACTTTTTTCCGAAACTATAAGAGCTATACAAATAAAACTTCGTAAGTAGATGTATTCTGTGAACCGCATTAAGATTTTCACACAAAAATTTAAAAAAAAACGTTAAGTTTTAGGGGCCCCCATACTAAGAACTGAAACTCAAAAAAATTTTTTCATCAAACCCATACGTGCGCGAGAGACACTTCCAAAGTGGTAAAATGTGTGTCCCCCCCCCTGTTACTTCTAAAATAAGATAATGATAAAGCTAAAAAAAATATATGAGTGTGATGAATTCCATGCAAACTTCCACCGAAAATTGGTTTGAACGAGATCTAGTAAGTAGTTTTTTTTAAACCCTTCATGTGCGAGTCCGACTCGCACTTGGCCGCTTTTATTAATTACTGACATGTCTGCGTCACAGCGGAGGTTTAGTAACGGGTTCCGTTTGGTATCCTCTGGAAACTCGACCCTAAAAATATCTAGATGAATTCCCTGACCTCAAATATGCGGTATATTAAGACACCAAGTTTGTTATTCTAAGTGATATAGAACTCAAGATATTAATAATAAACCTATAATTCATAATGACTGCCAATTTAAAAATCCTAACTAGTAAGCCCGGCGTCCTAACTAGTAAGCTGTAAAAAATTGGTGCATTTGTCCAGCGTGTCCACATCATCACGTGAAACTGCCCCACTATTTAGGGGAGTAATCAAAAATATCTTAAGATTTGAAAATCTCGCTTCATTGGGTGGCCATGATGACCATGCTAGCCTGTGAGTCACGATATTACGGCGTAATATTCGTAGCCCTGCACCTTTAGGTATTAATACCTAAAGTGCAACGGCCCGGCACAAAGAAATTCGCTACGCCGGTGTCAACATTTGCACATGTGGTTTTAATTATAAGGGCATTATAGTGCGGGAGACGGCCTTGTTAGAGTTACACGCTGCTGATTCGATTTTAATTGTATTTTAAATGTGTTTGATGCGTTTTTTATTATAATGCAGTTTTTCTCGTAAATGTTGAAACAAGTATTTTTTTTCGTAACTTAACCTTGTAAATTGTCCTTTTTATGATGATCAAACAATTGATTGCAATGTTAATCCCTGCCAACATTTTAAAACGTTTTTTGTTGTTTGAGCAAACAACCTACACATTTAAGTTTTTGCGGCTTTCGTATTTCTCACAGATAAGGAGGACACGCCAAAACTTATCCATACCTTATTATATAGGTACGCTTATATATATTACTATAAGCCGAAGCTACGTCAGATATATTATTTTTAGGATAAGTATACAATAAAGGTCGCGGGAGTCCGCTGGATGCGGGTGGCGCAGGACCGGTCTTTGTGGCACTCTTTGGGGGAGGCCTATGTCCAGCAGTGGACGTCTTTCGGCTGATATGATGATGATGATGATGAAGTATACAATACAGTCAAAAATTGGGTCAAAATCTATTGTCCTTACCTTATTCGTAAGTGATAGAAGGATGGCATTTTAATGCAGAGTTGGCACTCAGTCATGAGACAAAGCTTAATAAGATCTATTATCCCTTCTGGGTCAGATCAAATGGCAGTCCCTTCCGCAAAAAAGTAGGTCAATCGGACGCCAGACTCTTTCGGTTGCAGTCAGGATAACGCTAAATAAAATAAATAAAGACTATGTATGACACTAATTCGCGCCTGGATCCTAGACTACAAACGTTTATTAAGGTGTAAAACAAAAGCTAAAGCCTTTTTGTTCCAAAAGTAGGTCATACTAAACTTGTTTCCTTATCTTTTTGAATATAACTAATTCATGTCAGACATTGAACAAATATTTTGCGCTTTACAATCTTTTTGTATCCATTAAGTACATCGAAGTCAAACCATTTTGAAGTTTAAAGGAGCATAAACGTTTAAGTGTCTTTGATACATACGACATTTTAATATTCACATGACAAATTTATACTAAAATGCACAATGCAATGCAATTAATGTTTTATACATTCAACTTCTAATGTGCAGTATCATACTGTGAACTTAAGCTAGTAAGGGATAAAGTGCATTTTTGCATGAGTGATTCATTTAATTAGAATAATACCTACTAATGAATTTATTGTTATGAAAGTTACTGCGACGTTAGCACTGGTGTCCTAGAAATAGGTAGTTATATTGTTTACAATACTATACAAATAGTCATTATTGCACACCTCAATTAAAAACATTGTACAGAACATAGTAAACACATGTAGAGACAAACAACAGGCGGTCTTATCGCTAGAGAGCGATATCATCCAGACAGCCTTAGGGTAGCGGAGATCAAATCTAACTAGTACGATTAATACTCGTAGTAGATAATGCAGAGTTAATTTATGAAATGTAGTAGCAATTACGACACTGATACAAAAAATAAGAATCATCATCATCATCATCATCATCATATCAGCCGAAAGACATCCTCTGCTGGACAAAGGCCTCCCCCAAAGAGTGCCACAATGGCCGGTCCTGCGCCACCCGCATCTAGCGGACTCCCGCGACCTTTACCAGGTCATCAGTCCACCAGCCTACCCACGCCACGCCTTAGAATAAGAATAATAAAAAAATAATAAATTCTATATGTTTATTCTCTTTTTTAAAAGCTTATAGCTAGATACAAATCTGCCAAAGCACAGTGCGGTTTGTTGGCAGACAAAGCTCCTAATTTATATATAATATAATTTATATATAACTGACTAAAAACTGCATTTATACATACTACAATACCGCCCGCTTGACGACCGCTTTGGCCTAGTTGGTAGTGACCCTGCCTACGAAGCAAGAGGTCCTGGGTTCGAATCCCGGCAAGGGCATTTATTTGTGTGATGAGCACGAATATTTGTTCCTGAGTCATGGATGTTTTCTATGTATTTAAGTATTTATTTCTCTATATAAGTATCTATATCGTCATCTAGTACCCATAGTACAAGCTTTGCTTAGTTTGGGACTAGGTTGATTTGTGTAGGATTGTCCGCAAAAAATAAAATATAAATATAAAATAATAAAAAATACTCTTTTTTTTTGCGTAATTGGACACTTCGGTTTTGGTTTAAATAATGTATTCTCATAAGAACATAACACATATTCACTTGAATGAGAACTTACAGAGTTTATCTCCACTTATAATAAATCTCTAAATTAAAAAAAGAATCAGCCAGTTTGAAACTAAGCTTTGCGCGGTTCGAATGTTCTCAGCATCCCATGAACGGAAAAATATGAAACATTTTATATAGGTACATTATTATTCTAGCTGCAACTTAGGATAGTTTTTATCCGACTGCGACAGTTAATTAATTTTCCGTAATATACGACTTCATTTAATTTTTCATTTATTTTTATTGAAATCAAACGCTGCTCCAACTGTCAGCTATAAGAACCGTCAAATTTTCGTCAAAATGGCGGAATTGCTTTGCCTTTCACTTATTAATAATTTAAATCCCGTCTACGATAGACCTTTACGAGACAAATGCTAAAATATAAACCATAAAAAAATATTCGATTCTGATATGAGAACTTATATGCGCAAATGTCGTTTTATGTCGTAATTTCAATAAATGAAATCAACAAATTTGAACAATATAATTAACACGAATTTGTTTTTTTTGAATGACAATGGCACGCGCTCGGCGCATTCAGCCAAAGTACCTGCGGCGCTACCACGAAAACCGATACTCAATGTTCATATATTTGCATCCCTGTCACTCGAGTATGGTTAGTGCGATAGAGATAGAGATACCCGAATATTTTCGAATTCCGAAGTTCGTGGTTATATATAGCTCAGGAATCGAAAATATGGTAAATAATCATAATGTATTTTCTCGAAAAAGAATTTAAAATAAATATAGTCAAATGGAGAAAAAAACAAAGCAAGAGGTTATATAGGTAATGATTAAGTTATAAGAGTCCAAAGTTTTAAGAGGGGGTATGTTCTGTCCCTTTTCCGCAAAACGCACCTTCATATGAAACGATTGTTTTTTACTATGACGCTCGAGTATATTGACGTCACAGTCCCTCATCGTTTTCTCACTCTAACAAGCGACATTAAAACGGATGTAGCTTCATAATTTTTTGAGATATTTGAATGGGAGTTTCATTATCTTCTATCTATTTATACATAATAAATGCCTATGTCCTGACTGACTTATTCACTCACTCACTCACTCACTCACTCATCAACGCACAGCCGGAACTACTAATCTTAGAGAGTTGATTTTTGCACAGTATGTTGCTTTTATGACGTGGGCTAGGGATAAAAAAAGATTTTTGAAAATTCTACCCCTAAGGGGTAAAATGGGGGTGCAAAGTTTGTATGGGAAAACCTTTTTTTTTTGAGCTATAGACTTAAACTTTGTAGAAAAATTAGTTATTAGAATACAAATGAAACACTTTCAGCGTTTTGGAAAATTCCACCCCTACGGGAGTAAAATAGGGGTGCAAGGTTTGTATGGGGGAAACATTTTTTTTTTAAATAGAGACTTAAAACTTTGTAGAAAGATCAGTTATTAGAATACAAATAAAGAACTTTCAGGGTTTAAGAAAATTCTACCCCTAAAGGGGTAAAATAGAGTGCAAAGTTTGTATGGGAAAAACTACTTTTTTTTAAATAGAGACTTAAAACTTTGTAGAGAAATTATTCATTAGAATACAAATAAAGTACCTAGATTCAGTGTTTTAAAAAAATCTACCCCTAAGGGGGTAAAATAGGGGTGCAAATTTTGTATGGGGGAAACAATATTTTTTTTAAATAGAGACTTAAAACTTTGTAGAAAGATTAGTCATCAGAATACAAATTAAGTACTTTCAGCGTTTTAGAAAATTCTACCCCTAAAAATAGGGGGCTAAAATAGGGGTGCGAAGTTTGTATGTGGGAAACTATTTTTTTTAGCTAGAGTCCTAAAACTTTGTAGAAAGATTATTTAAATACAAAGAAAGTACTTTCAGCGTTTTGGAAAATTTCACCCCTAAGGGGGTAAAATAGGGTGCTAAGTTTGTATGGGAAAAACATTTTTTTTTTAATAGAGACTTAAAATTTTGACGAAAAATTACTTATTAGAACATGAAAAATACTACATTCGGCGTTTTACAAAAATCATTCCCTAAGGGGGTTAAAAAAGGGTGCAAGGTTTGTATGGGGAACAATTTTTCTGAGCTAGACACTTAAAACTTTGTAGAAAGATTACTTATAAAAATACAAAAAAAAAGACTTTCAGCGTTTTGAAAAAATCTATCCCTAAGGGGGATAAAAAGGGGTGCAAAGTTTTTATCAGGGAAAGTTTATGTTTTTGAGTTAGAGACTTGAAACTTTGTAGAAAGATTACTTATTAAAATACAAAAAAAGAACACAAATCGTTTTAGAAAATTCCACCCCTAATAGGGTTAAAAAGGAGAGCAAGCTTTGCATGGGCAACACTTTTTTTTGAGTTAGACTTAAAACTTTGCAAAAAGATTACTTATTAGAATACTAAAAAAGAACTTTCAGCGTTTTAGAAAACTCCATCCCTAAGGGGATCCTTAAGATCCTTAAGAAGGGTAGCCAGTGTTGTGTGGGAAAAACTTTTTTTTTTACTAGACTTAAAACTATTCAAAATGTTACTTATTAAAATTAATAATAAAGTACTTTCAGAGTTTTAGAAAATTCCACCCCTAAGGGGGTTAAGAAAGCTTTGTATGGGCAACACTTTTTTTGAGCTAGAGACTTAAAAGTTTACGAAAAAAGTTCTTTCAGCGATTAGAAAAATTCAACCTCTAAGGGGGTTTAAAAGGGGGTTCAAATTTTAAATGGCGAGCAATAAAATTTTAAAGTGTGAGTAAGAGATTTTTAACTTCGGTCTTATTCTGTACGTTAAAAGACTACAAAACTGATTTCAGAGTTTTTCCAAATTCATCCCCTAAGAGTGTTAAAATTGGTTCAAAGTTTGAGTATTTCAAGGCATTTTTAAAGTATGAGATTTTTAACTTTGGTTGTAGACTGTTTGTTCACAAACTAGAAAATGAACATCAACTTTTTTTTTAATTATCCCCTAAAAGAGGGTTCAAATTTTGTATTGAGAGAAATCATTTTCTAAGACGATAAAAAGTTCTACGCGGACGAAGTCGCGGGCAACAGCTAGTAATTAATATATCTTAGTAGGAACAAGTAACATGCAACAATAGAATACAAATGAAAATTTAAACAATACTAAAGTAGGTATACGGAGCTTCATTTACCCCCGACGCAAAGAGAGGGGTGTTATAAGTTTGACGTGTCTGTGTGTCTGTTTATCTGCGTGTATGAGTGTCTATCTGGTGCACCGTAGCTCCTAAACGAATGGATCGATTTAAATGCGGTTTTTTTGTCCGAAAACACTTCAGCAGAATCATAAGCGCGTTGTCGAACCCATTTATTTAAGGATTAGTTGTATTGACAGCCCCTCACTCTCCACATCACATACCTACACAACATCAGTTTTCCTACATGAAAAAATTAGTTAAACATACATTTTCTTTGTAAATACGCCAGAGCTGCGACACCAACTGACAGCCTCGGTTAAAATAGCCGGTGTTCAGTTAGTCACTTCTGAGTCAGAATCTCCAACTATTCTAAAACGACTAATGTTGTGTCCATCTGTTTTTAGAATATTAGTTTTAAACACATGCAAATACAATTGATTTTCGCTGTAAGGATTCTGGTAGTATGTGTCTTTTAAGCATTGTAAGATGGATATTAGTCGCCCGTGAGTTAGCTGGGTAATGGATAATTTGAATGTGATTTTGGTAGTTGATTTTTGTTGCGGTTCCGTGTAGTGGATCGAATTAGTCTGCTTTTTGCATGGATGCATCTGCATCCAGCTACACTAAAACTGCATATGCACTAAAAACGTAATAAAACTTTAAAAGGAAGCTACTATCTAGTGAATTTGTTTAAAATTACAAAGGCTTAAGCTTATATGTATAATGTCGCTCGGAGTTGAGTTTAAATGAACACAATTCGTCATTCCTGACATTGCGTAAAATATATTTCTTCGTAAGAATTAACCATTGCGTTATCCCTGCCTAGTAAAATATTTATCAACACAATCGTAAGCCATTGTAAATGAGACAACTACAGAACAAAGTGGCCATCACAATTAGAGGTAAAATAAATAAAATAAAAATATTTACTCCGCCATAAAAGGTAGGTACGAGGCAACCAGTTTGATTCCTAGGCCATCATAGAACCTTGCTGTTGTAAATGCTTTGTCAATACGGGTTACTAGGATTATTGCGTCGCTGTGTAGCAGTTAAAATGACACGGTTCTACGGTGGCTAAGGAATCAAGTTGGTTGACCGTACCGACCTACATTGAGAAAAGTTATCTTAAATCACATACATTATTAGTAGGTAATCTATGTAACTTGTGCGGTGGAGACTAGTGCCTGAACTAGGGGAAACCTGTATGTCAAGTCACTAACTAAGTATTATAAGCTAACGCTGCCGAAAAAACCTTTTCTTATACAGAATATCTGTGGCTCTCTGTACGTTAACTACCTACTATCTAAATTAAAATAAACTGCGTTTTGACGACCTCTGTAGCCTAGTTGGTAGTGACACTGCCTACGAAGCTGGAGGTCCCGGGTTCGAATCCCGGTAAGGGCATTTATTTGTGTGTTGAGCACGAATATTTGTTCCTGAGTCATGGATGTTTTCTATGTATTTAAGTATATATTTATCTATATAAGTATGTATATCATCGTCTAGTACCCATAGTAGGTACAAGCTTTGCTTAGTTTGGGACTAGGTCGATTTGTGTAAGATTGTCCCCAAATATTTATTTATTTATTTATTTTTATATTCTTTAGAAAACATTTATAATCAATCGATTCAAAAACGAAACCGAATTCTAACCATGAGCTCACCTATAATAACTATCCTTTAAACTTATTTTAGTAAACTCGATGAGTAACCCGCACGTGCGGAAGAGTCCTTGAGTATAACAGTAATGTAATGATATAAACGACTGACATATACTTACCGCGATGATTCACGCTCGTTGTGTGATGGTTAGTGATTAATAATTGAAAGTGGCGCCAAGACAGATAGGATTACATGGACTGCAATTTAAAATACAAGTACTTACTCTTTAATTAATGTTTATGTAGGCATCTAATTGGTTAATTTCCTATTATTGTCGAGTTTTGAACAAAATGCAACACCTTGACACAGCATTATAATGAAACAGCATATTAATTAAAGTCGGTACAAAAAGGTTTACTGTAAATGGTTAGTTAGGTATAGTTGTTGTTGTTAACGTGATACTGCGTTCAGGTAGGTAATTAAGTAGGTACAATAGTTATCCCACGATTTCTTTTTTAATAAAACAAGAAATCTTGACGGTAACTTTTAATTTACCTACTCGAACTACTACTACTACCGTCTTCGTTTTATCTTTTTGTTTAATTTGTAGGTAATTAACAATTTAAGAGATACATTTATGGTTTAATATTCATATTATAGTAGCAACATAGTGTAATTTACATTGAAATATGAGGAAAGAAACCAATTGGAACTTTTGGGCATTTTGATTAACGGTTTGACAATTTGCGAAGTTTGCCTCTGTATGCACGTCAAAAAGGCACCAGTAACTGTCTTATGAGTCAGAATATTATATTTGTAGAGCCAATAATTATATAAGGAAAAAAAAATGTTTAACAAAAACTATAATCGCAACGTAACATTTTGTAAACCATGGGAGGTAGTGAAGAAAGCATCGGGCCGCATAATGATCGCCTTCGCCTTCGCTCGGGTAACAAATATGTACAAATTTGCTATAACGTCAGTAATTTTAGACCAGACCTGCGTTTTGCATTAAATTGAACTAATAAATTAATTGTTAGTGTAGTCGTATCAGATCCAGTACAATTTACTGCAGTTTTGTGCAGTTTAACGCTATTTGAA
Organism: Epinotia brunnichana; assembly: GCA_963854355.1. Taxonomy (NCBI): domain Eukaryota; kingdom Metazoa; phylum Arthropoda; class Insecta; order Lepidoptera; family Tortricidae; genus Epinotia; species Epinotia brunnichana. The sequence continues at coordinate 26,506,487 of OY977950.1, read as the reverse complement.
GTAATTCGAACTATGCTGCTATTTAAATAATTGTGGGTTCTATTTGATTTTATCTTTCCTATTAGTTTGTAGCCGATTTAGATATGTAATGTACGAACGTGTAGTTAAGCCACAATTTCGCTAGATTAGCTTACTGTTGTATTTCATTAAAAAAGAATTATTGATTGCGCAAAACAAATTGACAACTGGTGTAATAACGCTATCTCATTCAAACTTGCATCGTTTTGCTGAGTGCATCTCAAATAAAACACTTACTTACTTATTGTTTATACCTCCAATCGCCAGTTGGATTTGCGGACACTATAGCGTCGGGTGAGAATACGTTATTAGTTGTATCCCTTTTTGGAGGCCTTTATAATGGATATATGGCATAAATGTATCAGACGATAGTACTATCTACCTTCCTTAGCAATTTGTTTATAATTTGTAGGTAGTGTGTTTCAAAACTTGGCACTACAACTTTCCGTCTCTGGTCGAAGATCCAGGGGCAGACCCAGAACAAGATGGAAGGATGTAGTGCTAAGAGATATAAGAGAGAGCAAGTTATCCGAAACCGATGTCGAGGACAGAGCGAAGTGGAGGAAAGCTGACCCCACCACCATGTGGGATATATATACACGATGATTCTTAATCCGTGAACAGGAGTCGAACAATATTGATAAACAGCCAAAACCGATTTCAATGGATGAGGTCTCATGCAATTAAATCACTGTTTAGTTAATTAGATTTAATGATAATGTTAACACTCATGTCCACTGATTGTTTGGTCACCCTACATTTCTTGAAGTTAAGTATATACGTCAAATACACCATAAGTCAAATTTTCGCAAAGTAAAGTTAGGGTGACAATGATTTTGAATTATAGAATAATGTCTTATTCCGTTTTATTCAGAAAAAAAACCCGCGTTCAGTACAGAAAAGCTGTTTTTGCGTAGCGGCGCCGCACCGCAGACATTTGTGGCCAGACCCTATGGGATTAGAGTTAAAGTGTGTTGAGAGCGCTGTGCTAGCAACCTGTCACTGCAATATCACATTTTCTCTATCTTTAAACCTAACTTGGTTAAATAGAGGGCACAGCGGAATGTCATATCGCTAATATTTGGAGCAGCCCAACGGGGGAGTAGGAGACCTTACCTTAATATGACGAATCAGGAATATGACGAGATTGGAAAATTACCATTTTATAAAAAAGTGTCGCATTTGGAATATGACCAATTTGGAAGATGACGAATTAGGAAAAAAATCGCTGGTGCGGGATGTGAGAACAACACAGAAATAAAGTACCTAAACGAACAAATAACTGATGATTCTTCTGGAATAGCAATCGTCCATAAGCTATGGTGTTTGCTTGTCATCGGGCAGACCTTATGTTTACGAAGTACTATGGAAAAAGCTTGAATAAATTAATATGCCTTCGGAAGTAATTAACATCCTTAAGTACTGGTATGGGCACCAGGTCAATAGGGTCAGATGGGCAGGAACAACGTCTGATGAGTATGGGTTGGAGTGCGGCGTGAGGCAGGGGGGGTTGACTTCACCCGCACTGTTTAACCTGTACATTGACGCACTTATCGTCTCGCTCAGCAGTCAGCATGTCGGTTGTCATGTTGAGGGTGTTTGTGTGAACAACCTCAGCTACGCAGACGACATGGTGCTGTTGAGCGCGTCGGTTTGTGGTTTAAGACGGCTGTTAATAACGTGTGAGGAGTACGCCATGAGTCACGGGTTAAAATATAATGTTGAAAAAAGTCAATACATGATCTTTGACGCCGGCAGTAATCGGACAGGAATAGTACCGGCCATAACACTCAATGGAATGCCACTTCATAATTTTCATAAAGTAGAGTTTTTCAAGTACTTAGGTCATGTTGTTACTGCCGACCTTAAGGATAATGTCGACATCGAAAGGGAGCGAAGGGCGATGTGCGTGCGGGCGAACATGTTGGCTCGCAGGTTAGCGCGGTGTTCGAGCGGCGTGAAGTTAACGCTTTTTAAAGCTTACTGCACGTCGCTGTACACGTGCTGCCAGTGGGCTAACTACACGCAGAGGGCGTACAGCGCCCTCCGGGTCCAGTACAACAACGCGTTCAGGGCGGTGATGGGGCTGCCTCGTTACTGTAGCGCCTCGGGCATGTTTGCGGCGACGCACACGGCATGTTTCCACAGCACCATGCGATTACGGGCCGCGTCCCTGCTGCGGCGCGTGCGAGCCAGCGACAACACCGTCCTAGCAATGATAGCGGGCAGACTAGACTGTCACTATACGAGTATCATGCATTGTTGCAACAGGCATGTAAGGACTGGTGTAGGATAGGAGAATGTTAATTATGGTTGTGTGTAATGTTTTTATTTTGTTTGACTTATATAATAAATGTTTTAATTATGTGTTATGAGCCTATACTCGTATGTAGCTTGAAATAAATGAATTTTAATTAATGTTAATTTAATTTATGTTTGTCTACCACCGTCCTAGTATAAACAAAATTAAAGGGGTATTGAAAATTAAATGTGTTCTGCCCACCCTTTTCAGAAACAGGCCTGAGTTTATATTCTGTATATATGTAGTCCAAATAACCTTTGTTCTCCAGACAGTAGGTATTCACCTTGAACGCTAAGTTATCAGACCACATTTCCCTGCTACACTTAACGGATGCAACTACCCGTGAAATTAACCCGGCTTTCGAAGAAACAATTTTGTAGCGAGTTTTTTTGATTTTTCCACGGCCGTAAGCTTTTTTGGGGGAAAAAATTGAATTTTAATACGAGTCTGACGCAAACCTTAATCTTTACACATAAAAACCGTTTTCGTTTGGCATTTTTCGGAGGAATAACGTACCTTCGTCATTTAGAAGGCTTTTAACAGAATATTTGCGTGGAAATCGTAATGCCCGATGTAATGTATGTGGGATCTGTTATTGGCATTTGGCGCGGAGAAGAAACAGATTTTTCTTTACGCACGGGTGTGCATTAGAACGTTGCTCGTAAGTGCTCGACGTTGTCATATTTGGAAAGGTTATATGAAACTTTTGAATTGACTGTGATAACTCTATGATACACAGGTACCGAATTATATGTGTTGTATGTGTTAGAGCGGTGTCTCCCAACACAGGCAATCTTTTGCTTACAGGGAAACTCCATCCCCTGGATCAATTACCTCAAGTATTTAATTTGGGTAATACATAAATTTGTATTTGTATTTTATATTTTTGTATGTGTTTTCAGTAGGTACACTGAGCTTCAAGGGGTCTAAGCAGACTAAAGTGTAATTAAATCATGCCGACATATAGTCATAGTTACGCGCTTCGACACGGAACAAGCCTAAAATGTGTCAGATCACTCAAAACCTGTCCCCGTATGAAAATTCAATTTGATTTCAATCCCACATCATATTCAGATCGTCATCATTGGCCACAGCATATATCACAGATGATTGTTGCAGCGCTTAGGAGCCTCGGATTGCCGCATCTATGGTGGTGGCTAAATAGTCATAGCAGCGCGGCATATCTTCCCACATCGATTGCAGACGAATTGTGAATCTATAGGAGGCGATAAAGCACGGCGAAGTTTTTTCTGCTTTAGGTTCACGAATTGGCTCGCCGTGTTTTGTCGTCCCGACTTTAATATGCTGTGTTCTCCTGTAATTGGTGGCGCAATCAAATTTTAACCAATTTTTTATTTGTATTAAGCGCTTGTGTTTGTTGTTTCCGCTGTTGGTGATCCTTAATAATAAAAAAAAAAAATATCACTCCCATGTACAAGCAATACGTGAGCATGAATATTTGTTTCTGAGTTTTGCATCTAGGTATTCTATGTATTTAAGTATTTATACTTATCTATTAAATATATCGTCGTCTAGTACCCACAACACAAGCCTTATTGAGCTTACTATGGGGTTAGCTCGATTTGTGTAAGATTGTCCCCGAATATTTAAACAAGTTGAATTAGGACCGAAGTACTTTTCTAATATGCTAACTGCACCTGCCAATTTAATCTACACTTTTCTAGAGACTTAAAATTTCTTTTACGTGACTGTTGTCTTTTGGAAGCGAATATAGCACAGTCAGCATCAAAAGTATCTACGCAATCGAAGACGTCAAAAGTTCTTATTCCCTTTTAGTAAAGGCTTTTGAAGTGTTCGTTTGCGTATATACTTTTGATGCTGACTGTATTACTTAGTGGCTCTGTGAGCTGTAAGTAGTGGTTTTTTTTTTTCGAAAAACTGGATCAACATGAAAGTCTATATATATATTTTTTTTTATTGATGAAAAGGGGCGAAAGGCGAAAGTCTATATAATTATTGGAACTGCTCAGAAAATTTCACGAGAATCGGTTGAGAAACTTGTGACCTATAGAGGAGAACAGCCGGACGAAAATTTTTTGTTCGAAGCTGATCCGGAGAATATCATTCGCTTATCTCGCTCGGTCAAAAATTACCTACTGTTTATGTATGAAAAATATATCTAAATCTAGACTGTTTATTATAAATTATAATATGACAGACACGACACATAAAAGATAATAACTATATTTCTGGCATTTAGACCACATCTCTTCACTATCCCTATTTAACGAACACGAAACCTAGCAAAACTTACCCATAAACGTAAACATTTAAGTTTTTATAAGAAACTTTCTTCATTTCCCAAGAAGATTTACGACCGTATAACAGTGAATTCGTCACCCATCTCTAATATTTTCTAAGTGTAACGTCACATGTACCAACCACGGTAATGGTGGTAACGCTCTTCTGTAATTGAGTGTTTTAGTGCACTGAGGTCGCAGCGAGTAGTAAACGTCATACGATTATATTTCATCTAGATTTAGTACCTACAAAAATATAAAAACAAAATGGAATGGATGAAACTCTTTACACGTTTCGAGTTTAAATGTTTTAAGATTATCAGGGTAATAATTTATGTGTAAGCTAATTAAATGACGGCATTCATTCGTCATGTCACAAAATTGTCATAGGTCTTGCAATATTTTATGGATAAACCTTACCCACTATGTTACTCAGAATCCTTATATTGCGACTACTTGGTTGGGGAATTCTTATTCACCATTAGGTATCATACCTGTAGGCCTTTTACTACCCACCACCTGTGAAACCTTTGGTAATCTACTCGACTTTAAATTTTCCATTTGTAATTTTTTTATCATTTTGCGAAATAAGTATCTAGTAGGTAAGTTAGTTAGAAAAGCTGCCACTATTTGACACTAACAATAAATGCCAAAACACACTAAATAGTTCCGTAACCTAATCAAAACTGATCCACCACTTCCCAAGACAAGCGTTGTATAAATAAGTACCTTTTTCTACTCGTCGACTTTAATCTTTGAATTAAGATTTCGTACACGAAACTAAGATCACATACTTTTTAATCCTGGAGCTCTACCAGCTGGTGACGGAGCTCGTGGTTCCATAACATAACCGCCAGCAGTCATCTTATGAATCCAGGAGCTGTATAAGATAACTGTGAAGACATCAACGCGCAAATATACTAAGCTGCTGCGCTTCATTTCAGCAGGGTGATTTTCAATAGATACCAAGTTTGTTTAATAAATTATTATTTCCGTTGACTCGTAGAAAAAGTATTGTATACATTAGTTATATAATTAGCTTTTTAAGTCTCGTACCTTAATTAGGCCACTCAGCAAGCTTCGTAGCCTAAACGTGGTACTCGACTTAAAAAACATACAATATATAACGATTGCATAAACTACTATTACAGCACGCCCCATACAACATAAATACTTACAGCAGTTTATGTTTCTTGGACAAAGTTTATTTCAAAAGACATTTAAATTCGAAATACAACTTCATAAAGTAATAATTCAAGTAAACTTTGTGCTCGTTTTAGTACTTGATATTTCAACCGCTTGCAACTTACTTTTACAGAAGTACCTACTATTCTTAGACATTAACATTATTTATATCTAGTTAAGCGTCTAGATTTGATAAAACTTTAAATGACACTAGTTAGGCGCCTATCACACTGGAGCTTCGGTGTGCGGAGCGACGGTTTTCTCGTTGTATGTGGCGGCCGATCGTAAAATCCGGCAGATCACGAAATTCCTAGGTATATCGTGAAACGACGCCATTTCATGATTTGGCTAAATGACATCCGCCATATCGATCAAAACTTAACGTTTAACGATTTGTCTAATGACGTTTAGGCAGATCATGAAATTCCTAGGCATATCATGAAAGGCCGCCATTTCATGATCTCTTATATGAAAAAAAAACTTCAAAGACGAAAGCGTTTTCGTCTTCTAACCTATCCATGATCCGAGTCGGTTTTGCCACTAAATCGATCTGCCGTATTTTTATCAGGCACATCATGATATGCCTGGTCAATATTTAGCCAAATCATGAAATTGCGGCGTTTAACGATATGCTAGGTATTTCGTGATCTGCCGGATTTTACAATCGGCCGCCGACATATATACATTCCGCACGGTACGCCACACTGCTCCGCACTTACGTCCGGCAAAATTTGAATGCGGCTCCGCACACCTTAAGCGGGATGCAGCGGCAGTTGGATAACCGCCTTAGTTTAAAGGTCATCGGAGTTCCCAAGGACGCATCGTATTGAGAGAGAGAGACCTGCATATTTCTCTAGCTTTCAGCACATCAAATCATCATATCAATAAAGGGCAACGCACTTGTGAATCCTTTGGGGTCGCGATCCGTCCATGGTTTACATGGTCCAAGCCCTTAGAATGTGGCCTTTTTATTATATTTTATTTTAAATTTATTACACAAAATACAGAAGAATGGCGAGATTAATTTCAAATGACATTCTCTACCAGCTAACCATTTTATATTCTGTTGTAAAATTGATTTGACATATCATTATTATATCCCGGACCTAAAATCGCACCAGATACGATGACCTTACAAGGGTCTGAACACCTTTGTACTGTGTTGATTTAACGTCATATTTAAACTGTCATGAAGTTGTCAAACGGTGAAAGCGACAAGGTAAAGTTTTCAGATACTTATGAGTTCCACTGTACATACATTATACATATATTTTACCTACCTACACAATCATCATCATCTTCATCATCATCATATCATCCGAAAGACGTCCACTGTTGGACATATGCCTCCCCCAAAGAGTGCCATAATGACCGGCCCTGCGCCACTCGCATCCAGCGGACTCCCGCCACCTTTACCTACACAATAGATTTTTGTATATCAGCCTGTAATAACCACTTTTTCCAGTTATAATTCAACAAGTACGGTGTAGAAACCAGCCATTTTGAACACATTCATCACCGAAGCAAAGATCAGAGGAAACCGAAACGTGTTTATTTTCATTTCGCGTTATTTCATTTTCATTTACTCCCGACGTATCATTAATAATATTCTTTCGGTTACGGAGTATTTCTCATTTACAAAGTTTACATTTTGTTTATTTTCTTTCGGTTTTTGTGTTACGCGTAATGTTGGTTTATGTGTTAATAAGAAGTTGGGAAATACTTTAGAATATATCCCTTTACATAGCAATGCAAATTACTGAAAAGATACAATACTTACATGTTTTCGATGTAAAGAATAGTCATTGTACATATATAGTTATATAATGTACCAAAAATTTAAGATTAATCAAGTATAAAATTGTTACAAAGCACTTCTTTGATGTTGTATGTGCGGTACTGTTTTCATTTTCTGAGGCGTGTAGAGAGTTTTTTGTATTTTATGGTATTGTACCTAAAAACGTATCTTCAAAACTACCTAAAGGTAATGATTTAGTATTTGTTTGGTCTGAATCCTTTCATAAATCTAAACTGCAGTAACGGGATATATTTATTTATTACTGACACAAAACAAAAATGTCTGCCGTTACAATGTTGCACCTATTTCCTTAATTACAGGGTTATTACAGAACTACGCCCCACATGAAAACTACATCTTTAATTACGAATATTAAAATTTCAATCCATTTATTTAAAAAAAACTTCACACGACCCGATTATAATTGTTGCACTAGAGCATAAAAGTGTCATTTTTGTACACAACACAATATGAAACATGGGCGGGTATAAATCACCTAACAAGGACGCACGCGACACGCCATATCTAACCTCAAAAAGCATTAAGACTAAATTAAATAACATGCAAATTTAAATCGTACGCAAGTCATATAAAGTTTAAAATTGCATGAGTATACTCAGTTAATTAATCCTCTTTTGTTTTCCGAACGCGATACAGCACAGGACAAAATAACGAATACAGAAAAACTGCTAAAATGTTTTCTGTTTGCACACAACAAATTTAAATGGACATGGGTTTCGGTGTACTGCGGTCCCTTAAGCCGGCTGGACTTTATATAATATACCTACAGGCACACTGTAGGCTTTCAGGGGCTTAATATGACACACAAAAATATTTCGAGATTTATTTTAACCGCTGTAACCGCCTTCGGTTTGCCATTTTACATTAAGGTATCCCACAGATAACACTTTAAAATCTTTTATCTATCCAAATGTCATAAACCTTCCATGATGCGTTCAAGAACCGCACATTATGACCACCATAAAAATAAACTGTTTTGTTAGAACAATTTTTTTATCTGTGAAAATGTTATTATTGCTAAATAATAACATCGATTTCGATAATATTATTTCATTCAAATTTCGAACGTCTCAAAAACAAAGAAATTTGATTTAACCTCTATTTTAATATCAGTCGAGATGACGTTTAGTTCGAAATGAATTGTCAATTTGCATACAAATTTGACAAATGTCGCACGTAAGTAAGATATCGAACGATATGACAGTTGGATCCGACTCTAGTTTGTCTCTGAATTAAAAAAGAACTATGACAGCTGCCAGAAAACAACGCCGCGATGCCGGTCATAATATGCATGCGGCTCTTGAATACATCATGGAGGCTTATGATATGTGGATAAATAAAGTAGTGTATATTACTATACATAATTAGGCATTAAGATACTCGTGTTATGTTATTATGAACCCACACTCGAATTTAATGCCCTTCATTATGTACAGTCACATAAACTACTATTATAAAACCATTGCATAATAATGCATAGGTTTTGTACCTGGACTCAGTTGTCAATTAATGATTAAGAGACGCTCGTTTTGTAGTATTTTAGTTGAAGAGTGTTATCTGTGGTGGTAAAATTATCCTAATGGGTAATTAGTGTAAATAACCATTTCGATTGATATTTTATAATACCTACTACAAACGATGTCTGATCACTACGAATGAATGTATTATAAATAAATAAACTATAAAGACATATTAAGAGACAATCTTGCACAAGTCGACCTAGTCCAACAGTAAGCTCAATAATACTTGTGTTATGGGTATATTTATTTAAGGCGACCATATCCAAACGTATATAGATAAATAGGTACATAGAAAACATCCAAGGCTCACGATCAAATACATTTACAACAACTTTAGAAAACCTACAAACATAACAAGTGAGCTTTGTAAGGCAAATTGGCTCCTATTCAAATATAAATTAATACAGATATACGTTTATAAAGCTAACTTACATGTGGCTTCATTGATATTATTCAAATATTATTCTAAAAACGAATAAATACTCAAAACCTATCGATGAAAATGTACTTCGTTACAATTTAATATTTTTGAATTATAAATATAATGTGACGAATAGCCACGCATCCAAATAATGACAGATGCATAAAGTGCTCTGGCAACACCACACACACACTCACACAGAGAAAGGACAAGAAAAGTGTATCTTGGCTAAACGTCTCTCATCTCAAGAGATTTGAGTGAATTCTTATTGTACGCCCATTAGCATAAGCTTGGCGCAATAAATACTTAGTACATCTCTTAATAATTGCAGATGTATTATTCAAATCGACGTGCACCGCCCCCAAAATAACAAGATGAAAATAACCGAAACTCTAAGGGGCTTGTATTTAGTTGGTTTGTACATAATAACACGAACTTTTCGGTATCAAAAATCAAATCAAACCGAATTCATTTTACACAGACAAAAAAAAAACGTTCTGAACGTAAATTACGTTTACGAAAATAAAAAAATATGTTAAATCCTTTTACCTGGCCCAACTCAAGAATTCTCGAAATATATTTAGTTTATTAATTGAATGTGTGGCTGATAGACCTTAGAATTAATTTAAGTTATTATGTTTCTGTTTTAAATGCCATACTTTTAAATAAATTAATTAATGTATTGAATTGTCATGTAGATATTTTTAAAGCTTAAGTACTTAAAATTCTACAATTAGAAAGTTAGAATATGTATATATGTGTATGTGTATGTGTGTATGGTAGTATTACCCTGTCAAAATTATTACATACCAAAATGGACAGGCAAACATGATAAATTGATAAAACATAAAACGTACAAAAGAAATAGTATTAAAAAAATCAGTAACTTTGTTTGTAATATAGATAAGGATTTTTTTTATTTCTTGTTTAGTATTAGTTGTTTTTATTTTTTATAAATTCCTATAAATACATATTTGGATTTTGGATAAGGACAACATATCCAGAAACAAGATAGTGTCTAATCAAACTAAAATGATTACATTAAAGCTTGATCAAATTAAAAATAGTGGTTCGGTGAGCTGTAGAACTGGAGAGTGTTTAAAAGGTTTTTTTTTATTCCAATAATAGAGTCGGCAAAAAAAAACTAAGTATAATTATCTACCCTGCTCACAAAATTTCACTAATAACGTGAAATTTATTGTATCATTTGAGAAATACAACCTGTAGATGAGAACACAGCCGTACATACGAAATAATTTTGGCCCAAGCTGAAACAGAGAACTTCCTTCGCTTCGCTCGCTCGTTCAATAAATAAAAGATATTGTGGAAAAGTGGAATTCCTGATATAGATAAATGCGTTTACAAGGAGGTCCCAAAGTCACATGTTATCAACCTGCAAAGTTTAACCAAACAAATATTTTTAATTTTCATTTTCATTTCATTTTCAATAGAAATTCTAAATAACAAAACACCTGTTTCGCCCCGGCCACTAAACAAAGGTTAACTTTTAATCAAAACTTCGCCGCCTCGTTTATGTATGTCTTTAGGTATTTGCATGTGTAATGCCCTCTCTGGTCTCCGTAGCTACGAAACATTGGTGCGTATTAGTTGGAAAGGTAGACAAGCGTAGATATTTTCGAGTGTGTGTTTTTTATTTAATTGTGACCTTGAATTATTTTTTGATTTTATAATTGAATTAAGTATTGCTTTCTTCTTTTGGTATTTTTAAATTTTCATTTGACTTGTGCCTATTTACTGAATTTTTTTTTACTTTAACTCGACATGTGTGGTAAGTCAGAGAAATAATGATGAAGAAAAGAAAGGACTACGTTTACGTTTCGTTTTTTATCACTTTTATTTAGCAGCTCTTTTCAAATTGACGATGCCAACTCTACACTACATCACGTCCACATACTTTTTTATTTTTTAATAGCCTTATGTGTCTTTTTAATGGCCTCCCTCTTTTCCTTCCACGTATCCCTATCCTGCGCAGTCTCCCACCAGTCTTGGTCAAAGACGTCAAGCTCGTCTTGCCATCTCCGACGAGGCCTACCGCGACGCCGTGTTCGGTTGTGTGGGACCCACTTGGTGGTGATTTTAGCCCACAAGTCTTCCGGAATGCGGCAGATGTGCCCGGCCCAGTCCCACTTAAGTTTGGCGGCTCCATGAGCTACGTCAGCTACTTGCGTTTTGGAATGCAGTATTGTATTTCTAATGCGATCTGTTAATTTCACGCCCAAAATACTGCGTTCCATGGCTCTCTGACAAACCTTGAGGGCAGATTTCTGAACTTTTGTCAAAGACCAAGTTTGTGCACCGTAGGTAAGGATTGGAAGAATGCACATGTCCATGAGTTTCCGTTTTAGGGATGTAGGAAGGTTTCCCTCCATATACTCCTGGAGCAATAGCTCCTCCAGGCGTTTTCGGTGCGTCTAGCAACTTCTCTGTCTTGTCGAGCCTGGAAGGAGACTATTTAACCCAGGTATAAGTACTCATGGACATATTCCGTTCCTCCGCCATCCACTTCTATGCTCCTTTGGACATGGTTCGTCATGAGATTGGTCTTTGACATATTCATCATTAATCCGACCTCAGGCTTGCTCTGCTAAGGTCTTGTAGCATGACACTGAGCTCCGTAGCTGACGATGAGAAAAGAACGATGTCGTCGGCGAAACGTAGATTAGTCAATCGCATAAGTCCACGCATTAGTCCACATAAATAGAAATAAAAAATAAAACTTTAATAGAAAAAGAGAAACACTATCAAATTTGTATGGGTATAGATGAGTTATCGAGAACATGGAATTGCATTTAAATAAATAAATATAAATAAATATTTGCGGACAATCTTACACAAATCAACCTAGTCCCAAACTAAGCAAAGCTTGTACTATGGGTACTAGACGACGATATATATACTTATATAGAGAAATAAATACTTAAATACATAGAAAACATCCATGACTCAGGAACAAATATTCGTGCTCATCACACAAATAAATGCCCTTACCGGGATTCGAACCCAGGACCTCTTGCTTCGTAGGCAGGGTCACTACCAACTAGGCTAAAGCGGTCGTCATTTGTAGTGGTTGTACCGTTTGCAACAAAAGGAGAAAGGAGAATAATTTTCTCTTAATTTAATAAAATTACATACCCTTAAGAAATGGAATAAGTAGTAGTCCTCTGTTTTTTGCTTTTAGTCGCTATCATGTTCTTCATCTGAGCTGTCACAAGTATTGATAATAAGATTGTTTGAAATTCGATCCATTTCCCCTTCCTGATATCGATATTTATTTTCTTCACTTTCGACATGGCGACAAATATTTTCCCAGTCCTCAGCAGTAATACGAGTAGTATCCATTCGTTCAGTTGCTAAACTCATAATGCCTTGCATGTTTAAAGAAACGTTTCTTTTCGCTACATATCCTTTTACCATGGATCAAATATTTTCGATCGGATTAAATGTCGGGTGATACGGTGGCAATCGTAAAACGGAGTGGCCATGATCTTTTAAAATTGCATCTATGTGGTACTCACGAAACCGCTCTTTATTTTGTTTAATTAAATCATACAAACTGGTTTTGTACATCAACGGGCTACATGAAATGTTGTGTTCTGTCAACCAATCCATCATTTCTTGTTTATGAGAATTTGACGTTGGAGCACGATTCAAAAGTTTGTTGTGATAGGACGCATTATCTACGATAAATACGCTATTCGGCTTCAGGTTCGGTATAAATTTTTCTTTTAACCATTTTTAGTACTTAACAATGTTCATGTGGTCATGTTAATCTCCCGTTTTTTGGTTTGCCTTAAACATTAACAAAGCGTTGGGAATAAAACCATCTTTTCCTCCTGCGTGCACTATTATTAACCGCTGGCCTGTACTGATTTGTTTTTTAACACCAAATTCTGTTCCATCGGTCCAAGCCTCTCCGGACACATGTGAAGTTAGTCTGGATGTAGGTTTTATCAGTATAAACTAGTGGTCTATCTTTAGACCGATATTCCGCAATTTTGGTAAGGTAATCTATTCTTAGCAGTCGTATGTTGTGTCTTTCCATTAATATTTTTCGGTTGTGCTCGGTTTTTATCCATTTAAATCCTAATTTTTGTATTTGTTTTCGTAAGGTGAAATGCCAAATTTGTAATCTATATCGGATTTTAACACAGAGTGGAGTGCCTTTGAGGTTGGAAATTGCTTATGGGACAGATGAAAATTGTATATAGTTCTCCGGATGACTTCCTGATCAAAATCGTCTACAGCTGATGACGGATAAGTACGTAACTTTTTATTTCTCGGGAGGTGAATTTCTTTGTTGATGCGAATTTCTCACTATTGCTCTCAGACACAATGTTATAAACAGTAGAGAGACAAACACCTGTAGCTTATTCAACTAACTGGGCAGCCGTGTAAGGGGAATTTAAAATTTTCTTCAGTTCAAGTTCAAAATATTTATAACAGTTAAAAAGAATTTGCTTACTTTGCCTCTCAATCGGACCAAAATTACTCACTGCCATATTTTTTGAAAATTATGTAACTTACACTTTACTTAGTTGTACGGGCTGATACAAAATTATTCTGATAATTGTGAGAATACAATAAAGTCAGACGTAAAACTATATGCACAACGTAAATAATATTCACAATTTGACACTGACATTATTTTGGTATTTACTTCTTCAATATATAACAAACCTCTTTTTATGCTGATAGTACGAGAAAATAGAAAATTCAAATATAGAATGCCTGTAACCATACAATACTACTATACTACTACATATGCAATTCCATGCTCTCGTTAATTTATGTATACTTACCTAAACACTCGAATACAAAAAAATATATAAATGCAGACAGTCAATACACGAATCGACCTAGTCCCAAACTAAGCAACACAATAAGCATTGCAATTTTATTTAGGTAAACGGTATCCATTGTAGATATCCATGTAGACATTGCCTGTCTTGTTTTGTATTAAAAATACGTTTCAAATAAATTTTTACTACTCCAAGAAAATGTATTATATCCAATTTTAATTCAAGCCAAATAATTAAAATTACGGTTCAGAAATTTGGAAGTCTGCCTATCGCATTTGTTGAAACTGTGCGAGTTAGACACTCGGCCCGCACTTGTGTTTATTGTGTCAGACACATTTTCTTTTACGACTGCACTTTCAGGACTTTTGGCTCGGTGGTTGGTACTGAATATCATAACTTTAGATCGAGATGGTAAAAACATCACAATAATAATAATGGTACGTTACAGCTAGAGCGTTAAAACAAATGTCTCCAACACAGTCACATGCTTAAACCTCCTAAGCCGAAAGCAATTGCGATAAAATATGTGGTAGGTATGTAGGATTTATTCAGGTATTACGGCTATTTGTTTCTAGAATAAAAATAGGAAATATCAGTATTCTTCAAAAAAATCACATTAAGGTGAAAAGTAAGGTTAGGATTCTGGTGGCGGTTTAGCACAAGTAATGCAGTGGAGTCGCCATTGTATATTTTATTATTTGAATTAATGAATAACTGAACGATACATCTATATTACAGTACCGGCCAATAATATATCACCTTTGCGTTTTATTGTATGAACGTGTATAGAGTAAACAATTTAGGTTTGTTGAAACATCGCATATTTTGCTAGTTACATATTTTACATACATTTTTGAAGATACAGATTATTTATTTATAAAATACAATATTTTACATGTCAGGAGAGTACATCAAATTTAAATTCTTATAATAACAATTTAATAATAATATAATAACAATTGCATGCATGGCATGAGGGAATTTCTTACTAGTATACTGAAACTTATTCCAATGAATAATTGTTCAAGACCTTGAAAAGGCCTTGAATAGACCTTGACCTATAACATTATATATTTCAACAATATATTATGTTTTATTGAGTTTTTATGAATCAATTTACTTGTATCAAACCAATAAATTTAACTATACATTATTGGTTTATCAATTATTTATTCATTCATTCATTCAATCAAAAAATATATAAAAACGTCTCCTTTTCTCTTTGTTCACCTTTGCCACCAAACTAGTACCGCTTTATAACTAGTTATAAGTTACGGTTCAAGTGATGAAAATAGCCCCGAATAGCGCCATTAAAAGGTCCCCTTTAACAATGAAGACAAGCATAGATAATATATAGCATCTGTCATGTTCTATCAAGTGGTATCAGAAAAAGCTATTGGCGTTTCTCGGCTGTAATTCTGACACGCGTTCTTAAAGCATTATAATCATCTTAGGCGAGTCTCATGCTGAAAGGTTCCTGTGTGTCTGGACCTAATAAAAATTATAACACCTTGTAAAACAACATGCAATAAATGATATATGATATGATATGCAGCCTGGGGTCCGCTGGCCGCATGAGCCTAGATTATTTTTTACTAGGATTAGGTGTCAAAGCGGACCCCGAACTCCTTTAGGGCACAACCGGGAATAACGCTAGGATGTATTATATATTGTAGGATGATGATGATGCGCTTATTTTAACGTAAGAGTAGCTCATAAAATTGTACCAAATTATAATAATCAATAATATATAACTCTTTAATGATCACTGCTTAATGTTGTCCCCAAGTGTAAAGCCGCTATTAAAGAAATGCATATTTGCATGAAATCGTTATTTTTTGCCTTCATTCCGCGTTGATCTTTTGTTTTTACTTTATTAGCGTTTGCAGCTACTCGCAAAGGTGACACAATATTTATTTTAGCTAGACATGATCGTTTTTCTGGTTTTTTATGTAATAATGTTTTAAGTCCGGTTTGGGTTATGAAGTAATTGAGTGAATCAGGCGTTACGTTGCGGAAGTTCGTTTGATATTCCGCTAAAAACCTCAGGTCTATTAGCGATGATAAGATGGCTATTTGTGTAAATTTGCATGCGGTTAGTTATTATATTATTATTTTTTATACAACGACAGTGGCAAACAAGCTTACGGACTGCCTGATGTTAAGCTGGTACCGTAGCCTATGGACACTTGTGACTCCCGAAGAATCACAAGCGCGTTGCTGACCCTTTATTCACTTGAGGATTCGCTGTGTTGGCAGATAGAGATATGCATGTCCCTCACTTCCAACACAGCGCACCCTAGGGAGCTCTGGCGACCTTACTCACCACCAGGAACACAACACCACATACTTCATAGCATGCAATGATATACAAAGCAGTGGTGCTATTATGGCTGCGGTCTTCTGTAAGGTGCTTTCCCAGTTGGGCTGCTCCATAAACGAGCGAGATGACATTCCGCTACCTCTCATAAAATGTTAATGCGCCCAGTGGGCGTGAGTGGCGTTAATGCGCTCATGGTTAATGCGCCCAGTGGGCTCAGTGGACGTGGCGCAAGCAACATTCAGCCAGCATCTGATGATGTCTCGTAGAGAGGCGAAGCACGAGGTTTTATTATTGGTGGTGGTCTGTTGTAATTATTTGCATGTTTTCACATGCGGAAAGAGGGTTAGCGCATGAACTATTTACAGCGTCCTGCGCGTCCTCTATAACAACGCTACTTACTGTAGTGCATCGGGGATGTTCGCGGAGGCGCGTACGGATAGCTTCCACGCTATTATGCGTAAGCGAGTCGCGTCCCTGATGCGACGTGTTCGCGGCAGCTCCAACGGACGCCTTATGAGCGCAGTTGCCGAAACAGTCCTATATTCTGCCAATGGATGAAGTCACACGTGAACTATGAGAAATGAGTCACGTTTCTAACATAGGTCTAACTTAGGGCTTTTTTTACTTAAGGTCCCTAAGTAAAAAAAAATACTAACATACTCGTATATGGATGTACTCTTTACTCCGACATACATACATACATACATACACTCACGCCTTTATCCCTAAAAGGGGTAGGCAGAGCACACGAAACTTGTGTTCCAGTGCCACTTTTAGTATAAAAGATCGACAAAATGTGATATCGCAGTGATAGGCCACAACACACTTCAACCCTGTTCCCATAGTCGACTCTTACGACACCCACGGGAAGAAAGGGGGTGGTGCTATTCTAACCCGACACCACACGGGACCACACTCCGACATAAACATAATATATTCATTCATTCATTCATTAACCGCATGCAAAAGCAAAATAGGTAACATGGCTAATATTATAGACCTGCACGTTTTTTAGCGGAATCGCAAAGGGATATTGTTCTCGTAGCTTCAGGTTATAACACAATAACAGACAGGTGGGTACTTTCATTTCATATATAGCTCCGCCTCGGTCAGTTGTCAAATTGCATCATTTGTAGTTTGCTTCAAACGGATCGCCACCATTTGTGTTACACCCTTTATTATTACATGGCAACTACCATGCCATACAACACTGTCGACCGTGTGTCACGGGCCGTAACTAGGCACAGCACGTTAAACGTAGATTCAGATTTAACAAGCGGTTAATACGACTGTCCTACGAATTGGACTTGCGCATCGAGGGTTCTGTACTTTCATGACTCCTAGGAACTGACAAGGTCAACGGGAACTAAAGTAGAGCAATGCGTCCTTTGAGAGTATATCAACATTAACGGCGACAACAGACGTATCTTATAATTACGTATACCCAGAAGTTCCTCTAACGCAGCTTCAATTGAAAAGAGGTCGTGACAGATAGACGGAGTACGAAATGTTTATAAGGATTCCTTTTGAGGTACTAAACTCTAAAAATATATAGTTACTGTGTAGAAGCACTCCATTACACACAATGAAACATTCGAATTGAAAACTCCACCGCGTTTCATAAGCTCCAAATGCGATGCAAAACAGCAAACACCGCAACAACTAAAACGCTGTAAAACGTTTAAAATTCGTTCCTCTCTCGTTTAATTTACAAAGAGCTAGTAAATATTTATAAAATAATTCTGCGTTAGCCCGGCTTAGTGTGCCGAGACAACTTTAGTAATCCTCTTACGTCTGTGCGATGTCGAGACAGAATAACGCAGAGGGGACGCTGTGGTCGCCGTTCCCCTTCGGCCGCCTACGAAACCCTCTACGTAACAAAAATTATTTTTCTTGCTACGAAACTATTTTCGTACAAAGATTTTTTTCTGTCCTACGAAACCAATTATGACCTTTTTTCGTATTCAGGACAGTTTCGACGGAGCCCCGCTCAGCGGGGCTCCTATTTCTGGTCTGTTTGCCCTTCGGGCATCTGAAGCTGCCCTACGCCAATACGCAAACGCCATGAGAAGGTACTGTCAAAACTAGTTCTTTAGGGGTATACTAAAACAAAATTGCGTAGCGCTCGAGGTCACAAACTTAGATTATTCATTGAGCCAACATCATAAACAAGTCTGCAAAAAATCAGAACTACCAGATTTGAAGCAAACTACGTCGTAGGTACTTTCAGGCGACAAGGTTACTGGATTATGAGGGAAAACTAGATTTATTGTTATTAGACTGTGGTTTCCTAACGATGTTTCCCTTAATTGAAAATCCACAATCATTTGATCTTAAACAGTGGCTTTTCGGTGAAGGGAAACATCGTGAGGAAACCGGTCTAATTATTTCGTACATAAGTTTTTTTTTCAAATCCTGTACGAGGCGGTTGAAAGTCGCTTGCCTTACTACAGTGGCAATAACGACTGTCACAGGTGACACCTAGTGGCGCGTCCTCGAACCACCAAGCTGAGATTTATCAATACATACCTACTGCAAGTACGCTCGGTGGTTCAGGGCGACGCCACTAGGCGGCGCTAGGGATCAATCTGCTTTGCCGCGGAGTGTTCCGTCGGTAAAGCGGGGCGGTCGCTCGCTCCTAACCCAAGATGGCCTCAACAAGCATCTTCCAAATATTGTAAAGCGAAATAAATAAGATACGTCAAATTCTCCTATTTTATTGGAAAATTAATCACTTTTCCTTCAACGACTAGGTATACGTGTAGAACACTTACCGTCCCATCGTAGACATGTCCCATCTGTGCGTAATTCTATGGCCGTTGCAACTTCCATATTATAATACTCATGTGGCGCGAGTTGCAGACCTTAGTCTGAAGGCTTACTGTCAATGCGCGCTTTCGGTAGTTTCGTGATGATGCGAGTATGTTAGGGCACGTTAGGGGCCTTAGGAACCTTAAGCTTCAAACTCAACCATTCTTGGACCATATTCACAGGACTTCGAAGACAAGCCGGGTAATTGCGTAACTCCTGGAACGAGCGTTAGGACGTAATCGTCAACTGTCAGTTTTAACTTGAAAACAACATTAATATGTCTACTTTTTTTCTGGACATTCCTACTGCCCGCTATTTCCCACCATTACCAGTACAAGTTTTAGTGCACCAGTTAAAATTTGGATTAAAAGGTACGGTATTTCGGAGGACCGCCTTCTTTAGGCTAGCCAAAGTGCTGTGGGTCCCGCTAAAGACCATTGGCGAGCCCGTTGAACTCCAAAAACGAGTATAACTAAATATAAACTTGATGAGAAAATTTTCGCCCGATCAAAGTGAACATTAAATTCAATTTCAGAGCGGGAAATGCGTAACTATTCGAACGAACGATTGGAAAACTCAACAGTAATTTTCCTAAACAACCTGGTTTGTGTAAAAGGATTTTCCGCTGTGCTGTATGAACTCTTAAAGAGCTTTAAAACTATGACGGCTAAAACCGTGTAAAAGGAGCCGGCTTGACACAAATTAACCTAACCCTAGACCAACCATTTGGCGTGTTATCGTTCATAATTACGCCTTAAATTCGTCCAAAGTAAACAAGAGCTATTTGCCATAAGCTTTTGTTGAACGAAACTTATTGCCCTAGCTTTCCGTTTGACATGG
The DNA here is from genome assembly GCA_963854355.1 of Epinotia brunnichana. NCBI lineage: Eukaryota > Metazoa > Arthropoda > Insecta > Lepidoptera > Tortricidae > Epinotia > Epinotia brunnichana. The sequence goes on along the minus strand of OY977950.1, from coordinate 26,486,167 downwards.
CATGTTCAAAAGCTTTAAAAATGAAAGAAGCTTTACTTGAAGGGTGTTCCGTGCTGACGATTGTTGGAGTGTTTGCATATCGAGCTATGTCCCTATTTGAGCAAACGAAGGGTTTTTTTAAACGATTCATACCTATCCAGTTTTTAAGGATAACTGTTAAAGTTTGAAAAGTCTACGTCTCGTACTTAAATATATAGCAAACTGCTTGGATATGGTGACAAATTGTTTCCTAGTACAGTCGCCATCACATACATCGGTAAACCATAGGTGTTCAAAACATGCACTAAAACATGCACCCTAATGCCTTGAAAATAGAGGTGTGTTCCGATGTTTGTGAGTTGCTTGTTTGCTCCGATGTATGTGATGGCGACTGTACAATACGGTATTTGACAGATAATAATAATCATAATTTATTTCAGACTAGCTGTTGCCCGCGACTTCGTCCGCGTAGAACTTTTTATCGTCTTAGAAAATGATTTCTCTCAATACAAAATTTGAACCCTCTTTTAGGGGATAATTAAAAAAAAGTTGATGTTCATTTTCTAGTTTGTGAACAAACAGTCTAAAACCAAAGTTAAAAATCTCATACTTTAAAAATGCCTTGAAATACTCAAACTTTGAACCAATTTTAACACTCTTAGGGGATGAATTTGGAAAAACTCTGAAATCAGTTTTGTAGTCTTTTAACGTATAGAATAAGACCGAAGTTAAAAATCTCTTACTCACACTTTAAAATTTTATTGCTCGCCATTTAAAATTTGAACCCCCTTTTAAACCCCCTTAGAGGTTGAATTTTTCTAATCGCTGAAAGAACTTTTTTCGTAAACTTTTAAGTCTCTAGCTCAAAAAAAGTGTTGCCAATACAAAGCTTTCTTAACCCCCTTAGGGGTGGAATTTTCTAAAACTCTGAAAGTACTTTATTATTAATTTTAATAAGTAACATTTTGAATAGTTTTAAGTCTAGTAAAAAAAAAAGTTTTTCCCACACAACACTGGCTACCCTTCTTAAGGATCTTAAGGATCCCCTTAGGGATGGAGTTTTCTAAAACGCTGAAAGTTCTTTTTTAGTATTCTAATAAGTAATCTTTTTGCAAAGTTTTAAGTCTAACTCAAAAAAAAGTGTTGCCCATGCAAAGCTTGCTCTCCTTTTTAACCCTATTAGGGGTGGAATTTTCTAAAACGATTTGTGTTCTTTTTTTGTATTTTAATAAGTAATCTTTCTACAAAGTTTCAAGTCTCTAACTCAAAAACATAAACTTTCCCTGATAAAAACTTTGCACCCCTTTTTATCCCCCTTAGGGATAGATTTTTTAAAAACGCTGAAAGTCTTTTTTTTTGTATTTTTATAAGTAATCTTTCTACAAAGTTTTAAGTGTCTAGCTCAGAAAAAGTGTTCCCCATACAAACCTTGCACCCTTTTTTAACCCCCTTAGGGAATGATTTTTGTAAAACGCTGAATTTAGTATTTTTCATGTTCTAATAAGTAATTTTTCGTCAAAATTTTAAGTCTCTATTAAAAAAATATGTTTTTCCCATACAAACTTTGCACCCTATTTTACCCCCTTAGGGGTGAATTTTTCCAAAACGCTGAAAGTACTTTCTTTGTATTTAAATAATCTTTCTACAAAGTTTTAGGACTCTAGCTAAAAAAAATAGTTTCCCACATACAAACTTTGCACCCCTATTTTAACCCCCTATTTTTATGGGTAGAATTTTCTAAAACGCTGAAAGTACTTAATTTGTATTCTGATGACTAATCTTTCTACAAAGTTTTAAGTCTCTATTTAAAAAAAATATTGTTTCCCCCATACAAAATTTGCACCCCTATTTTACCCCCTTAGGGGTAGATTTTTTTAAAACACTGAATCTAGGTACTTTATTTGTATTCTAATGAATAATTTCTCTACAAAGTTTTAAGTCTCTATTTAAAAAAAAGTAGTTTTTCCCATACAAACTTTGCACTCTATTTTACCCCTTTAGGGGTAGAATTTTCTAAAACCCTGAAAGTTCTTTATTTATATTCTAATGACTGATCTTTCTACAAAGTTTTAAGTCTCTATTTAAAAAAAAAATGTTTCCTCCATACAAACCTTGCACCTCTATTTTACCCCCGTAGGGGTGGAATTTTCCAAAACGCTGAAAATGTTTCATTTGTATTCTAATAACTAATTTTTCTACAAAGTTTAAGTCTATAGCTCAAAAAAAAAGGTTCTCCCATACAAACTTTGCACCCCCATTTTACCCCCTTAGGGGTAGAATTTTCAAAAATCCCTTTTTATCCCTAGCCCACGTTATAAAAGCAACATACTGTGCAAAAATCAACTCTCTAAGATTAGTAGTTTCGGCTGTGCGTTGATGAGTGAGTGAGTGAGTGATTGAGTGAATAAGTCAGTCAGTACATAGGCATTTATTATGTATAAATAGATAGAAGATAATGAAACTCCCATTCAAATATCTCAAAAAATTATGAAGCTACATCCGTTTTAATGTCGCTTGTTAGAGTGAGAAAACGATGAGGGACTGTGACGTCAATATTCAATAGCGTCATAGTAAAAAACAATCGTTTCATATGAAGGTGCGTTTTGCGGAAAAGGGACAGAACATACCCCCTCTTAAAACTTTGGACTCTTATAACTTAATCATTACCTATATAACCTCTTGCTTTGTTTTTTTCTCCATTTGACTATATTTATTTTAAACTCTTTTTAGAGAAAATACATTATGATTATTTACCATATTTTCGATTCCTGAGCTATAACCACGAACTTCGGAATTCGAAAATATTCGGGTATCTCTATCTCTATCGCACTAACCATACTCGAGTGACAGGGATGCAAATATATGAACATTGAGTATCGGTTTTCGTGGTAGCGCCGCAGGTACTTTGGCTGAATGCGCCGAGCGCGTGCCATTGTCATTCAAAAAAAACAAATTCGTGTTAATTATATTGTTCAAATTTGTTGATTTCATTTATTGAAATTACGACATAAAACGACATTTGCGCATATAAGTTCTCATATCAGAATCGAATATTTTTTTATGGTTTATATTTTAGCATTTGTCTCGTAAAGGTCTATCGTAGACGGGATTTAAATTATTAATAAGTGAAAGGCAAAGCAATTCCGCCATTTTGACGAAAATTTGACGGTTCTTATAGCTGACAGTTGGAGCAGCGTTTGATTTCAATAAAAATAAATGAAAAATTAAATGAAGTCGTATATTTCGGAAAATTAATTAACTGTCGCAGTCGGATAAAAATTATCCTAAGTTGCAGCTAGAATAATAATGTACCTATATAAAATGTTTCATATTTTTCCGTTCATGGGATGCTGAGAACATTCGAACCGCGCAAAGCTTAGTTTCAAACAGGCTGATTCTTTTTTTAATTTAGAGATTTATTATAAGTGGAGATAAAAATCCATAGTAAGTAACATTAATATTAAATATCATTATAATTAAATTCTTCTTTTTTTTTCTGGTTTTTAAGTTGAATTTGTTACTGTACCTAGTTAATTACATTTATTTGCATATGATTTGGTTGCAATTCAGTTAATTGAAATTAAATTACAATACAGAATATAATTAAATTAAATTATTAAAACAAATTAAATTACCTACTTATATACTATTTAACATTATAAATTTCGGGCCTGTCACGCATGTGCACGTCGTTCCAGTGCCTCAACACAGGGCAGTCGTACTTATTCAGCACAGCACTCAGGAGGCTGTTGGTACTGTCTCGGACTCTACGCAACACGGAGGCAACACGTTTTCGCAATATAGTTTTAAAGCCATCCGTGTTCGCCTCTAGAAACATGCCAGAGGCACTGCACCAGCGAGGCAGTCCCAACAGCATCCTAAAAGCGTTATTGTACTGAACGCGTAGACTGTTGTACGTTTAATAATATCAGCAACTTTTTGCTAAATGTCAAAAACGCTCAGTTAGTGAAAACTTTGTAGGAAAATATGAACAAGTGACGTCACAATTGTCTCTAGTCAATAAGCGTCCATTTGTTCTACTTTAGGTATCCCAAAACCTTTAAAATAGCAGAAATATCTTGATAATTACTATATTCCGAAAATTAAGGTAAGTTTTTTTATTGATGATGTAAAAGTAGTTTTTTTTGTTGCAAAATACCGTATCAGTAATACTTTTAGCGTTTTAAGGTTACAAATTTAATGACAATTTTCACCGTACGGAAGTAATTTTTAAAGGACATTTATAGACCGTGAGAGTGGTCTCAATACACCTACGTCTCATGCATGGCAGCAGGTCGAGAAAGTTGTGCTGGGCAAGAGTCAGATTAACGCACTTAAAATTGCCTGAAAGTTTGGAAAATCCTTCCCTTCCGGTCAAAATTCTGACAAGACACTTTGGCACCGTCTGCCAAATACAACTTTCTCGACCTGCTGCATTGCATTTTTGCATGCATTTTATCGTATAGTCATGAGACATAGGCGTATTGGGAGTGGGCTGACGGTCTAATACGTCAGCAATTTTGTGGAATGAAGCTAGTTTACCTGAGCTACGTTTCATATAAAAATACATCAAGATGGACTATGTGTCACTTGTTTTGAAATATAACTTATTTATTTACCTTTGGTTGAAAACCACCAAACCAATTCCATCTCATCTCATAAAAAACACTTTAGGAACCAACTGAATTTCGGCAATAGAGTGGGCGAAAAGTATTTTTAACTAGAACTAACAAAGTAAATAGCGTAAAAGGTCTCTACTAATCCCCACGGAATCCTAATCAATAAAAGTTTATAGAAGCAAGTCAAACAGCGCTTGTGGGCGTTACAAATACTACAAACAGAGTCAGTCAGGCTGTTTACACATAACTCGCGTACAGTTGGCATTATTTTTTCAAGCTATTTAGGTGGGCTGCACACTGTAGGTGCAATTAGACACGTACTGGTTTTACCGCGCAACTTTTGAAATAATTTTAATTAATGGTCAAATCCTGACTTAGAACTAAGGAAGATATTGTAGTATTAAAATAAATATAAAAGCTAGTTTAGACTCGACCTAGTGTGAGGACGACGGATACTCTAACACCAATCATAACTTGTCACACTAATTTGTAAAACTCATTATTGTAATTTCACCTTTGGTAAATAAAGTCATTTGTTTGTTTGTTTGTTTGACTGCCAGTCACAAACTCGGTAAAATTGTTTCCCCAAGTGAGTCAATTGCCAAAGTATTATTAACAGTCCAAAGTGGTTTTACACAAACATGCAATGAAATATTGACATAATGTTACAAGGATTAGGTCGCGAAGTATCGCGTTGAGGGTGCGACGAGATGAGAGATTAATATTCGAATTTCATACAAAATTTAAAGTGAGGGCTTAGAAAGTGACCAATTTTCTCCCAATTTGTGACACAACATCATGGCGTTCGGCCATTTAAAAATAATCCCATATTGGCAAAAAAGTCTTTAAATAAATAAATAAATATTTGCGGACAATCTTACACATATCGACCTAGTCCCAAACTAAGCAAAGCTTGTACTATGGGTACTAGACGACGATATACATACTTATATAGAGAAATAAATACTTAAATAAATAGAAAACATCCATGACTCAGGAACAAATATTCGTGCTCATCACACAAATAAATACCCTTACCGGGATTCGAACCCAGGACCTCTAGCTTCGTAGGCAGGGTCACTACCAACTAGGCTAAAGCGGTCGTCAACAACGTGTATTGTTTGTTATAAAACAAACCTGCCACTAGCATTTTCATAAGATTGGAAGAGTTAAGGTATTAAGAAACCTTCGGACGAATGAAACTTGGACACATCATCATCATACCCGCCAAAATTCTTCAACTGCTGGACATAGGCTTCGTGCAAAAGTGTGCGGTCCTGCGCCACCCGCAACCAGCGGACTCCCGCGACCTTTACCAGGTCATCAGTCTACTTTGTGGGGAGATACGCTGCGCCTTCCGGTACGAGGCCGCCACTCGACAACCTTTCCGCCCCAACGTCCATCGGTTCTACGTGCATTGTGCTCCACTCATAGTAACATAAGTATAGCGATTCGGAGGGCTATACAGGTTACCTTGGTTCTGGCTGCGGATAGGCTCATTTCTGATGCGATCACTCAGATAAACTCCCAGCATAGCCCTCTCCATTGCCCTTTGGGTGACTTTGAACCTTTTTTATGAGGCCCAAAATAAGCGGCCACGCTTCAGCGCCATGGAATCACTTGCAAACTCTAGTGGCTTATATTTCTATTATGCTACTTTAATCATCGTCTGCGCCCGCCCTAACGCCCGTGGTCACTTGTATTATTTTTTCAGCCAATTTATCCGTTTGCACTCGGCGGCTTACGCCATCTATTATTCACCAGCGTCACGCCACGCTTCGGCGGCGCTTAAACACAACCGACTGTACATTTTAAACATGGCCAACTGTACGTTTTAAAGGCTGCACGTTGGCTGGAAACGTTTTCACGATACAGTGGAGTTAGTCTTTGAGGGTTAAATGCCTGTATTCAGTTATGAGTTTATACTGTTCGGCTGGTTAGTGTTTCTGGAAAGCTTGATACAAAGGTGAATGCTGAGTAAGTTTTAACAAAATTAGTTCTACGTTCTGTATGCGCAATAGAAATAACCGAAGCGGGACATTAAACTTTAGTTTCTTGTTCTCACCATTTATGTATACTAATTTAGTAGGTACCTACACAGAGAAAAAGTATGTAACCACTGTATATTTAAGAAAAAAATATTTTACTAGTATTGATAATGGTAGAACCGATAGCTGTTGGGGCGGAAAGGTACTCAAGTACCGGGCGTGGGTAGACAGACCCTCACAAGGTGGACTGTTGACCTGGTAAAGGCCGCGGGAGTCCGCTGGATGCGACCGGACCAAGGGTGGAGGACTGGTCAATGTGGCACTCTTTGGGGGAGGGTTATGTCCAGGCGGACGTCAGTCAGTTGATATGATGATGATGATGATATAGAGTGGACCTTTGGGACGTTACGGACATTTAATATATTTCATCTCGTGGCTTCGTCTGCGTTCTTTGAAATAATCGGACGAAGCCGCGCGATCAGCTAGTTTTTGTATGCCACGAATATGGCGAACAGGCACACGGCCTGCCTAATAGTAAACAGGCACCGGCTCTTGCGACTCCAGCAGAATGATAACCGCGTTGCCTACCCTTTATTTATTTAATGATTGTGTTGTTTCTACAACCATAGACTTACCGTGCTTGCCGTTCGTGGTGTGCGTTGAGCTTACCGTGGGCCTAGGTTGATTTGTGTAAGATTGTCTCGTAATATTTATTTATTTATAGACACAAATGCAAGTCCCTCACTCAAGTAGGTAAAGTCAAATCGAAGAACCGCTCTCTGAAAAGAGAAATAGCCAAAAGTTTATTATACCCGAATCGCTAAACTACCACGTAGTTCTCGAGTGGCGACCACGTACCGGAAGGCGCAGAGTGGGTAGACCCCCCACTAGGTGGACTGATGACCTGGTAAAGGTCGCGTGAGTCCGCTGGATGCGGGTGGCGCAGGACCGGTCATTGTGGCACTCTTTGGGGGAGGCCTATGTCCAGCAGTGGACGTCTATTGGCTGATATGATGACGATGATTATAATACTACAGAATACCGATGCAACAACTCAAAAGTCAAAATGACAGAAATGTGCTATCAACACACTATTTTGGTAAATATATCCCAAGGGTCTCCCCTAAGTTTGTATGAAATTTGTATGTATGAAATTCCGTAACAACATGCCGTGTGGCGTTCTCATCATTCACGACAATTGGTCGACTAACTAAACCGCGGCTGGTGAGGAAAAAAACGGCCAAGGGTGATCTAGGATAATACATGGTTCCGTAAAATAATTTACGTCATACCTGGCCGTAAAGTAGGAATTACCGCACGCTATGCGTGTGGAAAACCCCACTTCCTGGCCAGATAGAGACGTAAAATTTTGTACTCACCACGGGCGGTAATAAAGAAAGCCTCAGAGCGCATATTTATCGCCCTTGCCTTCGGCTCGGGCGTCAAATACCTGCGATCTGAGACATTCTTTGTTTAACCGCCCTAGGTAAGTAATGTACTATGGATTTACCATTTAAAGCAGCGTTATTTTTTTTTGCCCAACTACAGCAGAGCCGGAAGGAAGAGATGTGTTTTTAACCGAATTCAAAAAAGGAGGAGGTTCTCAATTCGTCTGTATTTTTTTTATGTGTGTATGTTACGCGATATCTCGGTAAATTATGAACCGATTTGAATATTTTTTTCTTTGTTTGAAAGCATATACTTCAAGATTGGTCCCATTGTCACCAAAATCTAGTTCTGTTGATGGGATCCTGGAGAAAACGAGGGAACTCTTCAAATTTTATAGGCAAACTTGAAGCAATTTGGCTACTGATTTGAAGTCGGTTAAAACTTTGTTTTGAAAGTTCAATTATAGCAGTCTATGTTTGTATCGTGTGTTCCACCGTTCCGTTTAAGATACCGAACCGATTTTGAAATTATGCTCCAGATGAAATATAGCCGACTTCCTTTTGTATGAAAAATGTATGACTTTTCAGTTAGAGGTCCGTACAGTCGGATTCAGTTTTTGATTTTTTTATTCTTGTTGTAAACTTAAAACTACTAGTACTACAAAACATCTCCATTTGTTGGTAAATGGGTTTCACAGATAGGATAAACATTCGTTTTTTTGCTTTGAATACCTATCGTATTATTATTATACGAGTACATTACCCACGCTAAAACCAGAGGTAAACTATATAAATTTATAACTGTCTAACTGAATTTCATTGAAGGGATAAGTTCACCTTTGTACTTTGATGTATTTATTGTGTGACATGTATGGTATTTTTTGACCTGTTAGAGTGTACAATAAAGTGCTTACATACATTCATACTTTTACATCACACCTGGCCATAAAGTGGCAATAACCGCCCGCTACGCTACGCCACCGCTACCGCCAGTTCCTGACCAGGAGGGGACGTAAGCTTCACCTTAGCTCCGGTGTCAAATACCTGTGTTTTGCTGATCGATTGCGTAACGCTTTGCACGTACATACGTCGTGGAAATAATACAGTTTAGTTGCCCTAATTCTAACGTACATTCGAAAACTTACGTAATCACCCCCTCTGGACATTCGTTGTTTTACAGCCTTTTTTTTTTGACGGAGTTCTATTCTCTTACGCATCTCCCCAGTCAGAGAAGCTATAATGGGGGGTTTGTGGGACTGACACCCTCCAGCCATCTTTATTTAAAGAGAAGGGGGAGGGAATCTACCCACTTAAGGATGACTCACGCTAGAACGGGCCGTGTCCGGCCCGGGCCGTTTTCTAAGAAAAACGACGGCGTTTTTGCGCGTCCGAGTCATACCTAAGCCCGGCCGGGCCGTGCCGACACTGGGCCGCTTCCGAACCTCAGCCGTGGCCCGGCCGGGCTTGGGTATGGCGCGGCCGCGCAAAAACACCGTCGTTTTTCTTAGTAAACGGCCCGGGCCGGAGACGGCCCATTCTAGCGTGAGTCATCCTTAAAACGGCGTTTCCGTCTCTGCTGTTAATGGGAGCGCAGTAGTCGTTAAGCCGAGTTAGAGGCCTTCGGTCTAACAGTCGAGAGTCGAGTTGCCCACTCACTTGACAAAGGCGGGACAGCTGTCACTTGCGTCCGCAGGAGCTACCTACCACAACCGCACGTGTCCCCTGGGTGGTACTAAAGAGTGACAAACTCAAAGGCCAAATTATGTATGCCATACGATTAAATAATAATGGGAGCGCCATGGCATCGCGAACATGTCACCACGACTTGTTTCACTGCCCTGTCACAGTTTCCATCTAGTTCACGAACTCATCCAAAAGGTTGCAAATCGGCAGACTAAAATTAGGTGGTAGCTGGGTCGACGTCACTTGTCAAAACCATGTGCAAATGTTAAGAATTTCCCAGCAGTTAAGTATTGTAAATGTAATAGCTTTCCTATCAATCTTTTGGTCCGTATATAAAAAAAATAACAATTAAGTATCAGCAGCGTTAACTTTTGCACATGGTTGTGACAAATCTATCACATATCTTGAGAAATACCCAGCTAACTAGCACAATGACCTATACCTACATCATTTGATTCGATAGTTGCTTCATAAATGCAGTGTTTTAAGTGTACATTTCACAACAGCGTTTTTTAAATCTTCACGGAACCCTAAAAAGGAGTCGTACCCTCGCCACGCTCGCTCAAATGAGTAATGCTATACGTGGTACGCATTTAACATTGTAAAGATGTGTGCACAACGTAGGTGCAATATTAATGTTTAAGGCAATACAAACTAGCTATAGCTTGCGATTTTGCTTACTTATTGATGGAAAGCAGAATGTTAACTTCTTATCACTTTCAGTATGTGGAATCTCTTGATTACTCTCACTAGAACTGTATTTCAATTATTGTACAGTCATTCAAGAAATATTGATACCACTTTTTGACTCTAGCTTACTGTAATAATAGTTACATTCATTAGAATAGAATAAGTCGAATACGACCCTTTCAAATATCGGCTTACCAGTACTACCAAATAAAAATCACTTACTATCGTCATCATCATCTAATCAGCCGATAGACGTCCACAGCTGGACATAGGCCGCCCCCAAAGAGTGCCAAAGTGACCGGTACTGCGCCACCCGCATCCAGCGGACTCCCGGGACCAAAATCACACACTCGTAATATGAATACCTACAAAATTACAAATGTTTAAACAAGAATTTTGAAATTAACGTGAAGATTAAATGAAGATTAGATTAGAGTGATGCAGACCAGAATAAATCTTGTTCGCTCAGCAACAAAAAGGTAAAGTTTCATGATATTTACGCTGACCGTACTTTCTATTTTAACATATTCTTGAAAAACAGATGCAAATTAATAATTTACTCAAAAACCCTTAAGCACGAATTATAAATTCCACAGGAGCTTAAAACGTAAAAGCACAGTGTAAAAGCTCCCCTTCAAGGCATTAGTGGCATATGTCGCGAAAATGCAACCGCGGCACGCGAGCTTTTCCTGATTGATTCTACCTACCGAGCTTTGCCACAATAAGCTTGCTTTTTGCTTTAAAAGCATTACTGACTCGAGTTGTATGCAGAGATGTGGTTTGTTTTGATGTTTTGGTTGCTTTGACAAATGTGGCGTAATGCTTGTATCAAAGAAAACCCAGTTTTGGTTTGATGTGGTTTGAAATAATTGTGTCAAATAGGCAGCCCTTATGTAATTAGTAGACCCCGTTATCGGAGGTGCAAATTGGTAGCTGTCAAGTTCTTAGGGATGGGAAAAATATTTATGATATCGATATCGATACTCTTACTTATTCTGTACATTTAGTTTTATATGTACCTGTACCATTTTTTAGACTACTATTTAACATGTTTTTTTTGGTATCCATGATAATCATTGTCATCAGAAATGTAAACTATTATCACTACAACAAATGTACTATGGTTGCTATTCTACTTTTCTAATGTTTAGAGTTGCAGGGCAGTGCATGAACGCTCTTGAGTGTCTTGAGATAAACCTTTCCGATAGATGGTTTATATGGTGGTGACTGCACTAGATTACTGCAGAGAATCTAAAAAAAACTGATTGTTCATTAAGAATACGATAATCCTTTTGATGAAAATAAAAGAGAGATTTATTAATTATTAAATTTTTAATCTATTTATGAATGGTTCGTACTATGAAAATAACGATAATTTGTTAGTAATGATGAAAGATTGAAGATTTTTATTTATTAAAATGAAAAATATTTAACTGACAATTTAGTTATTATAAAGCCCTGTTTTATAAAATAAACACGTTCAAAAGTGACCCATTTTTTAATTTTTTGCAACATCTGTTGAACACCATTTGTAAACGACTTCAAAAAAGGAGGTTATATGTTCCACTATATGTATTTTTTTTATAAGTATGTTCGCCGATTTCTCCGTCAATTTGTGGACCGATTTCCAAAATTATTTTTTCAATCGAAAGAATATACTCCCAAGGTGGTCCCATTGTCAACAAGTCAGGATCTGATGATGGGATCCCAGGGAAATTGAGGGCAACCCTTAAATTTTAAAGGCACGCGTTAGTAATTTCGGTATTTTCTATTATAACTCGTGTAAGGTAAGTGTACCATATTCCGTGAGTGAACATAATCCCGTGAATTCGTTTTTAAAACCATATAATAAATTAGTTATAAATGATTTTAAGCAATTTTACCCACATGTGTAAACTATATTATTTGAAGATTTGAATAAATAGATTAATAAAATATTTATTTTGTTTTTTACGGTTTTACACGCAATTTTAACGGAATTATGTTCACTTACTGAATTTGGTACACTTACCTTATTTACCCTCGGAAATCGCAATTTTGGTGAAGTCGAATTGATGATGAAGACCACAGATGACTTATGGAACTCCTCAAAAATGTAAAGTATATCAAAGATTCTGATATGATTCCGTTGAAGTAGCAACTAATGAAGTGTCCATTCCGAGATCCTAGAGGAATCGACAGGTCTCCTCACATATTATCAGCCCACACGATAGCGACTTGGGTTTTTTCTGTAATAATCAACGCATTTGTTCTCGGAGAGTAGTTCATGTAGTAAATTGTAGTAGCCATCACATACATAGGTACACTATAGGTGTTCAAAAATATCGGCACATGCACCCTAATGCCTTGAAAATAGAGGTGTGTTCCGATGTTTGTGACGTGCTTCTTTGCTCCGATGTATGTGATGGCGACTGTACCTACCTATGTGGCTTGGCGAAGTACTGAATTGAAGTCGGTTTAAACTTTGTTTTTAAAGTAAAATATTTCAAACTTTTATTTAACTAGCTATGTTCGTTGGTTCGGGTCTTATCTTGCAAGTCAATTTGACATTTTGTACATTATCATTGACTATAAGCCTGCATCACACTGGCGCGGCCTGCGGTGGCGGTCAATTGTACATTTTCATTTCAATTCTGATTTTTACAAAATTTAGGCCAACTCAATACCCCGAGGGTTTTATTTTTTCGATATCGTTTTTCGTTATCAAGAAATTGCCGATTTAGTACGACCAAGACTCCAAAAAATTAGACATGTTTCGACAACTTTACAAACAATATTTTTTTTTTGTTTTTTTTTTACCATTTTGTAACCCTTGCCAAGGGGCATCTTTTGACAACTCCATCATCCAAGGAACCCTAAATATCACGCGATCAGGGCGATGTCTCACTCTCGCTGAAATTGGAGGCCTCACTGAAGCGATCAAAAATAAGTTGAAGCGTGACGTTTTACCAGTGTTTTAGTGAGTTTTGTCTATTTGTAATGAGAATCATTTATTTATGCTGTAGCTACCTTTGACCCAAGCCCCTTCTGGCATCGCTCGTAATGTGTCATCCGCAGAGGTGTAGCTGGAAACCTAATTCGGCGAGCGATAATATCGCCGCCGGCTCCATATACAGGGTGGATGACTTATAATGCTTACCTTAAGCAAGGTTTAGACGAAGCCAGTAACCAGTCACTGGCTTGATAAATAGGCCGAAGCTCTATTCCCGCCAGTGCTGGCATTCAATAACAAGCCAGCGTTGGCTTCGTCTGAACCTAGCTTGATTGCGTCTCGGTTACTGACTGGCTTCGTCGCTGTACAATGCACCTGTATAACAATTAAAAAGATATTTTATGCATGACATTTTCAAAGAAGAAGGTTTGCTGTCATGTCAGGTGTTTCGTGTGTGTTGTAGTTACGCAGTGCTTTTTAACCCCCGACGGAAAAAAAGGGGTATTATAAGTTTGACGTGTCTGTGTGTCTGTCTGTCTCTGTGTCTGTCTGTCTGTCTGTGTTTCTGCGTGTGTGTGTGTGTGTGTGTGTCTGTAAATGGCATCGTAGCTCCTAAACGAATGGATCGATTTGAATGCGATTTTTTTAGCCAAAAGCTGACGTGATCTAGATGATTCTTAGCTACGTTGTAACAAAATCAGTTCAGCCGTTTTTGAAATATTGAACTATGAAATGAAAATGTCGGGGGTTTTAAATTTTTCTATGTTGTAGTTATTTTCCTTTTACCAGATACGCCTTTTTCAGTGAACTATTTTTACACCGAATACATCGTTGGCAAACAAAAGCTAGCCTAAAAGAGTCAACATCGCGTTGCCGAGCCTGTATTGATTTGTGGATTCGTTGTGTTGAAATTTATATGTACATTATGTTAGTCTGTAAGGTATTTAATCTTATTTTTTAGGGTTCCGTACTCAAAGAGTAAAACGGGACCCTATTACTGAGACTTCGCTGTCCGTCCGTCTGTCTGTCACCAGGCTTTATCTCAAGAACCGTGATAGCTAGAGAGTTGAAATTTTTACAGATTATGTATCTCTGTTGCCCCTATAACAACAAATACTAAAAACGAAATAAAACATTTTTTTAAGGTTTTTATAGATAATCGTACGGAACCCTTCGTGCGCGAGTCCAACTCGCACTTGGCCGGTTTTGTTTACAATTAAACAGTTCATACATACATAGATGTATACATGTTATTATAGGTCTTGCAGTCTGCTGCTAATAAATAAATAAAATCAAAATAAAATATTCTAGCTGTGTATTACTTTATGCGTCTCGCAGAAACTCATCATCCTGTATATTGGCCTAGCCAGCAGCGATTAACGCAGCGATGTATGGATGCCCCGAAGGAATGTCATTACAGCGGCTGTGATGCCAATGCCACACCCTGTATTCGAGGCTATAATAGCGTATGCGTAATAGAAGGAACTTTCCTGTAAGTTATACCTATTTACTAATGTCAGTTATAGTTATAGGTCTCATTAGAATTCGGAAAGCGTGTAGAAAATATACCCATTTATTGATGACAATTATGCAAAAATATTAGTTAAACGAATTTGCATAGGTAGATATCAAAACAATGTACCACGTAAATTAACTTTAAAGCTGGTAAGTGTAGTAAATAACTTTGCTATTTTATTAAGTAGAAGTTTTTGTTAGATATTTAAGTGCAAACTTAAAGAACTACGGTAGCCTAGTAAATCAGGTATGCGGCTGTCAAGCGGCGGTCGTGGGTTCGACTCCCGTCTCGTACCAATGAGTTTTTCGGAACTTATGTACGGAATATTTACGTGTTAGCTTTTCTGTGAAAGAAAATATCGTAAGGAAACCAGTCTAATCCCATTAGGGTCTAGTTTTCCATCTGGGTTGGACAGTCAGATGGCAGTCGCTTTCGTAATACTATAGTGCCTATGCCAAATATTGGGATTATGTGTCAAAGCGGACCCTTAGCTCATTTAGGGCACAACCGGGAATTACGCTAGGAGGTTGGATTTAAGTGCAAACTTAACGCAGATAAAGACGCCTGCAAAATTATGAATAGCAAAAATTCTAGTTGGACATATACAACAATACGAAAAGCTTAGGATTTCAATTCGTAGTCGGAAAATAAATAACATCACCATTTTGACGACCGGTTTAATACATAAAAAAAAATATATCTTTATTTCAAATCTTCAGTCGATCCATATGATGTTAGTAAAGCCTAGTTTAGTTTAGTTTAGTTGGTTTAGCCTAGTGGGTAGAAAGAAAATAATAAAGGAAGAAAGAAATAAATATTTTAATAACAATTGCTACGAATACTCGTACAAGGTACAATATCGAGCTTTTAATAGTGTTTAAATATGATTATTAATTACAGTAGCAGATGGTGGGTGATTAGTTTGATAGTGGGTGGGTACTTTGGGTAGTGACCCTGCCTATGAAGCTGACAGTCCTGGATTCAAATCCCGCTAAGGGTAAATATTTGTGTGATAAATATCTTAATAAAAATAATAAATAAAATATATGGTCGTCTAGTACCCATAACACAAGCCTTATTGAGCGTACTAATGGGGCTAGTACGATTTGTGTAAGATCATCCCGTAATATTTAATTAATTATTATTGATTATTTCATCACAATTTTAAATCGAATTTATATTATTCTCGCTTAACAATTGAATCAAATGAATGAATGAAAATATTTATTTCAGAACAAGTTCCATATAGGTTGGTCAGTTCCAAATCAAATGCGTTTTTTTTGTTAATGTATTGCTTGACATTGGTATTGCTATTGGCATTATAGTTATATTGATTGTGAGTGGCATCCATTTTAGTGCATTTCTGTATAGAAATAGAAATAGAAAAGTTTATTTCTCCGAATATGGTACAATTGTTGGTATGTCTTACAAATTTCAGTTTCACCTGCCGATATCGGCGTAGAAATATTATTGAATTTAAGTAGGTAAATCATAATAATCATAAACATTCAAATTATCAAGACATAAAAATTAATTGAATACATGTATTCGATAAAAATATCTCTAAGAGTATTTACATGTATTGATAATTTTGATGCTGCATGCGATGTGATACAGCTATATTATCATTTTATTACAATAATACAATACATACAACATACAATACGACAAATTAATAATAAAATTAATAATTAGAAAATTAATAATTTAAAAATTCATTTACGGAATAAAAGCAAATGTCAAGCAGCCAGTTAAATAATTTCCTGTCAAATTGAATATTTGGTAAACATTTCATGTCATTTGGCACATTATTGTACAATTTTATTGCCATAATATAAGCATTCTTACTAAAGATTTTCACATTCTGTCTAGGCTCATAAAGCTTGTGCGGATATCTACCATTGGTTTTATTTAGGACAACGTTATGCAAAGGGAACATGTGCGGATGTCTTTTTACAAATTTAGTTATCTCATATATATTATATATAAGCAAGGCAAGGGGAGAACCTTTAGCTCCTTAAATATTGGTCGGCAATGGGCCAAATAATGGGCAGCTCGGACACATTTTTTTTGTGAGATAAAAGCTCTCTGTACATCAACCGAATCACCCCACATGATTAATCCGTAACGAATCACAGATGATACGTATCCGTGATATGCGGAAAGTGCAGCCTCCCTAGATGCAACGGTTCTGAGATGCCGTAGGGCGAACACGAATCGGTCTAACCTAGAACAAATATTATCTATGTGGTTTTTCCAATTGAGATGTTTGTCAATTGTAAGGCCTCAATTGTAAATATACATACATAGTTATTTAAAGCATTCACGGCCAATAATCGATACTCGCTACGCTCGTAGCCGTTCCAGTTCTTTTTCTGCTAAGTAGCGGAAAGCACCTACGGCGTAGTCACCCGCTAATAGGGTTCGTGACAGTGAAAGTGTTAAAACCATGCATAATTTCTTATTCCCACCTAATACCAATACGTAAGCACTGAAATGGCCCCAGTTAAATTAAAATTAACGACGACCATCCCGTACCAAATTGAAGTAATTAGTCAACATTCTGCAATATTTTATAAGCGGAGCAATTTAAGTCTAAGACGGAGGTGGCGTCGGCAAATAAACGAGCCGCGATCGGCTACTCACCTCGCTGCGGATTTGTCAGACTGCAGTCCTAGAAATGGGAGCGTCGGCAAAAGTTCGATATTAATAAGTTTATACAAATTTGTGTCAAAGTATTAATTTTTGGTACAAGCTTTTATTGCCGACTGTACTTTTCTGCATACCATCGTCAACAAAATAATTGAGACGATTCTAACGAGCCCAAACTCGATGGGGTTGTGTCGTTTTATTGCGAAGTTCTTATGGCCAAGTCCAAGTCATCATTATATTGCATTGTCATGCGATATACATATGCATGCAAAATTTCAGCTCAATCGGATAACGGGAAGTGACTGAAAAATGGATTGCAAATTTTGACGGACAACTTAGTTACATCCTAACATATCTACATACATACGAACAGTGCAAGTTAATATAAAGCTTGTAAAAAGTATCCCATCCCAAGCTTAAGGTGGCTGCCCCGGCAGCGTTCCCTCATCAGATTCTTCCATTCTTCTCGTTTTCCTGCAGAACAGATCTTTAAGGTTGACATCCCCCAATTCCCTCCCCTCTAACACATCTTTACCAAATGTGTTAAACCCCGCGGTGCCGCGTACATAACACATTCCGCTAGTACATGCTTACTTGTTTCTTCTTCCCCACAGTGTGGGCAAGAAGCATCATTACTAATACCTAGCTATTACCTTACTAGCTGCACTCCATCAACCGCTGGCATACCTTAAGTGCTGCCACAATAGATCACTTGCTGGTCGAAGCGGCATATTAAGGCCCACAAAAAAAAAAAAAAATACCTTAAGTCTGGACTTCTGGGCCTCAGTCAATGATCAAGTTTGAGCACCGTAAGTTAGGACAGGCAGGATGCCCATGTCAACGAGTTTGCGCTTTAAACATAGAGGGAGATTACACTTCAATACAATAGTCCCTTCATAGACCAGAAGCTCTTCCAGGCTATCTCAATACGTCTATTGATTTCTACGGACTGCCTGTATACAATGTCATTTATTAGAGTTTAAGCTGGGGCATTATCATCTTTTTTCACTCACCTTGTCGATTACCGATATCTTCTGCCTCTTCTAAAGAAAGCAAAAAGCATTTCCAATTTTTACCGTATCTGCAAACGCTCAACGAAAAGTACAGAAGCCCGCCGGATCTCCTTTCGTTCCGGAAATTGAGTGAATGTTTTGGAATTAAATCGCGCCTGCCACGATACTCGCTCCAACGCGGTTCGACAAGGCCCTCAAGGATTATTGCCGTGAATATACGGCTGTGGGGGCAGATTCAGAAAGGAATAGAAATAGTTGCAGTAGTTTTTAATACATTAGTAGGTGTATAGCTAAAAAAATCATCATCACCATCATACACTTAAAGAGCATGCATCTTGTCAGTGGAGTAACCGCCATTTTTTTCTCTCTCTGCCACTGTTTTGAGCTCCTCACACGATTACATAAATGTTTTCTTTCACTTGATCCATAAACGCACGTCTTTGCCTTTCCCTTCCCCTTTAGTCATTTTAGGCATTTCTCTCTCAAATGCATGCATCCAAATGCATGGACGTTATATACATTTACGATCCATTCGGATGGCGCTTTGGCGTGTCGCGAAGGTTTTCCATTCGTTTGGATATATGTTTGTTGGCCGCGCCAACTGTATTTTCTCAAACATGCGATGAAATATTGACGTTGTGTTCTTTATAATAGGCTTTCTTTATAAGTATCACGTTCGGGCGCAGCGAAGTGATCCGTAATAGTATTTCATACAAATTAAAGGCCAAGGTCTGCAAAGCGACTTTCTTTTCTTTCATTATTAATTCGTGAGTCGACTCAGTCGAGGTCACGGCGTACAGCCATTAAAAAAACTTTTGAGTACTTTTTAGGGTTCCGTACTCAAAGAGTTAAACGGGACCCTATTACTGAGACTTCGCTGTCCGTCCGTCCGTCCTTCCGTCCGTCCGATCGTCCGTCCGTCCGTCCGTCCGCCCGTCCGTCTGTCTGTCACTGTGTCCGTGTGGCTGTATCTCAAGAACCGTGATAGGTAGAGAGTTGAAATTTTCACAGATTATGTATTTCTGTTGCCTCTATAACAACGAATACTAAAAATTAAATAAAATGTTTTTTTAAGGGGACCTCCCATACAACAAACGTGATTTTTTTGCCGTTTTTATAGATAATGGTACGGAACCCTTCGTGCGCGAGTCCAACTCGCAATTGGCCGGTTTTTTAATTCCATAGCATGTTTGAGAAAAACATACCTCGGCGTGCCAGCCTCGTATCCATATCCGTCTACTAGGCAGGCAATCTCTATTTTTTCGGCCTCTGTGGTAATGTACTTCTAAACGCTACAGTTTTGACATTGATTGACCGATTTAGGCGCATTGCTATGCCTTTCGGCTTGTTGGAGCGGTCGTGAATCATCGTCATCATCGACATATATAATACTTATAAGCAAAATGGATCGTATTGTAATTAGGGGAACCCCTTTGAGTTTGCTAAGTGACTACTTACACAAACGAACACAGAAAGTAAAAATCGAAGAGCATATAAGTAATTTAACTGAAATCTCTTATGGTGTCCCCCAGGGGAGTGTCCTAGGCCCCACGTTGTTCCTTATTTATATAAACGACTTGACGAACATTAAAATTAAAAATGGAACCATACAATCGTATGCAGACGACACTGTCGTACTGTTTGAGGGAGAGTCTTGGGAGTCGGTGTACCGAAGGGCGGAGGATGGTCTTCGCTCTATATCCTCCTGGTTAAAAGATAACCTACTTAGCCTTAACATCAGTAAAACGAATTATATATGCTTCTCTAAATATGATCGTACCCAACCACATGGAAACCTAAAACTAAAAATACATAACTGTAATGGAAGTATTGACAACTCTTGTAACTGTATGGAAATAGAAAAAGTATACACTTCTAAATACCTAGGCGTTATCATTGATCAAAGACTTTCATGGCACATGCACATCGAATATGTGAATAATAGGATAAGGAAACTTATCTGGATTTTTAAAATGCTTAGACATATCGCCTCGAAATCTCTTCTGAAACAACTGTATGTAACACTTGCACAATCTGTAATGACTTACTGCATATCCGCTTGGGGTGGTGCTACGAAATCTAAATTCATTGAAGTAGAAAGGGGACAGCGTTGTCTGCTAAAAGTCTTATTTTTTAAGCCACACAGATTCCCCACGGATGAGTTATACTTGATCAGTGACCAGCTGTCGATGAGGAAACTGTATATCCTGCAATCAATAATCAAACTTCACAGGACTCTAAACTTCGACCACAAACTACTAACACGTCGACGAAAAAACAACGTTGCCCCCTCTACAATGACCAAGTCTGTGTTTGCAAAAAGGCAATACAAAGCGCAATCTGCACACGTGTATAATGTAGTCAATGAGAAGATAAATATTTATGTAATGCAATTGCACAAATGTAAGTTAGTTGTCAGTGAATGGCTGAAAACACTGAATTACAATGAGACTGAGTCACTACTGTCTAGATAAAACTCTTAATGTAAACACACACACACAAACACACACACACACACACACACACACACACACACACACACACACACACACACACGCACGCACGCACACGAACACACACACAAAACTTTGTAAACTAATATTTAAATTAAGTAAATTATTACATATATTATATAGCAACTTGTACCGATGGAAGAGCGGGACTACCTGACACAAGTATTTATTTACTTACTAGGTAGCCCCAAAGGACCTTTGTAAAAGAACAAAACTTATGAAATAAAAACATTTTTCATTTTTTTTTTCATTTATATAAGCTTAATTACGTCCACTGCTGAACAGACATAGTCCTCCCCCAAAGAGTGCCACAATCACAGGTCCTGCGCCACCCGCATCCAGCGGACTCCCGCGACCTTTACCAGGTCATCAGTCCACCTTGTAGGGGGACTACCCACGCCGCGCCTTCCGGTACGTGGTCGCCACTCGAGAACCTTTCCGCCCCAACGACCATCGGTTCTACGTGCAATGTGCATGTGTGTGCATGTCTGCGGTCTTGAATGCCCAGCTTTAATGCGTCGCGCTTACAGGCACTCGGAATTGCGTTTACGCAATAGTCAAAAAGCCGTCTACATTTTGATTCTTGCCGGTCCCAGGCTGAAAATCATGCGTTAGGTCTTATTAACAAAAGACCAAAATTTGAAATGAAAAAAAAAAGACAGAAATGAAATGGTCTGAAATGTGAACAGCAATAGTAGGTATCCATGTATTTCATTGAAACAATTGCACTTTCCCCTTAGTGAGCTCTTTTAGAGAGAAGTTTAAGTAGACAGGTATACATAATATCCTCAATTTCTATAAAGTTAACGTAATAACCATGCCCATGGCGTATAATTTACACTTAACGTCTAATTTATACGAAAAAGTTAAACCCACCAACAACAGCTTACCGAGGTGCAATTAACAATCTCCCACAAGTCTACTAGTTGCAATAATTCTATTCAAGACACTGGCGGAAGAAAGTGTCCCTCTAATTTATATAAGGAGAGATTCATATGAATAATTTAACAGAAATTGCAAAGTCACGTACAGGAGCTAATTTGAACTAAAGCACGGGAACGAATATTTTATAAAGCGGTTATTACCTCTTGATAGTTTTTACTAAAATAATAGCTTTTTGGTAAAGGAAAGCGTCGAGAGCTTAATGGGTTTGGAAGGTCAGAAGGCAATCGATTTCGTAAAACTAGTGCTTAAGCCAAATGTTGGGATTAGGTGTCAAAGCGGATCCTGGGTACAACCGGGAACAACGCTAAAAGCATGATGAGTTTTTAATAACGTTTTTACTATGGTGTGACTGGGGTTAGTGAACATAAGTAATAGCAATAGTAATATGAAAAAATCACACGTCTAAGTTAACGTAAAAAAAGCGGCCAAGTGCTAGTCGGACTCGCACATGAAGGGTTCCGTGAAATAAATTGCGGTTTACGATTTATGACGTATTAAAAAAAACTACTTACTAGATCTCGTTCAAACCAATTTGCGGTGGAAGTTTGCATGGTAATGTACATCGTATATTTTTTTTAGTTTTATCATTCTCTTATTTTAGAAGTAACAGGGGGGTAACACACACACATTTTACCACTTTGGAAGTGTCTCTCGCGCAAACTAGTCAGTTTAGAAAATAATTATATTAGAAACCTCAAAATCATTTTTGAAGACCTATCCATAAGTACCCCACACGTATGGGTTAATTTTTTTTTTTTTTTTTTGAGTTTCAGTTCTGAGTATGGGGACCCCTATAACCTAATGTTTTTTTTCGATTTTTGTGTAAACATCTTAATGCGGTTCACGGAATACATCTACTTACCAAGTTTCAACAGTATAGCTCTTATAGTTTCGGAAAAAAGTGGCTGTGACATACGGACGGACAGACAGGCAGACATGACGAATTTATAAGGGTTCCGTTTTTTGCCATTTGGCTACGGAACCCTAAAAAAGAGACTGCAGCAAAAAACTTATATTTCGACAAAATAGGGTAGGTACTTTCCCTTTACCTAGGTCTATATAACAATGAAATTTGGCATGTAATATCGTCTTTTACTACAAGTACAGGGAAAAATCTGAAAACTATAGGTACTTACATTTGTAATTTTGTACGGAACCCTCGGTGAGCGAGTCCGACTCGCACTGTCCGGTTTTTTTAGGGAAGTGGGGCGCCGCTTGAAAGAGAGAATTCTCGATCCCCGCTCTGGGTCATTTCTGGTGCAAAGGTTAGCCAATAAAATAGCCATTCAGCGCGGTAATGCGGCTAGCGTGATGTGCACCTTTGCACCTTGAGTGACGCGGGGCGGCTTATTCGATAATTAGTTTTGAATTTAGCTTAGATACTATTTAATTTGACCGGTCCTGCTCCAGCCGCATCCTGAGGCACTCTTTGGGGGAGGCCTCTGTCCAGCAGTGTGTTATCTTTCGGCTGATATGATGATGATGATAAGTATTTAATTTTAGTGTATTGTATAACATTTTGTTATTACCTACTACAAATAAATACAAATGTTGCATCAACTCTATACACCTTCCAGGAAAATAATAAAGGCTGGGAAGGCGGTGCGGTGCGATATCTCAGGGAGCTAGTCTAGTGCCGCGTCATGCGTCCTCGTTACTCTGAGTAATAGCAGTACTAGTACTACATAGTACTGCTAGTGGTAGTACTAAGGTGGGAAATTGACAAAATTAAACATAACACTTTTTTGCAATTTTTGAGCATTTATAAAATAGTACATAACATTATTTTGTTTAAAATAAAATGACGGTATTTTACAACAAAAACAAAAGGCGAACTTAATGCTATAAGCAAACGTCGGACTCCAGCGGGCATTTTCGTGGCATGTCAGAATGATAGGTAAGGTTCGCAAATCAATCAATTCACTTTCGAGTATTTGTACTTAGTATATGGTACCTAGTAATTATAATGTGAAATTCCAATAATGTGACCTTTCTGTGACTTAAGTTCGGAGTGCTGTCGTAGTATCGTATCCATATGCAAATGAACAAATAAAGCAAATATTTCTATTGATTAACCGGCACTCTACCAACAAATATAAGTATGAACAACAGTCATAATGACGCATGTCAGCTATTTATTTGTTTTATAAGTGGCCACTTCAGTGGGCTATCATCACTTCAAAGAGTATTTACACATTAAATATGAATAAATGATAACAGGTAACTAATTTAATTAACTATGTTACAAATAATACATTATAATACTCGTTAGTTAAGAGTTTTTTGTAAACCTTACCTTGCCCTCAAACTGCCCCCTATAGTCCGACGTTTGGCTATAAGGCATTCTGTACCAGTAAACCCATAGTCCAAACAGAAAATAATAACAAAAAAAACATTATATTTAATCTACGGAAATTAAATCATAAGTACCTACTTACTTATTTTGTACTAAATTTATCATTGATTTGTCTTTTTTTTTCTATAATATGTACTTTACATATTGTAGAAAAGACAAATTGATGCTCTTTAAAAAGTTTAGACTTGGCATTACCGTGACCACTTTCGAGTTCCATCAAACCATATCTCTTACACTTACAAAATGCATATGTACATAAACTCACGCATGTTTTCCGAAAAATGGTTGCCACGACTCGTCAAAAATGCGGTAGGTTTTTGATTTTTTATCAAACGTCAAAAACTTATGTAACTTGAAGTTTGTTTGAAAGTACAGTTACAATTTTCCAAACTGCGTCCGCGGTCAAAACCAAAAAAAAAATTATGCGTTTAAAAAAAGTCATCAAAGTAGCAAATAATATTTGAATCTTGACGTTTGCCGAGTATTTCGCAATTTATTTTATTGGTAATCTACAAATTATTTATTGGACTAGCGAGCGAAGTGAACGTAGTTCTCCATTTCAGCTTTTTTTTATACCACGTCGGTGGCAAACAAGCTTACGGCACACCTGATGGTAAGTGATTACCGTAGCCTATGGACGCTTGCAACTCCAGGGGTGTTACATGCTTGACACACTCCTACATACACTCCTTTTATACACTCCTTTTTTGAAGAACCCCATACTGTAGTCCCCTGGGAAAACCTCGGCAGGGAGCTCATTCCACAGCCTGAGCGTCCGAGGGAGGAAATTTCTCTGAAACCGTACGGTACGCGACCATTTAGGTTCCAGGGTGTGAGGATGAATACCCTGCCGATGGCGAGCGGTGCGGTGGTGGAAAGTTGCCGCAGGCATCATGTCGAACAGTTCTTCCGAGCACAACCCGTTATACAAGCGATAGAACACGCACAAGGAGGCGAAGTCTCTCCTTAGACTCAACGGTTATTCGATACCGCTTGTAAGTTTGGGATCGTCCACGATTCGCAAAGCACGTCTTTGAAGCGAGACACAATTGTTTTCATATGTCCGGCGTCTGTCCGGATCTTCTCCTCTATGGGTCACATTTCTCAACCGATTCTTGTGAAATTTTGTGAATGAATGAATGAATGTATGAATTCACATATCTCAACCGATTCTTGTGAAATTTTAAAATGAATGAATGAATTAATTCACATTTCTCAACCGATTCTTGTGAAATTTTGTGAATGAATGAATGAATGAATTCACATTTCTCAACCGATTCTTGTGAAATTTTGTGAATGAATGAATGAATGAATGAAAGAATTCACATTTCTCAACCGATTCTTGTGAAATTTTGTGAGCAGGCTCAATAATATAATTATAGGTAGCATAAAATATTTTCGATATATATTCGATGTCTACAGTTCACAGAGACACTAGTTTTTTACTGTAGTGAAATACTGTACTGCGCAAATTATAACAGTTTCCCAGCCGTCAAGCCATAACCCTCCCGTCTAGATGTCGGTTAATAGAACGGCACAAGGCCCCTTAAACTGATAGGACCGACACCGACGGAAGCTCGAGAATCGCTAAGGATTCAATTTCCTGAGCTGACATTCACTAAGCGTACCCTCAACGCTTTGAGGAACCAGTGAAAGCCTTACCTTTTTTTTTATCTTTATTTTTAACGACCTCCGTAGCCCAGCTGGTAGTGACACTGCCTACGAAGCTGGAGGTCCCGGGTTCGAATCCCGGTCATGGCATTTATTTGTGTGTTTATCACGAATATTTGTTCCTGAGTTATCGATGTTATGTATCTATATGTATTTATCTATTATATATATCGTCGCCAAGTACCCACAACACAAGCCTTATTGAGCTTACCGTGGGCCTAGGTTTATTTGTGTAAGATTGTCCCGTAATATTTATTTATTTAAAGAGCTTTATCGCTTAGCGATTATGACGCTCCACATGATCAACAACGGTTCACCGTAAGGTCAATTATTGATACTTATCATCACTAGCTTAAATAGCGCCCTGGCCTCGTCCAACAGTGGAAAAGCTAGTGCGCTATTGCACCCACCAACATCTAACAAGGTGCTACAGGGTATCCTCATTTGGCTTCTACACGAATCATTCCGCACACATTCCATCAATATATGGAATACGTCTTCAACGAGTCTTGCCTTTATTTCTTTTAACACGACAGTTGCAAATAGGCATACGGCCTGCCTAATATAAATTGTAAATGAAATAGTCGATTGTGTCTCGAGAGACAAAAATGATATATTTACAGCGAGGCCGGTAATTGCATCCTGAGTGAAGCGAAAGATTCTACAACAGCATCCTGAGCGTAGCGAGGTATTCTAAGGTTGAATCTTGAGCGTAACGAGAGATTCAAGTGTTTACGTCCAAGTTGGAAATAATTTTGGTACCGAAGTGTGTTATTAGGTGCTTTTCATACCGTCTATAAGGAAAAGTGATATCCCTCATTTGAGCCAACAATGACTCTTTTCTAAAAAGTACAACTTTGCTCCCTCATTTGAGGGCAACGGAGCAAGTAGTGGTATTCTTATTTTTATTGTTGATTTGTGGGCCTTAATATGTCGCTTCAACCAGCAAGTGATTTATTGTGGCAGCCTTATCTTTAGAGTTCACCGTTAAGGCCCGTTGCCACCAGAAAATTCCAGATTCTTTGGGCGGTGATATGTTGTACATTTTATAGGTGCACGGTATGTGTAGTCCTAGGTACTTAGGTAGGTAATTCTTTTATGAATGACTGGTCCGCAGGAGCAGAGAATATAGTTATTATAGGTGCAGTCTTGTCAAGGTGGAGATACTTTCCAAGTTGGACTGCTTCAAATGTGAGCGAGATGCCATTCCGCTGTGGTACCTCTCAAATAAACTCTCTGTTAGGTGACAGCCTGGACGCTCAAATCTATAAACACCCGCTCACCGCAGACCGTGGCCTTATTTATAATAAAATAATAATAAAAAAATAAAAATACTTTATTTCAGACCTAGTGATCCATAGTGTGTGTTTATTAAGTTATTTAATTAGTTTAATTTAGTTAGTTTATCGCCTAGTACCCACAACACAAGCCTTACTGAGCTTACCGTGGGCCTAGGTTGATTTGTGTAAGATTGTCCCGTAATATTTTTTTTTTTTTTTTTATATTTTTTTATTTATTTAAATGAGGCAACAAGGCCTATTCTTACGTATACCTTACATACTAACGTACATATATGTAGATGGGTATACAAAATTTAAATAACATTTAAATAACTTGAACCGGCGGGAAACTACAACGTTTTCGGCCAGAATTCGTCCTTCATAATGTTTTTAAAGTCTTGGGGTTAAGTTTTACTTGGTGTTTGGTGAAAAGAGTGAGCACAGTTTCTGAATCGCTAACCTGAGAGCTCGCATAGTCAGCAAAGACGTCGCTTCCTTAATGTCGAGAAATTACGATCGGGAAATTTTGATGCTGGCCGTACTTTCGCGACGACGGACGGATGTTTATGGCTACACGTTCTGTGGCTAGGTGAATGTTGGTTCTGAAAAACTGAAGATATATTAGGTACCGCTAAACCATATGAGTTTTATTTGATAACTTGCCTGCGTTGCTTGGCTTGGCGTATTGCAAAAGATGCAGGCAAACCCGCGGTTTAAAATATTACCTATATGTATATTATGTATGGACACATTGTCTATCCATTAAGTTCATTTTATACACAGGTGAAAGAATTTTTAAATCAGATTGGGTAAATATTCAGTAACTGGCCACCCTGTAATGCACCCTCATACTAAAAACGAACTCTGTTCCCCTACAAACAGAATTCAATTTAGTATGACGTGGCCAGTTATTGAAGGCTGGCCACCCTTCAATGGAAACCTTAAACTAAAATTAATTCTATTATAGGTAAATAGAGTTAATTTTTAGTTTGAGGTGGCCAGTTATTGAACGGTGGCCAGCTACTAATTAGTATACTAGCTGCCCGTGTGGCTTCGCCCCCGTCTAACAAAGCACGCAGGCAAATCGAGGTATAAAATATAGCCTAAATTAATTTTCGAAATCGGTTTAGCGGTTCCGGACATTACCCATTACATACAAACTTACAAACAGAATTTTCCTCTTAATAATATTAGTATAGTGTCCCTGGGTGACCGAGCTCAGCTCGGGTGAAAAAAAGGAGTAGCCGGTTTTTCCCATACATGAGACCTAGTTCGATCGATTTCTCGCCTTCGTAAACCTCTATATTCCAAATTTCATCGAACTCGTTAGGGCCGTTTCCGAGAACGTGATTGTAAATATATATCTTCCCCCCGTCAAAAAAAATATTAACCCCCTTAGTGGTGTATTTTTCCAGAACACAAAAATACCTTTTTTTGTATGCTGATAAGGAATCTTTTCATGAAGTTTAAATTTTGTAGCTCAGAAAAATAGTTTCCCCTATACAAACTTTGCACCCCTTTTTAACCCGCTTAATCCACTGGGTTTTTCCAAAACCCTAAAATAACTTTTCTTGTATTTGTAATAAGGAGTCTATACACAAAGTTTCAAGTCTCTCACTTAAAACTGTACTCCATCCCCATACAAACTTTCAGCCCCCTTTTTACCCCCTTGAGGGTGGAATTTTATAAAAATCCCTTCTTAGTGGGCTTATGTGACGTTATATAGTCAATAGTCAAAATCATTTATTCCATTGACATACAATATGCACAAGTATATGTATAAACTAACTATTTTGAAAAATCAGCTTTCTACGTTCAACGGTTTGGGTTAGGCGTTGATTTAAGTGAGTGAGTGAGTCAGTCATCCAGTCAGGACTTTTACGTTTATATAAACCGTGGCCGTGAATAACCCGAAAGATTTAAACCACGTATTTTTTACGACAGTACGAGTAAATAATGTTGTATCAACATGGGTCTTATTATGTGTCTTAATTAAATTACTATTTCAGTACAAATTAAATCTTATTAATTGCCCGCTTCTTTGTGAACAACTCTTTAGTTGAGAAACTCAAGTTGAAGAACAGAGAGCGAGCATAACACTTCACGAATTGCAAGTTATGCTCAAGCCTTTAGGGTGTGTTATACTGGAGATTTTTTAACTTTTGATTTGTTTCAAATAATTAATATCTCCTTAATTATGAGTTTTTGGACTATATGTTACATAACTTTATATACTCTAATTAGGCTCTAGTATCGTTAGCTTAAATCTTTCGGGTTATTCACGGCCACGGTGTATATAGATATACAAGTATTGCTCGTTTAATAGTATAAGATATAACTCGCGTAACTATAACCTATTAGATTATTACTATATTTATTGTCCATACGTCAGTGCAATAACATCTCCGCTCGCCCGGAGTGAGCAACATAATCCCGCGTCCCCAATTATGGGAGTAATGGCTCATAATTTACCTAAATACGGCCCCGCGTAATTGATACGCCAGGAATACCTATTTAGGTGTAGTGTTGTGAGATATGGACTAGGTATAATTATACGTATATGGGCGTTTGAAGGGCCTTACTTATGTAAACGTATCTATGTGCCTTTGTAATGCACATTTTATATTTTTCTTTCGACTTAAAATAATGCAAGCTTTGTATCAAAATATGTATAACACTTCCACTGCTATGTACCCACCTAGCAAGCGCTCTTTTCGTAGGCGCTTTTCACTACTTAGCGAGAAAACCACGGTATGAGGTACGAAATCCTTGGTAGTGAATCTGACTCATTCATCGTCACGCTACATTCGTAGCGCTACGCCGTAGTCCGTAGCAGCATAACACATTCAATGCCAAGAATGTCCAGAAGTTCGTAGGCCTCCTGTTTAACAATCAGTGCTATCTCGCCAGATTCAGCATCTGTAACCAGTTCTATGCTTGTGGTGGCTCGGCAATTGCCTATAAACTCTAAGCCACGCAAGTCAAGCCGCAGGTCACACAACAATACCCCATAGACATTTCTTGAGCAATAGGGTCGTAAAAGCTTGGAAGGAACTGCCAGACGATGTGGTCTCAGCTCTCAATGTCAACCAATTCAAGAACAAATAAGACAAGCACATTTGTACAAAGAAGAAAATGAAAGCTCAACAATTATATGTAACTTAATGTTAATTGGATATAGGCATTATCAGTTGTTGCAACTGCCTGCCTGATAGATAAATAAATAAATCAATATATTTTTTTTTTATTTAAAGAACTGAATCACTAAAAAAGCGGCCAAGTGCCAGTCGGACTCGCACATGAAGGGTTCCGTAAAATAAATTGCGGTTTACGATTTATAACGTATTAAAAAAAACTACTAACTAGATCTCGTTCAAACCAATTTTCGGTGGAAGTTTGCATGGTAATGTACATCATATATTTTTTTTAATTTTATCATTCTCTTATTTTAGAAGTTACAGGGGGGGACACATTTTACCACTTTGGAAGTGTCTCTCGCGCAAACTATTCAGTTTAGAAAAAAATGGCTGTGACATACGGACGGACAGACAGACAGACGGACATGACGAATCTATTAGGGTTCCGTATTTTGCCATTTGGCTACGGAACCTCAAAACGATATTAGAAACCTTAATATCATTTTTGAAGACCTATCCATTGATACCCCACACGTATGGGTTTGATGAAAAACATTTTTTTGAGTTTCAGTTCTGAGTATGGGGACCCATAAAACTTTTTATTTTTTTTAATTTTTGTGTAAAAATCTTAATGCGGTTCACAGAATACATCTACATACCAAGTTTCAACAGTAAAGCTCTTATGGTTTCGGAAAAAAATGGCTGTGACATACGGACGGACAGACAGACAGACAGACAGACAGACAGACAGACGGACAGACATGACGAATCTATAAGGGTTCCGTTTTTTGCCATTTGGCTACGGAACCCTAAAAAGGTCTTTATTGTTATTGAACCTGTGCACAAAACATACTGTCTTTTTGTTAAACTCCATATATACCGAAAAGTGCCGGTAGCGGCCTGACGCATATGTATCGTTATTAGCACTAAATGGGTTAATCCATTTGAGGTCAGACAGCACTATGTGTGTATTCGCCTTGTAGCGAAAATCGCTCGTAGAGGCATGACCCATATGTGGGTCATGGGCCTTAAATGGGTTAAAATGCTGTTTCTAAAAGTGCCTATAGCGCTCTAAGGCTTATGTGTCGTGACTGGCGCTGAATGAAACCTGGGTTCTCTGAAACCAGCGTGCGGAGGCACGCGGGCACCTAGTGACGGATAAATATACAGATGAACTGGATGTCACAATCATGACGAGCGAAACTGGAATACAGTCTACTTACTAGCAATTTAGTTGATGAAATTAATTAACTCATTCTAGGCAAACCAGCGCGTAGAAGCGTTTTTCGCTTTGTATCGGAAATTTCTCGTAGAGGCATGACTCATACGTGAGTCATTGGCCTTGTATAGATGCAGTACCTGTCCAGAATATTGGTTTTCGTGACCTCACGGAGATGTCACATCACTATTGGCGAGATAGCGAGATCAAAAGCTGACAAAAACCATTGCCAAAATGCGTACCATGTTCGTCTAGAAAAAGATAAATGTAGATTTATTTACAAACACACAGGACATCATATTAAAAAATAAAATGAATAAAATAATAACACATAAAACGTGAAACAAGTGTGTCTCTTCGGCATTGAACCGGACACTGGCTCAGAAATCTTAGGTGTCAGACACCTACACTGCGCTGATTGTCAGCCAGCACCGTCCAAGCTCACCTCACCGTCCAACCTCAACTCACCGTTCACCTACAAATATATCTTGACACCGCGATTCAGGGGTCTAGTTTCGCTAGGCGTGACGGGTCCGGTAAGGCGCATTTGCGCGTACCGACTAACAGCCCAGGACGGTACAGATACATGTCCTTGTCCGTGTAATTATAATTTGTGCGTGAGGGCAAATTGATTCGACGCTGAACAGATTAAGGTCTTGTCTTGATTAGGAGATTAAGATAGACCTAGCTACAAATTAGACGTTAGCAATTAGGCATTTCGATACTGTAATTCGTTATTAATTTGATTAAATAATGCATGATGATTGTGATGCTTCATTAAGTATAAGGCAGCGATTCATTTAGAAAAAAATCGCTTTAATCAGAATTAGAAATTTTGTTAACAGACGTTTCTGCTTAGTAAATATTACACTCAGTTCTCCAATATCTATACAGACCACCTTTCAAAATATCTATACACAGTCTT
The DNA here is from genome assembly GCA_963854355.1 of Epinotia brunnichana. NCBI lineage: Eukaryota > Metazoa > Arthropoda > Insecta > Lepidoptera > Tortricidae > Epinotia > Epinotia brunnichana. The sequence goes on along the minus strand of OY977950.1, from coordinate 26,453,661 downwards.
TAGTTATTGTTAATGCCATAGGACGCATGTAGATATTGAAAGGCTGTCTTTATAGATATTGTAGAACTCGGCTGTATTCTTCACTATAGTAGTAATAATCCCCCGAAAATCCTCTAAAAATGGCGTCGTCAAAAAGAGAATTCGCGATATGAAATTGTGATGTAGTTAATGTCCCAATTTGGATTCAGCGTGTCTGGCTGACCGTTAATTCATCACGGGCGCTTCCGGCGCAAAAATTAATATTCCGATGACGTAACTTAAAGCTCTATTATTTCCAAGTCCAAAGCTTAAGCTGAAGCGATTCAGCTAAGTGATTTTGGGTCATGCTCAGATATAGTTTGCATATTTTTGTTTTGTTTAAGTGATAGCTGGGGACTTTAAAGTATTGCATAACCATTGTTTTTATAGACGTAAAATCTACGTCAGTACCTACCGCTAAAGTCGATATATATACTTCAAAGTCAGAAAAAATAATCCTCATTTTTCCGTGGAAAAGGATACGCGGAAGAGTCGACTGCAAAGAGATCGGCCAGAGTCACAAAAATATGTATAAACGACTCTATTGAGTTAAGGTCGTAAATTTGTACATATTTTATTACATATAATCTAAAATGAATTCAATTCCTATACAAAATAGACACTGTTGGAAACATGCATTTCGCAACAGTGCCTCATGTACTTATGGACAATCTAGCTTGTCCGCTATCGACCGCAGGGTGGCCTATTTTGTATAGGAATTGAATTCATTTTTTATGATGTGCTTAAGTTTAAGATTATATGAAATTTCCTGTATGAGTCCAGTGTTACTTGAAATAAATGTTTTCATTCATTTCATTCATTCATATTTTTGTTACGTTGGCTGTATCGATCTTTTTGCACAACAACGTATCCAAGAAATCATCTACTAAGGCGATAAATTTAGAGTGTTTTAAAGATACTGTAATGAACGAGTTTTATGCGGTTGAAATCGCTGGCAAAAGCTAGTTAAGCGGATAAAAGACCAACTTAAGATGGTTTGATTGCCATACAAAACGTTATTTGACATTCGCAGGCTAACGGCGTGGTATTTTAAGAAACCTATGTGTAACAAACTTTCATAAATTGGCTTCCTATTTGCGCCGAATTCCCCCTTTCCTAGAATAAACTTGTATAAACTAGATTAATTGGAGAAATTGGTTTGGGACGTGATATTTTGGGAAAACGATTTTTTTCAAATGAATCTAGATTATACAAGTTTATTCTAGGAAAGGGGGAATTTGGCGCAAATGGGAAGCCAATTGATAAAAGTTTGTTACATAAGTTTCTTAAAATATCACGACGTTAGCCTGCGAATGTCAAATAACACTTTGTATGTAATCGAACCACCTTAAATAGAGATTTCGATTGAACTGAAATTAGTATCGGCAGGCCTAGGCCTCCACACATTGGTCGCGGTTGCGGCGCGAACTCGGGTCGAGTGCAGGCCTGCGCGAGTTGTAAAGCATTGAAACTACACTTAAAGCGACGTAGCTTAAGCTCTCACTGAGCATAAGCGTGAGCGTAAAGTAATAGCTAAGCTCCCTCAAACATAATATTGCCGATTTTGAGAACCAATTTTAATATTTTTAGCTTTTGTGCATAATTTGTTATGAATATTTTAAGTGTATTTTAGACCTATCTATGTTCGTGATTTTTTTCTATGAAGCGAAAGTCAAAAACTCAGGTTTCCAATAGCTATAGTCCCTCGAGTAAGGTCTCAAGATTGCTAATTAAATTTAGGGCTAACTTATTTATACAAACAAGCGCTACAACTTTTTAAAAATCCGTTTTCTGTGGCGTGGTTTGGGCGCGGCGCGGGTCCGTGCAAGTTGTAAAACATTGAAACTACATAATAAAAGGGTCACAAAAATTTCTTCGCTGGTTATATAAATACTGAAACTAGCGTCATAAAACAATTTAAAGGATATGTTCTTGGTAAATTAAAAGAAGAATGTTCGACCTCGTTACCGCTCGTGCTTTGTACCACCGCCTTACAGGGGGAACCTAAACGCCGATGAATTACTGCAAATTAAAATTGTTTAATGAATCATGGCTAAAAGATTTGTTTTCAGTTTATTACAGGCCCTTTTTAAATATTTTTATTGGTAGTTAATAAGAGTCTGAGGAAAATTTATTTTGACCCTCAAAGCCAATGGAACTTAATTAGAGAAGGTAGGTAGGGTCGTTTCGCCGGTTACGCGACCACCTTCGGTTAGCGACCACCTGAAGGACATGGTTTTTTCAATTGAAGATAACATCAATTCTACAGAGCCTATTGAAACAGTTAGCCGTATGCATTATTGTTTGTAGTTATGGAATAGGAATTTACTAAACAAACGAGAATATATGCTTTCAGTTCACCAACTCAGCTAAGTGGTCGCTAACCGGCACATGAAATTAGGTGGTCGCTAACCGGCGAAATGACCCGACTAAGACATATTTTAATCATTAGCTTAATAAGGGCATTTTCATTTGTAAAATATAGCATTCACTTTTTTTATTATGTAACTTTGGGTGTTTCTTTTACAGAATCACAAGTCCCGTTCCAAATTATCATTTTGGTAAAGGAAGATGTGCCCGCAAAAGAGTTACAGTTTGTATGTCTCATCACAAAATTTAATTGACACAAATAAGAAATCAAATTTTTCATTGAACAGTTATGACGTATGAAAATAAAAAAAAGCCTCAGAAAAAACACAGAACACTGTTAAAATTATTTGAAATCCACACGGGGCAAAGAATTAATATATAAATACACACACAGTCACACTATCACTAACTAACTATCACAGTGTAAACCCCCATACTTGTACAACAAAAAAAAAAAAACCTAAGTTAAAACTAATCATGTTAAAATAGTAAGGAATCACTATTCAAATCAGTAATACTTAGACTAAGAACTATAAAATAAAATCAAAACGAATTATTATTTACTAACTAAAGACTACGAGTGTTTTTCTTCAATGAGTTTGAAACTTAAAAAACAATAGTTGAGTTGCTTATTTTAAGTTGCTGATTTGAAGCAATTTTTTTATTTTATTTTGTGGGTTGTGAAATCATTTTAATTTCGCACAGAAACATATTTTGAGTATCTAATTATTTTATGTGCCTTGTATTTTCAGATAAAAAATGTTTATTTAAATTGGATGTATAACATAAACAGTTTAGGCATAGTCTTACACAGAGTAAGAACCTACATTGTTAGTTTAAATTTTCTAATCTAGTTTCTTTCATTTACATTTCATTGATGAATGACAAACAATCCAAAGTTTACCGGTATAAAATCATTCATTTTATACATACCTGTTCATATTTTAGCAACGGAGTCGACCTCAGCTTCAACAAACCTTAAATCTAAGTTATCTCACGGTCCCAAGGCACCATAAAGCACATAGAAATCCATGCACCGTGTGTATGGGGGTATAAATCGCCTTGTGATATAACTACTGTTAGCACCTAAGTTTTGCATTTTTATTCCTTCCCGCATTATCTTGAGAATGGTACAGTCAACATCAAAAGCTAGTTAGATATTAAGGCGAATGTAACCCTCGCTTATGTTAGCTTGATAATATTATGCTGTGTGGTTTCCGGCCGCGCATGGAAACTTTAGAAAGTAAGTAAGTAAGTGTTTTATTTGTAAACATAGGTAATTACAGTGGTTGTCTTTTTTTTACAGTTTCACTATGTTTTGCCAACAGGCGTACAAAAACTTTGAGCTTAATACTAAATAAATATCTTATACCTACTATCATGCATACAACATTGAGGTGCCTTTGTACAAATTATACTTATATAGTAAGGTCAGCAATGGAAGTTAAACAATCTGTGATGAAAAGTTATATAGGTAGATGAATATATTAGTGCATGTCCCACCTTAAGAATGTCAATTAAATATGTCAAGTATAATTATAAGAAATAAAGAATATGTTATTAAAGAATCAAAGAAATGTCAATCTAATTTATCATTATACCTATATAATCTGAAAATCGATAGGTTTGGTTGAAATAAATTTATTTCTAATGTTCTTATAGAGATGTATACTGTCTCTAAGCGTTAAAACAGAAAAAAGGATCATTCATTTAATGTAACTGACTTTTTATAAAACTATCACTGGAATTAAAATAAAAACGGATATTTATTTCGAAAAGAAAAGAAAACTTATATTAACTATCAAAATATTTAAAGTCAAAAACCGCCTACCTATTTTTAACAGTATTTGCTGCTTTAAAAATTTCAATCAGTGTATCAAATCAAAATCAAAAATTATTTATTTTTCAAAGTGTAATGTCAATGTTTTTTTTTTAATGTTTGGTTAAACATCCTAGGTTTGAGAACTGGATTCAATAATCAGCTTTTTACCAGACTGCACGGGACATACGCCTTAACAAGTTTTGATTCCATTCTGGTACTCGAGGAGATTGCTTTTTATTATGAGTCAGTCTTAAAAAAAGTCCAGATTATGAAACAACCGACAAAAATCTGCATCTTGACACGCACGATGAAAAAGAAGCGCCTGGAATATTTTCTTTTGTGGTGTTTTGGCCAGACTAGTTGCCATGATTTTACCATTGCTTTCTTTTTGACAACCTCAATTTTTTTCCCAACCCTACCTACACACCCTTGGACATATAACCTCCGTATAATACGACGATAACTAACTGCCCGGCGCATAATCTACCCACATCTGAATAACTTGCGAATTTCGGTGGCTCCACTCCCTGGCTCTTATTTATGGCTTAATGATATTTTTGTTTTGGCAGGTTTATCACGAAATGGAAATTATGTGACAATTTTATATTGTTGACCAACCTCCCCTCGTTTTATACACATACCTCCTTAGCTGATTCTGGGGTCATAGAAATCTGTTAGCAAATTATAAAATATTTTTTCTTGTTCTAGAAATAAGGGCTACATATATACTGTATAGAAGAATGGAACTTGTATCAATTTTCGGTAAAATTACAGCATTTGTATCGACTATAATAGACATACAAAAGTGTCGTATCAACATGAATAAGTAATGGTTTAAAAAAGGTTTAATTATCAGGGACGAAACAGTCAAGAGTTGAACCTCGAATGTGTCCTTTATAATAAAGAATGGGCGACCCATTTAAATAATACTGACCTTTAGCAACCAAATTGAAAGCTGTTACTAAAGTAAATAATACTATAAATCGTCCCTCACCATCTGCGCCCGAAGGGTACACGTGTGTAATTTCTTTCAGAACGAATTGAAATCAATCCCTTTTTGCGACAATTAATTAAATGAGTCCCAATCTTGTCAGCGGGAGTATCTAAGGGTCCTATGCTGGGCCCTTATTTACATAGGTTTCCGATTTCATGGCACATGTATCGGGGCTAATGTATTGGGAACCAGTTTTATCATCGTTGTCGTTGAATTCAAGTAAATGGATTTGAGTAAAAAGGTTGTTGAAATCTTATATTTTTTATGTGAGCTGCCGTTCGTAATAATCTAATAATAATAGGTAATGATACACATAAAACATATATACCTATAATGTTCACTAAATAAATAAAAAACCGACCAAGTGCGAGTTGGACTCGCGCACGAAGGGTTCCGTACCATTATCTATAAAAACGGCAAAATAATCATGTTTGTTGTATGGGAGCCCCTCTTAAAAAAATATTTTATTTTGTTTTTAGTACTTATTGTTATAGCAGCAACAGAAATACATAATCTGTGAAAATTTCAACTCTCTAGCTATCACGGTTCTGGAGATACAGCCTGGTGACAGACAGACGGACGGACGGACGGACGAACGGACGGACGGACAGACGGACAGCGAAGTGTTAGTAACCCGTTTTACTCTTTGAGTACGGAACCCAAAAAAACAATACAAAACTAGATCCATACCTTGTTCCATGTAACATTAGAAAAATCGCGCGTAAATAGTCATGCGATTTCAAGGACAACTATTTTGAAACTTAAAAATATAGTAGCGTTATGTTGTAAACGTAATTATGATGGAAATTAATAAAACTAGAAGATTAAGCAGTGGTCTGCTTTCAATGTCTAGTCAAAAACATTACTAGAAGTTACATTATCTTTCGCTACACATACAACATACTCAGAGCTAGCCATCACATCGGATAGCCATTTCACTACCCACCACCCGTGGACCCCACTGGTAGCCCGTAGCTCAGCAGAAAAAACATACATACATAGTTGGGATCAGTCCCAGGAGGGTTAGATAGAAAACAATAAAATTTTCAGTGCCGCTTCTAGCAATTGTGGGTTTAAACTGAGAAAATGTTATATTTCTATGACAGGCAGCTAGCCTAACGCTGAAGCCGCGAGCGAAGTAAAACATCGTGAAGAAACCTGCGAAGAAATTAATAAGGTGAAGGGGAACCTTGGGAGTATTGATCACCTTTTGATTTAGATTTAGTTTTTTTGTTTTTTTTTTATGTCCATGGTTCAAAATGTATCGTTTTGTTGATAACCGGAACGAGAGCAAGATTTCGCTACAATTCGGATCATATTATTTTATTGATATGTCATAAACCCAAGTAAATGGGATAAGGACACGGAAATGATGATTTCATAATCTAGACTTTTATGAAGTGCTTATGTTCACCCGCATAAAATTATACAGCTGAAAATATTTTCTCATAAAACAATATTCAATACTCTCTTGGATTCAAATCGACAACCCTTGTAGAATACGTACATCTTCATCAATTCCCTTCCAAAGCCAAATAGAGGGAATTTCACAGTAAGAAATTGGAAACTTTATTTCTTACGGCTCTTAAACCAATTTGTTGTTGTGGGACGGAGACAACGACAGATTTCGCTCCGGCTAGCTGTGAGAGAGCATTGCTTATTCAATTTGGGAAAACTCGCTCGTTTTACGTTAATGCTTAATATGAGATTTTAAGTTACAAATTAAATTCATAAACAAAAATGCTGAATATTGGGAGTTATATTATTTTTTTTTTTTTTAATTGGCATAGAAATTTATTCATAATAATTTGATGCATAAAAAACTTAACACTAGGCACTTAAATCTACTTAACTACTAGTATATATACCCTCTCCAAGGTCACAGCCCTTGGGAAGGGTGCCCATAAGGCTGGCTACATTTCCTCGTTGAATTGCAATTCCAATCCGTTGGCCGAGGAAGTAGCCAGCCCTATGGTCAGCCGTATTATCTAAAATTTTTTTCTTTATTTCTTTATAAAGCCTATGGGCGTCAGGACTCCACGGCCCGAGAGTTTCAACCGCGAAGGCCGCAAATATGTAGGTGTTTGTCAGGCCCGCATATTTGCGGCGCTTCGCGGCTTCTGCCGTTGTTGTTTTTGTACGAATATGTCATGTTTTTGTTTATACTTCTTCTATGTTGCTGTTGACGTGTTTGCGCTTCTAGTTGTCAGATTGCCTTTGTCACGTCTTTATATATTTGCTGAAACTGTGTTATATTTTAATAAATACCAGTTTAAAATACGTGTTTCCATCCTACATCCATTATACAGTCCACTCTCATCCACTAGTTATCATTTTGGTTATCATATTGGGTCACTGCTTGACTTAATCTATTCAAATTAACAAAAAGATAAATATTTAGAATGGTTCTGAACGAAACTTGTATCGACTTCTGTTAATTACATATGAATAGGTAGGTACGATCGCATCAGAAATGAGTATATCCGCAGCAGAACCAAGGTAACCGATATAGGCCTCCGAATCGCTCGTAGAATCGATGGCCGTTGGGGCGGAAAGGTTCTCGAGTGGCGACCACGTACCGGAAGGCGCAGCGTGGGTAGGCACAAGGTGGACTGATGACCTGGTAAAGGTCGCCGGCGCAGGACTGGTCATTTAAGCACACTTTGGGGGAGGCCTATGTCCAGTAGTGGTCATCTTTCGGCTGATATGATGATGATGATGATGAGGTAGGTATGAAAATTATAACTTTTTGAAAAGTCACTTTAAGTTCAAATGAAATTAGGTACAAAGTTTTTCTGCCAATTTGAAACGTTCAAATCTAATTCAACTATCCTATGTAATATCGAGTTAGAATAGCACTTCTCCCGGCCGTAATAGTCGACGGTAATATCGTTGTGTGTTGTGGGCGATGGACAAACAACATAATATCAATGTAGTGATTTGCAAACTTTTGACAACATTTATTTCGCCTAAGTTTTAATTAGAAATAATAGAATCGTTACGCGCTATGATTGTATTGTATACTGAAAAACATTTACGGCGTAAGCGCTCGCGAGGCGGATTCCTGGTAGTAAAAGTGTTAAAGCCGAAAAAATGTTTGCCTTTATTAATAGCTACCACCCCTTTTAAAAATACAAGCGGAAGTATAAGCATGTAATTCTGCACATTCAAACCTGCAATGGTAATACCTAGGTACTTAACTTGAATATGACGAAGTACTGTCCCTTTTTATCCGACTTCAAAAAAGTAGTTAGTTCTCAATTCGTCGGAATCTTTTATAACAAATCATTGTTAAGTGTTAAATTGTTAGTTAAATGTAAGATATTTTTAGCTCATCCATGAGAACAATACTTACCTAAGATAAATCTTACTATTCACATCACCTGAAAATCTAAATCCAAAATGTCTTCATTAATCCCATGTACCTACTTATTACCTACCTTTAACTTGTGGCAGCATGCATACTGCGTCAACGATCGGTATTAATGAATTTGTTAAGTTTAAAATTTACACATCTTTAAAGCTTTGTTTTTTTTTCGATGTTTCATTATGATTAGTTTGTTATGTTAACATAGTTTTCATATATTAATGAACCTCTTTCTTCTTTAGCTTAATGTCTATTGGTACTCTTTGTGTACTTACCCCTTATATGTTTGTGTTCTAAACAAATAAAAAAAAAATCTGTAGGTATGTTTCCTGATTACTCGAAGACGCCTGGACAGTTTTGCATAAGGGTGTTCCTATGATCTTCAGATAGATGATGGAATCCTGGAGAAATCGAGGGAACTCTTCAAATTTTAAAGGCACAATTTAATTTTTTGGGTGTTTTTTCTGAGGAAATGTGGAAATGTTCATGTATGAGGCTTAAAAAATAAAAAATAAAATAAAATAAAATAAAATATCTTTATTTCAGATCTTTAGTCGATCCATATGATGTTAGTAACAGTGGAGACTTATGAACTACGTTAGTGACAATAATGACAATAAATTAATGATACTTAAATGGTTAGACAAATGACTTAACGCCCCGGCTTTGCACGGGTTTATATGCATGTATTATACATATAAACCTTCCTCTTGAATCACTCTATACATTAAAACCCGCATCAAAATCTGTTGCGTAGTTTTAAAGATCTAAGCATACATAGGGACAGACAGACAGCGGGAAGCGACTTTGTGTTATACTATGTAGTGAAGAATAACTGGTTCAGGCTTATTTGGCCCTCCCGATAGCCACCTGAACTCAGTATCTTGAGAGTGGACAGTCGAGGCGCTCCGCCAACACCCTCAGAAGACTATTGCTGCTGCCTCTCAGCCGTCTCAGTAGCGACGCTACTCGTTTTCGCCTGATGGCATAGAAATTGTCGGTGCGCGCCTCGGCGAACATACCCGAGGCGCTGCAATGCCTTGGCAGCCTCAATAGCATTCTGAGTATGTTGTTATACTGCACCCGAATAGCGGAAAAGGCTCTCTGCGTAAAACTAACCCACAGACTGCACGTGTAAAACGTCTGACAGTAAGCTTTAAAAAGCGTCAACTTAACTTGCTTATTACAACGTGCAAATCTGCGGGCAAGCATATTGCCCCTTACCGCCATTGCCCTCCTCTCCCTCTCAAGATCCATGTCATCCTTCATATCCTCGGTGAGCATATGCCCCAGGTATTTAAACTTACTTACCACTCTAAGGGATACGCCGCCCAGCATGATTGTAGGTACTGATGTTGGGTTATATTTCCGTGCCTTAAAAATGATAAGCTCACTTTTGGTTGCGTTGTACCTAAGACCATGCCGCGCGGCGTAATCCTCGCATATCCTGATAAGCCTACGTATAGAGCCCACTGATGGACCCAGCAGCACCATGTCGTCCGCGTAACTTATATTATTGAAAGGTGTCCCCCAAATATGGCATCCGACACGTGCGCTGCTGAGCCCCTCAATCAGCTCGTTAACATAAAGATTAAACAGGATAGGCGACGATAGGCCCCCCTGTCTAACACCACATTGGAGCCTATACTCATCTGAGTATTCCCCAGCCCATCTCACCTGATTGACCTGGTTGTTATTACTACTACTTACCTGGTGGTAGGCTTAGCGGAGTACAGTCGCCATCACATACATCGGAGCAAACAAGCACGTCACAAACATCGGAACACACCTCTATTTTCAAGGCATTAGGGTGCATGTGCCGATATTTTTGAACACCTATAGTGTACTTATGTATGTGATGGCGACTGTACCAAATTGATGTCAGTTAAAACTTTGTTTTTAAGTAAATTATTGTATAGCCGGTTCTCTCCGCTCCCTAGCCAGAGCTTGTTGTTGTCAGCTTCGATTTCTTAACTCGCCTTTGCTAATGTTGGAGGGCGTTGAAAATACTCTTTAGAAAAGGCTAAGGAATCTAGAACTTAGGCACACGCGACACAATATTATTAAGTCAGATTGAGCCTAGTATTTCAGGGATTTTCTGGGTGAAACAGTTTATTTCGTTCACTGAGATAAGTACATCATGGGTGGAAATGTAAGGGAACACTTTTTTTTGTTCTTTATAAAATTCTTAAACAGGTGCACTTATTTTTAACCTTTGTGCTGTCGCGGTTTAGGTATCAAAATTCGCATTTTCAGTATTTTTATATGAAGTTAAGCGTACGAGTAAGTTTGCAAGAAAACTTAAACAGCCACCAAATTACAAATCATCATCATCATCATATCAGCTGAAAGACGTCCACTCCTGGACATAGGCCTCCCCCAAAGAGTGCCAAAATGACCGGTCCGGCGCCACCCGCATCCAGCGGACTCCCGCGACCTTTACCAGGTCATCAGTCCACCTTGTAGGTGGTCTACCCACGCCGCGCCTTCCGGCACGTGGTCGCCATTTGAGAACCTTTCCGCCCCGACGGTCATCGGTTCTGCGTGCAATGCCCCGTCCACTACCACTTAAGTTTAGTAATGCGGAGGGTTTATATCGGTTACCTTAGTTATGCTGCAGATGGGGTCAAATTACAAAGTCTAAAATAATATTTTAAGTTTTATGTTAACATTGATCGAGTGACAGTGAATTGACATCATTGACGAGCACTATATCATAGTCGGTGGTAACCCTGCCTCCAAGCGAATCCTCCTGGGTTCGAATCCCGGCAAGGGCAAATATTTGTGTGAAATGAGTTAGTACGTATTTTCCTGAGTATTGGATGTTGTCTATATCTTTTTAATTTATCGTAAGTTCGTCGTCGTTTACTATATGGCAAGCCTTATATTTAAAACTTACTTTGGGAAAATAACGATTTTTGTGAGATCAACAACCCCTAATGCAGCCCCTAATGTAGCAGTGACTGAATAAGAGCTCCACTTTGCCACCTACCCCCCTAGAGTGACTTAGGGGTATATACTCGCGTCAAAAAAACTTCGATAGCGCGCGATGCAGAACATTCCAAATTCAAAACTCACTCATACCTTCCCAATGATAGAAGAGAGGGACGAAGCTATGCTGCCTCCTAAGCCAAATGACTATTTCAAAATGAAATGTCATTAATACATTTTTGTAATTTAAAATCTAAGTCAAATGAAATATATCAATATATATTATCATCAGAGGCATGCCCCAGGCTGAGGCAACCTTATTATCGACCTCAACTCAATATTTTCCAATCATCCCAATTTTATTCCACAAAGGCGGTTATATCCGTCCCCACGATATATACCCGGCTAAAAAAACAAGCAATTAAGCCCAGACAATCTCCCGGGTAATGTGCGAAAAAGCCATCATTTTTCGAATAAAACAGAATTACAGGTGAAAGGGTATCCTGCCTTTATAAAGCTATTAAGGGTATTAATTTTATTTTGGCTGTATTATACGGATAATTATATGATCTGTGCGGGCGCAATTTGGACGTAAGGGTGGGGGCACAGTGTCAGAAACAAAATTGTTTATTTATTTATAACTGTAATAATAAAGTTATAAATATATAAACAATTTTGTTTCTGACACTGTGCCGACGAATTCGTCTCCCTTTTGAGTCTTGGCGGAGACGAAGTCGTCGGCGTTGGGGATAACTTGGACTCCTATTTAATAAACTGGCCAGATATTGCTCAAGACAGCAAATAATGGGAAAATAGGGGGGAGGTCTTTGCCCAGCTGTGGGACACAACGCCTAATAATTAATATTTTCTGATAGGTTATTTATTTATTCATCGTATGGCGCTTACACACTGGTACACATATGTATTCGTATCGATGTCGCTGATAAAGTTCCAGTGTGCGCTGCGAGGTTCAGAAGGAACAGTGCAGCTGCCGAGTTTGTTGTTCTTTTAGCACCACCTGGAGGTCACTTGTAGGGTGTCTAGTGTTATTCCTACGGACGTAGAACATCAACGACCTCCAATAGGTCATAATCTGTCTAATGCGTAATTTTTTGAGTCATCGACAATGCCGGCAAATAAGTTATTCTTCCAAAAGTCGTTGATACTCGTTATAAAAAACTAACAACTCGTTAAAAAATATTAACTGTAAGCTCATTGTACATACACGACACAGTGATGCATGTAAAACGAAATTTAAAAACTTTTAAACGAGGCGATGGAGTTCATAACGTCCTATTACTGCAAATACCAACTAAGTGACTTTTTGACGAAATGCCTTTTCTTAAACCAATAGAAATATTTTTTCAATATCTACAGACTGGTAAAACCCCTATTTTGATACGACCCCGCGTTCCAAAAATAGCCTTAGCTTAAAGTAACATATTAGTAATTGTGTGGCACTCTAAACAAGCAAAATCTAATATGTATATGATAATACGCTGATTCATGTTTTCACCTCCAGGTAAAAACTACTACCGGCATATAGCGTTTTTTTGCATGAGGATTTTGTTGAATATGAGCCAATTTATTCTCAGAAAATACGTTCTATATATACTTATTTGTTTTTAGCATACATGCATATCTACTAAGTTATATTTTTTTACGCCAGGTAAAATATATCAAACATCTTTAACATGTTTTTCCAGAACTACTTTGAATTCATTAACGACAATTTCTTACTACCATAACATTGTACGAAGCGTTAATTGGTTTAGCCTGTATAACTTTAATCCGACATGAACACAAAATTCTAAAGGAAAAACCAACTAAGTGCGCTTACGAGCTTCGCGCCGTAGCTAACTTCACTCAGTGGCTGCTTACGCACCAATGCTGACGGTTGGTTATTATTGTGTTGTTAGATCGATAAACAGTTTAAAAGCCTATTTATTGACGGTGTGTTATAAAAATGAATTCAAGAAGCAGTAGACTCGTTAGACTGGCAACGGGAAACAAGGATGCAGACCGTAAGTAACATTATTTTGTTTAATAAAACATATAATTTTAGTTCTAGGGAAGCATTATTAAAATGTTTAGGGCAGATAATGCGGCATTTAGGCAAATAAGAATAACATTGAATGTAATAGTTATGCATCATTTTAAGTAGATTTAGACAATTACAACAATGAATGTAATTTTGACGGTAATTATTTTTGTTTAAGTACTTACTTTTACAGACCAACGGGTAGTTACCCACTTAAATAAATAAAATAAGATATAATATAATAAATCTTATTTTATACTTATTTAATCTTTCTAAGTAAGTGTATCAAGTTTTCATAGCTCGATTTTTAAGTCGGTGTGAGTGGATACGCGAATCCTGGGTTACTTAATGATTTCGTTTTCGCAATGGTAGAATCTTGTGCAGGGTCTGCCCAGATATTTCAAATAACTGTGTTGACACTTAATAAATGGTTCAATAAATATCAACTTTCTATGGATGTCTTGAACCGCAAGGTATACTTAACTATCACCTGCTTGTTGTCAATCCTTTACGCATACATGCAAGTCCGACGCCATCATCACAGTGCAGTTAAGGGCAGAACATAAATTTATAAACATACTTGTTTTAGATGAATATCAGCTGGAATCGTAACAGATCAGGCCTCGGACCTTGACGAATCTCAGGAACGTATCGCCGAGGAGATGAAGCAAATAATAAGTAACATTTATATTGATGACAATGCAGCAGACTCGGATCAAGAGCAATCTCAGAGCAAAGCGAGTCTCCGAAACATCTTCAGACTGTGAGTTGTTATTCGGTGGCAGTGATTTTTCAGATGGCGACCCTACTTACCTACCCCCCAGAGGTACCACAGCAAAAGTCTCCTAATAGCTGCAAGACTCCAATGGTAACAAAGTTATTTGGCTAAAACTTAAGAAGATGAAATTCGTGAAGGGTGATCTGAAAATATACATTAACTATGATGTATCTGACGTGTATTTAAACTTTGATACCAGCGCCGCACCAAAATCTCGCAAGAAATCGGCACCTCAATCCAGTCCTCGATATAGTACCAGGAAAGGGAAGCAACGTAATAAGTCGGACCCCAATTCAGTGGAACCGCCACCGACCCCTGAAAATACATTATCATGCCTTCAATTGCGCCAATTATACGATGAGCCATTAGCAATTTCAGCAGCCAAGAAGAAGGATTTAGTTGGTATTTGCGACAAAGATATCATTCCCGAGGAGTACCATGGATGGTTTCGGTCACTTAATTGTGATACTAATGTAATATACCGTGTGCCAGATGTCGCAGCATGCGAATCTAGTAGTGAGGAAGAAGATGATTAATGTTTTGTAGGCTTATTCTTAATAAATTTATAACTCAGTAACTTGGTCTTTGTTTATTTTTAAACACCTCAAATAATATTATAATTACCGGACATATAAATTAAATAATAAGCTTACAAAATACAACTTATTTGAAGAAAAAAATATGTTTTGAAATACCTCTAGTGAAGTTAAGGGCTTTTAATTAGATACTGCAATATTTCCTACTGATAAAACCGGCTAAGTACATGACACTTTTATTCATATTGTGTTTTTACCGTAAATAAAACAAAACTTAGGAACTTGTCATGATTAAGTAGTTAACAAAATAAGATAAACTTTAGAATTTAATAAATACAAACTATATTTTACTATGTTTTCTCATAAAAAAATACATCCAAACTTTAAAATGCGATTATCTCAAATGTACTTTTTTGCAGATACTCGGTATTTGCAGTAATAGGACGATAACTCCAACCCTCGAAATGCACATTGGCTCATAAAAATTCGAAAAAGGCTAGCGTTGTGTGACGAAGACCCTGAAGTGATGGGGCCTACCCTATATGAAAAATTACCGAAGAGTTTTAAAGACCTCGTCAGTATATCGGAATTCCAGTCCCAATTAAAGAAACTACTTTTAGAAAATACTATATATTACATGGATGAATTCATGAAGCCGTAAGGCTGAGGAGTTCATGCGGTGTTTTTTGTATTTTTTAATTATTAATTATCAACTATTGTACCCTTGACGATCATAGCATTAATTCTTATAGATTGACATTAATGTAGTTTATAATGCAATGTAATATTATGAGATAAATAAATATCAATATCAATAAACGAGTATTACACAGCAAGAATCCATTGCGCCCATCTTTTCTAATTGTCTAGTTTATATTCCCAAATTTAAGCTACATCGCACGTAGGTACCTAATTTGTTTTAACAATAACAACACATTAGAACAAAGTACGTTAGATTGTCAGGAAGAGATCGCTCTAAAGCGATAAGACCGTCTGTTGTTACCATTACTTATTTAATCTACTCCTGTATCATGTTTTTCTTATGTTGTGGTGCAATAAAGAATAGTACTACTACTAATACTACTTTAAACAAAATGAAGAAAAAAAATTAGAAACATGTGATAGTTTTTTTACTGTGGTGACTATACGTACTTACAGGATTAGGCAAATAAAATATACCTATACAACTCGTCGGAAATACCTGCGAACCTCGCTTCGCCAAATCCCAAGGAGTCAGATTTTTCTGGTGGTCACCTTGCCGGCCTCTATAAGACCCCATCAAAATCTCACCCCCACCATGTCTCCTTCCCGGAGATCAATTCTATCAGAAGAAATCAGTCGTATTGCAGCTTGATAGTATGCTCAAGCCAGGTTCGCACATATTTCCGACGAGTTGTACCTCATTCCTAACATTAGATTTTAATTGACAAATTAGTCTATGTTTCTCCGTTTATCTAGGATATCAAACGGAAATATTGTACTAATTTTACTTATTTCGATCATTAAGTGCTTTCCAAACATAACACTACTAATGTTGTTGCGTTTCAATTTCAATTTATTCATTTACCAAACATACCTTATTAACTGGTTAAAATATTAGTACAGAATTAACACAAGGGCTCAGTGAAGTCAGTGGTCCTCACACTAGGACATGCCTGTGACGTGTCACGTGAGAACCGGGTTAAGGCTTTACTGAATATAATTAAACATGTGATGCGTGAAAAGATTACATTTATTTTCAATATATACTTTCCCACGAAATCGCATGACGATTAACGCGCAATTTTTCTAATCATATATGGAATACGGTATAATTATTTTAGAAACAGCCGCCAAAGTATTAACCACACAGTCGCGTGCCGAAGTCTTCCATTTGTCGAATGGCTCGACATTTACAATTTAATCGCAAACTTCTGTTCAGTATCGGCCTGGCGGAGTTAAACTTAATTATATCGACAGCGGGGACCATGCCAACATGAAGACTTACAGTAGGTAAGAGACGAATACACATTTATATTGGTTAGCTTTCAGCCCGTGAGTTCGTCTGCGTATGACGTTAATCGCCTTAAGGGATTAAATACTGCGCCTGTATAAAATATCAAAGCAAATATGCTTCCTACTAGATTTCCCACAAGCGCAGCATCAATTATCGCACTCCCATCGAAACTTCCCCTCCCCTTTTCACCCCTTTAAATGATGATAGAAACTATCCTCCCTCCAGTGTCAAACTATCTCCATACCAAATTTTATCTGAATCGGTTCGGTGCGGTTTAAGCCTGAAAAGTTAGCAGGACAGACAGACAGAGTTACTTTCGCATTTAGATTATTCATTAAATACAAGTTTTAACTTCACTAAATTCGATTCAACTGACCTTTTACACATAATATGTTATTGTTTAGTATTTAGCGATTCTGGCGTATACTAACATGATCCTTTCCATGCATGATAGTAAATTAATAAAAAAAATGATTGTCTATATAGTCGGTTTACGGACGATGATTTTACCTGATAACGTGCCCTTGCCAGACAAAGAATGAACTACTTTGGTAACGGTTACCCGCAACCAAAGGAATTCAAGGTGCTCCCGGCGAACTGCATCATCCGCTTTGTGGAAATGATGGAGCAAGCCTGGGAGCAGGTATAAAGGAGAGGGCAAATGCACAAAAGATCCCACTGGGTCGAAGTGCATCCGAAAGGGCCCTCACCTAGATAAGATAAGATACCTGATAACGTCATAAGACTCATAAGAAAATACGAGTATTGTGCTGTTCAGCCAGCATTCGGAACTGGACAATGAATCGAAATGTTTCGTGCGTGCAGCCGGTGTTCATCGATTTATAAGACGTTATCACGTCACTAACACAAAGTAATAAAGTTAATCATGTAATATGTTACCTACTTAGTATGACTGCATTTGTGAGAAACCGTCTATTTTTGGAAGAGCGGAATCTCCTGATACAGGTACTCTAAACCTAAAAGGAGGTTTTAAACTTTATATGTGTTAACTCGGCAGTTACATGACTAACGTTTTTTTTTATATATATACAGTGTCTTCAAGTCTACTGTGCTGTACTGTGTTCCTACTGCCACTACATCCAGGACAGACGGAACCTGGCAATGTACCGCGGTACGCTCGCTCAAATAATCGAGTTATGTCGGAATGAGCCACCAGGCGCCGATTTATATTAGCAGCTCTGTTTGTTTAAATAATGAGGATTTCAAGGTCCCAACTGCTTTCGTGATGACAGAGATAATTGGTGTACATAACAGATGTATCATTTTGCAAGGGAATTACTTGTTATGTAAAGTCTGAGATCTGAATTAGGTTGAGGTAAATTGTTATTTAATTAATGTCACACAATAGTTAGAATACTCTCTATTGACAAAAACTAAAACTGGCGACACACTGGCACAAATTATCTAGGAATGTGTACATAAGTATGTCAAATAGAGAATACTGGAATCCTCCATTTAGCGTTAGTACTTTATTTCTTGTAATAATGTTAATGTTTCCAAGCGTTTTCAAGTTAGAGCTTAACTCAAAATGCTCATTACAACCATAACAAAAAATAGGGTTTAACTCACTTGTAAACAATCTTTTGAATGAATAAAGAGCCCGTCTCTTCTTAAATTTACCCAAAAAAAGCTATAGTAGCCAAGTGGCTCAGGCAAGCGGTGGCCATGGGTTCGAATCCCGTCTCGTACCAATGAGTTTTTCGGAACTTATGTACGGAATATTTACCGTTAGCTTTTCGGTGAAGGAAAACATCTTGAGGAAACCGGTCCAATCCCAATACTAGTTTTCCCTCTGGGTTGGAAGGTCAGATGGCAGTCGCTTTCGTAAAACTATAGTGCCTATGCCAAAATCTTGGGATTAGGTGTCAAAGCGGACCCCGGGTACAACCGGGAATAACGCTAGGAGGATGATCATTAATTCAGTCGATCCCTCAATGCTAAGGACAGTGACCGCTATGTCACTGTTGAGGGGTGCAGATGGCTTGCCAATGGCTCCTGCAGGTCGATCACGTAACGCATTGTACGAACGTCAGGTAGGTCTAAATGTCACTTTTTATATGGAAAATTGACAGTTAAATTGTACCAACGTTCGGAACGTTACGTGATTACCCCTCGGGTGGCGCGCTGCATGAAACGCATGGCGTTCTCTTAATCCGGTGAGCTTTGTGATTTGAGCATTGTGGCTTGGCCTAATTTAGCTATAATAAGTAGTATTCTCTATATTACGCTGAATAACAGTCTGATAGCTTGGAATACATGAAGTGAGTGACAACTTCATGTATACTTATCCATAACATATTGAGTAATTTCGTACACGTATTGTTTTTGTAGAATATTTGATGCAGCAGACAATTTGCTACGAATTGTTTTCTGGGTAAAAGGTTCTTGTCGCTTATATGACATCGTAAATTTTTCATCAATATTTAAGTTCTTCTTTCATGAATATATAAATTGGTGGGACGTAAAAATACGTCTTCGTTACTGAGCTATCGGGCTGCCGGTTAGTATCGGTCGAGACTTATGTTACGATCTTCATTGGATATCCATATTGGATATACCAATGGGACAGAGTCCTATAGCGTATGTTGCCACCGCAAGCCACCCAGCGTAAGGCAGTTATCACACTGCCGACGCATCCTGCTGCGGTGTGCAGAGCCGCGTACAAATTTCACCGGACAGTGGTGCGGTGCAGTGAACAATACCCTGCGGAATTTATATACAAACTTAGGTAATTGCATACAACGAGGAAACCTGTGATAACCGCCTTACGGCCCGGCCACAACTTAGAGCGGTGGCGGCAGCGGCAGCGGTTTTTCTAATTCATTGTGTGTGATCCCAACTAACCACAGTGCATTGCGCGTCTCGACCGCGCAATGAACACATAAAACGTTGGATGGGCCGTAACAGCGACGTGACAGCGGTGCCGGCATCGTGCCCACGGAATCGAACCTCCTCGCCCGCTCTGCGAGAAGGTATCCAATCGTAGTCAAGCACAACATACATACATCAAATGACATCTAGTTCATATCTGGATTAGCGCAGCTGAGGAAGTCCAACTAACAGAAGACAAATTAGGTATGTCGTGATGGGTTCCTGATGGTGAGTAAGACGGGAAGATCTCCCGAGGATGTGCTGTGTTGGGAGTGAGAAACCTGCATTTATCCCCAGCTCAAAGAATTCTCAAATCAATAAACGGTCAGCAAAGTGATTGTGATGGCTAACAGAAGCCCCACGAAGAAATGTTTATCTGGAGATGCAAGCGCCCGTAGGCTACTTTGTTGGTTATAGTCCAAAGTGAGATGTTTTTAAGGTGTCCGAATGAGCTTAACTGTAGAACAATGATTTTGTGTAGTAATTTAGTAGCTCATTAGTCTAGTATAATTATTTAAGTTCATTACGATGCGAATGTTCCCCTTGCAGCTAGCCATTATTTTATTGTATCCCGTGTTGTAGGTGCAGGCTGAAAAACAGCGCTGTATAGCCGACAGGCTAGCAGCAAACGCTGAGCCCCGAGCCTATTGTCGCATTCATTCATTTTCTTTTTGTGTTGTTTTGTTTTATATTAGCGATCGATTTTGTGATTATGTGATTATTTTTGCGACACTAAATCTACCGCTTCTTATCAGTTAAATTCAAAGTGAAAAGAAAGAAGTAACAAGATAACGCACACCAATAACCACCTTCCGATGTAAGCTATAAGGTTCAAGTTATAATAAGAGGCCATAATTAGCGGTAGCCAGGTAGGCGGCCAACGTGAACTCCGGCCGCGGCATACGATACTACCGTTCTTAACTCTATTATAACAACTTGGACCATATAGAGTAGAACGGAAGTTAGATATATATTTGTGCGAATTACCTTGTTACTTCTTTCATTTCATATTGAACTGATAAGTAGTAGCCAATAATAACAATGGGCAGAAAAACATTGTTCTAAAGATAAGCTGTTTATGATCATTTGGATATATTAAAAAGTTATTTGTTATACAAGGGGGGAAAGTTGTATTTTACCTGCGAGTGTTCATTTGAAACACGAGCTAGCGAAAGGAATCTATGATTGACCACGAGCGAAGCGAGTGGTTCAAAAATAGAATCCTGAGCGTAGCAAGTGTTTCAACACACGAGACGTAAAATAACTTTTCACCCGTGTATAACACAATCTTTTCACCTCACTACAGCGAGGAAAATAAGAAAAAAGGTAAAAAAGTTTAAAAAAAAGTTAAAAAAATATTTAAAAAAGGTAAAAAAAAGTAAAAAAAAATATGTCATAAAATATACAAAAAACCAAAAATAAACATTTAACCTTCTACGTCATAGAACTTTTCAACCGACGAAAAAAACGGAGGAGGTTCTCAATTCGACGCGTATATATATTTTTTTTATGTATGACCACGCATAACTTTTTACAGAGTAGTTCGATTTTGTCTTTTTTTATTAGAAAGGGTATAACCCGAAATTGGTCCCATATAAATTTGGAAAAAAAAACCAACCCTAAGGGTACGAAAATAGGGGATGATTGATTTTTCGTCGGTTAAAACTTTGTTTTCAAAGTAAATTATAACGTTCTACGTCTACTTTCTTCGCATGTGGATAAAAAGCGATTTTCTCAATAGATGTCAAACATACAAAAAGGCCTTTCCGAGCAAGTGAGGTGAAAAGGATCTCACTATATCATCAAGTAGCATGCCACCGGTTGAGGTCTAAAAGTCCCGCTGTAACCGTCGCCGCGCCCTATCACATTAACCACGCCAATACTTTTAATAGGATTTGAATGCGATTGGCACAGTATTTCTGATCCATCGGCTATTAATATACCTTATTCCGTAGCGATAAAGGTCAAAATTGGTCAGTTTGCTGTCTTTTATGAAACTATTCTGACGTAGTGAAGCCAGTGGAGAGACGTGAAGTGAAATTGCATATCTTTACGCTGAAAAATAATGTAAAGGTATCAAATCTTTACGCCCATTTGGATATTAAATATGTTTAAACACAATTTGCTTGCAATTGTATTGGGTGTAATTCAAAAGCAATTCCATTTAATACTAGACTGTTTGCTGAATATGGAATAATCCAAAAACTAACGCGAGTTCCAGCCTACGCTATGGATTAAACACGGATTGGAACTTCCAAAATTCGCTTGTGGATAATAATAATAATAAATATTACGGGACAATCTTACACAAATCAACCTAGGCCCACGGATACTTTGTGTGTATGGATACTTTGTACAGACACATAAACTCTCCATTTTTTTTAAAGATAATATAAGATACTACACCACGAACGAACTTAAACGCCACTTAAACTGAACGCCACGATGTTGTGGGAACATTACGCAAAACTCTTCGTAGGTGGCGATACTAGCAGCGTTGACATTGTATCTCGTTCCCACTTGCGGTATTGTCTATGCAAGCATCCTTGTCACTCGTTTGACAAACAATTGTGCATGTGTGTGTGAATCCCTATATTCCTATACTGGTTTACTATTAGTGGAAGTGCTGCCTCTGGCGGCAGAACATTGCAGTAATGTTCCCTATTGAAGATGAAAATAAAAGAAGATCACTTTGCAAGCCAAGCCTTTCTTTACCTCTAATTTAATATGAAATTTCATTATGGGCCTCTCGTCTCGCCACACCTGAAACTTGATACTTTGCAGCCTATTAATAGGTACGTAACATCAATATTTTAGTGCATGTTTGAGAAAAAAAAATTAACGATTTCTTGCAGAACTATTTTCTTTGAAGCGTCGTCAAAAACTTTGGTAAACGTCGGAGTATATAGCATGAACACTGTATGCCAAAGCAATATCATGGGTTAAATTCGAACTAAGAGGATTTTTCCTCATTTGAATGTAAGCCATGTCACTTTGATATGCGTCATACAGCGTCGAGCACTCGGATGCTTACCTAAATATTAAAATATGTTTGACTTTCATTGCAAACATGAGTTTGAGCCGATCTTTTTGCTCGTGAGCAAGTATTTCACAGCGTTGGTTCTGTACTAAAGAAACTTGACACAAAGTTCTCATAACTTTGCAGATTTGCCATAACCTTTCAATTTCTTCAAAGCATCTTTTGCAGATCTTTAAAAAAATGCAGTTTTCAAGTCACTTAGTCAATAAAACAAGTGCATTTCGCCTGCTTCGCCCGGGCCCGAAGTTGGTAACGATGCAAGTTCGGCGCAGGCCCACAAAGAAAAGTTTCTCTTCAGCAGAAACTGTCAGTGGCAGGACGGTATCAGAAGACAGGTTGTGGGGCTCAAGAATTGTAGACACCTTTTTTTGGTACATATGATTTGTTCACTCTTTTTTATATTGTAAAATATGCATTGTAAAAAGTTTCTAATAAAAATGAATCATCATATATTTAAGACGTTCACTGCTGGACATTGGCCTCCCCCAAAGAGTGCCATCAATGAATAATTTACTTTAAAAACAAAGTTTTAACCGTATTCAATTCAGTGCTCCACCAAGCCATACACTCGTACATGAACATTTCCACTTTAATTACCACCTAAAATGTTTTCCGAGAGCAAAAGCGTTAATTATTGCAGAAAATTCCAAATTGCTGTATGTAGGCCTATAAAATTTGAGGAGTTCCCTTGATTTCTCCAGGATTCTATCACCAAATCCTGACCTGATGACCATGCATTAATCTGGCAAGGATACCCCTTAAAAAAAAATGTTTTTTTAAATCGGTCCCGGGTGTCTTCTATTAATCTGGGAACATCCATAAAAAATAAAAGATTCCGAGGAATTTATCTTCCTCCTCTTTTGAAGTCGTTAAAAAATGTCTGGCTTTATTAATAATCAGAATGACAGAAATATGAAGCAAAAGCGATTTTTTACAGATGTCCCGGCCATTCAAGCCAATAACTCACATATGAGCCATGCCTCACTGAGCGATATCCGCTACACGGCGAAAAATGCTGATACGTACGGCGTAGCACAATAGCGTTGCTTAGCCTCGATCGGGTTGACGTGTGTATCTGTGTGTCTGTTTGTAGTATCGTAGCTCACAGATGATCGGATTTTAACGCGATTTTTGACCTACTCAAATCTAATGATTCGCATATAAGCCATGCCTTGACAAGCGATCTCCGCTACAAAGCATAAAAATGCGTAGTGTTGGACTCCAACGGGTTAATCGAGCGGCTTTTCTGTCCAGAAGGCTCTTATACAAGGTAAACGTACCAGTGCTTGACATTGCCCTACCCAATAATAATACATGATACATTCAATCTTATGTCAAAACAATAGAGGTGAATAATAGGTGTCAACTATTTAGGCATTATAAGGTCGAGCATTAAGACATTTACCTCATATTGATTGTATCGCAGTGTATTTTGCTAAAAATCCCCCAATTTCGTGCCGTGTAATGCGAAAGATAACTGTTCAGATCACCTCAGCTTGCTCACCGCCGCAGTGGCTGCGAATAAATTCCGTTCGACGCCGAGTTTTTGTATGCGAGCCTTATGCTTTGGGAACCCGTTTTATAATTCTTTTATGGGGAAGCGATGTGATGCAGATAAATTATATATCCGTTAAAATACACAGTAAGACGACATAGGTAACTAATTGAAACGAAGATTGAAAGAATGAGAGACAGTAGAACGCAAATTTACTTTAATGTGTAACGTAGTTATTATTTTATTAAAGCTGCATGTAAATAGTTAGGTAGTGCTGTACTTATGTATTTATGTTTATTTCTCTCTCGCCTTTCACAATGAATTATATAGTTGTGTAATTATAATTGTATAACGTTGCCGTGAGTCACCAACGGTGCTGGCTGAAAATCAGCGCTGTAGGTGTCTGACTGAAACCTCACCATAATGCTGAGCCAGTGTCCGGTTCACTGCCGCAGAGACTCACTTGTTACATGTTTTTTACTGTAATCTTTATTTATTTTTGGTTAATATGTGTGTCCTGTGTGTTAGTGAATAAACGTATCTTTCTTTCTTTCTTTCAAAGTAGAAACTAATTAAGGTCGTCATAATCATCCACCTAGCATTTTTCCTGGGGGCCGATTTTTGACATTCGAGCGATCGAAAATTAAATAAAAGTAAATACGATTTTAGTGTCAAAATTGCAGGCACTAACTTCCTACCGATAGAATTGAATACGAGTAGTCAATACCACTCACTTTTCAATTTTCTATCGGTATTTCAAAAGAGCATTTCGTATTTTTTGTCAGTTTTCGAGTGAAAGATTCGAGCGCTCGAAAGTCAAAAATCGGTCCCCTGGTCGTGGTGTTTCCTTCAGGAGCTCGGGTCCGCTTTGACACCTAATCGCTAGATTTGATGCTGATTTTGCGGCCGACTCATTCAAGGCCTCTCACATACGAGCCAAGCCTTTACGAGCGGTTTCCGCTACAAAGTGGAAATATGCTGCTACGGCACAGCATACGTAGCGTTACGTCACTTCTACTGCCAGGAACCCGTCTAGCGGCGACTACGACATAATCGCCGCTTTCCGCTACATACGGGGAAAACCACGGGATCGGCTATGAACCTAGCACGTAACAATTCTTGGCAGTGAAAGTGTTAAAATCTCAGAGCATAGAATACTAGAGAGAGGACAAGCCGCCGGCGGCCGCGTCGCAGTTGCACGCGTGCTGATCGCACAGAATGTTAGGTACGTTTCTTCCCAAAACACCTGATATGATGAGCGTGTGTTGTGCAATAAGAGCGTAGGTATACAAGTGTGTGTGTTTTACATGTGTGCGTGCGTTGTTTTGTCAATTACTTGGGCTTTGTGTGGGTTAATGTACTTGCGACAGGCGTACTCAATACAAATCGGCCGGCATGTCCGATCTCCTTATATTTATACATCTGTGGTTAAACTAATACACATTATAAAATATTTATAACAATAAGTAAGGCAAATTCAGGATTCAGGTTTGCATGATTTAGCTTAATGTTAAATAAGTAGGTATAATTTGTAAATGTATTAAAATGAGAGAGCGCATCACTCGCCAACAAACTGTGAATACAGTTTGGCGAGGTAAAATATGTAACTATAAGCTATAAGTATTTTTTTTCGAATTCAATAAATAAAAAAAATAGGAACTCCCTATAAAATACCTTCAACCTCGCTCGTGCCGTGAACGCTTATTTAAGTTGTTAAGTGAAAGAAAGCTAAAAATAAACGGTTAGACAAAAACTTTTAAATAGATTTCTGAAACTTCGCGAACCAGAAACGAGGGTAGTTTCGTTTGTTTAGATGGTAAACAATAAAGGGATCTTTTTTTAGGTAAATTTAGCCGCAGAAACGTATATGTATATACATACGTTGTAACTTGTAGGTTTTTACAGAGGTAATCTCAAGAACCACATATCCGATTTCAAAAAAATCTTTCACCAGAGTATATAATGTACTTTCTGGATGGTCATAGGCTTAACTTTACTCGGATTTGCCTGCATTATCTGCAAAACGCAGGCGAAGCCGTGCGGGCAGCTAGTTATTTATAAAACAAAACTAATAACTAGAATGTGCTTTGTCCCTTTTAGGTCGATCAACGAAGAAAAAATAAAAACAATGAATTGTGCAGTCTGGGTTATTATTTCAAATAGTAGGAGCGATACCCAGGTTTAACATATTAAAAGTCCCCAGCGGGGGGCACTTGCTTTGGGCGGGGGGGACCAATAGGTCCCATTTTTTGGTATTTTGTGATTCTTTCAAAAACCGTGCGTTTTAGAATAGAGAAGCTTGCATAAAAAATAAAGCTGATTAAATTTTCTACCAAATGCCGTATATTTTTTTTAAGATTCAATCATTTTAACGTGACAGACAAAGACAAACAAATACAAATATAAAATATTTTATTTGTTAAACATAGGTATGTACATCGGTGTTACAGTTTATGGTTCTAAAATAGAGTAAGGGCATACAAGTTCATTTGTTTCTCTTTTTTGTGTTTCACGTATTATTTAACAATAATATTTTTGGCGCGTTCGAATTTAGCGAGTTCGTATTTTAAACAAATTGTGTCTAAAATAGAGTAAGGGCATACAAGTTCATTTGTTTCTCTTTTTTGTGTTTCACGTATTATTTAACAATAATATTTTTGGCGCGTTCGAATTTATTGATACAAATCCTGATGGACAACATTGAGTCATCAACATCCTTTTATTTTGCAACGCTTATTCCTAATTCCCATTTTTCTAAACTAGCAAAAGTCCAAATGAAACGTCGAATTGAAGAATCCTGACTATCTTCAACGTTGAAAAATCCAAGCATTCTGTGGACGAATATGTCAATAAGCTGTGTCACGCTGAAAAACGAAACAGCACGCCACTCTGCCTCTCAAAGTCGGTTTGAAAATCAGCCATCATAACGCAAAGCCTTCGGTTTTTCTTTTATTAGTCCACAGCAGCTATGCTATTCATAAGTCGTTTCACCTCGCCTCACCGCTGAGCCCTAGCTAATACTAACTTGCTCCCCTAAACTGAACTGGCAACTGTGGTTGCCAAGCGAAGTATGATAACAAAAAATTTAACGCAATTTAAGCTTCCTTTTTTTGGATCTGAAATCGACGCCAGAATCATTAAAAAAACTCGGACACGCAATGAAATATTAACGTTATTTTCCTTAGTAGGCTGCAAAGTATTACATTTTGGGTGCGACGCGATAAAAGGATTAAGGCATTTTCAAACAAAATTAAAGGACGCGGCCTGCAAAGTGACCTTCATTTGTTTTATAATATTATGTGAAACATCATCATGGAGGTCAACCTCGAAAAAAATCTTTGAAGATTTTATTTTCATGGCTTTATGAGCCCCATTACGCTTGGCCGTTTATATTTCCTTGGCGGTGGTATATTTGGAGATATTTGTGTAGGGTTAAAAATATTGTGTAACTATAAATATCTCCGCCGACAACTTGCTGAGACGTCAGTCAACTGAGACCTGGTGTAACCCGTGTCTTAAAAAAAGAGAAAGATTTTTTTTTGGCTTTCTGGCCAACTGAGTCGGCTCAATTTCCCGTGTCAAAACGTTAGTAATAAAGCTATTTATTATTAATAGGATAATAGGTTAGACCTGTATGAAGTAGTCTGTCTTTTGCACCCTCCTTTTCTCTGTTTGGCTCTATGGTTGGCTGGTAGAGAATGCTTTGAGACATTAAGTCCACCTTTTGTACCTACTTATTTGCTTTGTACAAAAAAGTTTTAATAAATAAACAATGTAAATCAGAGGTCTGACTTACACTGGTTTTTCTAAGATGAGGTAAAGCCTTGTAAATAACAGCCAGAACTGGTACTGAAAGGGGCCGTGTAACGTGGCATACAAAGTAAGCTCTTTTAGTCCGGCCAACAGAAATAAAACTGGTCAGGCGTAGCCGGGCTAGACGTAAAAGGTTCCGTGGTGATTTTAGTATAGTTGCTTCTGAGACTTGGTCTAAAGATTAGTATATATGCTCTATTTATTACCCAAGCAAACTGAAATAGCACTGGTGTCTTTTTATTTATTGGAATGGCTTGGTACCTTTTTCTACTACTAGTCACAGGTCTGAAGAGATCTGAATCAATTGGCATCGCTTTTGTAAGTTTTTAGGTAAAATTTTTCGCATAATTTATCTTGGGTCGTGGGTGGCATATTGACGTGGCTGTCGTATCGATGAGGCACATTAACTTGTGAAATCACCTGTGGATGTGTTGTGTCATGAGCTATTACTTTTTCAGGCAGATGCGTTAAGTATATAGACCTTACGCTGCCTGTTGAATGATTAAGACTGACATTAGATTGAATTTGTCATCTCTGCTGGTCTCACAAAGTGTTCTAAATCCTCGACCCTTACAATTTTCTCTGATGATTACGTATATTTATGGCTCGAAAAGCCGAACTTAGTTTTAAATGTTCGGTCACATTGTGTGCAGTATATAAGCTGAAAGACATCCACTGCTGGACATATGCCTCCCCCAAAGAGTGCCAAAATGATCGGTCCTGGCCCTGGTCATTGTAAGCATATGTATATGATGGCCTCCTCATGGTCGAATCTTCTGTAAATAGTTAATAAGGAACATCTATTGTACCATATGTTCTAGTGAATAAACTTTCATTTCATTTCATTTCAAGGTGTAGCTTCTATAGAAGCAGCTCGACTTGAACACCTGGACCAAATGCGCCATTTTGCAAGTTGACTGCGGAACCCTAGAACGGTTTTTTCCGTCGCCCCTCGGCAAGCGTATTCTATTTTGGCAGCCCAAAGGCGCATCCATGCGTCCATGTTTGTATCGTGTGTTTGCATCGCGTTAGTTACGTTGCTACAAACCTGTTCTATTCTGAAGAATATCCATACAATTGCATCGTACTACTTATTTAATTAAGTAATTTGGTGAACTTAAGGTGGTTCGATTGCCATACAAAGCGTTAATTGACATTCGCAGGCTAACGGCGTGATATTTTAAGAAACTTATGTAACAAACTTTCATCAATTGGCTTCCCATTTGCGCCAAATTCCCCCTTTCCTAGAGTAAACTTGTATAAACTAGATTAATATGAGAAAAATAGTTTTCCTAAAATATCACGCCCCAAACCAATTTCTCAAATTAATATATTATAGTTTATACAAGTTTATTCTAGGAAAGGGGGAATTTGGCGCAAATGGGAAGACACTTTACGAAAGTTTGTTACATAAGTTTCTTAAAATACCACGCCGTTAGCCAGCGAATGTCAAATAACGTTTTGTATGTCAATCGAACCACCTTAAGCATCTTTTATTAGAAACAATTACCTAGTATCTAAATAACAGAAAAAAAATTGTTGTCTATAAAGTCGGTTTACTGACGCTAATTTTACGTGATAATGTTATAAGAAAGCATTGGGCTGCCATACAAACTTTGGACCCCCATTTCACTCCCTCAGAGGGTGATTTTGAAAAATCCTTTCTTAGTGCACCCCTAGACCGTATTAAACACATTTTCATTATTATTTTCACCCTAAAGTCAGACTGTGTATAAAGTAGGCCACTTTTTGACAATGATGCAGAGATATTCATTCTCATTGTCACTACAATAATACTCGTATATAGTACTCGTAACACATACACAGTTGTTCGACTACACAACAGAATTAAAATCAAATAAGTTCGGTTCTACGAGTATATTGCACGTTTGTACGTACTTGCGTACCCTTAAAATATGACTTCAAATAACAGATACTAGTTTTTAGATAAATTTCAGCGCTGTTTACAAACTTCTTACCAACGGTGAAACCAAATATCTTCCAAACCCATTTGATTTCCAAGTATCTCATCTTGAGTTACTTGTTTTAGCGTAGAATCGTCAAGATACTTGTTTTCAGCGTAGAATTAATGTCCAAAATAAGATACTTGGATTTTAAAATTATGAATAACTTGGAAACTGTAAGGCTTAGAAGAAATTTTTTGATGAAGGTACATGCCATACCCTTTATCCGAATATAAAAAAAAACGAAAATGGAAAAAAAGAGTGAGTCCTTTGGGCAGCCGAATTTACGGGACAATGAGTCACTTTTTCGTGCGTGCAGCAGGCGTTCATCGATTTATAAGACGTTATCATTATCACGTCAAAAACAAAGTTCTGTGCTTACGCTTGGGCCAAAAAATTGGCATATCCGTTTGTCCAGCTGTACTTACTCCTCTAACAGGTCGCATTTCTCACCCGAAACTCTTGTTTTAAAAGTAAATTATATATATATATGTAGATACCAACTGACTTGGAGCATTGCAATATAAAATAATAATACTAGTACAATACATGCTGTAATTTCACAAATCAGTCATTATCTCCACCGGTCTTTGAACTAATACACAATCATTATTTAAATCAAATTGATAATTATTATGCAAATCTATAATAACAAGACTTGCGGCAATGATTTAACCATAATCACAGAATTGCATATGCACGGTTACATGCATATCATTAGGACTACAATAATATAACTATACCTACTATCCACTAACATGTCAACTAGTGGCTGTGAGGTGAAGAAATCGCAAGCCAGTTTTTTTTTTTCATAATGTTTTTTTTATTTCGAAAAACAAAATCGACTATAAAAGTCCATATAATTGGGAATTGATGAAAATTTTAGAAGTTCCTGATTTTTTTTTGGTGAGACAACAACCTTCCCTAGCACCAGAATAAAGTTACAGACTTTTCAACTTCGTCAATTATTTTTGAAAAATGTAAACAGTTTTCTCACTTACGTTTTGCGTTTAGGACCGCAAATAAGACACTTTGCTTGATACGTCTCATACTATTACAAAAATATCTCAATAATCCGTGGTAAGTAAACTGATAGCGGCAATGATATTGACAGCTGCAGCAGCTATATATTTGTCATTGCCAGAGTCAGATATTTAAAATGTTTTTTTTGTAATATGAGACGGATTCGCCGTCCTAAACCCAAAACTTAAGTGAGGAAACTGTTTATATTTTGCAAAAATAATTGATGCAGCTGAAAAGTCTGCAACTTTTTTCTGGTGCTAAGGAAAGTTATTCCTATCACCAAAAAAAATATCAGGCTCTTCTAAAATTTTCGTCCATTCCCCATTATTGAACCGGCTCACAAAATTTCAGGAGAATCGGTTGAGAAATGCGACCTGAGGAGAATAGCCAAACATATTTTTTTTTGCCTAACCTGAAACGGAGAACTTCCTTCGCTTCAGTCGCTCGCCCTGCCTACGAAGCCGGAGGTCCCGGGTTCGAATCCCGGTAAGGGCATTTATTTGTGTGATGAGCAAGAATATTTTTGAGTCTATGTATTTAGTATGTATGTATATCGTCATCTATTAGGTAAGTATACATAGTACAAGCTTTGCTTGGTTTGGGACTAGGTCGATTTGTGTAATATCGTCCCCGAAAATATTTATTTATTTATTAACCTTACATACGAACAATGCAAGGTAAATAAGAGTTGTACTGATTAGGTTCCAAACAGTGCAGTACGGCAAAACAGGCTACCCGCGGAGCGCTAAGCTCATTTCAACCGCTTCGCTTTTAAAACTGACTAAATTCGCCTAACCCACGATGCTAGTTGGAATGGATGAGGTGTTATATTGATTTTAAGAGAGATTCCATACATAAAAGGTAATTTTCAGTTCCGACTCTTGACTGCGTTGTCCTCCAAATTTTTTCATTTCATTTATTTATTTGCAACCAATTACACAAACACATGAAACTTAATACTAGGTACAGTCGCCATCACATACATCGGAGCAAACAAGCACGTCACAAACATCGGAACACACCTCTATTTTCAAGGCATTAGGGTGCATGTGCCGATATTTTTGAACACATATAGTGTACCTATGTATGTGATGGCGACTGTACAGTACGAGGACCCGGATAGGGCGCAGCAAAACAGGAAATTTAATTAAAACATTATATTATTATTACACTAATTTAAGTCATTTCTCAAACACAGTATAAGTTTTATCGATACATACGTCATAATACGTTTTCGAAAGCGTTTGCGTTCAGTTTCAATTTGTCTGGTAACGCTGCTCGCGAAACGTGAAGCAAAACGCAAACGCGTTCGAAAACTTATATTTATTGACTAGCTTTTGCCCGCGACTTCGTCCGCGCGGAACTCGTATATATCGTAACATTCTCCCCCCTTTTCACCCCCTTAGGTGATGAATTTCCAGATACAAACTATCTTTAGTAAGGACTCTTTGGGAAGGCCCCGGAATTCAAAGTATCTCTATACCAAATTTCATCTCAATCGGTTCAGCGGTTTAAGCATAAAAAGGTAACAGACAGACAGAGTTACTTTCGCATTTGTAATATTAGTATGGATTGTATGAAGGAAAGGGACATTATGGCTAAGTTGCATGATTTTATAGATTACCTTACTCCGAACGCCTTTTTTTACAAAATAGACTCCGCCACAAACTTGGTTTCTATGACCCGCCTCACCATAATAGATGCATGTAGGCTTTTTTCAGTATTATTTTGCATATTTTCATATCACACGGCCGTAAGGACCTTTTCTACTAAACTGTAGGACTAATAATTTATTGAATCAGGCGTTAGTTTGCGTTTTCAAAACTTACGACCCAGAAACAAACTAGCTACGCCTAATTCAGCGCTAGAAATGATCCATTCAAGCCCTTATGGCATGTCAATAAAAATTTATAATAAAATCCCCAATACTATTAAAGACATTGAAAATTACAAAATATTTAAAAATACAATAAAATTATACCTCATGCAGAAAGCTTATTATACATTAGACGATTTTTTTAATGATCAGTTTGAGGAGTGGACTAAATTGTAGGTCATTGTAACGGATTGATATTATGAATTATTATTAATTGATTATTGTGACATTCTTAACTTAAATTTAAATTTTTGTTTTTTTAATTTAATTTATATGATGTGAAATATTAACTTTTAATAGTATTGTTTAATATCTTTAATATTTTGTCGCAAATTTTTTATATTTCTTAAGTTCGCGTAAGAGGTGTCAAAATTATGTGACGGTTATTATTATTATTATTTTAATTATTGTTTATTTCATTGCTGTGCCCTTACAGGGTTCATGTAGAACTGTAATATATAATTTAAGAACTGTATACTAACATGAGTGCAATAAATGATTTGAATTTGAATTTGAAGTCCATGATATATTACTTACGAGAACAATATTCCTTTGCTATGAATTCCGCTAAAAACGTGCTGGTCGATCAGCGGAGATCAAATGCAACTATTTGCGTATAAACATGCAAATAATTACAGCAAACCAATTGGCTCAGTGGACGTGGCGCAAGCAACATCTCCTGCCAGCATCTCCTGATGATGCCTCGTAGAGAGGCGAAACACGTGTCGAGGTGTTTTCATTATTGGTGGTGGTTTGCTGTAATTATTTGCATGTTTATAGGCAAATAGTTGCATTTGATCTCCGCTGATCGACCAGCACGTTTTTAGCGGAATTCATAGCAAAGGAATATTGTTCTCGTAATATACCCTAGGACTTAATTAACTGACTTGTAATTTAAATATTTTATATTAAAAATACAGATACGTCAACAAAATGTTACATCGAATAGTTTTCAAAATAGCTATAATAAAACGTCTTTTTTACCCCGTTTTAGAAAACATCTTCGAAACTACCGCCATAAGGTACCTTTACCCTTGGAACGTCACATACATATATTTACCTATGTAATGTTCCTATTCCCCAGGACTCCCAACTACCGCTATACCGTAAATAGGTTCCATCCAATATTTCACCCCCTATTTTGCCTCTTTAGAAGATGATTTTTGGGATAAAAACTATCCTTTGTCATTCTCCAGGACCCAAACTATCTCTATACTAAATTTCATCTAAATGGGCTACATCCAAATTTTCACCCCCATTTCACCCCCTTAGGGGATAATTTCCGGAATAGAAACTATCATATGTCCTTTTCCAGGACTCAAACTATCTTTCAACCAAATTTTATCAAAATGTGTCACAAACAAATTTCCACCCCCAATTACACCCCCTTAGGGGATGATTTTCGGCATAAAACTATCCTTTGTCCTTCCTTTACTATCGCTATACCGTAAATGGGTTCAATCCAAATTTTCATCCACCATTTCTCACCCCGTTAGGGGATGATTTCCTCCTTTCATGTATTCCAGAATAAAAATTATTTTATGTTCTTTCCTTGGACTGAGACCTCTCTCTATACCAAATTTCATCTAAATGGGTTCTATCGAAATCTTCAACCCTCATTTCACCACCTCAGGAAATGATTTTTCGGGATAAAAACTATGCATTGTCCTTCCCTAGGACTGCTTCTATCTCTTTACCAAATTTCATCTAAATGGGTTTTATCGAAATTTTCACCCCCTATTTCATCCCTGAGGGGATGATTTTCGGGATTAAAACTATCCGTTGTCATACTCCGGGACTCAAACTATCGTTCAACCAAATTTCATCAAAATGGGTCACAAACAAATATTCACCCCCAAATACACCCCTTGAGGGGTAGGTATATTTTCGGGAGTTAACTATCCTATGTCCTTCTTCAAGACTCCAACTCACTTTACCCGTAAATGGGTTCCATCCAAATTTTCATACCCCATTTCATCCCCTTAGGAGATGATTTCTGGACTAAAAAATATTTTAAGTCCTTCCCCAGGACTCTTTAACTATCTCCATACCAAATTTCTTCTAAATCGGTTGTATCCAAATTTTCACCCCTCATTTCACCCCCTCAGGACATGATTTTTCAGGATAAAAACTATGCATTGTCCTTCCCTGGGACTCCTTCTATCTCTATACCAAATTTTAACTAAATGGGATTTATCCACATTTTCATCCCTATTTCATCCCCTTGGGGGGTGATTTTCGGGATTCAAACTATCCATTGTCATTCTCCGGGACTCAAACTATATCTATACCTACCAAATTTGGTCAAAACGGAGTCCATCCAAAATTTCACCCCCCATTTCACCCCCTTAGGGGAAGATTTCCAGAATAAAAACTATCCAATGTCATTTCGCAGAACTTAAACTACCTCTCAACCAAATTTTATCAAAATGGGTTACAACCAAATTTTCACCCCTCCATTTTACCCCCTAATGGGAAGATTTTCAGGGTTAAACCTATCCTTTGACCTTCTTCGGGACTCAAACTAATTAATCACCAAATTTCATTCAAATCGGTGCAGCGGTTTAAGTAGCACCATAAAAATTTCCACCCCCCATTTCATCCCCTTAGGGGTTGATTTTTAGGATAAAAACTACCCTAAGTCCTTTCATAATCATAATCATAATCATATTTATTCATAATATTTCATATTACATGTCAATATTTTAATCATAATTGTAAAAATAATAAATAATCATAAAAGTCAAAAAATAAAATTAAAGCATAGGTACAACGAATTGTATATACATAATTGTATACATTACACAAATAAAGTGCGACCTATTGCGTACTAAAGTCGCTAAATCTATAGAAAGTGTGCTCGATAAGCCATAATTTGAGTCGTGATTTGAAGCTGGCCAGTGATGGTGCATCTGTGATATGTGCCGGTAATTGGTTGTACACCATTGGTCCCATGACATGTGTTAGTTTGCCAGACTTCGCTAGTCTATGTTTAACACCAACAAGTTTGTTAGCGTTACGCAGGTTACGACCGTGTATCGAGTATTCGTCTAAATGACACCGCACGTATGTAGCCACCTGAAATATAACGATGGAAGGTAGCGTGAGTATCCCGAGGGACTGGAAGTAAGGTCTTGCAGAGACTCTTTGGCCTACCTGTCCACTT
This sequence comes from Epinotia brunnichana, assembly GCA_963854355.1. NCBI lineage: Eukaryota > Metazoa > Arthropoda > Insecta > Lepidoptera > Tortricidae > Epinotia > Epinotia brunnichana. The sequence goes on along the minus strand of OY977950.1, from coordinate 26,417,539 downwards.
GTGTGTTTCCCAGGACTTAAACTATATCTATACCAAATTTCACCTTAATCGGTTCAGCCGTTTTCATGTGATGCGCGGTCACATAAACAGACAAACAGACAAAAATTCTAAAAACTGTTGGAACGTGTTCTGTTATCGATTTTAAGTATCCCTAGCCAATTTTTTTTCGAATATCTTTCATGTACAGACATGGTCTTAGGTACAATTCAAATAAAAGTGAGATGGTGATCTTTAAAGCCCGTAAGTATAATCCACAAAGTGTACCTTCGGTCATGTTGAACGGTGAGGCCCTAAAAGTATCCAGTAAGTTTAAATATCTGGGTCATATAGTAACCGAGAATATGAATGATGACCTGGATATCGAAAGGGAGAGAAGAGCCTTAGCAATCAGGGGCAACATGCTCATCCGTAGATTTGCACGGTGTACAAGGGAAGTCAAGCTGACACTCTTTAAAGCCTATTGTACGTCTTTTTACACGTGCAGTCTATGGATGAGGCATACAAAGCGAGCCTACAATGCGTTACGTGTGCAATTCAACAATATCTTCAGGATGCTGTTCAAGCTGCCTCGTCACTGCAGTGCGTCAGGCATGTTTGCCGAAGCGCACACTGATGGCTTCCATGCCATCATACGCAAGAGGGTCGCCTCGCTGCTGAGACGAGTGCGAGGAAGTGAGAACAGCATTCTGAGGATATTGGAAGGACGTTGGGATTGCCCTATGTTAGGGCACTGGGTTGGCATTGTGACGGGGAGGGTAAAATAACTCTTGAGTTTTGCCCTGAACGACACAGTGCCTCTCAGCGTACAAATTATACTTTTCTTTTCTTTTCTGTTTTGCCTACTAACATTTAGCTTTAAAATTATTTTATGTACTAACAAACTTATGGATTCTATGAGTCTGAAATAAATGATTTTTATTTTTACAGACTTTCGACCCTCTTCAGCTTTATTATATGTATAGAAGATAAAACTTATACTAGAGCGTATAATTAAACTTATACTAAAGTGATGATTAAATATTTACTTATTTTGAATGTTTACTGATTTTGTTGTTGTTACTGATTTTGTTTTTTTTTATTATAATTATTGGAAGGTGACTCATGTGGCCGATGCTCTTATTTATAAGTTTTCATTAAGACTTAAGGTCTAGCTGGTCTTAATGCCGCCTCCAAAAAAGTAATTAGGTGCGCCCTGCGCTGTATGCGCTCAGTGAGTCACAAACTGAATGAAATTCAAGTAATTTTGTAAAGCGAATGCAAAGGTACTCACGCGGGATTTTCTTACAATGCTTGCTTTGTTTCGAAGTCTGTTTCAGAGCTATCGCCCAACGTAAGAAGAACCACGCGCAGTTAGGGAAAACTACTAATTCCCCTCACCAACGAGCGACCTCAAAACGCTTAGAGCTCTTGTTAAACTGGTGTTATTCGCTACAATAGCATGTGTTCAAGATCGCACTTATTATGATAATGATAAGGTGTGTTATCGCTTAATTTATATGCATCGTTATGTTTGTATAGTTTCGAGTATAATATTTGTTTGAAAGGATTAAGTAAATGTTTGTTAATAGTGTTTGTTTTTGTAATAATTTACTAGTTAGCTGATGTTTTGCTGATTCCGGGTTTTGGCTATTCATCCTGTTAATTAAAGCTGTGTAATGAGTCAGTTTGTATACATACTACTAATGTTCAGTATGGATTATTTGTCTAGCGGACTTCATAATTATGTATTTAGTTTACCCGTCCATCTGTGTTCCTCTTAATTAATAATCTAAATATGCATTACAGATTATGCATTTGAATTCGTACTCATGGATTAACACATAGGTAATAACATAGATTATGGGAATATAATACAGAGTACTGCTATAATAAGCTACTTAAGTAGGTACTAGATTTATAAAATAATTAACAACTTAGAAAATTTAAAAACCCCCGACATCCTATCTATTATCCTATACTATTAAACGAGCAATATTTGCATATATATATATATTTGCAATCACGTTCTCGGAAACGGCTCTAACGATTTCGATGAAATTTGGAATACAGGGGTTTACAGGGGCGAGAAATCGATCTAGATAAGTCTCATGTTCGGGAAAATTCTTTTTCTCCGTATTTTCTCCATTTTCATCCGAGCAGAGCTCGGTCGCCCAGGGACTATCTCATAAACTGCTGATCAGATTTGTTGAAACGTACCTTAGAACCATCTCGATCACGTCAGTTTTTGGACAAAAAAAACCGCATTCAAATTGGTCCATTCTTTTTGGATCTTCGATGCCACAGACAAATGACAAACAGGCACACAGACACGGTAAACTTATAACAACCCTCTATTTGCGGCGGGGGTTAATGATTGAACTCGAAGAATATCTGCAAATACTCGCATGCGTGTTCCGCAGCTAACAGAGCCACGAGTTTATAACAAGGTGTTACAATATAGATCATCATCACAAATTTAAGAGTTAGACTCTTGTCGGTGTAGCTCCCACCATCTGAATCTATCTAGGTCCGCTTCCTTGACCTCTTTTTACGACGTGACTGCTACTTTTTCTTTGATTTGTTTCATGTAACTTATCCTTGGTCTTCCCCTTCTTCGCTTGCCTTCTACCTTTCCTTCCAGGATGTTATTAATAAAAGCGTCATGTCGTATAAGGTGACCAATCATTTTCCCTCTCCTATTCTCTATCGTTTTTATCAGTTTCCTTTTTTCTCCCACTCTTCTTAGCACTTCTTTATTTGTGATTTTTTTCTGTCCAGCTATTTTTTTTTTTACGCCAACACTACATTTCCAATGCTTCCAAATAATAATATAGATAATAATTAATAAACCATTTTACTTCAGGAAATATTAATTAAATTATGTGATCCATCACACTTAAATTAAAAACAACAAATACTAAACAAGAAATAGAAAAATTAAAAACTAATTAAAAAAAATATAGCCCGTCCAAAAGTTCTGCCCGCGGCAAGGACCCCATGACGCTGGCGGCATTTCCCCTTTGGACCGCAAGAGCGATCCTTTGGGAAAGGTATGCGCCAGCTCTGGGGTCGCCTGAGGCGTGGACCAGCCGTGACAACAGGGTCCTCATGAAGGCCTTCATGTCGGCTGACCCAGATCCCATCGTTTCAACTGCAATCGCCTTTTACCTTTTACCTCAATAAATTTTAAATTAAGTAAATAATCAAAATCATAAAAACTTTGTGAGAGATAATCTTATATAGAATAATCTTAATTCCCACTTAAGCTGCTCCAACTAACATGCTAATAACGATAAATAACATAATGGGTAAGCTCTTAACACTCTCCCTGCAAAGTGGCGCTAAAAGACGTCACGCTGGGAAACTGCATGCATTTCCTGAATGGCGCCGTGGCATTGAGATGTCCTTGTGTGAAGGTTGAGCTGTTAGTTTACATCGCGATCTTAGTACGAAGAGTAGATGACCTAGACTAGCAAATTGTTAGGACATTAAGTGAAGCAACAGGGTAAGAGGGATAGGGTATAGCGGACTGCCACCTCGCTCGTATTTGGAGCTGCCCAACTGGGGAAGTACAGACGTTAGCAATAATAACACCACTTACGCTTTGTAGGTAGATATGTGATGAGGGCGTCAGTGGGAAATCTTTCCGATTTTCCACTGACGCCCTCTATCGACAAACAAACCTTTTGAGAGTTAGGCATTATATATTCTGAAGGCTACAATGCTGCTAATCTTCCCAACTATGCCCAGCTGTTCTGAAAGATATTCCCTAGTAAGTCCGTCTTAGCAATGCGCGCTCCAGCTTACATGCTTCTACGAGTCAGCCTCGCCCATGAAGGGCTCCGTAATAGTTATTTACGATACAAGTGCTTAAAATAGGAAATTCGCAACGAGTGGTGATAAATTAAAACACGACCGAAGGGAGTGTTTTTAATCAACACGAGTTGCGAATTACCTATTCGCACGTGTATCGTACAACGTTTTACAGTACATATCGTCGCTACTTTGAAAAAATCTCGTAACTGATTTTTTAATTTTTTTTGTTTATTCACGCATTAACCTTATAAAAATACATCTCGTATGCTGCACAAACTCCAACGTCCATAAATCGACGATATAATAAGTAATCGTTACTTCAAAAATATAGTTTTTAAACAAAATATCGTCACTACTTTGAAAAAAAACTCGTATCTGTTTAATTTTTTCGTTTACTAACTCATTAAACTAATATAACTACATCTCGTATGCTGCACAAACTCCAACGTCCATAAATCGACGGTACCTATAATAATTGTATTGTGTAAATTTCGATTTGTATTGGCACTCTTTAGGGGAGGCCTATGTCCAGCAGTGGACATCTTTCGGCTGGTATGATGATGATGATGATATTTCGATTACTTTCTCGTACGTCAAATTGACATAAAGTTAAAAAAAAAAAACAGAGAACTTTACTGGACTATTCTACCTCAAAGATTCAATGATAGTTCAGAACATGATTCCTCAGCTATATTCTGGACCCGTCCCTATTAAAAAACTAAAATTTGATGATTTGCAATCTCTAAAGCCGATTTTGCCAAAAGACTTCCATTCATTTTACGACAGTTTATTGCATAGCTAAGTAGTTGAGAAAAAAATATTCGAGCCGATCTTTTTAGGGTTCCGTACTCAAAGAGTAAAACGGGACCCTATTACTAAGACTCCGCTGTCCGTCTGTCTGTCACCAGGCTATATCTCACTGATACCGTGATAGTTCCAGTTGAAATTTTCACAGATGATGTATTTAATTTATGTTGCCGCTATAACAACAAATACTAAAAACAGAATAAAATAAATATTTTATAGATAATGGTACGGAACCCTTCGTGCGCGATTCCGACTCGCACTTGGCCGGTTTTTTTTACTACGGAGACAGGTTATTACTTAAGTTAATTTAATAAACATAAAACATACATTTCGTTTCATTTTGAATCATAAAATGTAAAGCAAAATTATCGTAACTCTACAACTTTCAGTCAATACTAGAACAAAAATCTTGTGTCTTACGAATAACTATAAATTTAATAAAAAAGCGGCCAAGTGCGAGTCGGACTCGCACATGAAGGGTTCCGTAAAATAAATTGCGGTTTACGATTTATGACGTATTAAAAATAACTACTCACTAGATCTCGTTCAAACCAATTTTCCGTGGAAGTTTGCATGGTAATGTACATTGTATATTTTTTTTGCTTTTATCATTCTCTTATTTTAGAAGTTATAGGGGGGGGGGGGGGGGACACACATTTTACCACTTTCGAAGTGTCTCTCACGCAAACTCTTCAGTTTAGAAAAAAATTATATTACAAACCATAATATCATTTTTGAAGACCTATCCATAGATACCCAACACGTATGGGTTTGATGATTTTTTTTTTTTGATTTTCAGTCCTGTATATGGGGAACCCCTAAAACTTAATGTTTTTTTTTCGATTTTTGTGTTAAAATCTTAATGCGGTTCACATAATACATCTACATATCAAGTTTCAACAGTATAGCTCTTATAGTTTCGGAAAAAAGTGGCTGTGACATACGGACGGACAGACAGACAGACAGACAGACAGACATGACGAATCTATAAGGGTTCCGTTTTTTGCTATTTGGCTACGGAACCCTAAAAAGTGTTTGCGTGAGTTAATCGAATATTTGTAAAATTAATGACTGGCCATCAAAGTATCTCATGAAACTAACAAGAACTTACCTATTTGATCAATCACAATAATTTACAGGATGTTTATTGTTCCTCCTAGAAACTTGATGATTTTCAGATACGAGATTTTTTCAAAGTAGCGACGATATGGCTCTTTAAAGTTTAGACATATGCACGGAAAGTGCTCTTTTCCACACACGTGCGGAAAAGTAGCACCACGTGTACTGTAAAATAAATTGCGGTTTACGATTTATGACGTATTAAGAAAAACTACTTGCTAGATCTGGTTCAAACCAATTTTCGGTAGAAATTTGCATGGTAATGTACCTACATCATATATTTTTTTTTAGTTTTATCATACTCTTATTTTAGAAGTTACAGGGGTCCCCATTTTGCACACATTTAATACTTTGGAAGTGTCTCTCCCGCAAACTATTCAGTTTAGAAAAAAATTATACAAAAAACCTCAATATCATTTCTGAAGACCTATCCATAGACCCCACACGTATGGGTTTGATGAAAAAAAAAATTTGAGTTTAAGTTCTAAATATGGGGAAACCCCAAAACTTTATTGTTTTTTTTTCTATTTTTGTGTGAAAATCTTAATGCGGTTCACAGAATACATCTACTTACCAAGTTTCAACAGTATAGTTTTTATAGTTTCGGAAAAAAGTGGCTGTGACGAATCCATAAGGGTTCCGTTTTTTGCCATTTGGCTACGGAACCCTAAAAACTGGGGACATTTTTTTTTCTTTATCGGGATCAAGAGTGCTCATGATTCTGAACAGAAAAAACCAAAAAAATATCCAAATTCTGAGAATTACACATTGAAGGTAGATTTTTAAAATCTACATTAAAAAAATTGTATTATTACGAAGAATATATTGTATTTTATTGTAGCCCTTATAGACTCCTTGACCTATCAAAACACAAAAACTAGACCAAATCCAAAACGTGGAATAGATAACCACTTGTCCACTCTATTTCTTAGTCTTTGGCACAAAACTGAAATTACCGAGAACGCATTGAGTAAGATTACCAAACGTAGCGAGACGGACCTTGACCAAGCGAGGCCAGTGTAAGGACACGACGTTTATTATATCCAGAGGTCTGGATCTGGAGATTTCCTTGGTACTTCAATGTTACGTTCGTTCTCAATTCAATTCTGTTGGAAGCTTATGTATGTATGTATATGAGCGTTTTATAAAGTGGTGTTTGATCGCGCGTCATTTTTTTTTTTTTTTTTATCTGACAAAAACTTAAACGCTAGTTTTACAAAATATGTTCCGCCAAACTGAGGACAGTTTGTTGGCGGATAATGCGCTCGTTACCACTGTTATTTTTACCCGAACTACTTACATTAACCCTAATAAACTAAACCAGGAAAAAGCGTTGCTACAAATAACTACATTATTTATTTGAGTAAAGTAAGTATACTTCGGTTACGCAACACGTCATGCCTTGCGCTACTTAACCCTTTATCAAATAAATCTAAGAGTTCTAGTTTTAATATTTTTTTAAATATAATTTTACTACTACACTCCTCTAAGGTTGTACTTATTTTATTATGTACCTTTTGTTTTGTCATATTATGTAGCGGTGTATATTGTTGAACCTTTAAAAATATATCACTCCTTTCTAGAAGAACCCCTTCCTAGTCCCTCGAGAAAACCCCAGCACCCGATCATTCCATAACCGGAGCGTTTAATAATTGTCGTATTAACTTTGCGACTTAATAATAGTTTATGCAATCGTTATACAATGGATGCTTTTTAAGTCGAGTACCACGTTTAGGCCACGAAGCTTGCTGAGTGGCCTAATTAAGGTACGAGACTTAAAAAGCTAATTATATAACTATTGTATACAATACTTTTTCTACGAGTCAACGGAAATAATAATTTATTAAACAAACTTGGTATCTAATTGAAAATCACCCTGCTGAAATGAAGCGCAGCAGCTTAGTAATTTTGCGCGTTGATGTCTTCACAGTTATCTTATACAGTTCGTGGATTCATAAGATGACTGCTGGCGGTTGTCTTATGAAACTATACGAGCTCCGTGACGAGCTCGTGGAACTCCAGGATTAAAAAGTATGTGATCTATCTTAGTTTCGTGTACGAAATCTCAATTCAAATATTAAAGTCGACGAGTAGAAAAACTTAATATTATTTGCTTACAAAAAAAAACATGTTTTCCTGCGATACTAATATTGTAAATGCGAAAGTGTGTGTACGTCTGTCTGTCTGTTACCTCCTCACGCTTAAACCGCTGTACCAATTTAAATGAAACGTCTAGAGATAGTTTGAGTCCCGGGGAAGGACATAGGGTACTATTTATCCCGGAAATCATCCCCTAAGGGGGTGAAAGTTTGTATTGAGCTACGATATAGACGAGTTCCACGCAGACCGAGCCGCGGGCAGAAGCTAGTAAGTTATAAAGGTACCTAAATGAAACCCCAACTCACCTTTAAGGTGGTTCGATTGCCATACAAAGCGTTATTTGACATTCGCAGGCTAACGGCGTGATATTTTAAGAAACTTATGTAACAAACTTTCATAAATTGGCTTCCAATTTGCGCCAAATTCCCCCTTTCCTAGAATAAACTTATATAAACTAGATTATTTTGAGAATAATAGTTTTCCCAAAATATCACGTGACAAACCAATTTCTCAAATTAATCTAGTTTATACAAGTTTATTCTAGGAAAGGGGGAATTTGGCGCAAATGGGAAGCCAATTTATGAAAGTTTGTTACATAAGTTTCTTAAAATATCACGCCGTTAGCCTACGAATGTCAAATAACGTTTTGTATGGCAATCGAACCACCTTAATCACACTCACCAAAATACATTTCAAATTCAGAGCCCAACTCGGCCCTAGATGTCAAAACATTTTTTGTTTTTCTGTTTTAGCATGAAACCTTCATCTCGTATGCCCTCAGGTTTCAACTTGAAGTACCTACAAATTAAAAATGGCGTGTGGTCTACCCTCAAAGTTGGGTGACGAATATTTAAATGGGAAATGTCGAACGGCAATTGAAATTTTGCAGGCGGTTAAGTTGGTTTGACTTTTTTATGTTGAAGTCTGAAATATTTAGGTGATGTGACGGTAAATCATTGAAGCATACTGTTTTATTCCTCTATACAACGTGTTCATGACAATTTCCGTTAAATGCAAGGGGCCATAGTTAAGACTAAATAAAGTTAATTTCTCCAAGAAGTAGTATCTTTAACTCTTACTCTCACACCATTAACTCTTACTGTTCAATCAAGATATTCAATGTTTAATTTAATCCGTTTTGCAGATTTAACCAGTGTAAATGGCTCTTAACTGTGACGTCATAACAGCTTATTAAATTTTGTAAGTTTCCTTCCTATACACTACTAGAAGGTTAACAAATTGAGTATGTTCGATATAACATTTTTTTTATTTCATGTGTGTCAAGACCCTTGTACAATAAGACAATAACCGTTATGCTAAATAAAATTAATTCGTATAAAAATCAAAAAAAAAATGTTTTAGTTTTTTTTTCTCAAGAAATAATTATGTTAATTTGTTTCTGTGAATTTACTCTCCAATATGCCGAAGTTAACGGAACTTCCCGGTAACACCGTGTATATATAAACTTTTTATTATTACATATTTTTACAAAATAATATTTTTAATTTAAGTAGGTAATCTTTTTTCAATATATAAAATCTCAAATATAATTTTAATGTGGTAAGCGATAAAGTTTTCTTATTATTAAGTATGTACCAATAGCTAACGTGTATAACAAAGAACGCAGATAGAGATGCGGTATAAAATATACTCGTAGCCTATCTCCATCCTAATGGCCAGTTCTATATTGGAGAAAGATTTTTTTATTCGGATCAGTAGTTCCAGAAATACCCCGCAATATACAAACTTACATTTTACACACTTTTCTTTTATATAGATATTATAGATGCATAGATTATCATTATTTAAGTATCTATACTAAATATTATAATGAGGAAAAGTTTGTGAGATTATAAGTTTGTTCGTAATGGGTTATCTCCGGAATCGCTTATCCGATTTCAAAACTTATTTCACCTACGTTTAGAATCAACATTCTGGGTGGTTATAGGTTATACTTTATCCCACGGGTTTGCCTGCGTTCTATGCAATACGAAGGCAAATCCGCGCGGGCAGCTAGTTTATTTATTTATTTATTCATATGGCATGGATACAGTTCTTTACAAACTTATATTAAGACCGTGGTGGGTTAGAACTGTATGTTGCTGCGAGGCTATTAGAATAAGCAGTGCAGCAGCCAGAAGCTAGTTTATTATAGAATATAAACATTTGCACTTGTACAATATCGAGTAACTTCAGAATCGCCCCCAATCTCCCGCTGCCGTGTAAGTTACACCCTCCACTAATGAACAGAGATTCTTTTTCGATTTTCATACGAAACAAAAGGGTGATATTTTCGGCAGACAGACGACAATCACGTGGAAGTTTCATATCGACATACATTCCCAACATCCTATATTTTTCCACAGCCTTTTCAAATATATACCTTAACATAATAGCAGTGAGGTTGCTTTCAGTTTATGATGATCGTGTACGATAAGAGGTTATCTAGTGACATGTGAAAATGTGCGTTTTATTTCTTTTGTCAGGTTATGTCGCTTTGTGAGCTCCGTTTACCGCACCGAAACTGAGGGCTTGCGCTATATTGTTTACTGAAATTATATTAAAAGTGGGTGGTTTGGAAACTGTATTAAGGGGTGGAAAGGTTCTCGAATGGCGATCACGTACTGACAGGCGCAGCGTAGGTGGACTGATGACCTGGTAAAGGTCGCGGGAGTCCGCTGGATGCGGGCGGCGCAGGACCGGTCATTGTGGCACTCTTTGGGGTGGCCTATGTCCAGCAGTGGACGTCTTTTGGCTGATATGATGATGATGATTAAGGTAAATGCCTCAGTGAGCACTGGCCCAGTACTTGCAACTTCCAGTCTTGATTTATACTTATCAATAAAATAGTGAGTAATAGGTTTCTACTATAGTTATTAGGAAGTATAGTGCCAAACATTAGAACGGTTGCCTTAGTTGTTTGCGATGACACGTGATTAAATTATCTCTTAGATTAATAATGTAGTTTTAATTCACCGGATCCACTGAAAACCGGTGTTGTTGCACTCCGTGACTCGGACATCTTTTTTGAGGCAACACTCATTTTCTAGATTAAAGCCCGGTGTCGGTGTAACGAACATTCTTCTTAGCGTTCTAAAATGAATTAATTCTATTCTGTTCTTTAATTCAATAGGTAGGTAGTCAGAAAAATAATAAATTAAGAAAATAGTTTACCTACCTATTTATTTTGTGTAAGAAAATAATTAAAGTAGAAAATTAATTTTTGTACTGAGTTACGTTGCACAAGATGGTGATGATGAAGATATATTTCGTCTTGCGTCATGAACAGAATGCACATAGTTTGGACATATATTTATTAGTACAGTCGCCATCACATACATCGGTACACTAACTATGTATAGGAGTTCAAAAATATCGGCACATGCACACTTGCCTTGAAAATAGAGTTGTGTTCCGATGTTTGTGACGTGCTTGTTTGCTCCGATGTATGTGATGGCGACTGTACCTGTACAGAAAAGTTTTCTGCTCACTCATATAAAGTACCTATGTGTGCTCATTCATTAGTACTACAATTGTAGTGGGACAAAGTATGGAACGTCCCAGGTTTCTTTATATTTGCACAGTAAAATACGATTTAATTCTATACTAGTTTCACTTTTCCAGAAAACACAATTCAACCCAGTCCATTGGCTTTAAAAAGAAAGCGAACGAACTGCAAATAAATTATCACAAATTATTCTACTTTCCCATAAAACTTTTAGAACGAAAGGGCGAAAAACATATAATACTAAAACAATCTTATGATCTTATGGATCTAAAATACCGTATGAAAAAAGTCTAACCGCAGTAAACAAGGCTATCGCTGTAATTATTGCAATTTGGATCTCATAATGTAGGCAATAATGGTTATAGTCGCATGGCATGTCAAGCGACCATAGTGGAGTGTTTAATTTTAATAGGGCTGGGACACATCGATAAAGAGTTTTTATCGACGATAGTGGAGAACGCTCGCGTGCCTAGACAGGGGCGTGTCGATTTCTTTGTGAAAATGCATAGGGTTTAATGTGTAGCAATGAATTTGGTGCCCTTGACGTAAAGGTGATAGACTTAAGCATTCACTTTAAATGAGTATTCTAGTGAAAGTAACATTACAGAATACTCGTAACTACGAGTATAGTGGTAAAGCTGATACTTAAATATTTTTTCAACACATTTGCTCGTAACGTGCCTCTTATTGTGCCGCTTTTAGGCTCATAATCCTGGGTATTAAACACGCGTGTTTTATAACATTACGACACTCGTGTAGTTATGTTTATACCCCGATTAAGACACGTTGGCACCTTGCAGCAAGGTGTATGTATGGACTCGGCGCATTCTTAAATTGACCGGGTTATACAGGTTTGTTTTTAATTCTCGGCAAATGGAGTCTTACTCGACTAAACAAATTAAATCCTTCTTGTGCATTAATTGATTATTTATTCTTGGATATGATATAGAAACGTTTTATTTAGTAAAACTATTTACGTTTGATAACATTTTACATGAATTTATATTGAATACGAAAATATTTATTTTATTTTGTATTGGCTGTTTAGAGATTGTATCTAAGCCTCGCTGCGGGCGCACTGCGCGAACTTCACGAAAAAAAATAGTTGCGCGCCATTATAAGTAATTTCACAAATATTTGTAAACATAGATTATGCGTGTTTGGTTATTATTAAACATGTTGACTCGTGGTGAATAGAAAAGTGATAAATAGAATTGACGCCACTGTACATTCTTGGAGATGTACAAATGTATGTGAGTAAAAAACCTGTTGTCATCAATAACTAAAGGAAACAACTTAGGAGCCTGTAACATTTTAATTTTATGAAAAGGATTTTTTCCTTGCAAATGTGTTGTAAAACGTCGTATGACACGCGTTAGCATTGATAATTACATCCTCGGCTCTATTATCACGCTCACCTGCGGTTCGCGTGACAACTCCGCCTCTGATGTAATGATCAACATAGCTGACTTGTATCACAATGTACTATTTCCACTATACTCGTATGTACATATGCATGTTGTTACCAGCACAAAATTAAGTATTAATAAACATTGAAGAGTGTTTTATTCGCCATCAAACCGGATATTCGCGGACGGTCTAGAACGCAAAATGACTAGTATAATATTTTGCCTATATCGCTTTTAGTCTACATCGCGAACGGTCTAGAACGCAAAATAACCATCTCATCTTGGTTAGGTTCGTAAGATCTCTTTTAATGGCCGAAGGCCAAACAGCACAGAAATAGGAGCCCCGCGACTGCGGGGCTCCGTCGACATCGCTAACGTAAAGATAATAAGGCGAAAATGATATAGACATTTGGCGTTCTAGACTGTTCGCGATGTAGACTAAAAGCGATATAGGCAAAATATTACAATACTTATTTTGCATTCCAGACCGTCCGCGAATAACCCCAACAAACTGCCTTTGTTATGTACAGACGCGGCACCAAAAGGTGCCTCATCTTAAAGTCGAATTTTGCTTGTAGACAAGTTGTTCACGACAAGAAATTTGATTCACGTCCCGTCTTAAGGGGACGTAGGTTCGTGGTCTTCTCTCCCTCTCACTGAGCGTAAGCGTGAGCGAGATTGAAGTGCGTGTTTGGAAGCGCGGATATCAGGTTTTTTAATTTTAATTTTTTGTGCGTTTTAATAAATAAAAAAGTAATAGCTGATTTTCCTCAAACATGACATTGCCGATTTTTAGAACCAAAGTTAATATGTTTAGCTGTTGTGCATAATTTGTTATGATTTTATAAAGTGTATTTTAGACCTATGTTCGTGTTTTTTTTCTATCGAGCGAAAGTCAAAAACTGAGGATTCGAATAGCTGATTTCCCTCCAGAAAGGCCTCAAGATTGCTAATTAAATTTAAAAAGCCGTACTATAATCCAAACAAGAACTAACATTTTTTTTAATCTGTTTTTGGAGCTCACGTCGCCTTAAGTGAAAATAATACTCTCTGCGATCTACAGTAAGGTATAGGTACTTCCTCAGTTGAGTTGCCAAATACGAATGAGATGACATTCTTCTGTGCTTCTGGCTGCGCTGTGCCCAAATGAACTACCGTCTTACCTCTGAGTCCCTTAGTCCGATCAATATGTTAATGGCACTAATAATGGCAATATGGCGGAATTGCCACCATTCCAACTGACTCAGTGATGCATGTGACGCGATCCCATATCAATTAGGTATTACGTCGATATAGCTATATCACATATTATGTGTAAACTAATTTGCAGTTTGGATGTAGCTATGTTTATGAGATCAATGACATGCTGCATTAGTGCAGTGTGCAGCAATCAGAAATATAATGAAATGGTTTGTAGTAGGTTAAGCTGTTTGGGATAACTTACTTATGTAAGTTCTGTTCAAACTTTCACAAAAGTTCAACTTCAATTCTAAACCTGAAAAATCATAACTATTCCAAGTTGTAATATAGGTACAAAAAAAGAAAAAAAGCGTAAGGAGGCAAATATACCTTGTAGTAATAATCAAACGTTTGAAGACCGATTAGCCTAGAGGGTATTGATAGTTAGGATGCCTACGAAGCTGAAGGTCCTGGGTTTTTTTATTTTTTTTTATTACATTTATTAAAAAAAATACATTTTGTTAAATCTAACAGTGTCGTTAAAACCTATCGGGTTTGTATCGACACAGCAATTCGTGAACAGTGATTAGATTCAATTTTAGTTATTAATTTATACAGGAAGGTAGCACTAAATATGCGAAGGTAGGTACAATAATTCACACCCGGTTAAAAACACCGTTCCTCATGCCAATATGTAAAAGTTCGCAACCTGTTAGGCATTACCTCTCAACTCATTCCAGTTTAACCAATCGTAAGTCTTACAACAATTGTATGCGATTGGAGGTCACGCTTATATGGTTAACTACAGTGAGTTGTCATTAGGCGTTATGATAATCACATCCCCGTACAATGGTTCGAATCCCGGTATAAAGGGCAAATATTTAGAAAGAAAGAAGGAAAGAAAGAAGACATTTATTTACTACACAAAAGACTCACAGAGACAAAGGGAGTAGGCATACATTACAATTTAACACATATTGTGTGTGTCTTCGCGGCAGTGAATAGGTCGCTGTCTCAGGATTATGCCGAGGTGTCAGACAGACACCTACAGCGCTGATTTTCAGACAGCACCGTACGTGATCCACGGAACGCAACACAACATAAGACCATTGATAAACACATAATTATTGTATACACATAATAAATGTAATAAATTTGTAAAATATGTACCAGTAGCCAAATGGGATAGAAAGAAAAACACAAAGCAAAAAACGCGACACGGTTGGGATAGGAAAGTGCTGGATGGGTTAGGATTGGGTTTGGGATTTCTGGAGCGTCAACAAATAGCCCTTAAGCTGATGCTTGAAGGTATACTTGCTAGACGCTCCTTGAATAGGTGGAGGGAGATCATTCCAACACTTGGACGCTGCGAACCTAAAACTACCTCGAAACGCCGTGGTCATCGCGAATATTTGTGTGATTAGCATATTTGTTTCTGAGTATTGGATGTTTTCTATGTTAATTGGTATTTATATCTATCAAATACATATATCGTCGTCTAGTACCTACCCATAACACAAGCCTTATTGAGCTTACTATGGAACTAGTTCGATTTGTGTAAGAGTGTTCCCAAATACTTATTAATTATCTTGATTTATCCGCATGCAATTGACATTCCTCGTATTAAAAATTTCTTTCTAATTTTGAATGAAATATATATTGGGGATATCCTTGTGATATATCGGTGTCTTCACATTTTGAGACTGGAATCGGGCTTTTTTATGTTGAGTGAGTATTATGCAATACTCAACATAAAAGGGATCCTATTAATAAAGACTCATTAACAGCCCAACAAGTAATTATCGAAGAAACCACGTCTTAAAGCAATATTTCTGAAAGAATAATTAAGGTTCTTTACAAAAACCCACCGCCCGTATTTCGTAATTACTCTAAATTTGATATTTTTAGTTAACGAATTTATGAATTTTTCCCCTCGCGCCCAGGTAATTTATCCGCCCGAAATATTAATTTATTTTGGCTTTCGTTTAATAATGTCGGACTAAGAAGCGATTTATTGGGGAAGAATTGTGCAATAAAAGGTAATTTATGGCGCTGAAGGGGTCAGCCGCGATGGATAACACTTTCGTTGTCAGGAGCCCGCTAGGAGGCTTTCATGTACAAAGCGGAAAAATCGAGGTATCGGCGTGAGCGTAGCGCTACGATGTTTTTGGCACTAAGAATATTTCATCATCATCCTCATATCAGCCGAAAGACGTCCACTGCTGATGGACATAGGCCTCCTACAAAGAGTGCCACAATGACCGGTCCTGCACCACCCGCATCCAGCGGACTCCCTCCTCATCAGTCCACCTTGTGGGCGGCCTACCCACGCCGCGCCTTCCCAGTACGTGGTCACCACTCTAGGCAGTAAAGAGCGACTTCTTTCGTCTTGTCACTTGTCACCGACTGACTAAGTCCTCCAAGACAATGCACGTAATAGTTCCCAACTCAAACGCTGTTTTCCGATGACACGACAGTAGTAGTGAAAGCACGTACATACGAAGAATTGAATGACAAAATTAAAACTGTATACTTGCAACTTAAGAACTGGTTCTCGGCAAATGGCCTAATTCTTAATGCGAACAAATCCAGTGTTATGCTCTTTTCTGGAAGGTACGTTCCGAACGAGACTGTGAGCATCCAATGTCCCATACAGATGGGTAATTCTTGTAAGTTTTTAGGTTTCACGCTGGACCCCACATTGAACTGGAGGCATATTAGGCTGTGTGATAGGCTGGCCGGGGCGGTGTTTGCACTGCGTAAACTTAAACCGTTGGTTTCCTGTGATGCGCTGAGGCAGGCTTACTTTTCTACTCGCTTATGACTTATGTGCAATCCTGTGGAGTAACTCGACTGATGCTGGAAGGGTAATGCGAATACAAAAACGGGCGCTCCGAACTATGCTAGGTCTAAACCAGAGGCAGTCCTGCAAGGAGTTATTTGTTCAGCACCGGATTATGACTCACTATTCGCATTACCTTTTCGAGGTCATCATGTTTACGCGGAGACACCTTTCACAGTTTGAGCGGGTGGAGGTGAGGGGTATGTGCCTTCGTAGCGCGGGAAGACTTCGGCCGGTGCCGCGTCGCACGGTACTACACGAAAAAAACGCGAGGGTCATAGGCCCTACGTACTATGAGCGCCTACCCGCCGAAATAAAAAATGAAACATGCGAGGAAACGTTTTAGCGTAAACTGAAGAACCTTTTATTAAATAAGTCATTTTACTCAGTCAATGAATATACTGAAATTGTACAATAGACTATTTTCTTAACTCATTTAACTACTCATTACTATTAAAATTTTGACTTTGTTTTATATTTTTATTATGTTATTTGATAGGTACTATCTGTACCCTATTGTTATTTTTTATTTAATCTTGTAAATTATTGACATCCTTGCATTTCTCTTGACATTGTGATTATACACAGGAATAACCTGACTTGATATTTAATTTTATATTCATTTCATTTTAATTGTAGATATATACATATATCGTATATACCTACTACATAATTATATTTATTTTCAATGTTTGATTATTATTGCATATCTTGACGATCGCTGTACGATAAGTAATAAAATGTAAGAAAAATGTTCTGTGAAAATTGTACAATGAAATAAATAAACTAAACTAAACAAGGTGTATAACAAACTACCTGAAGACATTACGATGGAGGAAGGAACCTTCAAAAATAAATGAATTATTTTTATGAAAATAATAATTGAATGATATATATTAACATATATAAAATTGAAATGATTATAATATGAAATTGTGAATAATTATGTGACATGTAATATTTTTATAATATTATAAATAAATGAGTATGAGTATAGACAAATATACACAATCGAGAGCGCACAAACTAATACAATTTCAACCTAATCCTTACAGATTTGATAGCGTTCAATTGATTGATGCCAAAGTTTAATTACGTACAAGTTATTGACGAAATAATTTTAAAATTCTTGTTTAAAAGCTATTTAGCTTACCTAATGACAGAATAATTCATTATTGGATTTTTTTGATTAATAGGTTGCTTTTTAGGGTTCCGTAGCCAAATGGCAAAAAACGAAACCCTTATAGATTCGTCATGTCTGTACGTCTGTCTGTCTGTCCGTCCGTATGTCACAACCATTTTTTTCCGAAACCATAAGAGCTATACTGTTGAAACTTGGTATGTAGATGTATTCTGTAAACCGCATTAAGATTTTTTACACAAAAATCGAAAAAAACATTAAGTTTTAGGGGTCCCTATACACAAAACTGAAACTAAAAATTTTTTTTTTCATCAAACTCATACCTGTGGGGAATCAATGGATAGGTCTTCAAAAATGATATTAAGGTTTCTAACATCATTTTTTTCTAAACTGAATAGTTTGCGCGAGAGACCCTTCCAAAGTGGTAAAATGTGCCCCCCCCCCCTGTAACTTCTAAAATAAGAGAATGATAAAACTCAAAAAATATATGATTTACAATTACCATGCAAACGTCCACCGAAAATTGGTTTGAACGAGATCTAGTAAGTAGTTTTTTTAATACGTCATAAATCGTAAACCGCAATTTATTTAACGGAACCCTTCATGTGCGAGTCCGACTCGCACTTGGCCGCTTTTCTTGTTTTTGATTAACACTGTAAACTCTAGTCAACTCTGCCATCACTTTTGAATTCCTCCGTCGCAATCGCAATTGACTACTAAATCAATGAAACTTACCAAATTCAGCTGCAGAGACGCGTATTTTACCTTATTACCAAGGAATAAGGTGCCAAAATGTAAACATAAGTATATATCTTTGACATCAGCCCTACATCAATCTTCAACCCCTTTAAAAATAGAGCACAAATGTGATTGCGATGATTTTGCTACAGGTTTGCAACACGGGCTAGCCACAAGAAGCTAAACTAGGTACACTTACTACACTAGCACGGGACTAAGACTCAGTACCCCAGCATCTTCCAAGCACTCAGTGCATATTAAATATTCCGTCCAAAACTGCAGCCTTAAGCCTCGAATGTTCCACTGTGCCATTAGTTCCGGCAACGACACGGATCCGTTAACGACCGGACGAAACTAAATTAAACTAGACGAGTTGCTAAGTATTTATAGAGGGGGGCCAGGAAACAAGGTTATAATGTGGAAATATTGCTGGGGTGTAAATATAGTGTGTCAATCTTGCATCAGTGGGAATATTGTTTAAACTCGTTAAATAGGTACCTACTGAATCAAAACTGTAGTCTATGTCACTAAAATCTAAACATAATAATATATATAATATTAGCCATTGTTGAAACTTGTTGGTACCTACTGAGATGCGTAATTTTAATTTGAAAGCTAATAAACTTCTTTCAGGCACTAAGTGAATAATAAAAAATATTCCGTTCAAAACTAGCGTAAGTACGTGATATAAGATGTTTGTTTTGTACGGATTTATTTTGCGGCTTTAAACTATCAGTACCCCAGCATCTTCCAAGCACATATTAAATATTCCTTCCAAAACTGCAGTCTTAAAGTCCAAAACCGTGCCATTAGTTCCGGCTACGACACGGATGACACGGATCCGTTAACGACCGGACGAAACTAAATTAAACTAGACGAGTTGCTAAGTATAACTGGCGAGTTACATGGATATATTGCTGAAGTGTAAGTATTGCCTGGAATTATTTTTGTTTTAAAAAAAAAATCTCAAATGAAACAGTGCAAACATTTATGATTGATCCACCGGGCCAATCGTTAAAAATAATATTTTCAAGGCACCTTTTGGTCAGAAGGTCAATGTTGCTTCAAGAATAGGAATATTGATAAAAAAAAGGAAAAATACTGAATCAATGCTCACGATAGCACTAAAATCTAAACATAATCTGCACCTATTATGGGTTATTGTAAAATCTGATTGGTACTGAAATGGATCTTATTGACTTGTGAAGCTCATAAAATTCTTCCAAGTACTCGGTTCATATTAAATATTCCGTCCAAAACTGCAGACTTAAGCCTCGAATGTTCCACTGTGCCATTAGTTCCGGCTACGATGGCTACTTACACTAGTATTTACACTTTTACTATTGACTAGAATTATATTTGTTTTTTTTTTAATTGTCAAATGAAAAAGTGCAAAAAATTTACGATGATCCACCGGCCAGCTTATCGTTAAGAACAATATTGTGGGTGACAGAATATAGTACGTGAACGATAGGGCCTACGGGTCACGATGAGAAAGGATTCGTAATTATAATTCCTTCATATAAGGACGGCAATTGTGCCCAGATTAAGCTCCTAAAGCAAACGGCTCATATAAGAAGCGCGTAATTTATTTAGGACCTAAGTACCATAAGTACAGACAAAGAAAATAGCTTAAAGTAAAGATAAAGGTACCAGGTACCTCCAGTAATTATTTCATAAAGATCGATAGAGGGAGAACCCCTGATAATTGAGGGAGAGACAGCCAAATTATTTGTAAAGAAACCAACTTGAGACTATATCCCGATCTAGTCCGTCAACAAGGAACATCGGTAACTAGAGTTACGAAAAATGTGAAATAAAAATGTACACTCCGTATGCATAGAGTTTTATTGCATACTAGCTGTTGCCCGCGACTTCGTCCGCGTAGAACTTAATACTTAGAAAATATAATGCAAACAAACTTCTACCATCTTAAGGGATGATTTCCGAGGCAAAAACTATTCTATATCCTTTGAAGGGTCTCAAATTATCTCTATACCAAATTTCATCTAGGTACATGGATTTTATCCAAACTTTCACCCCCTATTTCATACCCTTAGGGAATGATTTTCGGGATAAAAACTATCTAATGTCATTCTTCGGGACTCAAACGACCTTTATACCAAATTTCATCTAAACGGGATTCATCCAAATTTTCACCCCCCATTTCACCCCCTTAGGGAGTGATTTCCGGAATTACAACTATCCTATGTCCTTTCCCAGGACTCAAGCTATCTCTATACCAAATTGTATTAAAATGGGTTCCATCCGAATTTTCACCCCTAATTTCATCCCCTTAGGGGATGATTTCTGGGGTAAAAACTATCCCATGTCCTTTCCCAGGACTTAACCTATATCTACACCAAATTTCATCAAAATAGATTACATCCAAATTGTCACCCCCCCCCCCCCCCCCCCCCCCCTTTCACCCCCTTAGGGGATGATTTCCGGGATAAAACCTATTATATGTCCTTCCCCGGGACTCAAACTATTTATATACCAAATTTCATCTAAATCGGTGCAGCGGTTTAAGTAGCTCCATACAAATTTCCACCCCCAATTTCAGCCCCTCAGATATAAAAACTACCCTTTGTCCTTCCCCGGGGCTCATTTCATCTAAATCGGTTCAGCGGTTTAGGCGTGAAGACGTAACAGACAGACACACTTTCGCATTTATAATATTAGTATGGAAGTATGGATTATTAGTATGGATAGTATGGATTATTTCCGCTTGTCTTCCAAATAGAGGTGTAGCTGTAGACTCACTTCAAAAGAAAGAAGAAACGAAAAACTCATTCAAATATCTCAAAAAATTACGAAGCTACAACCGTTTTAATGTCGCTTGTTAGAGTGAGAAAACGATCAGGGACCGTGACGTCACGATCCTCGAGCGTCATAGTAAAAAACAATCGTTTCATTATAAAGGTGCGTTTTGCGGAAAAGAGACGCAACAAACCCCCTCTTAAAACTTTATACACTTATAACTTAGTGATTACCTATATAGCCTCTTGCATTGTTTTTTTTTCGAGATAATACAACATTATGATTATTTTGTTTAGTGTCTACATCCCTATTTTCGATAAGATAAGATAAAATAAGATTTCTTTATTGTCAGAACTGTGTACATTTAGTTGTTTTGGGTAAAATAAAGTCCAACAGCTTGCCCATTTCGGACGTACAATATTAAACTTAAAGCTAGTCAAATATACTAAAACAATAACAACAATAGTATTTCCAAATAATTTTAATCATATTCACACATAAAATATTAATTTAGATCTATCCGACATCCGTATTTTCTTTTAAACCACGAACTTCGGAATTCGAAAATATTCGGGTATCTCTATCTCTATCGCACTAACAAATGACAGGAATGCAGAGGGCCTACCGCGAAAGGCATTCGAAGTTTCCCCTCTCTGTCATACTTACAAGTTTGTACATAAGTGCGACAGAGAGGGAAAACTTCGAATGCCGTTCGCGGTAGGCCCTCAGATATACGAACTTCGAGTTTCTGTTTTCGTGGTTTGGCTGAATACGCAAAGAGCGCGCGCGCGTGCCATTCAAAAAAACCAAGTTTATATTGTTCGAATTTGTTGTTACATTTGTACAAATTACGCCTTAATTCGACATTTGCGCATATAAGTTAGCATATCAAAATCGATTAATTTTATATTTGCTTTTGGTACCTATGTGTCTCGTCAATGTATATCGTAGACGGGATTAAAATTATTAATAGGCGAAAGAAAGGCAAAGCAATTCCGCCATTTTGTCCGTAGTATTTCTTATTACTGTAATTTTGACGTTTCTTTTAGCTGACAGATGTGGCGGCGATATACTTTAAGAATAATAAATGAAAAATTAAATGAAGTCGTATATTACGGAAAATAAATTAATTGTCGCAGTCGGATAAAAACTATCCTAAGTTGCAGCTGGAATAATAATGTACCTATATAAAATGTTTCATATTTTTCCGTCCATGGGATGCTGAGAACATTCGTACCACAGAAAGCTTAGTTTCAAACTGGCTGATTCTTTTTTTAATTTAGAGATTTATTATAAGTGGAGATTATAGTGCAAGAATGGTCAAGGTTCAGGTTGATTTCTCTGATTGGCTAAAAAGACGGGAGCAAAGTCAAACTTATGCTACCACGTTAATGTAAATGTGAAAATTGACGGTCTCACCCAGCCATATCTTCGTAACCAGATAAGGTACGAAAGCAATTAAGATATCATTAGAAAGGTAAGGTAAATGCCCTTACGTATATATAATCATTTTTGATAATCAATGTTAATTAAAGCCACTAGGGCCTGGCAAAGCCATTTCATGTTACCAAACTTAATAATTTTACGTAAATATCGATTTTCCCAATTTAAACGGGAAAAGCAGGAAAACTAATAGACATTGTAATGTATAGCCCACAAATAGTTCTTTTAAAGGAAAATGTGTAAAAACCTTAAGGTTCCCCTGAAAATCAGGAAAACGTAAAAACTAGCTTTTCTATAGTAAAAGTGGGCGAGGTCTTTAAAATTGTATCCCCACCACTTTTGATGTCTTAGGGGTATAAAAGAGGCTATAATCGCCAATTATTTTTGTGTTCGCTCAGCCCCACCAGTGGGAGCTCCTAGGAAGAAGAAGAAAGGAAGAAGTAGGGAAATTGTGATAGGAAGTAGGAAATTGTGATAGGAAGTAGGAAATTGTGATAGGTAAAGTTTAACCAGTAGTTTGTGTCTCATTCTTTTATTATTATACCGTTTCATTTATTTTCGCCAAGTATTATTTTATCGTCACCCCCCACCCCGTCCTTCAACAGTGCAGCTCAGTCTGCGGGATTAGTGCTCCCCTAGAGCACCTGCGCTATCAAAGCGCGTTACGGCCGTTTAAAAACACGCTGAGCGGTTCAACCGCCGCGGTTCACCCGCCGCGGTTGAAACGCCCCTTGTTAGGTGACTGTGAGGTCGCGAAGGTCAAACCCAGGCCTGTCGCATATCGACCCCGTCGGCGCCACGCGTCGTCCACAAATATGTTTAAGGCACCTTTTTGTCAGAAACTTTTGGTCAATGTTGCATCCCGAGTGGGAATACTTATTGGTGAAAAACCGGCCAGATGCAAGTCGGACTCGCGCACGAGCAAAAAAAATCACGTTTGTTATAGGGCCCAATACTCCAACATCTTATAGCTCTCAAAATCTTAAAAGTAAAAGGTTGTAGCTATTATGTTTTTTTTATATTTATTATTTTCCGTTTTTAGTTTATATTGTAATAGCGGCAACAGAAATACATCATCTGTAAAAATTTCAACTGTCTAACTATCCCGGTTCATGAGATACAGCCTGGTGACAGACGGACAGACAGACAGACGGACAGCGGAGTCTTAGTAATAGGGTCCCGTTTTACTCTTTGAGTACGGAACCCTAAAAAGGAATAATACCATAAACATAATCTGCACCTATAGGTTATTGTCAAATCTGATTGGTACTGAAATGGGTCTTATTGACTTGTGAAGCTCTTAAATTTCTTCCAAGCACTCGGCGCATGATAAATATTCCGTCCAAAACTGCAGCTTTAAGCCTCGGATGTTGCACCGTGTCATTCGTTCCGGCAACGACACGGATCCGTTAACGACCGGACGAAACTAAATTAAACTAGACGACTTGCTAAGTATAGAGGGGGGGGCCAGGAAACTGACGAGTTACATGGATATATTACTGAAATGTAAGTATTGCTGAATGAGGACAATGACTGGAATTACTTTTGTTTTAACAATTTTTTGTCAAATAACTAAAACAGTGCAAAAAATAACGATTGCATCAATCGTGGCGGGCTACTCGTTAAAAATAATATTTTTTAACGCACCTTTTGGTCAGAAACTTTTGGTCAATGTTGCGTCAAGAGTAGGAATAATGGTAAAAAACCGGTCAAGTGCGAGTCAGACTCGCGCAACGAGGGTTCCGGACCACCCCGTACAATAGAAACAAGTCCACTATAAACTGACACTCACTAAGTATTTTCACAGCTTCAAGGGACAGCAGATTTGAGTATTTGATATAAATACGTTGAACGACAGTTGAATTGGCCTAACGCTCGTTTGGAACGTTAAGTGTTTACCCTCAGGTGTGACATACAATAATTTAGCAAACAGTTCGATTTTCAAATCACAACCTCACTCAGGTATGGTAATGGTGATGTGCTGAGCATGACTATTTGTGTCTGAAACTTGGATATTTTCTATGTATTTTTTATATAGTAGTTTATGTGACTGTACATAATTAAGAGCATAAAGCACGAGTGTGGGTTTATGAAACGAGCGTCAGCGAGTTTCATGATAGGATCACACGAATATTTAATGCCTAATAATTATTAATGTACAGTTACATACACTACTTTATCTACCCACATATTATAAATCCTCAATGATGTGTTATATTCCATTATAATAACCGCCATTGCACCGCCATGGCCGACTAGATTTCAAATCATCACCAACTAGATTTCCATAATAACATCGATATCGATGTTATTATGATTTTTCATACACTATAATAACACTGGCACAGATAAAACACTGATGTTACGTTACTAGTTGCAATAATGGTGGTCATTATATATGGTTTTCGAACATATTATAGAGGATTTATGATATGGGTATAATTTAATTTTTTAATTCAAATCTTTATTTCAGATATAGGTAATCCATATTTTGTTAATGAAGACTTACGACTAGTGTTAGTAAAAAATAATATTAAATAAATCTAACTTATTTCCTATATGATAGAAAGCTCTTTATCATCCCTATCCAATGAACCAAAATTGGACTATCATATCGGCCCGCAATCACCCCCAGAATGCAGATGGAGCTGCCCCTAAGTCGACCCATCATCGAGACGATTTTTTTCCGTATAATGGCGTAAAAATCGTCCGTATGGCCCTCGGCGAGCATACGTGATGCACTACACTATGTGGGCAACCCCAACAACATTCTGAGTGCGTTATTATACTGCACGTGTAGGGCATTATAGGCTCTTTTCGTGTACTTCACCCACAGGCTGCTCGAGTAAAATGACTGAGTGAAGGCTTTAAACAGAGTTATTTTAACTTCAACAGAGCATCGAGCAAGCCTGCGGGCAAGCAAGTTTGACCTTACTGCCAATGCCCTACGCTCGCGTTCTATATTTAGGTCATCACTTAGGTCTTGCGTAATGATGTGACCTATATTTAACTTTGTCTACAACCGAAAGTGTGGCTCCATGTAGCACGATAGGTGGTATTGAGGTCGGCATAAACCTTCCAGCCCTAAACAATATCACCTCACTCTTCTTAAGGTTGTACTGCAATCTATGCACCTCAGCATATGCCTCACAAACTGTCAGCAGTTTTCTAAGAGCGCTGATAGATGGACTCAGCAGCACCATATCATCGGCAAAGCTAAAGTTATTGGCACAAGCACCATCCAGCAGACCGCATATGTGCTACTGAGTTCGCCTATCAGATTGTTTATGTATAAATTAAACAGTTTGGGAGACGTAAGACCCCCCTGCCTCACACCACACTCCAGTTTATACTCAGCTGACAAACCATGAGCCCATCTTACCTGATTTATCTGGTTTTGATACCAATATCTCAGAATATTGACATACCCTGCCGGTGTGCCCGCTTCCTCCAGCTTTTTCCACAGAATGTCATAACTAACGTGGTCAAAAGCTTTTGACAAATCGAGGAAACATGCGTATAGATAAAGTATTTTTATCTATTAAATATATATATCGTCGTCTAGTACCTATTAACACAAGCCTTATTGACCTTACTATGGGGCTAGATCGATTTGTGTGAAATTGTCCTGTAATATTTATTTATTTTATTTATTCCACCCGCCCGCGCCCGCTCTGTGGCCACAACGCAAGGGAATTCGTTCTAACGCAGATCCTGATTTATGTGGAATCCATACAAATGCAATCTGCTTAATTGCCAGGTGCCCCACGATAACGTACCTGGGACCCGCTGAAATGCTACTGCTAGGTATACTAGGTATCCTAGGTATTTGTGAAGAATAGATTTAATTAGATTCCTTCTGAGGTCTTGCACGTCCGGGTTTTTTAGCTTTCGAGTTGATGCATGGGGTTTTTATTCAAACTATGAATGGACAGGTTGATTCGAATATAAAATATGTAAAATATTTTCATTTTTGCACTTTCCAAGCAATCAGGACATGATACTCAGATTCACTAAATGTATTCTAAAAGTTCGAATGGTTTGACGTTTAACTATTATATATAACGGCTTTTTAATAATTCTAAAACGCGTTTTCAATTATTTGGTCTGATTACCTACTTAGAATATGCGGCAAGCCCAAACTAATACTATAATAAATTAATAAATTGAGAATAATCTTAACACAAACTCACCTAGCCTTAAATTAAGCAATAATATGGGTACTGGACGATATAAAGTCTTACGTAGATAAAGCA
Source organism: Epinotia brunnichana (assembly GCA_963854355.1). Classification (NCBI taxonomy): domain Eukaryota; kingdom Metazoa; phylum Arthropoda; class Insecta; order Lepidoptera; family Tortricidae; genus Epinotia; species Epinotia brunnichana. Next base: position 26,390,439 of record OY977950.1, on the reverse strand, counting down.
AATACTTAAATACATAGAAAGCATTCAAGGCTCGGCAACAGATATTCGTGCTCATCACACAAATAAAATACCCTTGCCAGGAATCGAACCCGGGACCACTAGCTTCGTAGGCAGTCTTTATCAACTCGATCAAAGAGGTCGTGAAATCGTCGGCAATGCACTTGTTAGTCAGACAGCACATAAATTCAAATAATGAAATGAAATGAAAATTATCTATTCAAAATAAACAGACAAAAAATATTACATAAACCAAAAGACATTAAAAACCAGAAACATAAAACATATAATGAGTATAAAACTATACCTCCTCTAGGTTTTGCCTACAATGGTTATTAAATATATGTAAAACTTAACTTAACTTATGTCTTGATCAATAAATTAAAAAAAAACACGATAAAATATATTTAAAGACAAAAATGGTCGCCTCAGCATACTGCCGGCTCACGAGTCAGTGCTGGTCTTCCGGCGAGACCAAAAATAATGAAAATTGTACCCTAACTTAGACACGCATATACGCATAACATAATCATAGCAATCATAGCATTATTATGACAACAAAATCCCGACAGAACATATTGATAAGAATGTGTCGCGGAAATCCTCTATTACGGACTAGGATACCGATTTAGCGCTAAAGGTAGACATAAATACGGGAATATCGAAAAAAAGAGTTCTCGCAATGAATCCGCGCTGCTTAAAATATTACTTCAGCCGCGGGCGACGCGAGTCATGAGCGGTAGCGTTTGTAATAAATAATGTATAAATACTAGAGGAGAAAGCCAGAGGAAAGGCTTCATCATATCAGCCGAAAGACGTCCACTGCTGGACATAGGCCTCCCCCAAAGAGTGCCACAATGGCCGGGCCTGCGCCACCCGCATCCAGCGGACTCCCGCGACCTTTACCAGGTCATCAGTCCACCTTGTGGGGGGCTTACCCACGCCGCGCCTTCCGGTCGCTACTCGAAAACCTTTCCGCCCCAACCACCATTGGTTTTACGTGCAATGAGGAATGAGGAAGGCCTAGGCTAACATATTTTAGCCAAGCAAAGGATAAAGCTGATGTCGAGTCGTATGAGAATGTCAAGAGGCTGGCAATGGACAGAGAAAATGATGACTCACGCTAGAACGGGCTGTGTCCGGCCCGGGCCGTTTTCTAAGAAAAAACGACGGCGTTTTTGCGCGGCCGAGCCATACCCAAGCCCGGCTGAGCCACGGCCGAGGCTCGGAAGCGGCTCGGTGTCGGCACGGCTTGGCCGTTTTTCTTAAAAAACGCCCCGGGCCGGACACGGCCCGTTCTAGCATGAGTCATCCTAAAAGTGGCGGTTACTCCACCGACAAGAGCAAGGCTAAGAGTAATGATGATGACTAGGTAGACAATCTTACAAAAATCGAGCTTAGGCCCATAGTAAGCTTAAAAAGGCTTGTGTTATGGAAAATCGAGCTAGCCCCATAGTAAGCTCAAAAAGGCTTGTGTTATGGAAAATCGAGCTAGGCCCATAGTAAGCTTAAAAAGGCTTGTGTTATGGAAAATCGAGCTAGACCCATAGTAAGCTCAAAAAGGCTTGTGTTATGGAAAATCGAGCTAGCCCCATAGTAAGCTCAAAAAGGCTTGTGTTATGGAAAATCGAGCTAGGCCCATAGTAAGCTCAAAAAGGCTTGTATTATGGATACTAGACGAATATATCTTGTGTTATGGGTAATGAATGTCACGTGGATTTGGATCAATTAGCTATTTCTTCTTGTTATTTTATCGTTAGCCAGGCGACCGAGTGACTGATTTTCTTAGAAAAAACGTTACAAAATGGACTTCTAAAATTATTAAAAGATCGCCCATAAAAAAGTGGTTGAAAATTACATGAGAACCAACATTGTTGAATTTATACCCGTAAATTTGCAGTAATAAGTGATCTAGCAAAAGTAATTAATGATCTGCTAGTTAAATACTAACCATGGCAACTAGTAACAGACAAAAAGTTTTTGATTCACCTACTTACATGGGCACAAAAATTCATTCACGGAACAGGTTAGGTTGACTAGGTCAGGAAGATAATTTACTTTTCAAAACAAAGTTTTAACCGACTTCAAATCAGTGCTTCAAGTTTGCCTATAAAATTTTAAGAGTTCCCTCGATTACTCCAGGATCCAATCATCAGAACTGGACATTGGTGACAATGGGACCAACCTGGAAGTATAGGTATATGCTTATAAACAAAGAAAAAAAAATCTAATCGGTTCATAAATTACCAAGTTATCGCGTAACAAACACACATAAAAAAAACATACAGACGAATAGAGAACCTCCTCCTTTTTTTTAAGTCGGTTAAAAACAAAATATCTCAGTTAAGGTACAAGTAGCGTGCGACATTGAAACCGAGGGTGTTTAGAAAAAAATTTAAGGTACGTTGTTGATAATCGACGGCGCAACAGAAGATCAAGCACCCACAGCGGTAGATCGAGACGCGCAGAAGTAAATCGAAGAGGCGAAGCTCGTCGAAGGTCGGGCGTCAACATTTGATTTCTATCATAAAAAAAATTGTTTTCGATCTAGATTTGACAGATCCCATTGTGTATACAAAGTTTCATGTTTTAAAATGAGAACCAAACTACGCTTGTATGGAGAGCCGAGCGTCTGAGAGACTGGCGACCCTTAAGACTTACGTGTTTTTTAATTATACTATGACGGTGGCAAACATACTTACGGCCTGCCTGATTGGAAGCAGGTACGCTACGGTATTTCTATGGACACTTGTAACTCCAGAAGAATCATAAGCACGTCTCCGACCCTTTATTCACTTGAGGATTCGCTGTGTATTTGAACAACGGTAGCAAAAAGGCATACATCCTGTCTGGTGGTAAGCAGAAACCGTAAATATAGATATATTTAACCTCAAGCAGCTGAACCTCTTTGGGGGAGGCTTATAATAATATAATAATAATAATAAATAATTTATTCACAGGCAAAAAGTTACCCAAAATACAAATACAAATTAGACAAGATCCTTAATTAATTAATTAAAATTAAAATATAAACTAGACATCAAAAATGATCATCGTCATTTCTGATTCTCGTCACGATGCGCAGATAGCCAATATCGGAAAATAGGGCTCTCCAGGTCGTTGTAGATGACCTTGAGGATCTCGTTCTGAGAGCGCCCCAGCCTGTCCCAGAAAGCGGCCACTCTCGCCCTCATTACGGCGAAGAAATCTGGCACCCGCGCCTCAGCGAACATGCTGGACGCGCTGCAGTAGCGTGGCAGCCGCATGAGCGTGCGAAATGCATCATTGTATTGCACCCTCATGGTGCTGTACGACTTTCGCGTAAATTTGGACCAGAGTCTTATGAGAGACTTATGTCCAGCAGTGAACGTCTTTCGGCTGGTATGATGATAATCCCAAGAAACACAAAAATGGGACGTTACGAAGACGACCCAAAATTTCCAATCCAAAAACCCGGCCACGCTCGAGCGGTTGGAGGATTCCAACCGCCCATAACTCGCGCCGCTCCAGAAGGGTTCCTACACGCCACCTCTAGGGAAATCTTTTAGAAGGCAACAAGGGCAAGTTGGGATTAACTTTCGTTTAATACGTCAATGCCCTGCCCATCCCACATGCATTTTACATCACCACTATTGCCCGAGTTAGTTTCTGTGTCTGAACATGTAAAGTTATCTTTAATTTGCTATGTTACAATTATTGCCTTTTTGGTTTGAAGTACTAGCCAGAATTGGCAATGAATTGAGATGATTAGAAATCTAAGGTGAACATAGTTTATATAAATAACATGTTTATATAAATCATAAATAAATTTTTGTTGCTTGCAACACTTTAGATTTAAAAGCGTAGATAGAGGATATATAGATGACGTCCTAGCGTATACCCAAAAGGGACGATGGTAAATTAACCTTACTAAATTAAGAAGTATCAGAAGCTAAGTCTAATGTCATTTATAATTTAGTCGTATTATATCGGTGACGTTATGATGGTGTCAGTTTCAGTACAAATTTTGACAGGTGTGGTAGCAAACAAGCTGGTGGCAAACAAAAAATCCGTATACGCGATGAGGGACAGAAAATATGACACTGTATCTCGTTCCCACTTGCGGTATTGCCTATGCATACATCTTTGTCACTCATGTGTGTATGTTTGGGTGAGTCCCTCTATCTATTCTACCTCTATGTTTAAAACCTAGATATATATTGTCTATGCTTTTACTGTAACATTTTGTCAAATTAGCTCAATAAAGTAATTTTTTATGTATATTTCGTATTTGTTTTTTAACACACACAAAAACCTTTTTTTGACTACTTTTTACTTCAATATCAACTTTAGGATAAATGGAATGTAATTATTATCTATGTAGGTACTATTACTATTAATACTATTGTTTTTATTTGTCTAGGATTAATACTTATTAGGTTTTGTTTTTATTTTATGTATTTTTTGTACACGGTATAAAGTTTGCCTATCTCGTTCTATGTACCTTCCTCTCAATTGCTCAAAGGTTAGCTGGAAGATATCCCTTATAGGGATAAGTTCGCCTTTGCAATTTGATCCATTGTGTGACATGTATATTTTTCTCCTGTAATTGTGTACATACATACATACATACTATTTAGCTTTTACCCGTCACTTAGTCCGCATGAAACACCTTTAAACTGCATCTCCATAGAAACTTCCTTCCCCCATTTAACCCAAGGGAAGGACTTTGGGGTTAAAAACTATAATATGACATTTCCGGGATTCCAGTTATCTCTTAATTTATTTTGAGTTTAATCAGTTATGTTATTTATTTAAATTTTATCGCACAAGACACAGAAATGTACAAATGGCGAGCTTAACGACAAATGGCATTCTCTACCAGCTACCGATTGGGCAAAACATATATTTTAGTGGCTGAAGCGTGAACAGGTAGTAGACAAACACACAGAGTAATTTTCGCATTTATAATATTAGTAGGTATGTATATCATCTTCATCATCATCATCATCATATTAGCCGAAAGACGTCCACTGCTGGACATATGCCTCCCCCAAAGAGTGCCAATGTGATCGGTCCTGCGCCACCCGCATCCAGCGGACTCCCGCGACCTTTACCAGGTCATCAGTCGTCCACGTTGCGCCTGCCGGTACGTGGTTGCCACTCGAGAACCTTTCCGTCCCAATGGTCATCCGTTCTACCTGCAATGTGGCGCCCACTGCCACTGCCACTGCTGCTGTTTAGCGGTTCGGAGGGCTAAATATAACGGTTAGGTACCTTGGTTCTGTTGCGGATAGTTTTATTTCTGATGCGATCGATCACCCAGAGAAAAAATATGGCATGGATATGTAAGTATAAAATGTATGATCATTACGAAAAGACATCATATCAATAGACGCTCATAGATTTGAGTACTATTCACAAAACCCCATTAAACCTAATTGCCCAGCTATTGCTGCAAGAACGAGTATCACGTCGTTAGCGGAGTGTTGACGCAGTGTGCCACCGCTCTAGCTACAGACAAAAAAAAACTGCACGGCTCTTGCACAGGGCTGTCAGTCCTCGTTTTAGCTCGATAGATAGGGTTGTCACTGTCGTTGCCACAAATATAAGTAATGTTTGGATTTTACAATATTGATTTTTATTGATAAAAACAAACATTTATTATTTACGTTATTGACAAAAAAACTGCACAGATTCTTGGTATTTTACAATACCTAATGAATTTTATTTACGTTAGTGACAAAAAACTGCACGAATCTTGCACAGGGCTGTCAGTCCTCGTTTTAGCTGGATAGGCAGGGTTGTCACTGCTATTTCAAGTCCGTATTTTACAATATTTAATCTCAGCCTTACCTACCGGCAGGCGTAGCGTGGGTCTCAGCCCCCACAAGGTGGACTGATGCCCTGGTAAAGGTCGCGGGAGTCCGCTGGATGCGGGTGGCGCAGGACCGGTCACTGTGGCACTCTTAAGGGGGAGGCTCATTTATGTCCAGCAGTGAACGTCTTTTGGCTGATATGATGAAAATGGTAATGATGAATTTCAGCCTAAATCATAATATGCATAATTAATAATAATTAACGTTATATTACAATAAAAATTATAATTACATTGCATTTAGCCAAAAATTAAATATTGTAAGATACAAATAATGTAAAATAACAGTGACACGTGACAAGCTTACCGCATGTTTTGGCAATAACAACCGTGCTGTATTTTTAACTAATTAAAAATATTTAACGTTTTTTGTAGTAAAATAGTACATTTTATTCACGAAAAACGTTAATTATTTTTAATTAATAAAGTTATCCACAAAAAAACAAGTTTCTTACACGGAGCGGTCAGTCCTCGTTTTAGCCCGATAGCAGCAGGGCTGGCACTGTTATTTTAACAACAACAGATAATGTCAGTATTTTACAATAATTATATTAGGTTAAATGCAATGAAGTTAATACACCCCTGACCTCCAGATTGAAAGCCACATGCCTGACGGCTCAACTACAGTGTCTCTTTCGATTAAAAACACCGCACTTGAATCATTCGTTTAAATGTTATGCCACAGGTAAACACAGATTTGTATTAAAAAAAAAAAAAAAAAAAGATACGCATGTTATACTTACGAAACCCCTTGTTTGCTTCGATGGTTAAAAATAAATGGCAATGGTAACCAAATAAGATTTAGAACTAAACAGAAATCCTGGTAGCACCTGAAATAAATTGAAATAATGGATTGTATAAAAACCGGCGAAGCAATTACGCATTCTTACTTGAGCGTATTATATTCAGTTGAATCTCCAGAACCTTTCATTAACTCGAGCTCACTTTAATTTTCCGCTTATTTTATATGGCAACCCTAACATCTTCCTACACCTCTAATTATCTAACCAGAAAACCTTGCATCTAACGTTGGCAACCCTGGCCCCTAGGGTAGGTTTACAAATAAACAGTGTGGACACCCCTTTTGAACCCCAGTTCGGAGTAATGACTTGCTTTGTTAAGGCGTCGTTCACATGCGCGATTTTATTTTTTACTTTTTTATGACTTAAAATGCTGATGCTTCTAAAGATTTTAAAATCTTGGCTGAAAGCGAGGCAAGATGGAGATTGTTCAGATTGCGAGGGTTTTTAGACCATTAAATGGTGTAGCTGTAGCTGGACCTTAAAATGGGTTCTGAGATTTTAAAAGTCTGAGATGTAAAGAGCGGTTCGGGTGAGATGAAAAGATTTAAGATTCTGAGCGTGCTTTCGTGCGATCTCGAAACGTGGAATGTAGATGGTATCTAACCGGCAGGGAAATTCCTAAAAGTGTTCCTGTTCCTGTGCAAGTTTTGTCGAACGCTCATTCAAAAACTAAAATTTGTACATACAAAATACATGAAATGACGTAACATTTAATTTATGATTACTTGTTGATTATGACTATATTATGTCATATTCTTTCTTTTGAAAGGAATATAGACGTATTTGGGCGGTTCTCCGAAACTTGCGTGTTGCAGCAAAATTCACACATTTACCTACCATAATCTTATTTAATATGTCTGATTACTAAGTGATAGTATAAAATTCATTTAATTTATAGTGACCACTCACATTGGTGTACACAGCACATTTTTTTTATTTCTAAATTCCTCTCTTTGTACTCCAATTATCAGGCCATATAGCCATGTAACATCTCCCTAATTTAGTAAACGTTTCACTATAAGTAATCTTATTCTTAAATATAATGATTTGACTCATAGTGTGTAACCGCCATACGATAAATAAATAAATATTTATTTTCTAAAGTAAATACAAGATGATAATTCATTAACTAAGTATAATAATTCTATAGAATATAATTCAAGAAATTCATTAACTAAATGACTAACTTTATCTTAATTTTGTATACTTATTACGACGCTGCTAACGAAATTCCGATGGCTCAGTTGGTTAGTAGCAACGGGCCATGTATGCCTGTGGTCGCCGTTTCGAATCCGGTTTGGAGCCTAAATTTTTCAATTTGTCCTTTAATTTGAAATTTAACTTTATCTTTACAATTAAATTTTAAATAACTTTAATAACATCGGACCCTACCAACTTACAAAACTCAAAAATATGGGGCACTCGAGCCAGAATAGCGCTTTAAAATATACACATTGAGAAGTATCGGCATGAAGGTAGCCGCTGACACTAAGTCGTTCCAAGTCGGTCGGTTTGTTGTTAGTGCGGTTGGGGCGATGATAACACGAGTTGAATCAGCCACTTTGTCGGTCGCATGATGAGTTATTTATTATTAAGTAATTAATATAGTAACTTATTGTATATAAATGTGCTTTGTCCCACCCGCATCCAGCGGACTGCCGTCTACCCACGCTTCGTCTTCCGGCACGTGGTCGCCACTCGAGAACCTACCTCCCTACATCTCTAGCTAGAGCGAATGGTGGATTTTAATCCTATATTCGGTAAAATCTAAACCCTAAAGTATACTACTCGCTACATTTGTACATCGATAATGATAAATAGCCACCCCTAACATGACCTATTTCTATGTCCTCGCACATGTCACCGTACTCCCGTCCCTATTGTCATTGGCAAAAGATCGAGTGTCCTGTAGCAAGGAGCACGCAACAGTTGAGTGCAAGACTCAGGTTTAAGAGCCCTCGCAGGCTCAAAGGCGGCTCAAGACTTTTACGCTGTTCTTTGTTGATAGCAATTTGCATTTTTTTTAGAGATCCGCAATAATAGGGACCTTGATTAATGACTTCATCTGTTTTGAGGACCAGAGCGTTTTTAAAAGTTAAGATGATTGTTTATGCAATTAAAATATGTAAGGAAGTAATTTCGTATCAAGTACACTCACACTCTGGTTTTGAAGTCGAAAATTACGAAAATCATTTCCAATATGACAAAGCAAATTGTTAAAATATTTTTCTACGTGGTATAAGCTTTTGCCTACTTACTAGAAGTTATCTCTCTACCCTTACAAATATTGTAGAGAGAAAAAACCTTATAGTTAGACCTAACAACTTCAGCCCTAATGTTTCATTAGACCTAATGTTTCACTCGACCTAATGCATTTTCTTTCGAAGCAGTGAACTTTTTAGTTACAAGCTTTATTTTTTTATTTTTATTTTATTTAATAATTTACATCAGAAATATTATTTCCATAATTTGTTAGTAACAGTGATCTTAAAACTATGTTAGTAGGTATTTTATCACACTTACCATTAGCAGTTGGATGGCCTATGCAACCTATCCCAATGGAACAGGAAGGGACCATCCAAGCGCGCCGCCACCGTCTGCAGGAGGCTGTTCGGGCTGCCGCGCAGGCGCCTCATCAGGGACGCGACCCGCTTACGCATTATGGCGTGAAACCCATCCGTGTGCGCTTCGCAAAACATCCCTGATGCACTGCAATGGCGCGGCAGCCCCAACAACATCCTAAACCCATTATTATAGTGGACGCGTAGGGCACTGTAAGCCTTTTGCGTATAGTTGATCCATAGGCTGCAGGTGTAAAATGATTGGCAGAACGCCTTAAAAAGGGTAATCTTTACGTCGGTGGTACACCTTGCAAACCTACGAATCAACATGTTGCTCCTGACTGAGAGTGCCCTACGCTCCCTCTCCACGTCCTTGTTGTCACTCTGGGTCTCCGTGACCCAGTGACCCAGGTACTTGAACTCCTTTACCATTTGCAGAGGTGTGCCGTATAGATAAGCCGGTGGAACGCGTGGGTAGCATTTGCACCCCGCCTTAAATACCAGCAACACACTCTTGGAAGTATTATACCTGAGCCCATGGGACACCGCATACTCTTCGCAGACCCTGAGCAGCTTGTTAAGGGCATTGACCGATGGGCCCAACAACACCATGTCATCTGCATAACTAATGTTATTCACAAATTTATATTAACTTGACATTTTCGTATGTATGTAAGTATATAAATATAAGTATGTAAGTTGTCCGTCAAAATTTGCAATCCATTTTTCAGTCACTTGCTGCTGTTGTCTGTTGAGCTGAAATTTAAGGTAAAGGTACAGTTTGGATGACAATTCAATATTATTGTTCCATCGAGCTGAACTGATGATGGAGACAGAAGTTGGCCATGGGAATTCAGTACCTACTTAACTGACGTAACTCCGTTGAGTTTAGACTCGTTAGAATCGTCTCAATAAGTAGTTGATGCTGGTATACAGAAAAGTACAGTCGGCAGTAAAAGCTTGTACCAAAAATGAAATTTTTGACAGGAACTTATTATAATATTAGTATAGATTAAGGTGTGGTGCCTCTTTCTAATGAGAGATTTTGTTTCCTTCAGAATAGGGTAGACTTGGTTTTCACCATTTTTTAGGGTTCCGTACTCAAAGAGTAAAACGGGACCCTATTACTAAGACTTCGCTGTCCGTCCGTCCGTCCGTCAATCCGTCCGTCCGTCTGTCTGTAGCCAGGCTGTATCTCAAGAACCGTGATAGCTAGGGAGTTGAAATTTTCACAAATTATGTATTTCTGTTGCCGCTATAACAACAAATACTAAAAACAAAATATTTTTTTTAAGGGGGGCTCTCATACAACACACGTGATTTTTTTGCCGTTTTTATAGATAATGGTACGGAACCCTTCGTGCGCGAGTCCAACTCGCACTTGGCCGGTTTTTTATATTACATCATCATCCTCCTAGTAAATTTCCCGATTGGGCCTAAAGGCCAGAGAAAGCCAGGAGATGATTTCCGGAATAAAAACTATCGTACCTTCCCCGGGATTCGAACTATCTTCCTACCTTTCATCTCAGTCGGTTCAGCAGTTTAAGCGTGAAGAGGTAGCAGCCATCTGCTACCTACAGACAGTCAAACAGATAGACAAACATACAGGCAGACAGTCACATTTTTGCATTTATAATATTAATATGGATATTTCTGTCTTGTGTGTTTGTGAATAAATGTATCTTTCTTCCTTTCAGAGTTACAAGCCGGGGTCCGGGTAGAAAAACAGTGTCCATAATGTTACATACAATTATCGGTTTTTCGTTCCGTTACCATCATACGAGCTTAGTATGCAAACGGTAACGGAGTGGAATAAAAAATCTTGGGACACTTTTTTCTCCTATAACATTCGAAAGTGCTTTCGATTCTGAGTAGAAAAAAAACAAATTTGATCAAAATTAAAAAAAAGCCGAGTGTACCTGGGCATTTTTTATTTTTCTTGTACCGTTATTTTTGGCGTGTCCAGTGCCGTTGACATCCTACAAATACGAAACACGTTAAAAATTGTACTTGTAGCGACCCAAAAAACTTATCATTTAGCATTAAATTTACCACATTGTCTTGGTTTTTAGGGTTCCGTACTCAAAGAGTAAAACGGGACCCTATTACTAAGACTCCGCTGTCCGTCCGTCCGTCCACCCGTCCATCCGTCCGTCCGTCCGTCTGTCTGTCACCAGGCTGTATTTCACTGATACCGTAATAGTTCCCGCTGAAATTTTCACAGATTATGTATTTCTGTTGCCGCTATAACAACAAATCACAGAATAAAATAGGTTTTTTATAGATAATGGTACGGAACCCTTCGTGCGCGAGTCCGACTCGCACTTGGCCGGTTTTTCTGGCTGCCGACCCTCGATTTTTGCCTGTCCACCTGCGGAAAGCCAACTTCAAGTATCGATTCGAAGTATTAGGACTTGTATATTGTGCCTTGGAATACTTGTTTCTGATAGTGGAAAACATACATTTTCTTAAATCAACCTTATATTTATCTCGCTAAACAATTTTTTACATAATAAACTAAAATTAATCTTGTCCAGTAATTTTGGAAAAGTGGACATGTCCACATTCCGTTACGATGATTTTGTGGGAACGAGGTATTTTATTACCAAATTAGGTGTTTATTTTTATCTAGCATCACATACCGTTACGTAACATCATTCGTTTTGTTTACAAACTGTCAGAAGTGTCTAGCTAGACATAGCGCGCGAACGGTGCGTCGAGTGGTGGACCCAAAAACTAGTGTCCTGGTTCCGTTACGAGATTACGAAGGTTCCTATAATTTTTCTGCTAATGCGACTCAATTATCTTAATCTGTCATTATCATTAACCATGATTTCAGTAAAATACTATTACAATTGTTAAAAACAGTATGTTAAACACGTGTTTTAATCTGCGAAGTATTCGTTTCGTTACGTCCATCCCGTTACTATGTGTATGGTAAAGTAGCCCTCTTAAGTATAGGTAATGGAATGACGCCTATTCAAATAAAATGGTACACTTTGAAAAAAAAATGCCCACCTACAACTTTCCGTAAAATGGCCAAGCTACGGCAGCTACTTATTATGATTTCATGCCAAATTGTAATTCTAAGTGTAAAATGCACTACACTGAACTTAAGAGATTGCTCATTTATCTTCTTCAACAATATCAAAAACCGCAGAAAATGTTCATAGTAACTCTAAAACAGGGGTAAAGACAGACAATCCATCACCGCCCTTTTTAAAATATTGAACACTGGTTACTTACCTTTACCACACTATAATGCCGTTCGTGAAACTGAAAGACAATCAAATTTAGTATCTAAGACAGTGATCATAAGACGTGTGGTTTTGTTGAGGAGGTTCAAATGGGTTTGTGGAAGCCTCGTGTTAGGTTCGAAATCAATTCTGGATAATTTATTCTCATGACTTTTGAAATTTAGGTGGCTGTTTCTGTTGCATTAGATCGCTAAATTGCCATGTTTACCATTTACATGACGTCATATTAACACGTTCAGTGCTTACGATTTCGTAGCGCTACGCTCGTAGAGATACATGCAAAAACCCGTTTGTAGAGAAAAGCGCCTGCAAGCAGAGTGTCCACCTAACGTTTTCGTAGCACTGAAAGTGTTAATAAGGAATATAAAATAATAGAATAGAATTGTTCATTTCGTAAAAGCCTTAGATTTATGTATTACTGTCACCCTGGCTCCTCAAATGATTTAAACACTAATTTATCCCACTAACTCGTCATCTTACTAGCCCAGGAGCCGTTTGTCAGCTGTATTGTCCTGCTTGCAAGCATGACAAACGACTTATGCATTCGAGTTAACTAGTCGACCGGCCCCATCCATCATTGTACACTGCAAAACGAAACTTACTGTAGATACAACCGTCTGGTCGATTAATCACCGTGTATGTGAGGGGTATACTGTTCACGGGCGATTTTGTTGTCTTTAATTTTTAACCCCCCACGCTAAAAAAGAGGGGTGTTACATAAGCTGCTACTTATGTATCCGGAATCCGGGATTCCCAACTTTTTAAGCGTTATACCTGACCTCTATGGTAAATTTATACTAAGCAGAAACGTCCGCTAACGAAATTCTAAGTTTCGATCAAAATGGAAAATTGAAAAATTATTCGCCACGGGCGGGATTTGAACCCACGACCTCTGGAATCCGTTCATTGCTCTTATCCAACTGAGCTACCGTGGGTCCCGCCAGTGGCAACGAATCTTTCAATCCCTTCACTCTTCTAATTAACCTTAAGGAGGCTCGTAGCGACATCTACCGTGAAGTTGTTACAAACTTCTGATACGGCACCAACGTCCCAAGTTACATTGAGAATCGTTAGTAACAATGCGCTACTCCATTTTAACAGTAAATTTATACTAAGCAGAAACGTCCGCTAACGAAATTCTAAGTTTCGATCGAAGAGGAAAATTTAAAAATTATTCGCCACGGGCGGGATTTGAACCCACGACCTCTGGAATCCGTCGATTGCTCTTATCCAACTGAGCTACCGTGAAACCAACCAACTGAAATCCCGCCCGTGGCGAATAATTTTTCAATTTTCCTCTTTGATCGAAACTCTATGGTAAAATTTGAACTTTTTTAAATACTGGCCGCTATAATTTTTTCTCATGTCCGTTAGTCTTTTATTTTTGGGGGGTTTAAAATATCATGTCGTTGCAAAAATGGCAACTTAGTCGTGAAAATATTCGTGCTATGATTTATTACGGTTTTCGTCGTGGCTTAACGCACCAACAGTGCATAGGTCAACTAACTTTGACTTTTGGCGATGAAGCTCCGTCAAAAACGACTGTGTAGCACTGGTTTAGTGAGTTCAATCATGGACGTAGTATGCTCACGGATGAAGTTAAGGAAGATCGCCTGAAATCTGTCGTTGTACCACAAAATATTGAAGCTGTGCGAGAACTCATAATGCATGACCGTCATGTTACGTATTGCGAGATAGAGGCGACTCTGGGAATATGTATCACGAGCATTGATAAGATATTACATGAACAGTTAGCTGTACAAAAAATTTGTTGGCGGTGGATACCGCACAATTTAATTAAGGCTCAAAAAGAGGCTCGCGTCGAAAGGTGCAAGAAAATGTTGAAGAAATATAACTGTGGTGACTCAAAGGCTGTTTATAATATCTACACAGGTGATGAATCCTGGATCTATGCGTATGATCCCGAAACTAAACAACAATCAACAGTGTGATGAAATTTGGTACCTACATGGGTTTTATCCTAACTTTCATCCCCTATTTCATCCCCTTAGGGAATGATTTTCGGAATAAAAACTATCTAATGTCATTCTTCAGGACTCAAACTACCTTTATACCAAATTTCATCTAAACGGGATCCATCCAAATTTTCACCCCCCATTTCACCCCCTTAGGGAGTGATTTCCGTAATTAAAACTTAATAACTACTTTCCAGAAAATTAATTAATTGTTAAAATTAATATAAAAACTATCCTAAGTTATAGCTAGAATAATAATGTACCTATAAAAAATGTTTTATATATTTCCGTTCATGGGATGCTGAGAACATTCGTAACAACACAAAGCTTTGTTTCAAACTGGCTGATTCTTTTTTTAATTTAGAGATTTATTAAAGGTAGAGATAACAACGACATTCAGTATTTAACTTATAGTTTATTTAGTTTTTTTTTTACAGTTCGTTGATAAATATAGTACATAGGGTAAGTGCACCAGTGAATTAACGCTTAAGGATATTTTTGACTTTAAAAATTGCTTTATGTAAGATAGCTATACTTAATATCGGCCGTGACTGTTTGTACAGCTCAAACAAGTATTCTAGTTTGCTTAAATTACTTTGCTTTTGCAATAAGTTTCCATAATTTTAGGTAGAAAAATGGAAAATCACCAGTGAATGAACAGGGTTTTCTAGTAAATGAACAACAAAAAACCAGTGAATGAACTACTGTTATAGTTATGGTTTGTTGGTTTAAATTGCTGTTTAGCGATTTTGTTTGGAGTATCTCGATATACCAACACACAGGATGGTAGTTAATGGTTTTCTTTTTCTAAAACAATTAAAAAACTGTAACAAATGTTCGTTCATTAACTGGTTCCAAGAAACCAATAAATGAACTAGGTAATTATCGGTCGATGTTCATTTACTGGAAATCTATAAACCAGTGAATGAACTAACTTTATGTTCGAAAATGAGGTTTGTTCGAACACTGGACCAACGATGGACAAACCATTGGTGGTTATGCTACTAAAAACTAAATCTTATTACAATAACTAGAACATAAGATTTTGCGAAAACATTAAAACAGACGTTGCCAGTGAATGAACACTCCTGTTCATTCACTGGATTTTAATTCTAGTTATAGAACACCTTCTAAAAAACGAGAATCTAAACTTAAATAACTTAAAAAGATGTTTGAATAGCACAATTTCGCTCTTATGATTTCCAAAAACCACACACCACAAGTTTCAAGTTTATAAAACTAGTACAATGGCACATCAAATAAAAGGTAACAATCTTGTCCCTTTATTACCGGCTCATACAAAAAATCCACGCCCATAGCCCGTCAACTTTAAGCTTCGCTCATTTAGTAACTGTTGCGACTGAGTTGATATAAATGTTACAAAACCCTTACAGTGAATGCTTCTAATCGAGAAAAAAATACCCGGTATGCTAGACATATACAGAACTCTTAATTTAAGCAAATAATCAGGTTTTCGTTCATTCACTGGATTCGTTCATTCACTGGTGCACTTACCCTATACATATATTCATATTCAGTAATTACCAGTAAAATAATATTTTAATTAGACTCAATACATTTACATACATATTCTCAATAGGTAATCTAAATAATTAATTAACTTGTATTCTTGGCAACGTTGTACCCAATTAGTTCCATATTAATTTCAGGCTAAGCATATTAATATTTAATATTTGATCAGGTACACACTAATTATATTAGATAATTAATTAGAGTTAATTAATAATATGAATAATGAGCTTAATCAACAATTTTCATTGATATTGTCCATACCTAATCCATTAACTCTACTCATCGTCATCCTCCTAGCGTTATTCCCGGTTGTGTCCTAGAGGAGCCCGGGGTCCGCTTTGACACCTCCAAGATTTGGCATAGGCACTGTTTTACGAAAGCGACTGCCATCTGACCTTCCAACCCAGAAAGAAAACTAGACCTTATTGGGATTAGACCGATGACCGAAAAGATATTTCATACTTATATAAGAAAAAAAAATTGGCCAAGTGAGAGTCGGACTCGCGCACGAAGGGTTCCGTAACGTAATCTATAAAAAAAACGGCCAAGTGCGAGTTGGACTCGCGCACTAAGGGTTCCGTACCATTATCTTTAAGAACGGCAAAAAATCACGTTTGTTGTGTGGGAGCCCCCATTGAAAAAATATTTTATTTTGTTTTTAATATTTGTTGTTATAGCGGCAACAGAAAAACATAATCTGTAAAAATTTCAACTCTCTAGCTATCACGGTTCTTGAGATACAGCCTGGTGACAGACAGACGGACGGACGGACGGACAGCGAAGTCTTAGTAATAGGGTCCCGTTTTACTCTTTGAGTAGGGAACCCTAAAAACCGCAAAAAATTAACGTTTGTTGTATGGGAGCCCCCTTCAATGTTTATTTTATTCTGTGTTTTAGTATTTGTTGTTATAGCGGCAACAGAAATACATCATCTGTGAAAATTTCAAATGTCTAACTGTCACGGTTCATGAGATACAGCATGGTGACAGACGGACATACAAACAGACGGACAGCGGAGTCTTAGTAATAGGGTCCCGTTTTACAAACAACTGATACAAGCCGGGGTTCGGACCCACAACCTCCAGATTGAAAGTCACGATTGATTGATTGATTCTCACCATCATGTTAAAAAAAATAGCTGCGACATTGCAATCGCTCATGAATCGCCCGCGAACAGCGCGCCTTAATGCACGTATGCAATCCGATTAAGGTCGGCGTCCACGCGCGTTTTTGCCGGCGCCGCGCGATCTCCCATTTCCTTTCTCGCAAGATTGATGCTGCGGTGGACGGCGCGCCTTAAACGTGAACAAACACCGTTTTTGTTATGATTTACGATTTTCCTTTGAAATGTAGGTACTGCGATATCCTTTCAATATTAAATTCGTTGTAGATTTCAGTACGATAATTGAGAAAAGAGAATACGACTTGATACATTGCCTATTGCATAATTGACCGAGCATATTATAGCGATGAGTTTGTCGGATAGGGTTGCTGACAAAAAACAAAACTAAAAAATATGACTGCTAGAATAAGTATGTACAGTCAAAGAATTTAATTTCCTACCCACTTTGGACTTTGTCAAAGTGACGTAATCAATCAAAACGTAAGAGACTTCTTATGATTTTATTTACAGTGTCACTTTGAAATACCTAGTCCTAAATGGGTAGGAAATTAAATTCTTTGACTGTACATACCTACTATGAAAATATCGCATGATTATAATTTATTGACATTAACATTATTCTAAAAAGAAATGTTAATATAAGTTGACATGTAAAATACAATATTTTATCAAGAAATATCGTATTTTACATGGCGTAGGTAGACTGGACAAGGTGGACTGATGACCTGGTAAAGGTCGCTGGATGCGGGTGGTGCAGGACCGGCCATTGTGGAACTCTTTGGGGGAGGCCTATGTCCAACAGTGGACGTCTTTCGGCTGACATGATGATGATGATGATGATCAAGAAATAAATGAATGAATGAATTTCCGAATTTGGCGATGCGGTAACAGTAGGTAAGTGTCAGTGTCAACTGTCAGTCAAGTCAGAATAGATTCTTTAAAACCTAAATCACGCTGGAGTTTGCTATTGACCGCCACCGCCACCGCGCCAGTGTGATACAGGCCTCACTAAGCCCCTACATTTTAATTAGTTCTTCCTGATTGACGCGTGATGCGACGAAACGGTCACATCACACACGGACACACAGGTCAAATCATCATCATCATCATCAGAAAGAAGTCTACTGCTGGACATAGGCCTCCCCCAAAGAGTGCCACAGTGACTGATCCTGTGGCACCCGCATCCAACCAGGTCATCAGTCCACCTTGTGAGGGGCCTACCCACGCCGCGCCTTCCGGTACGTGGTCGCCACTCGAGAACCTTTCGGCCCCAAAGGCCATCGGTTCTACGTGCAATGTGCCCCGCCCACTGCCATTTAAGTTTAGCGATTGGGAGGGCTATATCGGTTACCTTGGTTCTGTTGCGTATAGCCTCATTTCTGATTCACGCAAATGATGCGGTAAAAATATGGCCAGTTATTATTGCTCAAACCCCTCAGTGTTGCCAGTAAGCTAGACTTTTTTTTTATACTATGACGGTGGCAAACAAGCTTACGGCCCACCTGATGGTAAGTGATTGCCGTAGCCTATGGACGCTTGCAATGCCAGGGGTGTTAAATGCGTGTTGCCGACTGCGTTGCGAGACTTCGTAAAATTGGCCTAGGTGCAAAATAACACAAGGCTAAAGGTGTATCTCACTCATTAAGTTAGGCAAATGCCTTGAAAATACTTACCTAGATTTTTTCAAATTAACAGGGACTACAGACGAAGACTGCCAATTTCATCCCATAGCGGTCGCATGAGGAAAGAAGTATTCTATCCGATTATGTAGGTATATACTCGTACCTAACAATGGTGGTGAAAAGGTTAACACCGCCCTAAATGTACACGGCAGTATAAGTAGCACAGTTTTGTATCTCCACCATGTCTCCCCTCAGCCACACCTGCCCCATCTATCTAAAGCTTTACATTTAATTAACACAATAAATATACTGCGTGGGCCCCTACTAAACCATTACCAAAAAAGTCTTAACTGTCTTTGAAATTCGAAGGCGCTTAAGACGATTTTTAGCTTTAAAGTTTTCTCGCCAACTAATCACGGCATCCTTGAGACTGGTTTCTTAAGGAGATTAATAAGGGGGTAGTGTTTTGATTTAGGCGTTAGGGTGTGTCGTGATTGTTAGATGTTTTGCATAGCCATTTGGCCCAAAAACACTGCCCTAAGTTGACATCATCCTCCTCCTACCGTTTACTCAGGTGAGCTTGAAATACCGGTATTTTCCAGAACCAGTATCGTGACCTTGAACAATAAACCGGTATTAGACTTGAGGTACCCGTACAAAGGGTTGATGGTATTTACCGGTTTTTAGCAGTAAATGCTAAATCGCTTCTCGTTCGCCGCCGCCTCAGCTGGCAACTCCGCGCTCTTTGTTTGTAGATGCCGATGCCGCCGCCGCCGCGCCGCGCACTCGCACGAATCGGCAACGTCGCATACACGAGTACGAACCTTTATAAAGAACCGGTATTTTTCGGAGCTAATACCGATATTTTCCTTTACCGATACTCTGGAACCAAAAAGACGAAAACCTATATATACCGGTATGTTACAGGTATTTTCGGTATCAGTCAATTGGCGTAGACACTAGTTTTACAAAAACGACTGCCATCTGATCTTCCTACCTGAGATATAAAAAGACCTTGTTAGCATTAAGTAGTTTTCCTTCACCGAAAATGTACTGTTACATATGACATTTCGTACTATAAGTTTTTTTAATCCATTGCTACGTGCCGATTTTCGAACCCACGGCCTCGGATTCAAAATCGCATACATTAACACTCGGCTATGAGAATCTATATAAACAAAATATTTTGATGAGTTAATTTTGATAGTTGTTTCATTGAACGTGCGAGCGATGCGAACGAAGTTCTATGCTTCAGCTTGGGTCGAAAATCGTTCGTATGTCCGATGTCCGGTTGTCGCGCCGTCCGGCTGTTGTCCTCTACAGGTCGCATTTCTCAATCGATTCTCGTGAAATATTGTGAGCAGATTCGATAATGATACCTTCCTATAGTTTGTTTTTGTATAGATTCAGTTTTTGGAAATTTTATATTTTGTTTTTTTGAACACAGACTCTGGGTTTCTATAGCGCACAGAGCCGCTAGTATATAAATGCACGTAAATCTCATATGCATTATATATTTCACTCGTGTAGGTACAGCATCGCAAGCGTTTTTATCGCCAGCAATAAAATGTTCTCCTTTAAAACACCCTCCTAGCATGTTTGTTACTGGGAGATAGCCAGTTGCCGCTGACCATCGACGAGCGTTAGTTATGGGGGAATTATTCTTCACGGGCGGCATTAGCGACGGCTGCCACCGATGTGAGAATACAGGAATACGGTGTGTTGGTTGTTTGTTTCGGTCGGAATAGGGACTGATTTTGGTTACGGTTATACCGGTATGAAACCGGTATTTTATTACGGTACCGTTATGTTGTAAAGGTTATGCACGCCGCGCGAACATAACGGTACCGTAACCGTTTTAAATAACGGTTAGCGGTATCAGTTTTAAATTATACCAAAACCTTTATAATACCGGTATTATAAAGGTTATCGAGAAAAGTAAGCGAGCTGGCACTCTACAGAGGAAGCATTGGCTACTAAACATTTAAAGAACAAAAGACAAAACGGCAGTGCCTTTGCCGGCGGTTTGGCAACAACGCCAGGCCAAAGTCGATATATCGGCACCTTTAAAAACCGGTTACGGTACCGGAAAAAATAAAGGTACCTTTATATTTCGATAGCGAAATATAAAGGTTCCGCTACCGAAACCGATATTTGACAACCGATATGACGTCATACCGTTAAAATAGAATACCGGTATTTTTCGGTTATGCAGTCCCTAGTTTGCAACCCCAAACTGGGCAGGACACCTTGCCAGGCAGAGCGATGGCAAGTGGATCAAAATCGTGTCAGATTTGTGGCCGCTTTTAGATAAAAGAAGCGTCGGCCGTCCACCAGCTCGATGGGACGATGATATTAGGAAGACCGTGTGTCACTCTCGGATATAGATAAGGCTAGCTCAGGCTCGGGTCAGGTGGCGTACTCCAAGAGAGGCCTATACTCAGCAGTGGACAATTACGGGCTGGGAATGATGATGATGAAAGAGGCAAGAGACCGTCTGACTCTTAGCATTTTGTCTGCTTCTTCTTTGGGTGCCTGCCGCTATCACAGTTTGCTTATCAATATGGTGATTTCCGCCTTCGACACAGTAGACAAAGAATGAGTGTTTTTTTGGAATCAGTCATGATATTCTTCTGTTGACGTTTCTGCTGCCTTGGAATTTTCTCTGGTATCTACGTTCCTAATTTTTCCTCCTGCTTATCTTATCTTATCTTATCTAGGTGAGGGCCCTTTCGGATGCACTTCGACCCAGTGGGATCTTTTGTACATTTGCCCTCTCCTTTATACCTCCTCCCAGGCTATCCTCCTGCTACTATCCGTCTCTTTATTTCGTGTGTTGTACCTACATATCTCTCTCTATCTCATCCGTATACCTACATCTGCCATCCTGTGTATCTGACTGTGTCAACTGTGTGTCTGACCTTGTTATCTATCTTTTCATCTACGAGTATGTATATAAGTTGTAAGTCTGACTGAGCGTGCATGCATGTGATGGTCAGTTAGCCTGTTTCTTTATTTGTCTATTTGTTCGTTCACCATCTACCATTACCTCCACCATCAATATTTTTGTTTGTTGCTTTGTCTATCAATTTTTACAATCTTTATATTAACTTGACCTGTTCCTATGTATGTAAATATGTAAGTAAGTTGTCCGTCAAAATTTGCAATCCATTTTTCAGTCACTTGCCGTTGCCTATATCCGATTGAGCTGAAATTTTGGGTATTAGTATTGTTTGGATGACACTTCAATATTATGGTATACCTGGAGACAGAAGATGGCCGTGGGAATTCAGTATTTAACCGACGTAATCCCGTTGAGTTTGGGCTCGTTAGAATCGTCTCAATCAGTAAATAGTTGATGATGGTATACAGAAAAGTACAGTTGGCAATAAAATATTTTCATTTTAGATTCTATCTGTGTGTCACTCTGTTCACTTTATTTGCCATATGTATATTTGTCTTTTTGTCCATTGATCTTTTTATCTATTACTTAAACGTTGTCAAAATTAGACTTGCAGTGAAGGACTTTTTGGCTTTTCTGTAATGTATTAAAATCGAATCCCTAATGGTTTGTTAAAATTCGACACAACATCGACATAAAATAAATCTTATCGTAAGTGCATTACATCAGCACAGGAGCACCCAACGCACATTACTCTTCAAAAACTCTACACCATCAAACAAACTGTATTCATTTTCCCGTGCACAAAGCAAACCTTTCCCCACAAAAGCGTAAACTTGCTCGTTACCGCCTCATCCATCTAGTAGCTCCGGCGCCCATGCAAAATGTAAGAGATAGGGAGATACCAGGAATAAAAATAGGGGATGGTGTGAACAGCCTTAAATCATCGCAGTGATTTAGATAATGGCCAGTGAGGTCCTCGTATGAGCAATTTTTCAGGTTTGTTGATGTTTATGAGGTAGGGATCAACATGGAACTAATCTTACACTTAATATTGTAGTCCTAATACTGTAGCGCCGTAAATACACGGGTCTCACAGACCAGCATTTGTTTGCTGCCTTTGCGGTCGAGACTCTCGGGCCGTGGAGTCCAGATGCCCACCAACTGGTCAGGACGCTGAGTCGTAAGCTCGTCCAGACCACTGGGGACCACAGAGCTGGCTCGTTCCTCACTCAACGGATCAGCATAGCGATCCAGAGGGGAGAACGCAGCCAGCCTAATGGGGACCCTGCCGCAGGGGCCCGATCTGGGAGACGTAATTTAGTTTTAGTTTAGTTTAATTATTATTATTATTGTGATTAAAATTGAACATTTACTTTTTTTGACTTACTATTATCTAGTGCATTTGTGCATATGAAAGGTATCGATAAATAAAAAACATGTGATAAATTTTAAATACAAAATACTGTCCTAAATTTAAACTTTGTTTAGTTAGATTTAGGAAATGGGTCAATCCTCAAAGACTGACTCTACTCAATACAAGTTGATCAACAAGCATAAACAATTCCAAAAACTGTATCTCAACTACGGAAAGGTAACTGAAAAAAATGTTTTTTGATATGAAACGTAGCTTATGCCTCCCGGAGCATAATTTCCCATCAATTAAGAGGGCGCTCGTTTTTTGGTCAGGAATAAGCGAGAATGACGGATTTTTGACGTTGTAATTCTAAGAAACGGAGAGCTTTTTCTAGATCCTGATTACTTATTTGCATAGGTAAACTCCTCACATTGGTCCTAGCCGCCTCCAATTTACGAATTACTGAATACTTTAACCGAAAATACCCGATTACCGACAGTAGTTTTCTGAAGAAAGCGCAGAGTCATAAGTTTGAGCCCCTAATACTCCATGATGTTATATGAGAACCTACTTGTTTTATTCTATTTTCACTAGCGTAATATGTTGCCATTGCTCCTAGCCGCCTCGAATTTTCCTTATTCTGCACGTATATATATGTAAACTGTTCTCAATTACACCATATTTGTCAGCAAAATCTTACTGAAAACTCAAGGATTTTCTCATTATTGTTGAATTATTTGTGTATTGAATCTTACACAACATTAAAGTTCATGCTTGTACCAACAAGATCCAGTCCAAAAAATATAACTTTAGTCAGAATTTATATTTATAAATAATTATTCAAAACTAGTATAAATTTACCGTCGCGCGGGAATATATCTCAGTACCGGCTGAATAGCCCTCCGAGACAGACGTGTACTGTGTTTATTTGTGGCTATTCACGAAGCTAACCGGCGACTCTTCAGATAAAATAATATTATTTTGATCTCCGACTAGGCATAGTTGTTACCAACCTCGGGGTCAAACTATACTGGGGATACATTCGTGAGGCTAATCGAGACAAGTTATGAATTGCATAGCTGCCAGATAAGACGTAGTGTAGCGAAAAGGCTCAAACCCACAGTATACGTAACATTTAAAATTGAACCTTCTACCTAAAACAAAAGTCATACATTTCAATGGTGATGTCTTGTGGGTTGGATCCTTTTGTCTAAACTACGCGTTCTATAGTCAATTATTATTGTACGAGTGATCGTGATACTTGATAGATTTAATTTATTTACTTGTTACTATCAGTCCACCTTGTGGAGGGTCCGCTGCAGTTTCCGGTACGTAGTCGCCTCTCGAGAACCTCCCCGCCCCAACGGCCATTATGATTAGTTAGTATGTATGTATGTATGTTAGTTTGGGCGAAATCTTCAAATTAGGTACAATTATCTTCTTATATTAAGTATCTTCGGTGACAATGCCATAATATCATAGAGCTGGTCTGATGATGGAGTCGGAAGGTGGCCATAGCAACTCCTAAACTCAACAAAATAAAGCCATCGAATTTTGGCTCATTTATTTGGTCATGGCACGGCAAGACTTGGATGCTGGATGATTTCCAGAGTCTGATGATGGAGCTGGAAGGTGGTCATGGAACTCCTAAACTAAACTAGATAAACCCATCTAGTTTGGGCTCATCTGTTTTGTCTTGGTAAACACTTTGGTGATGGATGATTTCCAGGATCTGATGATGGAAGGTGGTCATGGGAACTCCTAAACAAAAATAGATAGACCTATCTTGTTTGGGTTTGTGTGATTTGTCTGTACAAGTACCCACGAACCAGCGACATAATATGCAGGGTTATTGAAAATAACAAGATGAATAAAAAACTTTTTAAAAAACAAGCTTATATGGCGTTTGTTAAGTACAGCACGATCCTACCTTACATTTAGTTATTATTTTTGTTTATATATAATAATAACACACACCGGGGGTTTACACTGAAAAGGGAGATTTTTACGTGGTTTTATTACATTTCCGAGTCATCATCATCATCATCATCATCATATCAGCCGAAAGACGTCCACTGCTGGACATAGGCCTCCCCCAAAGAGTGCCACAATGGCCGTTCCTGCGCCACCCGCATCCAGCGGACTCCCGCGAC
The DNA here is from genome assembly GCA_963854355.1 of Epinotia brunnichana. Taxonomy (NCBI): domain Eukaryota; kingdom Metazoa; phylum Arthropoda; class Insecta; order Lepidoptera; family Tortricidae; genus Epinotia; species Epinotia brunnichana. The sequence continues at coordinate 26,365,298 of OY977950.1, read as the reverse complement.
CTTTACCAGGTCATCAGCCCACCTTGCGGGGGGCCTACCCACGCTGCGCCTTCCGGTACGTGGTTGCCCTCAAGAACCTTTCCACCCCAACGGCCATCGGTTCTACGTGCAATGTGCCCCGCCCACTGCCACTTAAGTTTAACAATTCGGAGGGATATATCGGTTACCTTGGTTCTGCTGCGGATAGCCTCATTTCTGATGCGATCGCGCAGAGAAACTCCCAGCATACCCCTTTCCATTGCCCTTTGAGTGACTTTGAGCCTTCTTATGAGGCCTATAATAAGCGACCACGTTTCCGTGCCATATGTCATCACTGGCAACACACACTGGTCAAAGACTCTCGTCTTGAGACACTGCGGAATATTGGACGAAAAGATGTGCCGTAGCTTCCCGAATGCTGCCCAGCCGAGTCGGATTCGACGATTGACCTTCCCTTCGACATTTCCGAGTATCACTCTTTATTTCGAAATAAATGTTAAAAAAACCGGCCAAGTGCGAGTCGGACTCGCGCACGAAGGGTTCCGTAACATTATCTATATCTAAAAACGGCAAAATATCTATATCTAAAATCACGTTTGTTGTATAGGAGCCCCCTGTAGCCTAGTTAGTAACTTGGAAGTGACTCTGCCTACGAAGCTGGAGGTCCCGGGTTCGAATCCCGGTAAGGGCATTTATTTGTGTGATGACCACAAATATTTGTTCCTGAGTCATGGATGTTTTCTATGTATTTAAGTATTTATTTATCTATATAAGTATGTTTATCGTCGTCTAGTATCCATAGTACAAGCTTTGCTTAGTTTGGGGCAAGGTCGATTTGTGTAAGATTGTAAAAGAAAAAGAAACAAATAAAAACTAAAATAAAAATAAAAAAGATGTATTGTTTTTTAGTATTTTTTGTTATAAATAGCGACAACAGAAATACATCATCTATGAAAATCTCTATCTATCACGGTTCATGAGATACAGCCTGGTGACAGAAGGACAGACAGACATTCAGACAGACAGACGGACAGCGGAGTCTTAGTAATAGGGTCCCGTTTTACTCTTTGAGTACGGAATCCTAATAAGTGACATAGGTTTTAGGCTCAGAACATAAAAAAAGGGAGAAGTGCCGTACTGCTTAATTTCAACCAAAACCGATGTCCCCAGTTTTCTCCCACCGCAGCGCCCACAGGCACACACATTGAACCGTGTAAAAACAAAGACTCGGGCGTTGCCAGTGAGTCTACGGCAACATGCAAACAAGGGCTGTGATTGGCTTAAACGCACTACACTAGGGGGGCGACAAACGTTAAAATTATGTTTTATCGACATTGATATTAAAATTAATATTATGTTATGATATTGATGGGTAACAACTTCAACAACATGGTAAGTTTATGTGGTGGTATTTAAACTTCTAGCTACAAGTTTAAATAACACGTGTTGTTAACTTACCATAAATCGCAAAAGTAAAAAATATTGACGAATACCTACAGAGTAACATAAACGGCTTTTTATAAGTTCGTGTTCACATACATTTAAAACTCTGGTCACATCGATATTTTTGACCTGTAGGTACCAGGCCGATCCGACTCGCATTTTGGCGCGAAATAATATGTCCATTACTCATATTACGAGATTTAAGGCTAAGGGCGAGTATCCACCAAAGATGTGCGAAGATGTGTTACCATACATTTTACACCTAGATTTCAAGCAAGCGAGGTGTCAAATATTCGAAAATTGTACGGCTCTTATTAAGTGGTTGGAAACATTTTTCTTGAAAATGTTACGAACACATTAACTCTTCTCTGTACAGGAAACCAGTTAGGACCTCTGCCAGTAGCATCTATCCATTTTTTTAGAACCTAATCGGATTCTTTGGAAAACTGTAATAAGAAACCGAGATTTCTTCTTCAATTATCACATTTGAAATGAAAGTAAAAAATACTCATTTAAAAAAAAAATTGGTAATAATATCACATTTTAAGTTGTTCTGAAGCCATTTGCAACTAAATTATATACTTGTATATACAATTTTAATATGTCTATTTACCGTTTATACTGCAACTTAGTGAAAATCTTATTAGTAGGTACCGTAAACATTTTGTGCCTTTTAATCTTATTAGTTACCTTTAAGATAGGCACCCAACCAAAACAAGTAATTAAATAAAATAAAACAGCGAAAGTAGTCGAAATAAAATAACTAGTATGATATCGTACTTCTATTTTATCGATTACGCGTAAATTGTAACTGCACTTTGGCACCACTCTAGTTTGCGACGCCAAGCAGCGGCCGTACCACTAAAAAATTCAAGCATCGTCCATATCCATAGTGGTTTAATACATTGCGCCGTGGTTTACTGTATTGAACGATCAATGTACAACGCATAGAACAAAAATATGCTTTTTCGTTCGATATGTTAGTTCGATCCCGAGAAATGATGCGGCGTTGCGTTTATTTATTAAAATATTAGTTTTTACTGACTTAAGTGAAAATACTAATACTCACATGTGGTGCGTGACTATTCATGTAGGTTTTAGTTTCATTCCTATTTTTGCATGTAACCTCGCTACAATTCGGCATTTTGAGTAAACGTGGAATAACATTTCAGATTCACGGCAAATTGCGACTAACATGCGGTGGGCAGTGACATGCCCATTTGGCCATGTCGCACCGACACGCGCCAAGCCCCCGTTTCATATCTATTCCTTTTTATCATCTGAGGTTTTAGGCTTTTGAATAAAATCACGCATTAATTAATTGCATTCTAGATAAAAAGCTGTGTTTGTATAATTTATAATTTTCAGTTCCTTTGGTAAGAAACGGACATAGCAATTTCTATGAAGGGCCGTTTTTTTTTACTGTCCATAACAAAAAAAAAATTCTTCAAGAAATGAATACGTAAGTACCCAGTAATTTCCTAGTAGTGGGTCTACTTGTATAATTTCATTACATTACTATATTTAAATAAGACTCAGATAACATGCAAACTATTAATATCCGTAAAACAAATTATTATTCTTATTACTGACAACTTTAAAACTCGTTAGTTTATTTTATACTAAAAAAACGAAACTAAATATACTTTGTCATATCATAGTATTTTAATACAAATACAAAACTTGTGCTCAAAAATCAAATACTTACTTTATTCAAGTTATCTAACTTCGCTAACATGATGTTCTAGAACATCATGTTAGCGAAGTAATACTTACCACTTTTTAGTGCAAGTATCAATATCGGTCACGGAGTGAATTCCAACGGTGCGCTATACAGCTATTTGCATCGGCAAGCTCCGCGGTTAGTTCTATCCCGATCGCACTTACATATAGCTAGAAAGGGACGGCACCCGCGGCTGGTGCGATCTCGCTGTGCATGTGGGGGTTAGGTACGTTTGTGTGGGTGGTAGTAGTATTTACACACACAAACGCACTACGCGTGTCAAAATACCGAATTCTGAGCGAGCGCTTTTTTGAAGAGCACTCTTAACACCTCATTTTTAAAAACCGGTTCAGTATCTTAAACGCTACGGTGCAACACACGTCAATACAAACAGACTGTTATATAAACCTCAAAGTCACGTTATCGCTATGCTGACGTCGTTGCCGGTCAGCCTGTCGCAGCCAACCGGAGGGACGCACTGTCAAGGGTGCGTGAAGACGGGGTTCCTCCAAAAGAGAAGCCCCCTCGCACCGATGTGGATAAGGAGGGTTTCATATCGGTTTCAAGAAAGCGCAAGCCGCGAAAAAGTCAGTGTGGGTTGGTTCTGGTCTGCGGGTTGCCACGCCGAGTAAGGCGCTGTACGTGTCGCGCCTGCATTACTCCGCCACGGCTGATGACATGGTGGAGTATATTCAGCAGAAGACTGGGTACTCGCTGAGGGTTTTTCAGCTGCGTTCGCGCCACTACGTGCACTTCAGCTCGTTTGTGGTGCGCGTGCGCTGCAGGAGACCATCGCGTGTGCTGACTTCTGGCCGAAGGGTGTCGTGTTTCGGCGGTTCCGGGGCAACCTACCGAATTCTACACCGGAATTGACGATGCAACGGAGCCACACTGTTTCGTCGCCTTAATAATAATTAGTTTTTAATTTTATAATTGTACATATGTACCTATGGTAGTCCTTAAGGTATTTGTAACTATATGGGCTTTAGATGCCTGAAATAAATGGTTTATTATATTATATTATTATATTATAACATATCCCTTCCTTTTGGCTTTGCCATAATCGGGCAAAAACACAATAGTAGTGTTTTTCGCCGTAGTCTTCTCTCCAAATGTAAGAGAGATTACAATTGATACGACTGATTGACAACCTCTGTAGCCTAGTAGGAAGTGTAGGTTGTTGTATAATAGTACATTATGATACAAGTGTGCTATGTTGGTCATTACACTCGAGTCGGTTTTTTAGCCTGAGCCGAGAAGTGTAATGACCAATGCTCACGTGTTTCATACGACGTTTTTCAACACATTTGCGAGGAAAAAAAAAATAATAAAAAATGAAAATGTTAAAAGATATGTAATGAAAAGGCACTAGTGCGATAATGTAATGTAAAAGTCACGGCATGGGTAAAACACCTTTTCAACACACCTGCTCGTAAAGTAGGTCTTATTACAGCGTATTTACACTGATAATGCAGAATATTACCCATGCCGTGCCTTTTACATTACATTATCGCACTAGTGCCTTTTCATTACATATCTTTTTAAATATTAGCAAAATAATGCAGAATATTACCCATGCCGTGACTTTTACATTACATTATCGCACTAGTGCCTTTTCATTACATATCTTTTAACATTTTCATTTTTTTTTTTCCTCGCAAATGTGTTGAAAAACGTCGTATGAAACACGTGAGCATTGGTCATTACACTTCTCGTCTCCATTAAGCCTTCGCCTTCGGCTCAGGCTTAAAAACCGACTCGAGTGTATTGACCAACATAGCACACTTGTATCATAATGTACTATTTACAGATCTCCTTCCGAAACAGATACTGGCAGTTAATAACTTTGAATTTGGAATCGTAACGTCATCACTGTTTAAATAGTTGTAGCTCTAGTATAAGTTTTATCGATCATATACGTTTTCGATCGCGTTTGTGTTTTGTTCAATTTGTATGGCAACGCGAACAGCGCCTCTGGTGGTAACTAATAGTTACTACCAGAGGCGGTAACTATTAGGAACTACGCGTTGCTATACAAATTGAAACTAAACGCAAACGCGTTCGAATACGTATATGTATCGATAAAACTTATACTAGAGCTACTGCAATACTGGTGGCTTCAGGTATCGTGTGATTGTGGAATAAGAAAAACTTTGTGAGTATGTCAAAATCTCTATGATAATCAACAGTGATCGGATCTAGGATGCAATTTCCCGGGGTTTAAGTTCGTAATATTAAGGTGGATATGACTTACAATCCCGCGACTTTTTTTGTTACTTATCTTTACAAAAAGGTAAATAACTTTTAATTTTAAGTAGTTTACAGTATAAAATTAACAGAAAATGTAATAACAACAAAAATGTTTACAGTACCTACTGCATGGAAGAACTGAACGTATCTTGTATGTCTTATCTTTTATGTATTTTTATTATTCTTATGTGTTTACCAGGGTATACAAGAAAAAGTAATAATAGTTAATAGTTCACTATCACTATTTCGTTAATTTTATCACCAGGGCTCGAACTTTTAGTGCCGATGACGTTGCACTGCACCGCACATAGGATGCCATCAAATAGTCTTTTCGTAAACAATAACCACTTATCAACCTCTTTTATTAAATGAAATGGCCACTTGAAATGAGCATGAGACATTGTCAATCAAATCGAGCCCTGCTTATCACATTCTCAACTTATCGACAAATAATAATAATTTCAGTTATATACCCATTATTAGACGATTCTAGTGTGCTTTAAATATTAAGTGACGTATTTTTTTAATTTACAATAGCCCATTTCCCAAAATCCCGGGAGATCCGAGACACATCCACGATAAACATAACGTTTGAGGTCGTTCACCCCAAATTGCATCCTAGATTCCGATCACTGATAATCAATGATGATAATATAGAAAACGAAGTATACTATCCCGTAGCCAAGTAGTAGTGAACCCTGCCCACGAAGCTGGTCACCAGTTCGAATCCCGGTAAGGGCATTTATTTGTGTTATGAGCATGAATATTTGTTCCCGAGTCTTGGATGTTTTCTATGTAGGTACATACATAAGTATTTATGCATCTGTATAAGTATACAGTGATCGCATCAGAAATGAGGCTATCCGCAGCAGAACCAAGGTAACCGATACAGCCCTCCGAATCGCTAAACTTAAGGTGGTTCGATTGCCATACAAAGCGTTATTTGACATTCGCAGGCTAACGGCGTGATATTTTAAGAAACTTATGTAACAAACTTTCATCAATTGGCTTCCCATTTGCGCCAAATTTCCCCTTTCTTAGAATAAACTTGTATAAACTAGATTAATTTGAGAAAAATAGTTTTCCCAAAATATCACGTCCCAAACTAATTTCTCAAATTAATCTAGTTTATACAAGTTTATTCTAGGAAAGGGGGAATTAGGCGCAAATGGGAAGACTATTTATGAAAGTTTCTTACATAAGTTTCTTAAAATATCACGCCGTTAGCCTGCGAATGTCAAATAACGTTTTGTATGGCAATCGAACCACCTTAAGTGGCAGTGGCTGGGGCACATTGCACGTAGAACTGATGGCCGTTGGGGCGGAAAGGTTCTAGAGTGGCGACCACGTACCGGAAGGCGCGGCGTTGGTAGGCTTCCCACAAGGTGGACTGATGACATGGTAAAGGTCGCGGGAGTCTGCTGGATGCGGGTGGCGCAGGACCGGTCACTTTTGAACTCTTTGGGGGAGGCCGTCTTTCGGCTGATATGATGATGATGATGATGATAAGTATACACGAGTATATCGTTACAAGCTAGTAGATACCCATAGTACAAGCTTTGCTTTGGGACTAGGCAGATTAGTCTACGATTGTCCCCAAGATTTTATTATATTCATTATTAATCTATTGTACCCAACCTTCAGTACCACTATAATAACAACACATCCGTACCTAATATCAAAGCAATAATATACATTATTGCCGAAGCGAGGTCGCTAAAAAGCAATTTTTCCGAGCCAAATTGCCGTTTCCGTCGAGGCATAGTTATGTTATACAGCCATATAATAATACAAGGAAATGAAATAACAAACAATCAAAGTCCTTTTTTTAATGTGCATTTGTTCTCGTATGTATATACTTATTTAACAATTAATATTCACATTTGATACCTAACGGATCTATTCGAAATAATGAAATATCATATTTATAAATGTGTATATAGAATAAATAGACCACAGAAATCCCCGAGAACCATTATAATATATGTAATGAAAGGAGTTTTTAAATCAGATAAGTAGTTTCGGAGGTTACCCCCTACACTACCCAACATACAAACCTAATAAGCTATGCACAAATAAACTTTTGTAATATTAGTAAAGATTATTTAAACATTAAATAAAATGATTGAAATAAATGTAGGTAATAAGTTAAATTCGGCACTAAGTAATAATTTTTTTTTCAATTTGTTTTATTTTATTGGTACTCAGAAAAAAACCATTTGAAACACAGACACTCTGTTTCCACTCACTCGTTAGCTTACAACGTTAAAAGACCTGTTTTTAAAACGTTAAAAAGTGTACATATATCATGAAATTCCGTTGCCCTTTTCATCCACTTCTGCGACGTAATATTTTTCGTTATTTGCATTTACGTACATACGTACGTATGTACGTAAACACTAGTTTTGTGACAATGAATCGAACAATGTTCTAATAACATAATTTTTGGACAAGCGAGCGAAGCGAACTTAATTCTCCGGTTCAGCTTGGGCATAAATGTTTTCGTATGTCCGTCTGTTTACCTCTCGGGTCGCATTTCTCAACCGATTCTCGAGAAATTTTGTAAACAGGATCAATAGGCAATTTTATAGGTTTTAGTTGACGAATAGTTTAAAGTGCTATATTAGCCCGATATGTTTGTATGGAAACTAACCCAAAGGGCTCTTTATGTACCTACCCCATTCTACATATATACATTATTATTACAAAGCAATCAAACTCCCCTTGTTTTGAACCCTTGCACGAAGAATCAATAGCGATTATATTTCAGGACTCCGTCAATAGAATATCGGGCCACAAATACCGTTTATACGACAAAATAGCTGCCAACTACCGAAACCATCTCTATTTCCATAATTTCCCAAGTGTACAGAACTGAAAACTAAGTTTTCCATGCAACCCTAACCACCTTTATTTTCATAAACATAAAGTTTAATTTTAGATACCCGAATGATGCGTTAACTTTGCGAGGGAGAAGAGAACCAAGTTATATTTGCGATTGAAAAAGCCTTAACATGCTATTTTCTAGGTTGATTTTGCTTTGATCGAATAGTATTGGACTTCGTATTGTTGTTGAAATATAAGAGCATGCCAATTCGAAGGTTTAGTTGTTACCTATAATGTGATATCATCTGATAGGTATAAGTTGTTTTTTTCTGGCGTAGTTTTTTTTGTGTGTCATTGTTTACTATTTGAGTACGTTATGCGAATATTTATGTTAGTTTTTGTATCAATATGGAAGTGATATTTAACTTGTGCTACATTTTTTTAATACTTCCAAGTTAGACTTCCCGTAAATTTATTGCGTACAACTTGCTCAATTGTAACGAAACTTTGCATATACAATGACATGAGTTATATCTATGTCTGTAATTACTGTAATTAGTTTCTATGGAAATACAGCAAAAACAAGTTTTGTACGAAAAACTAAAAATTGCTGTATTTTTACAAGCTTTTATTTACTTTCACCTGTCCCGTTGTCTCTCTGTCTGTCTGTCTGTAATAAAATCTTGCAAGTTAAATTTGACTCACTTCCGGTTTCCGATTGAGCTGAAATTTTGCATGCATAATGTATATCGCGTGACAATGCAATATTATGATGACTTGGAGCTGATCTGATGCTGGAGCTGGAAGGTGGCCATAGGAACTCCGCAATAAAACGACACAACCCCATCGAGTTTGGGCTCTTTAGAGTAGTCTCAATGTAGTTGATGATGGTATGCAGAAAAGTACAGTCGGCAATAAAAGCTTGTACCAAAAATGACATTATTGACAGAAACTTGTTTTTACTATGGTATCTGAAGCTACATAAACTAATTACAGACCTGGACGGTCTCAACTTATTCTAAGTACAAAGTTTCAGAGCAAACTAGCCAGTCGTTTTAAAATGTGAGCGTAACTACGTTTGTATGGAGAGTCGAGCTTACTGCGGACTCTTAACATACGTGCTCCCCTTCGAGTAAAAACGTCGAGCATGTCGCGTTGTTGAGACAAACTTTAGACCACAATAAAAGTAACAACGCCAGTATTTTCTCTAAAGCGCTCAACACTTGTACGAGCGTCCGTCGTTGTGTCGCAGCGGACAATGGTGCATTGTGCAGCTAAATGCGCATTCACGGCGTACAGACAACAGGGTAAATTGAGGCACTTGGCATGGGCGTTTAGCTCGTCTTTGGAATCCTCAGACTATAGGTACTTAGGTAAATATCCAAAATAGATGTGTGAAGCAGTTTTTCTAAGGGGCTCCACTCGCTTTTTGTCGAGTTTTGACGAGTTTTGAGTTGCTATTCCTTCGTCGAAACATAGCTGCGAGGTAAAAATATAATAATGAAATTATTTCTTCGCACGTTCGTGGTGGATATGCCGTTTTTTTGACCATGGGATAATTAATTAATATAAATTTAGTTTACCTTCTACCCTCTACAGTTTTCCGGTTGTAGGTACAGTCACATACATGAATATCTGTATTGACATTAGGGTCCTGTGCAGTCAAGGTCAAGAATATGTAATCACTCAATGTTTCATAAATATGTATACAACCTCATTGTTGCAGAAATAAGGTCTGTGTACATATTTTTGAGACTTTGTGGTGTATAAATAATAAAATATGACCCTTGACTGTACCGATATTTGTGTCCCTATTTATATAGGGCAAACCTTGGCTAATCTGTGATATGAAGATATTCGGTGATAGTTACTTTAAGGTCTAATAGCGGGGTTACTCGATATATTTACGCCTTGTAATAATTGCCAGTAGGTGGCGGCACTGTCATTCAACTTATTTACGTGCAGCAAGAATCCAAACGCATCCATCAAATTTGGCACCTAACCCCAAGAATTGGAGTAGGCACTAGTTTTATGAAAGCGACTGCCATCTGACCTTCCAAACCACGTAACGTATTGTACGCGCGTCAGGTAGATCTAAATTTCACTTTTAATATGGAAAAATGACAGTTAAATTGTACTAACGCGCGTTCGAAACGTTACGTAATTACCCCTCAGAGGGGAAACTAGACCAGTAGGTCGATCATGTAACGCATTGTAGGTACGTTAGATAGTTTTAAATGTCAAATTTTGTATGGAAAAATGACAGCTGCATTGTAGGTACTAACGCGCGTTCGAAACGTTACCTACGTTACGTTACGTTACCCCTCTGGTTAGGATTGGACCCGTTTCATCACGATGTTTTCCTTTACCAAAAAGCTACTGTTAAGTTTTTTTATAATATGTACGTCAGTAAGGTCAGTCAGCATCAGATACGCTTTTATTAAATACTATAGCAGTGTGGATGTGTCACGATATATTCATATTCATTTATTCATAATTGTCAATATTACATGTCAGGAATTTATAAAAAAAAAAATGTAATAATAATATTAGCTTTACACAAAAAGTGTACTTACAAATAATAATTATTTACTAGTTTTTTTCTGAGCAAGATACGTAATATTTATTTATATTTTATAGTAAATACATGATAATTAACATAAGCTAAATTAAATTAAAACTACGTTAAATCTAAAAAAGGCCCTCGAGGCATTGTACCGAAGATGCTGGCGGCATTTCCTCGTTGAATTTACTAGTTTTGATTGCAATAATATTTAAAAATATTCATACAATGTTTATAAATTCGTCGAAGCTATAGAATGTGTGCTCGAGAAGCCATTTTTTTAGTTTTCGTTTGAAAATCAGTAGTGATGTATATTTGGCTAATTTGGCTGCTACTAATTAAATGACGCTGACTGTACGAGCCAGGATTCAAACCCATGTCCAGAAAGTCGCGTGCCGCTACAGTGGCTTCCAGCAACACTCCAGAATTGCAGCATGCATAAGTCAATTTTCAATTTAGGCGACTGCGGCCGAGCCAAGTTATGGGCGGGTATAAAAAGTGACACCTGCAGCCTGGGTAATGAATTTCCCGGGGGAAATCCCTGGGATAAGCTGATCTAGTGTGTGATAGCAACTATTGGAAGATGTAGGATAACCGAATTTAAATGCATTAGCTGAATATAAATGATCAATTTCATGAGATAAATGCATACTAATATTATAAATGTGAAAGTAGGTAACCTTTTCCTGTTTAAACTATTGAATCAATTGCGATGAAATTTTACATGAAGAAGGCTTAAGGCGACGTGAACTCCAAAAACTGATTTAAAAAAAATCGTAGCTCTTGTTTGGATTATAATACGGCTGCCTTAAATTTCATTAGCAATCTTGAGGCCTTTTTCGAGGGAAATCAGCTATTCGAATCCGGAGTTTTTGCTCGATAGAAAAAAATCACGAACATAGGTCTAAAATACACTTAAAAAAATCATAACAAATTATGCACAACAGATAAACATATTATAATTGGTTTTAAAAATCGGCAATGTCATGTTTGAGGGAAATCAGCTATTACTTTTTTATTTATTAAAACGCACAAAAAATAATATTAAAAAACAAGATATCCGCGCTTCCGAACCCGCACTTCCATCTCGCTCACGCTTATGCTCAGTGAGAGGGAGAGAAGACGACGAACCTACTACCCTTAAGGCCTCTCACAGACTGGCGCGGCTTGCGGTAGCGGTCAATAGTAAATTTGACAACTAATGACAAGTTTACTATTGACCGCCGCTATTGTGTTGCAGGCTTAATGGCTGAATCACACTGGCGAGATCTGCGGTGGCGGTCAATAGTGAATTTGACAAAAGCTGTCAAATTTACTACTGGACCGCCACCGCAGGCCACTCGCTCCAGTCTATGAGAGGCTCAAGCTCTAAGGATGGCCAAAAGTACTCAAGCGGCCTTTAGGTTTTGCTATTTAAAAAGGTCAATCAATCAATCAATCTTTGTGTTGTGGCCCCATCAGTATTGCCGATGATTCCGCCAACGTCAAGGTTAAAAAAGGCAGTATCGTCACAGAAATCGTACCGCACTTACATCCTTTTCTATAGGGAAGGTAGTTTTTTCGAAAACCTTTGAACCGTCTTATTCAAAATAATTTTTCGTGAAAGAATGTAACGCACTAAGGCCATTTTTTGGGTTCCGTACTCAAAGAGTAAAACGGGACCCTATTACTAAGACTTCGCTGTCCGTCCGTCCGTCCGTCTATCTGTCACCAGGCTGTATCTCACTGATACCGTGATAGTTCCAGCTGAAATTTTCACAGATTATGTATTTCTGTTGCCGCTATAACAACAAATACTAAAAACAAAATAAAATAAATATTTTTATTGATAATGGTACGGAACCTCAGAGCATAGAATACTAGAGAGAGGACAAGCCGCCGGCGGCCGTGTCGCAGCTGTATGTATGCAATGGGCATACACTGCCATACTGTGCACGCATGCTGATCGCAGAGAATATTACGTTTTTACCCAAAATGCCTGATATGATGCGCGTTTATTGTCAAATAAGCGTGTAGGTATACAAGAGTGTGTGTTTTAGATGTGTGCGTGCTTTGTCTTGTCAATTACTTGGGCGTTGTGTGGGTTAATGTACTTGCGACAGGCTCACTCTATACAAATCGGCCGCCATGTCCGATCTCCTTATATTCATACATCTGTGTACGGAACCCTTCGTGCGCGAGTCCGACTCGCACTTGGCCGGTTTTTTATGTTAAATACACTACTATATTATAAACATGACTATACCCTATTCACTAAATCGAAGAACTTGCTGAGAAACCTTATATTTAATTTGAAAGTCATATCGATTGTTGTGCCACACGTGGACTTGCAATTATTTTATTGACTTGCAGCACTTTACATGTATGGAGTGCACCCCTAAAAAAATATTTTTATGTCATTTCATTGCAGAACTATGTAGCAGTTAACAAAATACACCTTTTCTCTAAATATTATTCAAATACCTACATTATATATATAGTGTTCGAGTAAATAAAATGCCAGTGACATACGTACAGACCGGCGGACATGACAAAACTATAAGGGTTCCTTTTTGACATTTTGGCTACGGAACTCCAAAAAGTGACAGCTGTACCTCATTCCATATATAATAAGAATTTTAATGGACAAATTCGTCTAAGTTTCTTAGGTTAGTTAGGATATCAAAGCGAAATATTGATCCAGTTTTAAGTACTTATTTCGTTCATAAAGTGCTATTCAAACAAAACAATACGTATGTTTTTGCGTATCGAGATGGTTTTCCTTGTAATCACATGACGATTCATCATCATAAATTTAAGAGTTAGGAGTTCTGAATCTATCTAGGGCCGCCTCCTTGACCTCTTTATGCGACGTGCGTGACTGCTACTTTTTCTTTAATTTGTTTCATGTAAATTTATACTAAGCAGAAACGTCCGCTAACGAAATTCTAAGTTTCGATCAAAGAGGAAAATTGAAAAATTATTCGCCACGGGCGGGATTTGAACCCACGACCTCTGGAATCCGTCCATTGCTCTTATCCAACTGAGCTACCGTGGGTCCCGCCAGTGGCAACGAATCTTTCAATCCCTTCACTCTTCTAATTAACCTTAAGGAGGCTCGTAGCGACATCTACCGTGAAGTTGTTACAAACTTCTGATACGGCACCAACGTCCCAAGTTCGTCCCGTCGTGGTCGTGGGTCCCGCCCGTGGCGAATAATTTTTCAATTTTCCTCTTTGATCGAAACTTTGTTTCATGTAGCTTATCTTCCTTCTTCGCTTGCCTTCTACCTTTCCTTCCATGATGTTATTAATAAAAGCGTCATGTCGTTTAAGGTGACCAATCATTTTCCCTCTCCTATTATCTATCGTTTTTATCAGTTTCCTTTTCTCTCCCACTCTTCCAGCACTTTTTCATTTGTGATTTTTTCTCTCCAGCTAATTTTCTAATTAACATGACGATTAATGCACAATTATTCTAGTCGTATATGGAATAGGGCCGCTGGGGCGGAAAGGTTCTTGAGTGGCGACCACGTACCGGAAGGCGCGGCGTGGGCAGCCCCCCACCCCACAAGGTGGACTGATGACCTGGTAAGGGTCGCGGGAGTCCGCTGGATGCGGGTGGCGCAGGACCGGTCATTTTGGCACTCTTTGGGGGAGGCCTATGTCCAGCAGTGGACGTCTTTCGGCTGATATGATGATGATGATGGAATAGGGTAAACATAGTTATGTATGACTTCGACGTAGGCCTCATCAAAAATTTAAAATTAAAAAATAATCCAAATCATTAAAACTAAACATTGCACCTTTATCAAATCCTAATAACTACGACTTAGAAAACTTGAAAAAACCCCCGACATTTCCATTTCAAAGTTCAATATCTCAAAAACGGTTAAACCAATTTTATTGAAACGTAGCTAAGAACCATCTCGATCACGTCAGCTTTCGGATAAAAAAACCGCATTCAAATCGGTACATTTGTTTAGCTGCTACGATGCCACAGACAGACACACAGACACATCAACACAATATGACACTCTTTTTGCGTCGGGGGTTAATAAGTAGAACATTAATGTTCTACTTATTAACCCCATCACTCTTAAAAACAAACTCAGCTCGCAATTTTCAACAAAAACTCCCAACTCCAAGATACATCATTCGATGTACAGTCAACAAAGAAAAACGTCTACAGAAAGCTCGAGAATCAATCTTCCCAAACTTAATTCAGGTAGCGACAGCAAAACCACCTCCCGGTACAGTCCGTAACCGTGAAAGAGTAAAAAGCTATGAATAGAGTTTGTAACGTATTGCCCTAGGGTACATATGAGAAAGAACAACAGTAGGGAATATACCAGTGTTTTTCAACCTTTAGAGTAAGAAAATATTTCGCGCGCTTCGCTAAATATTCCCCCTACTCTGCGATGCTCTTAAATTTGATTTTCTATTTTACAAACAATGATGTAATATAAAATATCGGTAGATATGTTATAAGCGCTCCAAAAGTGGCACACTAAAACCTGGCTAATTGACACGGCTTGCCATAGTTTCGCGTCGTCAATGGAAACGAATGCTGTTAGAATTTGGTGGCCATTTATAAACACGAAATTTCTTATAGACAACGTATCTACTTACCTCTTTTTAATATTACATCATTGTTTACAAATATTCGTTAGCTATATTTATTTATTAATCAACATAATGTCATTAACAGTAACATACCAAACATGACATAGAAATTGAAATACATTAGATTTTGAGTAACAATTGGAATAACAAATAGTGTAAGTACTATGAAATCGCTACATGTTTTAACTACCAAAATTCAAGAAGCCGCGACCCCCTTTAAGAAGCTCCGCGCCCCCCAGGGGGTCGTGACCCACAGGTTGAGAAACACTGGAATAGAGTAAAGTCATGTATTGAGAGATTGAGATTACCTATTTAATGTGGCCGAGTTTTTATAAAACTGTCATTGTAATTGCAACCTTCTACCCTGGACGATAGAGTTGCTTTTTTAAAGGACTACTTTTATGCAATTCGGCCAACTCAAATAATCTCAAGTAAATGCGAAAACTTTTCAGAAAAGTTTGAACCGACTTCATTATGGGATTCGTGTACTTATGCGTTTTTTACGGGAATCGCTAACCGATTTTTAATTCTATTTGAGTTTCCATGATTCGTTATGTTACAAGTTAGATTTGACTTTTACAAGGTCTGTTGTACTGTTCTTATTTAAGTAGGTACAGATACAGTCAAGGTCACCAATATGTATACACCACAACTGTACAGAAATATGTATACAGACCTTATTACTACGGAAGTAAGGTTGTTGTATACATATTTTTGCAACTTTGGGTATATACATATTAGTGACCTTGACTGTACTAGTAAGTTGTCTTTAAAAATGAAAAAAAAATTATGAATGAAATTAATGTTGTTTAATGTGTGATATTCTATTCTATAATATCCTAAAAAAACACACCTTTTTTCAGTTACGAGTACTTGCCGGTATATTATGGCACCAACCAGCTGATTTTATGATGGCGATGAAAGGTGGCCATATATCAACCCATAACTACAAAAACTACGTAGGTAAATTAATATCATTATCATTTTCACTGCAAAAATCCACCTACCCCGTACCTACGCCGTCGCTTACTTCCGCTATGTAGGCCGGCTATTTACAATCGCCTGTCAGACTCTGTAACTTCTGTTCGAGGTGCGACTTCCACCGCAGCATTCAAGGTTAGGCTGAAAAAGTGTTTGACGCAGGAGTCATTCTATTCATATGACGAGGTCTTTAGTCTACCAATAATTCTTTAAAGGTATTAAATATAGTGTCACATACGAAACACACTTGTTTGGCTTGTTTGTGTGGGTGACGATCACAATATAGATTCCTACAAATTATCTATGTGCAATTTTACGTGCAATTTTATGTCCTGAACTAAATAAATCTATCTATCTATATATCATACTCGTATATAAATATTCGTAAATAATATGAAGATTATTGACATAATAAGAAAAACTGTACTTGATCATATTTAAACACAATTATAAGCTCAATATTGTACCTTGACTTGTAACAATTGTTATTAAAATATATTTATTTCTTTCTTTCTTTTTTCTTTCTTTATTTATTTCTTTTTTCCGCTATATACGAGGAAAACCACGGGACCGGTTACTTTGCAGTGGATGTGTTTGGGCATGACTCATACGTAAGTAATCGGCCTCGAACAATTTTAACTTGTCCACAAAATGTAGTTTTGCTCCGCTACTGCGCCATGTTCCCTGTGACCGCTGGCACGTTATTTGTCACTGCACCGTGGACGGCACCTTTTCTACTCCGGCTTCTTTAGTGGCTCTAACGGTTGGTCATAAGGAATCACATGTCTGCACTGTGGACCATGATACGAATGTAATTGAACGAGCGAACGAAGCGAACGAAGTTCTCTGTTTCAGCTTGGGCCAAAATTATTTCGTACGTCTTAATGTCCAGAGGTCCGGCTGTTCTATAGGTCGCATTTCTTTACAGATTCTTGTGAAAATTTGTCAGCAGGTTCAATAATTATAGATATTTTTTTGTAGATTTAAATTCTTTTTTTTACACTGACTGGCGATCTACACCTCACAGACTCACTAGTTTTATATCAAAAGGGATGCGTTTTCCGCTGTAAAGAGAAATTAATGAATCTGCCTATCTGCCAACACAGCGAATCTTCAAGTGAATAAAGGGTCGGCAACGCACTTGTGATTCTTCTGGAGTCACAAGTGTCCATAGGCGACGGTACCAGCTTAACATCAGGCAGGCCGTAAGCTTGTTTACCACCGTCGTTGTATAAAAAAAAAATCATGACGAACATTTATTTTTACACATACAACTTGCAATGTAAAAGCATGAAGCTAAGGGTTTAATTAATTACCCGCTTCCATATGGACAATAAGAACGACATCTAATGTGGATTATATTTGCACACGCAACAGACTTGCATTGCGCTGTTTAATAACTAGAACGATAAAAAAGAATGTTTCTCACTATTACTTATTAAAAAAAATATTGCAAGGTTACTCACGAATTAAATGTATCTACGGGCGACATGTTTCGAACCCTTCGGGAGTTCATTCAAGCGACACTGCCACGAGAACACTCGTCCTGAAGAAGTTATTTAACCATGTAAGTACCTATTCGTTTCAACATGTCTCACGAACGAACTTTTTTTTATTTATTTAAACTTTATTGCGCAAACAAATAATACAAAAAGCGGACTTAATACCTTAAGACATTCTCTACCAGCCAATCGCAAGGCTAAACAGAAAAGCTTATAGGCAGTTTCCAGAAAAAAAAACAAAAAAAAGGATAGGTAGATATAACTAATGAAAATACATTTCCTAATATAATATATATACATACATACCAGTGGCGGAGCGTCCATTGAAGCCGATTGCTACCGGCTTGCCTAAAATGTCTTGCTTTATATTACCAAACTCGTAAATCATCAAAAAACAGCCCTTTGGTTTGCTCCGGGTTGTCCAGTGAAAATACTCACGCGCCGCTACTGATACATATATATTATTTTTAAAAAGTTATAAAGTGTAAATTCGATAATTACTTATTTTTCAAACATATCTAGGTAGGTATGTTGGTCTTATTATAAGATTACAATCCTGGCAAGGTCGCCATGTAAAGGACGTCAATTAGACACGAGGTTTGGTTATGAACTGCACATATATTTCAGAGTGCGCGAGCTGATATAGGGTGGTGCACAATATGTGATTAACTAACAATACATAGGTGTCTTACTCTAGTCTAAACATACTACCATGGCTACACTATGTTTCGTCCCATGGCAAACAAATAGCTAAAAATCAAATTAATGCAAAAAAACATTGAAATAACTTATCATTCAAAGTAAAATTTGAATTAAAATTCAAAATACATTAATATTCAAAACCAACTTACATTCAGAATACAATAAATTTCAAATACACTGAAATTAAAAACACATTACCACCATTACCATTTCTGAGTGTTACTCTTAATTAAGAAAAAACAGAAATTTTAACATTCTGCAATAATTATTTACGAGACAAAAGCATTGTAATACTAATATGTAAGTATGTGAATAAACAAGTTGATTACGATTCAAAGTAAGCTAACATTTGATATAAATTAAAATTGATATTGAATAATGCAATACTTTTTTTATAATAACTAGTCAAAAAACGCAGCATTTTTCTACGCTAAGAAAGTTGCGCCATGAAGTAATGTTTATAAACTGGTTATGGTGTCAGCTTACCGTCAAGCAGGCCGTAAACTAATTTACCACCATCGTCCATACTTTATAATATTATAAATGCTAAAGTGTGTCTGAATGTCTGTCTGTCTGTTTGTTTGTCTGTCTATTTGTCACCTCTTCACGCTTAAACCGCTGAACCGATTTAGATTAAATTTAGTATAAAGATAGTTTGAGTCCCGAGAAAGGACATAGGATAGTTTTTGTCCCCAAAATCGTCCCCTAAGAGGGTGAAATGGGGGTTGAAAGTTTGAATGGAGCTACGATATAAACGAGTTCCACGCGGACGGAGTCGTGGGCAGAAGCTAGTAGAACATACAAAAATATACTCTGAAATGCTTAAAATGACCATTTTAATTCAGTTTAAACACACAACATGATGGCGGAAAACTAAAATAGTGGTTTAAATTTAAGATGGAGAATAAATTCTACAGGAGATAACTTCGCTATCGCACCAGCATCGTACATGGAAATATAAATAACATTGCGGCCTTAATGTCCCGGAGTTTGTACCTACTTAAAGTTTAAGATTGTTTAGATTGCGAATGGGAAATTAAAGTGGATTATATTTACTTTATTTTCTGGTGCTCTACTGTAATTAATCTTGTCTATTGAACATTTAAAAATGTCGACGACCCCTGAACTGTAAAGGATATTTGTACTATAATTTACTTTTATACTAATGTATCAAAGAGGTAAATTTTGTTCCTTTGTAGTTTTATAAGTTATAAATTTGTATATCCAAATGTTTGTACGTTGACACTTTTCATAATTTACCTATGCTGTATTCTATCCCTCGCATCCGTTCTTTGTAATACACGAGAGGACCCGAGTAGGCCTCTAGTATGAAAAAACATCATCAAACATCGACACCTTATCGAACTTTATTTATTCAATAATAGTCCAAAACAATATCTCAATCAACCATAACATACTGGCCATTAACTGAACAAAAACAAATGAACACGTTTCCTGTATTCGAAATTTGAAAATTAGTTTTTTTTTTTAATTTAACCGTCGCGCTGTTTCGGCTCGTCCATCGTTAGTATGTTTAACACAAATTAAAATTCATTCAGCAACATCCATACTGCACTTGTAATAGAATAAACTTTCGCTTAATTTAACGGCATTCTTAACCGAGCTAGGTTCGCAGCTGAGACTAAATTAATAGTTCACTTTAAATAGACCGTAATGTATTGTCACAAGGGTTAATTTAGCTTGTTTAGAACGTGATTTATCGTGGTTCGTCTGCCTGATTGTGTTCTCGCGTGTTGCTGGCTGATACTTCACGCTAGATAATATTTCCATTAATCGCCGTATCTCGGATGTCAGCCTATGAGGGAACACTGGTCACTAGTTTAGAATACACTACATTAAAAATAAGTGCCTGTGAAATAACATTTTTTTAATAGCTTTTATTGCCGACTGTACTTTTCTGTACACCATCATCAACTACTCATTGAGACGATTCTAACGAGTCCAAACTCAACGGGATTACGTGGGTTATACTAGTAGGTACAGTCGACGCCAAAAACATGTTTACACTTTTGCACCTTATTCCATTGTAATAAAGCGAAAACTGTGAACATATTTTTGGCGTCGACTGTACAAATTCACCTTTGTCCATTTATATTTTGTTGTTTTACTTGTTTTGTTTCTTTTGGAAATATTTTTCTTATGTTACAGGGTCACGGGTCTACGAATGATTTTCACTGCACGGTGGAAGCACCCAGCTACGGGCTACGGCGTAGCACTCAGCGTTGCTTCGCCTTTTTCGTTAAGTTGTCTTCTGATGACTGAGGGTCGTGACTACACTAGATCATCGCATGGAAATTCTATTCGTGGGTGCCTACCTTATTGTGTAGCTGAATGCACGTATTGTATCCGATCCGCGAATTCTTGTTCGGATTAGTCGGAATCAAAGCTTTTGTACAAGCGTTCTGTTAACTTGCAATGCATGTAGTCGCCATCACATACATAGGTACACTATAGGTGTTCAAAAATATCGGCAAATGCACCCAAATGCCTTGAAAATAGAGGTGTGTTCCGATGTTTGTCACGTGTTTGTTTGCTGCGATGTATGTGATGTGATGGCGACTGTTAAGTACCTATGTAAACAACCATGTTTGTTCGGGTGGAATCTTGCACCTCAATTTTGAAGCAGATATCTTCAACTGATTGAGCTGTAATTTTGGGTAAAGGTATAGTTTGGATGACAATTCAATATTATGGTACCATCGAGCTGATCTGATGATGGAGATAGAAGGTGGCCATGGGGATTCTGTACTTAACCACTCACACGAAAAAACGTTCAATGAACTTAGTTAATAAATAAATACTTATTTGAATATTTGCGGACAATCTTACACACATCAACCTAGTCCCAAACTAAGCAAAGCTTGTACTATGGGTACTAGACGACGATATATATACTTATATAGAGAAATAAATACTTAAATAGATAGAAAAACATCCATGACTCAGGAACAAATATTCGTGCTCATCACACAAATAAATGCCCTTACCGGGATTCGAACCCAGGACCTCTAGCTTCGTAGGCAGGGTCACTACCAACTAGGCTAAAGCGGTCGTCAATAGAAATATAACTCACTAAGGCGACACTCAAACTAATTATGCAAACTAATGAATAACACAGATTAAAATGAAACCAGCAGTGTGTCCCCAACTTAACGAACATAAGCAAAAAGTGTTGATTAAAATTATTTTGAACGAACGAAAATGCCGACACGCGAATGAACGTATTTAGTAAGTTTTGTTTTGAATAAGATTTTTACTTCCCTTCTTTAGTTTTAGTAAGTCACAGGAAGAAAGGGTGCTATTTTAAAACAGACATCACACAGAAAACGAACTTAATTGTTTTTTTTTATTGGTATAATAATTAGTGACATTGGATGTGTAGTTCTGGAAATACATTTTGATGAACATAACTCACAAAATTTAACTCTTTATAATATTAGTACCTATAAATAGCAGCAAATGTAGAACCATCCAAAATAAGAAATCATCTTAGCACTATTATTTTCTACACAACAAAAGAAAAGCAGTCTCCACTCAATCAAACATTTATTTCTACGCATATCACACAAATCACAAGTCAACTGAATAGTGTATACCTGTATGGACTTGCTAAAAGGAACAGCTAACTCAATACAGCGTCGAAATAAAAGAATATTCTTCAAAGAAAGTATTTCGAAAAGAAAAGTGGTGCAACAGTTTAGCTGCGAACAGACGTCATCCACTTGAAGGGGAAATAAAACATACTGACACTCTGTACAAAAAATATAGTAAAGGCAAGTTCCGGGGCTAGACGTTAACGGGTGAAACGTGCGATTTTTAGTTGCGATTTATACGAAAAAAGATATACAACATGTACAGATTTAATATACTTATAACCTAAAGGCAAGGGAATGAAGACGCCATAACGTGGATCTGACATTAATTTAAATAACCAGGAAATGTGACATATAGCCTGTATGTTTCATATTACCTCAAATTGTAACCAGACGTAGGGTGTTAGGGATATGAATCAGTGTTATAAGTTTGACGTGTCTGTCTGTATGTCTGTCTGTCGGTGTGTCTGTATGTGGCTTCGTAGTTCCTAAACCTCAGAGCATAGAATACTAGAGAGAGGACAAGCCGCCGGCGGCCGCGTCGCAGCTGTATGCTCATTGCTCAATGGGCATACACTGCCATACTGTGCACGCGTGCTGATCGCAGAGAATATTACGTTTTTTCCCAAAATGCCTGATATGATGCGCGTTTATTGTCAAATAAGCGTGTAGGTATACAAGTGTGTGTGTTTTAGATGTGTGCGTGCTTTGTCTTGTCAATTACTTGGGCGTTGTGTGGGTTAATGTACTTGCGACAGGCTCACTCTATACAAATCGGCCGCCATGTCCGATCTCCTTATATTCATACATCTGTGTCCTAAACGAATGGACCGATTTGAATGCGGGTTTGTTTATCCGAAAGCTGACGTGATCGAGATGATTCGTAGCTACGTTTCAACAAAATTGGTTCAGCCGTTTTTGATATATTGAACTTCGAAATGAAATTGTCGGGAGTTTTTAAAAAATTCTAAGTTGTAGTAATATTTTATTTTATTGTGTTATACCGCATTAACGTTCTTCAGACAACAACGCACGCCAACATTCTATACAATGTTTGTGGTCGAATTGTCACTAAGGATACAACCCAACACAAACCGGCGTCGCGTCTTTGCACGCGACAATCGCATCAACAATTTCCCGAAGTTGTCTAAACGGACCCTAACCCAAGTTCAGACGGACAAAAGTACGGCCAGCATAGATGACAAAGAAACACGGCGCGGAGGCGGGCGATTCATACGAGCGCCGAGTAGTGGCGGCAAAACAACGAGCTTTGATCGCTGGCCGACGTACAGTCACTTGCATTAAAACATTAATTTCCAACATTAAGGCTCGACCTTTCAAATTTTCGTGAAAATGAGTGTGTTTAGTCACCATTTTATGCATTATGATTTATGACGTAACAATTTTAAGGTAGAAAAAAATATATCATAATCTGCAAGATATGAGAAGTAACATAGTTTTCGTAGAAATCCATTTTAACAAAAGAAAGTAGAGAAAAAATATCTAAAGTGAACCCTTACAAGTGAAATAATCCCTATTATTTTACCATTTCACTGCTCCATATTTTATCAGAAAAAGATGAAATTTTATAATTTTCTTCATAAAGTAATAAACTATAATTTTATTTTCTTACTTACTTAAATTTCTTCTCGTTTTCTGAAATGTTCTGAAAATCATGATATCCGCGCTTTCGAACACGCACTTCCATCTCGCTCACGAGTACGCTCAGTGAGAGGGAGAGAAGACCATGAACGTGCAGAGCCTTAATACTAAAAAAACAAATACCAGGTGTCAAAACAGGCCCTGAGCTCTTTTAGGGCATAACTAATTAGTGTTAATTAACGATAATCGCGGACTGTAAATTGAACTAAAACGAGAAATATGGGCGTCGAAGGTGAAACCAGAATATTGGTGACTAAGAAAATGGGAATGCTTGAATGATGTTAAAATTAGATGGAGCTGTGGAGCACAGATCGTTAGCGTCGCAAGCAGAACACCTTCAATTGAAGTCTCCAGCTCACCTGAACCAAGCTTAGTCTCAACTCTTACCTCCAGTGTCAGCTACTTTAGCCCGCGCCAGGGACCGGAACCGGTTACCCTAATCGGGGTTTTCCATATGCTTATTTTAAAGGTTGTTTTAAAAACCCCAATCAATAAGGTTACCTTATCATAAGGTAACCTTATTGAAAGGGTAACCCCAACGATCCAGTTAACTCAGTTAACCTAGGTTAACACTAACCGAAATGAAAACCCCATCCAATACGGTTACCGTATCATGAGGTTTTGAACCAGTTTAAAGGAATATGATTTTAACGCACACTTAAATACGACTTATTATTGAATAACCGCAGTGGCTGGCATCGGTTTTACCAAGCTTGCTAGGATACCGCAAGGCGCTCGGCGGCACTGTTGCGACGCCGCGAGGCAAAAGTCGCAAGCGCCGTCTGCAAGCCGAAGCACTTAATGCGTTTCACTCAACCATGTTGATCTCTATGCAAACTGGTTTCGTTTGCCGAAAACGCGGCTTCTTATTCAAACAGTGTGTCAAATGGTACATTGCTTATTTATTATGAAAAAAAAAACAGTTTGAATAAGAACCCGATTCGCGCACCGAGGATTCCGTACAAACTTAACTTATAAAGGATTTATGATGATTAATAATTAAGTAATTAGGACCATTTTTTGGTTGATCTTGTTAGGTACTGTTTTCAAATCCAGTTTTCGGAGCTGTACGATTTTACCCAGTTTAGTGCATTTTATTATATACGTTTCTAATGAACTCGTCGATCTCATTGATTGGCTCTAGCTAGCCAAATACACAATATCAGAATGTAAGAATCTGTTGTCAATATGACAACGATACATCGGCACCTCCGCACGTATAACAACATAGAGTTATTATCCCGGGACTACAAAAGAATATGAATAAATTGTGTTTTTAGAAATCCGGGATTTAAGTATGAACCCTTCTTGGTCCTAATTTATGCAAATATTATAAAGAGGAAAAATCTTTGAAGCTGTAGCTTCGTAAGTTTCATAGTGTGTGTGTATGTGTGGGCAGTGATCAGAATTTATGGTGCAACACGGTGGGATATCGAGTAGAAATATTAATATGGAAATCACCAAATTACAATATCTCGTATAAAAAAAAATGTTTTTTTATAATTGTAGTTAAGCCGCTTAGATCAATGGCAGATCAGTTATTTAGAATGTTTTTGTATGTAGTGATATTATTTTATATCAATTGTTAAAATGTTATTAAATTTTGTTCTCCAAAAATAAAAGTAAGTCTCGGAATCATTTACTCCGTTTCGCATCGGGAAATCGGATCGTTGGTAATAGGTAATAACTGGAACCACTGGGCCAATTAATTTTTATTTCATCAATGTACTGTAGAATGGACTTTCTGGTTGGTCTTAGGCCATAGTTAATGCCACGGTTTGCCTGCGTTTTTTGCAATTAAGAGATAGTACTCATATAAAGAGATTTATTACCTTGTTATTATTATTTTATTTTTCTATTGATATGAATAGTCATATTGTTATCGCACGGCGAGGTAAAAGCGGGCCAAAAACGAATGTGTTTTGGTATTTTCTAATGTTTTAGGATTAACCAGATTACGGCGGCGGTCGTAGTGACAGCAATAAATGCCTCATTCATTATTATAAATACGTTCTTGCCAACGTTGTTATCTTTAAGCGACTTAAGCTTTTAACTTTGCGGCTGATTTTAACTGGGGTGTGATATTTCTCATTATTTTCAGAATAAGATTTTTCGCAAACATTAATATGGTCACGTATTTTAGTTATAACACTATAGTATGACCATATCTCTCAAATGGTCGTTTTGTTTTGCTGAGCTGTGTTAATTTTGCTAAACGGAAAGGTAACAGGAAAAGTATCATGATCATTTGAAGCACCGCCGGCCGGTGTTTAGCAAGTGTTTGCAAAAAATGGGCTCGCCGCGACTTAAGCCTATTGTTATTGCTAATGACGGTCTCAAGTGGAATCACGCCAGATAATATTGAATCCACATAAGCACTCCGATAGCAAATACTGTAACAAATATAAAATGAATCGCACTAAAACGCTTTTAAAGAGTAATTTTTATGATCCCGGGATTAGGTGGTTTAACAACTCTATATTAGGTGCACACACGCCGCCGCCTCAAAGATTATCCTATCGACTAATCCGTGACGCGACGCGACGTGGAAATAGTTATTTGTTATACAAGGGGGGAAAGTTGTATTTTACCTGCGAGTGTTCATTTTGGGTATATACTCGCTACGCTCAGGATTCTATTTTTGAACCACTCGCTTCGCTCGTGGTCAATCATAGAATCCTTTCGCTAGCTCGTGTTTCAACACACGAGAAGTAAAATAACTTTTCACCCGTGTATAACACTAATCTTTTCACCTCACTACAGCGAGGAAAATAAGAAATAGGGTAAAAAAAAAAGTTAAAAAAAGTTGTAAAAAAAGTAAAAAAAAAAGTAAAAAAAAAAGTTAAAAAAAAGTTAAAAAAGTTGAAAAAACTTTCAAAAAATTAAAAAAAAAAGTTTAAAAAAGTTTAAAAAAAAGTAAAAAAAAAATATGTTATAAAATATACAAAAAACCATAAATAAACATTTAACGTTCTACGTCATAGTACTTATAACGCAATAAAAAAGCAATTTTCTCAATAGATATCAAACATACAAAAAGACCTTTCCGAGCAAGTGAGGTGAAAATATTTTGTTCGTATAGTAGGTACATTTGCATCCAAATTTTTTATTTTGAAAAAGAAATGAAAAATAAATATTTATTTCCGTAACACAGTGATATGCAGATTACAAGGTAGGGGCTTCCTATTAAGTATATTTTAATATATCTAACTATATATTTATTTCATTCGTTACTTAAGAGCCCTTAATTTACCTTTACTGCCACTGAACTTTTAAATCTTAATGTTTTTTTCTATAGAAAGTTAGATTGTGTGTGTCATGTCATGATATAAAACTAATTAAATTGTATAACTACCCACCGGGAGTCTGATCCCATGAAACAGCAACGCGAGTACGATACGCGATACTCTATAACATGTTTAAACATAATGCGCAAATCACAATAAGCAGCTGATGATAAGGTTACTATAACCCAATGAAAACCCCAATTAAAAACCCCATCCCAATAGGGTTTGAGGTTAACTCAATTAGTAGTTACGGTTAACACTTCCGATAAGGTTACCGTAACAATCGGTTAACCGTATCATACGGTTAACCCCATAACAGGTAACCGAATTGATTCGGTTACCGGATCGATACGGTTAACCTTAAAGAGGTGTTTTCCGGTCCCTATAGCCTCAGATCACTTCCAAAAGCCTACGGCAGCCTCCAAACTCACTTCACTGATATTAAACTAGTTTGTCGTCCGGTGGCGACCTTAAATTTTATTAATTCACCGACAGCGACAAAATGGCTGTTCTCTGTTCAAGATTCGAAAGCTGACAGACCGATTAACGATTAGGAGTGGAGATAAAGTGTGACCAGCACAACCGTAGATAAATCTACTAATACTATTGTGTTGCCACAATAAAACTGAAATTAACCCTAAAATTATAAACAACAAAACTGGACACTAGGAAAAACGCCCGGAGGATGATGATGAAATATTAGGGGATGATGTTTTACAAATTGACTTAAATAGCCCCAAACTAAGCAAAACCTGTCTATTGTGTAGCCTGTTTAAATGACCCACGTCTGGGCAAAGGTCTCACTCCATATCTTTTTTTTTTACGACGACGTTAAGCTACCGTACCGTAGCCAATGGACACTTGTGACTCCAGAAGAATCACAAGCGCGTTGCCAACCCTGTATTCACTTGAGGATTCGCTGTGTTGGCAGATAGAGACATGCAGATATCTGGCAGAACACGTCCAAATCGTCCCAACATCTCCTTTTCGGTCTGCCTCTGTTCGAGTGGCCATCTTGCGATGTCCATTCCGTAACTCTCTATGGCCTTTCACTATGTTTATTTTGTACAGTTATGGGCATAAATATATGTACGTTCCCAGAGCTTCAAATATATCTGTACTATCGATTAGTTAATCTGTACGCTGATACGTTCATAAATATTTGTACAATGAAAGACAATTATATGTAGACAAACACGCTACCATAAATATATGTACACATGTTTGTCATATACTTGTAAACAAAGCAGAGGTCTATATTATATACACACTTAAATATCACATACATGTGAACAAATCAGAAGTCAAAAATACCTTTTTTTTTTTTTTTTTTCATTTATTTACTACCAAAAAACAATACAAAAAAAAACATTTGTACAGCGGACAAAGCCGTAAAGGAAAGGTTCTATACACGGTCAAGGGTGAACGGATATATACATTCACCAGCATAAATATATGATTATGGAAAGCGCTGCAAAAATATCTGATCATCAATTGAAGTCGTAATTATATATGACGAAATATCGTCGGTAAAAATATGTGATGATTTACAGCATGCATAATAATCATTTGCCTGTAACAACATTAATATCTTATCAGACTGAATATAATTATCCGGTACTTCACAAAATCTCAGACTTATAAAAGCATAACTATCGAATCACATATGGATTGCAAAAACATCTGATACGAATTGTCAGTAAAAAATATCTCAACATTCTGCAAAAAATAAACTTTATTAGGTCTGACATATACGGTCGTAATTTGAACAAAGCTATTTGACGCTTCTTGAAAAGAGTAGTAACCTGTCATTAGATAGCGCCGCGCCGTCTCACATTATCTAATGAGAATTTGACAGAATTGATAATAAGTCGAAATTGCCAGATGGGCCTAACATTACGTTTCTAAGCTATATTGACATGTAGTCCCTAATGTAATTTGGTCCCTAGAATTGTAGCACATATATGGATATTCGGTGGTGCAATTTATACTGGACTTTATATAAATGCAGCTAGTAGTCTAAGAGCTTTGTGGATTCCTCCCCAGTAGTAAAAATTACAAAATGGTTTGACTCGCAGTCTTTGATTATGACTTGAACCTGAAATTCGTAAAATTAAACTAAACGATTTTTTTGTAAAGTTAATTGTTTAATTAATTGCTGGTCGAGAATTTCTAGCATTAAATAAAATAAGATTAATGGTTAAAAAAACCACCTTGAACATGGTTAGATAAACTGTGTTTTCATGAGTTTTTTTTCGAGACATAGATAAATTTTGGAATTTAAAGTTGCTATTCTGGATAACGATATACTTAGACTAGCCATAGCCGAAGTAGATGTAGATTTATTTTTTTCAATAAAAAAACGATATTTTTAAACGTAAAAGTCCTGACGGACTGACTGACTGACTCACTTAAATCAACGGCCAGCCCAAACCGTTGAACCGAGGAAGCTGATTTTTTTACAATAGGTAGTTTTATATAAAAAGTACGCAATAAGAAGGCATTTTTTGGAAATTCCATCCCTAAAGGGGTTAAATAGGGGTGCAAAGTTAGTATGGGGGAAACTTGTTTTTGAGCTAGAGACTTAAAACTTTGTAGTAAGATTACTTGTAGAAATAAAAATAAACTCCTTTGAGCGTTTTGGAAAATTTCAACTCTAAGGGGGTTAAAAGGGGGGTGCACCCTTTGCATGGAGGGAACATTTGTTTTTGGCTAGAGACTTGAAACTTTGTAGAAAGATTACTTATTAGAATACAAATTAAGTACTTTCAGCGTTTTGGTAAATTACACCCCTAAGGGGATTAAAAGGGGGTGCAACGTTTGTATAGTGGGATTTTTTTTATTTGCTCGAGTCTGGAAACTTTGTAGAAAAGATTACTTATTAGAATACAAATAAAACACTTTCAGTGTTATGGAAAATTACGCCCCTAAGGGGGTTAAAAAGGGGAGCAAAGTTTTCGTGGGGGAACTTCTTTTATTGAGTTAGAGACTTGAAACATCGTAGAAAGATTGCTTATTTAAATACAAAAAAGTGCTTTCAGCGTTTGTTGAAATTCATCCCCTAAAGGGGTTAAAAATAGTATACATGTTAAACATATATACCCACCACGTTTTTGTTGGAGGTAAAAAAATCCTAAAGAAAGTAAGTAAAATAATTTTCAAGATTTTTTTTAACATCTCTCAGTTATTAGAACGTAATTGCGTCCGACTGTCCGTGTATTGTGTTCAGTGCTCGCGACGGACGGAAGATATAAAGTAACTTGTTTATAGAATGTTGAACAGTGGCTTTCCGCTCGCAGTTTTCACCCGCGTATGTTTACGCCTATTTTCTTTAACTATTTTGGAGACCGTACTTTAGCCAAGAGACTTCCGTACTTCTTAAATACTTTACCCGAAGACATCCGACATGAACCAAATAAACATAAATTTAAAAAAAAACACCTACTGAATACACTTAAGTAACGTTTGCTTATTTTGCAAGCAAGCGTTATCACACTCATATTTATAATAAGATTAATAAGTTAGCATTTAAGTATAAAATAGGATTAAAAACGATGTTATGTACATTAAGCATAAAAGAGACTTACCTGCAGGCAAACTGTTCAAACAGTTTTGCAGGGACATGTTTTAGAATAAGTTCTTTATATCTTTGGTTAATAAATAAAAATAATAAAAAAATGAATAAATAATAAAATACATTTTGTTACGTTTTGTGCATCAATTGACACTTAACTTAATTAAAATTATATATAATACTTATCTTACACAAATCGAACTAGCTCCACAGTTTGCTAAATAAGACTTGTGTTATGGATACGTTGTAAGATAACGATGTATTTGACAAATCCATGGAAAACACCCAAGACCCAGAAACAAATATTCACACTCGTCACACAAATATCTGCCCTTATCGGGATCTGAACCCAGGCCCGTCAACTTCGCAGGCAATGACACTGCCTACTAGGCTTAAGAGGCCCCGGAAGGCTCGGCCGAATTTCACCTTCCCATACAAACGGAGTTTCGTTCTCATTTTAAAACTACGTGTTGGACTGTAACGAAACTTTGCATACACAATGACATGAGGTATTTCTAGGTCTGTAATTAGTTTATATGGCTCCAGTTTATAAAACAAACAAATACAGCAAAAACAAGTTTTGCATGAAAACTTAAATTCTCTGTATTTTTTTAGTATGGTATCTGAAGATGCATAAACTAATTACAGACCTGGATATACCTTTACTTATTCTAAGTACAAAGTTTCAGAGAAAACTAGCTCGTCGTTTGCAAATGAGAGCGTAACTACGTTTGTATGGAGAACCGAGCTTGCCGGGGACGCTTAAGGCTCCGCACGTTCATGGTTTTCTCTCCCTCTCACTGAGCATACGCGTGAGCGAGATGGAAGTGGGTGTTCGAAAGCGCGGATATCATGTTTTTCGGAATATTTCAGCAAACGAGAAGAAATTTAAGAAAGTAAGAAAATAAAGTTATTGTCCATTACTTTATGAAGAAGATTATAACATGTCATCTTTTTCTGATAAAAAATGGAGCAGTAAACTAGTTACAAGTGAAATAATAGGATTCACTTTAGATTATTTTTTCTCTACTTTCTTTTGTTAAAATGGATTTCTACGATAACTATGTTACTTCTCATATCTTGCAGATTATGATATATTTTTTCCGACGGTAAATTGTTACGTCATAATGTACAAAGTGACTAAACAACTCATTTTTACAAAAATTTGAATGGTCGAGCCTTAACCGGTCATTTTAAAATTTACTCAACTTATTAGAATTGGAATTTAATTGCGTCCGACTGTCCTTGTATTGTTCTCATCGCGACGGACGGAAGATGTAAAGCAACTTGTTTATTGAATGTTGAACTTTTGCTTTTCACAGGCGTCTGTTAACGCCTATTTTCATTAACGGGTAGACTTTTGTTACGTATGCAAATACAAACAGTTTATTTCTTAAAAAAAATCCTATTACTACAATTATAGTTAAGGCTACAAATACATTTAACGGCTACTGGCAAAATTATTAAACTGTACTTTATTTATTTATATACAGTCCCTGTAGGTCGATCACATAACGCATTGTACGAACGTCGGGTAGGTCTAAATGTCACTTTTTATATGGAAAATTGACAGTTAAATTGAACGGACTCGCGTTCGGAACGTTACGTGTTTACCCCCCTGGGCGACGAAGCTTTGGGTCCGAACTACAGTACGTCGAACACGTAACGCATTGTACGAACGTGTCGGGTAGGTCTAAATGTCACTTTTATGGTTCCGTAGCCAAATGGCAAAAAACGGAACCCTTATAGATTCGTCATGTCTGTCTGTCCGTCCGTCCGTATGTCACAGCCACTTTTTTCCGAAACTATAAAACCTATACTGTTGAAACTTGGTAAGTAGATGTATTCTGTGAACCGCATTAAGATTTTCACACAAAAATCGAAAAAAAACAGTAAATTTTGGGGACATACTCAGAACCATGCAAACTTCCACCGAAAATTGGTTTGAACGAGATCTAGTAAGTAGTTTTTTTTTATATGTCATAAATCGTAAACAGCAATTTATTTTACGGAACTCTTCATGTGCGAGACCGACTCGAACTTGGCCGCTTTTATATGAAAAATTGACAGTTAAATTGTACCGACGCGCGTTCGGAACGTTACGTGATTACCCCCCTGCTCGGGTAAGAATATGGAGAAAACGATTATTCCCAGATGTGAGAACTAGCTAGTTCGTTTTTTCGCCCCCGTAATCCCTATACCGGAAATCGCATCGTTAATGTTAGAGACGTTTTCGAGGACGTGATTACAAATATATATATTTATAAACAAATATTGCTCTTTTAATAGTAGAGCATTATTCATATACATATGTATGAAATGATGCTTGCTACAATCTTTTCTTGCATCATTAATTTGTTATTTTCAGTGCATTTACCGATGAAAAGACTATTATATCTATGCCAATTGTTTTACTAGGCAGTATAAGTCCGATACAAAAACACACACCTTTACCCGCGGGACTTACGATTTATTTAATTGAATGTTATGTGTAAGTATTACTATGTTACTGAATTTTTATAATCATAACTAAAATTAGCTTAAGTACTTACAAACAGCAATGATCCAAGTTGGTCCATTAATAAATGAATTGATTATTATTATAAAATAGAACCTAAACCATGCCGAAAGTCCATCCTACACGCAGGTGAAAGAATAAAAAAAATATATAAGCGGCAGAAAACATACAAACTAATAACTTACAAAGCTACAATCTCACAGGCACTTCCTCTTTATATTTAATATTAATATACACGATGACTTTTAATTCGTGATCGATCAGGAGTAAATGTTTCTAATTCTGTAATTGATACCAAACACGAAGTTACCTAAAACAAGCGGTTTTTTAGGGTTCCGTAGCCAAATGGCAAAAAACGGAACCCTTATAGATTCGTCATGTCTGTCTGTCTGTCTGTCCGTCCGTATGTCACAGCCACTTTTTTCCGAAACTTTAAGAGCTATACTGTTGAAACTTGGTAAGTAGATGTATTCTGTAAACTGCATTAAGATTTTCACACAAAAATTGAAAAAAAACATTAAGTTTTAGGGGTCCCCATACTCAGAACTAAAACTCAAAAAAAATTTTTCATCAAACCCATACGTGTGGGGTATTTATGGATAGGTCTTCAAAAATGATATTGAGGTTTCTAACATCATTTTTTTCTAAACTGAATAGTTTGCGCGAGAGACACTTCCAAAGTGGTAAAATGTGTCCCCCCCCCCCCCTGTAACTTCTAAAATAAGAGAATGATAAAACTAAAAAAAATATATGATGTACATTACCATGTAAACTTCCACCGAAAATTGGTTTGAACGAGATCTAATAAGTAGTTTTTTTTTAATACGTCATAAATCGTAAACCGCAATTTATTTCACGGAACCCTTCATGTGCGAGTCCGACTCGCACTTGGCCGCTTTTTTTTTCTTTATAAAACTGAAGAAGGAATTACTTTATAATTCAATATTATCGTCACCCTAACCTTAGTTTGCGAAAATTTTGCACATTATGGTGTATTTGACGTATCTAGTTATCTTCAAGAAATGTAGGGTGGGGTGGCCAAACATTAAGTGGACATTAGTGTTAACGTTGTTACTAAAATTTATTAACTAAACAGTGATTTAATTGCATGAGACCTCATCCATTGAAATCGGTTTTGGCTGTTTATTAATATATTTTGACTCAGGATCACGGATTCAAAATCATCGTGTAGACTACCTTCCCGCGCGGCTTCATCCGCCTATAATAGAAAACCTAGGCGAAGAGGCGTGACCAATAAACTGTATATGCTGAGGGTCCATACGCTCGAAAAACATAGCCCTCCTTCTGAAGCAGTCGGGTAAAAATGCTAAGTTTCCCATACTATCGAATTTCCACCGTAACTAAGCTAACTAAACGATCGTACCGGGCTTTCAAGCAAAATTTATCTTGACTGCATACATCGATGAAGTTTTAAAAAGATACGAACCAGCGCCATATCGCGCCATATCACGCCATACCGCGCCGTAAAACGCCAACGTGCCGGCTGAATGGCTCAATCCCAGCGATATTTGAATTTTTACTCGGAATTTTTCCAGATTGATGTTTTACTGGCTTCATTTGCAGCTCAAATTTTATGAGACTGTCAAAATGTAGTATTCAGTATACAGGATTTGCTATCAGGTCGAGCGTTCTTTATGTAATCGAATATAGTGCGGATTTTTTTCTAGACCGGAATTTATCCTAAGAGTCCTATGACCCATCACTCCAACAAAGCAATTGTTTAGCCACAATACCCACGTGTCACAAACACACTTTGTTTTTTGTTTATATAGTATTACGATCTTTAGGTACCGTAAAATGGGGTGAGTAGACATTGCGCGGGAAGTAGGGATGCGAATATTTTCAGTTGCTACTTTGATTTTCTGGCTCAAGTTGCCCTAAAAGTAATTTTATTATACTTTTAGACATATTTTCTTATCTTGCGGCAACACGGAATAGCCAAATTGTAACATTAACAAAAGTGGTGCCTCTAGAAGAGAGAGGTGAAAAGAGTTATTCCTCGCAGTAGACGTAGAAAAGCACTGTGTTAAGCCTCGGCCGAAAATGACTTGCACTTTCGAGACTAAGAAAGAACTAAGTAACTCGTCCATATATTGCTTACTTTCTAGCCTCTACAACAATGTACTATTACTATTGACTCTACTTAAAGTAGGTAATCTATTGTTTAAATGCATAGGTAATGGTCAACATTGCATTTAAAAATTACTAATTTTTTAAATGCATAATGGTCAGCATTGCTAAGTAGTATTTTTTTAATACATAATGGTCAACATTGCTAAGTAGTATTTTTTAAATGCATAATGGTCAACATTGCTAATTAGTATTTTTTAAATGCATAATGTTCAACATTGCTAAGTAGTATTTTTTAATGCACAATGGTCAACATTGCTAATGAGTATTTTTTAAATGCATCATTATGCATTATTATGCATCATTATGTTGATTATTGTCAACATTGCTAAGTAGTATTTTTTTATGCGGACTTCCTTTCCTTAGACATAAAGCCACCTGCTGGTTAAAAAGTGTGGATTTTTACTACGTTTATATAACAGTAACAATTATTACACTTAACAATAAAAGATATAATTACTTTGTTTACTGCACGTCGAACGAACAGGCCTTCTATGAATTGAAACTGTTCAACAATGTTTTTGTAGTCCAGTTAGAACAGCGATTCTACTAATCACCTCACTTCCTACTTTCTAGCCTGAACAACAATGTACTATTTTCGTGAATTGAACACTACTACTCATTACTTACTTACTATGGGCCTCACAAGAAGGCTCAAAGTCACCCAAAGGGCAATGGAGAGGGCTATGTTGGGAGTTTCCCTGCGTCATCGCATCAGAAATGAGGCTATCCGCAGAACCAAGGTATCCGATATAGCCCTCCGAATCGCTAAACTCAAGTGGCAGTGGGCGGGGCACATTGCTCGCAGAACCAATGGCCGTTGGGGCGGAAAGATTCTCACACAAGGTGCCGGGATGTACGCAGTTGAATGCCAAGAGCGATCCTGCGACGCCCCCCTTTACAAGGCGGCGCCGGAACTCGTTGGTGGTTTTAGACGGTAGTCCAGCTTCGGTTAGTCCGTCATACCCGTTCTGCCTCCCCGGACAGGACGGGAGGCGTAAAGGCATTTCACCAACGTTAAAAAAAAAGGCAAGACAGCAGACAAGCAGACAAGGTGGACTGATGACCTTGTAAAAGTGGTAAAGGTCGCGGGAGTCCGCTGGATGTGGGTGTCGCAGGACCGGTCACTTTGGCACTCCTTGAGGGAGGCCTATGTCGAGCAGTGGACGGCTGTCGGCTGATATGATGATTTATTACTACTAAACTACTACTTATTTAAAAATAATTTTGCATAACCTTCGCATCCAACCCACCCCTTTAAGCGACATAAAATCCAGCCAAATGAATCGACAAATATAACCCGGCCGTCATTATTTCGTTAATAACGAAACTTATTTACGCCACACAAACACGTATAAATGGCGGAAATTTTAATGAGCGCCCCAGGCGGATCGGTTTAAAGGTGCGTTTACACGTGTTCCTGGTAAACACACATTGTCTGGTATCTATTTGGTTTAGAGTTCAGCAGGTCTGATTAAAGTTTTCGAATCGCTGAACTTAAGTGGCAGTGGGCGGGGCACATTGCACGTAGAACCGATGGCCGTTGGGGCGGAAAGGTTCTCGAGTGGCGACCACGTACCGGAAGGCGCAGCGTGGGTTGGCCCCCCACAAGGTGGACTCATGACTTGGTAAAGGTCGCGAGAGTCCGCTGGATGCGGTTGGCGCAGGACCGGTCATTTTGGTACTCTTTGGGGGAGGCCTATGTCCAGCAGTGGACGTCTTTCGGCTGATTTGATGATGATCGTAGTGACTCCTGAACTCTGGAAGCCGGGGTTCCCAATCCCCTTTGTGAACATCAAACGGCTCCATTCTGCCGACCGCCATGTTCGCTCGCTTCGTCCACTATTCTACTCTTAAGTTTACTTTTTATCCTTATTTTTCTTCTCTGCTCGTGCGTAGTTCTAAAAAGACTCGTTGCCAATTAGTATGTCCTGAACTCGGGAAGCCGGGAATAGGGGATGGATCAGGAAACCTTTTTGCTTAGTTTGGGACTAGGTCGATTTGTGTAAGATTGTAAAAGAAAAAAAAAACAGAAGACCGTGCGTCCACTTGCTGGTTTATTTACAGAACTAACTTATGTATTGACAGATGGCGTGCAAGACCTACTTCTACCCTTCACTATACGTACCTACATACATCACAGATCGTTATGCTGAGATAGAACCGTTTCGTGACAAACGCTGTGTGTTGTTTGTCTCGAATAAATGTTTTTTTATTTCTTTCTTTCTTTCTTTCTTTACATAATTTCAAGTCAGCAGCTCAAAGTCACCCAAAGGGCCATGGAGAGGGCTAAATATGCTGGGAGTTTCTCTGCGTGATCGCATCAGAAATGGGCTATCCGCAGTAGAACCAAGGTAACTGATATAGCCATCCGAATCGCTAAACTGCCACTTCGGCAGTGGGCGGGGCACATTGCACGTAGAACTGATGGCCATTGGGGCAGAAAGGTTCTCGAGTGGTGACCACGTACCGGAAGGCGCGGCGTTGGTAGGCCCCCCACAAGGTGGACTGATGAGTGATGACATAGTAAAGGTCGCGGGAGTCCGCTGGAGGCGGGTGGCGCAGGACCGGTCACTTTGGAACTCTTTGGGGGAGGCCTATGTCCAGTAGTGGACGTCTCTCGGCTGATATGATGGTGATGAGGTCAGCAGCGCGCTTGTGATTCTTGTGTAATCGAAAGCTTCCATAGGCCACGGTGTCTACTTACCATGACGCAGACAGTATTCTTGTTTGCAACCGTCGTAGTATAAAAGCTACTCCGAGCTCGCACATGGAAAGTGTAATCGCGAAGGGCAGTTTCTGCGCTACAACGACGTGCTTAAACGCCAACTCAAGGCATACATGATATTCCTGAACGCTGGGAGGAGCTTGCCTCCATGAGACCGGAATAAAAAAAAATTGCGGACAATTACACAAATCAACCTAATCCCAAACTAAGCAAAGCTTGTACTATGGGTACAAGACGACGATATAGATACTTATATAAAAAAATAAATACTTAAATACATAGAAAACATCCATGACTCAGGAACAAATATTCGTGCTCATCACACAAATACCGGAATTCGAATCCAGGACCTCTTGCTTCGTAGGCAGGGTCACTACCAACTAGGCTAAAGCAGGCGGAACGATGTAATAAAGTCAGAAAAGGTAGCTTGTTTTGAAGAAGCTCGACTCGAGAAGCCCCATTTACGGTAGACTCGACCCAAGCCATCCTATCAAGCTATCCTTATAATGACCAGGGCCAGCTATACTGCACACGGTGTGACCGAATATTTAAAACTAAGTTCGGCTTCGCGAGCCACATACGTGCTCATCGGAGCAAATTCTAAGGGTCGCCGTCGCGCATCGTCGGATACCACCGGGAGGACTAAATTGATACATTTCTAAACCATATTATATGATATTATAGTATAAAAAAAGTTGCAATGAATAAATGGTTAGTGTCCATTGTGTATCAGGCCCAGCCCGATTATATTCGCGGGCCATCGGCGCGGCAGATTATCTTGCTGTTAAAGCCGTAATGTGACATTACGCCGTTAATGTGTTTGCATGGTTCATACGCCCTTATTTGCGCGGTGTGTTTGCATGTCAATCAGGGCCTGATTTTATTACATTATCGTGGAAATTTTGTTAAACCTTGGTCGTTTAGATTCGATCGGAAAGGGTAGGTTGCTTTTGTCGTTTGGTCCCAAAGGAGTAGTGGTTGATAGAAACATTGAAGAATAAGATCTTTTAGTCGCGGTTTTTTCGTATAAGCACTTCAAAACTAACATTTTGCATAATTGACCGAGCTAGTTTCAGTTTGGGCCAAAAATCTTTCGTATGCCCCGCTGTCCAGCTGTTATCCTCTGCAGGTCGCATTACTGAACCGATTCTCTTGAAATTTTATGAGCTGCTTCAATAATGAAATATAATTTTTATGTCAAATCTGTTATTTAAATTTTATCTTTTTTTAAAGTCAGGCTCTCGAGTTTTACACCTCACAAGGCCAGTAAAGTAATACCTTTAGTCAGGAGCAATGAAAATGGGTCTGCAGTATGGGAGCATGTCATGGGTGAGCCTAATAATTCAATTAAATTTGATAAACCTCAAGACCTGTATAATACATATTATTTTATACCTTACTTTAGTTGTAGGGGCCTTTTCGTGGACCCTGCTATTTTTACGTTCTGTGTTTTGTTTTTTACACCCATTGTTTTGTCCACGAATAAATGTTTTCTTTCTAGTATTCCCTTCTGGCCATGTGTGTAGAATCCGCGAGTTTGAGTTTTATTAAAAAACTAGCGACCCGCACGGGTTTATATGTATAATACATGCATGTATGGTTTATATTATACATATAAACCTTCCTCTTGAGTCACTCTATCTATTGAAACCGCATCAAAAGCCGTTGCGTAGTTTTAAAGATCTAAGCATACATAGGGACAGACAGAGAGCGGGAAATGACTTTGTTTTATACTATGAATTGAAGAAACAGAAACTTAATCGACAAAATAATAAATAATTACCAAATCTGCTCACACAATTTCACGAGAATCGATTGAGAAATGCGACCTGTAGAGTAGAGCAGCCGGACAAACGGACATACGAAAGAATTTTGATCCAAGCTGAAGCAGAGAACATCGCTTCTCTCCCTCGTTCTATAATGTATATATTTCTATAACCACCCTTAGTTTGTATTTATAAATGTGTATGTAGGTAGTTTACAAAATGTAATTTGACAGAAGACATTTATAATTTCCTGTCTACCCATTTTTCCACGAGCGCTAACGGGTGTATTTAATCAATAATATGCGTGTTTTAATTTTTAATTTCATAATCTGTAAATATGTACCTAAGTAACGTAAATTTTGATCCTCAATACAAAATGTACACAGCTTCATTTCGGCAGCGTAAGTATTTACACATTTATAAAAGAGTTCGACATGAAATATTTCGATTAAACTTTATTTTAAATCCATTAAAATTCACCTCGAAACAAAGTTCTAAATTAAAACCCGTCATCCAAAACAGCTCATGTAATTTAATCCAGCCGAGGCCGATGTAAAATATTTTTATTAAACCACAAGCATTCTATGAAAATGTTGCCACATTTCGACGTAGCTTCTGTGGTCTGCTAAAACCCTATTATTATTTATTCACTATGGCAACTCTGGCGGGAGTTCAGTGCAGTACTATTTTAATTGAGATTCCAACCTCTCTCAAATATGTTAATAAATTTTGCATTTAAATTTGGCATCGACGGATTATATTGAAACGAGAATTAAAGTTACATTTGTATCACGCGTTTCGAGGTTGTTTCGTATGTGCATCGTTGTAATTTGAAATGAACTGATTTATTTGCGTAAACATGGTTGTAAGAGTTGGTGTATATAATTAATTAATTAAGTAGGTATCACATACTGTGTCACACCAATATGGCATGCACAAGTTATTACATGTAGGTAGTTGATGTGAATAAGTAATGTCCTAGC
The DNA here is from genome assembly GCA_963854355.1 of Epinotia brunnichana. Taxonomy (NCBI): domain Eukaryota; kingdom Metazoa; phylum Arthropoda; class Insecta; order Lepidoptera; family Tortricidae; genus Epinotia; species Epinotia brunnichana. The sequence continues at coordinate 26,324,442 of OY977950.1, read as the reverse complement.
TAGTATAATATCTAATTAAATGTCATCATCATATCAGCCGAAAGACGTCCAGTGCTGGACATAGGCCTCCCCCAAAGAATGCCACAATGGCCGGTCCTGCGCCACCCACATCCAGCGGAATAAAATGTCAATGTTTAATATAATATCTACTAAAATCACCTAAACTGAAGTCTACAATTATATAGATGTATGTATTTTCCTTATAATTTACGAATTCACACAGAGTAGGTATAAAACATTTGTCTCTTAACCAACATTATGACCACCAATAACAATAGGTTGTTTCTTAGAACAAATTTCTTATCTGTGAAAATGTTATTATTGCTAAATAATAACATCGATTTCGATATTATTATTACATTCAAATTTCGAATACTGACGTCGTTTAGTTCGTTTGGTCGTCGTTTGGTGATACCTACTGGTGACGTTTAGTTCGAAATGAACTGTCAATTTACATACAAATTTGACAAATTTCGCACGTAAGTAAGATATCGAACGATATGATAGTTGGGGCCGTCTCTGAATAAAAAAAAAAACTTTGACAGCTGCCATGAAAGCAACGCCGCGATGCCGGTCATAATATGCGGCTCCTGAATGCATCATGGAGGCTGCTGATATGTGGATAGATATAGTAGTGTATGTAACTGTGCATAATTAGGCATTAAAACACTCGTTTCATGCCCTTCATTATGTACAGTCACATGAACTACTATTGTATAACTACATCAAATAACCTCGCTTAGTGTGCGCCGACGCGGTAGGCGATTTCCGCTACATACGGGGTATAGGTACCACGGGATCGACTTAGAGTGTAGCGCGTAGCGCTTCTTGATAGTGAATGGGTTTAACTCCCCCGACACACCGAACATCTCTAAGAACCACGTCGACAGAGACACGACTTCTTAGGGTTGGCAATGCGCTTGTCCCCTGCCTGATATATTTGCTTGCGTCCACAGGCTAAGGCACTTACCATCAAGCCGTACACATGTTTGCCACCGTCATGATAAATAAAAAAAAACTCATTTTCCAAAATTGTTAAAAACCATGTGCACTACTGTACAAAGCTGTCATATTTTCTTCCAAGTGATCTATTTTCGTAACCATATCTATTGAAAACTTTGATCAATTGACGAGAAATACGGAACTTCCGCAATAGGAAAGCGAAGGCAATAATAGAAAAGCTCTATAGTGGTGAAAGCTTCGAGCAAATCGTCCGGCGCGCTATAATTCAATTCACAAATCATAGAAAAAGCACAATTTTTCCTTTAACGCGTCATAGCCTTTGTGAAGCCATGGGGACTCAACGGTTCACGAAATGTGGAATATAATATTTTTTCATCACCCTTGTTTTTTATAACGCGCAGGAACACAATGCTACGGCCTTTATTACACCCATAGGTGTAATGCTTTTTTAGGGTTCCGTAGCCAAATGGCAAAAAACGGAACCCTTATAGATTCGTCATGTCTGTCCGTCTGTCTGTCTGTCTGTCTGTCCGTCCGTATGTCACAGCCACTTTTTTCCGAAACTATAAGAGCTATACTGTTGAAACTTGGTAAGTAGATGTATTCTGTGAACCGCATTAAGATTTTCACACAAAAATCGAAAAAAAACATTAAGTTTTAGGGTTTTAGGGTATGGGGACATACTCAAAACTGAAACTCAAAAATTTTTTTTTCATTAACCCATACGTGTGGGGTATCTATGGATAGGTCTTCAAAAATGATATATTATTGAGGTTTCTAACATCATTTTTTTCTAAACTGAATAGTTTGCGCGAGAGACACTTCCAAAGTGGTAAAATGTGTGTCCCCCCCTGTAACTTCTAAAATAAGAGAATGATAAAACTAAAAAAAATATATGATGTACATTACCATGCAAACTTCCACTGAAAATTGGTTTGAACGAGATCTAATAAATAGTTTTTTTTTTAATACGTCATAAATCGTAAACCGCAATTTATTTCACGGAACCCTTCATGTGCGAGTCCGACTCGCACTTGGCCGCTTTTTCTACAATGGGCTTGTGATCTTAAATTTGTTTACAATGCGCGATGCCATTCTAACCAGTTTTTTGTAGAGGAACAAATGTTTGGATGGAAGCAACTACATTTAAAGAACATTAATAGCCAAAAAATCGAGTTAAAGAAGGACCTCGCTGACCGCAGCCGAAACGCTTCATACTGATTGGCTTTAAAGTATGACGTCACACCGTTGCAATTTGTACTAACCGTTGCATGAAAATGAAGTAAATTGCTGTTTCGGTCGCGAAATACTGCGTTTAGGTCCATAGTTGTTCTACAAATTTGTTTCTGTATAAATAAATAAATAAATATTACGGGACAATCTTACACAAATAAGCGTAAGGATTCAATTAGTACCTTTAAATTTACTTTTGGACATTAAATAAAAAATTAATAAATCTAAACTTTCAAGGTACATATCTTTTTATGATATGAACTATATTTTGTAATTTATACTTTATTACTATTATTTGATGGTTTACTATCCAATTAGCAACACGACGTTGCCAATTTTAACACCACGCAAAAAGTCTATTGTATCTATTGCTCATGCGTCAGGCATAAATAAATCCAAACGTGAAAACACGAATAAAACATGTTTACCTAAAATATTTTAGGATATAAAAATTAAAATGTAGTCTAAAAGTATCTTTGTAAAATATTTTAAACATTGATTATAAATCGTGGCTGAATGAAAAGGGTTCAACGAAATGGACGAATTTTGTATTTTTATTGCGATTTAATTTTGTTTCAAATGTATTTGTTACCTCGCAAATGTGATGAAAAACCTCGTTTAGGACAGGGATGGGAAGATTTTTTTACAAACTCAAACTATTAAAGCCTCCTGCTCCGCCTTCGGCATCGAGCTTCTAATAAACTCTCGTTCATAAAAAAACGCTTACCAACCTCGTGCCCCAATGTACTATTTCCTATTGAATTATTTAATTTGTTTTAATAATTTAATGATGTAATTATATTCTGTATTGTAATTTAATTTCAATATATTTAATTTAATTGTGATGATATTTAATATTAATGTTACTATGGATTTTTATCTAAAATAAATTATGATTTTTCCCGCTCACGGGACAATGATGTCCCGGACCTTTGGGAGGCGTGCGTGGGGCTAGGTACCTACAAAGTACCGACTGAGCCAACACGTAGAGGCCCTTTTGACAATTTAATGAAATGCAAGGAGTACACCGAGCGGATGCTGTCCCTGCCCGTGTCATGGGACGCACACAGAGACAGCACCCACTGGGGTGTATAGGGGCTATTGCTGGTTGATGGAATCTAAAGAAAACGGGTTATTGGGTGATAATGATGGACTAGTGGCTGGGCTATTGGGTGAAACATCGGACGCCTGCCTAATAAACTGTCTCATTTTTTATCTCTGGCAGACGGTGACTCCCCAACTGCTAGATGGGCCCCTATTAATAGCGACATTAAAAAATGGCCTAAGGGCAACACCAGTCAGAGAGGCTGGGGGGGTAGAGAGGTGGCACTGGACTTTAAACATATAGCCAACTCGCCACTTAGATGTCCACATCTACCCTCGAGCAACAGCTCTTGCTACTCTACTCTGGACAGCCAATTAAGGCAAGCCAGAGGTGAGGGGCCTGTCCAACCAACCACCCGATCGGCTCAGCCTGACCACAGGACACCCCCAGGAGCACTCAGGTACGTAGGGACGCTACTCCCTAACAGCCCGCCACAAGCTGCCTTACGTTGACTGATTGCACCAGAAATCTGGTGGGCGATGAGGCCGTCACATCCCTACGCCTAATATTATGATTATTATTATTATGGTAAAGTGAGTCGGGGATTTTCGCAGATGACGCAGATGCACTTACTAATGACTTTCATGCGATTATGGGAAATAAAAATTCATCCCCTGATATTTAGCTCGAGTGAGGAAAAGTACTGACAGCATCCTGAAAATTATAGCTGGTAGGTTTGACTGTCCAATAATATCTTGCAATATATTAAAGTGTATGTTCTCTGTATGTCAGTTTATGTTGTGTGTTAAATTGTATACATGTAAGCTATTTATTGTGTAACCTAACCTTACAATTAAAATGTAACTATAACACCACTTATATTGGTCGCTGAAATAAAATATTTCATTTATTCATACATTATCTTCTTCTCCGGCAGGCTACCGGCGTGGGTAGAGGGTAGGCCTCCCCCAAAAAGTACCAATGACTGGTTCAAAGCGGACTCCCGCGACCTTTACCAAGTCATCAGTCCACCTTGTTAGGGGTCCACCCACGCTGCGCCTCCTTGTACGTGTCCGCCACTCCAGAACATTTCCGCCCCAATGGCCATCAGCTGCTTCGCAATTTGACGAATCTTTCATTTAAGGTACTTCATTTGTATTTTGTTTGTTTGCTAATAAAAAATAACACCTACTGTTCAGTCCTCGCCTAATGCTAGGAACTGAACGTGCCACACGATGTCGTGGGTCATATTATGCCAGCAGGCTGGCTTGCTACAAAATAGGGAGTTAACTTACTCGAGTCCCGGCGACACGATGTTCGCTTCAATTCGGTCTAGTTTCCGTCAAGGTCCAGTCAAAGTCAAGTCAAGTCTCCCAAGCTGGTCTCCGGAACCGTGAATCGCCGTGGGGTCCACGGGCTGGTGCCGACATGCGCGATCAGTCACCGGCACAAATCACTTCTCCGGCACTGTTTTCACCAAAACGACTCGGGCCTTCAGGCCACCAACACGAGTCTCCAAGTACGTTCACCAAATTACAAACAAACACACTCGGACCTTGTCCACAAAACAAGCGATAGGTACTACCAAAAAAAAGCAGCACCTGTTTTTCGACCGAACTCTGACGTGTCTTTTAGCGACAGACAAGCAGTGTTGCCACCTTGCAAACGAAAATGTCACTCATAGACTATATTGAATAACCTGTAATAGACTTGTCAGTCAAGGATTGCAACTGCAGCGCGCCTAGCGGCGTTGTTTCTAACTAAAAATGTATCTAACATAACCATACGTAGAGCACAGTAAGTAGGTACATATAGGCGCACGGGTTCTGTTGTCACTTATATTTATTTTTCTTTTTTTTTGCATTCTGAATGAAAAGAAACACAGAAAAAGAAAGAAAAACTTTTATTAAAGTAACAAATCAGAACAACACAAACTATACAAGAATTTTGCGGAAGTAAGTACGAAAGTTTATATAATCTGCAACAAAAAACAGAATAAGATGTAGTAAGATTGATAAAGTAATGTTATTGTTAACAATAATCAGGGTTCGGATAGAATGGCCATGATCACGTAATGGAGAAATTGGGACCTAATTGCGCTGAGCACTCTTTTTAACCGACTTCAAAAAAAGGAGGAGGTTCTCAATTCGGATGTTTTTTTTTTTTTTTAATGTTTGTTACCTCAGAACTCCTTCATTTAGGAACCGATTCGTACAATTATTTTTTTAACTGAAAGTATATGCTTCCAGATTGGTCCCATTGTTTCCAAAACCCCAGTTGGATGATGGGAACCATGAGGAATTGAGGGAACTCCTCAAATATATTAGGCACGCGTGTAGTAATTTCGGTATTTTCTATTATAACTCGTGTATTTACACCCGGAAATCATAAATTTGGTGAAGTGGAAGTGATGATGAAGACCACAGATGGCTTGTGGCTTGTGTGATGTCTCAATGATGTACTTCAAACTATATAAGTACGTCACAGATTCTTATATTATTCCGTTGAAATAGCAAACAATGAAGTGCCAAAGGTAATTCTGAGATCCTTGAGGAATCGACGGAAGTCCTCAAATATTATCGGCCCACATACAGCGATTTGGTTTATTGGTCTAAAAATCAACGCTTTTGTTCTCGGAAATCAGTTCATGTGGTAAATTGGAAAAAAAATGTGGAAATTTTAATGTGGCTTGGCGGAGTACTGAATTGAAGTCGGTTAAAACTTTGTTTTGAAAGTAAATTATTCATTAAGCAGATGATAAAATAAATAAGTACTTACGCGTGTTACGGCAACAAATTGCCGTAAAAAGCAAAAAGTATGCAACACTTTCTTTTAACCATTGTCGCCGGTATCCAAATCGTAACGAAGACCAAGTCCAGTGGGCTATAGCAACAGTCAATCCGGAGTCCAAGGATAGCAAAGTCGTCATGTAAAATGTGAGAATATAAGAGTCCAAGAGTAGCCAAGTCGTAACAAATAATCAAAACATATTAATTATACTTTATGAATCAAAACACAGAAAAGCAGCGTCGCAACCACGCGGGAGAGAGAATACAATGAATGATAGATCGAGCAATTGACAGTTAAAACTTAAACAAGTATTACGTTCCGTTTTATAACATTTGTATGAGTAAAGTGTTTTGAAAATACCTTTAATATTTATTATTATAGGACAACACAATTCTCATGTTATTTTATTTTATATGTATTTCATAAGCTCATAAAATGTTATATGTTGGGAATAAAGTTTATGCATAGAATGAAATGTAAATATCAGTGATGCCAGCTAGCAGCATCAATTATTAATACCAGTGGAAAAAAAACACAGTAAAGTGGGCTCCATACTTTCCATTCGATAGAATCGGGAGGTGTGGAACACACTTAAATTAATGAAGTAGTGCCATCTAGCGGCATCGTACGTAGGTACTACTTTCTTCATACAATCGGTATTTTGTTCGGAGTGAAAACACTCTGATGTCACTGTCCAAACATAAAGAGCGCACCACACGCTCCACAGATAAGGGCCGGCAGACATTCGGCCAGAACACCTACCTTATTTTAAATATTGTTATTTAGTCACAAAGTCGAAACCTAGAAAATTAATGGAGATTTATATATCTAATTACGCGTGATTTCGCGTTAACAATCAATACTTTATACTCAAGATTATGAAAAGTACCATGAACTTTCTAAACAGGGAACATTACTGCAATGTTTTGCCGCCAGAGTGCAGCACTAGCACAAACCGTAAACCAGTAGAGGAAGATAGGGACTCGCACACACATGCACAGGTGCTTGTCAAATGAGTGACAAAGATGCATGCATAGACAATACCGCAAGTGGGAACGAGATACAATGCCCACTTTGCTAGTCGTCCCCTACGCGGAGTTTTGCGTAATGTTCCCTCTAAATGAATAAATAAAAAGTAAAGGGATATTTATTCCTTATTTGAAAATACACAATTTTTATCTTTATTCACATAAGACAGAGTACAATAACAAACTTAAACGTATTACTAAGTAACCTAAACCTATTCCTAATCCTAAAACTAAACATCAAACAACCCTCCCCGAGCCACTCCAGGTGCAAAGGTTCCCATCACACTGGCCGCATTGCCGCGCTGAACTGCTATGGCTAACCTTTGCACCAGAAATGACCCAGAGCGGGGATCAAGTCCTCTTTCATGTAAGCGACGCCCTACTTCCCTAAAAAAGATTTTGGCCTCAGCGCACCAACACCCAGTCGTCTCCACCGCAAGCGGAACAAATAAATAATTGGAAAGACACGCGTACTTGTCCCTCTTCCGCACTGCCGCCAGCTCAGCAGCGGCTCCAGGCGCCCACATGGTGCGACTTATGTGCGAAGCAGCAAAAGTACTAACACATGTGGCGTCCCAGAGCAGACACTTGCCTTTTTGCCAGGGCACCAAAGTCAAACCGTCCGGCCTTTTACCATCAGATCCTTATTTTACTTTTTATTAGTACTTCCACTCGTGAGCCCCGTCACCACAACAAGCCCTCCGCCCTATTATAACTACCGACATATTTTTATCGAGTCCCATTGTAAAGAACGTTATTTATTCGCGAAAGTAGTTCTGTCAATCCGTCTCGTACCATTACTTTCGCAACCTCTTTTCTTCCATCCCGTTGATAAATAGTGAACCTTATAATCAATGACATACGATTGCTTTTATAATGATGATTGGTTGAAATAAGAGGTTGCGGTAGAAAAGGAAGGTTTTTGTCAATTTGAATAGGAGTAATTTTGGGGAATGTTTGTGTTACTTTGGGCTTCACGTTTGATATATTGTGGGTTTGATGTAAGTATGATATGTTGTATAAGTTTTTTTTTTTTATTATATCCTTATACATTTAGCGATCGCCTGAAAGAAGCTACCTCAACAGCCAAGGCTGGAAGGAAAACCCTTCTAAGAGCCTTATGTCCTTGATGAGGGATAAGAGGATAACATCATGATCATCATCATCATCATCATCATCATCATCAGATTTAGCGAATTCTGGAGTTCGTTGCCCATGTCTCTAGAAAGGAGCGTTAAATATGTATATGAAAAGCTTCGACAGCATAGCAGAGCCTTGACTCCGAAACAGTTAGCTACATACAGTGGATGCAATGACACAAAAGTGAAAAACAGAAACAAAATGAACGCTGTATCGATCCAGTTAGTGAAAGTGTATGATGTCTTTTACGTACGCACATTCACGTGCATCGACGGATGGATCTGCAAATGCGTGGAACATATTGAAATGCGATTGAAATGTGAAAGTGCTGAACCGAGGCGGCCCAAAGTTTCGCAGCGTAGTAGCTACGCCGTAGACGCAAATACTCTCGTAGCTTTGTAGAATTGCTACGAGTTGTATCGTAGAATATAAATTATTTAAATCTACTATCTTATCCACTGCTAAACTACACTCGTGGCGCTACGCCGTAGTCAATAGCAGTATACTCTCCGTATGTAGGGTAAATCGCGCTTATTATATATAATTTATTTATTCCTTTCCACATACGTCAGAGGAAAGACCTATGTGGAAAGGACTAAATAAATGTCAAAATACATCAAGTCGTTTGTAGTACGTTAAATAGAATTATTTATGTCCACAACCATCCTTAACTAGAAATCATAACCCTCGTTCTGAGTCAGTCGGGTAAAAATACAATCCATATATACTGGACCATCGATTATAATTGTATTACTTTTAATTATATTAAAACCTGATGGTTAAATAAAAATAATCAAAAATAGTTCTGTTGTCATATGTTGATAATAATTAAATCGAATTCATAGCATTGGCAAACGTTTTTAATGTAAAAAGCCCAACCTCGCGAGATCTCGTAGATCTCTAGATGTTGCCTAGGTCTGAAATCTCGGGAGATTGCATTCCCTATTCCCTACCAATTCTACACCTCTCTATTAAGCCTGTGCATGTATTTATTGTATAGTCGGGGGTTTATAGAAATTTATATTTTTAAATTTGACATTATATTCGTCTAGAGGCTTTTCAAAAATGTTTTTTTCTAATGTTTAATTATTTTTAAGTGCATACAAAAGCTACTCACCTAACTCTATCTAGAGAGCTAAATTATTTTCTTGGCAAGATTCCCAATGATGTTGTTCTGCTCCATCATTGGACCCTGAGCAGTTCATATACCTAAGAATAATTTCTGCTGATCCACAAACCCCTTACAGAAATTCAAATATTAACAGGTCAAGTTGTTTTGGAGATAATTGTGAGAATAGAAAACATACATGACTCAGAAGCTAATAAAATATTCATGTCGATTACACAAACATTTGCCCTTTACCGGTATCCGAACCCTGCGACCCTCCAGCTTCGTAGGCAAGGTCGATATCACTGCCCACTAGGCTAACCGATCGTCAAAACCCATTTTTAAACGACTTTAAAAAAAAAAGGATTTTTGTGTTTTATGTTTGTTACCTCAGAACTCCATTATTTACTTATTTTCAAAGATTTTTGTTATGATTAATGAAAATAAACAACTTTTAAAAATGTAAATAAAAAAAGAAGCGAGTTGTGTCGGAGACACAACCGCTATTTAACCCGTCAAGCGATCGGCCCTTGATTTACCTAAATGTTGGAAATGTCCAGCTGATTTTAGAGATATTTTGTTTTTCCGTTTGAGTTTAGAAAAAAGTGAATTGTGTCCGATCAGTATAATTATATTTTATGATAGATGTATCGATGGAAAGATAAAAGAACAGACAATGCACGTAAAGACGAATAATGATTATACACTTACATTATACTGGTGAAAAGAAATGATTTGATCAGCTTTTGATATTTATTCCATTGATCGATTCATTCCACACACACACTGCACTAAATATATTGCCACATTTCACTTTTCTTTTGCACAAATATCACCATTATAAGTTTACGCGTCGAATTCAACAATTTATTTATCACTAAACACAATAACAACATCACAAAAATTGTTTATTTACGGGTGCGCAGCAAAATTTCTAAACGGGCGGCCATGATTGATTTTGTTTAGTTCCATGCGCCCGCGGCTTGCTACTCGCGCGCGCATGGTACCGCTAGCAGAAAAATCGTAATGCGACAAATAATTATGTCCATAAGTATAAACAAAAAATTATTCAACCTTTATGTGACTATTTGTCGTGCCCTATAGATAATATAAAGTAAAGTAAAATACGTTAGGTATACGAGTTACAACGTTTGCTAAAATATTTTAACCTACTATAAGTAGTTGAGCAAAGGTTTGACGGAAATAATGTATAATAAAATAAAAAGATATTTCCGATAAAATCCTTATTATTATATTTAGTTTGCGGATCAACTAGTATAAAACAACGTCTTATATATAATATTATTCGCTTAATGTAATACTAATTGGTATTGGAGACGGAAACTTATTAGATTCATTGTAGGTAGGTATGATGAGTAAAAATTTGTTCTTGGTTTTATTTTACGATTGATTTGACTTTGTAGTAAAAATTGTATTACAAGTATTAATATTCTTTTTTATTCTTTGTTTCATTATACGATTGATTTGACCTTGTAGTAAAAATTGTAAAGCAAGTAATATTCTTGATTGGCCACATAAATATGTGTTCTGCTATTAAACGTCACATATAATTGCCTTGTATAGGTACTGTGTAAATCGTATTTGTTTAGAAAAGTCTTTATTTATCTTTTATTGCTTTTTTAATTTTAGAAATGCTGACAACTATTTTATAGTTAATAAATAATCCCTAGTCCTTGCAACGGGAGGTGCAATCGTTTTGGAGGCGCAATAATCCTTAGCTTGCAATGGGAGGTGCAATCGTTTTTTCCATTTAACACCTGGTGCGTAGTTCTTGGTTTGTTCGAGATCCATCTCTTCTGAAAATTCTAAATGTAGCGGCATTTTCATACATTCTCTAATAGAGATGAATTTTGGTCGAATTTAGAATTGCCCCGTGGGGAAGGTAAAACAAAGAATCCCTAAGAACAAATATAGCATATGTCGCAGATAAGGTGAATATGAGGCTTTCTTTGCTACCACCCACAGCAAGTGCAAAATCTTATTGTGATTTACTGCCCGCCTAGCATGAGGTAAATGCTACTTACAGCCCGGGGTAGCTGAAAAATTATTTTAGCAGGAGTCGAACCTGCATTACCTTTACGAGTAATAGAATAGAGTCTGGCAAACGAAAACGTGACCTGAGAAAACGCGGCAAATTCAAAAAAAATATACATGTGGTATTATTTAAAAACACAGTATCAAAAATTTTAAGTGAAGTGAAGAGTTAAATAAAGTGCATACTGCGCCACATAACTCCTACTAAAATGAAGTGTTAGAATACCACATGTCTATTTTTTTAATTTGCCGCGTTTTTTCAGGTCACGCTTTCGTTTCCCAGACTCTACAATTCTGCAGTAGTTAGAACAGCATTCATTACCCGGTATGATTACATACATGAAATTCAGCAGGAATCGAACCTGTGTTTGTTGCTATGAGGGATGCATGTGATGTAAAGTAAAACAAATACAGATGTTGGATTTATAAAAAAGTATATTAATAAAAAAAAGAAGCGGGTTGTGTCGGAGATACAACCGTTACATAGGTACTTCTTTGCTGGCTATGGAACCCTAATATATCTGAATTAATTCACTAAAATCTGTATAAGTATCTACAGATAAATCGGTATTACAAACATTGACTGACGTAGCTCATTTAACTCGCAATACATTGGAAATGGCGGTCATTTCAGCATTATTTTCATGTCCGCCACATAAACTAAATAACATTTTGTGATTAACAACTAATGGCAAATAAAGAAGGATTAAAACATGTAACAAACAATTATTTGAAATCAGATTAGGCTTCTCTACAAAAAGTTATTCCGGAAGTCACGTGATACATTTTGAACTGTACCCCTATACAAGAACGCGAGCAAAGAAGTATACACTTCAAAACAAACAAAAACAAAATGGAAGCTGTGGCTGCGATGTGGACAGTGGCTCTGAAAAAATACAAACATTATTTTGTTAATTACAATGAATGAATTACCGACACACTTTCTGTTTAATTTTTAACAAAATGTACCTGTTCGCATTGGACAGGAAGTATTTTGATCCTAGAATCTTACATATTACAGAATATTGCAGTCTAAATAAAGAATAATATTCAGACTGCATTATTGTGTAATTTATAAGATTCCAGCTACCTTATGTTAGAGAACAGTAAGTGAGATTGCCCGAAAAATTGAGTTAACCTACGTTTTATTGTAAATTCGGTTGTCGGGGTAATGAGAGCAATATATGAACAGCAACAGGCGCAAAGGCACTTTTGTATTTCAATACGAATGGTCGGACATCTTTACATGAAACTAGTTTGCCCTATGAGTTTATATTGGAATGCCGTTATTACATTACATTATAACCTCACGTTAGAAAGAAAAAAAAAGGCCCTACCCCCGCCCACCTACAACCCAACCACCCCGTGAATTCTGCCTAGTATTTTCTGATACTGTTGCTAAATACCTGGTATTTACCAATCAGCATTACTGGCAATTGCCCTGTTTATTAAAAAAAATAATTACTAAGAACGTTGAACACATTTGCAAAAACAACCCAGGAAGATTCAAATCGCACTGTCATAACAATCAAACATACCGCCACGCATAGAGACAAAAGCAAAGTGATCATTTTCTACGCGATTTGCGTTCTCGAATTGATCTGCCAGGAAGTTGTTGAAGAGAATGCCAATCACTCCAACACTGTTCGGGGCACATGAATTCATCGCAGGCAACGCATTTCAAATTTGTCATTTTTCTTATGTCACTCCTACTACAGATATGACAACGCTTTCGCTCCGAGGATGAAAAGACTTTGGGAACGTGTACTATATCTCGTCTAAGCCGCATGATTTCAGCAACAGTGTCTGAAATCCCTCGTGGCAATTGGGGCACGTAAGCTGTCACGAGAGAATTAGCCAGCTGGTAGCGAAATTCACGGTGCAAGATCTCAGGCATATTACGACGCTTCAAAGAGCTCAACAACAAAATGAGAGCATTGTGCACACTGACGTTCAGCAACCTTTTAAAAATTTTCATGTACCATTTCACACATCTCTTTCTTTCCAACAAATACATTGAGAGTTTTTGATCCTTAAGATCAACACCTCCCATCGTATTGTTGTAATCTTTCACAGCGATGGGCTTTATGAGCTCACGTCCCGCCTTTCTACCTACAAAGGTCTCCGCGTTGTGGAAAGTAGATATCATTACCACCAGTTTAGAGTCTTTCCATGCGATGCATGAAACGTCACCAGAATGGCGAGCAATGATGGTCCCCTTCGGCACATTCTTTGGAGCCTTTGCGATATCCTTTGGTACGTTCTTGCGGCTTGCACGCAATGTCCCTAAGCAATCGAACCCCAAACTCTTAAGATACCGTGCCAGCGCTGGGGAATTATAAAAATTATCCATCGTGACGCAGTGACCTCGACGTTCGAGACTTTTCAATAAATTCAGTACCACTTCGGTACTCTTGCCAGCTAAGAGCGTACTAGGAGCCACGTTGTCGTGACTAGCAGAATTTTTCCCCGTGTATATTTCAAACTTATACAAATAGCCAGTCTTCGATTCGCAAAGCTCATATGATTTTATTCCGAAACGCGCAGCCTTCGACCTTATTGCTTGAACCCAGGACAGGCGGCCCTTGAATAAGGTCAACGACTCGTCTATTGCAATGTCCTGGTGAAGATTATATAAATTTTGAAATTTTTTCCCTAAATGACTAAGGACTGGCGCGACTCTCCGCAACTTTGCTGAAAGCAATGCCCCTTCGCTATACAACATATCCTGACTCGCATCAGAGTTGTCAGTAAAGTGAAGGAACTTCGTTAGCAAAACGAAGCGGTTGAATGTCATCAACTGCCTAAATTTGGGCATATCTAGGCAGCTATTTGTCTTCCAGTAATCAGTTAGAGATGTTCGTGGATCCAATCCCATTAATATATGTATGGCAAAAAACAAGTACATCTCGTTTACATCGGTGTCAATCCAACGATGCATTCGAGATGAGGGTTTCAGTGTTCCTGCTGCTGTCTTTGCTTCGATCTTTTGATGAGCATATTTATTGGTCTCACTGGTTATAAGCTCCATGATGTCTGTATCCCAGATATCAATAAAGGCATCATAGGGATTATCGTAGTCCTTGATAGCTCCCGGAGTAGGACCCGAGAAAATCTCGTGAACACCCTGGAAAGTATCAAAATCTACTTGCCAATCGAAATCAATAGATACGTTAACCATTTGTTCGATAGCCTCATCCATTGCTCTCTCTACTGAATCTACAATATTACGAACAGGTTCTTCCAGCTCTTCGTTATCCGGGATATTCCTGCTCATACCTCCAGTCTCAGCAATTTGATCCAGATTGAACTCATCGTCAAAATCTGAGTCAAATTCACTGCCACCAGCACTCGATCCTGCAGCATGCCTTCTTGATATTGCCGACTGCCCCGAAGTAGACGGAACAGCATCATCTATGTGTTGTGCAACAAGTTGCGATGAGCTATGGTTACCACTAGGACCAGGTTGTGATGGCTCAGCACTAGTGGTGCCAACTACCACATTAGAACTTGCAACAAACACAGGATTGCTGCATGAAAGAGGTATGAGCTCCGGGGAATAAACCGGCCGCGGCAACTCACCCACCCATTCCTTAACATAATCGTAGTGATCTTCCAACACAGTTTCGCCCTCCTCTTCATCCAAATCGAGTGCTGCTGCTCGCTCTAACCCACTGACACTGCAAAAAAAATACAATAAGAATAACATAAATAAAGAAATATTTACTTTAACGATCTAATCAATTAAAAACTTACTGAATGCTCTGCTGCAGCTCAAAAGTTGGATATTTCTTCTTTATGGACCCTCCGGGGGTTTTAATGAGTGCCACGGAGTCTTTAAAATGCACTGAACCCCCGGGGGTCCGCATTAAATTAAACCCCATGACAGGCCGAGATGGGCTGAAAAAAAAACGCAATTAATAAATTACACACACACACAGAGTACATAAAATTACATTATTAAATACTTACAACTTAGGTTGCCATAGTTTTGGTTCTGGTTCCAGCTCAGGATCGTTATTGCCAGACGCTGCTGCATTGGCTAAAATAAGCATGCGCCTGGCGTTTGTGCCCGTGCGAGCGGTGGAGCTGGAGCGAGGACCAGGCGTGACTGACCTATTTGTAGAGGTAGACCTCGAGCGGGGTCTTATTTTCCTAAAAACAAAAATACTATATTAATTTCAACAATAAAAAAACAACTTGAACACGTAAAAACTGATATAAAATCAAGAAAATACACAAACAATGTTACAGTATACCTAGAACGTGCACAATGTAACGTTGATGCCCTTTTGCACAGTAAATTGCAAATAATGACCATATTCAGTTACTTTCGAGGTCCGTATCTCGACCATTTTTGATTGCAGTGAAAATTTTTTTTTGCAAAAAGCGCCTATTTTATTGCGTACTGTTTATTGTGCTTAGAGTTACAATCAAAATAAATAATAATAATTACTAGGAAAAACATGAATAATAATAATAACATTTATTTCATAAATATATTACATCAATGGATCTAGATCTGGACTAGTCCCAAACTAAGCTTATACTGTGGATACTAGATCAATGATACCTATATTACAATGATAATATTATAACATTTATAACAAAAAAAATGCAAGTTTTGTCATTTTATGTATCCATATAATCGTTTTGAACCTAAATATAGCCTAATTTTGATTGCCCAATAGAATTTGTGAGATTATTGAATTAAAAAAAGTATCAAACATAATTTTTTTGCCAACCGTATCTTGCGAATACTCGGCACGGCGTGGCAATTTATCCGTTTTTGAAATATGACTTCCGAGCACCATTTCATAAAAGTTACACAAAAATATACAAATCTAACACATGTATTGGATTCCTAGACATATAATCTACAAAGTTATGTATACTTTACAGTATATAAGAATAAATAAACCTGTAAATTCAACGAATACTTGACTGCAAACTTGCGAAAAATTACGTCATCAAAAGTTAGACGCTTTTTTCGTCACGATTTTCTTCGAAATGCCTAAAACAATTATCAGATAACAATGCTTTGTTTCTTTGTGAGTAATTTGATATATAAAACAAGTCACAACAACTTACCTTTTGCGATTAAATTCCATTTTCATGTAACACCACTTCGTATTTTCCGTACTGCCACAGATCGTTTATTTCGCAATAGATATAATTTTAGAAAAATATTTATTTTTTAGTGTTCAAATGCTTGATTTATGAGAAAAAAACAACAAAATGTTGCTAAATAAGTGAGGAATCAATAGGATTATTTTTATACACTGGCAAGGCCCTTCGACCTCGAATATTAAATTCTCCAATCACAGCGATATCCTGCGCACAACAGTTGTGCGCTGGGCATTACCGGCCAATCTTTTCTACGCACAACTGTTGTGCGCAGGACACTTGACGGGTTAAGTTTAAGTGGATACTTCTTTGTTGGCTGTAACCGTAAAATATATATCTGAATTAATTCACTAAAATCTATATAAGTACAGATAAATGGGTATAATTATATGGCAACATTGACTGACGTAGCTCATTTTACTCGCGATACATTGAAAATGGCGGACATTTTAGCATTATTTTCATGTCCGCCAAACTAAATCTGCCTACGAAGCTGGAGGTCCCGGGTTCGAATCCCGGTCAGGGCATTTATTTGTGTGTTTATCACGAATATTTGTTCCTGAGTTATGGATGTTATATATGTATATAAGTATCTATATGTATTTATCTATTATATATATCATCGCCTAGTACCCACAACACAAGCCTTACTGAGCTTACCGTGGGCCTAGGTTGATTTGTGTAAGATTGTCCCGTAATATTTTATTTTTATTTTTATTTATTTAAATAACACTTTGTGATTTACAACTAATGGCAAAAAAAGAAGGATTAAAACATGTAACAAACAATTATTTAAAGGCTTCTCTACAAAAAGTTATTCCGGAAGTCACGTGATACATTTTGAACTGTACCCCTATACAAAAACGCGAGCAAAGAAGTATCCACTTCAAAAAGATATAGTAAACCTATTTTGACCCGAGCAGATCTCGGTCGCCCAGATATTATTTATTAATATGATAAGATTATTGGCAGTGAACCTGTTAATTAGTCACAATTCCAGTTTATTAACACCTGACGCAAAAAGGGGGGTGTTATAAGTTTGACGTGTCTATGTATCTGTGTGTCTGTGTGTGTGTCTGTCTGTGGTATCGTAGCTCCTAAGCGTATGGACCGATTTGAATGCGGTTTTTTTAATTCGAAAGCTGATGTGATCGAGATGGTTCTAAACTACGTTTTAACAAAACTGGTTCAGCCGTTTTTGAGATATTTAACTTTGAAATGAAAATTTCTGGGGTTTTTCAACTTTTCTAATTTGTAGAGTTATTAACTACACACTAGCTGGACGCGCGGCTTCGCCTGCGTATTGCTATGAACGGAGGCAACCCCGCAGGATAAAACATTGCCTATGTCCATCTAAAAAGTCCATTAATAGTATACACAGGAATAAGATGAATTATTTTGTAATCGAAAGAGTATACTCCTGAGGTAGTCCCATTGCCACCAAGTCAGGATCTGATAATGGGATCACAGGGAAATTGAGGGCGACGATCAAATTTTATTGGCAAGTGTAATAATTTCAGTATTTTCTGTTATAACTTGTGTATTTACCCTCGGAAATTGCAATTTTGGTGAAGTGGAACTAATGATGATCACAGATGACTTATGGAACTCATCAAATATATAAAGTACGTCAAAGGTTCTGACATGATTCCGTTGAAATAGCAACTAATGAAGTGTTAATTCTGAGATGCTTGAGGAATCGACGGAACTCCTCAAATAATATAGCAACTTGGGGTTTTTCAGTAATAATCAACGCATTTGCTCTCGGAACGCAGTTCATGTGGTGAATTAGAAAGGAAATGTGGAAACTTTCATATATTATGTAACTACGTGGCTTAGCGAAGTACTGAATTGAAGTCGGTGATCTCCTTTTTTAAGTAATTTATTTAAACTTTAAATGACTTGTAAATTACATGATTTACCAATAAATACTACAATACAATACAACTCCTCAGGTACAAATATGTGTTGCGGTCTTTCGTCGGGGATGTGGTCGGTGGTGGAAATCCTGATTGCATTATTGACGTCTGACCAAACTACCGTACACCGTCGCTTTATTAGCAAACTTGACATAGATGGATGCCATTTTTCTAAAAGAAGAAGAAAAATGTATTGACGCGGCATATGAAGAAGTGTATAGAGCCCTCGCAATGGGGGCGGCGGGTCGCCGTGCGGACGGAATGGAGGTCCCAAAGTTGAGAACTTTGAGTCTCATAGGCGCATTGAGTGTGATGCCTTTGCATGACATAAAAGCCCGACCTGCGGCAATCCATACTAATATTATAAATGCGAAAGTGTGTCTGTCTGTCTGTCTGTCTGTCTGTCTTTCTGTCTGTCTGTTACCTCTTCACGCCTAAACCGCTGAACCGATTTAGATGAAATTTGGTATAGAGATAGTTTGAGTCCCGTGAAAGGACATAGGGTAGTTTTTATCCCGGAAATCTACCCCTAAGGGGATGAAATTGGGGGTGAAAATTTGTATGGAGCTACTTAAACCGCTGCACCGATTTGGATGAAATTTGGCATTTAAATAGTTTGAGTCCCGGGGAAGGACAAAGGATAGGTTTGATCCCGTAAATCATCCCCTAAGGGGGTGAAATGAGGGGGTGAAAATTTGGAGGTAACCAATTTTGATGAAATTTGGTTTGGAGATAGTTTAAATCCTAGGAAAGGACATAGGATAGTATTTATTTCGGAAGTCATCCCCTAAGGGGGTGAAATAAGGGGTGAAAATTCGGATGGAACCCATTTGAATACAATTTGGTTTAGATATAGTTTGAGTCCTAGGAAAGGACATAGAGTCGTTTTTATCCCGGAAATCCACCCCTAAGGGGTTGAAATTGGGGGTGAAAATTTGTATGGAGCTACTTAAACCGCTGCACTGATTTAGATGAAATTTGGTATAGAGATAGTTTAAGTCTCGGAGAATGAAAGCGGATAGTTTTTATCCCGAAAATAGTTCCCAAGGTAATGAAATAGGGGGTGAAAATTTGGATAAAACCCATTTAGATGAAATTTGGTATAGAGATAGTAAGAGTCCCAGGGAAGATGCATAGTTTTTATCCCGAAAATCATCTCCTGAGGGGGTTCTTAAAACTTTGTAAAAACATTAATTATTTGAGTACAAACAAAGTGCTTTCAGCGTTTTGGAAAATTCCACCCCTAAGAGGGTTAAAAAGGGCTGCAAAGTTTATATGGGGAAACTCTTTTTGGGATAGGAGCTTAACAGTTTGTAGGACGATTAGTTATTGAAATACAAAAAAAAGGATATTCAGCGTTTTAGTAAATTCCACTCCTAAGGGGGTTAAAAGTGGGTGCAACATTTGTGTGGAGGAAACATTTTTTTAGCCAATTTACAATTTTGTAGAATGCTTACTAATTAAAAATAAAATTAAATACTTTCAGCATTTTAGAAACTTCGATCTTTAGGGGTTTATAAGAAAGTTTGAATGAAGAAAATATTTTTTTAGCGAGGGGCTTAAAACTTTGATGAAAGATTACTTATTACAATAAAAATCAAGTACTTTTAGCGTTTTGAAAAATTCGACCCCTAATGAGAATAAAAAGGGGTGCACGGTTCGTATGGGAAACCCATTTTTTGAGCTAGAGACTTGATATTTTGTAGAAAAAATACTTATTACAATAAAAAAACTTAGTGTTTTCTTTTCAATTTTTCCCCGAAAAGCGTTAATTCAAAGGTTCAAAGTTTGTATGCAGACTATCAGAGCAAGAACATTTTTAAGTATGAGAATTGTAACTTCGATCTTAGTATGTTTGTTAAAAGACTACAAAACTCATTTCAGCGTTTTTTGAAATTCATCCCCTAAAAGGTATTATAAGGGTGTTCAAAGTTTGTATGGAGAGCAAAACATTTTTAAAGTAAGGGATTTGTAACTTCAGTTTTAGACTGTTTACTACAAGACTACAAAGCTAATTTCAATGATTTTAAAAATTAATTCCTTAAACAAACATTTAGACGATAACATGTTCTACGCGGACGAAGTCGCGGGCAACAGCTAGTACCTTATAATTGCGTCAATGGTGTGCTCGCATGCCCGCAATGTTAACACAGCTTCACCAACAAAATTGGCTCGTTAGCCACATGCGAGGACACCAGCGACAACTACGGAGTTGAGAGCAGTTGCCTTGGCCGAAATCGGCCGTGGTGTTTATTATAACAGATTATAACCTGTTTTTCGCCAAACGCCATAGTACACAAAGTACTTTGTTATATACTGAAATAGAGAACAATCTCTGGGCCTAAAAACGGTAACCCTGTAATTGATGCGCCATCTAGAATCGTTAGTTGAAATACTCCACTTCAATGTTAAAACATACAAAAAGTGCGTCGGTCGCAGGGTTTGAACCCCGGCTCATCGACTCCAAATACCTCCGTCTGTACCCCTAGGCTACTGATGTCTTATGACAACACGGCGAATTTTGAAATACCTTGACAGCCTCAAGTTGACATATTATGCTGTCATTACCGCGCAACTAGTACTAAGATTGGCCGCCCTGCCATAGTAGCTGACGTAGCTGTCAAACCAGTAAAATAAAATAAAAAAACAAGTGCATTGCAAATATTGCAATGCAATTCCTTTTGGTAGTGTCTTCTAAATAGTCTGTGATTCCTTTCTGTAGTTAAAACGTGTTACAATGATTGAATTACTCACCTTTTTGGGTATTATTTATTTAGGATTAATAATATTTTGTTGGGTAACTAAACAATGCTTCTTCGCGATCAGTGCACTCGTAACAAGTCAAGTCACGTCAAATCAAACTGATCGCAAACTCATAGCCCTTGATACTGAGAGGGTCGGTGCTGGGCCCCGAGGTTCTATTAATATGCTGGCAAGGGTGTCCATGGTAAATAGGAATGGAAAGGTTATTTACGACGAGTATGTGAAACCAGTTGCTCCAGTGACTGACTATAGGACCCCCTGGAGCGGCATAAGGGAATGGGACCTCGTAGGCGCAAAGGATTTTCTTTCAGTTAAACAGGTTAGTTCTTGATTTAAATATTTTTAGCACCGAGCTGATCTGATGATGGAGAGAGGAGGTGGCAATAGAAACTTCTTACTGTTCGGGCTCATCGGAACCCTCTCAACGGGCTCGGGTTCATGTATTGTACTGTAATTGTGTGATCATGAATGCAAATAAATAAAGAATAAATAAAAAAAGAACGAGTGGTTGGGGTGTAGGAAAGGGTGGCCGGTTTTTAGATTTAGAAAATTTCTCATAGTTTATTTTTCATTTTCATTTTTGTTTTATTTTCTTTTCCTATAATAAAAAATGCGTAAAGATTAACATGTTTTATTCTTTAAACTTTTTCTCACAGATCGGTATTTACCGAGATAATTGTGTTTGAAATTCAGTCATTTTAAACGGTTCTAGGACTTTCGGTATTGGGAAATTGATGTTAATATAACACCTCATTTTTATTCATGTATTCTATAGAACATCCTACAAGAAGCATAAAATGTCAACCACGAGTAGTTAATGACTGTGCCAAAAAAGTACAGTCAAAAATCTATTGGTTGTACGATTTTTTTTTATATACCATTTTTTTTTCTTTTTACCATTACTTGATTACTGGATATTCTAAAAGGTCCTTTGAATTGCTTGTTGTTATCACAGGCCATGTTTGAGTTAGATTAAAGGAAACTTTAACACATTCACCTGCCAACCGCATGCCACGGACGAGGCGTGCGGCCGATCATGCGCATGCGTCGGTGTAGACACGGCTGCCCATATTGGCCGCGACAAATCTGTCTGCCGTTCTGGCCCCGTAGCGTGGATGGGCCTTATCACGCGATAAGTGACATGTTGGAACATCCGTCCTTGGCTGACACCGGTCGATAGAGCGAGACGACGCTGTACGGGGCCTGTTTGCCGAACGGCGTGGATCGCCGAGGCACGTTTACACTGAGCGCGCACGCTCGGGCGAGGCGTGCTCGGCCGAGGCATGCAACCGGTGTCGACACGGCTGATATGCGAAATCCCGTTTGAAGAGAAAAGCACCTAGGTATAGTTGGTTTTAGTTAAGATGACTAAAAGTTATTACATTACCTTGTTATCTTCTTGGTTGTGAAACAATTACGCATAAACAATAAAACAAACAGTAGCTACCTACTACACGTGCCACATTTAGGTCTGTTTTATGACGTCTCTTTGTTGTCTTTTCCTTTCACATTTAGCAACAAGAGAAATTGTAAAATGTTAAGTGTATTTTCGTAAACCTGTTAAATGATAGTTAGTTTGACAAAAAGAACAAAAAAAAATGGTTAAGTTAAACGTTAAATTTTATTTTCAGGAGGTGGCACAAATCCTTGAGGACTGCATTTTGGTCGGCCATGATTTGGAATTCGACTTGGGTATTCTGAAATTGATTCATCCGGTTAAAGACATTCGAGACTCTGCCATCTACAAACATATTAGACAAGTTAGTATCACTTACTTACTTACTACTATTTTGGCCAGTGGCGTAGCGAGGACTAATCTAGCCATGGGCAAAGTCGCATCTGCGAGGCCCTTTTTGAGTTTTATTTGTATACTTGTTTGCCACGGACATTACATATAAAAGGGAGGGGCTCGCGCGAGGCCCCCTTAAGTGCGAGGCCGTGGTCAGGGGGCCGCTTCGCCCACGTCTAGCCACGCCACTTATTTTGGCTCAGTGATCCGAAAAGGGTCTTGGCATCTGAAACGAGAGCACGCCACTTATCCCGATCCTGAGCCACTTCCTGCCAGCTTTCGGCTTGAAGATGACGCAGATCCGCCTGCACGCTGTCCCTCCAGCGATACCTAGGCCACCCTAGTTAGTATCACTGCTCTATATTATTTTTATATTAAGAGCGCACATTAGCTGAGTCTTTTTTCAGATTCGAGAATTCCCAATAAATATTTCTGTCGCGCTGATGGAGGCGGGGCCGTGCGCGAGCTTGTGTGCACGCATGCACACAGACAGTGGCATTTAAATTTAGAATACAATGTAACAAAATTCATCGATGATGTTGACATACCACTGTTGGCTATTAAATTATGTCTTTCACGACACATTGTCAAACTTACCAGTCACAAATAAGTAGATTAATTTCGAGTAGTAATGTATGTCACGTCGTGGCGTGGTCAGTAATCGTTAGCTTTCCGAGTCAGAGGTCTCAGGTTCGAATCCCAGAAAGTTAATTTTATTTTTTATTGTGTCATGTTTATAAGTAGAATATAATAGTCTGGAATTTAATAAAATGCTGTGTTTATAAAAAAATACATGTTTTGTTGCATTTTATATTTATTTTACACTTGCAGCTCGCGCGGTTTCGCTCGCGTATTGCAAAGAACGCAATATACTTCCATAGCCTAAGTCCATGTCTTACACAGGTGTATGGATTTTTGAAATCGGATCAGTGTTTGAGGTTCGGGAAATTACTTCCTACATACAAAAAAGTTCCTGTCAAAAATTTTATTTTTGGTATAAGAAAGAAAGAAAGATACATTTATTCACTAACACACAGGACACACATATTATTAAGCAAAAATAAATAAAAATAACAGTAAAAAACATGTAGCAAGTGTGTCTCCGCGGCAGTGAACCGGACACTGGCTCAGCATTATGCTGAGGTGTCAGTCAGACACCTACAGCGCTGATTTTCAGCCAGCACCGTTGGTGAGCTTGTATTGCCGACTGTACTTTTCTGTATGCCGTCATCAACTACTCATTGATACAATTCTAACGAGCCCAAATTCAACAGGGTTATATCGGTTAAGTACTGAATTCCCATGGCCACCTTCTGTCTCCATCATCAGATCAGCTCGATGGTATAGTCACGGACTTTAATTGATGGACCATTTAGGTGTCATTGAATGTTGGTTTTCATAGTAAGCTTTAAGTTGTCCAGTATAATGTGAGCTCTAAATGGCCTACCAATTAAAGTCCGTGATCTTACCATACTATTGAATGTTCATCCAAACTATACTTATACTTAAAATTTCAGCCCAATCGGTCACCGGGAAGTGAGTCAAATTAAACTTGCAAGATTCGATTATCACACAGACAACGGGACAGTTGAAAATAAAAAATAAAAACTTGTAACAATATAAGATTTTCTAAGCAAAGTAATTATTTTCAAATAGTCACGTTCAAGTCACGAACATAAAATATGGTATCATATAACAAAGTTCTCCTTCTATTAGTCAGTTTACCCTATCTATTGTCTTACAATTTTAACGGGTTAATTCACAGTTAAGTAATGCACATTTATTAACAAATTATCGATGACTTTAGATTTATCAATAACTTTTCACACCACTAGGATATCGACCGTTAGTGTCGACGATTGCGAATCACTTTTTCGTCTGTGCACGTATTTACCATATCGTTACCGCCCCAAAATTAGTGTGATAAGGACAACTGCAGCTCCGACTAAAAGTCCCAAGTAAAAATCATAAGAATCGAGGTTTCGTTCTCGACTGTTTCCTCCTCCGAAACTTTATTAATCGTAACCAAATTTTGGTAAATGAATAGAAAGGAAATGTTAAATGTCGGGCTGTTTTGATTTTTGCGCTTATTGTTAACAGATTTGTGTACTAGGCGTATGTTTGCGACTATGTAATTGGGCCGTTTTAAGCTTTCTTTAAAGTAACCTAGCACTTATAAAAATAAGAATCTATATTAATAAAAGAAAGTTGTGTTAGTTCCTTTGCTTATAACTCGAGAACGGCTTAATTGATTTTGATGATTGTTGATTTGTTGGATTTCTCTTCGCCCTGAATAGCAGAAAAACTTTAAAAAAATTGAAAAAATTAAGTTATTTTTTTCATGCATTTTGTACCGCGGAACTAAGTTCGCGGGGTCAGCTAGTATCAAATAAAACAAAACGTACCGACACAGATATTGATAATATTAATATTATTTAAAAAACAACATAAATCTACGGTCTAAAACCTCGGAGGAAACAGTCGAGAACGTTTGTATGGAAAAATGGCCAGTGGTCTTTCCTCTTAACTAAAAGAGGTAAAAGAACGAGAGAAAGGAAACAAATATTCACAGCACAATATTCACAAAAGAAAATGTAGGGAACAGCGTTATGTCATCTCGCTCGTATTTGGAGCACCCCAACTGGGGAAGTACCTCCCCCTGACAGAAGACCGTAGGCCATAAGTGCCAGGAGTGGTGCGGGGGTGGTCGGGCAGGGGATTACCTTTTCTGTTAAAGCTATTTCTAAAATCGTAAATAAAATGCAGAGAGGCAAGTCTTCGGGCCACGACGAGCTCAGCATAGAGCACTTTAAATGGGTCATTGTCAGATTTAGGTTCCTGTCTCTTCGGTGGACATTGCCAAAGTTAAGGGCTAATAAAGCCTAATTTTTGGTTGAACTCTGAATCCGCATAAACGGCGTTGCCCCTTTTATAATTCCATGTGATAAAAAACATATTATATGTAAACGTAAGCCCTTAACTATTGTCCACCGGATAGATGATTTTTGTTTTTGTGACTGACAATGACCCAAATATGCTGGTGTGTATTTGCCGCGTGTTCTTGCCATGATGTAGTCTATGTGTGAGCCATTTGTATCTGCCTGCTGCCTTGATGAGAACGATTTTTGTGCCGGTCACCAAAAATAAAACAGGGGATCTCTCTGATAAAGAAGATCTCGCTTGCGGCCAAAAAAACACTTAATTTTTTTATTCTTTTATTTTGTTTTTCCTCAAAGTCGTTGTGAAAAGTTGCATGTGTCACTCAGGTGCAAAATTATCTTCGTCTTGGGCGTTAACACTTGAATCCCTCACTATGCTCAGGATCCCACGTTAGAATCTCTCGCTACGCTCAGGATTCCATTGTACAATCCCTGGCTACGTTCAGGATTCAATACACCGCCCTCGCCGTAAATATACTATTTTGCTCCCTTGTGACACAAATAACAATTTCAGTTAACCAGTAACAGGAGTTTTCTGTCCATGTTTTTTTCGACTTCACAGCCTCATAACGAAAGCCGTCAGTCTGACTTAACGAGCATGAGAAGTGAAGAGAATTTTAATGTTCTTTTCAGCTATTACAAGTTGACGAGAAGCCGAGTCTGAAGTACTTAGCAAAGACGTTTCTGGGGAAGGACATCCAGGTCGGTGATCATTGTCCAGTGGAAGACGCCAGAACAGCCATGGATCTCTATCTGCTGCTCGAAAAACAATGGGAGAAAGAGTTTGTTAGTTACTAATAATCGCCTAAATCTAATGCGCAGAATATGGGTCTTGCCGGATACGAATATTCAGTTCAGTTTTTGCCGAACGAACCGAATATTCGTCCGAATTATTCGGTTTAATGCCACGCCTTCATCGGCCGTTCCAAAACAGTAAAAATCTTAAAGTAAAAAACAGTAAAGCTAGTCAAATTGTTACAAAAACTAATAAGTGTTTATTCAAGAAAAATCCACAAAAGTAATAATTAGTGAATCACTACATCAAGATCCACTGCACATATTTCGTCATTCCACAGTTAAAGGATCCACCACAGATTTCGTCAGTACACAACAGTAACTCACCATCCACAACACACATCGTCAACTAAAACTATATTTATTACATAATAGTTTCCACCCGCGACTTCGTCTGCGTAAAAACTATCTTATATTTTAATCCAGGCTTTAAACTATCTTCCTGCAAAGTTTTATCCAAATCGGTTCAGCCGTTTAAGCGCGATTGAGTAACAAACATCCAGACATCCAAACTTTCACAAATAGTTTATAGGATTACCGCATAACCTAGATTCAGCACTATCGTCCTGCGTGATACGTGCCTGGCACAAACGTCCCAGAAATACTCGCCACATTGCCACGTTGGATAGCCAACGAGATACGTTGAACCAGATACGCACCGGATCTTGAATCGCAACCCCAAAAAACATCCATTACAAAAAACAACAATTACCTACACAGGCAACGACTAATGACTATATTGAAATTATTGAAACTTGCGGACAAACACTTTTAAAATTATTCGGTAAATATTCGGCATTTGAACCGAATGATTCAGCCGAATAACGAACATTGGAATACCGAATAATTACCGAATATTCGGCGCATCTCTACTAATATGTACTAATTCTTCGCTTATCTCGTAGCGCTACGCCTTAGTCCGTAGCAGCTTTAACCTCGTATGTAGCGAAAAGCGCTCGTAGCGCTCTGACGCATTTGTCGTCATGGGCCCTGAAAGTGTTAAGCGGCAATTACACTTCGTCGTAAAAGTGTAAAGAACACGTTATGCGTTAGTCAGACGCATTCTGACATTGGCGGACAGAGTGTAAAGATGACGTTTGTTGGCCTACGTAGTTTAAAATTAATTCGGCGCCCGCATTAGGTGAACGACGAAGTTTAATTGCCGCTTCAAGATAGTGAAACGATTTTGATGAAATCGATTCGAAGTTATGTTCCGGGAAAAACGCTAGGAGAACGAATTATTCTCGTATTGCTTAGTATTTTAGTGATACCTAAGTATGAAGCTGATTTCCCGAGCCCTGTAATACGAGTATGATTAGATTAGATTAGATTCATTTATTGCTGATTGAAAATTTACATAATATTTTACAAATTCTCTTTGTACATAAATAAAATAAATTCACAGAAAGCTATGTAGATTTTGTTTCAAATAATTACATACAATAATTGATATTATAATCAGGGATATTTTTAACCAACTTTTATAAAGGTCATAAATTTACTGTTTTACTGGGTGCGTATGTCGCTTTACTTTTTTGAACTATTAGTTTCTTTGTGTATACTTTTGCATACAAATAAAGTTGTAATATTTTAAAATTGTTTTAATTCATCATCACCAGGCCCCGTAGCATGGATGGCCTTACCACGCGAATGTGACAGGATAGAGCATCCGTCCCTGGCTGACACCGTTCGAGACGACGCGCTTATCCTATCACTTATCGGGTGATAACGCCATCCATGCTACGGGGCCAGGTGTTCGGTCACAATGCGCATCTTGCCGGGTGACGTCATATCGGCACTCTGGGTAAGATGCGAAGCGCACATAGTAAGTGCGGGGAGGTGAATGGGACTGGGTACTCTCGAAACTATTGAGGCACAGTTTTTTTTCAAGTAAACAATTCGGTACAATTTTGGTCGGGTTTGATTCGGTACATGACATCCTATCTTACTACTAGTAGTAACACAGATATTTTTTTTGCCCGTGTTACTACTAACTGATCTGGTAATAAGGTATTACCAGAGCAGTTAGTGGTAACACGGGCAAAAAAATATCTGTGTTACTACTAGTAATTATTATCCTTCAAGGAAGAATAATAACTACGAGTAAATCAGTAGGTAGGTACAGTCACGAACCGGGATTGTTGAGCAACTTGCCATTAATCGTAATTTAACCGTGTATTCAATAACCGATGTCACCGACTGGCTGACAGCTATTCGATTTGAATTACACGGCCAAATTAGAAACATGGGTAAATGGATCAAAAATCCCGGTTCGCGACTGTACAGTCAAGGGCACCAATATATATTCACTCAAAGTTTCATAAATATGTATACTACAACCTTATCGTTGCGGAAATAACGTCTGTGTAAATATTTTTGCGACTTTGTGGTGTATACATACTGGTGATAGATATTCTATACATAGATATTTCCTTCCTTGACCGTGGATGGTACCATTAGATAGTACTATTGATGGTACTATGGTGTTTTGTATTTGCCATGGTACAATTAATGGAACTACCAAACAATTTTTGTACAGTAGTACTATTGATTGTTATACGGCAAGTAGGTAGTAGGTAGGATGGTTATACGGCAAGTAGGTAGTAGGTAGGATGGTTATACAGCAAGTAGGTAGTAGGTAGGATGGTTATACGGCAAGTAGGTAGTAGGTAGGATGGTTATACGGCAAGTAGGTAGAAGGTAGGATGGTTATACGGCAAGTAGGTAGTAGGTAGGATGGTTATACGGCAAGTAGGTAGTAGGTAGGATGGTTATATGGCAAAACAAATGTTCGTTAGTTAGTACCATTGCGTTGCATACCTATAGGTATATAAATGCAGTTATCTCAATAGAGGACAAGTGGCCTGGCCATATTTGACTTCTTCCAACAATACAATACCGTTAAATTGTATGTTCAGATTTTTTTGATCACCTGAAGAGTACAGATGTATTTGATGGCGACACGCGTGCGACAAGGCGGCAACAGGAAATGTGCGGTCACAACTCTGGCACCCTCGTGTGGCGACAGACGACGATACTTGATATTATTTGAGTTGGCCGAATTGAATCCAAGAGGTCCATTCAAAAATCAACTCTACCGTGCAAAGTAGAAGATTCTAATTCTAATAGCTGTTTTATAAAGAGTCGGCCATATTAAATAACCTCAACTATAAACATGCGTAAACGATATGATACAAAAAACAAATATAATGGAAAAATAAACCATCATCGTCTTAAGCCCAAGACAGGACACGAAACTGTGCTGCACCTACCTGTGTGATATACTGTGTTGCCGTATGTACTGGCCATCCTATAGATCGGAGCAAACAAGCAACTAACAAACATCGGAACACCACTCTATTTTCACGCATACATGTGCCGACATTTTTGAACAACCTGTAGTGTACCGATGTATGTGATGGCGACTGTACCGGTTTTTTTAACCGACTTCAAAAAAGGAGGAGGTTCTCAATTCGACTGTATTTTTTTTTGTGTTTGTTACGCGATAACTCAGTAATATATGAACCGATTTGATTTTTTTTTTATTTATTATTTATTTATTTATATACTTCCAGATTGGTCCCGTTGTCATCAAAATCCTGTTCTGATGGTGGGATCCTGGAGAAATCGAGGAATTTCTTCAAATTGTATAGGCGAACTTGAAGCAATTTGCCTACTGATTTGTAGTCGGTTAAAACTTTGTGTTTAAAGTAAATTATTTTCCTTTATGTTTATTCTCTGTAGCATTAAGTTCGCCTTTTGTACTATAAGTTCTTCTTTTGTGCAATAATGATTAAATAAATAAAACATCGTTAAAGCATGTTTTTAGTTCAGATTATTTAATGAGGCCTACTATTTTAGATCATATCTAGGGCGGATTGTTCTGTTTACAAAGTTACACATTATTCTAGCTCGCGGTTTTAAAATGAGAACATTGAGAACTAAACTACGTTTGTATGGGTTACTAGCAGAATGAGTAGATCACAAAATGTAATAACTATTTAAAATGTAATATTTTGCCTATTTACATCGCGAACGGCCTAGAACGCAAAATGACAACTCATAGGTGGGTTAGGTTTGTTAGGTCTCTTCAAATGGCCGAAGGGCAAACAGCACAGAAATAGGAGCCCCGCGGCAGCGGGGCTCCGATGACATCGCTAACGTAAAGATAAAGCGACGAAAATGATGTAGACATTTTGCGTTCTAGACCGTTTGCGATGTAACGTATGACTAAAAGCGATATAAGCAAAATATTACACTAGTTATTTTGCGATCTACTCATTCTGCTAGTGACCCGTTTGTATGGAGAGTCCAGCGTCCTGGCGACACTTAATGGAAAAAGAATTTATTATTACTGATGTCGACTTCCTTATTTTGACATATGAACAAACCGTTATCCCTACAAAGACTTACCTATACAGAAATTCCAACTGTCGCATGTTGAGTAGTTGAAAGCACAACTTGTATAATTAATAATCACGCTTAAGCAAATTAACGTAGCGTATTCAGAGAGGCCTTGGACACGCCTGCAACGAACCTTAATGAATGCCCAACTTCCAACTTACACACACCAATATTTGGATACACCCTGCATGTTAACAGAGGTGGCATATTATATTAACAGTAACTGAACTTGGCAATTTATTACAAAACCTGCAAATAGACCTACACTAAGAACTCGAATACTCCAACCAAACCTTCTCTAAAACTCGTCCATTACTCTGTCCCTTAGAAGCTGGAACAGAATTTACGAAGTGACGACGCATTGTATACAGTGTAAAGCTAAAATGTAGGGTGACAATGATTTTTTGGTGGATTGCGGGGTAAAGGTTAGTTCATACTTGCGCAAAGTTTGGACAGGGCTGTCGGCTGCAACGCCCCTAGACGCGGGAGTGCTACCCGCAGGCATGAGACATTTTTGCAATATTAGACAAAAGATGAGTTATGTTGCACTTTTAATAATTTTGAATAGCACTTTTAATGCATTTTAGTAGACACAAACTGTGAAAAATAAAAAAATATCTCGTAACTCAAACGTAAACTGAACTTTAATTTGGACCTCAGCCTATAATTTTAGCCAGTGTTCATTAAAAATATGTTAGTTATTCTGTATTGCAATTTTTATACATGGAACTATGCATATATACAGGGTGACTGGTAATTCGACCTATTTCTTGAAAGGGGTGATACTAGAGCTAATTTGCAACAATTTATGTCAAGTCAACCAGGGGTCGAAACTCGCTGGTTTCCGAGATATTCGAGTTTTTAGTTTGTATGAAAAAAATTCTCCTTGCAGCCTTAAGCTGGTGATTGTGACAAAAGTACTTCCATTTGGATAGTAAAAAAACATTTTTGTCACAATCAGCACTTTAAGGCTGCAATGCGATTATTTTTCAAACAAACTAAAAACTCGAAAAATTAAAAAAAAATCGTGTTTTGACCCCTGGTTGACTGGACATAATTTGTTGCAAATTAGCTCTAGTAAAACCCCTTTCAAGGAATAGGTCGAATTACCAGTCACCCTGTACATCTTAAATGTTCAATATTGATCATTAAATGAATTTCAAATAATTATAGTACTTAAATTTCCAAACAGTGTGCCATTTGTTTATTTCAGATCTTAGATTAGATTTTTTAAATATTGTTGTATAAAAATAGAAAATACGGATAAAAAAAACTCAAAATATAAGCACATTAAGTATATGAAACCTAACCTAACATACCATAAATTTTAAAAATTATACTATACTAGATGTTGCCCGCGACTTCGTCCGCGTAGAACTTTTTATCGTCTTAGAAAATGATTTCTCTCAATACAAAATTTGAACCCTCTTTTAGGGGATAATTAAAAAAAAAGTTGATGTTCATTTTCTAGTTTGTGAACAAACAGTCTAAAACCAAAGTTAAAAATCTCATACTTTAAAAATGCCTTGAAATACTCAAACTTTGAACCAATTTTAACACTCTTAGGGGATGAATTTGGAAAAACTCTGAAATCAGTTTTGTAGTCTTTTAACGTACAGAATAAGACCGAAGTTAAACATCTCTTACTCACACTTTAAAATTTTATTGCTCGCCATTTAAAATTTGAACCCCCTTTTAAACCCCCTTAGAGGTTGAATTTTTCTAATCGCTGAAAGAACTTTTTTCGTAAACTTTTAAGTCTCTAGCTCAAAAAAAGTGTTGCCCATACAAAGCTTTCTTAACCCCCTTAGGGGTGGAATTTTCTAAAACTCTGAAAGTACTTTATTATTAATTTTAATAAGTAACATTTTGAATAGTTTTAAGTCTAGTAAAAAAAAAAGTTTTTCCCACACAACACTGGCTACCCTTCTTAAGGATCTTAAGGATCCCCTTAGGGATGGAGTTTTCTAAAACGCTGAAAGTTCTTTTTTAGTATTCTAATAAGTAATCTTTTTGCAATGTTTTAAGTCTAACTCAAAAAAAAGTGTTGCCCATGCAAAGCTTGCTCTCCTTTTTAACCCTATTAGGGGTGGAATTTTCTAAAACGATTTGTGTTCTTTTTTTGTATTTTAATAAGTAATCTTTCTACAAAGTTTCAAGTCTCTAACTCAAAAACATAAACTTTCCCTGATAAAAACTTTGCACCCCTTTTTATCCCCCTTAGGGATAGATTTTTTCAAAACGCTGAAAGTCTTATTTTTGTATTTTTATAAGTAATCTTTCTACAAAGTTTTAAGTGTCTAGCTCAGAAAAAGTGTTCCCCATACAAACCTTGCATCCTTTTTTAACCCCCTTAGGGAATGATTTTTGTAAAACGCCGAATGTAGTATTTTTCATGTTCTAATAAGTAATTTTTCGTCAAAATTTTAAGTCTCTATTAAAAAAAAATATGTTTTTCCCATACAAACTTTGCACCCTATTTTACCCCCTTAGGGGTGAAATTTTCCAAAACGCTGAAAGTACTTTCTTTGTATTTAAATAATCTTTCTACAAAGTTTTAGGACTCTAGCTAAAAAAAAATGTTTCCCACATACAAACTTTGCACCCCTATTTTAGCCCCCTATTTTTAGGGGTAGAATTTTCTAAAACGCTGAAAGTACTTAATTTGTATTCTGATGACTAATCTTTCTACAAAGTTTTAAGTCTCTATTTAAAAAAAATATTGTTTCCCCCATACAAAATTTGCACCCCTATTTTACCCCCTTAGGGGTAGATTTTTTTAAAACACTGAATCTAGGTACTTTATTTGTATTCTAATGAATAATTTCTCTACAAAGTTTTAAGTCTCTATTTAAAAAAAAGTAGTTTTTCCCATACAAACTTTGCACTCTATTTTACCCCTTTAGGGGTAGAATTTTCTAAAACCCTGAAAGTTATTTATTTGTATTCTAATGACTGATCTTTCTACAAAGTTTTAAGTCTCTATTTAAAAAAAAAATGTTTCCCCCATACAAACCTTGCACCCCTATTTTACCCCCGTAGGGGTGGAATTTTCCAAAACGCTGAAAGTATTTAATTTGTATTCTAATAACTAATTTTTCTACAAAGTTTAAGTCTATAGCTCAAAAAAAAAGGTTCTCCCATACAAACTTTGCACCCCCATTTTACCCCCTTAGGGGTAGAATTTTCAAAAATCCCTTTTTATCCCTAGCCCACGTTATAAAAGCAACATACTGTGCAAAAATCAACTCTCTAAGATTAGTAGTTTCGGCTGTGCGTTGATGAGTGAGTGAGTGAGTGAATAAGTCAGTCAGGACATAGGCATTTATTATGTATAAATAGATAGAAGATAATGAAACTCCCATTCAAATATCTCAAAAAATTATGAAGCTACATCCGTTTTAATGTCGCTTGTTAGAGTGAGAAAACGATGAGGGACTGTGACGTCAATATACTCGAGCGTCATAGTAAAAAACATTCGTTTCATATGAAGGTGCGTTTTGCGGAAAAGGGACAGAACATACCCCCTCTTAAAACTTTGGACTCTTATAACTTAATCATTACCTATATAACCTCTTGCTTTGTTTTTTTCTCCATTTGACTATATTTATTTTAAATTCTTTTTCGAGAAAATACATTATGATTATTTACCATATTTTCGATTCCTGAGCTATAACCACGAACTTCGGAATTCGAAAATATTCGGGTATCTCTATCTCTATCGCACTAACCATACTCGAGTGACAGGGATGCAAATATATGAACATTGAGTATCGGTTTTCGTGGTAGCGCCGCAGGTACTTTGGCTGAATGCGCCGAGCGCGTGCCATTGTCATTCAAAAAAAACAAATTCGTGTTAATTATATTGTTCAAATTTGTTGATTTCATTTATTGAAATTACGACATAAAACGATATTTGCGCATATAAGTTCTCATATCAGAATCGAATATTTTTTTATGGTTTATATTTTAGCATTTGTCTCGTAAAGGTCTATCGTAGACGGGATTTAAATTATTAATAAGTGAATGGCAAAGCAATTCCGCCATTTTGACGAAAATTTTACGGTTCTTATAGCTGACAGTTGGAGCAGCGTTTGATTTCAATAAAAATAAATGAAAAATTAAATGAAGTCGTATATTTCGGAAAATTAATTAACGGTCGCAGTCGGATAAAAACTATCCTAAGTTGCAGCTAGAATAATAATGTACCTATATAAAATGTTTCATATTTTTCCGTTCATGGGATGCTGAGAACATTCGAACCGCGCAAAGCTTAGTTTCAAACTGGCTGATTCTTTTTTTAATTTAGAGATTTATTATAAGTGGAGATTAGTATTCACAAAACCAGGTAAAACGAATAATTTATCAGCTCAGATTGTTTTGTTTACTTACATTTATAATGACGTTATTGTTATTACGCTTTACTAACAAACCATTACAGAAACATGCCTCACAATTTATTTCTAACACTACCCTTCATCATTAAAATACAAAAAATACACTGGCTTCCTTCCTTTGCAAACAAAGGTAAAACGTGTATAAATTTTCTTTTACAAACCCATAAAAGGAAAACTATAAAGCAATTACAAAACATTAAAAACATTCCGCCATAATTCACATTTCCTTCGAATCCTTAGATTACCCGTAAAGCGCTATATATAAATTAAAGTACGAGCGGACAGCCTTTTTATTGTTCCCATTACCGTCCGGCATAATTTATGGTCGTACTAGTTAGTTTTCGCTATCGTTTGTTTTTGCTTAACGTGTTTATTTCGCCTCTTGGTGGAAAAATAGTGCTTTTTCTAATACCTTTTAACAAGTATTATTTTATGTCTCTAGGCAGTCGAGGTAGTGTTGTGGATAACGCTCATTTCGAGGCTTATAGACTCGAGCCTTAAAGACTCCCGAGGCTTAAATACTCGATGCTGTTTAAGAACCGTGTTGGTTTATTTTACGCATATGCATGCAAAATATTGTATTTTCGTCACTTGAGTCTTTAAGCCTCGGGAGTCTTTAGGGTTCGAGTCTTTAAGCCTCAAAATGAGCGTTATCCACAACACTAAGTCGAGGCTATTAGTAACCATTTATGTATCTTTTCAGTCGCAAAATAAAAAGTCTCAATTTCCTTTTTACAGTACTTAAATATTCAGAGCGTGTCTAATAAGCTATTATTTTGTAGACAAATTATATGACAACAATGTTGAATTGAAAATCAAGAATTTATACGAAAAAAATAAGATAGGCATTACTTTTTTAGCTGCCAGCAATAATAAAATTTTCAGTGTTTCATAAAAAACGGTGCTTCGATTAGTAAAAGGTTCGTTGATTCACGAAATATACAATTTTGTCCAAGTCGTAGTTACGCAAAGACAGGGGGGGGGGGGGGTCATCGAGAATGAACTGATTTATTTCTACTCGTCATTGGCTTCTCATTAGAATTGCAAACTAAACAAACAGACCGATGGCCATTGGGGCGGAATGATGATGATGATACAAACAGAGGTAAAAACGACATCAACATCGTTCATTGATTTCTTCAACGTACATTTTTATAGTGGGTTGTAACCAAAAAGCATTAACGTGACTTTTATATAAAGAACTTAACGCACCTCAATTTTATTTATTTTTCGTATGGCGGTTACACACTGGTACATATATGTATTCGTATCGATGTCGCTGATAGAGTTCCAGTGTGCGCTACGAGGTTCAGAAGGAACAGTGCAGCTGCCGAGTTTGTTGTTTTTTTAGCACCACCCGGAGGTCACGTGTAGGGCTTCTAGGATTATTCCTACGGACGTAGAACAACAACGACCTCCAATTTATCTACCTCAATTTATCGACGACAACGATATGTATCCATTTTTTGCCTTATTACAATGGAATATCGTGCAAAATATTGCACGTAGACCCTCTCGAGTGGCGACTACGTACTGGAAGACGCAGCGTGTACCCCCGACAAGGTGGAGTGATGACCTGGTAAAAATACCTCGCGGGAGTCCGCTATCCAGCGGACTCCACCCGGATGACATCAACATATTCCATTGATTTCTTCAACTTGCGAACATTTTTAATGGTGTGTAACCAAAAACCATTAACGTGACGTTTATAGAAACAGAACTTATGTAACTTACCTCAATCTATCGACGTCAACGATATGTATAATGTATTTGCCTGATTACAATGTAATAAGGTCAACAATAATATATTGTTCGTCAACTGTACAGTTGAATGCGAAAAGATGTATTAACTGCATGCTGTAAAAAGTAATTGGTTGACACCCTCACGATCTTCACATATTGTTTTAAAACGAATGAGGTTCTAGGAAGTATATTTTTATTCATCATTTCGAATCTTATTCGCATTTTAATCTGTTTCGCGCGCTAGCTTGCACGTTGAGCTAACACGTCAAAACGTTCACGCTATACTGATTGCGATACGAATGAGATGCGACAGTGATGAACCAAATTGAGAACTAGAAATTATGTATACTATGCTTCGGATGTGTAATTGTATATGTTTTGATGTGTATTTTATGGTTTAGAGTTACCTTTGAAATCCGTCTTACTAAAGAAAATGTATTTCTCTGCCTGCGTGGGTGTTAATTCTAGTAGATTATACTTTGAATAATTTACTTTGAAAACAAAGTTTTAACCGACGAAAAATCAATCATCCCCTATTTTCCTACCCTTAGGGTTGGTTTTTTTTTTAAATTTACATGGGACCAACTTCGGGGTATACCCTTACCAATAAAAAAAGAATTATCAAAATCGAACTACTCTGTAAAAAGTTATGCGTTGTCATACATAAAAAAATATATATATACGCGTCGAATTGAGAACCTCCTCCGTTTTTTTCGTCGGTTGAAAAATACCTATAAACGACATTTTATTGTAAGATTTTTCGTCGCTAACGTACATAATTTATATCCTAGACTGCCACAGCAGTGTGGACACCCCGACGGGGACAGCCCTGCGTTTAATAATACAACAGCCGCAACCCTAATGGGGGCAGCGAGATTTAATTCCAATCTGAAACGCATCAAGTCATTACGAATAAAAAGAAGCGGCGACGAGTGACAGTGACCACGCGAGGAGGAATAATTAGGACAAAATTATAGGGCTCTTACTTGTTAGGGACATGTGACGATAGATGTCGCTGTATTGTTTAGTCTTAAGGTTCCAATTAACACATACTCGTTAGTTGTATATAGTAAACAGGTACTCCATTACTAGGGCAATTTATGTAAAGCAAATATTGAAAATATTTTTTTTCTAGTTTGCTGGTATTAATTGTTTGTTATTGTTTGAAAGTATTTTCTGACTTTGAATATTGTTTTATTTAAACAAGAACTTCATCGCCTGTAGGTTGAGTTTCGGAGAAAGTTAAAATATGATTTGAATATTGCTACTAAAAGAGAATCCTTTGTTTTCTATAAAGCATTGGTTCCCATTTATTCTCATTTATATTCCCGAACCACTTACAAAATCATGCCAATCCGCTGCCCAACTCGAAATATCCTCATCACAGTTAATCCCCATTTTTAAATAAAACCCTTCACCATGAAGACTTAATAAATTCCAGACCGATAAAAAGCGAAATAAAATCACCGTCTGTGCAGCCTTTATCGAGGCATTTTATTAAATCTACATATTTTCGCCCATGTCGGCCAGCCACTCAATTTTGCACTGCAGATTTTAAAGTTTTTACGTTGTCTTCGGAAAATGATTTTGCATATTTAATTCACCATTTTGCATGGTATTTATTTACCATCAGTGAATTTACATCAAGTTTGTATGTAAATTTTGGGTACCTATGTTTATATGTCGTATACCTATGTATATATATATTATTTACATGTTTTTCTTCATTTAACTCGTTCAGAAATCTGCCATACAATCTGTATTTATGTCATTGTCTCTAAATACCCTTTGTAATTGATACTTTTAAACTTCATTTATTAACGTGAAATCAAAAGTAAGTACTCATTGGTGCATTTTGTAATGTCATCAGTGTTTGAAAATAAAATCTGATGTTATTCCGATTTCAACATTCCTTTACTTGGACAGGGAGCATCAGATAACGTATCGGGTACGAATCCATTTTACTGTGTCCACTAGAAATTGTTTTATATTTTCGAATGATACCCAGATACTTATGCTGCCCAGAACCCGTCAATCAGGATATCTGCTCACAGCCAGTTTTCGCCACAATGCCTGCATCGTTATCGACTACGCCCGTCATCGACTGACGTCCAAGCTGACTCAGTCTATTTTGGAGTCTGATGGATATACTACTAACTACTAATACTGCTGTGTCACAACGACCCAAAGTGGATCTTGACCTACGACACTAAAAAAAAACATTTATTTCGGACCACAAAAAATCCATATTAGGGTTAGTAGGTATTCACTTATAATTTTACACTTATTATTCAAATATGTTAGGTTACATTATATTTCAAACGTAGCTAAGGAGTGGTGCAGTCTGTCAAGTCTTTCCGCTATCACTCTCAGCACGGCTATCAGAAGACGGCGCGCGAGCTCTCTCTATTTTTTCGCACTATCCGTCTCCCTATTATTAGAAAACTTAGAAAGAGAGTAAGTAAGTAAGTACTTACATGCCTTAGAATAAATATACAATGTTCCATCTTTTTCAGCTGTTGATGCATGCAAATTTATACATATTTACCATAAAATGTGTTCATTAAGGTGGTCGTTAATTATGTATAATAACATTTACAACTAATTTTCATATTTAAGTAACTAACACTTTACATTGTACCATTATAACATTATATTATGTACTTATTACCAGAGGTTACATACCAATCACGCCTTTATCCCTAAAAGGGGTAGGCAGAGCACATGAAACTTGTGTTCCAGTGCCACTTTTAGCATAAATGTGGGTATAAAAGATCGACAAAATGTGATGTCGCAGTGATGGGTTGCTAGCCCATCGCCCACAACACACTTCAACCCTGTTCCCTTAGTCGACTCTTACGACACCCACGGGAAGAAATGGGCTGGTGCTATTCAACCCGACACCCCACGGTTCAAGCGAGGTTAGTGCGAGAAAAATCGGAGCCGTCTTGTGATAGCTGTGCTGGATGCTGTTAGTACTGTCGCGCACTCTGCGGTGCGTCGCGGCAGCGCCTCCTCACTGTAGCGTGGAAACCGTCGACATGGGCGTCCACGAACATACCTGACATGCGGTAGATCGCCAGGTTTCCATGTCCAATCGGCGCCCTGAAGTTTGTTCAGGTCTGATGGATATGGATGGTATTTTTTTGTAGATTGCCTGAAAGTATTACCAAGAAGTCCTCTTGTCACTTCGGTGAAAATGAGCTCTTGCTCACCTCTGGGGCTAGGAAGGTGCCAAACGCGTGTGTGTTGCCATGAATAAAATATCCTAGCTGTCAAACATCTGTTTATTTAAACAGAGTACCTTATGTACGTAAGTACTACTAGTGGGTCTGTGTGCTGTAGAAATCACCGGCCTGTCATGTCCTTAAAAAAAAACTAATTTTCGAAAAATTTAATTTACAAAAAAATCGAAAAACAAATTTTTCTTGCCCTGATCCCATTTACTTGGGTTCGGCGCAGCATGTCCTTTTCTTCCATACCTCCATGTCACTCGTAATCTCGTCACTTACTTCCTTCCTCTTCATATCCTGTCTCACACAGTCATCCACCTTATCCTTGGCCTACCTCGTCTCTTCTACAAAAAAAACTTTGACAAAAAAATATACTGGTTAAATCTGTTTAAAATACAAAATTTCACGAGTATCGGTCGAGAAAATCGACCGACCTGTAGAGGAGAACAGACGGCCATGTGCCGGACATACGAAATATTTTTTTCCCAAGCTGCGTTCGCGTCGCTGGCTCATTCAATTATTTATTCTGTGGTAGGTATTATGATAGTTCCCCGAAAATAAAAATCCACATTTTACCCAAAAACTGGGCACAGCAGTGCTACCATGCGGGCAACATTAATTAGTAAACAGCGCCCGGCGAGTACCAACAAAGAATTTCCCTGTTCCGAAACCCCCCACCTTTTCGCAAAAACTTAATCTCTGTTTTTCTTGTTTTCATACATTTGTTATTCTTTAGTTAGTATTGTTCAGGTGTATTTAAAGGACTGCTTTATTTTAAAGCCTGCAGATTAATTAGGGGTCGGTATTGTACTGTACAAATAGGATCTACCTTTTTTTGAGAGAGATAATGACTAGCACACGTGTCATTCTACGATGTCTAACTTTTCAAGGGTAATGAAAAAGTGCACGACATTCAAAGGAAATGTATATTTATTAATTGATGAATACTAAATTATATCGTCTACGCAAACAATATCTCGCTAAAAACAGTAGGCGATGCCTTGGTTTTCCCGCTAAGTAAAGGAAAGCGTCTACTAACAGGGCGGATCCCGGGCGGTGAAAGTGTTAAAGAAGGCCTCAATCCCTTTGGGAATACGGACACAAGATTATGCATGTAGATACGCTATATTGATAAGTAAGTACTATTGATTAGTTTCATAACCTAACCTAATGGGTTCTATACGATACTATTTTCAAACTCTTGCAATAGGGAACATTACGCAACACTCTTCGTAGGTGGCGACACTAGCAGCGTTGACATTGTATCTCGTCCCCACTTGCGGTATTGTCTGTGCAAGCATCCTTGTCACTCGTTTGACAATCAATTGTGCATGTGTGTGTGAATCCCTGTATTTCAATACTGGTTTACTATTAGTGGTAGTGCTGCCTCTGGCGGCAGAAAGGCAGTTAAAAAAAAATGTCTTTGGACAATTTTTTACTTTGGCAATTTACTCAATCGGAGAAACAATTTTTCAAGTGACTATGTTTCTGGATTTACACATGGATTTAGAAGTGCACAGTAACCTCCATCGACGCTTGCGATTCAAGAAATAATCACAAGTGCGTTGCCCATCTTTATTGATTTGAGAATTGCAAAAATGCAGGTCCCACGCTCGCAACACAACGCATCCTCGGAATATAAGTATAGGAGCTAAGAAGATACGGCTACAGTTCGAATAGAAATCATAGTCACAATGTTTCTCTATTCATTGCTCTTTAGTGTAGTTCTCCTATATTTTGGTGTCACCGCGTATAATATCGCACGTCAGTTCCATGTATATCTACTATTCACTGAAACCAATGACGACATTAACATTATTAACAGCTAATGTCCAACGAACTTATCCTTTAAGAGCCCCTGCAGCCTCCGACGTCACTAAAGGGACCCGACATCGGCCCCCCGGGATACCCCGGGATAATTATCCAAGTTCATTCTCAATTGACCGGAGCGGAAATCGATCCCGGAACTCGCTTAGCATGCAGGAAATGAGTATATGCCAATTTGACACGTGGTAAAGTCATGTAGGATTCAGCGATTATGTAGGTATTTTTGATAGGTATTGAAATCAGGCCCCGTAGCATGCACTAAAAATATAGTTTTTATTTTATTATTCTTTATTTTCAAAGGCATGAAAATACCCGGAAAATTCAAGCTTTTAAATATTTTGAAATAAGTTTTTGTCAAAAATTTCATTTTTGGTACAAGCTTTTACTGCCGACGTGTACTT
This sequence comes from Epinotia brunnichana, assembly GCA_963854355.1. Taxonomy (NCBI): domain Eukaryota; kingdom Metazoa; phylum Arthropoda; class Insecta; order Lepidoptera; family Tortricidae; genus Epinotia; species Epinotia brunnichana. Next base: position 26,281,743 of record OY977950.1, on the reverse strand, counting down.
TTCTGCATATCATCTCATTGAGACGATTCTAACGAGCCCAAACTCGATGGGGTTGTGTCGTTTTATAGCGGAGTTCCTATGGCCACCTTCCAGCTCCAGTATCAGATCAGCTCCAAGTCATCATAATATTGCATTGTCATGCGATATACACATGCTTGCAAGATTTCAGCTCAATTGGATAACGGGAAGTGACTGAAAAATGGATTGCAAATTTTGACGGACAACTTACATACTTACATATTTACATACTTACATATTTAAATACATACGAACAGTGCAAGTTACTAAACATGTTTTTCTGTTTGGCTACAAATTTCGTACAAAAAGGAGTTTTTGACGTTTTATAAAAAGCTACTATTAGTCAACACCCCAATCGTGTTTGCTTACGTTTGAAACGACGAAAGACGACACTTCACGTCCGTCTCAAAACCTACACAATTAACCGGTAGCACATACATATAAGTGACCAGAAAAGGTTTCCATAATATGAGGCGCAGACTTCTAAAGGCTAGTTTGGCAATGGTTTCTGGCTATCTAATTTATTTATATTATGCCCGCTTGGAGAAGCAAATTGTTTCAAAAACTGTTCCAGCCATTCATGCCGCTGAAAGGATGTATTCAGTAAATAGTGGAATTAAGCGAAACCACTGCCAAGATACTTAGCCTCTTGTTAAGTGGAAGCTCTGCCGCGCTTGCCTATACCTACTGTAACGCCAGACCCTTTACCAACTCGAATATTGTCAACCAACAACGACAATTCGTCATATATTCATCATCATAGTGTCCATAGGCTACGGTACCAGCTTAACATCAGGCGGGCCGTAAGCTTGTTTGCTACCGTCGTTGAATAAAAAATAACACAATTCGAAAGACGTCCACTGCTGGACATAGGCCTCCCTCAAAGAGTGCCACAATGACCGGTCCTGCGCCAGCCGCTTCCAGCGGACTCCCGCGACCTTTACCAGGTCATCAGTCCACCTTGTGAGGGGTCTACCCACGCTGCTCTTTCCGGTACGTACGTGGTCACCACTCGAGAACATTTCCGCCCCAAAGGCCATCGGTTCTACAAGCAATGTGCCCCGCCCGCTGACACTTAAGTTTACCGATTCGGAGGGCTACATTGGTTACCTTGGTTCTGCTGCGGATAGCCTCATTTCTGATGGGATCGTGCAGAGAAACTCCCAGTATAGCCCTCTCCATACATCTCTCCTCGTCATATATTGTTGGGTAGGAAAGTAAAGAGGACCAGCGACTTCCATTATTAGAGCAGGCATTTGTCCAAAGGCGTTCATAAAGGCAAATGAAATAAATAAACCAACTCATTATTTGCTTGTCCTTATCCCATTTAAGGTAAGCGTCCACCCACTGGCCGTCATTTGGCAGATTTGTACCTCTAGCTATAAGCCTCTATTAAAAGAGAATAAACATTTATCATTTATTACGCATTACGTGGGTCGACACAGCATGTCTTTTTGCCCGAAAACGGCAGAGCTGCAAGGAAGAGGTATGATTTAGCAGTCTATCCTGGTATTTACGTGTGTTTGAAATTCTTAATTATGCACCGGTTGAAGGCTACCTTTTGTATGAAAAAAAAAACAGATTTCCGTTGTCGGGATACAGTTTTTTGATCTTTTTATGCTTGTTTCTTGACTAGAATCGTTTAAAGTATTTGTCGTCGAGGCTTGAACCATGGACATTCGCTATAGTTTTGCCCAACTACGACAGAGATGAAAGGAATAAGGGATATGATTTTAGCAGTCTATGTGTGTATTTACGTGTGTTCCACCGTAGCGTTTAAGATACTGAACGCGCACTTGCTCCCCCCGCCGTAGTGGACCAGGTTGCAGGGTTAGGGGACCCTAGCTAACCAAAAGTCCACGGGTCTGAAGCGCCTCGAAATTGTCCCGGGGCGCTCTCCCTGGCCAGGCCTGTAAAGCGGGCTAGTCGCGAGGGTCAAAGTTGCATGCGTAAGCGAACCTTTGACCCTCCTTGTAAGCGAAAATGGCTGGACAATCGTTGGGGGTTTAGTGGGTAGTCTGGACCTTCTGTCCTGGAGTCCCACACACCTGTCCGGTCCCCCTCCGACTGGGCGGACGGTGCATCAATGCATTCCCCCAACGTAAAAAAAAAAAAAAAAAAAAAAAAAGGTCAGGTAAAGGTTAGTTACTTTTATTTAATATAAATTTTAGTATACGTTTGTAGTATAGTTTAGTATAGTAGGAAAAAAATCATTAAACAATTTGAACATTCGAATTACATAATATTATTGTTTTATTAATCAGTCTTCCTCAACATAAATTCATTTATATCGTAACATGCTAGGTAAATTAACATTTCTTTGAGTTTTTTAGAGAATATAGCGTCACTTTCGGTGTTAATGAAATCATACGGAAGGGTGTTGTAAATCTTTACACCAATGACACCGAGTGACTTTCGAGGCTTCGTCAGTCGGCGCCACGGGACGTGCAAGAGGTGTTGGCCACGCGTGTCCCGGCCGTGGCACCGCCCACGGGTCATGTATAAATGAGGAGTCAATCGATTCGAAATTATGCTGCAGGTAACATAGGCTACCATTTGTAGGTGTATTTGTAGGTACGATTTTTTGAACGTTTTATGTTTTTTGTGTTAAGCACAAACAGGCTTACCCTTAATCCTACGATCATAGCGTATAAACAATAACCGTAATAGTTTTACAACACGACCGCAAACGCTGGCTGCACTCACGACTTGACGGTTAATCACAACTTTCCTCCCTTGGTACTGGCCGGGTTTAACAGTTGTGTTTTTGTTGGAGCTGCCCACATGTAAAACGTTCACGATAATGTACACAAAATCGCATTGGAGTTTGTTTTAGTTACGTGTTTTGTGGAAGTTATAATACATTCAATACAGCTGCGCTGCGCACATAATTTATCCACGTGCATGTAAAAAGGTCAGTTTACATTACTTTGAAGGGATGCAAAAAATTGTTTTATGGGACGTGCTGACTTAATTACAATAATAAAAACTAAATTTTCTTAATTTTTCTTTTTTCGGATCGTGTTTTTTTATTGTGAGAATGAATGATTAGCTTATCATTAGTATGAGTATGGGGCCGGAGGATTTGAAAATTATAGAACTATTTGCTAATGCAGGATTTAATTTATTGCAACTGTTTATGCCTAATCTTACTACTGACATACAGCAAAACATACATGGTTTAATACAACAATTAATAAATACAAAACAATACGAGTATATTATGTAAATAGGGCGTTCTTATAGATAAATTAACGAGAGCATGGAATTGCATATGTAGTGGAATTGTATGTTTATAGGCATTCTATATTTGAATTTTCTATTTTCTCGTACTATCAGCATAAAAAGAGGTTTGTTATATATTGAAGAAGTAAATACCAAAATAATGTCAGTGTCAAATTGTGAATATTATTTACGTTGTGCATATATTTTTTACGTCTGATTTTATTGTATTCTCACAATTATCAGAATAATTTTGTGTCAGCCCGTACGACTAAGTGTAAGTATTAAGTAATTTCAAACAATCTTATTATCAATACTTGTGACAGCTCAGATGAAGAACATGATAGCGACTAAAAGCAAAAAAACAGAGGACTACTACTTATTCCATTTCTTAAGGGTATGTAATTTTATTAAATTAAGAGAAAATTATTCTCCTTTTGTTGCAAACGGTACTGTTTGGGAGCAATAAATAAATCTGACTCCAGAAAGTTATAATAGCGTTTATTCGCTTACGAAATCTATACAAAATGACTGACGAGTGACGTGCGCTGTGCGCGGTGTCGTGTCGTATCGAGTCTCATGGAAGGGGAACGCCGGGAGCTGGGGACCGATTTTTGACTTTCGAGCGCTCGAATCTTTCACTCGAAAACGGACTAAAATTACGAAATGCTCTATTGAAATAGCGATAGAAAATTGAAAAGCGAGTGGTATTGACCACTCGTATTTAATTATATCGGTAGAAAGTTAGTGCCTGCAACTTTGACACTAAAATTGTATTTACTTTTATTTAATTTTCGAGCGGTCGAAAGTCAAAAATCGGCCCCTGATCGCAAACCGCCCGCACCCTTCCTCCCGTGCGTAGTTGGTAGCAGCGTTAACAGGTACAACCACTACAAATGCAATTCCATGTTCTCGATAATTCATCTATACGCAGATCACACTTTGTAGTTTTAAACTAAGTAAAAAGCGCAAATACGGGTGTAAACATTTTTGGCAAAAAAGTAATACTAGTGGCTCTGTGAGCTGTAAATTCGCAACCCCGTCTTTTTTTTTCAATTTTTTTTTTTAATTCGAAAAACTGAATCGACAAAAAAATTTCACGATAATTGGTTGAGAAATGTGACCTCAACAGGAGAACAGCCGGAAATCTGGATATCCGGACATACGAAAGAATTTTGGCCCAGGCTAAAACGGAGAACTTCGCTCGCTACATGTAGCGGTATGTATACCATCGTTAAAAAAAAACAGCATGCAGCAGCAGCATTTTACTTTACACATCATCATCGTCATCAATGTTTGTTTTTAAGACTATTTACAGACAGTCTATACCTATATGTTAAGAAGGGAGAAGACGTATACAAAAAAGCGATCCAAAACACTTACGTAATTATAACCTCGCAATACGTGTTTACACGTACCCTTGGGTAGACAGGGGCAGGAAGGGTCGTTAAATTCAGCCGCTTCATTTAGCAGCATTGATCTCAGCGACGGAACTGTGGCACTCGGGTGGAAATATTCACGTTAAATTGTATTGTAGGCGATTTTAATCGGAGTTAAAGTATGATTTTTCATATCGTTATTACTGAGCAAAATCTAAGATTTAATAATAAAATGAAACATAAAATTCAACCATGATTTGATGTGCTTTGAGAAAGACATGCCATGGTATGATATCATATTGTCAAAACAAATGATTTTCGAAGAATTTAGATAGGGTAGACTCCACAAGGTGGACTGATGAGCTGGTAAATTTGACGGGAGTCCGCTGTATGCGGGTGGGGGAGGCCTATGTCCAGCAGTGGACGTTTTTGTCTGATATGATGATGATGACTAAGAATTTCAAATAGGATTGATATTGGAACAAGATTTTTTAGTCTTTAGTCTTAGAGTTTTTTTCGCATAGGCACTTTAAAACCAGCAACTTGCAGTGTTTGTATTTTGTATAAGAAGACCAAAGAGGCGGCTCTAGGTAAGATCGGATAGAGTACCTTCTCTTATACCTATCTATCTCATCTTCATCTAGCCATCTACTCAGATTCATATGTATCTAGGTATTATAGTTAAACAGCTCAAAATTACTGAAACTGCACAAAATTACTGAAACTGCTCAAAATTATTAAAACTGCTCAAAATTACTGAAACAGCTTAAAATTACTGAAACAGCTCAAAATTACTGAAACAGCTAAAAATTACTGAAACTGCTCAAAATTACTGAAACTGCTCAAAATCACTGAAACAGCTCATAATCACTGAAACAGCTCATAATTACTGAAACTGCACAAAATTACTATAACTGCACCAAATTACTGAATGAGCTCACAGTAACTGAAACTGCTCAAAATTACTGAAACTGCTCAAAATTACTGAAACTGCTCGCAATCACTGAAACTGCTCACAATTACTTAAACTGCTCACAATTACTGAAACAGCTCAACAGGCTATCAACGATTCACTGTAGCCAAGCGGTAAGGCACGCGACTTGCAATCTGGAGGTCGCGGGTTCGAGCCCCGGTCCGTACCACTGGGCTTAAAAAAATCTTATGTACGAAATATCATTTGATATTTAGCAGTGGCTTTTCAGTGAAGGAAAAGATCGTGATAAAACCAGTGTAATCCCAATAAGGTCTCGTTTTCCCTCAGGTTTGGAAGGTAAGATGGCAGTCGCTTTCATATTATAAACTTATTGTTAATTCTGATACAGACCTTATATCGAATGTAATTGATAATATTTTACATTTTTGGATTTTTTTAGTTTTCATTTAGTGACATTTAGTTTGTTAACCGTTTAGGTACTAATTGGTTAAAATCTGCAATTTTAAAATGATTATTGTGTAAGATTATTAATATTATATTGTAGAATACCATTTGACATGTAAAAGTGCCCTTGTGTCCTATTTGCAGAATAAATAATTGATTTTGATTACGTAAAAACCGCCTACGCCAAATTTTGGGATTCGGTGCCAAAGATTATCTTGATATTAGAGATGCTACAAAGATGACGGTTGTTATCTTTACAACCTATTTTACAAAATTTTCGATTGCTCAAATAAAAATAAAAAATCCGCAATATGACTGTATGTAGTCTAAACTAAAATAATGGTGATAAAATCACACAGCTAGTGTGTTCAAGTATATCGTTGGAAAATAGTTGCGATTCAACCTTAATTTGTCCAAATGGTATACAACTGTACCCACAGATTTATACCAATAAATAAAATAGAGAAGATCCACTTAGTAGCCCAAAAGTCAAAAAACGTCAAGAAAAATACAAAATCACGGTCAAAAATATTAGAAAAATATTGCTGTACCGCCGGTTACATTGTTCATCATTTGTATTTGTAAAAATATCCGTGTTTAGATCCTATCTGGTCAGAAGAGAGTTGCAGGTCTACGGAGTAGTTAAGGTTGTTAAGTTTGTACATATATCTGTGTTCGAATTCAATTCTAATCTTCTCCTGCATTTGATGAAGAGTTGTTGTAATTTTTAATCGAATTGGATTGTTTTTAGGGTTCCGTACTCAAAGAGTAAAACGGGACCCTATTACTGAGACTTTGCTGTCCGTCCGTCTGTCTGTCTCAAGAACCGTGATAGCTAGAGAGTTGAAATTTTCACAGATTATGTATTTCTGTTGTCGCTATAACAACAAATACTAAAAACAAAATAAAACATTTTTTTAAGGGGGGCTCTCATACAACACACGTGATTTTTTTGCCGTTTTTATAGATAATCTGTCACCAGGCTGTATCTCAAGAACTGTGATAGCTAGAGAGTTGAAATTTTCACAGATTATGTATTTCTGTTGTCGCTATAACAACAAATACTAAAAACAAAATAAAATATTTTTTAAGGGGGGCTCCCAAACAACAAACGTGATTTTTTGCCGTTTTTATAGATAATGGTACGGAACCCTTCGTGCGCGAGTCCAACTCGCACTTGGCCGGTTTTTATATTAAAAGTTTTCTATTAACTTGCGATGTATGCCACAATGCCTATGTATGTCACTACGTTTGTTCGGGTGGAATCTTGCAACTCTATTTTGAAGCAGATAGTTTAAACCGATTGAGCTGAAATTTCAATATTATGGTACCATCGAGCTGATCTGATGAACTCAAGGTCAAGGTCAACTACCCCGATTTGCACTTAAGTTTACTGTATCGACGCGTGTCTGTGTGAGTGCGTCGCATCGAATATTTGTACGCTTTTTTAACTGCTTGCCTTATTGCCTTAAGCACCTACAGTGCTTGTCAGTAGAGGCTTGTGTTTCATACAAATCGGGGCACATACGTCACCTATATATTCTGTGGCTATAGCCAAGACGTTAGGTCAATCAGCAATAAAATACAGATTACGGAACCCTGGCTATTATATCGGGTTCCATGGCAGTTCCACGGGTCTGGTCCTTGGGGATGGATATTAGTTACTAATTGGACCCCTTTCCACTTCTATTATGGGAATAATAGGGGTAGATGATGGCCTAGAGAATTTGGGGCCTGCACGGTTGAAGTGGTTCCGTATAGTTTTCGTTCTAATGTGTTATATAGTTCGTTACTAATTAGAATTATGATAGTGTAATAATTAAGGTTATCGCATTATACAGGATGGCAAAGGTAGCGGGACTTTTCCGCAAATGGTATAATCGATATTAAAAATATTGTAAACAGTTGGTTGTTTCAACTAAATGCACAGGCTTTTCACTCTCGATGGCATTACGTTTTGTAAGTAGGCTAGGTCAAAGACAAAGTTATTTATTCCTTAATTTAGGCATATCACATGCACCTATGTCGATAAACTACCACTGGTTCTGAAAAATAACCTCTGCTTCGAAAAGAACCAGCGTATAAAACTCGGCAAGGTATCATATTTTCAAAGCAGTATTATAAAATTAATTTTCAACACACCTGCTCGTAAAGTAGGACTTATTACAGCGTATTTACACTGATAATGCAGAATATTACCCATGCCGTGCCTTTTACATTACGTTATTGCACTAGTGCCTTTTCATTACATATATTTTTAAATATTAGCAAAATAATGCAGAATATTACCCATGCCGTGACTTTTACATTACATTATCGCACTAGTGCCTTTTCATTACATATCTTTTAACATTTTCATTTTTTATTTTTTTTATTTTTTTCCTCGCAAATGTGTTGAAAAACGTCGTATGAAACACGTGAGCATTGGTCATTACACTTCTTGTCTCCATTAAGCCTTCGCCTTCGGCTCAGGCTTAAAAACCGACTCGTGTGTAATGACCAACTTAGCACACTTGTATCATAATGTTCTATTACATTGCTACAGTAGAAAGCCTATTTATTTTGCTATAGATTGCTGCGCTGTGCAAAGGACGTTATAACTGCCACATATCCCTATTCTATGTACTTAATCGTTTATCTTATAACATGCTTTGAAATAAGTGTTTGTTTTACGACAGATTTGAATTTAGTGCCAGTAAGTTCGTTAATGTGTTTTGGAATTTTATTGTAGAATTTTATACAATTTCCCAAGAACGACGTTGTCCTTACTCTCTGTCAAAAAGTTACGCAACTACTTAGGTATACTCGTAAATACCTTAGTCAGTCAGTACTATTCTACTAATATAGATATGTAAGTATCGGGTAAGGGCGGAGGGTCGCTCGAATGCCGGGCCCACATACCGGCACTAATAGTTATATCCGAACGTCATCGTTTATTAAATTGTTTCGTTTCGGACCCTGGGTAAAGCCTCATTTACAATTGTCGATACCCCCATTTCATATATGGAGAGATCATAGCTGTTTTCTAGTTAAGGATAATTTTCATACATAAAAAAAATAATTATGAATAGATGCCCGCGCAGTTTCGCCAGTGTGTTGTAGAGAACGCAGACATACCCGCGGGATTAAACGGGATATAGCCCATTCATTCCATACACATGTGAAAAAGCTGTTGATTACACGTATCGATCGATTGACTTGCCTCATAATAACCACAGGAATTTGAATTAGTTTTAGACTCTTAGATTTTTAATTTAGTTATAAGTATACACCGTGAAATTTTAGTGGTTGTTTTCCCGTGGCAGGGCGATTCGCTATTTCGAATTATGAAAGACAAACTTATAAATAAACTGTTTTCCAAAAAAAAAATACAAAAAAATAATCTAAACTCGAATAAGCGAAAAACAATAGTAACGCACTAAAACTTCAAGGTAGGTACTACTGCAGTGCTACTACTGGTGTTAGGTCACTTTCGAGTTTCGTTCTACACATTTATTAATCGGGCATTTCATAACATTATTAAAAAAAAAGATTACACATCGACTGTATATCGATATCAAAATAATTTCGTTGCGGGAAAGCAACCACTAAAATTTCACGGTGTGTTATTACTATTGTGTCCCTTACTGTAATGTCTCTCTTTTTTTTTGTATAGTCGATGTTTTCTTATCGGCATGCTGTGTTCACCTGTAATTGGTGGCGCAATCAAATTTAAAGCACCTTTTCATGTGTATGAAGCGCTTGTGTTTGTTGTTGCCGCTGTTGGTGATCCTTCATATTCATAATATTAAAAAAAAAGTTTTAATTCATGTAAATGGTTCCGGAAATTACCCCTTATATACAAACTTTCAAAACTGCGACTCGTAATTTTGCAACTAAGTACTACTACCTCACAAACATTAAGGATGACTCACGCTAGAACGGGCTGTGTCCGGCCCGGGCCGTTTTCTAAGAAAAACGACGGCGTGTTTGCGCGGCTGAGCCATACCCAAGCCCGGCCGAGCCACGGCCAAGCTGTGCCGACACGGAGCCGCTTCCGAGCCACGGCCAAGCTGTGCCGACACGGAGCCGCTTCCGAGCCTCGGTCGTGGCTCGGCCGGGCTTGGGTATGGCTCAGCCACGCAAAAACGACGGCGTTTTTGCGCGGCCGAGCCATACCCAAGCCCGGCCGAGCCACGGCCAAGCTGTGCCGAGACGGAGCCGCTTCCAAGCCTCGGTCGTGGCTCGACCGGGCTTGGGTTTGGCTCAGCCACGCAAAAACGACGGCGTTTTTGCGCGGCCGAGCCATACCCAAGCCCGGCCGAGCCACGGCCAAGCTGTGTCGACACGGAGCCGCTTCCGAGCCTCGGTCGTGGCTCGGCCGGGCTTGGGTATGGCTCAGCCACGCAAAAACGACGGCGTTTTTGCGCGGCCGAGCCATACCCAAGCCCGGCCGAGCCACGGCCAAGCTGTGCCGACACGGAGCTGCTTCCGAGCCTCGGTCGTGGCTCGGCCGGGCTTGGGAATGGCTCGACCGCGCAAAAACGCCGTCGTTTTTCTTAGTAAACGGCCCGGGCCGGACACAGCCAGTTATAGCGTGAGTCATCCTTCACCGTTTTATAATTAATACAAGTACGTAATTTGAACAAATGCTTATATTATATTAAAATGTATGTCGTTATCAAAAATGACCGAACATAATGATATTATCTCAGTCATGGTCAGTTATCAAACCGAGCTTTAATCCATTTAAGCTGTAATCAGAAAAGCTTTCACTACGGACAAGGCTCGCTCGTAGTAAGCTCAAAATGATCCATTAGCGAATTTAAAATGCATTGGAATATCAAATTACACGTCCATTGTAGGGTTCTGCTGGATTTAGGGCAGGTTACTCCAACGTTACCGTTTCGCTACAACCAAATATCATATCACGTTTTACCAAATACATCTTAATCTCAAAAGAGATTTATTTCAAAATGCCAAAACTTCAAATGACTTGGGTACACATTTTCTTACAATGCCAAACTCCTGATATAACTGTGTTTCAAGTTGATTTTATTTTGTTTTGACTGATTTTAATTTGATTTTAGTCCCAAAATATCTAAAACTCAACCAAAATATTCAACCAATATTGTCTCAAGTTTAAAATGTTGGATTCTCAAAATGCCCATTTTAACTCACCATAAAATAATATAAACAAATGTTGAATTTACTGTGTCTCAGTTGCTTAAATAAACACATCATCGAATAATTTACAAGCTTTTTTCATTCAAAACATAAGTCACATAACACAAATATATACTGGGCAGCAGAAGAAAGTATAACACTCATATCCTCATCATCATCATCATCATATCAGCCGAAAGACGTCCACTGCTGGACATAGGCCTCCCCCAAAGACTGCCACAATGGCCGGTCCTGCGCCACCCGCATCCAGCGGACTCCCGCGACCTTTACCAGGTCATCAGTCCACCTTGCGGGGGGCCTACCCACGCCGCACCTTCCGGTACGTGGACTCGAGAACCTTTCCGCCCCAACGGCCATCGGTTCTACGTGCAATGTGCCCCACTCATAAACGTGACGATAACTAAAACTGTTATGTCTTCTTTTGCAGCCCAGTGTATGTTGTGTGGTACATTTGTGTATTTGTACGGTGAGCTAGCAAAGAAACCTCGGTGCCGCAGTGTGCGATTCGAAAAAGTTTTTTGTTGTGTTTGTTTCTTATTCGGAACCCAGTGCTAACGTATTTTGATTACTCTATCAACATTTTAGGCATAATTAGACGGTATAATTTTGTTCTTCTGTGGTCTAAATATTAAAATTACAGTCTCTCATTACTCATTATTATGGAGCAAAGGTATTTTGGTTTTTTGGTAATTATAAACCTAATTCATGTTCACCTTCAGTCGTAACATTAATTCGGTATTTGACGGAATAGTTCTTATTACAAATTAGCCATTTTGGATTTCTGATGTACTGAGTGAACGTCATTACGAAATTTTATTATCTTGAAAACAAGACAACTTGAGATTATTGGGTCATACACAGTCTTAAGCTACGGTAGCCTAGTGGTTCAGGCATGCGGCTGTCAAGCGGCGGTCGTGGGTTCGAATCCCGGCTCGTACCAATGAGTTTTTCGGAACTTATGTACGGAATATTTACCGTTAGCTTTTCGGTGAAGGAAAACATCGTGAGGAAACCGGTCTAATCCCAATAAGGTCTAGTTTTCCCTCTGGGTTGGAAGGTCAGATGGCAGTCGCTTTCGTAAAACTATCTATGCCAGCCATATAGCCTATGCCAAATCTTGGGATTAGGTGTCAAAGCGGACCCCGAACTCCTTTAGGGCACAACCGGGAATAACGCTAGGATGATGATGATGATGACACAGTCTTAAAACAAAATTTGTCTTTCCTGTGATCAATAGTTAAGAGCTTACGTACATAAAAATATATTTTTTGTCGTATAATAATAGTAGTTTATGTGACTGTACATAATGAAGGGCATCAAACACGAATTTAGGTTTATGAAACGAGCGCGAGCGTCATTCAGCGAGTTTCATAATAGGATCACACGAGTGTTTTAATGCCTAATTACCTACGTACAGTTACATACACTACCCACATATTATAAATCCTCAATGATGTGTTCGGGAACAATTAGAATAACCACCATTGCACCGCCATGGCCGACTAAATTTCCATAATAACATCGATATCGATGTTATTATGATTTTTCTTACAATATTGGCACAGATAAAGCGCTGATGTTAAGTTGCAATAATGGTGGTCATTATATTTGGTTTCCGAACACATTATAGAGGATTTATGATATGGGTGCAGATAAATAATATTAGGTACTAGTGGCTCATGTGAGCTGCAGAACTCGAGGGCCTGTCTTTTTTTTTATTTCGAAAATTTAATCGACTAAAAAATTATATATAATTATTGTACCTGCTCACAAAATTTCACGAGATTCGGGTGAGAAATGCGACCTGTAGATGAGCAACGAGACAGCGAGACATCGGACATGCGAATGATTTTCGGCCCAAGCTGCCTTCGCTTCGCTCGCTCGTTCGATAAGGGGAGACGCCGTTCATGCGGATTAAGAGTCCAACCAAAAATTAGGCTTTGCAGCCCTTAACTTTGACAATGTCCACATGAAAGACGTCAACCTAAATCTGTGTAAGTACACCCTTTTGTCATTTTGGAACTAAGACAATTTCAGATTGAGGTATTATGAGACATGGTTAATATGGCGGCAGCTGTTTTCAAAGCAAACTTTCCATACATTCTGATTTTAACGAACACCAGTTTACTGCAACATTTAGTCGTCACATAAAGAGAATTATTGTATTTTGAAATTTTTATATAATAATTTTGTTTTTATTATGTCGACATGAGTATAGTTTTTAAATTGTTATGATATTGTATAACAAATATCATAACAATTTAAAAGGTGGTCCTTTTTGGCAGATAGAATAATATTTTATTTTTATTTTACATTTCAATTATATTGACGATCATGGTAGAAATTCTTGTAATTTTGACATTTATGCTTTATATTGTAATTTTTATCGTGAAATAAATGAAACAAAACTAAACTCAACTTTCGGTAGGCCCGTCATCTAATGTCCCATAATATAATATTAACCGGGAGAGATCCCTTAAAGGGATATGTTCTCATTTGTACTTTACTTTTTTTTAATGTAACAGGTATATTTATTACGTAATGTAACATAATTGATGGAACTGTTTTTTGGTTTCGTAATTACATTGATTTTATATCAATCTATCTTTTTGTTATTTATGTAACTGACTCGGCTGGATAGGCAGTTAATCGGAGCTACTGCTAATTTCTATTTTTTTAATAACTATTTCCTTGTCAAAAACATAATTTGACTCGTTTGTCAAGATACATAGTGATTTCTAAATAGTTTAGCACTAGATTTTGTTGTATAAAATGCATTAAAAATAAACATTTGAACTAACTTATACTTATATTAAGGCATAAATAAACTAGCGGTTCTGTGAGGCTGTATAAACTGAGAGCCTGTTTTTTTTTCATTTTTTTTTCATTTCCAAAGACTGATTTGACAAAATTATTTTATAAAATGATTGAACCTGCTTACACAATTTGAGAAATGTGACCTTTAGAGGAGAACAATTAATTTATTCCCCAGCTTAAATGGAGAACTTCGGTCGCTTCGCTCGGTTAAATTAGTTGTGATATACATATGCAATTAAGAAAACCATTTTAATAAAATCAAAAAAAAAACTGGACCACACTGAACCCTACTCCCGTCCCATATATCTAAAAAAATGCCAATTCAGCTTTTCATCATACATAAATTATTAACCTACATTTTCGTTGGTCGCATTTTTTTATCTTTTTGCTCTGACAACCCGAAAACGGATTGCCCTAGCGATCCTATCGAATCAATGGACGCTGTGATTTATAGGGAAAGGCGTAAATGCTTTTTGTTTTCATTTCGCGTACGCCATTTTAGGTCTAGGAGGTATACATTTCGGGTTGGAAGGTCAGATAGCAGTCGCTTTCGTAAAACTAGATCAAACGCCAAATTTTGCGAATAAAAAAAAATTAAAAAATATATTGTCTCAAAAAAAACACAAAAAACACAAAATCAAACTCAAACTCAAAAGTGTTTATTTGTTAAACATAGGTACATCTGGTTACAGTGGTCTTAAGATGAAAATGTTAGTATCACTATGTTTTGCCTTTTGGCGTACAAAAACAAACTTACAATATAGATTCTATTATTAGTATTACATTAAAATTCAAAATAATTCATAATCACAAAATCGAACACTGATGTTACTTAGGTGCCAACGCACTCGGCTCCTTTGGGGCACAAACGAGAATAACGCTTGGATGATCATTGAGATCTACAATATAATTATGTAACAGATAAAACACCACTTTCATGCAATAAATTACATATTTATTGATTACATTAATTATGCTGGGTGATTTTGGGTTCATGATCCGGAATGACTAAAAGCGAATAAGGCGTTGTACTGAACAACATTTCCCATGAGACCAACTACTTAATCGCAAATAAATCAGCTATACGGGTCATTGTCAGTCACAAAAACAAAAATCATCTTTCCGGTGGCCAATAGTTAAGGGCTTATGTTCAAATATAATATGTTTTTATCTCATAGAATTATAGAAGAGGCAACGTCGTTTATGCGGATTCAGAGTTCAACCAAACATTAGGCTTTATAGCCCTTAACTTTGGCAATGTCCACCGAAGAGACGCGAACCTAAATCTGACAATGACCCATTCCATACATTAACTCTCAATTAACTCACAGTTAAGTCACATTTAACTTTTAATAGTTTTTTTTTTGCGATTTCATGGTTGGTCCCATGGGAAAAGTTTTTCAGTGTGACCATCTTACTCGCTTTTGGTCATTCCGGATCATGACCCCTAAATCAGCCAGTATTTATTCTGCCAGGCACTTTTAACCACCGACGCAAAAAGAGGAGTGTTAATACTCGTAAGTTTGACCTATCTGTGTGTCTGTTCATAACTGTCTGTCTGTCTGTGTGTCTGTATGTGGCATCATAAGCTCCTAAACGAATGGACTGACGCGATCGAGATGGTTCTTAGCTACGTTTCAACAAAATCGGTTCAGCCGTGTTTTGAGGTATTGACATTTGAAATTAAAATGTCGTGGGTTTTTCAACTTTTCTAAGTTGTTCATTATTGTTCTCGTTAATAATTGCCAGAGCAGTGAAACTAACAAAGTCAAACAAACTATTTTTTTTGACGCGCGAGCCCAAATCTGAAGTGATGTGGAAAATCATACTTCCTCCCACCACGGCATCATAGCACACCCGGGCGTTAATTGCCACTTTATCAGATCAGACCTAAAAAGGGTCAGATGTAAAATAAGGGCATCTATCTATCTATCTATCTATCTATCTATCTATCTATCTTCTATCTATTTATTTATACATATAATAAAGCTGAAGAGGGTCGAAAATCTGTACATGGAAGATATTCGAAAAAAAATTGGCTAGGGATACTTAAAATCGATAACAGAACACGTTCCAACAGTTTTTAGAATTTTTGTCTGTTTGTCTGTTTATCTGTTTGTCTTTTTATGTGACCGCGCATCACGTGAAAACGGCTGAACCGATTAAGATGAAATTTGGTATAGAGATAGTTTAAGTCCTGGGGAAGGATTTAGGGTAGTTTTTATCCTGGAAATCAACCCCTAAGGGGATGAAATGGGGCGTGGAAATTTGTATGGAGCTACTTAAACCGCTGCACCGATTTGGATGAAATTTGGTATATAATTAGATTGAGTACCGGGGAAGGTCAAAGGACAGTTTTTATCCCGAAAATATTCCCTTTAGGAGGTAAAATGGAGGGGTGAAAATTTGGATGTAATCCATTTTGATAAAATTTGGTTTAGAGGTAGTTTAAGTTCTGGGAAAGGACATTGGATAGTTTTTATTCTGGAAATCTTCTCCTATGGGGGTGAAATGTTGGATAGACTCCGTTTAGACCAAATTTGGTATAGATATAGTTTGAGTCCCGGAGAATGACAATGGATAGTTTGAATCCCGAAAATCATCCCCCAAGGGGATTAAATAGGGATGAAAATGTGGATAAATCCCATTTAGTTAAAATTTGGTATAGAGATAGAAGGAGTCCCAGGGAAGGACAATGTATAGTTTTTATCCTAAAAATCGTCTCCTGAGGGGTGAAACATTGAATAGAACCGATTTAGATGAAATTTGGAATGGAGATAGTTAAGAGTCCTGGGGAAGGACTTAACATAATTTTTAGTCCAGAAATCATCTCCTAAGGGGGTGAAATGGGGTATGAAAATTTGAATGGAACCCATTTACGGTATAGCGAGTTGGAGTCATGGGGAAGGACTTAGGATAGTTTACTCCCGAAAATCATCCCCTAAGGGGGTGTAATTGGGGGTGAAAATTTGTTTGTGACCCATTTTGATGAAATTTGGTTGAACGATAGTTTGAGTCCCGGAGTGATAGTTTCTATTCCATTACTTAGGTAAATATATGTATGTGACGTTCCAAGGGTTAAGGTACCTTATGGCGGTAGTTTCGAAGATGTTTTCTAAAACGGGGTAAAAAAGACGTTTTATTATGGCAATTTTGAAAATTTTTATTTTTAATATAAAATATTTAAATTACTAGTCAGTTTAGTCCTACGGCTTAGAAAAAAAGGTCCTTACGGCCGTGTGATATGAAAATATGCACAATAATACTGAAAAAAGCCTACATGCATCTATTATGGTGAGGCAGGTCATAGAAACCAAAGTTTGTGGCGGAGTCTATTTTGTAAAAAAAGGCGTTCGGAGTAAGCTAATCTATAAAATCATGCAACTCAGCCATAACGACCCTTTCCTTCATACAATCCATACAAATATTACAAATGCAAAAGTAACTCTGTATGTCTGTTACCTTTTCATGCTTAAACCGCTGAACCGATTGAGATGAAATTTGGTGTAGAGATACTTTGAATTCCGGGGCCTTCCCAAAGAATCCTTACTAAAGATAGTTTTTATCTGGAAATTCATCACCTGAGGGGTTGAAAAGTGGGGAGTAGTTACGATATAAACGAGTTCCGCGCGGACGAAGTCGCGGGCAAAAGCTAGTTTTCAAATAAATTTGTCGTTACAAAACTGACACTGAGTTAATTTTTGTTTGACGATTCACGCTAATTGGGTACTTTATTTGTAAATGCCCATAAATGACGTCATGACTGTACTAGCGAGCTAGCTAACGAATTATGCTAACAAAAGAAAAGGCGGGTGTGACATGTTATACCTTCGTTTATAAAAACAGCCTTTCAAGTATACAGGCGTGTATCTACAACGATCACATAACAATGTCTCAATTTACCCTGTATAAAAACGTCACGGTACTCGTGTAACTGTCATGTAAAGGTTATGTAATGGTTATATAACGGCTGTAACGTGTAATTCACGCAGTGATGACGCTGATGTGATTGCAGCCTGCAGAAGGGCGCAAGTGGGTCACCTAAATACAGCCCTTTTGGGGTAAAGGTGCCTGTTAGGGACTAGGAGGGTTGCGGGGTTATGACGCAGTTATCTGCCTGAATTTTTGTGGGTTATTAATTCGGACAGCTTGTGAATCACAAGCTAGAAATCTGACTAAAAGTTAGTACGCAGGGCCGTAAACTAAAGAATACATATACAATCACGCCTGTTCCCAGAAACCCTAAAAGGGTAACCAGAGATCACAGATTTTCCACTTACTTTTTGAGTTATTTACGTATAGCCTAGGGTTTCTTTTTAGGGTTTCTTAGGGTTTGCCTTGGGTAATCAACATTTTCTGTAGGCGTAGCGGGTGTCAATAGATCTAATGCCTTAAGGCATCTATTCAACTTAACGTAAAACATAACGTAACAGCGTGGGATTAATTGTAATAGATTTTTGTTCTTTATTTGGAATTGATTATGACATTTGAGTTTTTAATTTAAGTATTAATTTGGTTGTATTTCGTTTTGACATTCGTTTTTTTTTCTCAGAAACATTCTTGACTAGTATTTTATATAATTTCTTTTTACATTGTGACGATCTTATTGTAAAATTATTACTAATTATTTTGGCATATCAATTCAAAATATTTGACGCGTAACAATTAATAGCTCTAAAAAAATAGTTTAAGATTATGTTTCAAAAAATTGACGATTCGAAAGTGCTTGTACTAGGCCTACCTGAATAAAGAATATTTTGAGTTTGAGTTTATTTAATGTTAATCGGGTTTATATTTATTATTCGGCGTGCTCATACCGACACGCCTTGCGTGCTAAATACAAAACTGATTCCAATTCAATGCCAACGTTTCTCGGATACATTCCCTTTCTTATAACGCTCCTGATGTAGGTCTTGTTGTCGTTTTTTTGACATTTCTAAAAATCCTGGCTTTAAAACTATGTTTGAAGAATTTTTTGCTTACTTGGCCGCAGTCAAAGTTATTTATTCGTAAACTTAAGCATAATTGATATTACACACACCTGTGAATGTCGATAAACTACCATCGGTTCGGAAAGAAAACCTCTGCCTCGAGAAGTACCTACCGGCGTACAAAACTCGGCGAGGTATCATTTTTTCATAACCATAACAGTATACAATATATAATTTCTGTATCACAGTATTATAGAATTACATTGCTACAGTACAAAAACCTATTTATTTATTTTACGATATATTGCTCGTGCAGTACGTTATCACAGCCAAATATTCATGATGTAATCGTTTGTCGTATAAAATGCTTTTGAAATAAGTGTCTGTTTTACGACAGATTTGAATTTAGAGTCAGTAAGTTTGGCCATAACCACGTATGCATGAAATTCGCAAAAACAAACTAAAACGCAATCGGTCAACAAGAATCAACACGTGTGAGACTTTCAGCCGGACTTGGCACTCGACACGTTCTTTAGTTTACACGGAGATGTTCTACTTGCGGGACCATTTTTGTTGTATTGGTTTTCGGACCTGGCCGGTCACAGCCCATATTTGCCTTTGTTAAAAAAAACATGTTTCAATCCATTTATCCTTCCATCTTTAAAGATACATTTCTCGCACATAGATAGTACTGAATATAAGTGATTGAGTAGGTACTGAATGTTTTCGATGTATATTTATATACATATATTAAATATATCGTCATCCATACAAGGGTTAACTATGAGGCTAGTTCGATTTGAATAAGATTCCAATTCAAAAACCATCTTTTTTTTCGGACTAGCATTGTTTTAACGGATTTACGGGCGTTAAACTATGGAACTTCGTTTCTTGTCAAAAACCATTTTTAGGGTTCCGTAGCCAAATGGCAAAATGGTCTGTCCGTCCGTATGTCACAGCCACTTTTTTAAATCGTAAGTCCCGCGGGTAAAGGTGTGTGTTTTTGTATCGGACTTATACTGCCTAGTAAAACAATTGGCATAGATATAATAGTTTTTTCATCGGTAAATGCACTGAAAATAACAAATTAATGATGCAAGAAAAGATTGTAGCAAGCATCATTTCATACATATGTATATGAATAATGCTCTACTATTAAAAGAGCAATATTTGTATATAAATATATATATTTGTAATCACGTCCTCGAAAACGTCTCTAACATTAACGATGCGATTTCCGGTATAGGGATTATGGGGGCGAAAAAACGAACTAGCTAGTTCTCACATCTGGGAATAATCGTTTTCTCCATATTCTTACCCGAGCAGGGGGGTAATCACGTAACGTTCCGAACGCGCGTCGGTACAATTTAACTGTAAATTTTTCATATAAAAGCGGCCAAGTTCGAGTCGGTCTCGCACATGAAGAGTTCCGTAAAATAAATTGCTGTTTACGATTTATGACATATAAAAAAAAACTACTAACTAGATCTCGTTCAAACCAATTTTCGGTGGAAGTTTGCATGGTTCTGAGTATGTCCCCAAAATTTACTGTTTTTTTTCGATTTTTGTGTGAAAATCTTAATGCGGTTCACAAAATACATCTACTTACCAAGTTTCAACAGTATATGAAACTTGGTAAGTAGATGTATTCTGTAAACCGCATTAAGATTTTCACACAAAAATATAAAAAATCAATAAATTTTGGGGTTCCCCATACTAAGAACTGAAACTCAAAAATATTTTTTTGCATCAAACCAATACGTGTGGGGTATCTATGGATAGATCTTCAAAAATGATATTGAGGTTTCAAACATCATTTCTTTCTAAACTGAATAGTTTGCGCGAGAGACACTTCCAAAGTGGTAAAATGTGTGTGTGTCCCCCCTGTAACTTCTAAAATAAGAGAATGATAAAACTAAAAAAAATATATGATGTACATTACCATGTAAACTTCCACCGAAAATTGGTTTGAACGAGATCTAGTAAGTAGTTTTTTTTAATACGTCATAAATCGTAAAAAGCAATTTATTTAACGGAACCCTTCATGTGCGAGTCCGACTCGCACTTGGCCGCTTTTTAAGGACTAGAATTGTTTTAACAGTTTTACGGGCGATGAACTATGGGCCTATTTTACAAGTATATAACCAGATTAACGTACAGTCAGCATCAAAAGTAGCTACGCAATCGAAGACGTCAAAAGTACTGATGCCCTTTTAATGAAGACTTTTGATGTCTTCATTTACGTAGCTACTTTTGATGTTGACTGTACCTACTATATGATAATATCTATTGTTTTGTTGTTAGGTTTAACAGATGCTTCCATTTTAATTCATCAAAGCTGGAATTATGATTTTGTCCAGTAATGGTTTACCATCATACCTACTATTTGCACTTATAATAATGTTTGTTTTTAACTGGCCGATAATTGCAGAGGCCTGTTTGAGAGTCAATAATTTTAATTACCAGCCTAATTCCGCTAATTAATCGCTAATTAGACCCGCGGGCGGTGGACGTGCGATTGAATTCATTGAATTAAGGAAATTATTCGGATTAATAATGAACTGACCAAATGTTTATAGTTAGCGAATTAATACCACAGGAAATCGCCGGTAGCAAAATTGTTGTTTAGGCAGATTTGTGAACTCAAACGATATTTGGATAATAATAATAAGTTATGATCCAAATGTATATACTTTGCGAAATAATACCATATTTATAAAAACCGGCCAAGTGCTAGTTGGACTCGCGCACGAAGGGTTCCGTACCATTATCTATAAAAAACCATTTTATTCTGTGTTTTTAGTATTTGTTGTTATAGCGGCAACAGAAATACATCATCTGTGAAAATTTCAGCTGGAACTATCACGGTATCAGTGAGATACAGCCTGGTGACAGACAGACGGACGGACGGACGGACGGACGGATAGCGGAGTCTGAGTAATAGGGTCCCGTTTTACTCTTTGAGTACGGAAGCCTAAAAAAATAGGAAAACTGGTTTTAATTGAATAGACACGGTTATATTTAGCGGAAGACCAGTACATTGTGAAGTTAAGGTATTTGTTACGGATAGTAATGAATGAATGAATTAAAGATCGAGCGAGCGAAGCGAACGAAGTTTTCCGTTTCAGTTTGGGCAAAAATGATTTCGTATGTCCAGAGTCTGTCCGGTTGTTCTCCGCTACAGGTCGCATTTGTCAGCCGTTTCTCGTTAAACTTGGTGAGCAGTTTCACTAATTATACATAATTTTAAAACGGATTCAGATAATCGTTATTAAAAAATGCTTTAGTTATAAAAGCCGTTGATGTAACTTTGGTCGAGTATTTTTACCCCCTCACACGAACATGATTTTCATACTTATACTTTTTATTTAGGAAAGCTGTAGAAGGTACAACATTTTTAGATCAAAAACGTTAAGTATTCAAAAATTAAAATATTTCCTTGTCAACATTAGACGCTCTCACCCTACCATATACGCCGTAACCTACTTCAGGGGGTCTTCAAAACTGCGCAATTGCAAGCCACGTGGGCCACCAGTTCATTCACCCCTGGCAGTGCACAACAAACCCCATTTTTCAACCTTAACTCAACTGCATAAGAACCAAAACAAACGCATCAACAACTTTGTCGCGACCGCTTTTTGACTTAGTACCTTATTTACTCTCTAGGTAGCGGAATGTACTGCTTTAAACCTTATTGTGAAGGTTTTAAGGGTTTGTTTACACGCACGTTTATTTTTGGTTTGCGCTTACAGATGATTACAAAAATGGTGTTCTAAAATCGACTTTGGTGTTAAAGATACTGGGTATGTTTTAGTATGTCGATGGCAACGTCGCAGTAGGGGATTAGAGGGTAAAGATGAATGAATGGTAATTCATTACAATAAGTACATATAGTATGGTGTAAAGAGGTCATAGCTTTTGAATATTGAAATAGGAGTTGGGCATATGGCTTTGTGTGGGTCGCAGTCCGCTTATATGTTCGTTTACCCTATTCAAGAGAGATGAATGACATACTGTATGGAAACTGAGTTTATAGCACTTCAATTTGGAAGTTTCCAGTTCTAATTGGATTTAGTAGGTAACTTGAATAGTAGGTAGGTAGGTAATAGAATTTCAGGGATGTAAGTAGGTACCTAATATGTTTTGTGTTCTCGTGATATTTTGCTCTACCTTTCCTTCTGTTGCCCTGACCATTTTGTTGCTTCCAGTGCCGATGACATATCTGAGGTCGCCGGACCTAGCTGGATGCAGTTGGCTAAAGACCGAGAAAAATGGCATGACATGGAGGAGGCTTTTACCCGAACGGGTCCATATAAATTCAAAAAAAAATCAAATAAGAAAGAAATTATTGTATAAAACATAAAATAACACAACTTTTACATTTAGTAAATATGTACTAACACTAACAATATGGAATAAATAAAGCTTAAATAAATAAATAAATAAAAATATTTTGCTCTGATACTGGTCTGTAGTTTATTTTTGACTAACACTGGAGATTCTGGTATGGTAAATATGTATATTTATTTATGTAATTATTAATTATTGTATGTATATACAAGAAGTAAAGACGAGAGCTAAAGATAGACTGGAATGGAGAATGCTGCAACGACAGAGGACCAGGCCCTCTTAATATTGATGATGCATTATACAGAACCCAACTACTTCATCATCATCATCATATCAGCCGAAAGACGTCCACTGCTGGACATAGGCCTCCCCCAAGGAGTGCCAAAGTGACCGGTCCTGCGCCACCCGCATCCAGCGGACGCCCAACTACTTACTAGAAGAAATGAAGGTTGGGTTAGAAATGCGACACTTACAGAACTGAATCACTACTAGAAATATAGGTTAGGATAGGGGCAATTTTGCCCCAGTTCGAGAGGTGGGTCGACCGCAAACGCGGCGAATTAAGTTTTCACCTGGTGCAGGTCCTCACAGGCCACGGTTGCTTTGGAGAGTACCTGCACCGAGTTGCCGGACGAGAAGAAAGCCCCCGCTGCCACGGGTGTGGCGCAGCAGTAGACGATGTGCGCCACACAGTGGAGGTATGCTCGGCGTGGGGGCCGCAGCGGCATAATTTGTCCGATGTATTGGGTGGGGACCTCTCGCTGCCAACCATTGTATCTAAGATGCTTGACAGCGAGAGGTCATGGGAAGCAATGGCCTCCTTCTGCAATTCCGTAATGGCGCAGAAGGAGGCTGCGGAAAGAGCGCGGGAGGACGACCCTTCCGCTCCCCATATCCGCAGACGTAGAGCGGGGCGCGCACGTCGGCGTTATGCGCACTTGCTCCCCCCGCCGTAGTGGACCAGGTTGCAGGGTTAGGGGACCCTAGCTAACCAAAAGTCCACGAGTCTGAAGCGCCTCGAAATTGTCCCGGGGCGCTCTCCCTGGCCAGGCCTGTAAAGCGGGCTAGTCGCGAGGGTCAAAGTTGCATGCGTAAGCGAACCTTTGACCCTCCTTGTAAGCGAAAATGGCTGGACAATCGTTGGGGGTTTAGTGGGTAGTCTGGACCTTCTGTCCTGGAGTCCCACACACCTGTCCGGTCCCCCTCCGACTGGGCGGACGGTGCATCAATGCATTCCCCCAACGTAAAAAAAAAAAAAAAAAAAAAAAAAGGTTAGAACTGCAACCCTCGCAAAACCGAACGCTGGCAGAAAAGTAGGTTAGGTTAGATTAGAACTGCTGACTATTTTTGAAATATTTTTTGATCAGAAGTTGCTTATCGCTCGTCAATCAATCAGTGAAAATAATGTATTATCTAATGCTATTGCTAAAATGCCCGCCATTTTTGCGGTACCGTCAGATTATTACGCTTCTGCGCCCAAAGTTAAAATGATTATTGTGTAAGATTATTAATATTATATTGTAGAACACCATTTGACATGTAAAAGTGCCCTTGTGGCCTATTTGCAGAATAAATAATTGATTTTGATTTTGATTTTGAAAGGTGAACGAGCTGTGTGCTGTGTATGGTGGTTCTATTACGTATGGAATAGATAGAGATTAACCCTTAATAGGATTCGCGTGAATGCACTCCAAAAGGCCTAGTCGTCCGTATGTCCACTTCACTCACCAGTCAGTAGAAATGCGAAATGGCGTTAATAGTCACTGACGCTAGGTGGCGTCTCCTGATACGCTTATTGGTGCATTGAGATTAAATGCGAGAACGAATTAGTTTTGGTTTAGTTAGCGTATAGCCTAATGGATTTTAGCGCGACGCGAGGGCCAGAATTGGATTGGCTGCCCTGCTAGTTGACTGTCAGCGATCTTTTAACCGTGTATTTGTTAACTTTGTATTTTTTTTTTCGTGGGTACCCAGCTCTTGGTGACTTTGTACCTACTAATTAGTTGAAAGAACTTGAACTATTAACTTTGCTGTTTTAACACAACAACGTCATTTAATACAGTTATCTTAATATAGAATGATGGTGAACTCTACAATTATCTGGGGGGTATACATACAAGAACCACGTCAACAACTTTAGGTAGGAGTTAATTTAAAGGGTTGCCGTGTCGTGGCCGTACCACCGTGCCACGTTATATTTTGGAAAGAAAGCGTTTTCCAAAAAAAGTGTACAAAACAAATTTTTAAGATAAACCAAAAAAAAAGGAAAACTGAAAAAAAAAAAGTTTTGTACACTTTTTTTGAAAAACGCCCAAATAAGTGTCATTTAGTCAATTAAAAAAAACCGGCCAAGTGCGAGTTGGACTCGCGCACGAAGGGATCCGTACCATATTCTATAAAATAAATATTTTGTTGTTATAGCGGCAACAGAAATACATAATCTGTGAAAATTTCAACTCTCTAGCTATCACGGTTCTTGAGATACAGCCTGGTGACAGACAAACGGATGGACGGACGGACGGACAGCGAAGTCTTAGTAATAGGGTCCCGTTTTACTCTTTGAGTGCGGAACCCTAAAAAAGAATTTTCGGTTGAACCAGCAAGATGGAGTTATACTTTCTGGACTTTCCAAGCATTCGAGGTATGTTGGCTGCGCCAGTACGCTGCACCGATTGGATTGGAGAGATGTGATAATAGGTAATAGGTTAACATTTTTTTTTTTTGCAATCATGATTACACATTGTACTGAGCCCAGCGGCGTCTGCAAGTCGGATACGATAACGTAGGTTAAGCAAAGATGGCAGCGGTCAGTCTTTGGATGGGTGACCGCCTATTTGAGTGGTTACTATAAATGAGCGCTTCCGTGCTTTGGAAGGCACGCTAAGCAGTTTATCCCGGCTGCTGTCTATGACAGTATTCGTTAAGCCGAGTTAGAGGCCTTCGGGCGGCTTAAGAACCTCTAACAGTCGAGTTGCCCACTCACTTGACAAAGGGGGGACTGTCACCTGCGTCCGCAGGAGCTACCTACCACAACCCTGCACGTGTCCCCTGTCCTAAAGAGTGACAAACTCAAAGGCCAAATAATGTATGCCGTACGATTAAATAAAATAACTTGTATTTGCAGATGGAGTGGGGTGGGGGTGGCGGGTGGTGTGCTGGCGGTAGAAGTGTGCACCGTTGCTGCTGCTGTGCTGGCTATGCTGGTTGGCCCGAAGACGCCTCCGGTACACTAGTCAGCTCAGTTTGTCTATGGCCCATAGAGTATTCCATAGGGCACAGGCCACAGGTCTTTGTCAATATACTGGCCCGAATTGAGGATGTCACATCGTTTTGTCTAACTTACTGAACTGTGCCGTTGTAAGTCTGTCTCAAACTGTAACTTTACGTCGCAGTGTTTCATCATAATCCGACGTATAACCAAACGGTTGATGTCATTCGTAGCGATGCTACGACGTAAACGAAACTCGTAGGCGCACTACGGTGCGTCGTAGAACAACTCTACGGGTAACGCATTGGCAATAACTAAGGTATCTTTATAACGTACATAAGGTAAACGTCCCAGGCCCCTATTTCACCAACTTGACAATTGTCACCTGACAACGACAATTCTCCGTACATTGCTAGTAAATGAACTTACCACCGAACGTCTAGAACGAGCAATGTATGGCGAATCGTCAGTGTCAGATGACAATTGTCATCAAAGTGAGAGCAATGAAGGCGACCAACATGGTACTTGTATCAATATGCTATTCATTGTCCTTGACTGGGTTAATAATTACAGTTTGTAGACTATTCTGGTAATGAAAGATTATTTATTAGAAAATATGTACTTACTGAGAATACACATAATTAATACAATAACACGTCATAAAAACAAGAAAACAACATCATAAATAGAAATAAACTAACAAGCAAATAATTATAACCTAATTAAAAACTAAATTAACTTAACTTGCCCAGTTGTAGGAAGAAAACCCCGTCCAGCAGTTCCGTCTGCGGCATGGAGCCCATAACGCTGGCGGCGTTACCTCTCTGTATTGCTAATGAAAATAATGGTAATTAAAATAAATCATTTATTAAGATAAATCTTACTATTCACATCACCTGAAAGTCTAAATCCAAGATGTCTTCAATCATCCCATGTACCTACATATTACCTACCTTTAACTTGTTTAAAATTTATAAATCTTTAAAACTTTGTTTTTTTTTCTATGTTTCATTATGATTAGTTTGTTATGTTAACATAGTTTTCATATATTAATGAACCTCCAGGTCTTTAGCTTTATGTCTATTGGTACTCTTTGTGTACCCCTTATTTTTAGGGTTCCGTAGCCAAATGGCAAAAAACGGAAGCCTTATAGATTCGTCATATCTGTCTGTCTGTCTGTCTGTCCGTCCGTATGTCACAGCCACTTTTTTCCGTAACTATAGGAGCTATACTGTTGAAACTTGGTAAGTAGATGTATTCTGTGAACCGCATTGACATTTTTACACAAAAATTTAAAAAAAAGATTAAGTTTCAGGAGTCCCCATACACAGAACTGAAATTCAAAAAAAAAAATTCATCAAACCCATACGTGTGGGGTATCTATGGATAGGTTTTTCAAAATGATATTAAGGTTTCTAATATCATTTTTTTCTATGCGCGAGAGACACTTCCAAAGTGGTAAAAATGTGTGTACCCCCCCCCCCCTCCCCGTAACTTCTGAAATAAGAGAATGATAAAACTAAAAAAAATATTGTACATTACCATGCAAACTTGAACCGAAAATTGGTTTGAACGAGATCTAGTAAGTAGTTTTTTTTTAATACGTCATAAATCGTAAACCGAAATTTATTTTACGGAACCCTTCATGTGCGAGTCCGACTCGCACTTGGCCGCTTTTTTTGTTTATGCGACTGTTTGTGTTCCAAATAAATAAATAAAAATAGAAAATCCGCTGTAAATGACAATAACCCCCCTAATTTCCCACAGATTCGTCCAGCTCGGGGCACTCCCGCAAGCCAGTCTATTACATTATTTTTATTAGTGTGGTTTTTTTTTTTTTTTCGATAAAATGCCTATGCTCAGCAATGGGCGATTAGGGACTGACAATGATGATGATGATGATGGATCCAGGTGCAACAGACAAAAGTCAGCAGGCTGCTTGACATACTTATTATGGTGTGACTAGGTCCGCCTCATCGACGTAACTAGTAGGCGCCACCTTCGTACTCGTACCCTAAAAACATTGCCTTATTACGTACTAGCTTTTGCCCGCGACTTCGTCCGCGTAGATCTCGTTTATATCGTAGCTCAATACAAACTTTCACCCTCCATTTCCCTTTTAGCAGTAGATTTCCGATATAAAAACTATCCTATGTCCTTCCTCGAGACTCATACTTTTTTTATCAACATTATCATCATCATAATATCAGCCGAAAGACGTCTACTGCTGGATATAGGCCTCTCCCAAAGAGTTCCAAAGTGACCAATCCTGTGCCACCCGCATCCAGCGGACTCCCGCGACCTTTACCAGGTCATTAGTCCACCTTGTGGGGGGCCTACCAACGCTGCGCCTACTAACTATCTTGTTACAGATTCTTCGATAGCTCAGCGAAAGGGGGGTTGGAAAGAATGAATTCCCCAGAGAAAGTAACCAAGGCGATCAGCAAGAGAAATGAGCAACCCACTCACCTTGTGCACCTCAATAGCAGCAGCTCGTGATGTGGTGAAAGCCCAGCTCCTTTCTCCTTCTGCTCTGCCTAGGTCTTATAAGCCTCGATCTTGGTTCAGCACAGGTTAGGGTAAAAGCACAACATAGAAAGCGGTAAAAGTATATAGCCACGAAAGCAACGTGGTATATATGTCTCAGCGGCTGTAAGGGATGCGCGCGCGACGACAGCTAATTGCATACTACTCAAACGTTCTGGAAGGAGCCAGTCCGAAAGGGCGAGATTCGCTTGGCATTGAAGGAGCCTTCGGTGATGGACTACTCCTAGCTCTTGACAATAGCCTAGTTACATAATCCTAAACATATCTCTATACAAATTTTTATCTAAATGGGTTGTAAAGTAGCTCCATACAAATATTCACCCCCCATTTTACCCCTTTAAGAGATGATTTCCGGGATAAAAACTATCGTTTGTCCTTTTCCGGAACTCAAACTATCTTCTCAATTTCATCTAAATGGGCCACTGAAATCCAAATGTTTACCCCTTAGGGGAGGATGTCCTTCCCCAGGACTTCTAACTATCGCTATACCGTAAATGGGCTCCATCGAAATTTTCACCTCCATTTCACCCCCTAAGGGGATGATCTGCGGAATAAAAACTATCATAGTTATGTCCTTTCCCAGGACTCAAACTATCTCTTAACCAGATTTCATCTAAATGAGTTCCATCCAAATCTTCACTCTCATTTCATCCTCTCAGGCGATGATTTTCGTTACAAAAACTATGCGATTTCCTTTCCCGGAACTCCAACTATATCTATACTGAATTTCACCTAAATGGGTTCTATCCTTATTTTCACCCCTCATTTCACTCCCTCAGGAGAATATTTTTCAGGATAAAAACTATGAATTGTCCTTCCCTGGGACTCCCACTATCTCTATACCAAATTTCACTTAAATGGATTTTATTCAAATTTTCACCCTCTATTAACTCTCAAGTTAACTCTAAACCAAATTTTCACCCCTCATTTCACCCTCTTAGATGATTTTCGGGATAAAAACTATACATTGTCCTTCCCCGGAACCCCAACTATCTCTATACCAAATTTCATCCAAATAGGGTACATCCAAATTTTCACCCCCTATTTTATGCCCTTGGGGGATTTTTTTCGGGACAAAAGCTATCCGTTGTTCTTTTTTGCGACACAGACTATCTCTATAGGTACCAAATTTTATCCTAATGGGTTCCATTCAAATTGTAAACCCCATTTGACCCTTTCAGGGGACGATTTCCGGAATAAAAGCTACCCTATGTCCTTTCCCAGGACTCAGACCATCTCTATACCAAATTCCATTGAAATGGGTTCCATTCAAATTTTCACCCCGCATTTCACCCCCTTAAGGGATGATTTCCGAGATAAAATTTATCATATGTCATTTCACAGCACTCAAACTATCTTTATACAAAAATGTTGGTACGTGTTCTGTTATCGATTCTAAGAATCCCTAGCCAATTTTTTTTCGAATATCTTCCATGTTCAGACTTTCGACCCTCTTCGGCTTTATTATATTTATGTGTAAATAGACTAGCGAGCTAGAACATTTTTCTTGGCTTCGTCCATCAGGCCGCCAACTTGGAGTATTAGCATTAGTTCCCACCACAGATTAAGCAAATTAATGCCAACTCGCAACAATGTAATCCGTAAACTTAAGCTAGCGGAGGTCCGCTCTATACATATAAGCATACCTGTGCTAACTCGGGGCACGTTCTAGGGATTTGATATCGATAAAAAGGTGTCGATATTATTAATACACGATATCAAACTTTTTTTCAAACTACTTAAGTTTATCATAAGTGAAATGTATAATTTCTTAGAGAAAATAAAGATCTTTAAACATAATATCAAGTACCCCAAGTGCCAAGTGCTCATTGAAATTTCTCGATACTATGCGTATATAAAGGTTCAATATCATATCTGAACACATATCATATCTATTTTATTGTGACCCCGTTGATCACTGTGGACGTTGAGATAACGTATAGTCATTTAAAGTGAATAGTTTCATCCAGGGATCGGAACCGGTTAATTGCTAAAACCTCGGTTTACCACAAATCTCGAACTATTTTATACTTCACATGTTGGACTCAGTTGTGGTTTGAGGTAACGAGTGCGTATTATTAGATTGCCCAATCAGAAATGAAATTATTATCAAAAGAACGAAAAAGAACCGTTTTCGTTCCCATACAAACAATACCGGTTTCCGATCCCTGGTTTCATCTAGACCAGTGATTCCCAAAGTGGTCCAGGTGGACCCCCAGGGGTCCACGGGAGACTTGCTGGGGGTCTACGTAGGCGTGAACAAAAAATGGGGGTCCATAAAATGTTAATGGGGGTCCACGAAAATTTATCTGGTTTTGATAGTAAAGAGCAAAAATGTAAGCATAGTTTTTAAAAGGGCCTACTACCTACCTACATTGTTTTTAGTACCTAACTAAGCAGATTATATTTTAATAAGGCAAGCGACTGTTACTTGTTCAAACTTGCGTATTCGATATTACGTAGGTACAATTTCGTGTACAGACTTGCAAAGCGCTATCCGCCCGACAATGCTTGATGCTTGTTCAGACATGAATTTGATCACCACTATAAATACTTGATGCCAAAGGCAAACTCATTCATTTGTTTCCGGAATTACGAAAAGAAGGTGTGAGAAAATTTATATCAGTGTTTGCTAGTGCCGGAGAAAAGTAAGTACCTACCTTTTTTTTGTTTTATAGTACTTAAGTATTTTGTTTACGTGTACCAGTCGGTTGATCACAACTGTTTGTATACAACTATACACGGTGTTTCTTTACCCGTCTTAGACCCGAAGCCCACTTAATGTATCCGTATCGTACTTATCATTCGCAAAATATAAACGGTACCTATTAGTTGAGTTTTAAAGTGCATAAAAAGCATAAAAAGTAATATTCGAAAAATTATGTTTGAAACATCCTGAATTGCGCGTGATTAGAGTTCTTACCTATCTACAAAGATAGCGGCCGCGATCATATGGCGCGTAGGTAGTGTAGGTACCTACCTATCAAGTGCACTTTCGGACAATGTATTTTTTGGCATGTGTCATGTGTGCTTTTAAAAAATCGGGAAGTGGTAGGTATATAATATGCAGGCGCAAACGGTGAGGGCAACGCACTCTAAACCGAATAGGTAGGTATCACTAACACTGCGACGGTCGGAAGAGATTAATTCCAATCTTTCCTTCATACTTAAACAGGCTTAGGACTGTCTGACACAATTTTCCGATGTAAAACATTAGTGGTAGATACGTATTTAACAAAGTAAGGGATTTCAGGCGTATTTAAAAGATTGGAATCAACCATTTGTAAATAATCCAGATTATCACTATCACTTATCACCACAGCTATCACTCATCGTCACACGCGATCGGACACTTGCCAATAACAAAGCAGCACTTGTGCATAATGTGCATTAGCCGAAAACCAAAATGTGACTGAGGTCACTGAGGCGGCATTTCACAAAGGGAAGCGCGAGCGCCTTAGAATAGGGATTACGCGCGGGGTTGAAAGGTGCCGCTCGCACGTTATTGGACGGTAGTCCACGTGGACTTATTTTTATTGGATATTGATTAGCAGGCTCGATTGCTAGGTACTATCACCTATTGACTGAAACTAAACAAGTGATTCAAATTAAAATTGTTATTTATTAAATACGTTATTTTATGAAAAAAGAGTTAAAATTTAATAAATAGGTATACCTTTCAATTTCTTATAATGGATACATTAAATGGGCTTTTGGTGTAAGACGGTTAAAAAAACACCTTGTAGATAGGTAACTTCGTAACTTACAGATATTTTAATTGTCCTCTTTTGATTTGAAGACAAAGAGCACGTTTTATTCAATTGTTTTTTCACGACAGAAGCACTGCCTTTCTAAAAAGGCCGAATAAGCAATATTGCAGAGCAATTAATTTTGTAATTTTTCTTGCAAATGACTACTAATTTTATAAAACAGTAATTTCACAATCATTTTAAATTGATTTTGAAGTAACTATTTTATCAAAACTATTTCTTTTTGGAAAGAGCAGGGCTTGAGCTTCGATGCCAGTTTGTCACGTTTTAACAATGAAGCCGCAGACAAAAAATACGCAAATACACGGAGCGCGTGAACTCATTGATTTGATGAAATGTTAGTTATCGCTTTTATGGACAATTTTGGGATTTCGACTTTTATTTTTTTCTACACAAATATGATCAGTATTTGATACTGAGTACACCAATTTTTATTTGTACTATTAAAAATTTGTGGTAAATTAGGTACTTTAAAATTGATACCGTTTTGTGAAAACGTCTGTATTTGTCTTAGCGGTTTATTAGTTGGTCCCTTTACAAGCCGTAATTCTATTACCGCGTGGTGACAAAGGCTGCGGTGTGATACCTATATTCAGAAAAAAACTTGGTTACTAAAACATTTTTTTTTACAGGTAAGGTAACTGACACGAAACATGGCTACAGCAAAGAAAAAATGTCGACAATATAGTGTCGATTATTTGAAATATGGTTTTGTTCCATCAGAGGCAGACAAACAATTGCCCATGTGCCTATTATGCAACAAAGTTTTGAGCAATGACTCTATGAAACCATCAAAGCTCGAAGATCATCTAAAAAGGTGTCATACTGATAAAATAGGTAAAGATTTGAAATATTTTCAAACATTGAAGGAAAAATATGAAAAGAGACCCACCATGCACAGTATGTTCGCTTCAACATCTCAAAGTAACGATGATGGCTTGCGGGCATCTTACAATATCTCATTACTAATAGCAAAATCTGGAAAACCGCACACTATCGGAGAACAATTAATTTTACCCGCTGTTGAAGAGGTTTTAAAAACTGTTTTGCACAAATCTCCATTTGACGTACTAAAAAGAATTCCATTAAGTAACAATACTGTTCAAAGACGCATTGATGAAATGAGCTCTGATACCGAAAGTTTTTTGTGCAATCATCTGCAAAAAACTCATTTTTCTATACAACTGGACGAGTCAACGTTACCCGGTAATGAAGCATTATTATTAGCATATGTTCGATTTATTATGGAGGAAGAAATTCACGAAGAATTGCTATTTGCCAGAACTTTGGAGACTGACACTAAAGGCGAATCAATATTTAATGTCCTGAGTAATTTTTTTACGGAAAAATCGATTCCATTTACAAACATTATTTCAGCGGCAACAGACGGAGCTCCTGCAATGGTCGGTCGATATCGTGGGTTTATAAGTCATCTCAAAAGAATTATACCAGGACTTACAGCTATTCATTGCGTAATCCACCGACAACATCTTGTGGCAAAACATTTAAGTGACAGGTTGAACCAATCTCTTCATTTTGTAATAAAAGCTGTCAACAAAATCAGAAGCAATGCATTGAATACGCGTTTATTTGCTCAATTGTGCGACGAAAATGATGAAGACTTCAAACGACTGCTCTTACATACTGAAGTACGCTGGTTGTCAAAAGGTGCATGTTTAACGAGATTTTACTCTGTTTTCGATTCCGTATTAGAGTTCCTAGAAAGTAGAGATCCAGATTTAAAAGAAAACTTGATCAAATTTAAAGCAGACATTGCGTATTTGACAGATTTGTTTAAAAAATTTAATCATATTAAGTTGCAGTTACAAGGGGACAGCCTGAATTTAATTAAAACAAAGGGGATAATTTCGGCTTTTCTTGGGAAATTGAAATTTATGAAGCAAAACATTAGTTGGCGTGAATTCTCTCAATTTCCAAACTTGTCGCAGGTAGAATGTATTGATGAGGATAACCATACCTACAGTCAACATTTAAGTGCCCTGCATGATGACTTTGAAACCAGGTTTGAAGATATGCTGACGATGGATATACCACCATGGATCATAAATCCATTTGATGAAACGGAAGTGGCTAATGTTGTATTACAAGAGGAGCTGCTCGAGCTAAGCACCAATGAGGAGCTGAAGGTGAAATTTAGAAAAGGCTACCAAACATTTTGGCTGCAAGCAGAAATACCCGAAAAATATCCTGGACTGTGGGAAATCGCAAGGAAATTTTTAATAGCTTTTCCCTCGTCATACCTTGTCGAAAGGAGTTTTAGTGCAGTTACAAACCTCTTAACAAAAAAAAGGAGCAAATTAAACATCACAGAACGGGGGGATTTGCGGTTATTGCTCACAAAAATAAAGCCAAACATTGATCGTTTGCTGACACTCCATCAAATACATCCTTCCCATTAATTAAAATTATGACCTGAACCTAGGTATATTAGTATATTACCTTATTATTTTTTTCTTGTAATTATATTCTTTTAATAAATAAAGTGTTATAAAATGTACCATTTTTCGTTTTTATTTTACCTATCGGAATAAAGGGACAGAACTCAGAAGCGACACAATTTTTATTTTTTGGTGACTTTAAGAATGTGGTAGAAATGTAGCAGCAGAGGGTCCACCGAAACCAGTAAAATTTTGGAAGGGGTCCACGAGAAAAATAAGTTTGGGAACTACTGATCTAGACGGCAATCTTTACTAACGACGAATATGGAAAAACAATAAATTGTATATATATATATTTTTTTTTTTATTTATTAATTACAAGACAACTATGAGGTCCACTGGTGTTATTTATTCTTAGTCTAGGTTAGTACTTAATGGTAAAAAGGAATTTGGTACGGTCAGTAAGTATTTTTGTCAAGGGA
This sequence comes from Epinotia brunnichana, assembly GCA_963854355.1. Lineage (NCBI taxonomy): Eukaryota > Metazoa > Arthropoda > Insecta > Lepidoptera > Tortricidae > Epinotia > Epinotia brunnichana. Next base: position 26,246,076 of record OY977950.1, on the reverse strand, counting down.
CAATCAAACTTACCAGCTATCATTTTCAGGATGCTGTTGCTGCTCCCGCGCACTCTATTCAGGAGAGAGGCAGACTTTTTGCGCCAAACGGCGTCAAAACCGTCTGTACGCGCCTCGGCAAACATAAAAGACGCACTGCAGAAGCGCGGCAGCCGCAACAGCGCCCTGAAGGCATTATTGAATTGGATGCGCAGAGCATTGTATGCCTTTTGGGTATACTTGAACCACAGACTTGCCGAGTACAGTGATGTGCAATACGCTTTGAACAGCGTTATTTTCACGGTATCTGTACATCGAGCAAATCTGCGGGCCAACATGTTCGCCCGGACTGACAACGCCCTGCGCTCCCTCTCCATATCTAAATCGTCCTTAAGGTCATCAGTTACCAAATGCCCAAGATACTTAAAGAAGAAGACACGTTTAAGAGTGATATTATTAAGTATTAAAGGTGGAACAAAACTTCGGCACTTGGTTCCCGCCTTAAAGACCATATATTCTGTTTTAGACACATTGTAAGTCAAACCATGAGATGTCGCATATAACTCACAGATTGCAACTAGTTTTCTAAGTGCGCCGATTGAGGGAGCCAGGAGAGCCATGTCGTCCGCATAAATGATGTTATTGACACACACATCGTCAATAAAGCAGCCGACATGCGTGCTCCTGAGTTCCTCAATCAGCGCATTAACGTATAAGTTGAAAAGCAACGGTGAGCTCAATCCTCCCTGCCTCACTCCGCATTCCAACCTCCAGGGATCCGACACCTCATCTGCCCATTTTACAAGATTCTCCTGATTCAAGTACCAAGACCTGAGAAGGGAAGTTAGTTCAGACGGAAACCCTGTCTCCCGTAACTTCCGCCAGAGAATGTCATATGAGACCATGTCAAAGGCCTTTGAGAGGTCCATAAAACAGGCGTAAACCGGAGTCTGCCTATCGGTATAATACTTGACAGTGTGCTTTAAACTAAGTATGGCAGTCTCTGTTGATAGCCCAGGTCGGAACCCGAACTGGGCATCATGTAACTTGACATACCGCATCAGATACGAGTTAAGCACACTGTCGAGTACTTTTGCTACTATTGTGGCTAATGAGATGGGCCTATAATTCGACCTGTCTGATACATCTCCCGTCTTGCTCTTGACAATAGGTACCACCAGAGTCTTCACCATATCCGGAGGCAGGTACGAGTGACTTAGGCAAAGGTTATAGAGCATGGCGAGTACTCGTGGAAGGTGGGGACCAGCGTGCCGCAAGTGTTCCACGCTGAGCCCATCGTGCCCTGGCGACTTACCCCTAGTCATTTTGTGGATTGCATGGTTAACATCCTTGGCAACAAATATGGTAGTTATCTTGTCACCATGGGCATCAGCGCCGAACTCCCGACATGGCGGTCCTAATGGTGATTGCACTGCAAAGTGATTTCTAAATATATTCGCGATGTCACTCGGGTTTGAGACACCTGCGACACTCACGGGTGTACTAGGCTTGGGATTCAATTTATTAGTACATTTCCAAAAAATTTTAAAGTCTGATTTCGAGTGAAGTGATGCTATCATGTCCATTTTTATTTGTTCTTGATGATTTTGGCACCACTTCAGCTTCCCTTTAAAAATCTTACGCGCTTGGATCATGTCACCGTAGACAGAACCGCCAGTAGGTTTTCCGTGTAGCACCCACGTGTTGAAGCTGAGCCTTGCAATCGCGTGAGCCTCGCTTACGTGCCTGTTCCAGCCCACCAGGGTCTGTTTCCTGTTACTATTGTTTTTATTGCTGTAGGTGGAAATTGCAACCTTACATAAAATATTTATCACATTCGAGTACAATTTATTTATGATATCTTTATGACTAGCGTTACAACAACTATAACCACAACATTTCTGACACTCTAATGGAAAATCTATATTTCTTAAGTGATCATGACAAACTTTCTGGTAAGTATCTGTTTGCAGTGCATTTCGCTCACCCCACCTTGCTTTGTTAACTACTAAGGTTTTTAAAACAACTTTTTGACTTATCACGTTAAGATTACATTTAACTACCAAAGGAAAGTGGTCAGACCAATATACGTCATGTTTAACATAAACATCTACAACACACTGCCTCGCGGCCTTCGTGACAACGCAATGGTCTAATCACCTAGCGCATCCGTGCGCTTCACTGACGAATGTGAACGTATCGGACGATAAACCTAGCCTGTCAATATCCGCACAGGTCCAGTCCTGATCCACTGAGAATTTTAACAGTTCTTTATAAAAACGCTCGTGCGGATGCGCATTAAAGTCCCCTAGTATTAACGCACATTCTACGTCATTTTCCTCGATAATAGCATGTATAGTGCTCAAACAGTCTGTAAGCTCCACTACGTTTTCAGCGCAGTCAGTCGGCATGTAAACACTAACTATAAGGACTGGCCGATCCCTTGTCACAATTCGTATCGCTGATATACGTGGGTTCGCGCACTTGACCACCGATACGCATTGAAACACTGATTTACGCCACAACAATGCAACGCCACCATATGGCCTACCTTTCAGAATCCCCACACTTGTATCTACTGCCGAGGTTCCGGTACTTCTGAAATTCTCATGAATATCAGCCAGGACCGGCAGGTCACACGGCAGCAGCCACGTTTCCTGGAGAGCGATCACATCCGCCGAAAGACATAGTTGCTTGATGCCGTCCAAAGAACGCTTAATATTCTTACAGTTATAAGTGATAATAGTTGTATTATCCATTAATTTACACCGGAACGCTTCTTTTCTGTTCGCCCGTGAGCCCATAATTTATATACGGCATAAATCGTCGGCAAGTAATACTGTCTGGCCAAAGTTCATCGCTTAAGAATACATCAATTTTACTTCTCGACACCATCATTTTATAGGAATGATAGCCCTTGTCTGTTTTTGACTTTATTTTCTGAAGCATAATTTTTTCTTTCGTTTTAGATAAAATATACTCACTTATATCACTTTCTGATGTATCTTTGTGTACATTGGATACGAACAATGATATTTTAACATCAGCAGGCTTAAACCTATCAGTAGGCTTGATTGTTGCTTTCCCCCTGATACTCTCCTCCCTCCTCTTACTATGAAAACTTTTTTTATATTTTTATACAACGACGGTGGCAACCAAGCTAACGGCCTGCATGATGTTAAGCTGGTACCGTCGCCTATGGACACTATTTTAAAATAAACAAATAAATACACGCATTAATTTGTTGTTTATTGTTTTTATTTTATAATGAAGAGTAAATAAATAATATTTATTTATGTTGTTAACATTTAAATTCAAATTCAAATTCAAATATTTATTCGTGACACACAATTTACACATACAAAAGAAATAATATAATACATATTTTGTCACGAAATGGACCCTGCTCAGCATATTGCAAGCTTTGCAGCCAGCGCTGGTCTTCCGCAGGGTCCATTCGGTGAGAGCACGGTGGGCAACAACAATAGATACACATGCAATATCTTATATATATATATATTTATAATGAAATATTAATAACTAAAATGCACACTTAATGAAAATAAAAAAAATACACAAAAAGGAAAGAAGTGTTCACACCCCACAAACCACTACGTGTGTATGGGCCTTTACAGTAACAGTGAACGCAGCCCATACACAATCGTTACTACTAGCGCCAGCGGGATTACAATGTAACAGCAGAACAGAAAACAAAACAAACAATATACTAAACGTCAAATATACCCGTGGTAAAGCTTACAAGAGTAGTTAATTATTAACTATGACTAAATAGCAGAATACATATTAGAATAAATTTAATTATGGTGACCTACAAACGTATGGCAATGCATGGAAATTAATATGGAGCATAACTAACAGGTGAGAAAGTGTTAAATGCAACTAGTTTCAAGACACAGATTCTCCTGTTTAAACTGATGTTCTTGCATGAACTTTTTGAGCTTAGTTCTAAATATTTTAACGTTCGGCAGGCTTCTAAGTGGCGGCGGGACATTATTCCAGCATTTCGTGGCTGCATAGCGGAAACTTCCTCGGAAAGCTCGGAAAATTTAGATGTTGACATCGACATATTTTTTGTCGATAAATTATTTTGCTACATCACTTTAGGATAGGTGCCCCGAGTTAGTAAAAAAGGTATGATGATGATGTATATAAAGATAGATATTTATATACTCAAGCTCAATGTTTTTGGTATCCTAGTGGCCTTTTTGCCTGACTAGGTACGGCAGAGCCGAAAGGGAGTTATGTTTGTATTTACGTGTATTTCACCGTAGTCTTTAAGATACTGAACCGATTTTGATAAATGAGGTGTCAATCGATTCGCAATTATGCTTCGGCTGACATAATCCAGTTTTCCGGAAACGTGCAACACGTACTGGTTATATTTATTTGTTTATTTTCGCTTTGCTACCCAAAAAATGTTTGTAAGAAATAGCTTTACAGTGATAAGACCGCCTATCATTTGTCTCTGCTTATATTCGCTGTTCTGTACTTTAATTGGAGTATGCAATAAAGAGTATTTTTTATTCTATTGTAGGTATTAATTAGTAGTCGTTTTCATTGCTACAATTGATGAGTACAATTAGGTTTTTATTTGATTTTTGTTCATAAAGTTTAGTGATTTGTTTACCGACTCTGTGGGTCCCAAGATACAGGCTCAGCCTAGTTTGTAGCCCAACGGATAGTGTCTGTTTATCTGTGATCATGTGCTTGTCTGTGAATGTCTAATAGTTTGTTTATTTATCTCCTGTTTAAATTCACGGGACAAAGCCCGGTCCTTTGGAAGGCGTGCGTGGGGATATAGATCCAACACGTAGAGGCCCTTTGGAGACGAAGTTTAATGTGATGTAATACACCTGCTAGAACCCATTTACGGGTACATCGGTAGATACCCGTGAACCGGTTCCAACAGGCGTTGGGGCTATTGTGGGTTATATATGGATAGAGAACGGGTTCTATGGTGATGAGGTTTGGGTGGATTATGAAACTGGGCTATTGCAAAAAGTTCCGGACACCTGCCATAACATTATTGTACACAAAGTTATCGAGGCAGGCGGTAACTAGCCGCTCATTAGATGGGCCCCTGAAAGCGTCGTCGTAAAGACGGCCAGGAGCAACACCGGGTGAGCGGCTCAGGGGTGTCGAGAGGTGGTGCTGCGCTTTCTCCGAAGTTACTCGCGGCGTTATGCCCTTTAACACTTCCACCCCTGGAGCATATAGCTCTGACGACTCCTCTCTGGGCGGCCAATGAAGGCAAGCCAGAGCTGAGAGTCCTGCGGGCCCCCTTGGGGTTCCACTCCGACCGACGAAGAAACGCCGGAGACGGAGGCCCTGACCGACTCTCGGGAGCACTCGGGTCCGTGGGGTCGTTACTCCCCAACAGCTCGCCACAAGCTGCCCTGCGGGCTGTTTATTTATTATTATTATTAATTTAGTAATATGTATATTTTATTAGCAAGTTATTTTATGCTAAAGTGAATCACATTGTTAAATGTACCTGTGTTTCTTCAAACACTTCTCAAAAAGATTGAATCGGTTTATATAACAAAGAGATTTCCAAGACGAAAATACTTATATCGGTCTCCAGCCAAATTGATATTAGTTTATAACTCAATTCGGAACGTGTAGGTTTGAGATGGGTCCCAGGTATCCGCATCTCGGTTAACTATGTGTATTCTGTAAAGAAGTGTCCCGGTAAAAGTGTAAACAACCAAAACCAACAATAAGCGCCCAACAAAACATGTACTCCATACAAATAAATATTTGCCCAGCGAATCACATCGGTGTACTGTATCCGACACCGGCAAGCTGGGCAAATATTGGGGATTTCATGCCTATAAGTGTGCAAAGTGCTTAGCCTGGCATCTCTGGGTGTTGGCACACTCTTAAGACTGGCATACAAGAACGACTTAACTCGAAAACCGTGCATTCGATATTCAATCTTAACGCAATCAACATACGACTGAGAGTAAGATGTAGCGATTGTAAATCGATCGTAGGCGCGCGAGTTTGCGTTCGATTGTCATGCCACTAATTGAAAAGAGTTGTTACTTATGGTGTTACCCATCTCGTTCACACGGAATTTATTTATTTATTTATAAGGAGAACCAACAGCTATATACGCACAATAAACATTAAAAGTGGACATTAAGAGTCAATTATAGGAACTCATAGGTAGTGACATTGTATTTTTAACTTAGGTTCTATAATGCTACACACTTAGCGAAACCGCACGAGAACGAGAAATAAACTAAATTAACTTTAATACACAGATATAACAAGTACTAAAAATAACTGTAAGTATTGATTTATATTGTTAGAATTGTAAACAGGTACTAATTACTTATATAATTAATAATAAATTACCTAAAGAGCTCGTAAAATTACTGGAAACAAAAAAACATCCACAAAGTAAGAAAATTCTAAAAGAATATTTTACAAAGGGCAAATATGCTGGAGAATATACTTACACACTACCGAAATTAAAAACAACTCATAATAACAATGTGTATAAATTGTAATAGAAGTTATAAAGTATAAAATAGTTAAGATAACAATTATGAAGTGAGTCCGAGTGACCGCGCACATAATCTCGCATAGAGATTTGCAAAAAAAATTTATTTAGTTAAGTACTTTATCTGAAATAAATAGATTCAAAAAAAAAAAAAAATCTGCGTGATTTTATACTTTCATAATGTATCTGTCTTTCATAAGTACAACTTAGAAAAGTTGAAAAACCCCCGACTTTTTCATTCCAAAGTTCAATATCTCAAAAACGGCTATACCGATTTTGTTGAAACGTAACTAAAACCATCTCGATCATGTCAGCTTTCCGATAAAAATACCCGACTTAAAATCGGTCCATTCGTTTAGGAACTACGATGCCACAGACAGACACACAGACAGACAGATGGAAGTGCGTGTTTGGAAGTGCGGATATCATGTTTTTTAATTTTAATTTTTTCTGCTTTTAAATAAATAAAAAAGTAATAGCTAAGTTCCCTCAAACATGATATTGCCGATTTTTAGAATCAATTTTAATATGTTTAGTTTTTGTGCATAATTTGTTACGAATTTTTTAAGTGTATTATGATCCAAACAAGTGCTACTACTTTTTATTAAAAAGTCATAGCGCTTAGAAAGTTTTTAAACATCCGTTTTCTGAGCCTACTGAGCATTCACTGCCAGGTACCCGCCTAGCGGGCGCCTTTGTCATAGGTGCTGTCCGCTACTGAGAGGGAAAATCATAGGATCGGCCACGAGCGTCGCACGTAGCGGTTCCTGGCAGTGAATGTGTTAAAATATTTTCCAGCTTTTATAACAACTGACACATATTGCCGTAACAACTATGTACTATAAACCGAACTTGCGTTAATCAAGTGCTAAAGACTCTCAGTAATAAAACTGGCAATAAAATGTAAACAAACAATGTAAGAAAAGCAAAGCGCACTTACTGTTCCGGAGAGCTCGATAATTGCCCTTACTATGACTTCTCAAAAGATAAAGGTCATAAGTGTGATCAATTACATACATTTCACATCTTTTCGCTTTTAAAATGACTGGCTCCTGGCAACTAATTACAACGTATTTCTGGAGTTTCTGGAGAATTAGAAAGGTGCTTGTGCCGTGCAGTTGGTATAAGGGCAAGATTAAGTTACTAGATATTAAACTGAGGCGAATCTGTCTTGTGTTCGATAATGTGATTATTTGGTTCATCGATTTGATTGACCACCATTTAACCTTAGTGTTTTCTAGCTACGACACGTTGCGACCCCTTAAGGGGACGTAGGTTCGTGGTCTTCTATCCCTCTCACTGAGCATAAGCGTGAGCGAGATGGAAGTGCGTGTTTGAAAGCGCGGATATCATGTTTTTAATTTTAATTTTTTGTGCGTTTTAATAAATAAAAAAGTAATAGCTGATTTCCCTCAAACATGACATTGCCAATTTATAGAACCAATTTTAATATGTTTAGCTGTTGTGCATAATTTGTTACGATTTTTTTAAGTGTATTTTAGACCTATGTTCGTGATTTTTTCCTATCGAGCGAAAGTCAAAAACTCAGGATTTCCCTCGAAAAAGGCCTCAAGATTGCTAAATAAATTTAGGATAGCCGTATTATAAACCAAACAAGAGCTACAACTTTTTAAAAATCAGTTTTTGTAGCTCACGTCGCCTTAATATGGAGAAAAAACTACTCCCTACCCTCAGCTGTTTTTAGCTTGCTTATATTTTTAATTTCACAAATATTAAATCCTTACGTCACTTTTACTTCAAGATTACAGCTGCGACATATGTTAGATGGGTCCATGGGCTTGGAACACTTTTGGAATTTTATCAGTGATACGTGACTGTCACTTTGACTAACCAGTCACCGGTTAATTAACGAATTAACCAGTTAATGTATTCAATTGACACCGCAGACATGTTTTTATGGCAACTTAACACTAAACTTAAACAAAGCTATATCACTTTACAACCTCTTAACACATTTACTGCCAGTAGTGAAAGTGTTAAAATATCCCAGACTTAAAGTTCAAAGTGTTTTACTTACAACCCATCATAAATTGAGCAAGTTGTAGGTATATTACTGCTTTGTGACTATCGCTGTAGGGATCACTTAAGTACAATTAGATTAGCAGAGCACTGACTGTAGGTATACATAATTGATATGTATATCGGTATATCATCGTCTAATACCCTATTTGGTACAAATAACCCAACTTTTATTCCGTACTGTAGGGCTAGCTCGATTTGTGTTAGCTTTTCCCAGACATGTTTAACAAGGTCTCTGTTAAATCTCGTAAAGTGTCCGACCCCACGACTTATGATAAAATTATACAACTTAAACCATTAACAACCACAACAGAATCATATCCCGAACCCACAATCTTCACGATTCATCCACACCTATTCCCGTTAACAAGCCATTTCAATTCTCCAAGCTCCACCATTCTGTCGTACCATACATACCCAACCATATATTCAGCCTCTATCTACGGTATCGCCACAGAAAGTTGTATGTGACTATGAAACCCGTGTAGAGATACGATGTTTTGGTGGTAAATGGTAGTATAGCGACGCAATTCCACATGGGCGGTGAACAGCACCTATAAATCTGTCTCCGCGGTGCAACTGTGTTCATTTACATACAACTGTGTATCTGCAATTGTATATGTCTGTATCTCCCGGTGTTTGTTAATGTATTTTAGTTTTCATTTTAGTTTATACGTCTGAAATACGTAAAAATGTGAAAGAATCGAGATGTTGCATTTTAACTCATTCACCGCCACAGCCTCACTATCGCTCGTAACGCTACGGCGTAGCATCTTAACACTTTCTCTGCCAGGAACCCTCCTAGCGGGCACCTACGCCGTAGTCGCTTTCCGCTACTCATCGGGAAAACTACGCGATCAATTACGAGCGTAGCAAATAGCGATTCGTGGCAGTGAATGTGTTAACCAAATCAAGGCAAAGCAACGCTACGTGTGCTACAGTATTTTTTCGTCTTGTAGCGAAAATCGCTCGTAGAGTCATGACTCATACTCGTATGTCTGTTATGGGCCTTTAATGGGTTAAAATTTGTGTCGTGATTAGAGCAGTTGGTGTGCAGTTCCGTTATGTGTATGGACGTGGTGACGCATTGAAAGAAAGAAATACACATATTTTGTTTATAACGATCCATTATCAACAATTTTGAGTGAGAAAGACTAAAAAAAATTGAGGTTAAAAATAAAAGTTCGATGGCCAGTTTTTTTTTATCGCTCTGGTTATAGCATGTTTATAACTTTTGTTGTCTCGGCGTATGCTCAGTGTTATCTGATACTAATATTATATAGAACAAAAGTCTGTGAGATTATGATTGTAGCTTTGTAATTTTGTATGTAATGGGTAATCAAAAATTTAAAAATTCTTTCACCTGCGTGTAGAATGGATTTTCTGTGAGTTTGCCTGCTGCGCTTTATGCAATACCCGAGCGAAGCCGCGTGGGCATCTAATTCTACCAATAAAAACATGGAGAAAATCGGAGCGCACTCATTTCAGTACTACTTATGGCCAGGGACTGATTTCTGTTACGGTTATACCGGTATGAAACCGGTATTCCATTACGGTACCGTTATGTCGTAAAGGTTATGCGCGCCGCGCGAAAATAACGGTACCGTAACCGTTATGAAATAAAGGTTAGCGGTACCAGTTTTAAACTATACCGTAACCTTTATAATACCGGTATTATAAAGGTTATCGAGAAAAGTAAGCGAGCTGGCACTCTACAGAGGAAGCATTGGCTACTAAACATTTAAAGATAAAAAGACAAAGCAGCAGAGCCCTTGCCGGCGGTTTTGCAACAACTCCAGGCCAAAGTCGATATATCGGTACCTTTAAATAGCGGTTACGGTACCGGAAAAAAATAAAGGTACCTTTATATTTCGGCGAAATATAAAGGTTCCGCTACCGAAACCGCTATTTGACAACCGATATAACGTCATACCGTTAAAATAGAATACCGGTATTTTTCGGTTTTGCAGTCCCTGCTTATGACATTGTTATATTTTTCTTTTCATTACTTTCATTAGACAATGCATTTCGCATCAATGCGCTTGTAAGATGGCGACACTATTTGTACCAGCAGCGATCCACAACCCGTTTCAACCAGCCTCCCATTAAACCTAGTGTAGCTTGAGCTCTATATTTGTAACAACTATGCGTAATTCGAGGCCTGGCTATGATGGACCGCTCGAGACGATGTGGCAGTAAGCGTCGTGAATCAGTACAGGGCGATCAGATACTTGCGGATCAAACACCAATTTGATATCAATATTTTTCGCGCTTTACCACGACGTGCGACCGACATAGCTCTCTAGCGCCGCATTGCACGTAGAACCTATGGCCGTTGGGGCGGAAAGGCTTTCGAGTGGCGACCACGTAACGGCAGGTGAAGCGTAGGTAGACGAACACAACACACACACAACAACGAGACAAAATGTGAAGGTAGACTGATGTCCTGGTAAAAGTCGCGGGAGTCCGCTGGATGCGGGTGGCGTAGGATCGGTCAAGGCGGCACTCTTTGGGGGAGGATAGACGTGTTAACCCTAACTAGACGAAACAGCATGTGCGTGTCTGAAAATCAGCGCTGTAGGTGTCTGTCTGACACCTCGGCATAATGCTGAGACAGCGACCTATTCACTGCCGCGAAGACACACACAATATGTGTTAAATTGTAATGTATGCCTACTCCCTTTGTCTCTGTGTGTCTTTTGTGTAGTAAATAAATGTCTTCTTTCTTTCTTTCTTTCTATATGGCTGAGCTTGATTTGATTATGTTTTGATTATGTACTATCATTGTGCTTCCGTGACAGACCCAGTGCGTGAAACACATTGGTATCAAATTGTTATGCAAAACGCAAGTACCGAATCGAGTCCCAGGGGAGAACTTGAGAACAATCGCGCGCGAGACATTGTTTCGACAACCGTTATCGCCAACTTGGAACGGTACAATGCAGCGCATATTAACGATGTTTTGGTAAACACTTTGTGTACAGTCGGATGCATAATTATATTAGTGTGCTTTCGACAACAATGTTAACTGGTCATTTGGAACCTTATTGCAATGACATAAGGTCTATTAGACGATACTACAGCCTTGAGGAAGCACGCAAAGTAGCTAATTACATTCGTAACACATCAATACTCTCACAGTAATAAAGATGTGATGCGACGCAAGCGTCAAGGTCTAAGGTATCAAGTAAAGTGATAGTTATTTAAACCCACTTAGTACTAACGTTAAAAACACAGAAAATCACTACAAGTGTGGTCTAGCCACGCCGCGCCTTCTGGTACGTGGTCGCCACTCGAGAGCCTTTCCGCCCCCACGGCCATCGGTTCTACGTGCAATATGCCCCGCCCAATGACACTTAAGTTTAGCGATTCGGAGGGCATCTGGACATCAAACATACGAATGAATTTTGGCCCGAGCTGAATCGCAGAACTCCGTTCACGTCGCTCGCTCGGTCAAAAGTAATGCTATCACGAAGTAAATTTTCTTTCTCTTTGAAATAGGCTACCCTGTGATTTTAAGTGTTAAATAGTGTAAATATCTAGTTCAGCAATTTCAAATATTCCTAATTACCTTTACTTTTGTATAAAAAGGTGTTTTCACTAAGTTTTTTTGAATAATTAACTCGATGTTAGAAGTTGTTAGGAGTATTTTACGACACGACAAAATAAAAGGGATATTGTTTACATCTTTTTGTTAAGGGCGGTGCTACACTGACAGATGTGTATTTTTTTAAAAATCATCGAAATTCTTCTTTTACCGTTTAGATGTAGGCCTGCTGTAACCAATAAGGTATATAATTGAATAAAAAAATATGTATATCAGTTGTCAAAAAATCTATGAAGTTATTTATAAGGAACGGACCGGCTTTATTGTTACTATGTTTCTAATTATGTATGTACCAGTGTGTTACCGCCCTAGGTTTTTTTTTATGAATCGCTTTACTATGTCTGAAACTTTGTTTTGTTTCCTCATTCACATAACATATAAATATGTTAATAAATACTTAATAAAATATCGATCACATGGAGTTTTCTACCAACGCTATACTAGCCAATATCCTAGCCCCATCCTAGCCCTAATAATGAACGTGGGGCTTAACACTTTCGCTACCCAAACCTGCTAGTGAATGTGTAAAAAATATAAAAAGTCTGAGGATGCTTTGTGTTGAGAGTGCGTTGTGAATTGTCGAGTCAACAACGGGTTGGCAACTCTTCTATTTAAAAAACTTTAATGGAAAAGAAAACATTAAAAAATAGCGGAATTATTAATATTGTTTAGTATTTTTTTTGAGGCAACAAACAGATACAGAAAGTTTTACATAATGTTAATGTCACTTGGTACCAATTGGTCGTACGAATTGAAAGTTTAAATTCATCATCATCATTACTTAAGAGCCTTGCTCTTGTCGGTGGAGTAACCGCCATTTTTCTCTGTCCATTGCCAGCCTCTTGACTTCCTCATATGACTCGACATCAGCTTTATGTTTTATTTGGCTAGAATATGTTAGCCTAGGCCTTCCTCTGCCTCTCTTGCCTTCAATTTTACCCTCCAGGATGTTTAGAAAGAAACTGTCGTGCCGTATCAGGTGACCCACCATCTTGCCTCTCCTATTTCTTATACATCCTAGCAAACATCTTTTCTCATCTACCATCCTTAAAACTTCTTCGTTTGTCTTTCTCTCTGTCCAGCTAATCCTTTCCATCCTTCGCCAGCACCACATTTCGAAGGCCTCCAGTCGTTCTCTGTCTCTCTGGGTTAGCGTCCACGACTCGCTCCCATATAAAGCAATGCTCCAAATGTAAACTTTTGGAATGGAAAGTTTAAATTACGCATTGAAAACTAAACGCTAGCGAATCAATTTTGAAGTTGTTTTCGGAGTACAACGGCACCATGAGTTACGAATTTGACAGCTCGAATTTGCGACAATCGAAATCTATTCGATTGATTCGCTCACGATGAAAGTAACGTAATGTGTATTCTCGATACTGTAATGATTTTGTAAAAAGGTGGGTAGTTTCATATAATTTATTGCAAATTAGGGTACTATTGTATTTCAAACCTACACGGACGTTGTAGCTGGATATCCCTCCCTTTTGGGTGAAGAGGAATGATCAAAAAGCCGATGTCTGGGGAGAAGCGATTATTCTTGACGAGCGTTACCAATGCGATGAGGTGCTGGATAATTAGTTAAATGAATTAACTGTGACTTTCTGGAAATATGTTCTAAGTATATGTATAAAATAAAATACTATACTTGCCTTAAGTTGGAGTTTCTTTTTGACATTGCTAAATTCTTTTTCTCGTTTGGTTTTAATTCATACTGTAGGTCATTATGGATTGTAATTGCACTAAACTCCAGTATGTAATTTATTGTAATTACTAACTTATATACATAGATAGACACAGAGTCAGAAATAAATAAATATATAGAAATAACTCAAGCAGTGTGTCCCATGCTTTACACATCTCCCGTCTAATATAACAATAAAATGCCAGGAACGCCGAAGGGATCGCTGGAATTTTGCGCGCTGAAAATTATGTCAATTTTATAATGGCCGCCTTTGTGTTCCGCAGAAAGAACATTTAGGGTTCCCAGGGAAAATGAATGCTTACGGCGGGTTGTCAAACCTTTCGCGATCGTATGTTATGATATGATACGTAAATGGATGGTGTGGGAGTGTAGGTGCATTGTGCCACTAGTATGCGTATGGTAAGAAATTGTAAAGTTTACGAACCAATAAAATTCTTACCGTACGTGGTGTGACACGCAATGTTTTACATCACAAGCGCGGAAACAAATGCATTTTAAACGAAATTTTAAGACTAATATACATGTTTGTTATGTCGGGGGTGTTTTATTTATATAATTATGTAACTATAATATCCGAAAACCTTTATGGGATACTTCTTGAGGGATCACCCATTTTTGCGCAAATACGGCAGATCCGAAAGGAAGGGATATAATTTGAACAGTCTATGTTTGTATTTACATATATGTTCCACCGTATCGTTTAAATTTTGAAAACCCAATTTGAAAAAGCGGCCAAGTGCGAGTCGGACTCGCACATGAAGGGTTCCGTTAAATAAAATGCGGTTTGCGATTTATGACGTATTAAAAAAAACTACTTACTAGATCTCGTTCAAAACAATTCTCGGTGGAAGTTTGCATGGTAATGTACATCATATATTTTTTTTAGTTTTATCATTCTCTTATTTTAGAAGTTACAGGGGGGGGGGAAACACATTTTACCACTTTGAAAGTGTCTCTCGCGCAAACTATTCAGTTTAGAAAAAAATGATGTTAGAAACCTCAATGTTATTTTTAAAGACCTATCCATAAATACCCCACACGTATGGGCTTGATGAAAAAAAAAATTGGCTTTCAGCTCTAAGTATGAAGAACCCCAAAAATTAATTATTATTTTTTCTGTTTTTGTGTGAAAATCTTAATGCGGTTTACAGAATACATCAACTTACCAAGTTTCAACAGTATAGCTCTTATAATTTCGGAAAAAAGTGGCGGACAGACAGACAGACATGACGAATCTATAAGGGTTCCGTTTTTTGCCATTTGGCTACGGAACCCTAAAAATGAAATGTCAATCGATTCGAAATTATTTTCTGGGTGACATATGCTTACTTTTGTGTGAAAAACCCTTTTTTAAGGGTTCCGTACTCAAAGAGTAAAACGGGACCCTATTACTAAGACTCCCTTGTCCGTCTGTATGTCTGTCTGTCCGTCTGTCACCCGGCTGTATCTCAACAACCGTGATAGTTAGACAGTTGAAATTTACACAGATGATGTATTTCGGTTGCCGCTATAACAACAAATACTAAAAAACAAAATAAATATATATATATATTTTTTTTCTTTTACAATCTTACACAAATCGGCTTAGTCCCAAACTAAGCAAAGCTTGTACTATGGGTACTAGACGACGATAAACAAACTTATATAGATGAATAAATACTTAAATACATAGAAAACATCCATGACTAAGGAACAAATATTTGTGCTCATCACACAAATAAATACCAGGATTCAAACCCGAAACCTCCGGCTTCGTAGGCAGGGTCACTGCCAAAAAGGCTACAGGAGGCTTCCATACAACAAACGTGAATTTTTTGCCTATAATGGTACGGAACCCTTCGTGCGCGAGTCCGACTCGCACTTGGCCAGTTTTTTGTTCCAGTATTTAAAACTGTATGCTTGTTGATTAAATGACGGAGTTCTATATATATATCTGCTTGAGATTTAGACAAAAGATAAGGGCCTAGTCCGTTAGTAATAAATACAGTACTAACTTACTTCACTCTCGGCGTTTACAGATTATATTTTAAAAGCCTTCTTGCTAAATGGCCAATTGCAATATAACTCAGCATATTGTCACTGACAATTTTGTCATGCTGTTCGATATCATATTTACAGAGTAGACATGGTACAGTCGTGTTCATAAATATATGTACCGTCAGCTGCAGGGAAATGGGGTCATTCCTTGCGTAGTTTGCATGGCGGGGGGTTTGCGTTTCTCTGCAGTTGTACGTTCCCAATGGTTCAAATATATCTTAGCAACCCTTATGCTCTTAAAAACTTGTGGCTTTGTGAGATGCAGAATATTAAAAAAAAAAGAAAACTGAATCGACCAAAAATATCTATATATACTTCCCACAAATTACACTTTAAAATATTTTATGAAACCATTGCATAATAATGAATAGGTTTTATACCTGGACTCAGTTGTCAATTAATGATTACGAGACGCTCGTTTTGTTGTATTTTTGTTGAAGAGTGTTATCTGTGGTGGTAAAATTATCCTAATTACTTAATAGGAGTGTAGACACTAAATAAAATAATCAATAAGGGTTAAAAATGTAGTCAAATGGAGAAAAAACGACGCAAGAGGTTAAATAATCACAAAGTTATAAGCGTCCAAAGTTTTAAGAAGGGGTATGTTCTGTCCCTTTTCCGCAAAACGTACCTTCATATGAAACGATTGTCATTTACTATAACGCTAGACGATCGTGACGTCACGATCCCGGAGCGTTTTCTCCTCAGGACATAATAAAAATATTCCTTTTTATGATCTGAGGTTTTCTCTCTCCAACAGGCTACATTGAAACGGTTGCAGCTTCGTAATTTTGTGAGATTTACGAATGGGATTTTCGTCATTAGGCATATTTTTTTGCTTTCTTTCTTTTGAAGTAATAATAAATGTTGAGTCTACACCCCTATTCACTATCACGAGAATCGGTAGAGAAATGCGAATTGTAGTTGAGAACAGCCGGACAGACACCGGACATACGATTATTTTTTAACCAAGCTAGAACGTAGAGCTTCGTTCACTTCGTTCACTTCGCTCGCTTGTTGGATAAAATTGTCTTAACATATTTTAGAAAACATTGTCTTTATACATATTTTCGACTGTATCACCGTAACATTGCAAAACTGGCGATGTTGCGAGGCGTCATAAACTTTTTACTGTTTGGTTTTTTCAGACCATTAACCCTTTTCCTGGCCGGCAATTGAAAAATGACAATCAAATGTCAGTCTTATTACGTTTAACAGTTTACGTTTGACAGTCTGTATGTGGTCGATATAACGCCTCTGCCTGGAAAAGGGTTGCATCAGACCATTCAAGGTCATGCAGCTCTACATTTGATACACCGCAGGGCATAGCAGTTTCCGTTTTGTAGCGGAAATCGCTCGTAGAAGCATGACTCATATGTGAGTCATTGGCCTAAATGGGTTAAATATGCATGAAAAATTCAGCATAGAGCTCGCACTAAAGTTTATTTGATCATTTCATCGCATCCCAATCCCATTGCAATATGTATTGCGCCCATTCCGACACGCTAACTAGACGCAAACCAAATTGAGGCCGATTATGCGCCCATCAAATTTTGATACTCTCTGTAAATTGAGCAAATACTGACATGAAGTGGATAGCTGGACACGATATCTCCGTAAAGGCACGTTGTCAAAGCCGCATAGCTGAATCGAAACGTGTATTCCGCTTCTAGCACGAGAGAGATACACGCGTCGGTGAAATCATGCGAGGAGGAATTTATGGGCCCTTCGCGATCCACGGAATGTACCTTTATTTGTTGCGACGTCTGGTTATGATTGGTGAACTTTTTTGCCGGCTAAGGGATGTAGGTTCTAGGGTTCCGTACATTTAATAAAACCAGTCCGTATAAAAGTCTGCTTTAAAGCAATCGGCGGTGCATCAGTCACGTTAGCCGCGTGTGTGCAGGTCTGAACTTAGAGGGCCAATGCCCTGAGGCACTTGGCGTTTGGGGCCCCCTTAGGGAGCTTGTGTATTCAATACAGTACAGGTCTAAAAGGGTCTTAAGAAAAGTCTCTTCATCATCATCATCATCATCATATCAGCCGAAAGACGTCCACTGCTGGACATAGACCTCCCCCAAAGAGTGCCACAATGGCCGGTCCTGCGCCACCCGCATCCAGCGGACTCCCGCGACCTTTACCAGGTCATCAGTCCACCTTGTGGGGGGCCTACCCACGCCGCGCCTTTCGGTTCGTGGTCGCCACTCGAAAAAGTTTCTTAAGACTTGTAAATAGGTATATTAATAGTAAAAAAAAAAATTTTGAATCTATTTATTTCAGATAAAGTACTTGTTCCCGATGGGAACAAGGGAAGATGATTTAAACCACCTTTGTAAATAAAGTACTGTTTAATGCAGTTCAAAATACATCTTTTAGTTGTTGTGTGGAGTGTTTCGCTAGGCGATAGAAAGGCAAGTGTGTCAAGCAGAGGGCTCTGACGGCTGGCGTGTGTATGTGGTGAGCTATGATTGGCCGATTACATGTAACACGCAATATTGAAGCTATCTGATTGGCAGAGACTCGATACAATGAAAATATGCCTTGTGTAGTGTAAATAAGGTGTATAATCGATTGACAGTAATAATCTTAATACTAAATGAAGTGCTGAACGCAGCGGCGTGAACATCCTCCCGGCCCTTGGAAGCATGCAGAGCTTTCAAGCTTCGTTCTCGGGGGAGGGGAGCAGACATAGACGATTCAGCGCTCGACGAATGGTTCCGTGAGCTGTCTTGACGTCGGCGACTCGAGGTACCCCGTCAGATCCAGGAAACAGCTTGCTGACGCGTCCCAGGCGCCAATACAGGGGTGGAGTATCCTCCTTGATAAGCACGAGGTCATCGAGTTGCAATTGTGTGCATGTAACTCGCCATTTCGTGCGCTGCTGTAATTCTGCCACGTACTCTTGGGACCATCGCTTCCAGAAGTGTTGACGGACTTGTTCCAAGCGCTGGAACCGGTTCAGGCGTGAAGTCGTGACGTCGATGAAGCTTGGAGTCGGCAACGACGTGAGGGGCCTGCCAATTAAAACGTGTCCTGGGGTAAGCGGCTGGAAATCATTAGGTGAAGGACTGAGGGGACAAAGGGGCCGGCTATTTAGGATAGCTTCGATTTGGGCAAATAGAGAAGCCAGTTCCTCGAAATTAAATGCGTCCGCCCTAATATCCTACGGATATGAAATTTGGCTGAAAGGACGCCGGCTCCAGCGAGACCATTAAAGTGAGGAGAGTATGCAGGCAAAAGTTTAAATTCTATAGGTACCTCGCTGAGCTGCAAAATCAGATATAGACGTTTTGCTTAATTTAAAAAGTTATTTATTTCCTTAGCGCCAGAAACATAATTATTTACGCCCGTTATCACGATAGATTGGTTAGAATTAGTAAGGGTTAGAATAAAAGCGTTTTTACTTTGCTCGCTGACTGGCTCTAAATGAATACATTTATACTTAAAGCACACAAAAATACATAAATAACATTTTGTTATTTTTCACCCTCGACCCTTTCGGTCAGTAATTAAATATGGACCGGCAAAATCAGTTGAGACGGTATTAAAGGGGAAGTCAGGCTCAACACGATCATTAGGTAAATTACTCATAATATTGACCATGCCTTCTCCCTTAAATCGTCTACACTTAAAACAGCGGTCATAAGTGTCTCGCGCCAATTTACGGCCTCCTACCGGCCAATACTGGTCGCGAACAGTTGCTAATAATAATTGTGGAGGAGCATGCAATAATCGCTCGTGTTCCTGTTGAAATATCAACTTAGTTAAATGGTGATTAGCCTTTAATAAAATCGGGTGTTTTTTGTTATAGGGATAGTTAGCATTGTTTAATCTGCCACCGACGCGAACTAAACCTTGATCGTCAATGAATGGATTTAACGAGATTAAGTTTGATTTGTGAGGTAAAGGTTTTTTTATTATTTAAACAAAGAACCTCATTAGGAAAGGAAACTTGCTGAGCTAATCTAATTAGAGTAGTTAAGGCACATTTGAGTTCATCGACAGTTAATATACCTATTTGTTTGTTTTGAGGGTTTCGAACATTATGAATAAATCTATGGACTTGCGCACATGCTCGCTGAGCCCTAGTCAATTTCGAAAATCTTTCGATATCTATACATGCTGCCGCAGGTGCAGACTCCACCACCAAAGCAGGCAACGCTTTTAGTTCGGGAAGGTCAATGACCTCTGACGACGAGACTGGCCACGAAGGCTCAGGTTTTTATTTTATTTCGGGCTGCTTTCTAAAGCTAACCACTAGACTAATAAACTGTTTTTGGCTAACGATTAGGACTTACCTAGGTGGTCCTTTTCGTTACGAAGCGGTACACGAACGCAATAGCGACTATTTGTCAAGCGATACGTGTTAGGTAGAAAGAAAATGTTGTTCGCATTTTTCTCTTCTTGAGTAGGTATAGGTGAGATTAGGTATAGGCCCTATACTATAGGGGGTATATTTTTTAGTTCCCAAAACTTAGTCAATTCATCATTTAGGTTAGGCAAGTTAGGCTCATGTAACAAAGTTACAATGAGTAGTTTTATTTGATGATTGTGGTTTGGAATTGTTGAGTATAGGCAGCGGACCAGAAACAAGCCATCCCAGCTTAGAACTCCGAAGAATAGGATCGCGGGGTCCTAGCGAGTGCTGATGGGTACCTATTAGGTCCCAAAATAGGTCAGCACCAATGAGCATGTCAATGGATGAGGCTTCATAAAATTGGGGGTCTGCTAATTGAAACTTAGATAAATCATAGCGACTGACGTCGAGAGAAACTTTAGGCAATTTTTCGGCAATTTTAGGCACGACTAGGCATGTCATATTGACATTAAATGGGTCATTAAGCGATTGGAAATGTAGGGCACAACGCTTGGTGTGCGTATTTATAGGGGTGTCGGACAATCCGACAATACTGACATTAGATGGCTGTGAAGCCAGGTTTAGAGTTTGTTGGACCTTTTGACTGACAATTGTTGATTGACTTCCACTGTCCAACAAACAACGAACTATCATAGACTCATTAGTAGCTGGGTTTTTTAATTGAACTTGGGCGGTGCACAACAATACATCCGTATTAGTCATAGCAGCTAAACTAGTGCTACTAGTGTTGGAAACTTCGGCTTGACTTGAGACGTCAGTTTGATTGGGAACATGTAAAAGAGAATTGTGTCTTTGTTTACAATAGCGACAAGAACCCGGCAATCTGCAAGTTTGAACCTTATGACCGACCCTTAAACAGTTCTCGCACAAATTCAACGAAGATGCCAAAGCAACCCTTTCCTCCGGCCCTTTAGCCTTGAAGGCAGCGCATTCGTACAGAAGATGATGACCCTTGCACATAATACACTCATTTAGAGGCTTAAAAAAATGAGGGGGTTTTGGTTTAGTCGTGAGAGCAAATGTTTTGGTATGTGGTTTAAATTGGGGCGGCGGCGGCAGATGTTTAGGCTTGTCTTGTCTTTGTCTGTATACTGTCTCTAAAACGTCTGCGCGGGCTTTGAGAAAATCGAAAAAATCATTTAAACTAGGAATTTCCGGCAGCGTATTTCTATGTTCTTCCCATTTATAGCATGTGCTGCCATCTAATTTAGACGACACCATATAAATAATGAGGACATCCCACTTGTCGGCGGGCAGTCCCAAAGTACAGAGAGCCCGCAAGTTTTTAGTGATGTGATCAACAATAAATCGTAGGGACTTGTCGGTCTCTCGCACTGATTCAATGCTAAATAAAGCCTTTAAGTGGTTATTTATTAGCTGTCGTTTGTTATCATAACGTTTGCACAAAAGTTGCCAAGCCTCGGAATAATTAGAATCGGACACATCTAAATTGCATAGAACGCGGGCCGCTTCACCTTCTAGATACGAAAGTAGGTAGTGAAACTTGTGTATGTTTTGTATCTTAGTGTTTTTGTGAACTAACGATACATAAGTTTCTTTAAACTCCAGCCACCTAAAACACGATCCATCAAAATTTTGAATTTTAATGACAGGTAGTCTGAACCCGAGAACATCACTATTATCGTGATGACACTGCAAAGAACAATTGGTATTGTTCAAGCTGTCTCTGGAAGGTGAATTGGCTTCTAGAAAGTCTTGAGCTATTGATAAGTTTATGTCAAACTCTTGTTCAAAATTGTCCCGATTTGACAATTCTTCAGCTTGGTCAGGTTCACATAAAATCTCTATTTGACCTTGCACCTCATCGAAATCAGCAAATAACGATTGCATTCTCGATATTTTCATTGCAAGTTGTTTAGTTTCCAACGACGAAACTGGTTGTAAGACAGTTAAATTATCTAAATATGATTTAAATTTCGTTAATCGACCTTTGATCGAACCACGTCTAGCCTTAAGCACTTTAAGTTCATCTTCCTTAGGCATTACGTCTTCTTTCGGAGGCATAGTTGGCAATGAAATTATCGAGAAAATAACGCAAATCTAAGTAAACAAGTTATGTAATTGCATACGATACGCTCCTCGCTTAGCCGGTCCACCGAAGCGCCGTCTGCCGTTCAGCCAGACGAAATTGAACTCTCGGCCTTGCGCGTAGGCAGCAATGCGCTCGCACTGCACTCCTGGGCGTGGCGATTGCCCCGAAGTAGGTCACTGGACGCTGGAATTGCAAAGAATGCTAAACAGCTGATTGGAGGTATGTAGGTATAACAACAGGCGGTCAATGGGCGTTAAGTACCTAAAATTGGAAGCAAGGATTGCGAAGATTTGCTTGTAGTTTATTATAATATAGAATATAGGCGTGCTAACGGGGATGCACAATTTTATTAATAGAAAGTAGGCATAAACATTTAGGTAGGCACTTGCAAGTAGGTTTTATTTTAATACTTGGAAAATTGGCTAGTGCAAAGAAGCGATGATTGAGTTGCTCTAAAGCAAATTGGGTTAAATAATTGGATGACACTTGCCACTTATTAATAGGTAACTAGGTTTTCTATGGCCATAATAAATTATAAATCGTAAAATGAGTTAAGCAGTTGCGTATAGTCTTGAATTAGCTAGTGCAGATAGCTAGAAACACTAGAAGTTTTACGAAAATGCTAGAAACTTCGAGAAACTGGTATCACTATTGGCACAAATCAAAGAGGAAGCAACTAGGAAAAGTAAAGGAACGGGCTCACGTTATAAATTGGGCAGGCAGGTGAAAATAGGCACGTCGTGGCGCGCGGCGAAGCACGTGGCAAGTGGCGCGGGCTGCTGCGTAGAAGTCGTGGGTCCGTCGGAAATGCGTCCCTCGGACGCTGGAACTGTAGCGAATGGGTCTGGCTGCACGATGCACGATGATAGGGCACAGCTAATGCCTTGGCTTTGATCCAGGCATCTAGGCGCTGCACGGAGTAGGTGTGCACGTGGCGATGACCTCTTCGCTTGGGAAATGGGCACTGCAAACTGACTTCGGAATCCGATTTATAGCTGCAGAGTCCTGTCAAACGGTCGCCACTTTGTTCCCGATGGGAACAAGGGAAGATGATTTAAACCACCTTTGTAAATAAAGTACTGTTTAATGCAGTTCAAAATACATCTTTTAGTTGTTGTGTGGAGTGTTTCGCTAGGCGATAGAAAGGCAAGTGTGTCAAGCAGAGGGCTCTGACGGCTGGCGTGTGTATGTGGTGAGCTATGATTGGCCGATTACATGTAACACGCAATATTGAAGCTATCTGATTGGCAGAGACTCGATACAATGAAAATATGCCTTGTGTAGTGTAAATAAGGTGTATAATCGATTGACAGTAATAATCTTAATACTAAATGAAGTGCTGAACGCAGCGGCGTGAACACGTAACTAAATTACATTAAAATAGTAGTATATTAAGTAAATATACTAGCTGTACTGGGGAGTAATACAACACTGGACGCTAAATTTGGTCATTAGAGTATATTCGCTTGTAGTCTCGTCATATTTTTGGCTAGATTAAAAATAATGGATACTCAATAATGACGTGTCGCGTGGTTCGATCTGACACGCTAGCTCGACCCGGTGAGGAAACGAACGTGAGAAACACATTTAAATCAATTCAGAATGTGAGAGGTGTGTTTCAGATAGATCCGATGCCCAGATCGGCCTCTCTGCCAAATCTCAGCTACCGCCGCTACCGATTGAGAAAAGTGAGCTCCTATGAAGTAAGGACCCGAGGTTTAAAAAGTTGGCGAGAAGACTTTTTTAAACCCTTAATTTGACAAAAACGAACAAAGGTCCATAGTTCTAGCTTCGGTGATGCAGGACATTCCCAACGATCCTTGTCAGGAAAAACATACAAAAAGACGGCCAAAGAGTTTGTCTAGCCGGCTGGACACTGCCAAATTAAGGGAGAGTACACTCGCGAGCAAAATAATTGCATCACTTTGCATTTTTCCATGTAAGCTCTATATCTTTGTAAACGGTATTATCTTTGTGGAATATTTCAATGCGATAAAGTTTTTTGAAATGTAAGTTTTCTAAAAAGTTAAGAAACATGGAAATCGGTGTAGTATTTTTTAAATGACAGAATTTTTTTCTGGTTCGTGGCCGATTACTCCTTACTGAACGCTCGAGTTGTGCACTCTTAGACGGCAATAAAACAGGGTTAGAGGGAGGGGGGGGGGGGTTATCATTCACTTATCAGAAGTCAACCGGTACACATCTCCACGTATTATTCCATCGTGAAGAGCTGGAAAAATGGACACCACTGTTGTTCAAGTCGCCGTTATCATTCGCCCACTGCGAGAGGGCCGCAGTCAACGTTCAGTAGCTGAAGAGCTGAATTTGGTACAGTCTGCAGTTTGTAGAGTCTATCAGAGATTCAGACAAACTGGAGCCTTTACTTCAAGGCCAAGAACTGGCCGGAGAAGGTGCACCTCGGAGAGGGACGATCGGTTAATCGTGACAACAACCCAACGAGATCGTCACCAGACGGCTGTTGCTGTCCAACAGCGGTTCGAAGAAGTAAGAGGAGTGGCAGTCAGCGAGTGGACAGTAAGAGAGAGAGAGTGAAGACAGCCAACCTGACACCAAAAAGGCCTGCGACGGGGCCCAATGCTGCCTCGGCACCGTGAAGCACGACGTCTGTTTGCTCAAAATCACCAAAACTGGACAATTGAGCAGCAGTGGACCCCAGTTTTGTATGATATAATATTATATTGGGGCTGCGACCCTCGTTCCGGCTCTTACCTGGTCCAACAAATATCGGTGGCAGTTCAGCGTGGCAATGCAGCCAGTATTTATGGCACCTTTGGACCAGATGGGAGCCGGACGTAAAAAATATATATATTTCATTTTCTTTATTTTAACCTTGTTTTTTTAGTTTTAGTTTAGTTTTGTTATTATTCTCTTTCTGTTTAATCGTAGTTTTATATATTTTTTTTTATATGTACCTACTTTATCTGTAAATGAAATTTCCTTCCTATATTATATTTAAAAAAAGATTAAAACTAGAACTCTTAGATTTATTTGATAAAGGATTAAGTAGTGCAAGGCATGACGTGTTGCGTAACCGAGGTATACTTACTTTACTTAAATAAATAATGTAGTTATTTGTAGGAACGCTTTTTCCTGGTTTAGTTTATTAGGGTTAATTTAAGTAGTTCGGATAAAAATAACAGTGGTAACGAGCGCATTATCCGCCAACAAACTGTCTTTAGTTTGGCGGAACATATTTTGTAAAACTAGCGTTTAAGTTTTTGTGAGATAAAAAAATAAAAAAAAATTATAGTATAATATAATAATTATTGTTGTTGGTGTATTGTTTTAGGGAAGAGGGGCGCCGCTTGCAAGAGAAAGGTCTCGGGGGCCGATTTTTGACTTTCAACCGCTCGAAAATTAAATAAAAGTGAATACGATTTTAGTATCAAAATTGCAGGCACTAATTTTTTACCGATAGAATTCGATACGAGTGGTCAATACCACTCGCTTTTAAATTTTCTATCGCTATTTCAAAAGAGCATTTCGTAATATTTGTCAGTTTTCGAGTGAAAGATTCGTGCGCTCGAAAGTCAAAAATTGGTCCCCAGATCCCCGCTCTGGGTCATTTTTGGTGCTAAAGTTAGCCATAACTATTCAGCGCGGCAATGCGGCTAGCTTGATGCAGCCTGCACCTGGAGTGACGCGGGGAGGATTATTCGAGACGTAGTTTTCAATGTTTTTTTTTTAGCTTAGGTAGTACTTAATTTAGTTATGAATGAATATTTTTATTGTTGCCGTCATAAACAGATAGTGAAATCCAATTATGAAAATAAATAATATGATATGATATAAACTCGTCATTAGAGGCTCAATGTTTTTCTTACACTTAAATGAAATGAAATTGATTTTCGTAATATCCGAGATGTGAAATATATGTATAAGGTACAGCTATGTCTTGCCTTATGGTATGGCGTACGAAAGGGTGCATGCTGAGCGCTGAGTATATTCTTATTTCAATAGGTATTTTATACAATAAAAAATTAAGTGTAGATATAACAATTCAAAATAAGAGATTACTAAAATAAAATATGTCAAAGTCGGTTAAAATTTACGCTAAAACACAATTTCAATATCAACAATTATACAATTAAAATAATTACAATTAAAATAAGGTAATAATTAGGTGATATGAAGCTTTTTGTCATTAATAAGGTGTTTCCTACATTTAATTGCACTTGCTTCCTCTGTATAAAGTTAAAAGCCTGAGCAGTATTTTTAATTGGAAACAAGTCAGGGTTATGTTTTACAAACATACAGCATTCCAAGAAGACACAAGAGACAAGGTAAAGTCAACAGTCCTAAAGATTTGAAGTGTGGTTAACAACTTTTTTCTGTTTTCAATAGGGAATTTGCATGGGACTTCAATTTTGAATAAATTACACTCAATCGATGTGGACATACGTAGAAATATTATAGAAAAGAAAAACAATATAGATTTATCTCACTCATATTATGACGAAAAAAAAAATGATTTTTTTTATAAAATTACATAACAGTTAGACAGAATATTGAAATAGAAATGATATTTTGTATGACAAATATAAACTTAAACGCAAATTGTGTGGAGATCATTGCAAGTTAATGAATGACTTACTCCATAGTAAACGCGCCGAGAATATGAGTTGTGACGTCATAGTATAAGCCCGTTTAATATGCTCCGTATTCGGTGGGTGCCGGCACGTGCAGATTTCAAATGCATATAACATTAGAAAAAGAAATCATAAGAAAATTTTAATGTACCTATATTTTATTAATAAACAAATTGAATTGAATTGAATGCTACATTGGTCCTCTGCTTTATACATACTTTTGATTTTCGTAATAAAATAAAAAGATGCATGTTCCCTAGCAATTCTGAATCGATTTTGTTTATACTATAATTTTTAACTTACAATCGATTTAATATTTTCATTGCATAAGTAAATTAACGTCGCTTCGTTGACATCACCATTCACAAAAAGATAAGTCTTCTCATGATCATGGGAGCTACAATGCGATTAAACTCTATTCAGTTGAAATAATGTGTGGAAATCGTGAAAGCTTAAATCAATATCTATAATATTACGTACGCAACGTCTCAATCCGCGATAAAAGAAGTTGAATTGATCCCTCGTTCTTTTGTGAAGCCACATCCTCAACACTCTAGAAAATTAATTCACCTGCACAGTGCATTATCGAAAGCATTTCTATTGACGCCAAATATTAAATTGTACCTTTGTCATCCACAATAGCGGCATATTATGCCCCTTATATATCAGGTATGTATGTATATCATAACAATAATGGTTCCCCCAATATTGGATGCGAAATACTTTCCTTGATTCGGCTGACGTATGAGCAGTGGAGGGTTGAAATGTCAGAGTGTGTTATAAGTGTTTTTATTACGAATGTACGCATATGGAAGATTTTGCGAGTCAGATATATTGGGAAGGCTTGAAACATCAAATTGGACAGGTGTTCGTGTACGCTTCATGTGTTTAACTGTTTTAGATATGTTTTTGTATAAATGCGAAGAAACCGGCTGCTAAATATAGAGATGTGCCAGTACTGGAATATTGGCGTCAGCAACATAGAAAACTAACCGGCAATGTAACCATCTTTAAAAAACCGGCCAAGTGCGAGTCGGACTCGCGCACGAAGGGTTCCGTACCATCATCTATAAAAACGGCAAAAAAACCACGTTTGTTGTATGGGAGCCTAGAAGATAAGATAAGATAAGACCCTGCCTACGAAGCCGGAGGTCCCGGGTTCGAATCTTGATAAGGGCATTTATTTGTGTGATGAGCACTAATATTTGTTCCTGAGTCATGGATGTTTTCTATGTATTTAAGTATTTTTTATCGATATAAGCATGTTAGGTAGATGTAAATGTCAATTTATATATGGAAAAATGACAGTTAACTTGTCCTTACGCGCGTTCGAAACGTTACGTGACTAGTTGACTACACCTGAGGTCATCAGTCCACCTTGTTTAGTACAACCTAAGTGTCTATGTCATCATCCTCCTAGCGTTATTATTCCCGGTTGTGCCCCTAAAGGAGCCCGGGGTCCGCTTTGACACCTAATCCCAAGATTTCGCATAGGCACTAGTTTTACGAAAGCGAGTCCAATCTGACCTTCCAACCCAGAGGGAAAACTAGACCTTATTGGGATTAGACCGGTTACCTCACGATGTTTTCCTTCACAGAAAAGCTAACGGTAAATATTCCGTACATAAGTTCCGAACCCACGACCGCCGCTTCACAGCCGCATGCCTGAACCACTAGGCTACCGTAGCTTTTGCCTAAGAGGTCTATATTGAATACAATTATTAAATTGGAATGCATACAGTACATTCTAGAAACAATTTTGTGAAAGGCGGTGCTCAATCAATTTTGGACTCAACTTAGTTTCAGTCCGTATGTCACACAATCATTATTTAAATCGAAGGTATGGTGAATTTCGTTAAACTCATACTCATTTATTCATAGAAAATATATATATATATAATTAAGATGCCACGAAAAGTCTTTAAAACGTACTAAATTACCTCTGCCTTTATATTAGTTTATTCAAAAGGCTTCAAAACCTTGAACATCGGCGCAAGTTTGCGAGCATTCTACTGGCTTCATTTCAGGAGTGGGGAGGGAGTTACACAACCAAATATTATATAGAGGAAAAGTCTCGACGGGTTGTAACTTTGTAAGTTGTAATAATGTCTCATACAATTATAGTCTGCGAAGTATCACGTTTCAGGTGAGGCAAGACTCCCATAATGTTTCATATAAAATTTGAAGTCTAGGCCTGCAAAGTGATACACATACCTTGGCCGGAACTAGGGATTAGATAGATATAGATACATAAAAACTTTTTTCGTACCCACAATATACATGGCATAATAACAAAAACTTAAAAAAAGTTGAGACACAAGTAAGTACTTAGGTACCTATACAAGTCAGGGGTAATAACGTACATAAATAACGACATAAATATCTGTACACGCCTTTATGACATTGACAAAAGTGTCAATGTCATAATGGCGTGTACAGTCAGCATCAAAAGTAAGTAGCTATACGCAAAAGAAGACGTCAAGAGTCTTTATCATAAGGGAATAAAAACTTTTGACGTCTTCGATTGCGTACTTACATTTGATGCTGACTGTACAGAAATTCATGTCCTTATTTAGGTACGTATATTAAAGGGTGTTAAAGGTGACGGATGAAAAGAGACTGCATGTTACGGAGATGAGAATGTTAAGATGGATGTGTAGTGTGACGAGGATGGACCGAATAAGAAATGAGTATATTAGAGAAAGCCTGAAAGTATCCTATCATCGACAAATTGAGATCCCATCGCCTTGCGTGGTATAGGCATATTTATTTATTTATCGTATGGCTTGTTTTTATATCTCTACTTCAAAGATTTACGGTTTTCAAGTACGCTACCACGTCTTTGGTTAAAGTTTTAAAATCCTCCACTTGCCCGTGGTATTTGGTTAGAGGGCAGTCAAATACCGTGTGGTGAACAGTCTGCTCGGGAGCTCCACACCGGCACACTGCTGATTCGCACCAGTTCCATTTGTGCCATAAGTAAGCACAGTTCCCAACTCCTGTCCTTATCCGATTTAGCATGCACCAAACGCGACGGGGCTCTTCAAATCCAGTAGGTCGTGCCTTGGAATTAGGCTTGAAGATATCATCAGGAAGAGACCTTGACTCCCATTCAGATGCCCAGGATTCCTGTAGGTTGGAAGTTGGTTCAGGATCATGGAATCTCAGCGCTGGAGGGTGGCGTGACTTTAGTCTTGTCTTTTTAAAGTCGGCTAGGTCTTCATGGACGGGTAGTGTTGGAGATGCCCGAATTTTTTGTATTTCGAGTCCAAGGCATATTTCTCTTCGCATATGAGGAGGCAGTATATGGGATAGGGCTGGTAGCCAGTAAGTTGGAGTAGGCTTAAGGTATCCCGTGATGAGGCGCATCGTGTGGTGGAGTTGGACGTCCACCAGGGAATAGGCATATTATGCGGAAGGATGAAGGTCATGTGACCAAAAGAGTGTTAGTTATGAACGTGGAGGGATGGAAGAAACGAGGTAGGCCAAGAAAAAGGTGGATGGACTGTGTGAGAGAGGATATGAAGAGGAAGGAAGTAAATGACGAGATGACGAGTGCCAGGGAGGTATGTAAGAAAAGGACATGCTTCGCCGAACCCAAATGGGATAAGAGCAAGAAAATGATGATGATGATTTAGGTACGTATATTATAACCCCTGACTGTACAATAAATGAGCCATGTGTCGTGGCAAAGAATGGGCGCTGACTCAGCGAAATGATTCGGAAGGAGCCACATCGCTGATATTCTGCCAGGGATTGCCTGCCTCGTACGATTATTATTATTGTTTATACTACGACGGTGGTAAACAAGCTTACGGCCTGCCTGATGTTAAGCTGGTACCGTCGCCTATGGACACTTGTGACTCCAGAAGAATCACAAGCGCGTTGCTGACCTTTCTTCACTTGAGGATTCGCTGTGTTGGCAGATAGAGACATGCAGGTATCTCACTCCCAACACAGCGCACCCTAGGGAGCTCTGGAGACCTTACTCACCACCAGGAACACAACACCACATACTTCATAGCATAATACTACAAAGCAGTGGTGCTATTATGGCTGCGGTTTTCGGGCGTTGGGCTGCTCCACATACGAGCGAGATGACATTCCGCTGTGATCTACCTCTCTAATTATCCGTACCTCGTAGTATCTATATGACACTCGGCAGGCAATCCCTTATTTCGCGAACTTTGTAGTAATGTGCCATTACAGGTACGTAGAATGTACTTTTAGAATTGTCTTATGCTATATATTGCGGCGGACGGGGCCACGCGAGCATCTGGTTTACAATACGTAGAAATGGCTCGAGTGGCGACCACGTACCGGAAAGCGTGGCGTTGGTAGGCCCCCCCACAAGGTGGACTGATGACCTGGTAAAGGTCGCGGGAGTCCGATGGATGCGGGTGGCGCAGGACCGGTCACTTTGGAACTCTTTGGGGGAGGCCTATGTCCAGGCAGTGGATGTCTTGCGGCTGATATGGTGATGGTGATGATGATGCTCAACATTACACAAAAGCGTTGATAGTATCGGCAGCTGTTCTATACTAATCACTACATAGTATAAAACAAAGTGGCTTCCCGCTGTCTGTCCCTATTTAAGCTTAGATTTTGAAAACTACGTAACGGATTTTGATGCGGTTTTTTTTAAATAGATAGAGTGATTCAAGAGGAAGGTTTATTATGTATAACACATACCCGTGCAAAGCCGGGGCGGGTCGCTTGTAATATTATAAAGAGGAATTGTCTGTGAGATTGTAGCTTTGTGAATTTGTTTGTTTGTATGTAATGGGTAATCTCCGGAACCTATTATCCAATCCAAAAAATTGTTTCACCTGTGTATATTTAAAATGGATTTTCTGGATGGTAATAGGCTATATTTCATGCTGCAGTTTTGCCTGCGTTCTCTGCAAAATGCAGCCGAAGCCGCGTGGGCAGCTATTATTCAATTGCGTAGTAATATTCAGATTATTATAATAAAAAATGTATTAGTAGATAGAAAAACTAAAGAGAAGTGTAATTAAAACTATAAGTTATTGTATAAAATGTTGAAAATCTTACCGATACATGAGAAAGTTAGGTATTTAATGTGTATTGATGATTATGGCCGGAACAGGTTTAAAACGAGTAGACTGCAGTCACGTCACCTCAGACCAAGCACGCAAAAATGATACCTAGAATATAATGCCAACAACTATTACAGTGAAAGAACGCGTGAGTATATTGTTCTTAAGATACATAATAAAATAAGTACAACCTTAGGAATGTAGTAGTAAAATAATATTTAATAATTTACTTTAAAAACAAAGTTTAAACCGACTTCAATTCAGTACTTCGCCAAGTCACATGGTACATGAAAATTTCCACATTTCCTTTCCAATTTACCACATGTTTTGTTTTCCGAGAGCAAATGCGTTGATTATTACAGAAAAAACCCAAGTCGCTATATGTGGGCTGATAATATTTGAGGAGTTCCGTCGATTCCTCAAGGATCTCAGAATTAACACTTCATTAGTTGCTACTTCAACGGAATCATGTCAGAATCTTTGACGTACTCTTCTCGTATCTTTGAGGAATTCCATAAGTCATCTGTGGTCTTCATCATCAGTTCCAGTTCACCAAAATTACGATTTCCGAAGGTAAATACACGAGTTATAATAGAAAATACCGAAATCACTACACGCGTGCCTATAAAATTTGAGGGTTGCCCTCAATTTCCCTGAGATACCATCATCAGATCCTAAATTGGTGACAATGGGACCACCTCGGGAGTATACTCTTTGGAATAGAAAAAGAATTTTCGAAATCGGTCTACAATTGACGGAGAAATCGGCGAACATACATTTTAAAAAAATAAAAAAATACATACAGTGGAACATATATCCTCCTCCTTTTTTGAAGTCGGTTAAACTCTTAGATTTATTTGATAAAAGTGTTAAGTAGCGCAAGGCATGACGTGTTGCATAACCGAGGTATACTTACTTACTTAGATAAATAATGTAGTTATTTGTAGGAACGCTTTTTCCAGTTCGGATAAAAACAACAGTGGTAGCGAGCGTATTATCCGCCAACAAATTTTCCTCAGTTTGGCGGAACATATTTTGTAAAACTAGCGTTTAAGGTTTTGTGAGATAAATAAATAAAAAAAACCTACTATTTGCTTAAAGTGTGTAATATTTAATTTCATGTCCTTTGGGTATTCAGATGTGGGTTGACGGTATAATTATCTGAGTTGAAATAGATGCCATCAAAACTATGTCACACTCCAATCCGACGAACTATCAAAACAGGAAATTAAACCCAATATGACCAACGTAACAATTATAACACTACCATTAATTAACAAAATCACACCAACTACCAACATAAAATTAAAAGCACCAAACACATCAAGACCGTAACTTTTATTACAAAACTTTTAATCACCCCTTACATTGAAATAGTTCATCAGACCGCACATTCAGATCCACGCAAATATGACCCTTATTCTGATGTTTTAAAGTTGAATGTATTATATAACGTATCTAATTTAACGCGCGCTTTCCACTACAGGGTGTTACTGAATCTACGTCTGTGAGTGAGATAGCATTGGGTTTATGGCGTCATAAAATATTTTATGTCTCCTTCGGATCGGAGCGGCTTGGTATGCTAAGCTGCTGAATTCGCGAGGAATCCGAAATGGGTACGTTTAGATTGCCAGATTCAAGATTTGTTTTATTTGGTCTCGTCTGCTTATAAACGTGGAGTAAGCTCTCGATTGTTGTAAATATTTGCAGGTTCGCGTTTTCTTCATTCTCTTCGTATCGTCATGGCTGAGGAACGTTAAGGCTTTGGGCTCCCTTCACCATCACTCTCCAAGCTGTTCGGTCCTGGGCTTGATGCATGCTGGCCTGTAGTCTCGCTCTAGTCACAGATGTTACCGTGTCCACCCAACGCATAGGCATCCATCATCTCCTCCTTTTCCCTGCCATGTGGCGAGTGATAATTTGGTTTTCCAGGCTCTCCAGTCTAGATCTGCCCAGATGGCTAAAGAAACTGAGGAAAAGGAAGGATTCTGCGTTTTACACTTCTCCTAGAAGAAGATGGCGCTGTCTATGTAAACAGCTGATCCGCGAATTACTTGCGTTTTAAATACTTTAAAGTGTATTTTGAAGTAAATAATGGCCGGAACGGCGAATTATGACTATGAACTATCTGTGAAAGTGAATTAAAGACTTAGTACAGTATTTTCGTGTGCTAAATTACTGAAACAAAGTGTCGACCGTTTGAACTGAACTAAACTTGGATCGTTAAGATATTCGATGAGAAAAATAAGTGCAATTATTTTGCTTTAAGTGCCTTTCTACCAAATATATCGAGGATAGTGAGCTATTCAAAATATTTCAATCTTAAGTGAAGTGAACATTAAATTAAATAGCAAAATCCATATTTAATGATAGAAAATCGGTGTTGAAAACTGCTCCCTCTATTGGCAATCGGAAGCACCACGCAGTTCCTGTCTTTCTTGCGCGCAAACCCGAATGCGTAGGACTGAACGAGAAAGCAATATTTTGACACTTTTGCTTCGATAAGAACCCATCCATCAGTCGTCTCCGCCCATTCCCATTGTTATCGGGAAGTGAACAATAAAATAGGCCTAGATTTTAGATTTGCAAAGTTTAATCGCTTATAAATCACAAAAATGAGTTGTTTAGCGTGTCAAAATCCAATTATTACCAGTCTTGAGATGCTGAGATGCGTATTATGTAAAAGCACATACCATTTTATGTGTGTTGGTATGTCGAAGTCGCTGTATAACAAAAATATAGGGGAACTCGAATGCTCCTGGCGCTGTCCGTCGTGTACAAATGTTACAACACGAAGAAAAAACGACAACAATCCACTCCCTAAACAATTGGAGACCACATCACTCGAAGACTCTAATATGGCAATTAATAATATGTCTATAGACAACTTATTAGGAGACGAGACACAGAAAACCCTCTTTGATGACACCGTCGGGTCCGGCGGGTCCGTCGGAATACATCAACAACACTCAATGCCACAGCAAACTCTCACTTTATTAGAACAAATAGGCTTACTGCTCGATTCGAAACTGGAAAAAAATAACAATACTATAATAGACAAAATGAAACACCTTATACACTCGGAAATAAACACGGCTATTAGTAAATTAAGGCATGACTTTACTTCAGAGCTCAACAACCTACAGGAAAACCAGCAACTTTTGACAAAACAATTAGAGGACACCCAGCTGAGAATTGATTTTCTAGAAAGCGAAAACCTGAAATTAAAAAGCGAAATGGATCAACTACAATCATGCATTTCAAATAAAAATATCTCAGACTATACTTTAAAAAGTATCAACACTGAAAAGAAATTTGTTATTTACGGTCTAGACGAACATTATGGAGAAAATGAATTATCTTTATTCCACCGCATCGACAACATGTTTCATGAATTATTAAATATAAATATAAACGGTTTTATCGAATCGGCTAAGCGTATTGGAAAAAAAGGAAAACGTCGCCCGCTTGAAGTGGAGCTCATAAGTAAGCGAATGACAAACTATGTCCTACAAAATAAAATGTGCTTCAAAGACACTGGTTATGGAGTCTCCGAAATGTTAGACGGCGAAGCCTTACAAAAAAGAAAATCTCTAAGAGAACACCTCCTAATCGCGCGTCGAAAAGGACAGTTTGCTGTAATAAGGAACAACCGGCTATACATCAATGGAGCTGAATACAACTCGCCAACGCCGAAATCCTCAAAAGTTTGTTCTTCAGCCTCAGAGGATAATACCATCTTAAGTAGGACTCATAATGGCGCAGTCGATTCAAATAGGACTAATAATTTGGAGAATAAAAAGGAGAACAGAAATAGCGCACCTTGCGAGCTTTTTCGTGTATAATAACTTATTCATCCTTCATCAAAATATAAACGGATTGGTGCATAAAGCTGACGTCTTAAATGTTCACTTGGAAGAATTGAGAAGCTCAGAAAAACCAATCGATATAATCTGCATTACAGAACACAATATGAAGCCAGGGGACGAAGAACAACTTTTAATTTCAAACTATAATTTAGCAACTTGTTACTCTAGGGAAAACAGAAATGGAGGGTCTTGTATTCTAGTCAAAAATTGCCATAAATACGTAGTCTTAACAGATGTTCTATCCACCTCCATTTCAAATGTATTTGAATGCTCGGCTATTGAACTGAAGGAACATGAAATTATTGTAATTTGTGTATACAGACCTCCTAAGCTTGATAATTGTGCTATAGATATATTCTTAAATAGATTAAACATAATTTTTTCTAAGATATGTTATAGAAGCAAGAAAATTATTGTCTGCGGCGATTTCAATATCGATACATTAAAGAGAACTAAACACTCTCTACAATTCAAAAATTTGGTACTTGGCTATAATTTAAGATTAGGAATAACAGAACCTACGCGATTGCAAAGTAAAACATGTATTGACAACATTTTGCATAATGTACGAGGTGGTAAAACAGAAGTGATTGATTTGGCAATTTCTGATCACACAGCCCAGATATTGAAATGCCCAGTTAAAAAAACTTACCTACTGCCATACTGGTATATAAAAAAACGAGACTATAGCGCAGAAAATATAACAAAGTTTGTCGAATACTTACAAAGTCTTAACTTCAATAGTGTGTATATGGCTAACAACCCAAATGAGGCTTTCGAATGTTTTATCGATGATTTTCAATTATTTTATAACTTATGTTTTCCACTTGTCAGATACAAAATATCAACTTTTAAAAAACCGAAATGGATAACTAATGGTATTCGAATTTGTTGTAGGAAAAAAAGGAATTTGCTCTGGAAATATAGACTCTCTCCTAATACACGGGACAAAAACTACTTAAAAGTATATTCTAATAGACTTAAAAAAATTATATCACTCACGCAAAAGTCTCAAAATGACTATTACATTAAAAACTCATCTAATAAATGTAAAGCTACATGGAATATCATAAAAAAATCAAAAACTACCTACTTGAGGGAAAATATTACCCCCATAAAACATGACGGTATACAAATAAATGACACGAAGATTATCGCACAAACATTTAACGCGCACTTTGTTGAACAAGTTACATCAAATAACAATGCTGACATCATATCTAATAATCCTAATTCTATATCAAAAAATAATCTTACTATGACATTTAAATCCTCTAATTCCATTTTTATGAAACCCACATGCCCTCATGACATTCATACTATAATTAATTTATTAAAAAATACGCCTAGTACTGGTTTCGATGGCATTTCATGCAAAATTGTAAAAAAAGTAGCGCATATAATAGCACCAGTAATCAGTTATATTACAAATCTATGTATTGAAAAGGGTAGTTTTCCTGAAATATTAAAGACAGCCGTAGTGAAACCTCTATTTAAGAAGGGTGACAAAGAAAATATGAATAATTACAGACCAATAGCCCTATTATCAATCTTTTCGAAAATTATCGAGAAAGTTATTTACAATAGCCTTTACCAATACTTTGAGACTCACGACTTATTTGCAGCAGAACAAAAAGGTTTCAGAAAAAACAAGTCCATTAATATGGCAATTTATGATCTTTTAAAAAAAGTTATGACGGAGCTAGACAAAAAAAGACCCGCTGTTGCTTTATACATGGACATGTCGAAGGCTTTCGACTTTGTTGATCATAACATTTTGTTAAATAAATTATATAATTATGGCGTACGTGGTAATGTTCACGATTTAATTAGATCTTATTTAACCGGACGAAAGCAAATGGTTACAATAAATAAAATTTGTACTAAATCAAAGACTGAAATATCTGTATCATCTGATTTTAAAGAAATAAAATACGGAGTGCCCCAAGGCAGTGTATTAGGCCCCTTGCTTTTCCTTATCTATATTAATGATTTGCCATTGACTACTGAGCACTCAATGATCATGTTCGCCGATGATAGTACAATAATATTTACTGGAAATAATACACAAACAATACAGATAGAAATTAACAAAGCAGTTGACACAGTAATTACATGGTTGAATACGAATAATTTATGCATTAATTTAAATAAAACTAAGATAATGAAATTCAAGCAAAGAGTTGATAGAATACCAAATCTCACCGTGACATACAAAAACCACCAAATTGACGAATCAGACCTTACTAAGTTTTTAGGATTAAGTTTAGATAATAAGTTGACATGGAAAGATCAGATTGACATTATATGTAAAAAACTTTACAAATTCTCATATGCATTATATAATCTTAGTAAAATAGTAAGTCAACCAGCTGTTCTAACCGCCTATCACGCGTATGTTACTTCGACTTTAAGATACGGTGTCATGTTCTGGGGCAATTCCACAGACAGAGAAATGGCCTTTAAAGCACAGAAACGATGTTTACGATCAGTATGTAAAATACCATCAACGGAATCTTGTAAACCGCATTTTATCAGACTTAGCATACTTCCACTACCGTGCCTCTACATATTCGAGACCGCAGTTTACGTTAAAAACAATATGCATCAGTTTTCTGTTTTTAACAGTACTCGCCAATGTCATAAAATATTTACGGAATCAATAAAAACGGGTCTTCTTGCTAAAAGTGTTTTCGGAATGGCACCGAAAATCTATAACAAATTGCCAAAAAATCTATGCACAGTAGAAGATTTAATAGAATTCAAAAAAAGCCTGTTTACCCTTTTAGTAAAAAAAGCCTATTATTCACTGAATGAATATTTTACAGATTGTGAACTATAATAATATAATACTTACTCTAAATTAGATGCATGCTGCTCCATCTTCTCATAAGTATTTGTATGCCATATGGCAAAACATAGTGGTACATAATTTTAAGTTCTTTGACCATCCATATACCTATGTTTACAAATAAATGATTTTGAATTTTGAATTTGAATTTACCTTTAACGTTGTCCAAGCTGTACCGCGAATGACCCCGGGTTCCGCTTGGTACAGTCGCCATTACATACATAGGTACACTATAAGTGTTCAAAAATATCGGCACAAGCACCCTAATGCCTTGAAAATAGAGGTGTGTTCCGATGTTTGTGAGCTGCTTGTTTGCTCCGATGTATGTGATGGCGACTGTACCTACCTAATTAGAGAGGTAGGGGCTCAGCAGAATGTCTCAATCATACTAGGAGCACCCCAACTGGGAAAGTGACCTCACAGAAGACCAAAGTCATAATAACACCACTACTTACTCTGTAGGTATGTTGTGCTGTGTTCCAGGTGGTGAGTAACGTAAAGAATTACCGAAGAGAGCGCTATGTTAAGAGTAAGAGACCAGCATTTGTCTGGCTGTCAACACATGTAATACTCTAATCAGTAAAGTGCCACTGATGCTTATGATTTTTCTGAATTCAAGTGTCCATTCTGCGTCGCCTGCACCCTCGTCGTCTGCTAATCACTAGGCGTTGCTTATTGCGCAATATGCTGTACGCCGCGCAAATCAAGACTGATTTGCGTGGCGTACAGCACATTGCGACAAGCTCAGCATCACAACGAGGCGCTCCACCATTTGTACCCAACGTATCCTCAGCTTCTTTGGCCATCAGGCCCCGCAGCATGGATCACGCGATAAGTGACAAGATAAGAGCGTCGTCTCGTTCTATCGAACGGTGTCAGCCAGGGACGGATGCTCTATCATGTCACTTATTGCGTGATAAAGGCCATCCATGCTACGGGGTCTGGTCAGGTTTGGACCGGAGAGCCTGGTAAAGCTAATTATTACTGGCTGTATGGCAAGGAAAAGTAGTAGAGGACGGATGCCTATGCGTTGGGTGGCCACGGTAACATCTGTGGCTAGAGCCATACTACAGGCCAGCATCAAGCTCAAGACCGAGCAGCGACCACAGCCGTCACGTCTCTCAGCTATGAGCCATGAGAGTACGACGTGGGAGTCTTCTCCCACACTTATCACCATCGGTAACGTCTTTCAAACATCTTCAAATGCCGTCCGAATTCGGTCGTTTGGCAACCAGACTGCAGCTTATCTCAACTTAGTCTGTAATCTTAAGTAATTTGATTCATGAATATCGGAGCGGAGTGAACTGAGCCAATATACCGTTAACAATGCGGCCCTAACCGAAGTTAACTTTAACCCGTTCACTAACGATAGCTTACATAGTACCGCTGGTTAGAGTTGCTGGATGAGGCTTTAAATAAGTGCGTGCACGACTGTGCATATATAACCTTGTTGTGGTTCTGATACCGATGTAGCGTGCG
The DNA here is from genome assembly GCA_963854355.1 of Epinotia brunnichana. Taxonomy (NCBI): domain Eukaryota; kingdom Metazoa; phylum Arthropoda; class Insecta; order Lepidoptera; family Tortricidae; genus Epinotia; species Epinotia brunnichana. The sequence goes on along the minus strand of OY977950.1, from coordinate 26,205,876 downwards.
TGTGTTCTGGCTGCACTTGCGGGACATTGGCCGGCGAATCGAACTGTACTCGTATGTGCAGATCCACTGGCACTGACCATTATTTTATCTAGGTACTCATATAAAATTATAGACAATATCAGCATTTGCAACCAGTTTTTATTTACAATTTGACATAACCACTAAATCATAGACAATAGGTACTTATGATAACCAGGAACAAAATACGAGTACATAGAAAAACAAGTCGTGCACAAAGTGGGTTTGTGTGTTTGGTACTACATGGACATTTGACATGATCTTCGTCTTATCCATGTTCATTCTTAGACCAACTCGCTCGGAATCTTTACTGAGGTCATCGAACATCGTACTTAAGCCCTCCATGGTCTCAGCCAATATATCGTCAGCAAACCGAAGGTGAGTGGTGTACTCGCCGTTGATGTTGATGCCTAGCCTTCTCCAGTCCAGAGTCTTGAAAACATCCTCCACTGTAACGGTGAACAGTTTTGGAGAAATAACATCTCCTTGCCTGACTCCCCGCTGTAGCGGAATAGGTTTCGAGCTCCGGTCCTGGAGTCGGACTGACATAGTGGCATTCTCGTACAAACTCGATATAGCGGTAGTCAACTTGGCACCGCTGGAGAGACTGTAATACAGCCCAGGTTTCGACCGAATCGAAGGCTTTCTCGTAGTCCACGAACGCTAAGCAGAGAGACAGGTTATAAAAAAAAAGAAAAAAAAAATAACTATTTATTTCTTTTTAAATTACATTTTACATCATACCGATGAGGCTTAATCTCATTCTTTTGAGATATTAGGTAGCCTAATCGAGATTTATAATTAGACATTATGTACTTATTTCAATATAATTTAACTTAATAGTGTAAATTATCTATTAACATCTTCTTATATAGGTAGTTTTATTATATGTTTATCAGACTTTTTTTGTATCAAGTCATATGGAAGTCTATTTAAAGCGCATGGCAATGCGTTTGTCCAAACTCTTTTGCCATACTCATTGTTAGTAGATGGAATTGTTATTGTTATTGTTGTTTTTTCTCATACTCTTCAGTCTTCTGTATAACCTGGCGAAGCATGTGGATGTGGTCTACGGTACTAAAGCTTGAACGGGAGGCTGGAAGTCATCTAGCCTGCGTACGAGACGATTTGTAATGACTCTCAAAACAGCTTATAGACATGGCTCAGAAGTGAGGTAATCACTTTTATCGTAAATGACGATTATGGCAAATGGAGCTGGCTGCAAAGCTAGCAACATGCTGAGCAGGGTCCATTTCGTGACAAAGTGTGTTTTGTATTATTTCTTTTGTATGTGTTTTAACCGACTTCAAAAAAAGGAAAAGGTTCTCAATCCGGATGTATTTTTTTTTTTAATGTTTGTTACCTCAGAACTCCGTCATTTATGAACCGATTCGTACAATTCTTTTTTTAACTGAAAGTATATGCTTCCAGATTGGTCCCATTGTTTCCAAAACCCCAGTTGGATGATGGGAACCATGAGGAATTGAGGGAACTCCTCAAATATTTTAGGCATGCGTGTAGTAATTTCAGTATTTTCTATTATAACTCGTGTATTTACACCCGGAAATCATAAATTTGGTGAAGTGGAAGTGATGATGAAGACCACAGATGGCTTGTGGAACTTGTCAATGATGTACTTCAAACTATAAAAGTACGTCACAGATTCTGATATTATTCCGTTGAAATAGCAAACAATGAAGTGCCAAAGGTAATTCTGAGATCCTTGAGGAATCGACGGAAGTCCTCAAATATTATCGGCCCACATACAGCGATTTGGTTTATTGGTCTAAAAAAATCAGTTCATGTGGTAAATTGGAAAAAAAATTTGGAAATGTTAATGTGGCTTGGCGGAGTACTGAATTAAAGTCGGTTAAAACTTTGTTTTGAAAGTAAATTATTGTTGTCACGAATAAATATTTGAATTAGAATTGTAGATATGAAAGGTGGTATCTGCCCTCTTAACCTGGTTTGGTATTGGTAGCCACAAGCAAGCAAGTTTTGAAAATTTCTTGCGTGTACAGCTAGAAACAAATGCTAGCAGCTGCTGCAGGTCCCTTACTCCGAATATAGCGCGTATAATCATGCGTAGCTCTGGCAACCTTGGTCGCCACCAGGAACACAGCGCCACATATATTTTCGTGATTACTCGCATGGCAAAAATGTAAAGCTTTTCTGACACAAATAATTGTACTAAATCCAAGTATTTTAAATACGATTTGTATTGCCAACTAAGCTAATACAAAAGTATACCAGCCGCACACGGGTTAAATGCTCCTAAGATAATTTCTTTTGATGTAATTTTAAAATGCCTTTCATGCCAGCTATATCCGTGGTAGACCCATCCACAGGCAGTCAAAGCAAACTGAGTGAAAATATTCACAGCGCCAAAGCCCGCGATGCGAGAACGTGATGGATAAGCCGCTAATTTAATGCATACCTACTACGCATACTACTCGCTCCACCGCCGTGTGAGGCGATGTTGTGGGGTAACGCAATAGTCTGCGTTGAAGGTGTTTCAGTGGTTTCTACACGTTAATATTTGGCGTTTGAATTTAATTTGGTAGTGTCTTTTAGAAACAGTCTCTAATATTCGAAGTTATTAATTAGTACGCACTGAAGAGAAGTAATTGGTAAGAAAGTTAGATACACAAACTTTACACGCTTTCATTGCTCTAGACTATGTATTAATATTTAAAGTAGGTATCTTAAACATTTTAAGGATAATTAGAATAATTTACTTTCAAAACAAAGTTTTAACCGATTCAATTCAGTACTCCGCCAAGCCACATTAACATTTCCACATTTTTTTTTCCAATTTACCACATGAACTGATTTTCGAGAACAAAAGCGTTGATTTTTAGACCAATAAACCAAATCGCTGTATGTGGGCCGATAATAATTGAGGACTTCCGTCGATTCCTCAAGGATCTCAGAATTACCTTTGGCAGTTCATTGTTTGCTATTTCAACGGAATAATATCAGAATCTGTGACGTACTTATATATAGTTTGCAGTACATCATTGAGAAGTTCCACAAGCCATCTGTGGTCTTCATCATCACTTCCACTTCACCAAATTTATGATTTCCGGATGTAAATACACGAGTTATAATAGAAAATACTGAAATTACTACACGCGTGGCTAATATATTTGAGGAGTTCCCTCAATTCCTCATGGTTCCCATCATCCAACTGGGGTTTTGGAAACAATAGGACCAATATGAAAGCATATACTTTCAGTTAAAAAAAAGAATTGTACGAATCGGTTCATAAATGACGGAGTTCTGAGGTAACAAACATTAAAAAAAAAAAAAAAAATACATCCGAATTAAGAGCCTCCTCCTTTTTTTGAAGTCGGTTAAAAAAGGACTACTTATTCTCAATCAGGCCCTGATTTCACCAAGTTGGCAATTTTGATATATGACAATGACAATTCGACGTACATTGCTGGGTCAATAAGTAATGATGCCGTCGTCCAGCTGGCGAAGATGAAAGTTAGCTTCTTCACTGTAAACGTTTCAACCTAAAACAAATGAAAGACATTTTAATCAACGGTATTAAACAACTGCTCTTTGTTCTTCCTGTGACGAAACATGATGGATGGCACTACACAGAAGTAATTTAGCGAGTTACTTGACCCAAGTGCACAAGGATGCTAACGACATAAACAGACACTTGCGCTTTTGACAGTGTTGGAAACAAGACGGGACTCTGGAAGGAAAATAATTAGTAGCAGATGTATCATAAGTCGCACTAGTACGAGTAGTCTTATTAACCTTTGAAGCATATAGCTTGCGTGTTACGGCGTAACATACTGAGAATCAAGCCATTGTGTCAAGCATAGGTATGAATTTTGGAAAAGTAAATGTAGAGGGCTGGTTAAGATCTAGACTGAGGTATCATACCTTGGATGCTTAAAAACCTTCCTTTTTGAGTCACTGCGTAAACAACTATAAGTTAGTGTAGTACGCAGCGGCGCAGCGCCCATACGATCTGATTCCCACCGGCTTTCCCACAACTTATTTTTACAAAAGCCTATAGTTATACAAGGTGGGCCCTGTAACTGGAGCAAAAAATTAAACGGTAGATTATTAAGCTTGTGAACAATTATTTAGAAGTGGTTTTATGCGAAAAAAAAATATTTTTTTGAAAAAAAAAATTCTTTAAAATAAGTTTACTTGTATTTTTTTACTCTTCTGGAGTGCTATGAGTAACTTTTTATTTTAAAAACACGAAAAAAAAGAAAAAAAAATGAACAAATCACAAAACTATCTGTTGAACACAAAAATGCAAAAACTATTATGACTCATTACATGATGTTACCTCAAAATCTGCATTGACTGCCGTGATATGATCTCGTGGTGCCAAGATACATTACTTGGAGGTCATAACTTTAGATCAAAATTTCTCCGAAACCAAAAAATTTGAAAGTGAATGATACAAAAGGGGTTACTGCAAATGCTCTAAGGAAGCCTCCTTTTGTATATTTGCTCGTGTTACAGGGCCCACCCTGTATAAGCTCTAAACTCTTTCATAACCTTTTGTGTTCCGGGTTGGCCATCGAACATTTTCACGCGTCGCCACTGAGTAGGACAGGACAGGTTCGATTTTCGTAAAAATGTCCCGCAGTATTAGTTTTCTTCACTTCTAATATTTTATTAATTATTGTTACTTTAATCATTAAATATCAGGTCCAAACTCTAGGACATCTAGGTTGCCAAAGTTGAGAGCTAAACGTAGCGCGGACATAGTTCTCAACCCGCTCTAGCTTTCAATACGGACTATTCAATATTGCCATACCTTTAGGTCAAACTGAAATAGCAGCTTTGACTGCAGGGTTTTTTTTAGAATAATATTCTGAAGTCTACTCAACGACGAAATATTTAACAGTACAGTAGCTTTTCGGTGAACGAAAACATCGTGAAGGAGAACCGGTCTGATCCCAACTAGGACTAGATTTCCATTGTTGGAAGGTCAGATGTCTGTCACTTTAATTATCTACGCCAAATCTTGGGATCGAACCCCGAGATACAACTGGGAAAAAAAACGTAGGAGGATGATAATGATGGATTTAAAATTATATTTTCGTGATTTTTAGGGTTCCGTAGCCAAATGGCAAAAAACGGAACCCTTATAGATTCGTCATGTCCGTCCGTCTGTCTGTCTGTCTGTCCGTCCGTATGTCACAGCCACTTTTTTCCGAAACTATAAGAGCTATACTGTTGAAACTTGGTAAGTAGATGTATTCTATGAACCGCATTAAGATTTTTACACAAAAATTGAAAAAAAACATTAAGTTTTAGGGGTCCCCATACTCAGAACTGAAACTCAAAAAAATTTTTCATCAAACCCATACGTGTGGGGTATCTATGGATAGGTCTTCAAAAATGATATTGAGGTTTCTAATATCATTTTTTTCTAAACTGAATAGTTTGCGCGAGAGACACTTCCAAAGTGGTAAAATGTGTGCCCCCCCCCCTGTAATTTCTAAAATAAGAGAATGATAAAACTAAAAAAAATATATGATGTACATTACCATGCAAACTTCCACCGAAAATTGGTTTGAACGAGATCTAGTACGTAGTTTTTTTTTAATACGTCATAAATCGTAAACCGCAATTTATTTCACGGAACCCTTCATGTGCGAGTCCGACTCGCACTTGGCCGCTTTTTGTTGATTGTTAACACAAAAATAAAGTAACTTTACTGTTTAGTTGTCATACACCGAATTGCTAGTTTCCCTATAACCACCATCTTGAATAATTTGTCCATAAAGTATCAGAGTGTGATCCTTTTCAAAAATCGAGACTGATAAAGTCCTCATGGTGAAGTGATCCAATTATTTGAATAAATAGAACCATCTGAAGCTGCCCCCTTCTCAGTTTATAAATGTAGTAACCACCTATGAAGAACAAACATTGTTTCTGCATTTTAAATTTGGAACAGCGATGCGTTGGAGTTTTTTCTCAGAGGAGAAACGTAGTAACCGCCTAAGATATGGAAGTGTAGTTAAGATGTTTGGAAATTGGACTTCCAATGCGCTGTCGGTGACAGGGTTCTCCTTTTGTTGGCGAGCGATGGGGTTAGTGGTTCGCTTGGAGGGGTTTTATTTGGGCTTTGTTTGTTTCACGTCTAATAAATCAGGGCTGTATAGGAGCAGTTTTTTTATAAGAATGGCCGCCTGCGCTCTTGAAAGTCTACAACCAACATTGATTATTGACAGAAATTAACAATTACTACGGTTTACTTTGTCAGGTCATGACGCTAATCCCGTTAACTGTACAGAAAGGGATGTCCTTAGGATGTCGTTTTCGCTTAATGTCTCCGTCATCAAAGTGGGTATATCACTATGTCGGGAGCGTCCATTTTGATAAGGTATCGAATTCGGCGCTTGGAACTATTTAGGCAGAATACACAATATCGTCTTTCATCTATCAAAATTAAATTATCAAAGTATTTTTAATATAGTTTTACCATAATAAATACGAATATAACACGATTTTGTTCTAAAACCATAAGATTTATTTTTAATTTCAAAATTAAAATCATAATTTTATTATCTGTATGTTATGTGCATTTGCAGATGACATATCAATAATTATACCCTGTAGTGACATGAAATTATATAATTTAGAAATTAATAATACGATTAGTGACATAATAATGTGGTTGCAATTCAATAATTTAAAGCCAAATTTAGATAAAACTAAATATATACAATTCTATAATCGAACACATAGCGTTAACATTGATGTAAAATATAAAGGTGAACAAATTAATGAAACTGAGAGCATTACATTTCTGGGTATGGTGTTGGATAAAAACTGCAACTGGAAACCACAAATAGACAAAGTATGTACAAAGATAAATCGTTTCGTTTATGTTCTTAGGAGACTCTCAACACTAGTAACTAGAACTACAGCTCTCACCGCATATCACGGTTATGTAGCTTCAGTTCTCCGGTATGGTCTGATACTATGGGGAAACTCAGTTGAGATAAAAAGAGTGTTTATCAGCCAAAAGAAATGTGTACGAGCTATTTGCGGCGTCTCACCTCGCACATCTTGTAAAGCGTTATTCCAGGATCTCAAAATACTAACTGTACCATCACTTTATATATTTGAAACTTGCAAATTTACCAAGATACATCCTGAACTGTTTATAAAGTTAAGCGATGTTTGCCATTTTAACACTAGATATCCAAACCGACTGGTATTACCGGCCAAATATAATACCACGCTTTGTAGTCGAAACTGTTATCCAATGGCAATAAAATTTTATAATCATTTACCAAGTGACATAAGGCAACTTTCTCTCAAACCTTTCACTGCACAATTATACAATTGGTTACTAGAAAAATGTTTTTATTCAGTGCAGGATTATTTTAGAACCTAATTATTATTTAATATTGATGTCATTTAATTATATTTATTCTTTAAGTATGCTAATTGTAATTTTGTATGGGGAATGACAAATAATATTTAAATATTAAGTTTCAAAAAAAATTTGCATGACCAAAAATTTTGGCGAGATCATGACTAAAACACTGTTCCATCTATTGTTGTACCATGTCTCTAGCAAATAAATTTCTTTCTTTCTTTCTTTCTTTCTTTCTTTCTTTCTTTCTTTCTGTGACTGAAAACTCTGACCGCCATTTTGTCTTCTGTGAGTGACGTCAGAACAGCAAATGCAAAAATCAGAAGGCGTAAATAAGGACACGCAGATTTAACGTTTCTATGTTTCTGCACACAGTATTTTCTTAGTAGTCTGTGGTCTGTTGGTGTTGCAGTTATGACGTCACGATAATGGCAGCTGCCTTTTTGGCGCGAATATATAACGTTCAAATTTCAACCATTATTTATTTGCATAAAACGATTTTTGAGGAAAGAAAAATACCAGTTGACCATCGAATCTATACGAACATTTAAAATATATTCAAAAAAATAGTAGAATAGCCAATTTTTCTCTTAATGTAACAAACGATATAAAGCGCTACGCCTTTATTTTCTGCCTGATTTAACCCGCTACAAAAATTTAAATCATTTTGAGATTGATAATATTTTTGACATGGACCTAGTTTGATCGATTTTTTGCTCCCGTGAAGCCTCCTTCGTCCGCCTCCTCTGGTAAAGGTCGTGGGAGTCCGCTAGATGCGGGTGGCGCGGGACCGGTCACTTTGGCACTCCTTGGGGGAGGCCTATGTCCAGCAGTAGACGTCTTTCGACTGATACTTATGATGATGAACCTCCGTAGCGTAAATATTACTGAAATCGTTAGAGCTATTTTTGGGAGCCATTTACAAATAAATAAATATACGTTAATGGTTTGTCCAATAAAATAAATTATATAATTGATATTAAGGGACAATCTTTCACAAATCGAACTAGCCCTATTAGTAAGCTCAATGAGGCTTGTGAAATAGGTACTAGAAGACGATTTATATAATAGATATAAATACTTTAATACATAGAAAACATCCAAGACTCAGAAACAAATGTTCATGCTCCTCAGTCATCACAAAAATACTTGCCCTAGGACCTTCAGTTTCCTGCAACGTCTGCACTACCTAGTACCTAGTACCTACCGACTAGGCTTACCGGTCGTCAAAGCGTCAATATAATAGCTCCTTTATTCATACATTTTAATAGGCATCTGTTAGCTAAAGTGTCTTTTGTCTCTTTTTCACAAATACAGATGTCAAAGTGAACATAAAGACAAACGCGTTTTAACGGCATTTTAGTTTGATGAACGTACATGAATAAGGGTCCATATAGGTCATAAACTAAAATCTCATTATTAGTTTTATTATTTGCCAAAGAAATACAAACAGCGCACTTCGTCTTTTAAATGACTTGGCAGTTGGCACAATCTTGGTCCACACAGATTGATTAAAAAACTTTTTTATTACCTATGATATGCTTAAGTGAATTTATAACGAAACTTTTTTATTATTATTTCTCTTAATGAAAACTTGTGAATGTGAGGAAATTGGCCGTTTACTCTCTATTGGTAGTTATTGGTAGTTGCTTCGTTAGTAGAAATAGTGCAAGTACAGTTTATTTATTAAATCGTATGGCATATTATTATTTTTGGCCTTTTTGGGTTTGTCACTCTTTAGTACCACCCAGGGGACACGTGCAGGCTTGTGGTAGGTATAGCTCCTGCGGACGCGAGTGACAGTTGTCCCCCCTTTTACAAGTGAGTGGGCAACTCGACTGTTAGAGTTTCTTAAGCCGCCCGAAGGCCTCTAACTCGGCTTAACGACTACTGTCATAGACAGCAACCGGGATCAACTGCTTAGCGTGCCTTCCAAAGCACGGAAGCGCTCATTTATAGTAACCACTCAAACAGGCGGTCACCCATCCAAAGACTGACCCCTGCCCTCTTTGCTTGACCTGCGTTATCGTTTCCAGTACAGTCAAAGATAAAATCAATATTATTCACATCATTTGTGAATTTACTAACTCCTTTTTAGGGTTCCGTACTCAAAACGGGACCCTATTACTAAGACTTCGCTGTCCGTCCGTCCGTCCGTCTGTCTGTCACCAGGCTATATCACAGTGATACCGTGATAGTTCCAGTTGAAATGTTCACACATGATGTATTTCTGTTGCCGCTATAACAACAAATACTAAAAACAGAAAAAATATATATTTTTATAGATAATGGTACGGAACTCTTCGTGCGCGAGTCCGACTCGCACTTGGCCGGTTTTTTTAAATAGAGATGGGATTTGAAAATATATGTTTTTGTACTCGACGATTAAAATATGTGTATTAAGATTTCATAGAGAATACTGCAACGTCACTCTTTTCATAGTTGTAGTCCATGTTACTGTCGAAACAATCGAAATAACTACTTTTCGATACGCTCCAGACAACTAAAATAAATACGACCAATCACGTGGCTGCTTTACTGAACTGTAATGAATTGGACCAATAGAATCGCTTTGATGTCGTACGCTCGTTGATGTCTTTTAAGATATCAACAAGCGTACGAGCGATGAGCTGCACTTCGTTTCAACAGTATCGAGTTTGTTTAATTAGTTCAGTTGACTCGTAGAAAATTAATTTTAATGAACTCGTACAAAAAGTATTGTTCACAATAGTGTTATAATCAAGCTTTTTAATCTCGTACCTTACTTAGGCCACTCAGCAAGCTTCGTGGCCTAAACACGGTACTCGACTAAAAAGCTCTCTATTATAACACGATTGTGAAAAATACTATTTAAATTCAACCAATTCAACTGCCATGACGATACGTCGTAACATAATTGCTGTTATCGTTATGCAGCGTGTATTTTTAATATTACCTCAAATTGTAACCAGGAGTTTTTTTTCTTAACTACTAACTTATTTTTCCTTATGAAATAATTCAGCACGCAATGTATCACTACATTGTCTTACTGATGTGACGTCACAACTGACACAAGTAACCCGCTTCTTCCATGTGTCAAATGAGTGTAAGCATTACTTTGCTGCTCGATAAATTTTGAAATATTAATTACGCTTTGGTAGTTAGGATTAACTTACAATATCGGTTCATAGTACTAAAAGCTACGTATGGTTTAAATTTGATGTAATATTAAATATACAGGCTGTATAATAATACATACATACATACATATAATCACGCCTCTTTCCCAGAGGGGTAGGCAGAGATGTTAACTTTGATGCAATTCGGCCAACTGAACATAATCTCAACTATACATGCTATGGCGTAGCGCACGTAGCACTGCTGAACATATATAATCTCAACTATACATGCTACGGCGTAGCGCACGTAGCACTGCTGAACATAATCTCAACTATACATGCTACGGCGTAGCACACGTAGCACTGCTGAACCTGACTAGGTTAAGAAAAGTTATTATAATACCTTTTTTCAGTCATTAAATGGGTTTTAAGTTTTAACCAATTCGAATTGAAATAAACAATCCCAAAATATGAAATATATTTGTTGACGCAAATTAACATGTAATTTGTGATGGAAATAAATTGACATTGTATTTCAATACTGCCAACAATCAGTTGGCTAACGTTCCGATCAAGTGCCGTGTTTCAGAACGATCTATGTCATTCACGTACGGGAGTGGTGTCAGTCTGTGCACTCTTATATTGCAACCGGCTCTCGGAGCACGTCACGCCGCCTCGGGTGGCGCACCTGGTGCGTCGGGTGCGCGCCAGCCCCAACAACATCTTAAGGATGATAGGGCACAGATTGGACTGCCCCTACTTGCTTCATTGTAGTCGGCTACATGCGCCGTACTCAGTGAAGTGAGCTGTGTAAAGTTTAATTTTTAGTTTTTGTTTATTTATATTTATAGTGTATTTACTAACATAGTCTTTCTAAGGATATTACTAACAAATAATGGATCTTACTAATCTGAAAATAAATGAATTGAATTGAATTGAATTAAATAGATCTAGGTTAATCTCAGTTTAAGTTATATGTAAATAAAGTGTTCAAATGCAAGGTTGGTGACCGAATTATATAGTGTGCAAGAATCACGGTATTTCATTCGTAATCGGCTCATCCTAACCTCCAATCTCACGGCGAGGAAGGCGCGGCCAGTTCCAGGAGTGAGTATTACTTCTACGATGTCATCCCAAGACGGAGTCTGGTGAAGTAAGTACATCGTAGTAAGAAGGCCGAAGCAGGCATCTAATTCATCCTACATTTGGGTAGTTGGCCCATGAAGGGTTAGCCTACATCTTGGTGGCTCATAGAGGCAAGGCCATACTTGATTCATCATTATCAGGATCCCGAGGAGGAGACAAATTTTAGTTCCTACATTTTAGTGGCCCACGAAGGGCCCACTATTTATTGCTAACAATATTTGTCACCTTACTTTATTTGTGTGTTGTTCTCATATCCCGCGCCAGCTATGTTTATTTTCGGTTTGGCCTATAGGTTGACTGGTACAGAATGGCTTATGGCATTAAATTCCCCTTTTCTATTTGTAACTTGTTACTGTGCAATAAAGTTTTAATAAATAAACACCTTAATGTATTGGTATATTTTTTTATTTATAACGAGTTTTGCAACACCTGAGTATAATTATGATGGACTTTCTGAATGGACATTGGCTATTTATCCCGTGGTTTTGTCTGCGTTCTTTGCAATACGCGATCAGAGCCGCGCGTACAGTTAGTGAAATATTATAATTTTAATTCTGTCACATCATATCTTACCCACTTTCACTTCCAGGAGTTCCTAGCCGCTGTTCGCTACATTCTTGGAAAACCACGGGAAAGGCTATGAGCGTAGCGCTTAGGTAGCGATTCGCGGCAGTGAATGTGTTAAGCGCAATTTACACATGCAAAAAATTGCATGCAAGTTTCACTACATTGCGGGTAAACCGAGGTAGTAGTTCTTCAATCGATCTATCAAACCCCGCAATGTAGTTGAACTTGCATGCGTGTTTTGCGCTTTAGTAATAGTTCATGCTCGCGCTATCAGGGTTTTTGGTGGATATGTAACTAGATTGAAGACTTTTTGTAAGCCCACAAAGCTCGTCGGCACAACTGGTGACCAAAGAGCTGGCAGCTTCCTCGCTCAACGCTTAAGCATTGCGATTCAGCGAGGTAATGCTGCCAGCATCTTTGGCACGATGCCGCGGGGGCCTTATTTAGACGTTTTTTAGTTTCTAAGTTCAGTTTTGAGGTTTTGTAAATATTTATTTAAGTAGTTTCTTAATTCGTTCTTTATTTAGGATGTTTTATACTTAGTTTTAATTGAATTTAGTTAATATATATTATCATCTTGCAAAGAAACGAAATTATTAATTATAAATAAGGATATTTTCTAAAGTCGCCCCAAATATGCCAGCGAAACTGTGGATCTAAAAGTAAATTGATCCAATCAAGGTAATAAACAATTTGATATGCAAAAAACGCCTACGTCACACAATAACAATGGTTTTCTTTATATCCTTATTTTCCCAACTCACCGAGTCTTTACACTCTTTTTATTTTCAATAAAAAGAATATAAAAAATATAGGGAAATCGCGAATGTTTTTTATGCCCGACTGTACCAGTGCCGTTTTATTATTTGTGGTGAACGGTACATTAGTTTTCATATCAACGGTAGGTCATAGTTTTTTATATGTTTAGTTTAAGGTCACATTCGTTTTTATGTTTTTGGGTCAAGACGGGCTTGCTAAATGTAATGGTTATGTGTAAGTCATGTGATAAAGGGAGTAATCTGGTGCAGAAGTCATATCTGGTTAATTGACCGAGGTTCTATTATAGGAGATCCGTTTATTTACTAAATTGGTCTACCTTTAGCTATGTAACTAACCAACAATTTTGTCATATAACTTTAGCGAAGCGAAAGAAGTTTTCTGCTTCATCATATCAGCCGAAAGACGTCCACTGCTGGACATAGGCCTCCCTCAAAGAGTGCCACAATGGCCGGTCCTGCGCCACCCGCATCCAGCGGACTCCCACGACCTTTACTAGGTCATCAGTCCACCTCGTGGGGGGCCTACCCACGCCGCGCCTTCCGGTACGTGGTCGCCACTTTAGAACCTTTCCGCCCCAACGGCCATCGGTTCTACGTTCTACCACAGTCTAACTACATACAGTCTGCAAGCTCAGGGCCACGCGGGTTTACGAAAGGGGGGGAGTTTTACAATCCAAGCTCGGATTCATATTAAGAGGCCCCGCGGACTCTCAGATATCGATTTTAAACCAAATCGGTCTGTATTTCAAGAATTTAAAGATGGCGGCAACTGTTTTACAATACAAGCTCGGATTCATATTAAGAGGCCCCGCGGACCCTCAGATATCGATTTTGAACCAAATCGGACTGTATTTCAAGAATTTCAAGATAGCGGCAACTTTTTTACAATCCAAGCTCGGATTCATATTAAGAGGCCCCGCGGACACTCAGATATCGATTTTGAACCAAATAGGACTGTATTTCAATAATTTCAAGATGGCGGCAACTTTTTTACAATCCAAGCTCGGATTCATATTAAGAGGCCCCGCGGACACTCAGATATCGATTTTGAACCAAATAGGACTGTATTTCAATAATTTCAAGATGGCGGCAACTTTTTTACAATCCAAGCTCGGATTCATATTAAGAGGCCCCGCGGACACTCAGATATCGATTTTGAACCAAATAGGACTGTATTTCAATAATTTCAAGATGGCGGCAACTTCTTGAAATCCAATATTGGATTCTTATTAAAAAGCCCGTCGGAACCAATAACGATTTTGAAAACGAAAAAAAATGGCCTACTTTTCTAAACTTATATAATTATTTTTAAAGATCTGAGTGAATAAGGTACCTACTTATGAAATGATTGAAAATGAATAAATAAATTAATATCTCTCCAAACATATTTTTGACAACCCTGACTCTTGAGCGGTTACGCTAAGCGGGTGCGTAAATTCGTAGATGAATGAAGCTTGCCTACTGGTTCTAGTTCTTTATACTGTGGTTCTACTCTGCTTCAGTTTGGGCCCAATCTCTTTCGTATGCCTGTTTGTCCGGCTGTTTTCCTCTACAGGTCGCATTTCTCAACCGATTCTCGTGAAATTTTGTGAGCAAGTTCAATAATTATATTTTTGTTTATTCTGTCGATACAAATTTTCGAAATAAAAAAAAGACTGAATCGCGAAGTCTCACAGAGCAATTATTTAATTGTATTTGTCCATAAATATTAAGAGTAATTTTAAATCGATTTGATGAAATACTATAAGTATACCTACCGTTAACGTCACACCTGACCGTAAAGTGGAAATTACCGCCCACTACGCATCCGGAAACTCCCACTTTCTGTCCATAATCAATTATTTTAAAAATCGTGGGAATGCTGTTAATATAGAAGTTTATGAGACTGTATCTATCTGTATCTATACGATGTTACAAAAATATGTATACATAGACCTTACTACCATAGTAATAAGATACACATACATATATTTTTCTACTCGTCGACTTTAATCTATGAATTAAGATTTCGTACACGAAACTAAGATCACATACTTTTTAATCCTGGAGCTCTACCAGCTGGTGACGGAGCTCGTATGGTTTCATAAGACAACCGCCAGCAGTCATCTTATGAATCCAGGAGCTGTATAAGATAACTGTGAAGACATCAACGCGCAAAATTACTAAGCTGCTGCGCTTCATTTCAGCAGGGCGATTTTCAATAGATACCAAGTTTGTTTAATAAATTATTATTTCCGTTGACTCGTAGAAAAAGTATTGTATACAATAGTTATATAATTCGCTTTTTAAGTCTCGTACCTTAATTAGGCCACTCAGCAAGCTTCGTGGCCTAAACGTGGTACTCCACTTAAAAAGCATCCATTATATAACGATTGCATAAACTACTATTGTAACATACTTATCTTTTCAACACACCTGCTCGTAAAGTAGGTCTTATTACAGCGTATTTACACTGATAATGCAGAATATTACCCATGCCGTGCCTTTTACATTACATTATCGCACTGGTGCCTTATCATTACATATATTTTTAAATATTAGCAAAATAATGCAGAATATTACCCATGCCGTGACTTTTACATTACATTATCGCACTAGTGCCTTTTCATTACATATCTTTTAACATTTTCATTTTTTATTTTTTTTCCTCGCAATTGTGTTGGAAAACGTCGTATGAAACACGTGAGCATTGGTCATTACACTTCTCGTCTCCATTAAGCCTTCGCCTTCGGCTCAGGCTTAAAAACCGACTCGAGTGTAATGACCAACATAGCACACTTGTATCATAATGTACTATTGTAGTCGACTGTATGAAGGGCATTAAATACGAGTGTGGGTTTATGAAACGAGCGTTAGCGAGTTTCATAATAGAATCACATGAGTGTGTTAATGCCTAATTATAAACAGTTACATACACTACTTTATCTACCCACATATTATAAATCCTCAATGATGTGTTCGGGAACCATTAGAATAACCGCCATTGCACCGATACCATTTGACTACGAGGTACATTGTAGGTAGGGAGCCCCTTATAGAGGCAACTTCAAACATCATTCCCAGACAGTTCGTCTTTGACAAAAAGTACAAAGTTGAACTATACGAAACCCCCCAGGAAGGACTTAACCCCAGAGAGCTAAGAATCTTCACGGACGGGTCCAAGACAAGGTCAGGCACCGGATCAGGAGTATTCTCGGAGGACCTAAACATACGCATTTCGACACCATTAGGGACCCACAACACCGTCTTCCAGGCAGAGTGTATGGGCATAATAATGGCTGCTCACGCAATCGCCTCCAGGGAGGTAAGGGGATATCCCATCCGCATACTTTCCGATAGTCGATCCGTACTGCAAGCCCTGCAAGGTCACGCAACAACTTCTGGGCTGATACACGAGTGCCACAAAATCCTATCAGAGGTATGTAATAACAGCGACATAACCCTGCAATGGATCATAGGGCACAGTAATTCACGCGGTAACGATGCAGCGGATGCACTGGCTAGAGAGGGTTCAGAGTCAAGAGCTGTAGGACCGGAACCCACAATTCCTCTACCCTCTGCATGGCTGCGGAGCACACTGCGACTAAACACCAAGGTAGAACACCAAAAACATTGGAACACCCTAGGAACCTGCAGGCAAACCAGGGAGGCCCTCCCGACAATCAACCCCGGATTGTCAAGGAAGCTAAAGCAGCTAAAGAGGCCGGCACTCCGTCTTCTGACAGGAGCTATAACTGGTCATGCACTACTAAACAAACACCTTTTTACTTTAGGTGTTACAGACAGTCCTCTCTGCAGAGCCTGCATGGAAGAGGACGAGACAGCCGCCCACGTCATCCTGACATGTCCTGGAGTGGCGGACTACAGGGCAAAGTACCTCGGAACACCGGGGTCACTACCGGAGGCCGTCGGCAACGTAAAGGGTCTGCTAGGCTTCCTGGTGGAACTGGGTTGGCACGAATAACAGTAGTGCCAAAACCCCTACGCAAAATAGGCGCATTTATGACGTCGAGTTGCGGAAACCCAGCCCGCGTACAACCTATATAACGATTGCATAAACTACTATTGTAACATACTTATCTTTTCAACACACCTGCTCGTAAAGTAGGTCTTATTACAGCGTATTTACACTGATAATGCAGAATATTACCCATGCCGTGCCTTTTACATTACATTATCGCACTAGTGCCTTTTCATTACATATATTTTTAAATATTAGCAAAATAATGCAGAATATTACCCATGCCGTGACTTTTACATTACATTATCGCACTAGTGCCTTTTCATTACATATCTTTTAACATTTTCATTTTTTATTTTTTTTCCTCGCAATTGTGTTGGAAAACGTCGTATGAAACACGTGAGCATTGGTCATTACACTTCTCGTCTCCATTAAGCCTTCGCCTTCGGCTCAGGCTTAAAAACCGACTCGAGTGTAATGACCAACATAGCACACTTGTATCATAATGTACTATTGTAGTCGACTGTATGAAGGGCATTAAATACGAGTGTGGGTTTATGAAACGAGCGTTAGCGAGTTTCATAATAGAATCACATGAGTGTGTTAATGCCTAATTATAAACAGTTACATACACTACTTTATCTACCCACATATTATAAATCCTCAATGATGTGTTCGGGAACCATTAGAATAACCGCCATTGCACCGATATCATTTGACTACGACTAGATTTTAAATCATGATCCACTAGATTTCCATAATAACATCGATATATAGACCCCCCGCAATCGCCCCAACAATAAACTGAACGAAGAATTCGCAAACGTCAAATTAAAATCCGACAAAGACACGCAACCCGACGCACAACACTATAAAGGCGTCAATAAATTACCGACTTTACGTACCGCACAATAGATACTAAATTCCCCCGGCACAATACTGGGCCGTGACAAATCGCGCGCTCACAAAGGGCGCCTATTACGCTTCTGATTAAGGGACCAAAAATCCAATAATTTGGCATAAAGTTTCTATGTGGCATTGTGTTCGGACGCGTTACGATTAAGGCTGGTGAGCCAGTGAGTCTGACGACCTTAAGTTTGGTAATCGACGCTATATTTTCGCTTTATTTTAACGATAAAGCGCTGTCGCAAAACTTTTCAAATGATTACGAGAAGGGCATATAAAACGTATTTTTTTTAATGCCCAACATAGGTTACAGAATGTTACAGAATTATGGCCAGTTTCACTATGTGGCGCCTTGCGGCTTACAAATTGTTGAGCATGCATGTCAAAGTCCCTATCATTTATAAATTCAATTATGGTGTAATAACTTCTATGAGCAAGGACATTTTTTAAGGCTTTTTTAAACTTGTGTAGTTGATCTACATATAATATTGAACTTAACCATATTGGTAATTTATTAAATATCTTCGTAGCCATAAATTTTTTTTTTGGAATAATGTTGTTTTAGGTAATATTGTTTTTTTTTTATTTTACGGCGTATACGTGTGTGTGCTCTTGAAGTTTAAGAACGAATGGCAGTTACATTTCACGATTCACATTCACACACACACACATTTCAAAGATATACAAACTATTTGGGAAGAGTTAATAGTGTCTTAAGTGTTTGAAAATGGGGCTTACAAGATTCCAAAGAACTGATACCACATAATGATTTTGATGGCGGAAATGACACTTAATAATAGAAATGTTGACTAATGAAATGAGTTTTTATTTTTATAAAGTTTTACGTATGTACCTACATAAATATATACAGCAGTCGTTTTGACGGGGGTATTCCTTGGATGCTTAACGGCCAGTGAAACCTATCGGTCAATTAAACGCGTGCGAAAGGCTTGTGCGGGAGAAGGGTAAACGTGAATATACATATATCGAACACCCGCCGCTTTCATCCAATTTAAATGACTGCCTGCATGCGGGCGCTATGGCAGTCCTTTTGGAAATCTCTTGCACCCCGAATGCAACCGCGCCCGCTCTTGACCAGCCCCCTTATTCTGTAACTTGTTTTAAGCTCACCTCAACGCTCACCCACAACTATACCTTGACACCGCGATACGTAGTAATTAAGCGAAGGTAGAGGTCTAGTTTCGTAACGGGTGACCGGCGGGGTGAGCCGCATTAACGCGTAGCGAATAACAGCCCAGTGAATTCTCAATTCAGTGATCCGCTTCAAGTGTGCCTATAAAAAAGAGTTTCCTCGATTTCTCCAGGATCCCAACACCAGATCCTGACATGATCATTTGTTAGACGTGACGTGTTTACGTTTGCCTCAAAAGCGTAAATTCCTTGTAATGTAGCGTAGGTATATAACTGAGTCGGATTTCACCTCGATAGCAAAAATTCTGAAAAGGATTTATTAAGTACTTGAATCATTTTTTAACCCCCGACGCAAAAAGAGGGGTGTTATATGTTTGACGTGGCTGTGTATCTGTGTGTCAGTGTGTCTGACTGTGGCATCGTAAGCTCCTAAACGAATGAACCGATTCGAATGCGTTTTTTTAACCGAAAGTCGTTTAAACAAAAAGGGTTCAGCCGCTTTTTAGATATTGAACTTTGAAGTAAAAATATAGGGGATTTTCAACTTTTCAAAGTTGTTAATTATTGTCATCGGCTCATCGCTTTCCATGTACAGAAATGATACATGACATAAAAAATCCGCAATGTAGGTATTATTTTCGTGCAGTGCTTTGTCCAAATTGCTTTCCACCGCGATGATATTTTTTTTGTTCAGTGCTTGCATTATACCTCTGTATTTTTATTTTTGAAACGCATTTCTTCGGTGTATGTAGTGTTATTTTAACTTATTTTACAGTGTCATTTCCTCAATACTATCTGAACAAGTAAATATCTTTGATATCTTCAGAATAAGTAGGTAATATATTAGTGAATAACAGAATAAACGTTCGTGGCAAAAATCTAGAGCAAAATACGCGATAGCGGTAAAAAACTACAACATAATAAATGATGGACGTAAAATGCAACTAATACTAATAATATCGGCTTACTTACAATTGACGATCGAGGCAAGTAGCTATTGTAGCATACGCTATCGAGGTGAAATGCGAATCGGTAAAATGCTACAAGGAATTTATGCTTTTAAGGTAAACGTCTAACAAATTTAATAGACCTGGGTGCCATGGAACTATGGAACCGACCACCTTAGAAGGATACCCATTAATTTTTTTTTTTCCAAATCGGTCGTACATAAAAATTAAAAGATTCCAACGAATTGAGAACCTCCTCGTTAATTGAAGTCGGTTAAAAAGGCGCCTTATATGCAAACATCGGGGTTTTCGGAGCGGGAACGTTTGACATTAGCCAAAGAGTAGGTATTTACTTAAAAACAGATCGTACCCTAGTAGGTTTCTACCGAATGAATAATTGATTGAAAAATAAATAAAGATTAATCATACATATAGGTACATATTTTATATTGGTCATTCATTATCAACCTCTTCAGTTAAGTCTATTCATTTATAAGAAAATGCTTCATAGATATCGAGCGTCAAGATTGACATTGTATTAGACACCTATTGTCAACCGTTACCCTTGCTTGTCTAGTAGATAAACTTATATGCAATTGTATTTTAAAAAACTGTAAATAATCAGTCAACACAAATATGCCTCCGAGAAAAAAAACTCGTTACGAGTTTATGCGTTCGTGGATAGAAAATAATCCAGAGATAGAGGTTCGAGATTCTTTATTATTTTGAACCAAGTGCAATGTGAACGAAATCTAGTGTAACGCGACATGTCGCATCTAATAAACATACAGGTATGAAATATGATTTCAATAGTGAGCTCTTGAAATTTGTTGTGGGCTGTAATATACCATGGACGCAGGTAAACAATCCGATATTTAAAGATTTTATCGAAAATTGTGTTACCGGTAAATTTGGAAAAACTGCAAAAGTTCCTTCGGAATGTCAACTGCGACGGGAATATTTAAATAAAGCTTACGATGAAAAAATGAATAAAATACGGAGCGAGCTAAAAAATGAATATATATATGTGAGTGTTGACGAAACCATGGATGATTATGGTCGTCAAATAGCTAACGTAATAGTGGGAGCATTACGTGATGATCACATTGGCACTCAACACTTGATATCCAGTAAACGGTTAGACAGCACGAACAATGTATCAATATCCAATACGGTCACAAGTGCTCTTGATGAATTATGGGGTGCTAACCATAATAATCACAATAAAGTACTTTTACTTTTAACTGACGGTGTGGGCTACATGCTAAAGGCTGGAAGAAATTTAAAATGTATTTTTCCCAATCTTTTGCACGTCACATGTTTGGCTCATGGTTTAAATAGAGTGGCTGAACTAGTAAGAAAACTTTATCCAGATGTGAATGATTTAATCGCAAATGTTAAGAAGACATTTTTGAAATCTCCTAAAAGAATACAAAAGTTTAAAGAAATGCTCCCCGGAGTGCCTTTACCACCTCGACCAACAATTATTCGGTGGGGAACCTGGATAGAAGCTGCAACGTATTACAGCAAACATTACGATGAAGTGAAACGTGTTCTAAATACATTCAGTCCCACCGAAGCCCAGAGTATTAGAAAGGCAAAAAGAGCGTTTGGAAATGCAAATATAAAAAGCGACTTAAATTTCATAGCAAATCATTTGATGACTATCCCAAATGCTATTAAAAAACTACAGGATGCGAAGCTGTCCATCAGCGATAGTTTAAAAATAGTTCATGAAACCTATAGAGATGTTTCCAAATTAAACATGAGCGTAAAAGGAAAACAGATTTATGATAAAATGAAGTTGGTGTTAAAGAAGAATTCTGGCTATAGCACACTAAAAATTATAAATGAGTTGGTACAAGGCAAAGAAATAGAACTTCAATCTCAAACTTCTCGTGCATCAATTGATTCCTACAAAAAATTTAAATATGCACCTATTACAACTGTCGACGTGGAAAGATCATTTAGCTCCTTGAAATGGATATTTACAGCAAGACGCCGTAGATATAGAAAAAATATTATTAGTTTATTCTGAAAATCGTGTTAACTATTCAATTTACAGCAGGTAATTAATTAAAGTAATTTTTATTGTTAGGTACCTTATAAGTTATAAGACTTTTACGGAAATTAAAATAAAACTTTGTCACAGATTGTATACAACTCACAGAGATGTAGTTATTCATTAGGCATAATAAGATATTTTCTTAGACTAACATATCTGTTTATCTCTACTCTTTCTCAAATCATTCCCGCTCCGAAAACCCCGACGTCTGCTTATATGTCAATGCTTACACCGGCTGCTGTGCCATAAATATAGTGATCGTATATCTATCGCTTTGGCTGTACTCCGCCCTATTCAGGAAGGAATTGAGCAATCCGGAGCGGAGCGGGTCGTAAATCGCGCCGGAAATAATCGAGACGAAAGTTTTTACCCGTGATTGCGGATTGATGAATATTCCGCGTTTTGTTGTGACGGGCTGGAGATTATGGAACGTCCGGAAATTGTTGATATCGTTCTTTCCTAGATTGGTTTTTTATTGGCAAATAGTGTAGCTACTCAGTTAGCAATCAGGCAACAATCATCTAGTACCCATAACACAAGCCTTATTGCATTCCATGGCAGCTTTCGGTATGCTGCGACGAAGTGCTGGAATAATCTTCCACCGCCGATATTAAAAAGTAGCACCATCGGAACTTTTAAAGCAAGGTTAAAAAATTACATCATGGACGCGCAAAGTACTGCTGCCTAGGGCCTTATAGATAGGTATGATCACAGATGTATGAATATAAGGAGATCGGACATGCCAGCCGATTTGTATAGAGTACGCCTGTCGTAAGTTCATTAACCCACAGAACGCCCAAGTAATTGGCAAGACAAAGCACGCACACATCTAAAACACACACACTTGTATACCTACACGCTTATTTGACAATAAACGCGCATCATATCAGGCATTTTGGGAAAAAACTTAATATTCTCTGCAATCAGCACGCGTGCACAGTATGGCAGAGTATGCCCATTGAGCTAACAGCTGCGACACGGCCGCCGGCGGCTTGTCCTCTCTCTAGTATTCTATGATCTGAGGGTAGTCACGCATTATGCTGTCCCGCACACCTCACTGGGTCCACAGAAAACCAGCGCCGTTGGCACTTCCGTCATGCCGTGTCAACTGCATTGCTGAGTGGAGATCATTTCGGTAGCACATCCCTTTTTGTTGTTAGTTCTTAAGGTTATGATTATGTGAATGTATGATTAATGATGTGTTATCCGAATAAATTCCTATTCTATTCTAGTCTGGGTAGTGACGCTGCTGCCTACGAAGCTGAAGGTCTTGGGTTCGAATCCCGGTAAGGGCTAATATGTATGTGGTGAGCATGAATATTTGTTTCTGAGTCTTGAATGTTTTCTACGAATATAAGTATTAATATCTATTAAATGTATCGTCGTCTAGTACCCATAACCCAAAACTTATTGCAATGGGGCTAGTTCGATTTGTGTAAGCCTGTCCCCGAATATTTATGTTAGTACCAATTAAGTCTACTACCCATTAAGTACCTACATTCATATCAAGTGTATACCTATCATCAGCTAATAGCTTCTACACAAGCTGATGAAATAGTTAGTAAGTTAGTTTAATAGGTAGTTAGTTTTGAATTAATTAGTAATATAATTGTGAAAAAAGAAATACTAACTAAACTTGACAATTCAACAGCCTAATTAACCGCAACAATGTAAAACGCACTAAAATCAATCGATTTTCGAAAGCAACCCGATAAATCGTGGCTATAAGGGCGCGGTACACGCTCGGAACGCCACTCACGTCGCTCTCCGCACGTCTGCAATAGCCTTTACCGCGACTGAGTTGTGAGCAGACGGCGAGTGCCTTTGCCTGCTGAAATTACATGTGGTACAAAAAAAGTACTGGGTTGTTTATAGGTGAGCAAGGTCTTTAACTTAAAGCCATCTACTCACGTCTCCGACAACGACCGTGCAGATTTTTATTTTGTATTACCTAAGCAGCATGCGTCTACTAACGAAACTAATTATAAATTCCGTCGCTACTAACCAACAGAACCAACTGAGCTATCGGAACAATCCGTCGCGGTCACCAAAATTTTTAATCTGTTCCCTCTTACAACGCCTTAGGGAGGCGTGTAGCGACATCTACCTTTTCCGGGAAGGAATGACAAGCACGTTGCCTAGCTTTTGCAGAGTGAGAAGGAGAATTCGTTTCTCGTTCCTGCGCGAGCTGTGTACCTATACGTACCCTTTAGATCCTAAAACGCTCGCAACTCCTATCTTATTCCCAACTTGAATCCAGTACAGCTGTACACGAAAATAAAACACAACGCTGTAAATACAGCGATCCTAATAGAATTTTAAAATATTTGTGTTTCCTTTAAACCGGGCAAACAAGAATATTGCACAAGTGCTGTTTGGTTTCTGATGTGATTTCGGTTGAGGCGTGTCTCTATTTGAGCGGTCTAAAGGCTAGTAGAGTCTGTGCGGAAAGACCGTCGGGGCGTAAAAGGGAACACACAATAATTTTGTCATACTTCTTTTCGTGCCAGTATTGGTATACGTCTTGAGTGGTTTTTAGGGTTCGTAGCCAAATGGCAAAAAACGGAACCCTTATGGATTCGTCATGTCTGTCTGCCTGTCTGTCTGTCCGTCCGTATGTCACAGCCACTTTTTTCCGAAACTAGGTATAAGAACTATATTTACTGTTGAAACTTGGTGAGTAGATGTATTCTGTGAACCGCATTAAGATTTTCACCCAAAAATAGAAAAAAAACAATTGGGGGATCCCCATACTTGGAATTGAAACTCAATTTTTTTTTTTCATCAAACCCATACGTGTGGGGGGGTATCTATGGATAGTTCTTCAAAAAATATATTGAGGTTTTTATTATTATTATTTTTCTAAACTGAATAGTTTGCGCGAGAGACACTTCCAAAGTGGTAAAACGTGTCCCTCCCCATTGTAGCTTCTAAAATGGGTCATTGTCAGTCACAAAAACAAAAATCATCTTTCCGGTGGTCAATAGTTAAGGGCTTCTGTTTATATATAATATGTTTTTATCACATATAATTATAGAAGAGGCAACGCCGTTTATGCGGATTAAGAGTTCAACCAAAAATTAGGCTTTATAGCCCTTAACTTTGGCAATATCCACCGAAGAGACGCGAACCTAAATCTGACAATGACCCAAATAAGAGAATGATAAAACTAAAAAATATATATGATGTACGTTTACCATGTATGATTAGGATTACCATGCAAACTTCCACCGAAAATTGGTTTGAGCAAGATCTAGTAAGTAGTTTTTTTTTAATACGTCATAAATCGTAAACCGCAATTTATTTTACGGAACCCTTGATGGGCGAGTCTGGCCAAGTGCGAATACTTGGCCGTTTTGTTAAAATTCAAATCATGTCGAAAACAAATAATATGGTTCGCCTTTGTACCAACTTAACCTATTTTGTCTGTATTTTTACCAATGTCTTGTGTACCAAAGTATTTACATACATACTTAAAAATGCTTGGGTAAAACCATTTACAGACCAACGGGGATGATGTTTTTAACGAGAAAAATAAGTTAAATTCACCACTGTTGACCTTTTGGTGCCAAACTTGAATGAAGTGACTGTGACGTGGCGGTAGCATTCCACTAAAGCTTCCGACAGACTGGGGCGTAAACATTAAATTTGAAAATAACTATCAAGTTTAATATATACCTTCAGATGTACTCTCTAAGATAGTTCAACTGAAATGGCGATGAACAGGGCACATGCTAAGATACAGTCAAGAAAAATGGAGCAAAATTGTCACACACTGGTACCCTAGAGATGGTAAGAGGAGTAGAGGAAGGCAATACAAGAGATGGGAGGACGAGCTCAAACTGACAGCTGGTCCAAACTGAAGAAGAATCGCAAATGGTAGACAATAATGGAAGGGGTTAGAGGAGGCCTTTGCCAGGAGGCACACTGAACTCAGAGATATAATACCTATTAAAATTAATATAATAAACGTTGGCGGCGAGTCACGAGCCGGGTAGCGGAATGACGCGGCGCGCAGGAGCGCCGAGCAAGCGAGACGCGACCGAGAAGAAAGGAGATGACGATGATTTGGGCGCGGATGTGTCCTATAATATTAGTATAATACATCCAATATGGAGTTCAGGTTATAGGGCTTATATAGATTGATAGTTGGCCACCGCAGGCCGCGCTGGTCAATTTCGACTATTTTCGTAATGCTTAAATCTGCTAATGAAAAAAACTATTTATCTTCACTGTTGTTATATATCCTGTTACTCCAATACTTGCTCCAAAGTAAAATTGAATCACTTTTTAAATTGGCTATAACCCCATAGACTGCATAGACAAGCCAAAGGTCAAACTTTTCCCGCCATCAAGCGATCACGCCCGTCATTTGTTCGCAGTTTAAAAACTTAAAAAATTGGGTGCTTTCGCGGGAAAGCACCGCTCTGCTAATTTCCCACGAGGCGGCGACGGGCCGCAAACTGCCCCGATAAACAACCCAGCGAGAATAAGAATTAATAGGCCATAGTATTTTACCGCATAAAAAACCCAGTTCACCTGAGGTTTATTCAACCTAAAAACTTTGTAAATAATTGTCTCCAGCAAACGATAAATCAAGTTTATCTTAAATTAAAAGCTAATTCAGTTTAAAGGGTATCGCAGCGTTTTAAATTCAACGCTAGGCTAAAACTATGTAGCGCTTTGGAAGTTGGCGAAAATATTCCATGTTAAAAATTTACAGAAGTTAGCAGACGTACTCGTAGATACAAGGGCGTTTTATTTGATAAAACAATTCATAACTTAATGTTGAGAGGCAGCCAAAACTTGTCGCGTGGATTTAAGATAAATACGGGCGAGGAGAGTTTCTAAATAAAATGCACAGAAGTGACATTCTTTTTGTTTCGGCTGTTTCAAGAGAACAATAGGTTCAGTAGGGTCGTTTCGCCGGTTAGCGACCACTTCGCCGAGTTGCTCATTTTAGATTAGTAAATGTATAAGTATTCAATTTACGCACTTAGATAGATGGTATTCGTATAGGCTCTGAGTATAGTCAAGTTTTTATAGTCAAGTTTTGAAACCTACAATAAAATATAGCACTTTCATCCATAAATCAGGAAAAAATATAGAAAAGGTTTCAAAATAGCGAATTCGCTAGATAGAGACCGCTTTAGTCGGTTTGCGACCACCCTGTTAGCTAGTTGGCGACCACTCTTGCAAATAGTGTTTAAGTAGTTAATAAAACGATTTATCATCATCATCATCATCATATCAATCGAAAGACGTCCACTCCTGGACGTATGTCTCCCCCAAAGAGTGCCACAATGACCGGTTCTGCGCCAACCGCCAGCGGATTCCTGCGATTTTTACCAGCTCATCAGTCCACCTAGTGGGGGTCTACCCACGCTACGGCTTCCGGTACGTGGTTGCCAACCTTTGCGCCCCAACGGCCATTGGTTCTACGTGCAATGTACCCCACCCACTGCCACTTAAATTTAGCGATTCGGAGGGTTATAATATATCGGTTACCTACCTTGGTTATGTTGCGGATAGCCTCATTTCGGATGCGATTACGCAGAAAAACTCCCAGCATAGCCCTCTCCATTGCCCTTTGGGTGATTTTGAGCCTTCTTATAAGGCCCATTGTAAGCGACCACGTTTCAGTGCCATACCTCATCACTTGCAACACGCACTGGTCAAAGATTCTCCCCTTGAGACACTACGGAATATTGGACGAAAATATGTGCCGTAGCTTCCCAAACGCTGCCCAGACGAGTCATGCGTATGATGCGGAACTGGC
This sequence comes from Epinotia brunnichana, assembly GCA_963854355.1. Taxonomy (NCBI): domain Eukaryota; kingdom Metazoa; phylum Arthropoda; class Insecta; order Lepidoptera; family Tortricidae; genus Epinotia; species Epinotia brunnichana. The sequence continues at coordinate 26,178,083 of OY977950.1, read as the reverse complement.
TTTCACGCTATTATGAGGAAAAAGGCGGCTTCGATGTTGCGCCGTATACGCGAGAGTCCCAACAGCATCCTTGCCATGATTTCCGATCGGATCGACTGCCCCAGCCACAGATGTGTGAATATAAGGAGATCGGACATGCCGGCCGATTTGTATAGAGTATGGCTGTCGCAAGTTCACTAACCCACACAAAGCCTGAAGTAATTGACAAGACAAAGCACGCACACATCTAAAACACATACACATACCTACGCTCTTATTGGACAATACACGCGCATCATATCAGACATTTTGGGAATGAGCTAACAACTGCGACGCGGCCGCGGGCGGCTTATCCTCTCTCTAGTATTATATGCTCTGAGGCCCCAGCATACAGCAGCACTCGAGAGGACTGCATTTGTTAGATTTAGATAAGGTTTAGTTAGGATAAGTATTTTAAATTAATTAATTGATTATTTATTGTTTTATTGGGATTGGCGAGAATTTTAAATTTTAAATTTTGTAATGTTTGTAATTTTGTAATTTAATTGTGTATTTGATATGGGCAATGCCTGAAAGATTATTATTCTTATTCTTTTAAACGTGTTTTTCAAGTAACCCGTCCCATTTCACGTTCTTTGCAAAACTATCAGCCCCCGTCGACTCCGTTTCCATCCTGAACAACGAAACATTTTAATTTCTTTAATTCTCTTTGCGTCCGAAAAAAGCTCGCATAAGTCCGGGCAAAAAGTTAATAAACAAGACTTGGGCTTTAATTAAAAGCCGGGGAAGCATGAGCGGCGTAATTATGGCCGAAATGCAAGCTTACAAAAATGCTTGTTTCACGGCGCGAATTCTTGCGGATAATGTGGGGCAGGGACGCGGAGGTAATGAATGTGAGACAAGTGCGTATTTTGCTGTTTTCAATACTACGACGGTAAGTAATAATAATATTATTATGTTCTGCCTTATTGTTGGCGATGCCAGAAGAATCAAAAATTCTTTCGTATTATAGGTATACGGTGTGTGTCTACGACCTGGGCTTTTATTAAGACTGATGATAATATGCTTCGTTAACAATCGTTTGCACATATAAGTAAATCAGTCCCTGGGCAACCGAGCTCCGCTCGGATGAAAATGGGAAAAATGCGGAGAAAACGAATTTTCCCGGACATGAGACCTATCTAAATCGATTTCTCGCCTCCTCAACCACCTACATTCCAAATTTAATCGAAATCGTTAGAGCCGTTTCCGAGAACGTGATTGCAAATATATATATACTTACATACATACATACATATATACAAATATTGCTCGTTTAATAGTATAGGATAACTATGTAAAAAAAAAAACATTCCAGAAAAGTAATTCCGTATTTTGTTACAATTGCCTTAAAATACTATGTTAGAGTACGAAATAGATAAAAATAAAACACTAAAACTAACTAACAGGGCTCCTCCCACACTTCATCTATCCCTATTGACGTGCAGATCTATGAAGCGCGACAGGATGCCTGAGTCTAGCCTCTCGGCGACCATCTGCAAGATACTGTTGCCGCTCCCCCGCACACGTCTTATAATGGACGCCGAGTTCTTGCGAATCATAACCTCCGCCCTATCCCCGTAGCATTCTGAACTCAGCATGGAGGTCGTTTGTTGTTCTAAGTCCCTAGAAACCCTAACACGCGACCTCCGGTTGGTGCTAAAAGAACAACAAACTCGGCAGCTGCACTGTTCCTTCGGAACCTCGCAGCGCACACTGGAACTCTATCAGCGACATCGATATGAATACATTTGTGTACCAGTGTGCAACCGCCATGCGATAAATAAATAAATATCCCGTAGCACAGAGGTATCGATAACGGATATTCCCCCCATTAAAAAAAGGCGTGTGATGCGTATAGGAAAGTGACTACTAGCAGATCTTCCACCTAGCTGGTTCCTGGCACTGACAGTGCTGAACTCACTATTCTTCTATTTGCTGCAACCAAGGCATTTTAGAATGCCGATAGATGGGCCAGAAAACTCGTAGGGTGGGTACCTAGAGATAGTAGAGATGGACAAAGAAGCAAATGTAGACCAAGGAAAAGATGGGAAGATATATTTAAGGAAAAATGTAGACCAGACTGGAGAAGACAAGCTAGAGACAGAGGAAGACGGTGGAAACTGGGGGAGGCTTACACCGCGACTTACACATTCAATATACTGGGTGGGCTGTAACAGGAGAAAAAAATTAAACGGTAGATTGTGAACAATAATTTCCGAGTCGATTTCATTAAAAAAAAATCAAAATAAGTAGGTGTGCGAGTATTTCTTTACTCTTCTAAAATGCCATAAGTAACTTTTTATTTTAAAAACAAACAAAATGAAATACAAATTAAAGAAAAGAGTTGGACTCGCGCACCTAGTTCCGTACCATTATCTATAAATAAATATAAATAAAAAGAAAATTGTTTATTTTCAGATTCCTTAGATCCATAGCATAGCATTGTTAGTTACAAAACACTTATACAACTAAATTAGTAAAATTAATATTAAATGGCCACACTAATTATTTTAATTTATTTTTTAGGACGTACGGCATGTAGCTCGGTGTATCGGCGGAGTATGTCCGAGTCCCACCTCTCTGCTATCATTTTCAGGATGCTATTTGAGCTCCCCCTCGTCTGCATCACCACAGACGCCGTCTTCTTCCGTATTATGGCATAAAGTCATCTACGCTAGCATCGGCAAACATCCCAGAGGCCAGCAGAATCGGGGAAGCCCAAACAGCCTCCTGAAAATGTTGTTTTATTGGATACGCAGGGCGTTATATTACTTCAGCCTGAAACTAGCCCACAGGCCACACGTATAGAAACTTTGACAATAAGCTCTAAATAAAGTCAGCTTCACTTGGGCACTACAACGTGCGAACCTGTGCGCCAGCATCCCGGCATAAAAACGGCAAAAAAATCACGTTTATTGTATGGGAGCTCCCCTTAAACATTATTTTATTTTGTTTTTAGTATTTGTTGTTATAGCGGCAACAGAAATACATAATCTGTGAAAATTTCAACTCTCTAGCTATCACGGTTCTTGAGATACAGCCTGGTGACAGACAGACGGACGGACGGACGGACGGACAGCGAAGTCTTAGTAACAGGGTCCCATTTACTCTTTGAGTACGGAACCCTAAAAAAAAAAATATTAAAAAAAAAAAAAATCTATCATGACTTATTACATGATGTTACCTCAAAATCTGCATTGACTGATGTGCTATGATCTCGTGGCGTCAAGATACATTACTTGGAGTTCATAACGTTAGTACAAAATTTCTCCGAATAAAAAAAATTAAAGCGGAAAATGAAGCTAAGGAAGCGTCCTTTTGAATATTGCTCCTAGTACAGTGCCCACCCCGTATAAAATACGAAATTGTTGCATGTGAATAAAGGCTATTTTTTATTTTTTTTATGGTATTTTATCGTTACGACAAGAGCACCATTCGCCCAGATTTGAAGTTAGAAGCATCTCCAATCCCTTCTTATATCCGTGAGCGTGCGCGAACAACTTTTCTTAAAGAATACTAAATAATTCAGTTGCTCGTCTCACCGGCCTCAGGTGACCACTGGCCGAGTGAAAACAGGAACATTCACAATCAAACAACAACTCGCTACACGACAACCAGTATGAGTCTGACCTCCCAGTACGCATAGTTGTTATGAATTCCAGGGCCAAGTTATATTTCGGACAAGCTCACAGACGAGTGTAAGTTCTTTTGGGAATAGATAGAACGCACAAAAGCCTTTCAGCCTATACAGACTGACAAATACTGAGAGTACCTACTTACATTTCTGTACAGGGTTTCGCGAATATCTGGAGATTTTTCATAGTCTTGACAGTGTTTGATAAATAGTAGATTGTATCTCAAGGGAGCAAAATTATATATTTATGGCGAAGGCGGTATATTGAACCCTGAGTGAAGCGAAAGATTCTACAATAGAAAACTGGGCGTAGCGAGGGATTCTAAAGTAGAATTCCATAATGGAAATATTTTTGCTACCGAGTGACACATCTGTACACGCCTTTATGACATTGACAATAGAGTCCTGTACAGATATTTATGTCCTTATTTATCATACATCCAGGAAGTCCATTTTATACACATGTGAAATATTTTTTAATCGGAGAAGTGGTAAGTACCCTTTACATATAAACTTACAAAACTACAACCTCACAGAATTTTCCTCTTTATAATTATTAGTATTAGTAGGATAAACCTACGTAATACAATGTCTGTTCCCGTTTCTAGGAATTCCAATTCAGCTCTCTGAAACTAATTGTCTTCATCTCTTCTCTTACCCGTATATTTCATCTTTCTTAGTACATTAACTAAATAAGCACTCGTAAAACATGAAAAAGAAATTCCGCGCTATGATTATTTTCATAATAAAATCGACGCAAGCCAGCCTCTCGCGAGAAAATTGCCTCCTAAGTATATTTCTGGAATATTCTTCAAGAAAATTTTCACCTCACACCGTGTAGTGTACGTCAACCAATTTGATTCCTAGGCCATCATAATAGAACCTTGCCGTTGTAAATGCTACACGGTTACTATAAGATTATTGCGTTGCTATGTAAGTAGCATTTAACATTAAAGGGTTCTACGGTGGCTTAGGAATCAAATTGGTTGACTGTACATGTTTAGTAAATTGAATAGGCACATAATTTACGTTTGAACGGGCTCAAACTTGTGTACCTACAGTCTGCGTTAGATTTCTTGGAATTGGTTTCCAATTTGGCCGGGTCCATATTCGATGAGCACTAATAGAACAAGTTCAGTCGGGTGTGTTTCGGTTGTGTTCGGGAATTTGGGGGTTTATATGGGGATATATATATTTTTTTTAAGGGCATTTACTTGTGTGATGAGCTCGAATATTTGTTCCTGAGTCATGGATGTTTTCTATGTATTTAAGTATTTATTTCTCTATCTATCTATCTATACATATAATAAAGCTGAAGAGGGTCGAAAGTCTGTACATGGAAGATATTCGAAAAAAAATTGGCTAGGGATACTTAGAATCGATAACAGAACACGTTCCAACAGTTTTTAGAATTTTTGTCTGTTTGTCTGTTTATCTGTTTATCTGTTTGTCTGTTTATCTGTTTATCTGTTTATTTGTTTGTCTGTTTATGTGACCGCGCATCACGTGAAAACCGCTGAACCGATTAAAATGAAATTTAGCATAAAGATAGTTTGTGTTCTGGGGAAGGACTAAGGGTAGTTTTTATCCTGGAAATCAACCCCTAAGGGGATGAAATGGGGGTGGAAATTTGTATGGAGCTACTTAAACCGCTGCACCGATTTAGAAGCAATTTGGTATATGATTAGTTTGAGTCTCGGAAAAGGTTAAAGAATAGGTTTCATCCCGAAAATCTTCCCTTTAGGGGGTAAAATGGGGAGGTGAAAAATTGGATGTAACCCATTTTGATGAAATTTGGTTAAGAGGTAGTTTAAGTTCTGGGGAAGGACATTGGATAGTTTTTATTCCGGAAATCTTTCCCTGAGGGGGTGAAATGGGGGGTGAAATTTTGGATGGACTCCGTTTAGATCAAATTTGGTATAAATATAGTTTGAGTCCCGGAGGATGACAATGGATAGTTTGAATCCCGAAAGTCATCCCCCAAGGGGATGAAATAGGGATGAAAATGTGGATAAATCCCATTTAGTTCAAATTTGGTATATCAAAATCAAAAAATCAAAATCAAAAATTATTTATTTGCAGAATTATGATACATTACATTACATAATTGATGAATTTTTAAAATAATATGGTCAGCATAATTCACCATTTTAGTGGCATGCAAATTACAAATTACAATCAAAAAATAATCAAAAACCAGAAAACAAAAATTATAAATTCTACGTTCTAAAATGCATAAATTCATTCATATTATAAAAACAATTGTCATGGAGCCAACGACGAAGTTTTGACAAGAACAATGTACATGGTAGATTTCTTATGTCTATGGGAATATTGTTATAAACTCTGATAGACATCATGTAACAGTTTTTGTTGTACAAGGCTGTCTTAAAAACTGGTTGCTTAAGCTTGTACAAATCCCTGTTGCGTAAACGTGGATTTTGGGTTGGTTTCTCAAATAGCTCAGGGTTGTTTCTAACAAATTTTGCATGCTCATAGATAAAAATGCCTGTCAATGTAAGGACATTAAGCTTTTTAAAAAACGGTCTACAAGATATTTGAGATCCAACTCCACAGACAGCACGAATACAGCGTTTTTGCGTCACAAACACTTGGTTAACATTTGTCGAGTTCCCCCAGATGATAACTCCGTAGCGGAGAACAGATGCAACGTAGCCATGATACGCCGTAAGAGCGGTTGACTCATCTGTTACACTCCTCAGTCTTTTTAAGGCAAAAACAAATTTATTTAACTTGTTACAGATATTAGTAATTTGTTGCTTCCAGTTAAGACACCTGTCAAGTGTGAGACCCAAGAAACATACGTCATCACAACTATTTATGGGTTTTCCTTTACAATTCACAGCTAGAGACGCTTGATTAGTCCTATAATTAGAAAATTGAACCCAATGTGTTTTATCTACATTCAATACTAATTTATTATTATCTAACCATTTTTCGATGTCATTAACTGCATTATTTACTATTATTTCTAATGTCAAAATGTCCCTATTATCGGCTACAATAATTGATAAGTCATCAGCATACATAATAATTTCATTCGATGTCACCTGAGGAATGTCATTTACATAGAGTACAAAAAGTAACGGTCCCAGAACGCTACCCTGGGGCACGTCTCTTTGTGTATTTTGAAACGTCGATCTATATTGCGTCAATTCATTTTTATTGTTAAGTCTACTAACTTCTACACATTGGCTTCTATTTGATAAGTATGTCTGTATCCAGTTATAAGCCCCGCCCCGGAAACCATAATTGTAACATTTTTCCAGTAATATCGTGTGATCGACGAGGTCGAACGCTTTCGACATATCAAAGAATACAGCTACTACAGAATTTTTCTTATCAATATTTTTGGTGACGCTCTGCAGTAATGAATATGCAGCATGTGTTGTCGATCTGCCCTTCACGAATCCGTACTGTTCCTTCGCCAAAATGTTATTTTTGTCTATAAAATTGACGATCCTATCTTTCATAATCCTCTCAAATATTTTAGAGAGACTTGGAATTAATGTAATGGGACGATAATTATTCAGGATTCTTTTGTCATCTTTTTTAAATAACGGCTTTACAATGGATTGTTTTAGTCTTTCAGGGAATAAACCTTGCTCAAGGGATTGGTTGATCAAATAACTGAGTATTGTTTTTATTTCTTTTGCAATCGATTTTAGTATGCGAGTAGATATTCCATCGATGCCTACTGCATTCGTATCACGCAAAGATTTGATTACTTTCTCAATTTCATCCTCTGTGCAGGGTGCCAGATATAAACTATTGCTGACACTACCAATACTAACAATGCTGTGTCCCCTACTCTGTTTTGAGGTTTTATTGGTAATGCTGACAAAGAAATTATTGAAAGCTTCAGCTATAGCTTGTGCGTCCTTAATGTTTGATGTATCTACTTGTATGGATTCTACACATTCTACTAGTTTAACACTATCATTTTTATCCTTGATTACATCCCAAGCAGCTTTACATTTGTTTTAGAGATAGAAGGAGTCCTAGGGAAGGACAATGCATAGTTTTTATCCTAAATCATCTCCTGAGGGGGTGAAATGAGGGGTGAAAATTTGGATAGAACCGATTTGGATGAAATTTGGTATGGAGATAGTTCAGAGTCCTGGGGAAGGACTTAACATAATTTAAGTCCAGAAATCATCTCCTAAGGGGGTGAAATGGGGTATGAAAATTTGGATGGAACCCATTTACGGTATAGCGAGTTGGAGTCTTGGGGAAGGACATAGGATAGTTTACTCCTGAAAATCATCCCATAAGGGGGTGTAATTGGGGGTGAAAATTTGTTTGTGACCCATTTTGATGAAATTTGGTTGAAAGATAGTTTGAGTCCCGGATTATGACAACGGATAGTTTTAATCCCAAAAATCATCCTCTCAGGGATAAAATAGGGGGTGAAAATTTGGATAAAACCCATTTAGATGAAATTTGGTAAATAGATAGAAGGAGTCCTAGGGAAGGACAATGCATAGTTTTTATCCCGAAAATCATTTCCTGAGGTGGTAAAATGAGGGTTGAAGATTTAGATAGAACCCATTTAGATGAAATTTGGTATAGAGAGAGGTAGAGTCCTAGGAAAGAACATAGATTTTTTTTTATTCCGGAACACATAAAAGGAGGAAATCATCCCCTAAGGGGGTGAGAAATGGTGGATGAACATTTGGATTGAACCCATTTACGGTATAGCGATAGATAAGGAAGGACATAAGATAGTTTTATCCCGAAAATCATCCCCTAAGGGGGTGTAATTGGAGGTGAAAATTTGTTTGTGACACATTTTGATAAAATTTGGTTGAACGATAGTTTGAGTCCTGGAAAAGGACATATAATAGTTTCTATTCCAGAAATCATCCCCTAAGGGGGGTCAATTGGGGGTGAAAATTTGGATGGAACCCATTTACGGTATAGCGGTAGTTGGGAGTCCTGGGGAATAGGAACATTAACATTACATAAGTAAATTGACGTTCCAAGGGTAAAGGTACCTTATGGCGGCCTTAGTTTTGAAGATGTTTTCTAAAACGGGGTAAAAAAGACGTTTGAATATGGCTATTTTGAAAACTATTAGATGTAACATATAAAATGTTTAAATTACAAGTCAGTTAATTTAATCCTACGGTTTAGTAGAAAAGGTCCTTACGGCCGTGTGATATGAAAATATGCAAAATAATACTGAAAAAAGCCTACATGCATCGATACACTTTCCTTCATACAATCCATACTAATATTACAAATGCGAAAGTAACTCTGTCTGTCTGTTACCTTTTCATGCTTAAATCGCTGAACCGATTGAGATGAAATTTGGTATAGAGATACTTTGAATTCCGGGGCCTTCCCAAAGAGTCCTTACTAAAGATAGTTTTTATCTGGGAATTCATCACCTAAGGGGGTGAAAAGGGGGGAGAAAGTTACGATATAAACGAGTTCCGCGCGGACGAAGTCGCGGGCAAAAGCTAGTATAAGTATATATATCGTCGTCTAGTACCCATAGTACAAGCTTTGCTTAGTTTGGGACTAGGTTGATTTGTGTAAGATTGTCCGCAAATATTTATTTATTTATTTATTTTATTTAAAATACTAAGAATGTTGCATTCTTAGTTATAAATTAAAGCAGTTGTATACTTATTTCTGCTTGGTGGGTTATTGCGTGTCTGGCAGTGTAATGAAAATTTAAAACGTCGGCGTCGAACTCAATATCAAACATGACACATTTTCTACAGCCAAAGACACGCCGTTGAAAGACTTTTAAAATCAAGAAGCGGCTGCATTTTTTTCGGAACTGAGGTTGAATGAAACCTTAGAGTATGATCAGTTTTGTTATAGGTAATTACAATATTTAATCGATACCTATGCTAATATTATATTTAGAGAATAAGTCTGAGATATTGTGGGTTTGTAAGATCGTATCTTGGGTAATCTCCGGAACCAAATAGCCGAATTAAAAAAATGCTTTCACTAATATATAGAATGGACTTCGTGGATAGAAATCATCATCATCATCGGCCTTATACATCTATGAAAAGATGATTTATATTTATAGTGTTCCACCACTCCATTACCTAGGGTCTCCCTCCAATGGTCTCGATCTTGGGAATGTTCTTCCCAAGTTGAGGGGTCGATCCTAAAGGCCACCATGTCCCGTTTAGCACTGTCCTTAAAACGCAACATAGGTCGCCCGACCGATCGTTTAGAGTGCGCTATTTCACTCAGGAGAGTTTTTCGTGGCAAACGAGAAGGCTCCATCCTTTGCACGTGTCCTAGCCAACGTAAGCGTCTCTGTTTCAGAACGGCAGCAATGCTAGGTAAACGCGCGACGCTAAGCACCCTCTCGTTTGTGACTCGATCCTTCCACGATTTGTTTAAAATGCGTCGAAGACAACGCATATGGAAGTTGTTCAATTTCCGTTCCTGTTTGGCATACGACGTCCAGGTTTCGGCTCCGTACAAGAGTATGGATAAGATGCATGTCTGATACACGATCATCTTTGTATTTACAGTTAGATGTTTATTTTCCCATACCCATGTACTGAGCTTCCCGAACATCATGGATGCCTTGCCGATGCGGGTGTTGATCTCAAAATCAAGTAAAAGAATATTTGAGACGGTCGATCCTAACAGAAATTGTCAACCACTTCCAGAGGCGAATCATCCAACAGTACAGTTGCGCTTCGATCTACGCCTTGAGCCATTATAACTGTCTTCTTAACATTTACCGACATAGAAAACTGCTTACACGCCGCATTGAATTTCTCTACCATACCCTGAAGCTCCTCCGACGAAATTGCAACGAAAGCAGCATCATCCGCAAACAGCAAACTGTCAACATTAAAATAGTATAGAAATAGGCTACCTATATTTTATCCCGCGGGTATGTCTGCATTCTCTCCAATACGCGTGGAACCGCGCGGGCAGCCAGTAGTGCAATAAAGTGCAAATAAGTAAATCAATATCAGACAGAATGATGTAATATGCAAGCAACATGTCTGCCCGCTTGTTAAATAGCCGGACAAATGTGGCCCACAGAGGTGTAATGTGTGCATGTGTGCGTGACTGCTGACATAAAATACGTGTAGTTGTGTGCGCCCTACGTATGTGGTCGCTAGTACGGTTTGCATCAACTGGAACGCATGCATCAGGGTGATTCAAAAGACACGGTCAGTACTAGAGATGTGCCGTTTTCAGGAAAATTCTCTTAAGTTCCCGATTTGTATGGCGACCCCGGGATAATCCCTAATCAGTACCAATCCTACAGAACTCAGTATTTTCATGTGTTTAGTTTTAAACCATGTCAGCACCAATGACGGATACTGTATCCGTACCACCCTCAACGTTAACGATGAAAAAAAATTAACATCTACCTTTTTATGCATTTATAAAGGGTTTGGAATTGATACAAAAATCATTACGATGGATGTGTGACTAATATTTTTTTAGTTTTCGGGCTAGGTTAAATCTGCGCCACGACACTCAAAAAATATTAGTCACACGTCCATCGTAATGAATGATTCTTGTATCAATTCCGAACCCTCTATAAATGCATAAAGGTAGATGTAAATTTGTTTTCATCGTTAACGTTGAGGGTGGTACGGATGCAAACGCTGCTAACAATTAGACGCCAGCGTTTTACAACTTTAGGAAAGTAAATAAATACCTATATGAAGAAACTTATTGTTAGTTAACATTTTTAGTCAGACGGTACCAGGAAACCAGAAGCGCCGGGGAGCAGTTAATCTCCGTACTCCCTGGAGCCCTAGTGGCCATCCAACGTGACACACCAGCCTGGAACGTTGGACTACAGCCCTACGGTGTTATTCATATAACTTAACATACCTCTGTTAACTACAATGTGTTTTCTGCAAATACAAACTTCGAAGTGACAGACAGGGACAAATAAATGTTAACGGCATTTTAGCTTAAATATGTTTAATGGACGTTTATGACTAGTATTCCTAGCGCTGATACCTATAAGTACTATCGGCCAACGCTACGGGTTCACACCTCTAGGGTCATTTTTCGACCGTAACGATTTGTTTCATCATCATCATCATATCAGCCGAAAGACGTCCACTGCTGGACATAGGCCTCCCCCAAAGAGTGCTAAGACTATAAAACTAATTTCGCCATTTATTTAAATTCATCCCCTAAAGGAGTTAGAAGGGGGTTCAAAGTTTGTATGGGGGAAATTATTAGAATTATTAGACGAGACCCGGGAATCATCCCCTAAGGGGCTGAAAATTTGTATGGGGCTACGATATAAACGAGTTCTACGCGGACGGAGTCGCGGGCAGAAGCTAGTAAGGTATGTAGTAACTGAAATAAATAAATAAAAATAAGAGAGTATCCGAAATAAGTCACAAAAGTACCTACGAAAATGTGAACATTTATATAACGTAGCAGTTTATGGTTATAATGCATTAACGTCCTCTTTGATATTTATTACGGATGAAGTTACGGCAAACACTAATATCACTCAATGTGCATGCGACTTTATGTGTCCGTTTGTTAACGTTTTCCAGTCCAGCTTATATGTAATAATGTAATGTTAACAAACGGACGTTACGATTTCGACGAACTAGAATTAAATGTCCTTCATTTAAACAAATCGAATAGCAAACGATACATTTGAAACTCGCCAAAGTACTGCAAAAACACTTGTTTGGTTTAATAAAAAAAGCAATCCATTTACTTTCTGTACGAACAGCATAATCCGTTGCACAAAACGGACAAACACTTAGATAAACTTACTGCCTCAACAGCACGCCACGGTGAATCGGACTTCAACTGACCTTTTTCGAAATATGACGTTTTAAACGCACTTTATCTATGGCCAGAGTGTAGCCAGTGTGACAATTAAACTCAAAGGTTTTAGGAAACTTTTTAAAAGATTACGAAATTAGCGTTAGCAAACGGACAATGTCCGGACTGCATTTTCGAAGGGACGACATTAAATTAAAATTTGTTCTTAACGAGTTTTAGGCAGTTTTTCCTGAGCAATAAATTTATCAACGTTTAAAGCGTCCAAAAATGTGTTTACTTGGTGTTGCCTCTATAGAAATAAAATGCGTAAATGTCGTTCAAAAATCGAACTGTTGGGCGGGGACAGTAGTGGACAGACAAATAAATGTACTTATAAAATGAATTTTATTTAAGAAAAAAATTAATAACTATACTTTAAATTAAATAATTAGCAAGTTTAGGAAATTCAAATAATTAGCAAGTTCAAAAAAACATACTTTTATACGGATAAAAAAATCATATCACGAGATAATCGCAAAAAATGCAAGGGGACATGACAAAATCTCGGAGTACAACTTTAAATAGAAATGCCCTGAAATGTCAGTCTCTGGGGCGACTATATGGCTGCTGAATGAAAGCCGTGTCGAAACGTCGGAGGTATTTAATATCGCGTTAGACCCGTGTAAAGTCTCATAAATATGTGTACAAAGCACGAGAATTTAAAGTGTTATTTTATTAATTTATGGTAAAGGTGGTTCGATTGCCATACAAAGCGTTATTTGACATTCGCAGGCTAACGGCGTGATATTTTAAGAAACATATGTAACAAACTTTCATCAATTGGCTTCCCATTTGCGCCAAATATCCCCTTTCCTAGAATAACTTGTATAAACTAGATTAATTTGAGAAAAATAGTTTTCCCAAAATATCACGTCCCAACCCATTTCTTAAATTAATCTAGTTTATTCTAGGAAAGGGGGAATTTGGCGCAAATGGGAAGATAATTTATGAAAGTTTGTCACATAAGTTTCTTAAAATATCACTCCGTTAGCCTGCGAATGTCAAATAACGTTTTGTATGGCAATCGACAATCGAACCACCTTAAACATTGTGTATTAGCACAAACCACATTTTTTTATCAAGTCCATATTTGCTTCGAGCCGCTGCCTACAGCTTCCATTAATCATAAAATGCAAAGAAAGAAACACATTTCGCACCGGCAATTTTTATCAATCTTCATAATTTATTTTGCCGTCCAGTAGTGTCCGATTATTTTCCAGTTCCATTTACCTTTTCCTTTCTGATGCGAAAGATGATACTTAGTTCATTTGTTTTCTTTGCTCCCTTTCTGAAAGGCAAAGTACGGGAAACTTTTTAAGGTGGTTCGATTGCCATACAAAATGTTATTTGACATTCGTAGGCTAACGGCGTGATATTTTAAGAAACTTATGTAACAAACTTTCATAAATTGGCTTCCCATCTGCGCCAAATTCCCCCTTTCCTAGAATAAACTTGTATAAACTAGATTAATTTGAGAAATTGGTTTGTCACGTGATATTTTGGGAAAACTATTTTTCTCAAATTAATCTAGTTTATACAAGTTTATTCTAGGAAAGGGGGAATTTGGCGCAAATGGGAAGCCAATTGATGAAAGTTTGTTACATAAGTTTCTTAAAATATCACGCCGTTAGCCTGCGAATGTCAAATAACGTTTTGTATGGCAATCGAACCACCTTAAGGAAGCCGTTTACTCGGTTGAGGGGTTAATTTACAGAATTTACTTATTTTTTCCTAAGTCGGTATACATTATCTCGTTAGTCGAATTTCTATGAATATCTGTTGAGTAGACATGCAATATGTTGGCTTTTATTTTATTTTGAAAAACAGAATTCACAAAAAAAAACTTTATACTTATTGAACCTGCTCAAGAAATTTCACGAGAAGCGGTTGAAAAATGTGACCTGTAGAGGAGAACAGCCGGACAGCTGGACATCCGGACATCCGGACATACGCAAGAATTATGGCCCAAGCTGAAACGGACAACTTCGTTCGCTTCGCTCGCTCGTTCAACTATGGTATTGCCTACAGAAACCACGCCTGGTGCTTGTTCCTGTTTATGACCCAAAACAATGTAACCCAAATAACGTTTGTATGGAAAATTTACGCTGTCGTTTCACCTAATACATTAATTTAATTACGCTCTCGCTACCTCCTGTGGATGCCACCCGCCACCTCCAAAGAGCTCACGCGACGTATTCCCATTAAGCACATAACGAAAGACAACCGACTGAGCATCCTATTTACATGTACCTCATAGAAAAACCGCAGAAACGGAGTGCGGCCGCAAACTACCTCGCCGCTTTTGGGTTTTAGGCGCAAGTGAAAGGAGGAAGCGAACAGCGATCAGATGAATTATAGGTGATTTCCACATGTAAAAATATAGCATGGTGTCACTTAAGTTTAGCGATTTGGAGGACTATATCGGTTACCTTGGTGCTTATGATGGGATCACGCAGAGAAATTTCCAGCATAGCCCTCTCCATTGCCTTTTGGGTGAGTTTGGTGTGGTGGACATAGGCTCCCCACAAGGTGGACTGATGATCTGGTAAACGCCGTGGAAGTCCGCTGAATGTCCTCGAGTGTCTGGACTCTACCGATTCCTCTTGATTCGGTTGATCCGCAGGAATGGGTAGTGTCTTGGCCGGTGCGCCCTGGAGACAACGGCAAGTGATAATTTAGGGAACCCTACGTTATCGCTTGCTGGTGTTACCAATAACCCGACACGGGGGGGTCGGAGGGTTCCGCCCAGGGAATCGCAAGATTCCCCAGGTGCGGCTTGAGGGAGAGGTCATTGCCGTTTGCCTCTATAATAAATAACGGACCCGGAACCCTGACAAATCCTCTGCTATCAGAGGATTCATGTTAGGCGTGGGGGCTTCGACCGTCAGGCAGTTGTGGCTGCGAGGGAGAAAACCTCTACAAAAAGTTACAAGGGGACTTGAGAGGGTGAATCCGAGGTCTATCACCCTCTCCCGGCGTAGAGGTCCTTTGGTCGGGTCAGGAAGCGTGTGGTGTCGCCCTGCACGCTTTCGACGGGAGGGGGGGCTTTTGCCTCAGTAGTGAGGGCAGCTGCGGCTGTTGCCGAGGGGCGTCGTGGTGAAATGTTCGCGATCCCATGACGCCCCTACTACACGGCAGAGAGGGCATACCTTGGTGGTTTTAGACGGCAGTCCGGGGGGTTCCCGGGAGCCCGTCATACCCATCCTAGTTCCTCGGCTAGGTGGGATGCGTAAAGGCATTTCCCTAAGTAAAAAAAAAAAAAAGGACTGGTCATTATGACACTCCTCGGGGGACACCTGTGTCCAGCAGTGGACTTCTTTCGTCTGATATGAAAATGATAATGATGAACCGTTTATTTAGTAGTAAAACCTGCTGTCACCTGTCCCTCGCACCGCACCCAAAGCCCCGTTCGCCGAATACATAATCCCATAAGTAGGTGCTCGCTAATACAAACTGCAGCCGCGCCCGCGTCGTTCCACCCTCTAATTAAACAACTTTAGTTTTAAAAGAGAGATATTTCGTAAATGCTTTTATATTCCTTCTCTACATCTACTCGTACCTCGTACTGAGCAAAAAAACGGATAAACTTTCTATGGAAATTCAATACAACGTATACCCGTTTTTTTGCACTCGAGTGTAATAATTGTACACCTATCGTTGGATTTTTGCCCGACAACGGCAGAGCCGAAAGGAAGGGTATGATTTTAGCAGTCTATGTTTTTATTTACATGTGTTCCACCGTAGCGTTCAAGGCGACGAAGGCTCGTGGTCTTCTCTCCCTTTCACTGAGCATAAGCGTGAGCGAGATGGAAGTGCGTGTTCGGAAGCGCGGATATCATGGTTTTTAATTTTAATTTTGTGTGCGTCTTAATAAATAAAAAAATAACAGCTAAGTTCCCTCAAACATGATATTGTAAATTTTTAGAACCAATTTTAATATGTTTAGCTGTTGTGCATAATTTGTTACGAATTTTGTAAGTGTAAGTATTCTATGTTCGAGATATTTTTGTATCGAGCGAAAGTCAAAAACTCAGGATTTGAATAGCTGTTGTCCCTCCAGAAAGGCCTCAAGATTGCTAATTAAGGCAGCCGTATTATAATCCAAACAAGAGCTACGACCAATTAAAAATCAGTTTTCTGAGCTCACGTCACCTTTAGATACTGAAAGAAGTTTGATGAATGAGGTATCATTCTATTCGAAATTATAGGTGAAAGCTACTTTTTGGAAGATTGAAAACATTTTTTTTCAGTTACTTTTCCGTAACCGGCTAGTCGATCACGAAACGCATTGTACGCTTTAAATAGGTAGCTTTCATCTTTCATTATATTATTTTTTACTCAACTCCATTTCAAATTAGGTACATCATAACTGGCACGGTACCATGATCTCCTTTGCCATAGCCATCTTAGGTTTGGAGACCTGTTGGCCTAACATACAGGTTTCCTTTAGTGGAGACTGCTCCACCGCACATTACAAATAACGTATTCGATTTAAGATAACTTTTCTCAATATACATACACTTTGTATAATGTTTCCGTATTTTGAACTGAACATACACACATACACATGTCTAGTAAAGCTAGCAAATAATTAATCATTCTGCTACTCGCAACGCAATACGGCATGAAACAGCCGTTTGTCATCACCACGAAGTGCTTTCCAATCCAGCTACATGTAAAACCAGTTAGCCAAAACGTTGACAACGCTATATTCGCCAAGTGATGGAATGCTCCTGTTTTTCTGCCCTACATTTACCTTTTACCTCCAGAAAGACGTATATCCTACACTTAAAGACGTCTGATAGGACTTTTTGTTAGTGTGTGATTGGAGTAATAGCTGCGCCCCCCGCAGGCGGCGAATTGACCGATTTAGTGTTAAGATATCGGGTATTACAAACAACGATGGGTGTTTTCGGAAACAGACGCCATTTTCGGAAGAAGATCTTGAGACAGTTCCTTTTGTGTAAAATGTGATCTTGAATAAAGTTTTTCTATGTCTATGTCTATGTCTATGGACAATAGAGATGAAACTGTCGGAGTACTTCCGTATTGTTGTCAGCAGACCAAACTAAATAAATCAAAGTTCTATATATCAATATCAGATTTGCTTTTGCTGATTTTAGGCACTTTTGTTAGACCTTGTAAAGAAGTTTGCACATTTACAAGAGGACTGGACTGTTATTACCTATGTACTTACTTCTACTTCAATATTTGCAACCCATTTTTAGCCACGATACTCATTGGGTAGTTACCCCTCTCAAAGGGTAGTTAGTTGAAGGCTGTACAAGAAAAGTCACCTTAAAAATGTAATGTAATGTCATAAAACACAAACATGAACCTTGCGTGTCCCCTGGGTGGTACCAAAGAGTGACAAACTCAAAAAAGGCCAAATAATGTACGCCATACGATTAAATAAAATAAAACACAGATAATGTCTGTTAATTCAAATATGCTCTGTATATAACAGCCATATAGTGAATACGAGTAAATACACGCGTTATTTAGAGGCCCTCGCTCGTACACGAAGGGAACCTTATTGTTGTCACTCCGCTGTCTGTCCGGCTGTCACGGGGCTCTAGCTCGGGAACGTTGAGTTACAGACCTGCATGGTATTTGGATATTTTGTGTACAATGCTAACCTAAAATCGGACGTTTTGTTGAAATTTCATTCATTTACTTACATGAACGAAACGATTTACATGTGATGTGAACGAAAAGGACCTTATTAAATAAAAATAAATAAATATGTGGGGACTATCTTACACAAATCGACCTAGTCCCAAACTAAGCAAAGCTAGATAGACGTACTAGACGACGGCCGTGTAGACAGTTGTTTGCAGGAAAATTTCTTACTACAGCGGTCCGTGCGTGAAGGTCGCTCTGTCGGATGGGCTTGTTCACGACCGTCTAGCAGACGCTTAAGGCCGCCAGAGCTCCGACCGGCTTTAGTCTCTAAAGTATCTGCTAAACGGTCGCCAACACGCTCCTCCGACCGAGCGAACTTGGTCCGACAGTTTCTTTGCAGCAAAATTTTATACCACAGCGGTCGGTGCCGACCAAGGTCGGTCGGTCGAAGGGGCTTGTTGGCAGCCATCTCGCAGACGTTTTACTCACCACCAGGAACACAACACCACATAGCTAAAGAGCAAGGCGTTATTATGGATGCGGTCTTCTGTTAGGTGGAGGTATCTCCGAGTTGGGCTGCTCTAAATATGAGCGAGATGACATTCATCATCATCATCGTCATATTATTTGATGGTAATGAGATTATGAATTATTATATCAGCCGAAAGACGTCCACTGCTGAACATAGGCCTACTCCAAGGAGTGCCAAAGTGGCCGGTCCTGCGCCACCCACATCCAGCAGACTCCCGCGACCTTTACCAGGTCATCAGTAAAACAGCCTCCGTAGCCCAGTGGATAGTGACTCTGCCTACGAAGCTGGAGGTCCCGGGTTCGAATCCCGGTCAGGGCACTTATTTGTGTATTTATCACGAATATTTGTTCCTGAGTTATGGATGTTATGTATGTATATAAGTATCTATTATATATATCATCGCCTAGTACCCACAACACAAGCCTTACTGAGCTTACCGTGGGCCTAGGTTGATTTGTGTAAGATTGTCCCGTAATATTTATTTATATTTATTTATTTATCAGTCCACCTTGTGGGGGGGCCTACCCACGCCGCGAGGTTACATACCGATGATTAATTGTACTTATTACAAATTTACAATTCACGAAAGTAAATTTTACATGTCTGCTGTTCAAATAGATAATAAATATTTAAATATTTAAAATAAATATTTGCGGACAATCTTACACAAATCAACCTAGTCCCAAACTAAGCAAAGCTTGTACTATGGGTACTAGACGACGATATAGATACTTATATAGAGAAATAAATACTTAAATACATAGAAAACATCCATGACTCAGCCAGATTAAGATGCCAGAAAAAATAAAATCTGTGGTATTATTTTCAACCGACTTCAAGACAGCTGGAGGTTTTTAATTCGTCGGAATCTTAAAATTGTTGTGTGACTCGAAGACGCCTGGACGGGCTTGTTTTTTTTTTGTTTGTATGGATATCAGATGGTCCTATAATAGTAATAGGATAAACCGAGGGAACATTTTAAATTTTACAGGCACTCTTGAAGCGATTTGAGTATTTTTTTATAGTCACTCTATTCTTTCTGCATGCAGTTCATGTTCAAATAGAAAGAAAATGTGGAAATGTTCATGTACTAAATTGAAGTCGGTATACACTTTGTTTTTTAAACTAAATACGCGTCGTCTTGTCTGTCAATCAGTCTAAGAGTGTAATTAAGAAGCTAATCGACTCGAAATGCCAAATGAAAACCCTCCTCAGCTGATCCGCGTAAAACAATCTCTAATTATCCCGAACTAGCGAACTTCAATAGCCTATAAAAGTTCTAGATTTTTCTTTGAATACTTGAGATGCGCTTCATTAGTTGGAAGGAGCGGGTAATCAAGCAGTTAGTCTTTTTAATTTGTTCGGCTTAGGTGAGTGATTTCGCCTACAACGTTAAAAGAGGGTAATGTTATAGTATTTTTCACAATCGTGTTATAATAGAGAGCTTTTTAGTCGAGTACCGTGTTTAGGCCACGAAGCTTGCTGAGTGGCCTAAGTAAGGTACGAGATTAAAAAGCTTGATCATAGCACTATTGTGAACAATACTTTTTGTACGAGTTCATTAAAATTAACTTTCTACGAGTCAACTGAACTAATTAAACAAACTCGATACTGTTGAAACGAAGTGCAGCCTATCGCTCGTACGCTCGTTGATATCTTAAAAGACATCAACGAGTAAACTCATTAATCAAAGCGATTCTATTGGTCCAATTCATTACAGTTCGGTAAAGCAGCCACGTGATTGGTCGAACTTATTTTAGTTCTATTTTCAATTTTTTTTCGGTTGTCTGGAGCGTATCGAAACAGTTATTTCGATTGTTTCGACAGTAACATGGACTACAACTATGAAAAGAGTGACGTTGCAGTATTCTCTATGAAATCTTAATACACAGATTTTAATCGACGAGTACAAATAACTATTTCAACACACTTGCTCGTGGGTATTAAACACGCGTGTTTTATAACATCACGACACTCGTGTCCCGTATGTACATGTGTATGTTTATATCCCGATTAAGACACGTTGGCACCTTGCAGCAAGGTGTAGGACTCGGCGCATTCTTAAATTGACCGGGTTATACAGGTTTGTTTTTAATTCTTGGCAAATGGAGTCTTACTCGACTAAACCAATTAAACCCTTGTGAATTAATTGATTATTTCTTCTTGGATATGATATAGAAACGTTTCATTTAGTAAAACTATTTACTTTTGATAACATTTTACATGAATTTATATTGAATACGAAAATATTTATTTTATTTTGTATTGGCTGTTTAGAGATTTCATCTAAGCCTCGCTGGGGGCGCACTGCGCGAACTTCACGAAAAAAAAATAGTTGCGTGCCATTATAAGTAATTTCACAAATATTTGTAAACATTGATAATGCGTGTTTGGTTATTATTAAAAATGTTGACTCGTGGTGAATAGAAAAGTGATAAATAGAATTGACGCCACTGTACATTCTTGGAGATGTACAAATGTATGTGAGTAAAAACCTGTTGTCATCAATAACTAAAGGAAACAACTTAGGAGCCTTTTTTCCTCGCAAATGTGTTGAAAAACGTCGTATGACACGCGTGAGCTTTGATAATTACATCCTCGGCTCTATTATCACGCTCACCTGCGGTTTGCGTGACAATTCCACCTCTGATGTAATGATAGGCATAGCTCACTTGTATCACAATGTACTATTTTAACACAGTTTGTATTATGGCACTTATTACGGTGCCTTTAGGCTCATAATCTGGGATAGCCAACTCCAAACTACGTATGTATGGAGAGACGGGCGTCCTGGCGAACCTTAATTATCCAGGAAATAAACCACGCATGTTTTATAATGTTACCGCACTCTTGTTTAATATTTTTACGTCATACCTGGCCATAAAGCAATAATTACCTTACACTACGCGTGAGTAAAATCCCATTTCCTGGCCAGTGAGGGATGAAAAGCCTCAGATCGCATATTTATCTCCCTTGCCTTCGGCTCGGGCGTCAAATACCTGCGATCTAAGACATTCTTTATTTTACCGCCCCTAGGTAAGTAATGTACGAATCCCGATTATGATATAAGTATATGTATGTGGGAAGTGCAATTTAAAGTTAGCCGGGTTGTACACTTTCTTTCAATCGTAGCAATGCACAATACGTGAGAAATAACATGTTACCGTCAACGACTAAAGAAAAGTATTAAGCAGCCAAAACTGGGTTTATCGTATGGAATGCATTTTTTCCTCTCAAGTGTGTTGAAAAACGTCGTATGAAACGCGTGAGCTTTGATCATTACACTCTCGGCTCTCTTATCGAACGGCAGAATTATGTAAGTACGAGTTTATTAATGTTTCCCCACAAGGTGGACCGCTGGATGCGGGTGGCGCAGGACCGGTAATTTTGGCGCTCTTTGGGGGAGGCATATGTTCAGCAGTGGACGTGTTTCGGCTGATATGATGATGATGATGATGATAAATGATTAGCTACGCGTGTTCACATATTGTTTATAACTTTTGCATGTAACGACTGAGATGGTAAGCAAAACACCTCATTTGTTATGTATTCCCCATGCTATTTCCTGTCATAACGAGTTTACATCACGGTTGTTCCATTTGACATCCTAACGACTGTTTTACATCCTGAAGGGCGATAATTCCCAGTTTTGCGGACAGTTTATGGGTTATTTTATTACTAACACGGCTTTTTACTCCCTTCATCAGTGTCCATCCATGGGGCCTACTTTATTGAACGACTGACAATGGAACTTGAATTAACAGTGTATTGTTTTGCCGGTGGTAGTGCAAACATTAATGTTATTTTGGGTAATGGGAAGATAGCGTAGACGCATTATTTGGAAAAGGCACCTTCACAATGTTTTTTGTTTGAGTTTGAAATAGAATTTATCTATACAAATATCATAAACCCTCCATGATGCGTTCAAGAACCGCACATTATGGCCACCATAAAAATAGACTGTTTTGTTAGAACAAATTTCTTATCTGTCAAAATGTTATTATTGCTAAATAATAACATCGATTTCGATTATATTATTTCATTCAAATTTCGAACATCTCTGAAATCAGAGAAATTTGATTTGACCTCTATTCTAATATCAGTCGAGATGACGTTTAGTTCGAAATTAATGGTCAATTTGCATACAATTTTGACAAATGTCGCACGTAAGTAAGATATCGAACGGTATGACAGTTGGATCCGACTCTAATTTGTCTCTGAATTAAGAAAAAGCTATGACAGATGCCAGAAAACAACGCCGCAATGCCGGTCATAATATGCGGCTCCTGAATGCATCGTGGAGGCTTATGATACGTATGTAGGTAGATAAAGTAGTGTTTGTAACTGTACATAATTAGGCATTAAGACACTCGTGTGATGTTATTATGAAACTCGCCTTCGGCTCGTTTCATAAACCCACGCTCGTACTTAATGCCTTTCATTATATACAGTCACATAAACTACTATTACTGCATCTCGGCCATTATCAACAACATTAACAACATCAGTAATATTCGTTACACACTCTTCAATGTAGGGAACATTGAAGTCTTCAATGTTCCCTTGTTCTTTCACGTTAGATCAGCGCGTGTGGAAGTGACCTTTAGCCATTAATATTAGGGCTGCACTCTGTCTGTCTCTCCGTCAGTGATCTGTCACAGGACTTAGTATCGTAGCACGTAGACACAAAATTAGTTTTTACACATTGTATTACAATGTCCGCCATAATAATAAATAATGAAAATATAATTTACTTTAAAAACAAAGTTTTAACCGACTCCAATTCAGTACTTCGCCAAGCCACATGAACATTTCCACATTTATTTTCCAATTTACCACATGAACTGATTTCCGAGAGCAAATACGTTGATTATTAGAGAAAATAACCAAATCGCTGTATGTGGGCCGATAATATTTGAGGACTTCCGTCAATTCCTCAGGGATCTCAAATCACCTTTGGCACTTCTTTGTTTGTTATTTCAACGGAATGATATCAGAATCGGTGACGTACTTTTATAGTTTGAAGTAAGTACATCATTGACAAGTTCCACAAGCCATCTGTGGTCTTCATCATCACTTCCACCTCACCAAATTTATGATTGCCGGATGTAAATACACGAGTTATAATAGAAAACTCCGAAATTACTACACGCGTGCCTTATATAGGTATTTGAGGAGTCCCCTCAATTCCTCATGGGTCCCATCATTCAACTGAACAATGGGACCAACTTGGAAGCATATACATTCAATTAAAAAAAGAATGGTACACATTAAAAAAATTAAAAAAAAATACAACCGAATTTTTGAAGTCAGTTAAAAATAAATGAATAGCGGCTCCCGAAATGAGATGAATCAGAGGTTATAATACGTTTCTGCTACGGAACTCTTTTTAATTTTAAATTTTTCATCTTAAATCACTTTTCAAGTATTCAGTATGCTTCATCATCACCATAGTATTCGAAATAGGTAGTAAGGTTTGTAAACCTCCCAGTGCTTGGCATTGGCCCAATACCTGACAGTTTCACCTAAGATACGAGGTTTCAAGTAGGTATTAGACATTAAAACATTTGAGACCAAGCAACGTTACAGCGGCACGTGTGCTACGCGGTATCCCCTTGGATCGCATAATGGTTTATAGACTAATGCAGTTTCGCATAATTGGTTTGGCATAATTGTTTGTGGCATAATAGTACTTTCGCATACTAATATTTTGGCCTACTGTTTTTCTGGCATACTGCGCTATTAGCATAATTTTAGCTAGACTATAATTTGTATTGGCCGAATATACATTAGGCATACTATTGTTTGGGCTAATAATTATTTGGTAATCTATCATTATCCATAATTTCAGTTGTCTAAATGAATGAAACTGGTCAAAATACCTAAAATGATATTATTAGTTTTTCCACTCTTTTATAATAAAAATAACCTCGAAGACGAAAGCGGGAGCAAAGCTCCCGCTTCCGTCTTCTAACCTATCCGCGATCCGAGTCGGTTTTGCCAAAAAAAATATTTGATGCCCACCCTTTGAACAGGGGCTTAGTGGCAAAACTGACTCGGATCGCGGATAGGTTAGAAGACGGAAGGTTATTTTTTTATAAAATAGCGGAAATACCTTTTCTTAAAACTTACTACTAATGACAATTAGGCAATTTACTACTAAGAAAACCATAGGCTAAAATCACAAAATTCTAAATTGTGATACGTACCCCTTTTAATAGGATAATAGCGTTATATTTTGATATGATGTCAATTGATTATTATGGGTATTCATGTTTATGCTTTTTGTTATTAGTTTTAATGAGGGTTATGCTTTCTGTATTTATGCTTTTTAATGTTATGCGTAAAAAAATATGCGAAATGTGACTTATGCATATCCATTCCAGTATTTATGCGTAACCATATTAGTATTCATGATTTTATGCCTGTCAATAGTAAACCGTGCTACGCCGTAGCGCGTAGTAGCATTTTTCCGCTTTGCAGCAGATATCGGTCATAACGGCATGACTCAGCGAAGGGAAGCTATACGAACTCCGAATCTCGAACTTCGTATATCTCCGTCTCTGTCGCTCGAGTACCATAAACCATGAGTGTGATAGAGACGGGGATATACGAAGTTCGAGATTCGAAGTTCGTGGTTATAGCTCAGATCAGATGTGAGTCTTCATTCAGTCTTGAATGGGCTAAGGTGTCAAATGGACGTGTACCTTAGTTTAAGTAAGTAAGTAAGTAATTTATTTTGTGAAACATAGGTACATACATTGTAGATCTTAAATTAGGTTGAGAGTCCTCTATGTTCTACCTTGCGGCGTACAAAAAAATAAAACAGGAAAACAATTACAATAATAAATGGCACATGTGTTCTTATATTAAATACCTATATATGTCAAACAGATTTAAACATATAAATTAGCAGCGTAACTGCTTTATACAAAATCAATAGTAAGTAGATGTCATACATAATTAAGAACAAAAATAAAAATAAGGAATGTCACGATTACAGATTTAGAAAAAAAAAAAAAAATCAATATATAATAATAATTACAGTTCACAATGTCAAGAGAATTCTATTTTAAACATGACAATAAATTGAAATTATATAAACATGCAATTAGATTTGGTCATTAAAGAATTCATCTAGCGTGTAATAAGCTCTTTCGACCAGTTTGTTTTTCAGGTCCTTCTTAAATATGTGAAGATCTTGACATTTAAGAGCATCTGGTAAAAAGTTATAAATTTTAGTTGCCATTCCCAATATACTTTTTCTTAGTAATGCAGTTTTGCCAGGGGCCACATTTATTTTATATTTATGCCGAATCGATCTTCCGCTTGCGCAGGAGCTTTCTATTGGAAATAGAACCGGATTTGATTTAACAAAGACTGACACTTCAAAGATGTACAGGCTTGTTAAAGTCAGTATGCCTAGTGTTTTAAAATGGGGTTTACATGATTCAATTTGTTTAATATTGCACATTGCCCTTATACACTTTTTCTGCGCTATAAAAATTCTTTGAATTGAGTTTTGTACAGAATTACCCCAAAATATTATGCCGTATCGTAAAATTGACTCCACATATCCGTAATAAGCTAGTAACGCTGTTTTTTGATTAGATATTGTTGAAACTTTTCGTAAGGCAAATACAAAGTTATTTACTCTAGTGGATAAAGAGTCAATATGTGGTTTCCAGCTTATGTTTTTATCAATATCAATACCTAAGAATTTCGCTACATCAGTCTGTTCTATACGTTGATCCTTACATTGTATGTCAAGATTTATAGAGCGTGATTTAGATTGATGAAATTGCATTATCTTTGTCTTGTCAATATTAATATTTAATTTATTTAGGTCCAGCCAGTCAATTATAGTCGCAAGAGTATTATTAATGTCCGCTTCATAATTTTTAAGGTCATTTGATTGAATTAAAACGGTACTGTCGTCTGCAAACAATATCATAGGATGGGTTGTACATTTTGGCATATCATTAATATAAATTAAGAATAATAAAGGCCCCAAAATACTACCTTGAGGAACTCCGCGCATCAGTAGCCTTGGTTCTGAGTAATATGATGTTTCCTGCATCGACTTAGAGCAGATTACCTTGATCTCCGTATATTGTGTTCTATTTTTTAAGTACGACTTTATTAAATCTAGACAATTTCCTCTAATACCACAGCGTTCTAATTTATGTAATAGTCTATTATGGTCGACACAGTCGAAGGCCTTCGACATGTCCATATATATTGCTGAGATGGGTATCCTTGCGTCTACACTCAAAATAACTGTTTTTATTAGGTCGTAAATTGCGAGGGTGGTTGACTTATTTTTACGAAATCCATTTTTTTCGTTAATAAAAATCTTTTGACTTTCTAAGACTGGTTTTGAGTGTACCCTAAATCAATACTTGCAAATGTCTGTCTCGTGATTTCACAAAAGCCCGTCTAGACGGCAGTCTTTGAGCGGTGTTTAAGCCAGACATTAAGGTGCCGCGTTAGAAAATGTCCAGGAGAGTGTTAAGCGAGTTTTAGCTTTCATGTTGAAAGGGAATGAGTGATGCAGCGGTCGTTGCTTTTTGGAATAATGCGAAATTAACAAAAGTTTGATGTAGTCAGCTGCAGAGAATCATAACCCCTCTTGCATTGAAGTGTGTTACAGACACACACACACACAGTTTTCCGGGAATCAGTCATTCCTTAAAGGTCGTCAGAGCTGCCCAAGGATGCGCTGTGTTGAGAGCTGTGGACCTGTATTTGTATGTTTCTATCGACGACGAACCCTCAAATCAATAAAGGGTTGTCAACGCGCTGGTGACTTAACACATTCACGGCCACGCTAATCTCGTAGCGCTACGCCGTAGTCCGTAGCAGGTTTAACCTCGTATGTAGCGCAAAGCGCTTTGCCGCATATGTGTCGTCGTGGGCACTGAATGGGTTAAGGATGACTCACGCTAGAACGGGCCGTGTGCGGCCCGGGCCGTTCTAAGAAAAACGTCGGCTTTTTTGCGCGGCTGAGCCACGGCCGAGGTTCGGCAGCGGCTCGGTGTCGGCACGGCCCGGACATGGCTCGGCTGGGCTTGGGTATGGCCCGTTCTAGCGTGAGTTCCTTACTAAGGAGGCACACGTGTTAGATTATTATGTAATATAGCACATAAGCTTACCAGTAATTTAAGTTAAGACGCGAATTAACCTTCTTTATTGATTAGTTTGTCACTTTTCTGTGTCACCAGACTATTGGATACTGATTTGACACTTCAATGAAAATATGTCGGGTAAGTGTATAATCGTTGACTTACTAATAATATTGCCAATGCTAAAATTAAAATAAATATCAGTATGTAATTTTCATGGTGCCTATTTATAATGGTTTTAATATGTTTGTGTATATTTTAAATGAATACTAGTAAGAATTTATTGATCAAGTGATTGAAATGACTGACTAAACTATCCATGACGTCACGTGTTTATCGAACAGAGGTGGCGTGGTCGAACACCTAGAATCAGGTATAAAAGGGTTCGACCGGCCGATTCTGATTCATTATTGTCACTGCTGTTCCATGGTGAACATCTCCTGGGAATTCCAGTCAGTTAAGTAACCCTTGGTATTAATTATGTACTTTGTGATATTGCTGTGTATTTCAACTCCATTATATGCTTGAATTATTATTGATGCTTTGATTATTAGATACGTTATAAGTGAATTAATTAACTTATGGATAATTTAATGATAAATAAATGAATACTTATGGTTTGAAGGTTTTTACTGGTATTTTGGCCAATAAAAGAGTTGTTACAATAATTCTATGATTTTTATTATAACAAATACTTTATATTTCCCTTGCCTAATCAACATAGTAGTAACGAATTGTCTAAATCGGGTACAGGGTACACGAATAAAGGGGTAAGTAAGTAAATACTACAATGTTTCAGCTTTTTATTCTCAATCCATACACGTGGTAATAAATATTACAAATAATATGTTGATATCATAATTACTATAATTCGCTTTTATTTACATTTCTGTCACACGCGTCTACAGACACGGTATACCTGCTTATCATGATACAGTTCGTTAGCTTATTTGCCGTCGTGGTAGAGTAGAGGACTGGGGTTCGAAGTTTGTACATGTAATTAACGAGTTTCAGGCAGGTAAAGTCGCAGGCAAAACCTTGTTACTTTCGTAAAACTTAGCCCTTATATTCCATGCACCGCTCCACGTTCTAAGTGAAAAGTTTCCGTAAACTTAAAACAAACAGACTTCATAAGGACACGCCAAGCCGGCGGCTAAACCTATATGTGTGACGTCATTATGTACCAGACACCTCGCCGGTCACAGGTTTCAGCTTACGTATACCACTATAACAAAACACCTAGGATACACCGTATCACAACGTGGTAAAGTCTGTTTTTGTGTGGCTAGATGTTGTGGCATGTTGGTTGGTTTAGCGATAATCCAGGTAGCCAGGGTTGTCGCAGTTTATTAAATTTAATTAAAGTGGGTGAAATACAGGCCAATTTTGGGCAAATATATGCAAGTGGGATATAAGGAGTGATACTGGGGCTAGTAAATATTGTTATCTTGTTTCAACTTATGGTTTAATTAAATATGCGAGCAGATAAATTAGGAAAATATTCTGTCAAAGTATTTATACTTATACAGTCGCCCTCACATACATCGGTAGACTATAGGTGTTCAAAAATATCGGCACATATACCCTAATGCCTTGAAAATAGAGGTGTGTTCCGATGTTTGTGACGTGTTTGTTTGCTCCGATATATGTGATGGCGACTGTACTAGCTGCTCGGGCGGCTTCGCCTGCGTATTACAAAGATCCCAAGCAAACCCGCGGGATAAAAAATAACCTATAACCATCCAGAAACTTCATTCTACACGCAGGTGAAAGAATTTTTGAAATCGGATAAGCGGTTCCGGAGATTACCCATTACATACAAACTTACATTTTACAAAGCAGACTTTTCCTTGTCATAATATTAATATGGAAGAGTTAATTTCACCTGGTCTGTGGAAAAAAATCACTAAGGTAGCAGGTACTACTACTAACTTGTTAGATCTGAGGGTAATCACGTAACGTTCCGAACGCGATAAAATTGACACTTAAATAGTACCGACGCGCGTTCGGAACATTACGTGATGATTACCCCTCTCAGGGCCCTCTGCTGGTGCAACCAGAAGGAAGCTTAAAAAGTGTAACTAAGCAAACCTAGTCGGCATTGCACTTCGTCTCTAGCTAGATTCATCATCCTCCTAGCGTTATTCCCGGTTGTGCCCTAAAGGAGCCCGGGGTCCGCTTTGACACCTAATCCCAAGATTTGGCATATAGGCACTAGTTTCCTTCCTAGTAGACCTTCCAACCTAGAGGGAAAACTAGACCTTATTGGGATTAGACTGGTTTCCTCACGATGATTTCCTTCACCGAAAAGCTAACGGTAAATATTTCGTACGTACCTAAGTTCCGAAAAACTCATTGGTACGAGCTGGGATTTGAACCCACGACCGCCGCTTGACAGCCGCATGTCTAAACCACCAGGCTACCGTAGCTTCTCTAGCTAGATTAAGAAACAAAAAATAGATCATCATATTGATTGATATTTGATATTAAATAAATAAATATTTGCGGACAATCTTACACAAATCAACCTAGTCCCAAACTAAGCAAAGCGTGATATTGAAGGCCATTGGGCCTTTAAGTCCATTACAGACTATACAAGCAGTGTCAAGCAGAGGCAACGTCTTCCATGGTTGTGTAAGCCAATGCGGGAGCGGCATACACCACAAAGCGATAATGTTGGTATTAATAGAGTTACAATTTTAAAAGTTTAGACGAAAACATAGGTCAAACGGCCAGTCGTTATTCGTCAAGTGCCTCGTGTTGCCTGTTTAGAATTGTAAAATTGTAACTACTTAATAGCTTCGTGAAACGAGCCACTGCTGACCTACTGGAGTTTTTATTAATTATTATTTACATTTAAAGGATTCATCAAAGACGGTAACGCACTGACAGCGGTGACGGAGCATTACAACCGGTGCCGCTCCGCC
The DNA here is from genome assembly GCA_963854355.1 of Epinotia brunnichana. Taxonomy (NCBI): domain Eukaryota; kingdom Metazoa; phylum Arthropoda; class Insecta; order Lepidoptera; family Tortricidae; genus Epinotia; species Epinotia brunnichana. The sequence goes on along the minus strand of OY977950.1, from coordinate 26,147,390 downwards.
GCCGCTGTCAGTGCGTCTCGGCCTTAAGGGCGTGCATTGGAAAATAGCGCGTTCTTTGAAATACCGTTCTGACCAAATTATCAAACAATAAAAACAGATTTTCAGATATGTGATTGTTGACTATATGCTTGTTTATCTGATTTAACCGAAACATGATTGCTTAAGATTTCCTCGATAGAAAAAAAATCCAAAGTTGGGTCTTTATTTTTTCTTTTTTACATCAGCCTACTCAGGCAATACATTATTAATCGACACAAATAAGTTTAGATGGTGATGGTGATGTGTTACCTCTTCTAAAATGTAACTTAATGAAATATGAATCAAACTTAACTGAAGTTAGGTATTTATCAAAATTTGTCCAAAACAGCCATTCCCGAAGAGTGCTGCATCTCGTTTTCTCGCGTGCGGATGAGATAAGTGTGTCTCATTTTCGAGGGCGTGGTTTACCCGAATCGAAGCATCCCCTTGACACTTTCACTGCCAGGTCCCCGGCTAGCGGGCGTCTACGCCGTAGTCACTGTCCGCTAAATACGAGGAAACCCACGGGATAAGCTAGGAGCGTAGCGCATAGTGAGCAAGTTCTTGGCAGTGAATGTGTTAACGTATCCTTTAACATCAATTGGATCAACAAATGACTTACAGAAATTCGTACAACATTAATCATCGTACAAAATGCGACAGCCCTAAGTTGTTGTCATTACATTAAAAAGCTAGTGACTCAACAAGTCTGCCGGCACATAATACAAAGTTCGCCGCACTGTCTTGTGTGCTGGGCTGTTATTATTTACGCGCACATGCGCCTCACTCCACCCATCACGCCTAACGTAACCAGACCTCTACCTACACTTAGTTACTACGAATCGCGGCGTCAAGATATATTAGTGGGTGAGCGTTGAGGTGAACTTAAAACAAGTTACATAATAGACAGTGCACCATGCATACAACGTTATATTCTATAACTTGTTTTAAGCTCACCTCAACGCTCACCCACAATTATACCTTAACACCGCGATGCGTAGTAATTAAGCGGAGGTAGAGGTCTAGTTTCTTAACCGGTGAACGGCGGAGTGAACCGCATTAACGCGTAGCGAATAACAGCCCTGCAGACGGGTTCGCCGAAAACCACCAGGCGCGGGGATTATACAGAATTATGTGCTTGAGAACAGGTGAGAATATTGGGGAAATGCTAGAGTTATTTTATAATGAAGACTTTACTCGAGATATTGCAACACTAACATGATGTAATATACAGGGTGTGGCCTGTAATAGGAGCAAATATTCAAAAGGACGCTTCCTTAGAGCATTTGCAGTAACCCCTTGTTCATTTAATAACCCTCCTCTCCTTCGGCAGTCGGGTAAAAAGAAAATTGATTCGGAGAAATGTTGGTCTAAAGTTATGACCTCCAAGTAATGTATCTTGGCACCACGACATAGCACATCAGTCAATGCAGATTAAGAGGTAACATCATGTAATGAGTCAGAATAGTTTTTGCATTTTTGTTCTCAAACGATATTTTTGTGATTTTTTTTTCTTTTTTTTTTTATAAAAAGTTACTGATACACTCCTGAAGAGTAAAAAAATACAAGTAAACTTATTTTAAAGAATTTTTTTTCGTGTAAAACCACTTGGAAAGAATTTTTCGCAAGCTTAATCTACGGTTAAATGTTTTGCTCCTATTACAGGCCACACCCTTTATTATGATTTTAAACATGCGTTTTTCACATGTTTTTCATGTCTGGTCGTATTGGAGGATTATTTTACACAGATCGACCTAGTCCCAAACCAAGTAAAGGACCGCTGCAAAAAGTCGCCGTCTGTTTTAGTTTAGATGACGAAAAGTACTTAAGGTGGTTCGATTGCCATACAAAGCGTTATTTGACATTCGCAGGCTAACGGCGTGATATTTTAAGAAACTTATGTACCAAACTTTCATCAATTGGCTTCCCATTTGCGCCAAATTCCCCCTTTCCTAGAATAAACTTGTATAAACTAGATTAATTTGAGAAAAATAGTTTTCCCAAAATATCACGTGACAAACCAATTTCTCAAATTAATCTAGTTTATGTAAGTTTATTCTAGGAAAGGGGGAATTTGGCGCAAATGGGAAGCCAATTTATGAAAGTTTGTTACATAAGTTTCTTAAAATATCACGCCGTTAGCCTGCGAATGTCAAATAACGTTTTGTATGGCAATCGAACCCCCTTAAAACCAACCATTACCGACATCTATTGTTTAATTGTTGTCTTCAAGTAGGGTTGTAAAACAATTACCTACGCAAGTGTACCCAAAGCTTACTGTGAACAAACAATAGCGACTACAGTACACTTGCCACATTTCGGTCAGTTTTATTTTCCTGTCATATTTAGCATCAAGGAGTTATGAAATCTCACGTTAAGTGCATTTTCGTCATTTTAACTAAAACAAACTATAACCGCTTAATATCCTAAACTGTTACAAAACCCACTATCCATCATTAAATGTACAAGTTAAAACTTGCCTGTTTAATATTTCACCTGTAAATAATGAAAATATTGGAATATTCAATCTCTCCTTTACTCATAGCCTCTATGCCTCACGTTCTTTATACATCCTCGGACGTAAGGACTCCCTTTGAGTCTCAACTTCGTTAACTTCTTGTCTCCTGGTACGACATGATTTTTTGCCGCCAGCCTGCGAACGCTTAAGGACTTTTAAAGATTTGCTTACTCGGCGTTTGAGGTTGGATTTTGTGGGCGATTTAAATCTGAATTTTAAGGGAGTTTTACGTTGGTCTTTTTCTGTCTGAGGTAGCCAAAGCATTTCTTTAGGAATACATCAGAAATGGGTGCTTTTCAATATTACCAACGTTAATGAAAATTCTATTGAATTCTGCATAAATAAGTATCAACAATTTGTCTAGGAAGTCAATCGAGACACTCTGGGGTGATATTTTTGAAGTGGATACTTCTTTACTCGCGTTCTTATAATTTCTTATAATACCCCTATACGGTACAGTTCAAAATGTATCACTTGACTTCCGGAATAACTTTTTGTAGAGAAGCCTAATCTGATTTCAAATAATTGTTTGTTACATGTTTTAATCCTTCTTTATTTGCCATTAGTTGTTAATCACAAAATGTTATTTAGTTTATGTGGCGGACATGAAAATAATGCTGAATGTTTTCAATGTATCGCGTGTCAAATGAGCTACGTCAGTCAATGTTGCCATATATACCTACCAATGTAGCTGTACTTATACAGATTTTAGTGAATTAATTCAGATATATTAGGGTTCCATAGCCAATAAAGAAGTATCCACTTAAACTTAATTAACGGTTGTATCTCCGACACAACCCGCTTCTTTTTTAACCGTGATGGCAAACGTATACGGTTTTACGTTAACACCGTAGCTCAAGGAAAGGTTGCCAAACCTTGTGCGTTACTGACTGAATAGGTACAGTTTAAAAAATCAGTTTTTACCAGCACGTTCGCATAATTCCTATGATAATTCAAGTGAACGCAGCGAAAGCAACCAAACGATTCACAACCTGTCTTATCCCTCACCATTGGTTCTTAGTCAAGATTGACTCATGGATTGCTAGCAACTGCTCGTAATCAGAGGTCAGGCTTACTTAGTCAGTCGCTTGTCGGAGTTTTGTGAATACCTGTAGAACTCTAAGCTGAGTACGTTCGGCCGTTTGCAACGCCCATTGCCCAAAAATGAGGGAAGCCCATTTTCACCCGAATATCGGGAGTGTTTTGGGTAAAGTACCCGGGGCACTTTTTCGAAAATATTTTTTTATGAAAACAGCTGTGAGCCAGTAATATCCAAGCGAGTCAATTTAGATACTCTTCAAAAAAGATGAAACTATTTCCTCCTACAATTTTTTAAAATGCAACTTCTAACTAAGAGCCTTGATCAGGAGACATAGCTTTTATATTAGGTATATTCCTGAACAATTGAGCTTCTTTCGGGTATTTACTGAATTGGTTTTGGATCAGAAGTTTGATACAGAGCTCCGCAACGACGCTTAATTTCATTGAATACTATTTTCTTGTTGTATGAGAAAAACATTGATCATCTTAGTTTAGAAATAATCTAAGTTTATTTTTTTATTTTGTTTAATATAAGTACCGACGAGTATGTATGAGAAATGTTATGAAAGTGAGTGAAGCGAATGTGGTTTGTCAGGATCGTAGCAAATGGAGATTCCTTTCCCCTCTGGGAAAGAGGCGTGATTATGTATCTATGTATGTATGTATGTTAATATAAGTTGGTGGTAGTAATATTTCGTATAGATCAGTGTGCTCATATATCTCCCCATATCCAAGAATGTGCTTCCGTCAGTATTTTTTATTCGGGCACAGAGCGGTTAGTAAACGTGATCTGATTACCCAGCAGTTCGCGCAAACAATTTTATGGCAACATTTATGACCGTATACTCAAGGCCTGATACGAAGCCTTCATTCCAACCTATAAATTATAATCGAAAAGAGGCCTCTCGAATAGCCAAAAACGTGGAAATTATTGCGATACCCCCGCCACCCTGACAGTGTTGCCCCGCTATATTTTATTTATATATTTTACGAGTGTTGCCTGCCATAAAAAAAGTTTTAGTGAGTGTTGTAAAAGTAAAGGTCCTTTTTTGGAGCATTGCGCTGATAGGTCCGGGATGGAGTGTTTTATTAAATCAAGCGATTGTGGCTCGTAAAAAATCGGTAAGTTTCGGTTTTCCCCATTATAAATCATTGGGGACGGGGAAATAAAAAAATAAAGGTATTTTTTCCGGTCTGATTTTCCTCTGTGGAATAAAAAGCTTAATTATTATAGGTGCCCTTAATGAGGATAACGGTCATCGCAACATAGTTAAATAAAATAAGGCTATAATTTGAAGAATAAATGTGGCAAAACTTGTATTAAATCTTAATATAGCCGGTATTGATTTTTAATTATGCAAAAATCTGCTATTTTTTTATGCAACATACAACCTATTTACTAGCTTGTGACTTTAATTATTGTAGGTTTTTATAGTAACTTTATTTTAATCCTGTATACTGTAGACATGAGACTTTCCTATTACAATTTTTCTAAATTATTTAAACTACGCTTGCATTCTGAAGCTTCCAGCCTACTGCTATGTTTACTACTAGTAATAGACTCGGGTTGTTTTTTTTTCCTAAGGAACGATGCTTTTGGTTTCAATTTATCAATGGCTAGAAAAGCATTAAATATATATAGAGCATTAAATGCAGAGCTATAAGCCTAATCCTTGGCAAATATTTGACGGCAAATCCTAATTAATGTGGCTTCAAAGGACTTCTGTGTGCACAAGTTTCATTAAGCCCTCTCGCAGACTAGAGCGGCCTGCGGTGGCGGTCAGTAGGTCAATCACGTAACGCATTGTACGCGCGTCTGACAGTAAAATCACAATCTAACTGTAATTTTTCCATATAAAATTGACATTTAGACCTTACAGACGCGCGTAAGAAAAGTTACGTGATCGACCCACAGTAGTAAATTTGATTAATGTCAAATTTACTATTGATCGCCACCGTAGGCCGTGTGTTTCAGGCTTAAATTACTTTGACATTTACTATTCCTTGACATAATCGTAAAATACCTGTAACATGTTGAATCTCCAGTAAGTACGTCCAGTCTTATTTACGGAATACTTACCGGTTTGCAAGGTCAGATGGCAGTCACTTTCGTAAAAATTAGTGCCTACGCCAAATCTTGGGATTAGATGTCAAAGCGGAGCCCGGACGCCTTGATGGCACAACCGGGAATAACGCTAGGTGGAGAATGTTGAATCTCCAGTGAAAATTGTCGACCCAATAAAATACCTACGCGCCCATAAATACCCCTAACGCGCATCACCAATCCGAATTGCCAAATTAATTTTCGAACGCCGGATTCCATTTTCAAATCGACGCACGCCGTATTTTTTTAATGGCCACCTTTTTAATTTGGGTGTTTTCACAATCCTCAACCCTGCCTAATGACCGAAGCTACGGCGTCCAATATGAGTTTCGTGAACGCAAAACACCTATGAATAAGCATGATTTACGAGGTTATAAATTTTCAAACCGGGACTTTGAACGGAGTGCTTCTCACGCCATATTTCAAAATAATGTCCTCGTGTTTAGGCTTTGAATGCTTGGATGTCGACGTATACACATATTGCAGTCGAGTTTTTTTATTAATTTTTTTAAGACGCACCCTTCTGTAATTTTGGAATTAGAATGAAATAAACTGTTTAGGTATGCCCATGTGTTCACGAGGGCGGGTGTTTGTTTATGGTTTTATCGGAGGGTCATGAAACCGGATGGGTTCCGAAGGGTTTTCATCGGGCTGATAATGCCATGAAGGAAGCGTAGTGTAACGGTTTCTTTATAAACTCTAATGAACGTAATGTAAACATTGATCGTTTTCAATCGGAATTCTAAATATAGTTTGAGAAGTAAGTATAATTTAATTTCAAGCGCTCGGAACATGTAAATTTAAATTCTGTATGAAGATACAGAAATAAATGTTTTACGCACACAATAGGTGTGATAAGCTACCTAAAAGCTAGAATTCCTGCCTAAGTGTAAGGCCTGAGTGGGCGCTCGAGTCGGGCGTGCGGCGGAGCGGGGCGTGCGGCGTGCATGTTAAACAAATGAGGCTCATACTGGTGTCCTGAGTAGACGCTGCACAAATTGAATGCACGCTCGCCCGCCCCGCTGCACGCCCCGCCGAACGCTCCGCTCCGAGCGTCCACTCAGGCCTTAGACTAAGTGTACACTAGTCCTCATGCAAGCGATGCCAAAGAAGATTTATTTACGTATGTAAATTTCATATTCTTTTTAAACTAGTTTCGTCTTCTGGCAGCTGGGCTTGCAGGGAATGTGTTTATCTCTAGGGATTTTCTCCGGGTTTCAGATTATTTCCTTGCCAAATGAAACCAAAATATTGCTTCTAGCAGCTCTAGTCTGTTTACACATCAAGATATACAGACGAAAATATTGAAAAAAAAACATAGATTTTGCATGTTTAACCCTATTGACGCGTAATAATGGGGAACTTGCATGGGACTTCAATTTCGAATAAATTGCACTCAATCGATGCGGATATACGTAGAGATATAATAAAAAAAATATATATAAAAACACGATTGTAAGTACTAATAGTTTTATCTCACGTTAAAATGACGAAAAAAATAATTTATTTTTTTCTATAATATCAGTTACACAGAATATTGAATTACAAATGATATTTTGTATGACAAATATAGACTTAAACGCAAATTGTGTGGAGATTATTGCAAATTAATGACTTAATCCATAGTAAACGCGCCGAGAATATAAGTGGTGACGTCATAATATAAGCCCGTTTAATAAGTTATAGAGAGTTTTCGGGGGGTGCCGGCGCGCGCAGATGTCAAATGCATATAACATCAGAAAAATAAATCATAAGAAAGTTTTAATGCTACAGTTGTTTTAATGCTGGATACTTTTGATTTTCGTAATAAAATAAAAAGATGCAAGTTCCCTATTAAACGAGCGAGCGAAGCGAACAAAGTTCCCCATTTATTCGACAAAAACATGATACACTAGGATACAAAGTCATTGGGTCCCGAGCTAGGATTCCCTGTGTTACGGGACCCAGTAGAACAGCAAGCATACGATATTAAATAAGAGACAAATATAGAATAGATGTTTTACAAATTACAAAGCTACAATAATTTTAGTTCTATCAGTATAATGTGTGAGCGTGAGTGTGTGTGAGAGTCTGAGAGTGCGTGTGTGATCATGAGTATTTTGAAGTGAAGGTATAAATTAGTAAATAAACAATTGAATACTGGTGAGATTAATAATATAATATAGCTTTGTGATGTGTAGGGTGAGCTGCACACACATATCCCCCTGCCTGAAGGGCTTTCGGGGGTTTCCTAGATAACTCAGTCGGGGAGGAGCCTTTCGGGAGCAGGGTAAATGATACCAGCGTTTCACAAGATATCAACAGTGGGTCTTATGCCCTTTTATTTAAATAGCAACTCTTAAATTATGATTCCTGTTAAATCGCGGAAGGCGGCACGGTCGCCTGTCGATTATGCTACGGGGTTGGTGAGATACGGAAGCGACTCCAGATGGGAGCGGGGGAGACGGTCAGGGATTCCACGGCAGTGCACTCGGCGAACCAAGCGGCGCATGGAAAGGGAGCGGGAAGGGATTCCACGGCAGTGCACTCGGCGGACCAAGCGGCGCATGTAAAGGGAGCGGGAAGGGATTCCACGGCAGTGCACTCGGCGGACCAAGCGGCGCATGGAAAGGGAGCGGGAAGGGATTCCACGGCAGTGCACTCGGCGAACCAAGCGGCGCATGGAAAGGGAGCGGGAAGGGATTCCACGGCAGTGCACTCGGCGGACCAAGCGGCGCATGGAAAGGGAGCGGGAAGGGATTCCACGGCAGTGCACTCGGCGGACCAAGCGGCGCATGGAAAGGGAGCGGGAAGGGATTCCACGGCAGTGCACTCGGCGGACCAAGCGGCGCATGGAAAGGGAGCGGGAAGGGATTCCACGGCAGTGCACTCGGCGGACCAAGCGGCGCATGGAAAGGGAGCGGGAAGGGATTCCACGGCAGTGCACTCGGCGGACCAAGCGGCGCATGGAAAGGGAGCGGGAAGGGATTCCACGGCAGTGCACTCGGCGGACCAAGCGGCGCATGGAAAGGGAGCGGGAAGGGATTCCACGGCAGTGCACTCGGCGGACCAAGCGGCGCATGGAAAGGGAGCGGGAGAAGGGTGGAGGGCAGAGTTGTGCACACGGCAAGCCGCGAGCAAAACTCCCCTGATCTGGCGGGTGCGCGCTCTTATATACGGCCGGCGGGGTATGGTGCGGTGAGTCGGTCGGCTCCCCGCGCGGTTGACCCCGTGCGTCGGGGAATAATGGCTTCTAATAATGAGGTATACAGAGTTTTTTTGTCGATTCAGTATTCATCATCATCATATCAGCCGAAAGACGTCCACTACTGGACATAGGCCTCCCCCAAAGAGTGCCATAATGGCTGGTCCGGTTCAGTATTACGAAATCTAAAAAAAAAACCTCAAACTAGTTTTGATGTTGCTGGAATCGTCGATCTAAGAACTCAAAAGAAAAACGGCCGTTTTAACTTTGGACGCATAGATTGACGAATCCAGCAACGTAATAGTATTTTTCACAATCGTGTTATAATAGAGAGCTTTTTAGTCGAGTACCGTGCTGAGTGGCCTAAGTAAGGTACGAGATTAAAAAGCTTGATTATGACACTATTGTGAACAATACTTTTTGTACGAGTTCATTAAAATTCATAATTTAGGTCATTAATACGAGTATATAAGAAAACTGAATATCGTAAGTAGGTGCTACATTGTCTAGCTCTATCACACCAACAGCGTCCATAATGTTGCAGTACTGTGCTGTGATTGGCTAAATACTACGCAAATTTTTGTTCTGTGTTTGGATGCATATGCTTCCAGATTGGTCCCGTTGTCACCAAAATCCAGTTCTGATGTTAGATCCTGGAGAAATCGAAAGTTATCTTCAAATTGTATAGGCAAACTTAAAGGAGTTTGGCTAGTGATTTGAAGTCGGTTAAAACTTTGTTTTGAAAAGTATATTATTTATATATCTATCATTAAATCTAAATAATCTCAATGATTTACTAGTGGCGCTAGTGAGCACGTGAACGGGCTCTTAAGAGGATTGTTAAGTGTCCATACGCGGCGCGGGTAGGTATTTTAAAAAATGCTATCTGTTTCACACCGCTCTGTGCCTCACCCGTATCGTGCGATAGAGAGAGTTTCCAGACCTGCAGGTTGCCTTGCAATTGCCTACAATTTCTTGTTGAAATATTGTTTCGGGTGATAACTTTTTTACCCCCCTAAACCTTTATGAAATGAAACAATTTTGGTATGATTAGATTAAGTACTTTAATCGATGTCTGTACGTTTTCCTTTTTTAGTAAATCAGTTTAGATTAATTAAAAAATAAAAAACGGTAGACATAGTTTTTAAGTCAAAAATACAGATTTTTAGATGCTAATAACTTATAACGTAAGCAAAATTTCTTAAAAATCAAAACGTACAGACCTAGTTTTTCATTATATCTACAACATATCCAAAAAATATAAAAATCTACAAGTTTGTCCTCTTAATGCATTCGTCCATCTTGCACTTTTACGTACTTGCTAGTAGGGCATGAATGTTTTATAATAACCTAACCTTCTTATAGTGAGAGTGAGGCTGGTATTACCAACAAACATGGCTGTCTATGGTCTTACCGGTACAAGCAACCATTTGAACTTCAATTTCAAGTCCAATTTCCTCTTCTACTCCGCATTCCGTATTCAAATGGAACTGCATAAGAATACGTGTTTGCGTGTGTCCTGGCCAAACGCCGAATGCGGGTAGTTTACACTGCGGCGTACCTGCAATATCCGCCGCTAGCTAATATCCGCTCGAGCGGTGCTTTACGGTGCAGCACGAGCCATGGGCGGCAGCGTTTTTTAGTAACCGAAATGTTCATTAAGGATGGGTTGCAACAAATCGAAATTTATAGAAAATTTGTCAAGTTTGTATGAAATGACAGCTGCTGGCGCCATATTTAACGTTGATCGACCTGTTATCATCTTACTTGTAAAACTTATTAGTTGATTGCTTTCAGTCTTGCTTCCATTCGCTATTATAGAATAACTTATCATTTGATCGCTTTCATTCTCGCTTCCATTCGCTATTATACATAGAAAAACTTATTAGTTGATCGCGTTCATTCTTGCTTCCATTCGTTTTTATAAAAAAACTTATTAGTTGATCGCGTTCATTCTTGCTTCCATTTGGTATTATAGAGAAACGTATTAGTTGATCGCTTTCATTCTTGCTCATTATAGAAAAACTTTAGTTGATCGCTTTGTATTTTTTAATTGCTCGCTTGCCTGATATGACTTTCAATTCCGCTTTCCTTTACATATGAAGTAGCCCATGTTGTCGACTACGACTACGGCGTAGCGCTACGAAATCTATTCAAGGCCAATGACTCATACATATATCGATACCTGCAGACTCAAAGGGCGTAACAGCCTGTTGGGGCTGTTACGCCCTTTGAGTCTGCAGGTATCGATATCAGACTTTATAGGCGCTACATAATTATAAAAACAATATATAATTTAACTTATTTCAACTGGGCTCATGAATGCTTCTTTGTTAGCCAGGTATACAATGGTATTATCTTATTTTGTTTGCGGACGCGTACCATTTTCTGCAAGAAAAAGTTTAGCGCCACATACAATGTTCATTGTATAATGAACCCTATTGTCTTACTCAATAGATTCACAATGGACTAAAAGATAAAAGAACCCGCTTCCAGAGAGCCAGCATAGCAAGCGGGGTGTGTGGTATTTTATCTCGTAGCTAATTTGGAATCTATAAAAAGTGAATAGAGTTCATTATTCAATGAACATTTTACGTGGCGATAACATATTTTTTTGCAAACTTTGGCACGTGTTCGCAAACAATCTATTCAAAAGCTCAGAACAAAGGGCATTCATGGGCTCAGTTGAAATAAGTTAAAGTATAAGATATATTTATGGTCGTTTATCGCTTTAGTACATGCTTTGGGCCGCGCCGCTCCCAACGCGGGCCAGGTAGCGATATTAAGACGGTAGGCATTGCGTGGCGACAGATCTGCCTTTGTGATCTAGTGTTCGGTGCCTTGTATATTGGAATCTCTAGTATCATTGCATTTTCGTCTGCAAATCGAAGGTATTGTCATGCCAACACATGGGGCATACGTTTACAGTACGCAGTTAGAACATTTTAAGGGTCGCTATTGTTGGTTCTAATTTTAGAACAACATGCTAGAATAACATGATTTCGGTGAACGAAAACATCGTGAGGAAACCGGTCTAATCCCAATAAGGTCTAGTTTTCCCTCTGAGTTGGAAGGTCAGATGGCAGTCGCTTTCGTAAAACTAGTGCCTATGCCAAATCTTGGATTTAGGTGTCAAAGCGGACCCCGGGCTCCTTTAAGGGCACAACCGGGTATAATGCTATGATGATATATATAAATGCTAGAATAACATTAAACGTAATGGGAGTACGTTTGCAAACTCTATGGCGGGCGCTTGTACAGTCAGCATCAAAGTTGAGCGTGTTAAATGCATGACTTACCTTGGCATGAAAATAGATGAAAACTTTTCATGGTCATCTCATACAGGGCGTCCCACGGCGATGCTACATGGAGGGAAAGTACCTTGAATATTGTAGATGGAACATTTTACTGAAAGAAGACATTATTTTAATTTTAAAAACAATTTAAACTGCATTCATAGATTTTAAAATAATTACATGGTTGAACCGGGAATCGAACCCGCTACACGAGAAAAACAATCATCCTGTAGTTTTATCATACCGATCGAAAGGCTTCATCATAAGGATTATTTTTTGCTAAATAACATAGTGTCAGAAATAAAGGGAAGACCATGAATTTTAACATTTTAGTTCAAAATTAATCAATTTAATCTATCAATTGCTCAAAAAGAGTCCCATTGAAAAAATCATTTACGCGCCTTTCGGCAGATTTAGGATATGGCAGAAACTTGATTGGACAGAAACTCGATTTGTTGCATAAAACCAGGTACCTACTAATTACGTATCTCTTTGTCATTTTATCATGCACTTAAAGTTTAATAGGGAAATGATGCGTACTTCTCAAGTGGGTACTGATTTATTAGTAATAGGTACTTATGATAATGTCAGTTGTATGTCCTTACGGCAATGTCAGCTTTTCATTTTTCTGAACAAAATTTCACATACAATGTTAAAACTCATGGTCTTTCCTTTTATTTCTGACACTATGTTATTTAGCAAAAAATAATCCTTACGATGAAGCCTTTCGATCGGTATGATAAAGCTAGAGGTTAATTATTTTTCTCGTGTAGCGGGTTCGATTCCCGGTTCAACCATGTAATTATTTTAAAATCTATGAATGCAGTTTAAATTGTTTTTAAAATTAAAATAATGTCTTCTTTCAGTAAAATGTTCTATCTACAATATTCAAGGTACTTTCCCTCCATGTGGCATCGCCGTGGGACGCCCTGTATAGAGTACATATGTGCTAAATTAAGAGTCCTACTTGGTAGATTTTACCACCTAAGCTTTAGAGTCCCATTAAGCACCCTAAAATGTATTTATATATCACTGGTGGAATCGATTATATTATAAGTTACTCCCTAGATTGCTATGGCCTCACCTTTAAAACGAATTTGGAAAAAGTTGAAAAATTGCAAATTAGATTTCTCAAACTATTAGTAAACAATAAAACTAAAAATAAATATAAAAACAATTATTATATCAGTTATTCAAAGTATGTAAAATTCTTCCGGCTACACTTAGACATCATTACTTAATTTTAGTCAATCAGCACGGCAATCAAGAAAGTAACTTATCTCAAATGTGAAATGAGCCAAACATATGGCACCAGATCCGTAGCTGCAGGTAAGTATGCCGTTCTCAGAGTAAGCAATTACTACGGGGATAGGCTCATCGAAAAACGCTTACCATACTTGCTTAACGCTTTACCTGCGGCTATTAGACAAGAGAAAAACAAAAATGAATTTAAAAGAGCCCTGTTGACACACTATCTCGACAGTATTTAAATACTTAAATACCTAATATCTTATATCTAGTTACCTATCCATTTTATACAACATCATTTAAAGCTGTTCTTACTTCTTAAGACTTTACTAATTATATAGACTGATTAGAACTTTACCACTTTATATAGACTCATTATCATTAAGACTAGGTACCTCAAATTATATAGACTCATGGATCCCAGAGTCAAACAGTGCAAACAGTTTTGTGGGACGTTGTGTTTAGTTTTAAGTCATTGTAAAGTTTACTGAATAAATAAATAAATTATAAAATAAATAAATAAATGAAGACGTCAAAAGTATTTATTAAAAGGCCAAAGGGAATAAGAACTTTTGACGTCTTCGATTGCGTAGCTACTTTTGATGCTGACTGTACGTGCTTGTACAGTCCAAGATGGCGTCGCAGCCTGTTGAAGACGTCAAAAAAAAATTTAAAAGTTATAATTTACTTTAAAAACAGTTTAAACCGACTCCAATTCAGTACTTCGCCAAGGCACATGAAAATTTACACATTTCCTTTCCAATTTACTCCATGAACTGCTCTCGGAGAACAAATGCGTTGATTAAGTATTACAGAAAAAACCCAAGTCGCTATCTGTGGGCTGATAATATTTGAGGAGTTCCGTCGATTCCTCAAGGATCTCAGAATTAACACTTCATTAGTTGCCAGTTTAGTCCATCCAATTCACCCCCTTAAATGGAGACGAGCAATAACGAATCCGTAATACTGACTTGAGGGAGAGTGGTCAGTTTAGATCCTGGCCAGGGAAAGATGACCCGACCCTGTTTAGGGTTCCGTACTCAAAGAGTAGATTATTACTAAGATTCCGTCCGTCCGTCTGTCTGTCACCAGGCTGTATTTCAAGAACCGTGATAGCTAGAGAGTTGAAATTTTCACAGATAATGTATTTCTGTTGCCGCTATAACAACAAATACTAAAAAACCGGCCAAGTGCGAGTTGGACTCGCGCACGAAGGGTTCCGTACCATTATCTATAAAAAACTATGTTATTCGGTGTGTTTAGTATTTGTTGTTATAGCGGCAACAGAAATACATCATCTGTGAAAATTTCAGCTGGAACTATCACGGTATCAGTGAGATACAGCCTGGTGACAGACAGACGGACGGACGGACGGAAAGCGGAGTCTTAGTAATAGGGTCCCGTTTTACTCTTTGAGTACGGAACCCTAAAAACTGATACTATTTTTGCCGTTTTTATAGATAACGGTACGGAACCCTTCGTGCGCGAGTCTGACTCGCACTTGGCCGATTTTTTTTTAGACTCATCATTCCCTGACCAGACTCTAACAATTTTACAAGTGTAAACTGGTAACAGTGGTCAAACACCTCAGTGCTGCCAGTTTAGAAATATTAGAATAATTTTACAGAAGGTACAGTTATTGTAAAATTGTCGTGAAATCAGCCCCTGTTGTCACCGACAGTTTATAGATACCGCGGTTGCCTGGTACAGAATGCCATTAGGCCGCCGTTTGTGTTTTTTGTTTGTGCAATAATAAAAAATAAAAATAAACATTATTTCAGAACATTATTCCATAAAACATTACATTAAATGAAATAAAATAAAATTAAACTTTAAACAAAATAATGTGATCCCTATTGAACAATATCATCACACACTTCGTATTCCAAGTCAAGTCAAACACACACATACACACGCACACACAATAACTGAGAGATTTCGTTCCCGACAAACAGCGAGCAGAAAAAAGGGCGGGAAACTTCGAGGTGAACGCGCGTGTTTTTCTCGAGTTACAAATTTTTTTATATTTATAGTGGTCAACGCAGGATAATTCATTTGTAAATATTATCAGTAGTTAGTTTTTATGTATTTGTGTATATAACTTCATAGATTTGGTAAGTTTTTGTATATATTTTCACCATGGATCCCCCTGTTGACCCAGGGGGAGGCCACTTGGTCCCTGATGTTTCACATACGGTCACTATTTATAGTGACCATGATAAGAAATCTGATGGTATGGACACTGATGCTAGTTCCAAATCTTCTGGCTTTAGGAAACGTAAGTCAGTAACTAGAAAAATATGCCGTCATTGTAATAAAAAGAAGCGTAGCAAAAATGCAGAAACAAATAGAGATAGAGATTCGCTCCGGGATGATTGTAATTGTCAGGATTCTTCCATTAAACCGGAAAGCATTCAAATTCAAGTCCCTCTCCCTCCTCCAGCGTCAGCTCCAGTTTCATCAGTACAGGCTCAGCTCCCAGTTACAGGTACAGACACAGTTTCCCAGCCCACAGACATGTTTAGGAAGCAGTTCATTCCTTCGGATTGTTCTCCTTATGTAATTCATATCCAGAAACAGCAAGAGTCGCCCAATGATGGCGCTTCTATTCACTCCATGGCTTTTGGGAACCTACTAAAAAAACTTAACTTTAAAAACATTGTTAATGGCAGTGTCAAACGCATTGGACGGAATAGAGTCACCCTTTCATTTACGAAATACCAGGATGCAAACGATTTTCTCAATGACAAAAGACTTACTGACAACAAATACAAATCGTTTATTCCATCATTTCATGTGATAAGAATGGGAGTAATAAAGGGCGTACCAGCAGAGTGGTCTTTAGACGAGGTTAAAGAAAACATCAGTGTACCTGTCGGTTGTGGTGATGTTATAAAGTTGAGAAGACTTAATTATAAAGTCATGGTGGATGGTTCCCCCGTGTGGAAGCCATCTCAATCTGTAGTTCTTACATTTGATGGACAGGTTCTCCCGAAACGTATATTTATGTGTTACAATTCTCTCCTTGTAGATTTATATGTCTTTCCCACCATCCAATGTTTCAATTGCTGCCGTTTTGGACACACGCAGATGCAATGCAGATCAAAGCCGCGCTGTTATAAATGTGGGCAAGGGCACACTGGCTCTTCATGTAACATTGAGGAGGATTGTGCATCTTGTTGCTTGTGCTCTGGTCTTCATTTTGCAATAAATAAACGCTGTCCCGAGTTTGAACGCCAAAAGAATATTAAACTAACTATGGCCCAAAGTGCAATATCTTATGCAGAAGCATCAAAATTACATCCTTCAGTAACTAAACCTTATGCTGATGTAGTCATGGCTACTCCTCCATCCTTCCAGACTGTAATAAATAGTCCATCTCACACACAGACACACACAGCTTCACAGTCTTATAAAAAGACAGTTTTTCTCAAACCTAGAAATATACCTAAGCCTCAAAAGGGTTATGACTCTCAGGCACATCATAATTTGTCAAAAGACTACAATATGCAATCAGCTTCAGGGAATGGTAGTGCATTATTAAGTCAACCAAAAGAACAATCTACTAAGGATATCATTCTAGAAATCCTTAAGATATTTTCCAATAGTAATAGTAATATGAATTCAGAACCGAACATCATTGCACAGTTAATTAGTTTATTATCTAAAGTCTTCAATTTCAATAATGGCGAACAAATCCAAAGTTCTCCAGTGGAATTGTCATAGTATCAATAATAAGAAATCAGATTTACTTCATTTAATTAGGAAATATGATCCATTTGTTATTACACTTTCAGAAACGTGGCTCCGATCTGAGTCATGTTTCAGAATTCCTGGCTATTCATGTCTCCGTGAAGATAGATCGGATGGATATAGTGGTGTAGCCATTCTTATTAAAAAATCATTTAATTTTTCATATCATTCATTATCACATAGTAATGATTATTCCATTATTTCAGCCATTGTAAATAACATCTGCATAGTTTCAGTGTATATTCCTCATCCTTCATTAGTCATTCTTAGAGAAATTAGAAGCATAATATCATCCCTTCCTTCCCCTTTCATAATTTTAGGTGATTTTAATTGCCATCATCCTACATGGGGATGCATCAATTCGAGTAATTTAGGAGAAGAAATAATTGATATGGTTCATCATTTTAATTTGTGTATCTTAAACTCTGGAGCCCCCACGCGTCGATCTGCTCCAAATGAGAATCCTAGTGCCATAGATTTGTCAATTAGTAGTGCATCAATTGCAGTCTCAGTATTTTGGGAGGTCCTTCCATTTTCTTATGGTAGCGATCATTTTCCGATCTTAATCTCTTTCCCTTTCAAAAACAAACCACTGATTAAAAGATCACCGCTTTTGGGTTATAAGCTCCAGGAAGACAAATGGCAACATTTTAGAGAACATTTGGATGAAAAGTTGGCACATTTGCCCGAGGTGTCCCAAAATCAAGTTTTGCAATCATCTGATGCTTTTGCTAAGCTTCTGATTGAAGTAGCAGATGAAGTATTTAAAAGTATAGTCCTCTCAGTTTGATATCCTCAGCCCGCCTTGGTGGGATTCTGAATGTACAGAAGCTGTTAAAAAAAGAAAACTGAGTGAGTTATTGTATAATGATAATATGAATGAGGAAAATTTTAATAGCCTATTAGCTGTCATGAAGGAAACAAAACAATTTTTAAAGAAAAAGAAGCTTGAGGGTTGGCGGTCATTTTGTGCATCTATATGCCCTAGTACTCACCCTTCCGAAGTTTGGAAAAAGATTCGGATGTTTAGGGGGGCCTTTGTTGAAACAAGTGGCCAAATTGATCCTTCCGTAGCTGAACAATTCTTAAATAAATTAGCTCCTCCTTTTGTACCATTGCCTTTTCCTATAAGTGTCGAATTTTTTAACTTTTCCGATTTTGATAACAATGATATACAGCGATTTAACAGTCCGTTCTCAATGCTAGACTTGAAGAGTGTGCTCATGTATGTCGTAGATTCCGCCCCGGGGTGCGACGGTATTCCATATTCGTTTTTGGTACATGCCAGTGATAATGTTTTAGGTTATTATCTGGACCTTATCAATGTTGTCTTTTTGACAGGTGATATTCCTGCCAAATGGAAAATACAATTAGTGTTACCACTTGTTAAACCAAATAAATCCCGTTCTGATCCAAATTCCTATCGTCCTATTGCTTTGTCATCGGTTTTAATCAAAGTCATGGAACACTTGGTTAAAAATCGATTGGAGTGGTTTATTGAAAGTAAACGCTTATTACCAAATATTCAATATGGCTTTCGGAAGTCCAGAAGCACTTTAGATTGTGTTAGTTTGTTAGTAGCTGATGTACTTCTGGCATTCTCCGAACATGAGTCTGTGGTGGCTTGTTTTGTAGATATCAATTCGGCTTATGATAATGTAAATATTTCAATTTTAGTTAATAAGCTGTTGTTATTGGGAGTTCCAAGTCGCTTGTGTGTTTTGATTTCCGCTATGTTCTCTGAACGCTTTATCAGATTAAATTTAGATTCCGAAGTTTTATATAGAACAGTTTGGAAAGGGCTACCGCAAGGGTCTGTCCTTAGTCCCTTACTTTTTAACGTTTACACGTACGACTTACTTCCTCATTTGACTGATTCTATATCCGTTATTCAATATGCTGATGATATAGTATTATATTGTAATAATAAATCTATTCATAATGCCTGTGAGATTATGAACTGCAATTTACAACATTTGAAAATGTATTTGGATAAGAATGGCTTGGATCTGTCAGTTCCAAAATCTTCAGCAATTTTATTTTCTCCTAGAAAAAAATCCGTAGATGTCAATTTAACGTACGATGGATCTACAATTTCTTTCTGCAAGGAAGTTAAATATTTGGGAATTGTTTTAGACTACAAACTTTCAGCCAAAGATCATTGTAATTACGTGAGGAACAGATGCGAACGTTCATTAAATATATTGAGATGCTTGGCTGGTGTTTGGTGGGGGAGCCACCCATTCTATTTAAAACTAATTTATAATGCTGTCATAAGGAGCGTTTTAGATTATGGCTCTTTCCTTCTTACTCCTGGTACTGAAGATGCCTTTAACATGTTAAATGTTATCCAAAACAAGGCTCTCAGGACAGTTCTTGGTGCGATGAGGACCAGTCCTGCCAATGCAATGCAAGTGGAGTGTGTGGATCCGCCTATTCACTTAAGACGTCAATTTCTAGCTGATAGATTTATTTTTAGGTCCATGCAATTCTCTAATCACCCTCTAATCAGTAAATTATCTTTACTTCACAATCACATACAGACATCTTCGTATTGGCGTAATAGAAGTCCTCCTTGCATAATAAATAGCTACCTTAAGTACCAGAGTTTAACTTCACCTACTGTCACATATCTCTCTCTTCCCATCTATGAAAAAGATTTTGGTGCATTGACCATTGCTCCGCAAGTTTTTCTGGATTCTGGTGTCGTTAAAGACAGAGTAAGCGCAAAGCCAGTATTTAACAATTTGGTTGGTGAAAATTGGTCTGATTGGCATCACATATATTCAGATGCATCTAAAAGTTCAGCATTGAGCTGTGTTGGGGTTGGTGTATTCCACCAACAGTTTAATGCTGTACTTAAAATTAAACTCCCTCCAGAGTCTTCAGTCTTTACTGGGGAATTATTTGGCATTTTCAAAGCGGTGGAATATGTTTATATGTTCAATTTAAAAAACTCTGTAATTTTTTCAGATTCTAAAAGCAGTCTGCAACTTTTAATTAAATCACCTTTTAGAATGACTAATAGTTATCCATTATTATATGAGATCCGAGCCATGTTGTTACAATGTAAATTAAAGGGGTTCATTGTGAATTTTGTCTGGTTGCCAAGCCATTGTGGCATCTCTGGTAACGAAAGGGCTGATAGTTTGGCTGTGGATGCTGTTGTTTCTGGCGATGTATCACCATATAAAAATTACTGCCATGATCTGCTCTTACTTCCCAAAAGGTATCTTCAGTTGTCATGGGAGTTTTTCTGGTTTTGGAGCAGCCTGAAAACAGGGGCCTATTACCATAGGATCCAAAGTGATATCCCCTTGAAGCCTTGGTTTTTTAATCAAAAAACTTTCAATAGACGTGAAATATCGTGCTTATCTCGTATGAGATTGGGCCACACGTGTGCTCCTTCTCATCTGGCTAAATTTAATATTATAAGTGAGCCTAAATGTGACTGTGGTGCTCAGGAAGCTGACGTCAATCATATTATGTTGTCTTGCCCGTTATACGATCGTACTGTTTTCTGGGAAGCCCTTCAATCTAAACATGTTCCCTTTCCCACTGACATTTCCTCTTTGCTTATTAACCTAGATATTTATAATATTCTGGCTAAGTTTATCTGTGAAAATAATATCAAACTATAATATAATTTATATTTATGTATATTTCCATTCCATTTTTTCTGCCTTGATCATCCTTGCCAAATTCCGATAATCCGATATCCGTTCCGAACTATTATTTCCTTCCCTTTATTCACTTGAGAATGGCTATGGGCACACGCCTGAAAGTCCATAAAAAAAAAAAAAAAAAAAAAAAAAAAACAGCGAGCAATTCAAAATGGATGTACATAGTTACCAGGGTCTGCCTGAAAACCAGCGTTGCAGTGACCTCACTGTAACATTATGCTGAGGCAAGCTCCTTTTTAACATCACACACACACACACAGTATCATAACTGCAACATTAATTTTAAATTTATATTTTAATTCTAATCTAAAGGTTCACATGTATATTTAATTATAATTTCGTGTAATGTGATGTTGAATAAAGCTTTTCTACTTCTACTTCTAATAATAATGTTTAAATAAAATAAATAAATACCGCACCGAGGCGGCACCGACGAATACGGAAATGACCTAAAATGCACAACCAATAACCCAATTCGTAGAACCCTCACGAAGCAACGATCCCTAATACATTAAAAGGCCCAATTGATTTACTCAATCAAAACAAGTCAACCTGAAATACAAAGGCCCTTATCCCTTAGGATTAAGGCTCAGTTTGGCTTAGCCGCGGCCTTTGTCAGGGATGTTAAGCGAGCGTGGAAAGTAATTAATATTATCTCAGAGTGCGTTTAAGAGCTGTTTACAGGTTGATGTATTTTAGGAAATATAGCAACCTAATTGTAAAATGTTTCGTTAATGGGTGCCACATAAAATATAGTCTGTCGTAATTCATAAAATAACATTCTAAAGCGTAAGTAACTCGTATATTTGCTACATTTTCACGTTTATCGCTCAACTGATTTATATGATATTTGGTATGTAGACAGTCGGAGTACTTTATACCAAAGAATTTGTACTAAAGCATAGAAACCACGTTAAAATGAGAGCTTGGTAACAGCTATCTTATTCACTTGCGTAAATCTATAGTTGGCCTAAGAGGGAATGAGACTTTTTCAGTTACACATTTTCGTACTGAAACAGAAATGCACAGAAAAACCTGCATATGGTGTTTGTTGACCTCGAAAAGGCATACGATCGAGTACTTCGTGAGGTTTTGTGGTGGGCCTTGAATGAGCAAAGTGTACCTGGGAAGTACGTGGAGCTAATTCGGTCTATGTATGACAGATGTTGTACACGCGTCCGGTCAGCGGCTGACACCACTGACAGGTTCAGTGTAACGGTAGGCTTGTACCAGGGATCAGCTTTAAGTCCATACCTCTTTGTACTGATTATGGACGCTCTGTCGTCGGACATACAGGAAGAAGCACCCTGGTGTATGCTCTTCGCGGATGATATTGTTCTTGTCGGTGAGGACGCATCCCAGGTACAGAGCAGACTGGAGAAGTGGCGACAAAAACTGGAGAATGTTGGCCTGAGGATCAGTAGGTCCAAAACAGAGCATATGTTTTGTGATTTCGGCGGTCTCTCCAGTTTGACAGGCATAAAGCTAGACGGCGTTATGCTCCCAGTCTGCTCCGATTTTAAGTACCTCGGTTCGCTTGTACAGTGTGATGATGATATCGACCGTGATGTCAAAAACCGAATTAGCGCTGGGTGGATGAAATGGTGACAGGTCTCCGGAACAATATGCGATGGCAGAATGTCTCCTAGGCTAAAGGGCAAAATCTATAAGACCATTGTGAGACCTGTCGTCATGTATGGATCAGAATGTTGGGCCTTAAAGGTGACGGATGAAAAGAGATTGCATGTTACGGAGATGAGAATGTTAATATGGATGTGTGGTGTGACGAGGATGGACCGAATAAGAAATGTGTATGTAAGGGGAAGCCTAACGCGGATAAATTGAGAGCCAATCGCCTTGCGTGGTATGGGCACGTAATGCGGAGGGATGAAAGCCATGTGACCAAAAGAGTATTAGGTATGAATTTGGATGGATGTAAACGACGAGGTAGGCCAAGGAAAAGGTGGATGGACTATGTGAGAGACGATATGAAGAGATAAGAAGTGAGTGATGAGATGACGGCTGACAGAGAAGAAAAAGACATGCTGCGCCGACCCCAAGTAAATGGGATAAGGGCAAGGAAATGATGAAGTAGTAGCGTCCAGGCAGTCCTGCATGACGTACTGCAAATGAGTGCGATATTATAAGATAGATTGTGACAGGGATATGAATGACCTTGGTTTTGCAGGACGCCACGCATCCAGGTTGACAAAAGCTACTTTGCTTTTTGCTACTACAGTAGAGTCTCATCAGTCCGTCACTCCAATAGCCGGCTATGTCGATTAATCCGGCACAGTCCACCCGCACCTACTTTACTTCTCTAGCTAGGCGCTTGCTCTCTTTTTATTAGTTATGACCTTTCTATTCAATCCACTAATCCAAACATTCCAAAATTCCGGGATTTTCTAGTTTTTAATAATGTCGGGTTAGTTAGACTCTACTTTTCTTTTTACCTTCTCCATAAACATATTTTTTTCACACAGTGAATGTGAATTATTAAAATCTAAATTTATAATTTGGTTGAGTAATTGATCGATATAAACAGTCGACACTGTACATCCCCTGCGCAGGAACAAACTTGTGACAACCTTCCAAATTAAGGAATAACAAATGCATATACATCTCTTTCTGACGCGTTAGTACGTCGTACGAAAGTAGGGGACAGGTGTATAGCGTATGCTCTGCTACCTATTTTAACCTTAGAGGCTTGCTTTATACTATCAAAACTTCATGGAATGAGATTGGAAAAGCTGTCAGTTCATATAAAAACTTTGACGAAGGTATTTATTAAATATGGCAAAACTGTCACAGCCGCCATTCTCATTCGAATGCGGTTTGATGATAACGAATCTCAATAAATTGAGCTGATTTTTATAACATTTTGATAGCATATTTTACCAATATCACCTGCTTCGCTTTGAAATATAAAAAAGCGTCGTTCATAAAAGCCCCACACTTTTTCGAATTGTAGGATTTTATATAAACGCCCAGTAAATGGTCCCTTTGCAAATACGGAAATAAAGCACCCTGTGTGAAGATTATTGGCCCTTCGGCTTCTGAAAGGGCAGCTTAAGAGTCCGGGCAATGAAACCGCCCTAAGCCGGAGAAATTAAAAACTTATCCGGTTTGTTAGGCTTGGTGGTTAAAAAGTTAAATATGGTGACGTTAAGTTAACTAGTTTATGCATTCCGTAGCACTGGCTCGTTTTACGAAGCCACAAGTTGCAATCAGGCAACAGAGGGCACAAGTGTTACTCTTACAATCATTCTCAATTTAGTCAGGTTAATTTACCACCATCCCTTTTGGGCTTTCGCTAGGACTCCATCTATTAAATCCCCTATCACGACCAAAAGCGTATCTAGAGGATATAATAGATGCCGTCTTAGCGTATACTCGAAAGGGACGATGGTAAATTAACCTTACTAAATTAAAAAGTTACAGAAGACCACTGCTTTGTAGTTGTAGCTGACAGAAGCAGGCGCAGGACAGGACTTCGGTGAGTAAAAACAGCGATTTTTGGTAGCTTGTGCTTAAGGAGCGAGTACATGTGCTTTGGTTGGCGGTCTAAGGGTCACTGACAATGTCAACGCTAGGCAACGCACACAGACTCGCGCCCGTACACGAGCGTGTATTCACACATTTACATTACTTTACAGATACACAGCAGTAACAGGTTAACAGACCAGGTAAGTAGCTACATCTATAACTATTTATTCAGGTAGAAGTCAGGCGTCGTGTACTTTACAGTAGTGTTGCTATATTTTTGCATGCTATGAAGTATGTGGTGTTGTTTTCCTGGTGGTGAGTAAGGTCGCCAGAGCTCCCTAGGGTGCGCTGTGTTGGGAGTGAGAGACCTGCATGTCTCTATCTGCCAACACAGCGAATCCTGAAGTGAATAAAGGGTCCGCAACGTCCTTGTGATTCTTCTGGAGTCACAAGTGTCCATAGGCGACGGTACCTGCTTAACATCAGGCAGGCCTTAAGCTTGTTTGCCACCGTCGTTGTATAAAAAAAAAGAAGTATCAGAAGACTTTAATACATTCTTGACGTCTAATGTCATTTATAACTTAGACGTGCTATATCGGTGACGTCATGGTGGTGTCAGTTTCAGTACATTACTTTACTAGTGTCACTTCGCTCACTTCAGTTGTATAATTTTTGATACAGTAGGCGTTCATTATTATAATATTCGGTGGTTTTCGGTTTAACACTTATATTAAATCGAAAACCACCCGAATATTTTAATACCAACAAAAAAAAATACAAAATGCATCGGTATCATTCCAATTTTAGTTTGCATAACAAGCATCAACAATTGCATTTATATTTAAAAAATTCTGCTGGAAAATGTAAGCCTTTAAATTATTTTTCCAATTTTAATATAATTCCCAACCAAACAGCCAAAGAGCAGGCATAAATAGTCACGAAAGTCCAACCGAGAATTCACCCAATGCCTTTAAAGGCTCAACAATTCGGAACCTACGTGCCTTTGCATCTAAAACTTCATTCTTCTAACCCTTTCACTCCAAGCTGTTGCAGTGCAGCGCGAAAGAGATAGCGTGAACTGGAATTTCCTTTATCGAAATCCCCTGACGCTATTTCTTACAATCAGCCAGTTGTAAAATGGCGAAGTTATCGCGCTTTTCCGTGCGCAACCGCCCTTCTTCTCTATGGTTTAATTTTTTCACAATGCACTTGCTCGGAATTGCGCCTTTATATGGCTCAACATAAACATGGGAAGTGGTGTATGCCAGCACGGCGTCGCCGGGGAGGGACAGCCCGTGCGGGAATGGATTTCAGGCCAATATTCCCGCATACTGTGCGATAATGAGATATCGTGACAATTCAAATTTCACCTTTTATGTATATTTTTATATTTCCTTGCATGATGCATTGTAAAAAGTTGTATGGTACACTTGCGGATAGGTAATTCCCAACTCGTGTCGATCAAAAACACTCCCTAACGGTCGTGTTTTTGGTCATCGCCACTCGTTGGGAATTACCTGCTTTCCGCACTTGTATCATAAATAACTATTAAGCGCTGGTCAAATTAGTTAGTAATGAAAACATGTTGAAAACATGGCATACTTTTGTGGAGTTTTTATTTTAAACGTCAACGAACTGTAAGGTGCTTAACTTTATATTCGTTTGGAAATTACCGTAGATAAACACAGCGCACATCTATTCAATAAATAAACACAGGATGAAAACTCAGTCGGAATATTATTTATTTTATTTTACCAAGCAAACTGTTTCGTTACCGCGATACATGTGTAAATATAAATAAACTTCAGAAAGAAAAACGTACCTACCAAATTACATATTTTATTCAGCAATGGCGACCAAATGCCGAATAAACAAAATGCTGACGAAAATAACTTGTGGTATTTTGATGTGGTCGGATAATTAAAACTGTTTGAGTTAGGGTACCTTTTGAACGTTAGTTTACGAAATTTGTAGGAGTAGAAAACACTTTATAGCACAAAAAAATACTAGTACATAACAGAAGATACAATAAAAAAGATACATTTGTACAAAGGCGAATTTATCCTATTAAGGAGTCTCTTCTAGCTTACCTTTGAGCAGCTGAGTGAAAAAGTGACATGGCAGACATACTGTGCAACATGCATAACTTAGCAAAATACTACAAGAAACGAACAAATAACTATATATTCAATATATAGTAAAGAAATGTATATGTATACATATATATATATATATAGGTAAATATATTACATTACTACCGGAATCTTATTGTCTGGCCAACTATCCATCTGTATAATCTTGTCCCCATAGCAATCTGCCTAGAATAGTGAATCCTGTAGTTATTCAAGAGAAGTACTTGAGATGCAACCATAAACTAATCTACTAAACTTTTAAGACCCCGCGCTAAACTTAACTAGGCACTAAAAACATCAAACCAGCTAGTGATGTGACACATGAGTAGTGCCGTTCCGTGAACGTTCCGTGAAAAATACTGTCTCCTAAGGTATCCCGAAACAATCGAAGGCCCGCATAAATCGACGGGCACATTCAATAAACATCGGGAACAGCGCTTTATCGCCGCTGGTAAAAAAAAACTGTTATGCTGGAGTAGAATAGTAAAAATTTAGGGTTCCGTAGTCAGTATCACTTTTTGATAGATAATCAAATCATTAAACCAACTATGACATCAAGAGTCTCAAATGAATACACGTTACTCCACTATGATTTTTATTTTACAAATTTTGTCTACTGACACGGTTGGGGTACGAAGTCGACAGGTAATCATTGTAAGTCCAGTACCATAAAGATTATAGCAGTTCGATGGCCATTCGATTTTGAGGGCCTAATAGGGGTTCTAAAATTAACCAACCAATAATCCATACCTCCATACTAATATTATAATTCTGTGGGCACGGCAGTGCCCCCGCCAAGACGAGCCAAGCGACCCTTGCGCTTGGGCACAACCTACCTTTTCTCGAAGCGCTTCGTCGTTTTTTTTCAACCCTCATAACTTGGCTTTGGATTATATCAGATAAACAAAATTCTCGGGATATGATGTCAATAGTAGTAGTCACTCTTATATTTTAGATTCTATTGATATCTCAAAAACGCCGATTTAGTCCTGACTCACTCACTCACGTTGATCATCAAAACCTTTAGGGTACCTACCTACTTCCTGAAGTCCTAGAAAGCTGAAATTTGGTATGAAAGCTAGTATTAGTACACAATTAACAAAAAAATCCAAAAAATGAATCCTCCAACCCCTTAAACCAGGGGATGGAATTTTGTATGAGACATCCGCAAATTTTGATGCTAGGGGTCTGAAAATTGATATAGGGAATCCTTGTTATAAATAATAAAATACGTATTTTAGGATTTTTTGTAAATCATCCCCCTTCACTTACTTACTTCTCATGTAATGTTTTTGGTGGGATTTGTCTGTCTGTTACCTCGTCACGCTTAAACCTTAGAGCCGAATTAGATTAAATTTGCATGGTAAGTATAAACATAATTTGAGTCTCGGGGAAGGGAACACCGGATAGTTTTTATCCCGGAAATCAGCCCCTAAGGAAATGGAAATGGAGGGTGAAAGTTTGTATGGAGCTACGAAATAAACGAATCTACGAATCCACGTGGAGGAAGTCGCGGGCAGAAGCTAGTTCAGAATAATATTATATGTTAACCATTTTACGATACTCCTTACGATCAGTGCAAAAAGTTCAAGTATCAAAACACGTTAATCTTAAAACATCATTGTTCACTGTTTTGAAACAGTGATCGGTTTTGACAAAACCAATTTTTTTTATACATTCACTAGTTTCCGAGCGTGCTAGACAACATTTTGAGCTTAAGGTGGTTCGATTGCCATACAAAGCGTTATTTGACATTCGCAGGCTAACGGCGTGATATTTTAAGAAACTTATGTAACAAACTTTCATCAATTGGCTTCCCATTTGCGCCAAATTCCCCCTTTCCTAGAATAAACTTGTATAAACTAGATTAATTTGAGAAAAATAGTTTTCCCAAAATATCACGTCCCAAACCAATTTCTCAAATTAATCTAGTTTATACAAGTTTATTCTAGGAAAGGGGGAATTTGGCGCCAATGGGAAGCCAATTTATGAAAGTTTGTTACATAAGTTTCTTAAAATATCACGCCGTTGGCCTGGGAATGTCAAATAACGTTTTGTATGGCAATCGAACCACCTTAACATTCGCTTTTATGTATTAACTAGTTTCCACCCGCAACTTCGTCTGCGTAAACCCGGGATAAAAGCTATCCTATATTTTAATCCAGGCTATAAACTATCATCGTTCAAAATTTCATCCAAATCGGTTTAGCCGTTTAAGCGTGATTGAGTAACAAACATCCAAACTTTCACATTTATAATAGTATATATACTACTTTCCACCCGCGACTTCGTCTGCGTAAACCCGGGATAAAAATTACCCTATATTTTAATCCAGGCTATAAACTATCTTCGTAGAACATTTATCTGGTAGCGAATTGTTAGAGTGAGTTAGATAGCTATTCTTTGGCCAAGTGTGTACACGAGTATTATCCATAAATTAGGGTTGCCATCACCAAACAAATGTTGGTTTTTCCTCGTTCTAGAGGGAACCCTAGCCGGGCCTTGTCCTTTATTCAATTCATTATAAGCGGGCGCCGTAAAGTGGAGTATTTACGTTAACGTACATCCGGTAGTTTTACGAGGCATTCGACGTAAACGGCAGGGCTCTGCACCACTCTACCCTGAATGTTGATGTTTAATCTTTAGAAAGTGTTTAAGCTGTCATACCAAAAACGATACCTACAGAAAAAAAAATGACATTGTTCGTGTAGTCTACAATTAACGGCTTATGTGCATGTAAATTATGTTGTTATTACATAGACCCATGTAAGGGGAAGCCTGAAAGTAGCACCTATCGCGGATAAATTGAGAGCCAATCGCCTTGCGTGGTATGGGCACGTAATGCGGAGGGGTGAAAGTCATGTGACCAAAAGAGTATTAGGTATGAATGTGGATGGATGTAAGAGACGAGGTAGGCCAAGGAAAAGGTGGATCGACTGTTTGAGAGACGATATGAAGTGAGTGATGACTTGATGAGATGACGGCTGACAGAGAAGTATGAAAGAAAAAGACATGCTGCGCCGACCCCAAGTAAATGGGATAAGGGCAAGGAAATTATGGTTACTAACATAGACCCATGTAAGAAGAGACTTCGTTTATGCGGATAAGAGTCCAATCCAAAATTAAGTTTACATAGTTTAACTTTATAGCTATGTATGTCGACAGAAAAGACGCGAACGCGAAAATTAGTTATGAGTTTTAGAGTTACATTTTCATCAGTCATGTTGAAAATGATCTCCGTTAAATGGGCAGAGAGGGCACGGTCAGTGTGTGTATACGGCCACGAGAACATACATCCCAAATAGGAACTCCCGAAGGGATCGGAGTTCCTTAACGGGATTCGATCCCGGGACCGCCGCCTACACACCGGCCGGCACCGACAGGGTCACTACCAACTAGGCCAAAGTGATAATAATGTCGAAAGAGTAAGTAGTTTTCAGTAATCATTTATTCAATACAACAACACATAAATGTAGGTACACATATCAGCATATAAAAACAACAAATAGTGCCATGAAAGTAATTCCTTGTATGGACATGCAGGGTATAACTTTAAACTAACAATAATTTACTTTCAAAACAAAGTTTTAACCGACTTCAATTCAGTACTCCGCCAAGCCACATTAACATTTCCACATTTTTTTTTCAATTTACCACATGAACTGATTTCCGAGAACAAAAGCGTTGATTTTTAGACCAATAAACCAAATCGCTGTATGTGGGCCGATAATATTTGAGGACTTCCGTCGATTCCTCAAGGATCTCAGAATTACTTTTGGCACTTCATTGTTTGCTATTTCAACGGAATAATATCAGAATCTGTGACGTACTTATATAGTTTGAAGTACATCATTGAGACATCACACAAGCCACAAGCCATCTGTGGTCTTCATCATTACTTCCACTTCACCAAATTTATGATTTCCGGGTGTAAATACACGAGTTATAATAGAAAATACCGAAATTACTACACGCGTGCCTAATATATTTGAGGAGTTCCCTCAATTCCTCATGGTTCCCATCATCCAACTGGGGTTTTGGAAACAATGGGACCAATCTGGAAGCATATACTTTCAGTTATAAAAAGAATTGTACGAATCGGTTCATAAATGACGGAGTTCTGAGATAACAAACATTAAAAATAAAAAAAACATACATCCGAATTGAGAATCTCCTCCTTTTTTGAAGTCGGTTAAAAAGGACCGCCCCGGATCGTTGGTGGCCCAAAAGTTTCCATGACACTGGTAGCGTTGCCACGCTGGATGGCCAACGAAATCTGTTGAGCCAGGAACGATCCGGAACGAGGATCGCAGCCCCTCTCCCTAAGCCGGCGACCCAAACGCCGCGGATCTGATGGTGTGGCTCAAATGGGACGGGGTAAACGTGCTTACGCATGTAGTGCTATTTATTTTGTAAAACCTTGTTAAACTGCAATAATAAAAACCTTGTAACAATGTCACTAGAACTTAAACTGAAACATATACCTACAACCATGGGCTTTGCCTTCTTCGTACTCATCGCGGTTATTGAAAATGATCCGACTTTTCTTAATAAGTAACTATGTCGCCTGAAAGTACGGGGTAGTTGGCGGGGTTGGTATTTCTGATTTTTTGCAGACTTGTTTATGAAGTTGGCGCAATGAATAATACAAGTTGGTGATCTCGAGCGTCGAACGTCACTTTACCAAAAATCGAAAATACCGCGTAATCCCTAAATGACTCGTTTTTAGGGTTCCGTACTCAAAGAGTAAAACGGTGCCCTATTACTAAGACTCCGCTGTCCGTCTGTCTGTCTGTCACCAGGCTGTATCTCACTGATACCGTGATAGTTCCAGTTGAAATTTTCACTGATGATGTATTTCTGTTGCCGCTATAACAACAAATACTAAAAACAGAATAAAATGAATATTTTATAGACAATGGTACGGAACCCTTCGTGCGCGAGTCCGACTCGCACTTGGCCGGTTTTTGTTGCTTAGGATGGCAGTGGTTGAGCCATTATTGGCTTCTTACGTTAGTGGAGTCTTAAATTTATATAAAACAACTGTATTATTTTCAGAATAAAGAGGTAGAGTGCTGCACAACCCGGCACCAACGCAATAAGACGCCGCGACTTAAGGCACTGACTATTCATTAAACATATTATATTATTATGTTAGGAGGGTAGGCGCGTCAATGAAACAAGACGATCGGGTATAGACTGATGTATTGTATAGATACCGTGCATTATACATAACACTTTTCCCCCTTAATTTTTAACTAAAATTAACACTAACTTATCTGCATATCTACACAGTTGGCTACTGGCATGAAATTTACATTTTAAGCATCAATTTTACGAGCATTTAAGACTTAAACCTATACCTAAAATAGTTGTTTCTTTATATAATTCAGTGTCATTGGGTCAACAGCTGTTGTATTGAGTCATGAACCGGAACACATTTACATGTAGGTAAAACGAATTCCACCTTAGAACAAATAGTGTAAGGTTGCGTTTCATATGATACTTATTGAGTAATGAAAAGAAATTACTCTAATGAGTTAAATACAACAAAATCGGGTGACCGAGTCCATTTATTACAATTAAGACCCCATGTGCACGATGTAAAGTTTAAATTAGAAAATGTATATTTGTGACATACTATATTTTCGAACTATTTATAACAATATACTAGGTTGATACTAGTTAGACTTTTCTTAACTAAATGTGTTTACAATATAAGTACTTACTTATGATCCTTTAAGGTTTCTTTATTTTTTTATTTTTTTACTATGTAGGTAGGTATTTATGTAGCAAACTTTATACAACCACCTCGATTGTAAGTAAGTATCTTATCTAATAACTACGATGTGCATAAAAATAATGAGAGTAAAGACTGCTGGGCTAAGCGTTACGTAACCTTTCTAGGCATTTTAAAGCCTCTTTCCTGCGTAAACGAGGACTAGGATCCGGCGCTGGTGACGTTTGTCTAGGCGAGCCAGGGGAAGGTCCTGGCGTCGCGGGCCCCGCCGCGTGACCCGCCATGCTGTCATAAAACTCGTCAATGTCTGTATCGTCTGCCTTGTTTACGGGTGACGACCGCGACGGCTGTGGAGACTCCGATGAGTCATTAAACACCTGGCTAAGCGAATGACGCGATTTCGTTTGACTACGAACGTTTGCTTTATTCGTTAAAATCTGGTCAACATGACGTTTATGAGTGCGCCCATCACTCGCTTTGACCTCGTATGATACGGGACTTGACCTTTTTATTACGACGCCTTCCTGCCATTTACGCCCCGTCTTAGAATAATCTCTAAATAAAATTTCATCCCCTGGATGCGCTTGGCGCAGGGCGCCCGCGCGGCGCTGCTCGTGAGAGAGCTGCGCGTCGCGCACTGCGTCCGTGGCGTCCGGACGCAACAAATCCAGCCGCCCGCGCAGCCGTCGGCTCATCATCATGACTGCTGGTTCCCGACCCGTTGTAGCTTGCTCTGTATTTCTGTAGGTGAAGAGAAACCTGCTGAGTGCCGTATTTGGGTCTTCGTTTTCGACTTGTGCCTTTTTGAGGACACGTTTAATTGAGCGCACAGCATTTTCTGCGGCCCCATTGCTAGCCGGGTGGTACGGTGCTATCAAGGTGTGCTTAATACCATTCCGAATCAAATATGAAGCAAATTCAGATGACGAAAACGGAGGCCCATTGTCGCTAACTATTCTCTGAGGCAAACCAAAACGCGCAAACATTTGTCGCAAATTACCAATAACCACTTGCGCTGAAGTGGTTTTTACCTTCTCGGCTTCAATCCACTTAGAGTGCGCATCTATGACCACTAAATAGTAGTCATTGCAAAAGGGACCTAAAAAATCGACATGCAGGCGGGACCAGACCTGAGGCGGCCACGACCACGAGTGCAGCGGTGCCACTGGCGCGACGGGCCGCTGCGAGCGGCACGCCAGACACTCATGCGCCACGCGCTCAATATCTGTGTCCAAATTCTCCCACCATACGTAGTTGCGGGAAATTTGCTTCATTTTCACGATACCCGGGTGCCCCTCGTGAATCTCCTTTAAAACCCTCTCTCGTAAGGGTTTAGGAATTACAATACGGTATCCCCATTCCAGGCACCCTTGCTCGATGTGCAAGCTTTCTTTCCGGTTGAAATATTGTTTCTCAATTTCTTCACAAGCATTGGAGGGCCAACCAAACATGACGTATCCATACATTCTAGACAATAAAGGGTCTTTCGACGTCTCAGTTTTCACGTCCTTGAAACTGAGTGGAAAGTTGTCCTCTATAAAATGAAGGTAACTAAACTCTTCCCGACAGTTCACTCTAAATATTTCTTCCGTCGATCCTAGAGGAAGCCGAGAAAGTGCATCCGCGAAACAATTTTGAGTAGACCTTACAAACTGTATTTCGAAATCGTAAGCGGCTAATTTGACAGCGTAACGTTGCAAACGGCTAGCGGCCGTCACCGGTATACCTTTATGTTTGCCAAATATATAACTCAAAGGGTGATGGTCGCTGCGCAGTACAAAATTCTTACCATACAAATAATGGTGATGTCTGGTCACTCCAAACACGATAGCCAACGCCTCCTTATCCAACTGTGAATAGTTGAGTTCGGCGGCGTTGAGCGTGCGCGAGGCGCAGCACACGGGGCGCTCGCAGCCGTCGGCGCCACGCTGAGTGAGCGCCGCGCCCAGTCCGTAGCTGCTGCTGTCCACTGACAAGATCAGAGGGCGCGACGGATCGTAGTGAGCTAAAACAGGAGCGCTGCCTAAAACCTTTTTTATTTCGCGGAATGCCCTTTCGCAGTCGTTACTCCATTCCCATTTAGTATTTTTCTTTAATAGATTGTACAGCGGTTTCAAGGTATCACTCATATTTACGCAAAATTTTGCGTAGAAATTTATAAGTCCAATAAAACTTCTCAATTGTGTTACGTTAGTAGGGGCGGGCGCTGCTACTATGGCATCAATTTTTCTTTCGTCTGTGTGCAAACCGAATTTATCTATTTTATATCCAAGATATGTGACGCTATTTTGAAAGAACTCACATTTACTAAAATTGATTCTTAACCCGTTATTTTTCAGCCGTTGTAGCACCGCCCTTAAATTTGCCAGATGGGTTGGTTGGTCCTTGCCAGTGACACAAATATCGTCGGCAAACACAGCCGTTGACGGCAGCCCACTCAAAGTCTCTTCCATTATTTTCTGGAAATTTTCTGGAATACATTTTATTCCATACGGGACTCGATTATACACGAAAGTACCTATATGTGTGGTCACTGCTGTCATCGGCTGTGATTGTTTATCTAATAAACATTGTTGGAAGGCATTGGACAAGTCTAATTTGGTGAACTGCTCGCCGCCACCTAGTGCCGTGAACAGGTCCTCGATCCGCGGCATCGGGTAGTGGTAATCTTTTAACAATGGATTTATAGTGATTTTGTAATCACCGCACAATCTGATAGATCCATTTGGTTTGACCACCGGCACGATAGGCGTGCCGTAGTCGGACCGTTCCACTTTATAGATGACCCCCTCCCGCTGCAGCCGGTCGAGCTCGCGCTCCACGGGCTCGCGCAGCGCGAGCGGTAGCGAGCGCGCCTTCACAAACACCGGCCGGCGTCTTATCTTTTAAGTGCAAACACAGTTCCGATTTAAATGTGCCCAACCCACCTGCAAAAACCTCCGGGAACTCATTTTTTAAGGATCTCGCCATTGAATCGTCTTCGACAATATTATGACAATTGACTGACATATTCAACTTTTTAATCCATGTTCGACCCATCAATGGCGGTCCCCCGTTTTCAATAACATACAAATTTAGTATTTCCGATCTGTTGCCACAAGCAACGCTGACGCTTATGTAGCCTAATGTTTGGATGACGTCACCAGTATACGATCTAAGTGTAAGCTGCTTACTTTGAATAGGCAATTTATGAAAATGTTGGTCATAAAAATACTTTGATATAGCTGAAATTTTGCTTCCTGTGTCAACCTCAAAATTACAGGTTACATTTTCAACCTTCAAAGATGCATGGTAGGGGCCGTCACCCTCACTGCTAACTACTAAATTATAAAACGGACAGTCGTCACTGGCATCGCTATCATCGGGATTATTGAAATATAACTGACCTCTCGACATCTTCTTTCCAGTTGTACTACTAACTGCACTTTTTACTTTACACATTACCTTTAAGTGCCCTTTTTGTCCGCAATTGTCACACGTATAATTCTTGAACCGACACCTGCCATCAGCATGCCCCGCCTTGCCGCAGCGCCCGCATGCGCGCTGCCGAGAATCGGCGCGCGCGGCGGCAGCGCCGGCGCCCATGCCCGAGCCGAACCGATGCAAGCCGTCGTCCCCTAGAGCGGACTGTGTGGCCGTCCGCGCTGCGCCCGCGGCCCGCGGCGCGCACGCGGTCGCCGCGTGTCGCTCCGCCGCCTCCAGCGCCAGCGCCAGTTCCACAGCGCGCTTGTAGTCTATATTTTGCTCAGCAAATATCCTGGATCTCATGTCTTCATTGAACAGCCCCGACACGAACTGGTCACGAAGATTTATCTCGAGACACGCGTTAAAATTGCACGTTTTTGCTAAATGTTTAAGTGCTTGGAGGTAATCTCGAACACTTTCTCCTTGTCGCTGTATTCGCTGTCGAAACACGTGCCTCTCCGCTATCTCGGACCTCTGAGGTTCGAGATGTTCCTTGACCAGTCTCACAAGCTCCTCGAATGTTCTCGTTTCCGGATTAGCCGGAGAACACAGGTCGCACATTAACTCGTAACA
Organism: Epinotia brunnichana; assembly: GCA_963854355.1. Taxonomy (NCBI): domain Eukaryota; kingdom Metazoa; phylum Arthropoda; class Insecta; order Lepidoptera; family Tortricidae; genus Epinotia; species Epinotia brunnichana. Next base: position 26,111,149 of record OY977950.1, on the reverse strand, counting down.
TTCCGGGCCGATAACAGTCACTAACGTAGCTACTTTTAAGCTATTGTCTATAGAATTTACTTTTATATATTGTTCAACACGTCTCACATACGCGTCCCAATTATCACTAGTGATATTAAAACACTCAATACGTCCAAACGGCATTTTTTTAGGTTTAATCACGCACGCGTCGATCAAATGTAATAAGTATTTTTATTCTCGTTCGCCAGTGTTAGGAGGGTAGGCGCGTCAATGAAACAAGACGATCGGGTATAGACTGATGTATTGTATAGATACCGTGCATTATACATAACACTGCACATAAGCAAATGCTGTACCTATGTATTATTTAACAACTCTTGTCGCCGTTCATCACGTGACTACGTCTGTCCAACCCAGGTTTATGTGGGGTAGGTGAACTTTAGTGGAGCGATAGCAACCATTTGGAAGAGTTTCATGAGGTCTGAGAACTTCTAGGTCTAGTTCTACCGCACGACTTCAAGGGGCGGCGGCAGCGACAGCAGTGCACCATTAATGGGAGCGAGAGATTGATTTTATTTTATTTATTTATTTAGCTAGGTACACCCTGCTGAAGAACTACCGACCCATCTCACTTCTGAGCCATGTCTATAAGCTGTTTTCGAGAGTCATTACAAATCGTCTCGTACGCAGGCTAGATGACTTCCAGCCTCCCGAACAAGCCGGTTTCCGAAGAGGCTTTAGTACCGTAGACCACATCCACACACTTCGCCAGGTTATACAGAAGACTGAAGAGTATAACCTGCCTCTTAGCTTATAAATGAGGCTATCCGCAGCAGAACCAAGGTAACCGATATAGCCCTCCGAATCGCTAAACTTAAGTGGCAGTGGGCGGGGCACATTGCACGTAGAACTGATGGCCGTTGGAGCGGAAAGGTTCTCGAGTGGCGACCACGTACCGGAAGGCGCAGCGTTGGTAGGCCTCCCACAAGGTGGACTGATGACCTGGTAAAGGTCGCGGGAGTCCGCTGGATGCGGGTGGCGCAGGACCGGTCACTTTGGAACTCTTTGGGGGAGGCCTATGTCCAGCAGTTGACGTCTTTCGGCTGATATGATGATGATGATTTATTTATCTATTTGGCTCTCAAACAAGTTACAGACGATTACAGAAAAACAATATTAGTATAAAGGTTCAGATCTGGACTACAACTCTTAAACATGTGTACACAGAAGGAAAGAAAATTAAGGCAAAGTAAGGGCGCTAATGAGATAAGATGTGAACTAATCTAAACTAAACAAAAACTAAACTAAACAAAACTAAAACACATTAGGTAATTGGTTAGTGTGAACGTAGCCTTCTACGTGCAGATTGGAGAGAGTCAAGTTTTTCACTCTCATGTCAGAGCCCAATGTAGTCTAGTTTATCCCATGTAAAAATGTATTATTATTATTTATTTATTTAAGACAGCTGGGGTCCACAATGGTGTTAATAAATACTTTTTCTACTCCTGTACCGTTATCTGTCATTTATATAGGCTGTAGCTCAAATACAATGACACCACTAATAAGTCATCGCAAAACTCTATGCTCTATGGCCCAAAAACGCACTGTTAAGCGTACTTTTTTGGTTCATACAATTTTCATAAAAGCACTGTTTAACTTTTTTTTAAATCGGCCGCTAATGCCGCTATATTGCAGTGGTGCCAACTTCATAATCAAATATTTTGAAATAAAAGTATTTATTTACGATTTAACATTTGTATATTATAAATTATTTACTACAATAATAATAAATCATCATCTATTGTGTGTTAAATTACATGTTTTATAAATTCTTGGTATTATTTATAAAAATAAACAGTTCGTGTACGGTCCGGGTCCGGATTTATTTTGGTTCGGATGGCAAGTGCAAACAAATTAAAAAAAAAACAAACCATAAGCAAGAGCTGTCACATTTCCGATTTCCCACCAAAATACAGTTCAAAATGAAAAGACGAAAGATGATAAACTATTAATCCTAAACTATTAAGATTTTATTCGTGTTTGTGAAGACAAAAGTGTGCGTTCCTTTCAACATGGTCGAAGAAATTAATAACTGCACTCCTGAAGAAATTGCGTGAGTAGCAAAAGTACGAATAGAAAACTTGCTGCCTGAAAAAATTAACTATTCTGTAGTCTGCTATTTATTTAAAATTTGTCGTAGAAAAAGTATTGTATGCAACGGTGTATAACTGGTCTAAAAACGCTCGTGGCGTCTTTAATTGCGATGCTCGCCAAGGCTCGCATCGCAACCCACGCCACTCGCCTTTTAAGACCCTTCTTATACAACAGTTGCATAAAATACTATATCCTAGGTTAGTTAAAACGGGCATTATTGTATGGACGAATTAGCGTTTTTACAAGCCCAATAAAACTTTTACAAATAACAACCAGCTGTCAATGTTTTTGCAAAGTGGATTAACCAAAAACACAGTGCCCTAGTTTCTTTAAAATTTAAGTTTAGTAATAGGCAGTCGTTGTTTTGGCGATACACCGTGCCCCGGTGACGCAGTCGCTCTAATGGGAACGCGGATATAATTCACAGCGCTGCGCTGTAGCATTCTTATTCATATTTTATTTAAGGTATCTTCGGATAGGATCAAATAGGCAATAAATCAAAACAATCAATCAATATTTCTGAAGAGCAAAATCCATAGACACTAATCTTCATTTCAACACTTCTTTATGTTTAAAAGTTAAGCTAAAAAATTAATGAACCATAGACACCGTTTGTTTCGGCCATGGACATACCTGGATACTATGGACAGGCTATGGTAATAATAATACCACGTGCGAGCGCGACAGTGCTATACCAAACGCAATAAGTGTGACAGGAAGAGATATATCATTCGTTGTCCTCATAGTTCCACTTTTTTTTGTTGGGCACAACTAATGCCGCCGGGTGCCGCCGCGGCGCGGATCACGCTCCGCCGCAGCCCTGTTCGCCGTGCCAACCTGCAAGAGTAACGCCGGAACGCCGGCGTGCCAGCGCCGCTGCGCCGCATGTGTGACGAGTACAATAAGACCCTAGTCTCGGTTGACATCTTCAACACGTCCATTAGCCAGTACAAAAATGAACTACTAAAAATCATCCCAGATGATGGTTGGTAGGATGGCTTCGTTGTAATTTGTAATGTACGTATAATATAATATAAGTAAGAAATTGTAGTCTTTTGTAATACAATCGTTTGTTAGTAAGTAAACTATAGTACATTATGATACAAGTGTGCTAAGTTGGTCATTACACTCGAGTCGGTTTTTAAGCCTGAGCCGAAGGCGAAGGCTTAATGGAGACGAGAAGTGTAATGACCAATGCTCACGTGTTACATACGACGTTTTTCAACACATTTGCGAGGAAAAAAAATAAAAAAATAAAAAATGAAAATGTAAAAAGATATGTAATGAAAAGGCACTAGTGCGATAATGTAATGTAAAAGTCACGGCATGGGTAATATTCTGCATTATTTTGCTAATATTTAAAAAGATATGTAATGAAAAGGCACTAGTGCGATAATGTAATGTAAAAGGCACGGCATGGGTAATATTCTGCATTATCAGTGTAAATACGCTGTAATAAGACCTACTTTACGAGCAGGTGTGTTGAAAAATATATTATAGTATTATGTTTTAGTGGGAACTGTCCAGGAGCTAAATGCATGTTTATTTGTTATCTAGCTTGTAAGTAACTATTAAGTACATTTAACTCTGTTTGTTCTCCAATAAATAAAATAAAATTAAGTATGAAGTTTTGCCCAACAAACCATTACCCGTCCAAATTAAGTAGGTTGTTTATGGTAAGCCATCAGCCATTTTAAGACCAGTTTTTAATTTAGCTGCATAGGAGCCTTTCCGTCCCTCGTTGTGGCATCACGTATAGCCTGTCCAGAGCATCCTATGTCCATGGTTTCGGCGATACACCGTGCGCCGTGACGCGGGCGCTCTAATGGGAACGCGGATATAATTCGTGGCGCTATAGCGTTCTTAGCCATTTTCTATTTAAACCTCTCACAGACTGGCGCGGCCTGGCCGCGGCGGTCAGTAATTTATTTATTTGTTAACAAAATTTTTACATCAAGCTTATATCACTATTCATAAGTCTAAATAATGGTTCAGACAAGTGTTTAAAGACAGTGTGCGGTAACAGCCCAAAAAGACCGAGGCCTGTGCTAGGGCTAGTTACAAGTTATTCAACATAGTTCTAAGAGAACGATCGGTTTTTAGAGATACAATGCTCATAAATGGCCAACATGCAAAAAAATTAATTACAAACTCCAAAAAAAAATTAAATATTATACTGAAAGACTATTTTTGTAAAACGTGCAAGTAGGTACTACAATCTTAATATTAGGTAATGGTCAAAGTATGATTATGACGTGCGTGTGTAGTATAAAGTATAATAAATAAACATTATTATGTATGTTTTAAAATAATATCCAAAAATAATAAATAAATATTGGGGGTAAATTAATATATAAATTTGACATTTGCCGCGCCAGTGTGATTTAGGCCTTAAAGATGATCAAATAGGCAAGTACAGCAACACCCATATACACAATTTTTTATTTCAATACTTCTCAAAGTTTCAAAGTTAAGTTAAAAAGTTAATGCTCCATAGACACGGTTGTTTCGGCGATACACCGTGCACCGTGACGCGGGCGCTCTAATGGGAACGCGGATATAATTCGCGGTGCTATAGCGTTCTTAGCCATTTTTATGGTTCCGTAGCCAAATGGCAAAAAACGGAACCCTTATAGATTCGTCATGTCTGTCTGTCCGTCCGTATGTCACAGTCACTTTTTTCCGAAACTATAAGAGCTATACTGTTGAAACTTGGTAAGTAGATGTATTCTGTGAACCGCATTAAGATTTTCACACAAAAATCGAAAAAAAACATTAAGTTTTAGGGGTCCCCATACTCAGAACTGAAACTCAAAAAACTTTTTTTCATCAAACCCATACGTGTGGGATATCTATGGATAGGTCTTAAAAAATAATATTGAGGTTTCTAACATCATTTTTTTCTAAACTGAATAGTTTGTGCGAGAGACACTTCCAAAGTGGTAAAATGTGTGCCCCCCCCCCCCCTGTAACTTCTAAAATAAGAGAATGATAAAACTAAAAAAATATATGATGTACATTACTATGTAAACTTCCACCGAAAATTGGTTTGAACGAGATCTAATAAGTAGTTTTTTTTTAATACGTCATTAATCGTAAACCGCAATTTATTTCACGGAACCCTTCATGTGCGAGTCCGACTCGCACTTGGCCGCTTTTTTTAAGCCTCTCACAGACTGGCGTGGCCTCGCCGCGGCGGGCTATAGAAAACTTGTCATTAGCTGTCAAATTTACTATGGTCCGCCACCGCAGGCCGCGCCAGTGTGATTCAGGCCTTAAGATGATCAAATAGCCAAATAGAGCAAAACCCATATACACGATTTTTTATTTAAATACTTTTCTATGTTTAAGAGTTAAGTTCAAAAGTTAATGCTCCATAGACACGGTTGTTTCGGCGATACACCGTGCGACGCGCCGTGACGCGGGCGCTCTAATGGGAACGTGGATATAATTCGCGGTGCTATAGCGTTCGGCGAGTTACGAGCGAGCGCAAGTGTGCATTTCCATTAGGCACTTGCCGTAATTCATGAGAGGAAGTGGAAAGCCACGAAGTCTGAATGTCTGGCCATTGGTTCAGAAACTTGACAATTGTCAGCTGCCAATGACAATTCAAAAGACCGTAGTTAATAATAATAACTGGATGAAACTAGCACGGGACCGGGATAAGTGGCCATCAGGCTGATCATGATGATGATATGAATGACAATTCGACGCACATTGCTGTCGACATGTAAAGATGGTTGCTGAACGACATTGTTACATATCAAGTCACCGGTGTACATCAAATTGTCATTGTCAGGAGACAATTGTCGAGCTGGTGAAGGGTCTGAAGTTCAATTTTTATCTATAAAGCGAGAAAAATAAAGTCTCTTTAACCAGAAAGCGCAAGACGGCCAAAAAGACATAAGGCGGGAAATAACTTTTTTACGAGATGAAGCAGCGCGACGCAAAATATTCAAAGTACGTAGGAGCCGTCGTCGCGTCGAAGGCAAACGTGCCTTGTTGTTAGGAATGCTACAAATTCCATAGCAGCTTACTTCGCTGCACATTTTACGAAATTCCTTTTTTACCAGTGGCAGGGTACCTATTTAAAATTGTTACTTGTTACTAACCTTTCGAATCAATCCAATGCCTTTTCTGGGGCCGTGAATGCAGATCGCACTGCTTTCAGTATTTAACACCTTCAGTGCCGGTTACCCGACTAGCGGGCGCCTACGCCGTAGTCGCTTTCCGCTACATACGAGGAAAACCGGCGATGAAGGTAGCACGTAGCGATTCTTGGCACATAACACAAAAATCCTTCTGAAAACGCACTGCATATTATTTATTATAAAAATCGTGTCACTGATTATTAAGTAGTAAACTTATATAGCTATATAATTAAAAAAATACGCAAGCTAAGAAGACAAAATAACTGAGTGACATATAATTATCCTGTCGATCATCAATCAAAAACGTTCCATTCCGTGTGTGGGATGTCGATTTAAGATTAGTCTGTGGTGCAATTTGCTTTGCGATAACGTTGTGTTTAAATAGACGAGTGCGGACCCCGCGACATTGATCAAAAAAATTATTGAATATATATAAGTACAATAAGCATCAAAAGTAGCTTCGCAATCGAAGACGTCAAAAGTTCTTATTCCCTTTTAATAAAGACTTTTGACGTCTTCATTTGCGTAGATACTTTTGATGCTGACTGCACCATACACGGCCGGCTGCACACTTGAAAGTATAAGTAAGGCAAATATTTGTGTGATTATTTAATTTTTACCTATTAAATTTAAGTCCTAAAGATCTGGACAGCTTTTCGGACCACCATCTAAATTCTAAGAGAGCTCGACTCTGAAACTGCTGAGAGGCAATTTAGAACAATCTCCTACCGGATGGACCAACCTGCTGAAATCTCCGTCCAAATCCAAATATTCCGTGTTCTCGAACCAAATATCCCATCAACATCTCGTTAGCCATGAATGACCAATCTGATAAGAGTGCACGACTGAGAAGAAGATAAATAAATAAATAAAATAAATAAATATTTGCGGATAATCTTACACAAATCAACCTAGTCCCAAACTAAGCAAAGCTTGTACTATGGGTACTAGACGACGATATAGATACTTATATAGAGAAATAAATACTTAAATACATAGAAAACATCCATGACTCAGGAACAAATATTCGTGCTCATCACACAAATAAATGCCCTTACCGGGATTCGAACCCAGGACCTCTTGCTTCTTGGTCACTACCAACTAGGCTAAAGCGGTCGTCAAATTATTTGTGTAAGATTATCCTCTAATGTTTATCCATACTATGTATCTATATTAATAAAAGAAAGTTGTGTTAGTTCCTTTGCTTATAACTCGAGAACGGCTGGAACGATTTTGATGATTGTTGATTTGTTGAATTTGTCTTCGCCCCGAATAGCAGAATAACTATAAAAAATTGGAAAAAATATGAATTTTGTACGGCGGAACGAAGTTCGCGGGGTCAGCTAGTAATATTATGAATACGAAAGTGTCTGTCTGTCTGTTACTTCTTCATGCTTATCCGCTGAGCCGATTTAGATGTTTGGTATAGAGATAGTTTGAGTCCCGGGGAAAGACATAGGACACTTTTTAACCCGGAAATCATCCCCTAAAGGGGTGAAATGGGGGTGAAAGTTTGTATGGAGCTACGATATAAACGAGTTCCACGCGGAGTCGCGTGCAGAAGCTATTTTTACAAGCTATATAAAAACTTGACCTGTTCGTATATAGTTATGTAAGTATATAAGTATGTAAATTGTCCGTCAAAATTTGCAATCCATTTTTCAGTCACTTGCCGTTTTTCGATTGAGCTGAAATTTTGGGTATTAGTATAGTTTGGATGACAATTCAATATTATGGTACCATCGAGCTGATTTGATGATGGAGACGGAAGGTGGCCATGGGAATTCAGTATTTAACCGACGTAACCCCGTTGAGTTTGGGCTCGTTAGAATCGTCTCAATGAGAAGTTGATGATGGTATACAGAAAAGTACAGTCGGCAATAAAAGCTTGTACCAAATATAAATTTTTTGACAGAAACTTTTATTATAAACGCTACCGCTCATGGCAAGCGCGCTGCATTGCTCGCCGACTAACTGCTAAACTTGGAAAGACATATTAATGAGGCAATTGCTATTATACCCGTGCTCGCCAGTTATTGCTTCCGATTGCCTAGTTAAATTGTATTTGCGCTATCTATGGGTCAAATGCTAACTAAACTACATATTATATTTCGTACTATACTAGGCTTTTTGGCGGATTTATCTGTGTGGAAAGAGTGTATTTCCATTCTTAAGTAGCAAACATAATATTTTAAGAGGATACTATAATTATTAACAATCTTATATTATTCTACTACCTACTAATTTTATATTTATTGGCTCTGTGAGCTGCTGTACATATGCTATTTTTCTCCAAGTACTGATTTTACAAAAAAAACTATTATAATTATCAAACCTGCTTACAAAATGTCATGAGAATCAGTTGAGAAATGCGACCTGTAGAGGAGAACAGCCGGACATCCTGACAGACACACGAAAGCATTTTTGCCCAAGCTGAAACGAAGAGCTTCGTTCGCTTCGCTCGCTCGTTCAAATATGAAAGTTTGGTTGTTTCGGTATTTGTTAGGTATAGTCAAGGGCACCAATATGTATATGTTAGCGTCTCATTATGAACACCGTCAGTTTATAATCTAACTCGCGATATGATTAAACTGTCGAAAAATTGTGAACTGTCAAAACCGTTCCCAATTTAACGCATTATTTTTCATTAGTTTATGAACTATCAATGACGAATCGTCAAATTGTGAACTGAATCAAATTGGTATGATTCGGTTACGCACCATGTGCGCTGATTGGTTGAACGAATTATTCCTCTTAGCTCTTGCATCAGCTTCTACGTATTTCAGGACATGATTGTTTTTTTTCTTCATCCAGACATGTTATTCTATTTATTTCGTCATCCAGCAATGTCGACGGAGCCCCGCTGCGCGGGACTCCTATTTCTAGGCGGGCAACTGAAGCTACCTAACTAACCTAACCTACCTAGTATTTGTGTATGCGGTCCGTAGCATACCGATTTGATCTCAGTTGACAATTTGACGATTCGACATTGATAGTTTATAAACTAACGAAAAATAATGGGTTAAATCGTGAACGGTTTTGACAGTTCATAATTTTTCGACAGTTTATAATATCGTGAGTTAGATTATAAACTGACGGTTTTCACAATCTAAAAGTGACATATACACCACAAAGTCTCAAAAATATGTACACAGCCCTTATTTCTGCAACAATAAGGTTTTAGTATACATATTTATGAAACTTTGAGTGAATACATATTCTCAATCGCGAATACACCGCTGAATGGCTTAAGATGCACTTTGGTATAAGTCTCTAACCATAATTGAAACAAAATAATACTATTTACGCTGAAAAGGGTGAAAACAGAGGTGGAACTCAATACTCCTGAGTTCACGCGGACAAAGTCGCAAGTAAAAGCTAGTTAGAAATTACCAACTTCGTAACTCCGTGTCCCTAATAATGATAATGATGAAATATATGATTTGAACACCAAACGCAGCCCCTGTTAATATCATTATTTCTGGGATGATGAAACCCATTATTCCCTAAATAATGATAAGGAAACTCATCTCTGCTACGACGTTCGTAGCGGCTACGAGCGCTACGAAACAGCTACGGGGTCTACGGTTATTGTGGAACCCTCGTATTTGAAGAACGCGAACGCTACGAATAGCCACTGGCAGAATGCGACAAATATAATATGGGCCATTTTTGGGAAAAATACATTATCGACAAATACGAGTATACAAGATATTAGTAAATCGTTTGGTCGAAAACACCACGAAGCGCCCCACTACTCCCGCCAGTCGTCTACATTGAATGTAATGCCGCGTTTATACTTAGCAGGTGACAAAAGTGTCTCCAGTACGTTTTTTTTATTTATTTAATAATTTACATTTCAGGCTTACAGTATACAACCAAAGCGCCTACAATGTTAGGAATTAAAAATAAGTCCCTGGGCGACCGAGCTCTCCTCGGATTAAAATCGTGAAAATACGGAGAAAACGAATTTTCTCGGACACGAGACCTATCTAGATCGATTTCTCGCCCCCGTATTCCAAATTTCATCGAGATCGTTACAGCCGTTTCCGAGAACGTGATTGCAAATATATATATATACTAGCTTTTGCCCGCGACTTCGTCCGCGTAGAATTCGTTTCACTACACAAATTGTTGTTATTGTACCCCCTCTAGAGATTATTTTCTTTTTCACGCTATTTATAATTAAAACTAAAAAAAATACCTTTGCTTACCTAGTATATTGTCAGACAATAAAGCACCTAAGTGAAAAGCTTACAAAAATACTGAAACTAAAAAAATAAGTTGGCCGCTTCGTCGGTGCTACTTATTCCAATATACTTCTATAAACTATATTGTATGATTTATTTCGTTCTGCTAAAACATGTAGATTTTTAGATTTAGACACACGTGAGCAAGCTACATACAACTGCCCGTGGGAAAAACATGGCGTGCCTAAATGTAATCCCGCTACTTTTAAGGTTTGACCCTGCGATTTGTTAATTGTCATTGAAAACGCTACTTTTAAAGGGAACTGTAGTCGTTTAAAGTTAAATGGCAAGTTATTAGGTATAATTGGAATACGCGGTATGAGTATATCTTCTCCTTTTGCTTCACCGGTTAAGATTGTGCCCTTTACTATGTATTTTCCCAATTCAGTGACCCGTAATCTTGTTCCATTGCACAATTTTGGTGCATCTAAGTTGCGCATTAACATTACGGGTATTACGCCTACTTTTAATTCGAGTTTGTGGGAAGGTACCCCGGATAGCTCCAGAGAGTTTAAGAACTCAACCGGGTAACTGGTGCTGTCGTCGGATGTCATTACTGTATCTATGGAGTTGTACACTGTTGTTTCGGTTGATATTTTTTCCAATATTTTTTTATTTATTTTCGATACTGTCTCATTTTTTGGTGCCAGTATGGTTCTTTCACACAACCAATTTTCATCCAGAATATTTTGTTGCAGATTCGGAAAAACTTGAGCAATAAGCTCGTCTTCCGAATCCACAACATGACAAAATTGGTTGGTGAATAGAATCATATCTTCATCATCAGTTTTTCATCGACCGTCGCCTATCTCGAGCAATTTTTGAGCATACGCACCCGACTCTACATCATCAAACAGCTGGACTCGCATGTTTGTCGTGAGATGGAACATTTCCACCTTGGTTCACACGCGTTATGCTTTCAGACATGCGTTTATTTCGTCTGCTGGAGTGTCTCGCTCGATAACAGGCAATGTCTGCCTGAAGTCACCAGCCAGTAACACAACCACACCACCCATTAACGTTCGATTGCTATGCATATCTTGCAGACAACGATCGAGCGCCTCAATAGCTCGCTTATGAGACATCGTACATTCGTCCCATACAATCAGTTTGCACTGTTGCAATAGCGGCGCCGGGCGCTACTCTTGCTAATACTTATTGCAAGTTGGATTTTCTTCGCTTGCTAAATTAAGAGGTAACTTTTAAACTGAGTGTGCTGTTCGGCCACCACTTAATAATGTTGCATCGATTCCAGAGGAAGCCACAGCTAATGCAACATGTTTGTCTTTGCGAATTTTTGCGAGGAGCAAATTAAGCAAAAAAGTCTTGCCTGTGCCGCCCGGCGCATCAAGAAAATACAACTTTTCCCACTCACAACTCGTTGTAAAACTTTATGATATAATTATCTCCTTTTGCTCGGGTAGTAGACATGACTCAGTTTCTCTTACGTAAGTGTCCAATATATTGGTATCGTAGCTGAGCTCTCTAATCAAATCATTTGACAGCCCTTCTCTAAAAATATACTATTTTATTGAGACAGGTCTCGCCATCTAGTGATCAGTAGCTTACTTATACAAATATGTCGCCTTCTAGTATACAGTACATTTTTGTTTTAAAAACACTGATATTGTAATTATTAATTATAAAAATCATTAAAAGATAATGTAACCTTCAGAAATGTAGTCTAATAGCGATGAACACTTCGCAACAATCACCAAAGTTAAGCAACGTCGAGTGAGGTCAATATTTGGATGGGTGACCGTTTTTTTTTTCATACAAATTCTCAAACGCCATTTGACCCCCTTAGGGAATGAATTTTAAAAAACGCAGAAATTAGTTTTCTATTATTTTGATATAAAATCAATCTACGAAGTTTCAAGTTTCTATTAAAAAAAAATGTTAGTCCCATACAATCTTTGGTTCCTTATTCCCACCCTCTGAAGTGATTATATCTAAAAAAACGGCCCGCTATGTTCTACTCTGAGGTATAAACAACAATATTGGAAAGTTTCAATAAAATTGGTTCGCATATTTTTGTTTAATCTGTCCTCAAAGCCACTGGATACATTAGCGAAGAATCATTGTCGCCACTGGATACCAAAAGATGGCGCTGGTGATGTGTTTTTAAATCAGTCATTCTCGAACTCTGTCTACGGATACCTAAACTCCATCAAACTTTTTTTTATACGTTCTCATAAGGTTTGGCAGAATTAAAACGCATAGAAAAATCGGAAGAATTACCTACTACGGCTAGAATATGCTTGGAAATGTGTGACGCGCTGCATCGCAGTATTGAAGTTTGTAACGTTAGTTGTATAAATACAATTTCCGTCGATGTTATTTTACTATGTATCTTTGACCACATGGTTTTCCATATAGATACTGTTTCACATTTATAATATTAGTGTGAAGTGTGATGTGAAGTTGTGATAGTGTGATGTTGATTAGTGTGATTAGTGTGATACATATATATACACAAATACAAATATTGCTCGTTTAATTAATAGTATAGGATAGTACATGCATGACACATGACAGTTACCTACATACATTACGACCCACCCCAGCTTCGCACGAGTTTATATGTTACTAGCTGTTGCCCGCGACTTCGTCCGCGTATAACATAGGCATTATCGTATAAATGTTTGTTGAAGGAATGAATAAAAAAAAAACATTTAAATTAATTTTCTACCTAGTCTTTTAGAAATCAATCTAAAACCGAAGTTACAAATCTCTTACTTTTAAAATCTCTTGCTCTCTATACAAACTAAGAACCCTCTCTGAACCCTCATAGTAAACAGTCTGAAACCGTAGTTACAAAGTTCTTACTTTAAAAATGTCTTGCCCTCTATACAAAGTTCGAACCCCCTTTTAACCTTCTTAGGCGATGAATTAAAAAAACGCTGAAATAAGTTTTGTAGTATTTTAGCAAACAGTCTAAAACCGAAGTTACAAATCCCTTACTTTAAAAATATCTTGCTCTCCATACAAACTTTGAACACCCTTATAATCCCCTTTAGGGGATATAATATATTTCAACAAATTCTAAAATAAGTTTTGCAGTCTAAACAGGCTAAGATCGAAGTAACAAATATCATACTTTAAAATTTTCTTGCTCTCCATACAAACTTCGAACGCTTTTTAAGGAAAAATTAAAAATAAAACACTCGGTATTTTTTATTGTAATAGGTAAGTATTTTTTCTACAAACTATCTAGTCTCTAGCTAAAAAAAAGTGTTTCGTATACCAACCTTGCACCCTTTTTTAACCCCTTAAGGAGTGAAATTTTCCAAAACGCTGGCAGTAGGTATTTTTTTGTATTTTAATAAGTAGGTACTTAATCTTTCTACAGAGTTTTAAGTTTCTACCTAAAAAAAAGTTTTCCTTTACAAACATTGCACCTCTTTATCCCCCTCTTAGCGGGTAGAAATTTTCAAACCACTGAAAGTAATTTACCTATATATTTGTATTCTAATAAATAATCTTTCTACACAATTTCAAGTCTCTAGCTCAATAAAAAAAGTTTCCTCCATACAAGTTTTCACCTGTTTTAATCACCCTTAGGGGTGAAATTTTCCAAAACGCTGAAAGTTCTTTATTTGTATTGTAATAAGTAATTTTTCAACAAAGGTTTGTCGCTTGCTATAAAAATATATTTACAAACGTTGCATTTTCTAAAACGCTGAAAGTATTTTATTTTATTTTATTATGTAATCTTTTTGAAAAGGTTTGAGATTCTAGCTCAAAAAAATCCCCTTTACCAACATTGTACCCCTTTTTCATACCCTTAGGGGTGGAATTTTCCAAAACGCTGTTTTTTTTTATTTGTATTGTAATAAGTAATCTTTCTACAAACTTTTAAGCTTATCTCAAAAAGAAGTTTCGCTCATACAAACTTTGCAACCCTTTTTAACCCCCTAAGAGGCTGAATTTTCCAAAACGCTGACAGTACTTAATTTGTATTCTAATAAGTAAGCTTTCTACAACATATTGAGTCTCTTGCTAAAATAATTAAGTTTCCCCCATACAAAATTTGCACCCCTTGTTTACCCCCTTAGGGGCAGAATTTTCCTTTAAGTTGAAAGTATTTTATTTGTATTCTAATAAGTAATATTTATACAAAATTTTAAGTCTCTAGCACAAAAAATAAAGTTTCCCCCATACAAACTTTGCACCCCTATTTGACCCCTTTAGGGGTAGAATTTCCAAAAATCCCTTCTTATCCGTTGCCTACGTTCTAAAAGGTAGTTCTGGTGTAAATTTCAACTCTAGCCCCAGTAGTTTCGGCTGTGCGTTGATGAGTGAGTGGGTGAGTCAGTCAGGGCATTTATATGTAGGTATAGATAGATAGAAGATGACGAAAATCCCATTCAAATATCTCAAAACCGTTTTAATGTCGCTTGTTAGAGTGAGAAAACGATCGGGGACTGTGACGTCAATATCCTCGAGCGTCATAGTAAAACAATCGTTTCATATGAAGGTACGTTTTGTGGAAAAGGGACAGAACATAAAACTTTGGAACTTAGTGATTACCTAACTATACATACTAACCTCTTGCGTTGATTTTTTCTCTATTATCCTTTTTTCGAGAAAATACATTATGATTATTTTATTTAGTGTCTACCTACAGCCGGGTCCGCTGCACCAATGTTTTCCATGTTTTTAAACATCTAACATGTTCTCCGTCAGGTTCGGCAAACAAATAGGGTTTTGTTTTGATTGGCAAAACATGTTTGACGTTTAAAAACCACGAAAGCATGACGCAGCGGACGCGGCTTACGGGGTGTCGTTTCGATTCCTGAGGGCCTACCGCGAAAGGCATTCGAAGTTTCCCCTCTCTGTCATACTTACGAGTTCGTACATAAGGGCGATAGAGAGGGAAAACTTCGAATGCCGTTCGCGGTAGGCCCTCTGAGCTATAACCACGAACTTCAGAATTCGAAAATATTCGGGTATCTCTATCTCTATCGCACTAACATTACTCGAGTGACAGGGATGCAGTTATACGAACTTCGAGTTTCGGTTTTCGTGGTAGCGCCGCAGGCACTTTGGCAGAATGCGCAAAGAGCGCGTGCCAGTGCCATTCAAAAAAAACAAATTCGTGTTAATTATATTGTTCAAATTTGTTAATACATTTTTTGAAATTACGCCATAATGCGACATTTGCGCGTATAAGTTCTCATATCACAATCGAATATTTTTTTATGGTTTAACTTTTGGCATTTGTATCGTAAAGGTCTATCGTAGACTGGTTTTAAATTATTAATAAGTGAAAGGCAATGCAATTCCGCCATTTTGACGAAAATTTGACGTTTATTATAGCTGACAGTTGTAGCAACGTTTGATTTCAATAAAAATAAATGAAAAATTAAATGAAGTCGTATATTTTGGAAAATTAATTAACTGTCGCAGTCGGATAAAAACTATCCTAAGTTGCAGCTAGAATAATAATGTACCTATATAAAATGTTTCATATTTTTCCGTTCATGGGATGCTGAGAACATTCGTACCACACAAAGCTTAGTTTCAAACTGGCCGATTCTTTTTTTAATTTAGAGATTTATTATAAGTGGAGATAATACATAACATGTATTATTATACATATAAACTTTCCTCTTGAATCACTCTATCTATTAAAAAACCGCATCTAAATCCGTTGCGTAGTTTTAAAGATCTAAGCATACATAGGGACAGACAGACAGCGGGAAGCGACTTTGTTTTATACTATTGCAGTGATACAAACAAATTAAACAAAAGTAGCAATTGAGGTTTGTTAATAGAAAAATAACTCTCTCTTACTCTCTCTCTCTTTTATTCTGGACCTTCAAACTTTAATTACTTCTGTATTGCCATTATCGCCACGATTGGAAGGGCTGGTATAACAGCGATTGTAGTATGATAAAAAAGATAAACATTTACTTGATCCCTAGACACTTTTGGGCAGTGTATTTCTGAACTAAACAACCAATTAAACCGAGGCCAAGCGTTACGTGGGCTACGTCATATATTGGTGGCAAGAGTGATCATTGTCGCTTAATTATACGTAGAATAATAGTACTTAACAACAACAAAAATAATATATAATATGTAGTAATAGTAGTTATGGACTCTCAAGAGGAATAACTAGCCTTAGAAATCCATACCGTCTCGAAATGCACTTACAATCCCGGTGAATAAAATATCAATTGTTATTCTGTTTAGCGACATTTTCTCTCGGCGCTTTATTTATTCACAATTTCATAGTTTCTCGTCTCACGGAGAGTGGAATAACAAAGGGGTTTTTTTATCCGTTTCCGAGATATCGACAGATGATCTCGGTAGACATGATAAATGCAGGCAGGGTTGTCAAATAAGTTTTCGTTTTTAGGGTTCCTTACTCAAAGAGTAAAACGGGAACCCTATTACTAAGACTCCGCTGTCCGTCCGTCCGTCCATCCGTCCGTCCGTCCGTCCGTCCGTCTGTCTGTCACCAGGCTGTATCTCGCTGATACCGTGATAGTTCCAGTTGAAATTATCACAGATGATGTATTTCTGTTGCCGCTATAACAACAAATACTAAAAACAGAATAAAATAAATATTTTTATAGATAATGGTACGGAACCCTTCGTGCGCGAGTCCGACTTGCACTTGGCTGGTTTTTTTTATTATACCTTGTTCCATATGAGATTAGAAAAGCCGTGCCAAATATCATGTGATTTTGTATTTTTTTGTGTTATAGGGATTTGACCTGCGTGTAGAATAGATTTTCTGGATGGTTATAGGCTATATTTTATTCCGCGGGTTTGCCTGTGTTTTTTGCAATACCCGGACGAAGCCACGCGGGAAACTAGTCCTAGATAAAAGAAGAAACGCAGACGAAGTTGTTTGTTAAAATTCTAATGTTTCCTAACGAGCTTATAATAAAAGAAGGAGCTTCTCAGTTCGATGGAACTTAAAAGTTCCACACCCTAAAGGGCGGGTTGCACCCAACCGTCTGTAATCGTAAGTAGTATTCGTTAAAATCTGACTGTATGGAAAGTTTGAGAAGTTTCTATGGAATGAAAGCGGCCGGCGTCATATTTACTTAACGTTGATCGTTCATCAAGTTGGTGCAACTCGAGAGTAGGTAGGTACCATTATTGAAGTTTAAAAAATCCCATACACAGCCAGATAATAAACGAAACCCCTGTGGCATCCTTAAATGCAAGAAAACTCATATTTTGCGGCTCCCACGTTAAAATGCAGCTGAATTATTTCCTCCCTTATTTATATCGATAGTGTGCAGCGCGGCTTGCGGGCCGAGCTAGAAATATGGCTACTCGGAAGCCCGGAGTCATGTACTTGTCTCTTAACTTCAAACTGCTACGGCAAAGAGTATCCTACTTATAATCCATACTTCCATAACCATACTTAATATTGTACATACTTATATAAATGAGAAAGTGCTGTCTATATGTTACCTTAAGGATAGGTTGCACCAAACAGTTCGTCGCGGTGTTCGATAAAATCTGAAGGTATGGTAAGTTTGACAAGTTTAACGTTGATTCAGTATTCAGTAATTTATTGCTTTCATAGGTATCAAGACAAGATCAGCTATGAGCCCTGCAAGGGCACTGCAATTTACATGCTTAATTAGCTTAATAACTAACTAAACTAATAACATATACTTAAATAAGTAATTCAATTTCAATTCAATTCAATTATTTATTTGTTTCGGACTAATGTCCATAAGTTGTTAGTATACAATCACGAATTATGACTACGGTTAGTATTACAAATTAATTTAATCCTATAATCCTAATAGAGTTAGATGCTCCATCCCCTGGCATATGGTCCTGCACAATGTAGGGTGTTCCAGTGCCTAGGTAATGGAGCATCCGGCCTCGCAGCCAACGTCCTCAGGATACTGTTACCGCTGCCACACATCCGCCGCATTAGTGATGCCGTCCTGCTGCGTATTATTGCGTAAAAGTCATATGTACGTTCTGCCGCAAACGTTCCGGACGCACTACAATATCGCGGCAGCCCCAACAGCATCCTGAAGACGTTGTTATATTGTATGCGCAGTGCGTTATACGACCGCTGGGTGTAGCTGGTCCATAGGCTGCAGGTGTAAAAGGATTGGCAGAATGCCTTAAACAACGTCTTTTTGACGTCCTTATTACACCTAGCGAACCTGCGAGCCAGCATATTTCCCCTCACTGCCAACGCCCTGCGTTCCCTTTTGATATCAAGGTTATCCTTGAGGTCCTCGGTGACCCAGTGACCAAGGTATTTAAAGGTTTTTGTGATCCTGAGTTGCTCTCCACCCAAGATCACCGGTGGCACTGTCTTATAGGATTTCCTCCCCGCTTTGAAGACTAGTACCTCACTCTTCCTCCCGTTATACCTTAGCCCATGTTTCACCGAGTACCTCTCGCAGATGTCCAGCAGCTCTTGCAGCCCACTGATGGAAGGGCTCAACAAAACCATATCGAATATTAATAACGAAATTTAAATAATAATAGTTATTCAGTTCTAGCAGGTGTATTACATTACATTAAACTTAAACATTAGGTGTACATTTACTGACTTAAGTACCTACATGAGATCTTTGTATTTTATTTTAATTTTAATATGTCATTATTAGGCATTAAAATTTTGGTACAGTCGCCATCGCATACATAGGTACACTATAGGTGTTCAAAAATATCGGCACATGCACCCTAATGCCTTGAAAATAGAGGTGTGTTCCGATGTTCGTGACGTGCTTGTTTGCTCCGATGTATGTGATGGCGACTGTACTAATGCCTGATTGGACTGTAATTCAGTTACTAAGTTATTATTGTCTTGTGGGTATTCCTTTACTGTATAGTAAGTTTTGTCCACCGATTGTTGATCAGTATGGTAATCATAATTCGGTGCAACTCACCTTTAGATGAAAGATATTATAAAAGTGAAAGAACTGTCTGTCTGTTACATTTTCAAGCTTAAGCCACTGAATCGTTTTAGAGCGTTATGGAACTTATGGACATATTATGAGACGCTGAGAAGGACATAGAGTAGTTTTTATCCCGGAAATAATTCCTTAATACTTTCACTGCCAGGATCCCGCCTACGCCGTAAGCGCTTTCCGCTATTTAGCGGGATATTCACGACCGCAAGCGATTCTCGGCAGTGAATGAGTTAAAGGGGAGTGGGAGTGCAATAGGGAACTTGCATCTTTTTATTTCATTACGAAAATCAAAAGTATGATCCAGAGGAATATCAACTGTAGCATTAAAACTTTCTTATGATTTATTTTTCTGATGTTATATGCATTTGAAATCTTCACGCGCTGGCACCCACCGAAAACTCTCTATATTAAACGGGCTTATGCTATGACGTCACAACTTATATTCTCGGCGCGTTTACTATGGAGTAAGTCATTAATTTGCAATTATCTCCACGAAATTTGCGTTTATAAGTCTATACTTGTCATACAAAATATCATTTCTAATTCAATATTCTGTGTAACTGTTATATTATTTTATCAAAACAGTTTTTTTTAATCTGCATTTTAACGTGAGATAAAACGAATACAATCGTTTATTTTCTGTTTTTTCTTTTGTATGATATCTCTACGTATATGCGCATCGATTGAGTGCAAATTATTCCAAATTGAAGTCCCATGCAAGTTCCCCATAGTTGACGCTGCGCCTGTAGGAAGTCAAATAGCATATTTGCTATACGGTTTTGTACAGGCATTGTGTGGCCTTTCAGGCTATTAACGAGAGAGGTAAAAAAGGTAGCAGGTAACATTTTTAATATGAAAGTGTGAATGTCTGTTAGTCAATCACGCACAAAAGGCTAAACAGATTTAGTTCTTTTTTTATATCAAGCTCTCCCAAACAGAAATCCTGGATTCGCCACTATAATCTCATCAGCTAGGTAGCTAAATAAATAAATATTTGCGGACAATCTTACACAAATCAACCTAGTCCCAAACTAAGCAAAGCTTGTACTATGGGTACTAGACGACGATATAGATACTTATATAGAGAAATAAATACTTAAATACATAGAAAACATCCATGACTCAGGAACAAAATATATTCGTGCTCATCACACAAATAAATGCCCTTACCGGGATTCGAACCCAGGACCTCTTGCTTCGTAGGCAGGGTCACTACCAACTAGGCTAAAGCCTGCTTTTAGTTTATAATCTAGCTTCCGACCAGCTAGATTATAAACTAAAAGCAGGCTGCATCAAACTGTCGGTAGGTAATCGTAATTTATGAATACGTCCGTTAAAATCTGATTTTATGGGAAGTTTGATAGTTCTATACGATGACAGCATCCGGCGCCATATTTAACGATTATAATAGGTCAAATGTACTACCGACAAAATTGAATCCTGACCCAGCATGGAACTTTGTTACAATTAACTGACGTATTAACGTCATATGATCGTGCGTATGTTTGTTAATTGTAACAAGGTTCTATGGTTGGTCATGATTCAGTTGGTTCGATTGCACAATTTAGTTGATGCAACCCGGCAATGCTATAATTATGCCTATAATATAACAGCTACAGTCAGCTAGTTGATTGCCTCAGACCAAGAAAAAAGATAGACAGAGAATAACGAACAACATAGTGAAGCTGGGTTTCAACCAAGCCAAATAAGTTTAGCACACGCTCAGGCACATATATACAAATAAAATTACACAAAATTCTTCAGCTCGTGTCGCAATGCTGTCGAGATCACCTATTATTAGTTTACCTATCACCTATTGTTATTTATTAGTTTTGTGCAACTTAATAGGGGTGTAGACACTAAATAAAATAATCAATAATGTTGCTTTTGCTCGAAAAAGTATAAAAAATGTAGTCAAATGGAGAAAAAACAACGCAAGAAGTTAAATAATCACCAAGTTATAAGTATCCAAAGTTTTAAGAGGGGGTATGTTCTGTCCCTATTCCGCACAACGCACCTTTGAAAAATCAAATCAAAAAATCAAAATCAAAAATTATTTATTTGCAGAATTATGGTACATTACATTACATAATTGATGGATTTTTAAAATAATATGGTCAGCATAATTCACCATTTTAGTGGCATGCAAATTACAATCAAAAAATAATCAAAAACCAGAAAACAAAAATTATAAATTCTACGTTCTAAAATGCATAAATTCAATCATATTATAAAAACAATTGTCATGGAGCCAACGACGAAGTTTTGACAAGAACAATGTATATGGCAGATTTCTTATGTCTATGGGAATATTGTTATAAACTCTTATAGACATCATGTAACAGTTTTTGTTGTACAAGGCTGTCTTAAAAAATGGAACTGAAACGATTGTCATTTAAGTACTATGACGCTAGAGGAACGTGATGGGTTCACTAATGTTTCCCAACCTAACGTTTGGCAACCTGATTCATTTCGCATCTTTTCATTTCCCAACCTCTTAACATTTCTGAAACTGTTCAATATTTCAGGATTTTTATAACCTAACCTAACCTATAGGGTTCTACACAATCGCCCTGAATTAAATCCTGAAATATTTACAGATTCAGAGTTTGGGAAATGAAAAGTTGCGAAATGAATCAGTTTGCCAAACGTTAGTTGCGAAAAGAAGGTGTTCCATCGTGATGTCACGATCCCCTAGCGTTTTCTCTCTCAAGCAAGCAAAATTAAAACGGTTGTAGCTTCGTAATTTTTTGAGATATCGTACTCGTATTTGAATGGGATTTTCGTCATCAGGCATATTTTTTTGCCTTCTTTCTTTTGAAGTAATAATAAATTTTGAGTCTACACCCCTATTTGTGAGCGTGTGCTAAACTTATTTGGCTTGGTTGTAAACCGGCTTCACTAGGTTGTTCGACATGCTCCGTCTATCTTTTTTCTTGGTCTGAGTTGATTGCATAACGCTTCATACAGTACGTCAAGTAGATTTAAATGTTATTTTTTGTGTGATAAAATGACAGTTCAGTTTTTTAACTACCCCTGTTCAGTCCCTCGCCTAATGCTACGGACTGAACTTGCCACGCGAATCGCGGGTCATATAGTGCCAATAATGGCAATCAAAAAGGTCCAGTCAAGGTCAAGTTAAAAGGTCTCCTGTGGTCGCTGCCGGGGCTCCGCGGGCCATGCCAACAATGCGCGGTTCCGTCACAGCTCAAAGCACAAATTCACCAATTGTCTGCCCTGTTTTCCACCAAATATCAAAACAAACACTCGGGCAGCCGTGTGCCTTCAAGGTGAGCGATATTACCAATTATCCAACCAAAAAAACCCCGACATTAGTGTCGACCAAAGTGAGGTTCATGCTATGCGAACTTAGAACTTAATGCAAATCCAGTTTCTTATTGAAAACAGTGCCACCTTCTTGATAGCTGGCGAACTCTCTGAAGCTCTAGCGATTGCTAGGCTAGGCTGTCAAGGTATTTCAAAATTCGCCGTATTGTCACAAGGCATCAGTAGCCTAGGGGTACAGACGGTGGTATTTGGAGTCGATGATCCGGGGTTCAATCCCTACGACCGACGCACTTTTTGTATGTTTTGTACATTCAAAGAAAAGTTGTAACTACCGCAGAAGAGATGGCGCCTGTATACGCAAGCATTAAATGCCTTCTCAATTTGGTCGAGTTGCCTGTCTATCTCAATATGTATATTGTAGTCTTTGGTGAGGTTATGCCAAGCACCTTGTGGTGAGAAAAATTTGTGTCAAGTAAAAATGTGACAGCTCAAATGTCACCTTCAAAACCACAGACTAAACGCCCGTACACACGAGACGCGTTCACGGGGCGGATCGACGATCGGCCCGAACAACCCCTAAGCACGGCTATCACAAGACGGCGCGCGAGCTCTCTCGATTTTTGTCGCACTATTCGTTTCTCTCATTAGAAAACTTAGAAAGAGAGGTATAGTTCGAGAGAGCTCGCGAGCCGTCCTGTGATAGTCGTGCTGCTCTAAGTCTAAACAAAACAACCATAATAGTAGTAATAAAGCATTATCAATATTGCCAGTAAATATATTTCCGCAGGAGGATTTAGAGCAGTATTCGCCGCATGATTAACATCGAATATCGCGAGGTACTGCCTAGTTCCGTAATCGTAAGTTACGTCACTTAAAATCTGGTGTAATGGGAAGTTTGACATCTATACGATGCGCCATATTTAAGGGGCTCCCGTCAAAAATCAACGAAATTTAGTAGTTTTCATTTCGACACTCGTCCTCGGTTTATTGAAGCTAGCTTTCCAGGTGCAGATATGGGAAAGTTTAATTCTTGTTTAACATTATTAATTTAGAATAACTTGAAAAATGTTTATACAGAATTAATTATCCATTTTTAAAGAAAGGTCTGTATAAATACAAAACGCGACACTTCATCCTCATTAAAACTTTTATACTACCGAAACTCGTACCTACTCATACATAGTGAAATTACCTATAATTTTGATTGCGTTTTTATTTTTAACAAATTTTCACAAAAGTTACGTCCCAAAAACCGGTTTTTTGGCCTAAAATTGCCAAAGTTCGGTGCCATATATCTCGAAAACGGTAAGTTTTGTAGTAAACATGGGATATAACTTCGGTAAACCTCGTTGTTGTTAATAAGATAAGTAATAAAAAAACACGAATAAACGGGCAGTTACAGATCGAAGGTCATTGGGAGCAGGGAGCCCCTTAACGATTATAGGTGAAACATAGTTGATGCAACCCGCCAATGCTAAATAATAGCTATAGTCAGCTGTTGGATTGCGTAACGGTTCGTATGGTGCCTACCTATGCCTGCCTATGGTACATCTAAATGTCACATTTTTAACCGACTTCAAAAAAGAAGGAGGTTCTCAATTCGTCTGTATGTTTTTTTTTATGTGTGTTTGTTACGCGATAACTCGGTAATTTATGAACCGATTTGAAAGAGTTGTCATAACGCTCGTTTGAAAAGTACAAGTTACAAAAAGCCAGTAGTTATTGATTTATTTTTTAAGGATTTTATGGCCTGGCTGCTAAGACTTTTAAGCTCCGTCTTTATTATTCTGGAACCGCTATTTAATTGATCAAGCGCCTCTGTGTTGCATTATACTTAGTATTGTAGCTTCATGCAACGGGCCACAGTAAACAAAAAAACCATAAGAAGCCATAAGCATATTCAATATTGCCAGTATATTCCCGCAGGAGGATTTAGAACAGTATTCGCCGCATGATTAACAGCGAATATCGCGAGGTACTAATTCCGGGCGCGGCCGCCGCCGGTTTGCGGGCGCCCAAATTTATGGGAAGGGCGTCCGACCCGCCGGCCCGCTGCGTTGGTGCTGGTGGATACGGCACTTTAGATCAACCGTTTTTTAACAGAAATAACTGCCCGGGCGGCTTTGCCCGCGTATTGCAAAGAACGCAGGCCAACCCGTAGGATAAAATATAGCTTATGCCCATCCGGAAAGTCAGGTGAAAGAGTTTTTGTAATCGGATTGGTGGTTTCAGAGTTTACCCCTAGTACATAAGAGGTAAACTCACAAACTTACAAACGTGGTGTGTGACATACGTGGTATCACCCCCAAAGGGTGTCAGCGCCACCGCTCCTTGCCACGAAACTGTACTTGTGAGCTGAAAAAGACTATCGTTTGACCGAAATTTTATTTCAGCAAAAAACCAGTTTTCTCTAATACCGTAAGGTTTTTGAATATTTTTAAATACCTACTTATCTTGTAAAACCCATTTTACCCAGGTTAGGTTAAGTTTGTTTTATAACTTCATAGTTTCAAAGAAAAACGGCTTTTTACGGAAAAAAAAAATCGGACAAAAGATACAGTTGGAAAACTACGAGTGCTATCTGTAACTACAATCTGCGACTAATATTCTTAATCAGTTAAGTCCAACAATAGAACAATGTAGTAGTAAACAAGTATTTAAAAATAGATTAAAAAAGGCACTGCTGGATAGGTTGGATTAAAATCAATCGATACTGTTAAATGTAGGTTTGAATTTGAAATGGGTACTTGGCGGTCTATTGTGTACGGATTAATACATAATAGACCACTAATACACATATAGATATTTAGTTAGTTTGCATGACTTAGCTTAATCTTAAATAAGTAGGTATAATTTGTAAATGTATTAAAATGAGAGAGCGCATCACTCGCCAACAAACTGTGAATACAGTTTGGCGAGGTAAAATATGTAACTATAAGCTTTAAGTATTTTTTTTGAGTTCAATAAATAAAAAATAAAAAAATAAATAAATAAACGCCTTGGCCACGACTTTGGTCTTAGGCGACCTGCGACCAGCGTTTTATCTGTTCATTACGCGTGATCCCAACTATAATAACCACAGTGCGTTGCGCATCTCGACCGCGCAGGATCAGCGACCGCCAAGGCGTTAGGCGACCTGCGACCAGCGTTTTATCTGTGCATTGCGCGGTCGAGATGCGCAACGCACTGTGGTTAGTTGGGATCCCGCGCAATGAACAGATAAAACGCTGGTCGCAGGTCGTTTAAGACCAAAGTCGTGGCCAGGGGGTAAGATCAAAGTCGTGGCCAAGGCGTTAGAGCAGAGTCGGCTTCGTGGCTGCTAGTCGAGCCTGCGGTGGACGCCCGTGGATGTCGCCTAAGGATTTGTGCCTGGATTTAGCCCGCCAGTTATTCGGCTAATTGAAAATATAGGTACGCACTCACGACAATTAGGTACGTTCCTATCGTGTTTCTTGATAAGTACATTATATCAAGCCTGATGTGAACACGAAACTTTTTTTTTAATAGCTAGTTTACTCACACACCTTTGCCTCTTTTTTTATTATTGTTTATTTATTTCAGGCCTGAAGCCCATAAAGTTGTTAGTACAGTACAATTACTTATCATTATTAGCTTAACTTTAACGGCCTCCGTAGCCCAGTGGGTAGTGACTCTGCCTACGAAGCTGGAGGTCCCGGGTTCGAATCCCGGTCAGGGCATTTATTTGTGTATTTATTTATTTATTATCACGAATAATAATAATAATAATATTTGTTCCTGAGTTATGGATGTTATATATGTATGTATATATTATATATATCGTCGCCTAGTACCCACAACACAAGCCTTACTGAGCTTACCGTGGGTCTAGGTTGATTTGTGTAAGATTGTCCCGTAATATTTATTTATTATTTATTTATTTATTATTATCATTAATCTATGTTAGTATTAATTATTACATTAGAATTTTTAGTGCATTGTGTTTTTTTAGGAAATTATTCTTTTTTAGCTTAGCTTTTGTCCGCGACTCCGTCCGCGTGGAACTCGTTTCTATCGTAATTCTATACAAATTATTACCCCCATTTTACTCCCTTAGGGCTTGATTTCCGGGATGAAAAGTATCCTATCTCCTTCCCCTGGACTCAAACTATCTCCATACCGAATTTCATCTAAATCAGTTCAGCGGTTTAAACGTGAAGAGGTAACAGACAGACAGACACACTTTCGCATTTATAATATTAGTATTGATTAGTTCATACTAATCCACACTAATATTATAAATGCGAAATGAATATTCATATATAGTATGGACCAGTTCTTTACTAAGGGCGGGTTTAATCAACCACATTTCAGGGTCAATCAACTTTTTCACCCACACTTTTTC
Organism: Epinotia brunnichana; assembly: GCA_963854355.1. Taxonomy (NCBI): domain Eukaryota; kingdom Metazoa; phylum Arthropoda; class Insecta; order Lepidoptera; family Tortricidae; genus Epinotia; species Epinotia brunnichana. The sequence continues at coordinate 26,084,067 of OY977950.1, read as the reverse complement.
TGTCTCCTGTGTTACTTTTTACAAACTTTCAAATCAATCTATTTCAAACCTGTGTCTATCAATCCAATTAAAATCTGTGGCATATCGTAACTGCTGGTGTAAACCATCGTTATACACAATTGGGTACCTGGTTTATAGCAGTTTCTCTAACAAACATGACAGTTCTGTATCTTGCGTTACCGGACAAAATACTGTGGGTCCAAAAGTTGATTGGCCCTTCAAAGGCCTGTAAACGTAAAATATGCCGCCGGTAGCAGTCAGCCCATTCAAAACTGTCAAACTAACCCATACAATCAGATTTAAAGTTATTTACGTTCACCGGTTTAAAACAACCAGCCCACACACTTAAACCAGACCAGACGCTAAACAAACAATCATGAAAATTCACCCGAGTGCTAACTTTTTAATTTTACTTTTTCTCAGCACTTGCCGATTCGATTGCAAACATCGGTAAAGTTCCGACTCGCCGCAGGGAACTTGCCAACTTTCGAGACTACGACGAGTCGTAGTCACCACGATAGAAGCCAGCTTCGTTCTTCGTTTACATATTAAATATTCTTTGAACTTGAAAAATTGGCTTTTAATAATAGTTTGGGCGTGAGGTGTATTTTTACAAGCTTTATATTAACTTGACCTGTTCGTATGTAAGTATATAAGTATGTAAATTGTCCGTCAAAATTGGCAATCCATTTTTCAGTCACTTACCGTTATTCGATTGAGCTGAAATTTTGGGTACTAGTATAGTTTGAATGACTATTCAATATTATGGTACCATCGAGCTGATCTGATGATGGAGACAGAAGGCGGCCATGGGAACTCAGTACTTAACCGACGTAACCCCGTTGGGTTTGGGCTCGTTAGAATCGTCTCAATGAGTAGGTAGTTGATGAAAAGCTTGTACCAAAAATGAAAATTTTGACAGAAACTTATAGTGGTGGTTTTCATGAAAAGTAATTAGATTCCTGGAAACTTTGTTAGTGTGACGTTAATAAGTGTAAAAAACCGGCCAAGTGCGAGTTGGACTCGCGCACGAAGGGTTCCGTACTATTATCTATAAAAACGGCAAAAAAAATCACGTTTGTTGTATGAGAGCCCCCCTTAAAACATTATTTTATTTTGTTTTTAGTATTTGTTGTTAGCCTGGTGACGGACAGACGGACGGACGAACGGACAGCGAAGTCTTAGTAATAGGGTCGCGTTTTACTCTTTGAGTATGGAACCCTAAAAAGGGACAAATTATTTTCTCAGTTCGTTAAGAACGTCACTGCAAGTGTCAAAAGAAAACGTGGCCTTCCCCAAGCTTTTAAACATGGATATAACTGGAAATAGAAGGTGACATGACAACTCCTAAACTACATAAGATAAGCCCGTCGTGTTAAGGCTCATTTGAATCGTCTCAATGATTTAGTTAGTGACTGTGCCAATAGTAGTACAGTCGGTAATCAAAAGGTTGTACCAAAAACTTTATTTTTGTCAGAAACTTATTGTAATTTTCTGACTTTCCGAATGGCTGACTAGGCTATGTTTTTGTGATGTTTTGTACGAATGTATTTATTTCTAGCGAACCGTAACAGCCCTCCCTATTTCACTTAACCTGCGTTCTCATTTCCGGGCACATCCCATAAGCTTCCTCCCACCGGCTATTTAGCAATATTCACAGATCATTTGCTAAAGGCTTTGACATAGATTAAAATAACAGCAAAGCCTCTTCAATGTTGGAAACAATAATTTACTATAAAATTTTTTTGCCTGAAACCCCGTGACTCATGCAAACCTATTTTTAAACGTAACAAACTATTGTCTTTGCCTTCCCTGTACATATACGAGATAGCTGTATTTGTTCGTGAAAACCAACAATACTTAAAAAAAATAGCGAGGTCTTAATATATAATAACCACATCTCAAGGCAAAGAAATCTACTTTACGTACCAAAGTTTCGTCTAAAACAAACCAGCCGTACCCCGTATTATATGTGTATCAAAATATTCAACAAGCTTCCTAGAGACATAAAAGACCTACCCCTGAAACAATTCAAGAAGAAACTGTTTATATGGCTATGCGACCTATGTGTCTACTCTGTTAATGAATTTCTAAGTATAAAAACTAGTAATAAGTAATCCCTCTATTTTGCCTGTTCTTAACCGACAGCAAAATAAAGGCTATTATTTTGCATGCTTATTTAAGTAGAGTACGTCGGACTGTACCGTGTATTTGTACCAACATAATGTGACCCGTATTCCGCAAATAAAAATATTTAATTTCATTTCATTTCAAAACAAAGTTTTAACCGACTTCAATTCAGTACTCCGCCAAGCCACATGAACATTTCCACATTTATTTTCCAATTTACCACATGAACTGATTTCCGAGAGCAAATACGTTGATTATTAGTATTATTACAGAAAAATACCTAATCGCTGTATGTGGACCGATAATATTTGAGGACTTCCGTCAATTCCTCAAGGATCTCAGAATCACCTTTGGCACTTCTTTGTTTGCTATTTCAACTGAATGATATCAGAATCGGTGACGTACTTTTATAGTTTGAAGTACATCATAGACAAGTTCCACAAGCCATCTGTGGTCATCATCACTTCCACTTCACCAAATTTATGATTGCCGGATGTAAATACACGAGTTATAATAGAAAACTCCGAAATTACTACACGCGTGGCTAATATATTTGAGTAGTTCCCTCAATTACTCATGGTTCCCATCATTCAACTGCATGGAGTTTTGAAAACAATGGGACCAACCTGGAAGCATAATAATTTCAAATAAAAAAAGAATGGTACGAATCGGTTCATAAATGACGGAGCTCTGAGGTAACACACATAAAAAAAAAAATACAACCTCCTTTTTTTAAAGCCGGTTAAAAATAGAGCCTTAGTAGGATATACCACTGGAGGCACGATATGGACCCATCTGTTTAATGGATGAAAATAATTTCATAAGGAAAGGATAGGGATAGGGGAGGTTTTTAAAAAATATTTTTCTGTGTATATCAAAAAAAACTTCTTTTTATTGCACACAATGGTTTAACGATCATATACTTACCTACTTATCGGAAGTATGAAGGTTATAAACCGCGGTGGCGGTTTCCCCTTCATACTTTCGTTAAAGTAAGTAAGTTTCGTTTAACTCACTTTAGTCACTTCTAACCGCTCGGCCACGACTTTGGTCTTAAGCGACCTGCGACCAGCATTTTATCTGTGCATTGCGCGGTCGAGATGCGCAACGCACTGTGGTTAGTTGGGATCACGCGCAATGAACAGATAAAACGCTGGTCGCAGGTCGCTTAAGACCAAAGTCGTGGCCAAGGTGTAAAGGCGAGTGCGAGGCAGCAACAACAGCCTTCTGAAGGAGCTGGCAGAGCGTCACAGTCACAACTGTCCGCTTACCATGTATCTACAGGGTTGTTATTGCGAAGGCCAAATAAATAATACACTTAGTTGAATAACGTACTAAATAACATAGTTATAATTTAGTCATTTTTATTTTTTTGTTTTTAATACTAACTCTCTATGGATCGCATCTGCACGGCTATCACAAGACGGCCGCGACATACTCTCGAGCTCTCTCGCACTATCAGTCTCTTTCTAAGTGGACATAAGAGAGAGATGGATAGCGCGAGAAAGCTCGAGAGTATGTCGCGGCCGTCTTGTGATACCCGTGCTTGTCTGAAATAAACACTTTTTTTTTTTAAGTTTACTATTGACCTCCACCGCAGTTTTTAAGTTTACTATTGTCCTTATGCACAGAGTGTTCAAGCTTTCAATAACAGTTATACTGAGTGCAGGTGCAGTATCGGTGCGGTATCAGTTTGTTGTCAGTGTAATCAGTGCAGAATTTTTACAGCGCGCCTACATTTAAATGACTGCTTCATGATTGGCGCGGGACGCACGGAAGCGGTTCAAATGCAGTTCCGGCATGCATACCTACCGCTCCGCTCCCGTACAATATTTAATACTACTGCGCAAAATACGTTCTCGGTAAATAAAAAAACTTCAGCGCATGAAGACATATACTGGGTAGTCTGGGTACGCTGTAACGTATAACGTTAAACATAAATACCTACTGTAACATCTTACCAGAAATAGGTTTTAATAAACAAGTTCTATTTCTTAATTTATCTCGTTGCGTAGCCTATTTAATTTTGCCTTAAAAACATAGAAAACCTCTACTCATAATACTGTCTAGGCGCGGGAGTTTGGAACATTCTAGATCTGTGACGTAGGTCGACCTTCCGCTATTATGTTTTGCCCTCTGCGGCCGAGACCGCGAGCTCGAGCGCGATGGGTCGTTCAATTGCCACCCAGCTGCGACGCGGACAAGCCGCTGCGCACTTTTAATAAATAAAGACGCCGCCGCTATTAAGCGGACGTACCTAATTTCTCAATCCGTGAAGTGAGTGTAGTTTCCCGTAATTGGGTAAGTGTTGCACAATTGCTCCTTATTTAAATGAATGTAGTTATGTAAATCGTGGTTTAGCTGGTAATTACTTCCATCGGGATTAAATTCTTTTGTCTTGGACGCCGAACACGCCACGCCCGCGTGTCTCGTCCTTAAGTTATTAGTACGACGAATTTGAACATTAATTTGAACTGTATACTTTACGAATATACTACCAGCTGAATCACGTGTAGTTTTTTCCACGCTTTAAGCGATTACGTATTTGTTAATTCTAGGTTAGACTAGGTACATGCTACATCCATGTGTTACCTAAATATCTTATTTTATTCAGTGCTGTACTGTGCGATCTAGTGTACTATTAATGGTTAACGAATTTAATGTCATTGCTGTAATTTCCTATGCGGAAATTATGTATTTCCGTTACTTCACGCCATGTGTTTTTGCCTGCGTGGCATTGTTTTAAGCTTTGGTTTACATTTCTTATGCTTAATCATATTTTAAATAAGTCAGAAAAGGCTTACTACTTTAATATACAATGGAAAATGTCCACGGTATATAATTTCCGAATCATAAATGTACTGAAATCATCCGAGAATCCTATGCTAACGCACCACGCTAAACAACTGCACTCCGCCGGCCTTGCTTTTGCATTTTCCTTCTTGCTTAATAATTTTGATGAATTTATTTATTACTTAGAAATATACATAACCTCTAAATTTACTCAAATAGACTGTAACTATAGCCGTGTACCTTTTAATCGTTTTGGTTCGATTAGTTATCAATTAATTTAATAATTAATTGATAAATAATCTTATTGCTCTTTCGGAAATTGCTGACTCACGCTTAACATATGATTCTCGCCGCCCTGCTTTGCTTATTTTGTACCTGGACTGCACCACCATCATTCTTGAATGCTCCTTTCTATAACTTGCCCCACCCCCTTGCGTGAGCACATGGTTCTGCAGTCCAGGTCGAGAATGTGGACGCCTTATTTACTTTAAACGTGGACGCGTTGCAGGAACTACGCTTACATTTGAAGCCGAGGCAGACGCTCCCCCAGGGAGTAAACAAGTTGGAGGCCCCTGGCGTGTGACGCTCTCCCGGCACTTACTACCAGCGCGTCCACCGACCACCTCGGACCACCATCGTCTCCTGCCATCCAGCTGCGTACCGCGAGGGGAGTGAGGGTACCCGGAAGGACCGACCACCCCTCAAACAGACCTGGCATCTAGCCATAGCCCGACCTAGGCGATCGAACCGCCCCTTAATCTTAACAATAAATTCTTAACTGTTCTATCATCTATAATTTTGCTCCTAGATAGGTACCCCAAGTTAGGGCTCCCTATCTACGTGACAAATTGGCGCCCATACGTGTTTTTTTTAAATAGGTCTTTCGGGTTTTGGTCTGTTTGAGGTTGGTATTTTCTTCCAAGCATTCTTGGTGTTGGTGTGTGTGTGCACGTCGCAGCTTTACTGTGTTTTTTTTTTTTTTTTCAGCGGGCTGATTTATTATTAAATTTTTTTTTCAACCTAGTTTAAAAATCTGAGACTAATTGTGCAACATTTATCGATAATCTTCGGTAAAAGTAAGTTTTTTTTTTATTAGGTATTTACTTCTACCTAAACATTACAGCCGACATCCCCGTGTGGTGTCGGGTTAGAGTAGCACCACCCCATCTCTTCCTGTGGGAGTCGTAAAAGGCGACTGAAGGATAGGGTTATAGTGTGTTGTGGATAACAGGCTAGCAACCTGCCACTACAGTTTTTTTTTTTACCCTAATATTGCTACACTTGCAAACTTAATTTATACCTTAATTAACTGTTAATTAGTAACAGTAAAGCTTAACCCTTAATTTATTTTGATTCTTCTAAATCGGTAAAACTCAAAAGTTATAAAATGGCTCGACCTATTAAATACTTACAACTAACTAAATCAGAGCTTGTATATGAGGTAAGCATTCGTGCGGAGCAGCCTAAGGACAGAGTTGAGATCCCCGTGTGGTGTCGGGTTAGAGTAGCACCACCCCATCTCTTCCTGTGGGAGTCGTAAAAGGCGACTGAAGGATAGGGTTATAGTGTGTTGTGGATAACAGGCTGGCAACCTGCAGTTACAGTTTTCTTTCTTTTACCCTAATATTGCTACACTTGCAAACTTAATATATACTTTAATTAACAATAAATGAATAACAGTAAAGCTTAACACTTAATTTACTTTCAATCCTGTAAAACGGTAAAACTTGAACTTGATACAATGGCTCGACCTATAAAATACTTACAATGACTAGTTTTTTTTTTCTTTTTGTTTTTTATTGGGTAGTGTGTGCGTTCGTCACCGATAAGCCGGTGACGAAATATAACTTTAGAATTTCTTGAGATTTTCGCTACGCAACGAGAACAGTGTAAGCCCTCACCAGAGTTATGCCTCTAAACGGCGAACTCAACTGGAAGCGGGTGGTGACTTCCTATCCTCAATAACCATACTAAGCCCTCACCAGAGTTATGCCGCTAAACGGCGAACTCAACTGGAAGCGGGTGGTGACTTCCTATCTTATCAATAGCCTCACTAAGCCTTCACCTGGGTTCTCTGTCCCTTGGGAGAACTCAACTGGAAGCGGGTGGTGACTTCCTATCTTCTTAATTGCCCTATTAAGCCCTCACCTGAGCATGCTTCTCTGAACGGCGTGCTCAACTGGAAGCGGGTGGTGACTTCCTATGTTCTTAATAGCCTTAATAAGCCTTCACCTGGGTTCTCTGTCCCTTGGGAGAGCTCAACTGGAAGCGGGTGGTGACTTCCTATCTTATCAAAAGCCTCACTAAGCCTTCACCTGGGTTCTCTGTCCCTTGGGAGAGCTCAACTGGAAGCGGGTGGTGACTTCCTATCTTATCAATAGCCTCACTAAGCCTTCACCTGGGTTCTCTGTCCCTTGGGAGAACTCAACTGGAAGCGGGTGGTGACTTCCTATGTTCTTAATAGCCTTAATAAGCCTTCACCTGGGTTCTCTGTCCCTTGGGAGAGCTCAACTGGAAGCGGGTGGTGACTTCCTATCTTATCAATAGCCTTACTAAGCCTTCACCTGAGTTCTCTGCCCTTGGGAGAACTCAACTGGAAGCGGGTGGTGACTTCCTGTAGCCTTAAATCCTCGACTATGTGCCTATAAGGCGCGTATCTCTATATTCTGGTAATCCGTGTAAAAATTAGTCGTAGTTCTCGCTATAACTATTTTTTTTTTATAACTGTACGTTACCCTAAGATCAACCATGTAATGGTTAGCAACATTTGCTACTGGAGCATCGCACAAAAGTAAGTGTGCGTTTCTCTCTCTATAAGGAGTTTCTCTACTATTCTAAAAGTGGAAGAAACAGTTTGAACGATATGCTAGTATGATAGATGATGTATGAAAGTGTAAAGTAGTGAATAGGATCCTCAGCTCTTCTCGAAGGATTTTTCTTCTAGGAAAAATCCTTCTCCTAGGAGACGGTGTACTGTAACGTATAACGTTAAACATAAATACCTACTGTAACATCTTACCAGAAATAGGTTTTAATAAACAAGTTCTATTTCTTAATTTATCTCGTTGCGTAGCCTATTTAATTTTGCCTTAAAAACATAGAAAACCTCTACTCATAATACTGTCTAGGCGCGGGAGTTTGGAACATTCTAGATCTGTGACGTAGGTCGACCTTCCGCTATTATGTTTTGCCCTCTGCGGCCGAGACCGCGAGCTCGAGCGCGATGGGTCGTTCAATTGCCACCCAGCTGCGACGCGGACAAGCCGCTGCGCACTTTTAATAAATAAAGACGCCGCTATTAAGCGGACGTACCTAATTTCTCAATCCGTGAAGTGAGTGTAGTTTCCCGTAATTGGGTAAGTGTTGCACAATTGCTCCTTATTTAAATGAATGTAGTTATGTAAATCGTGGTTTAGCTGGTAATTACTTCCATCGGGATTAAATTCTTTTGTCTTGGACGCCGAACACGCCACGCCCGCGTGTCTCGTCCTTAAGTTATTAGTACGACGAATTTGAACATTAATTTGAACTGTATACTTTACGAATATACTACCAGCTGAATCACGTGTAGTTTTTTCCACGCTTTAAGCGATTACGTATTTGTTAATTCTAGGTTAGACTAGGTACATGCTACATCCATGTGTTACCTAAATATCTTATTTTATTCAGTGCTGTACTGTGCGATCTAGTGTACTATTAATGGTTAACGAATTTAATGTCATTGCTGTAATTTCCTATGCGGAAATTATGTATTTCCGTTACTTCACGCCATGTGTTTTTGCCTGCGTGGCATTGTTTTAAGCTTTGGTTTACATTTCTTATGCTTAATCATATTTTAAATAAGTCAGAAAAGGCTTACTACTTTAATATACAATGGAAAATGTCCACGGTATATAATTTCCGAATCATAAATGTACTGAAATCATCCGAGAATCCTATGCTAACGCACCACGCTAAACAACTGCACTCCGCCGGCCTTGCTTTTGCATTTTCCTTCTTGCTTAATAATTTTGATGAATTTATTTATTACTTAGAAATATACATAACCTCTAAATTTACTCAAATAGACTGTAACTATAGCCGTGCACCTTTTAATCGTTTTGGTTCGATTAGTTATCAATTAATTTAATAATTAATTGATAAATAATCTTATTGCTCTTTCGGAAATTGCTGACTCACGCTTAACATATGATTCTCGCCGCCCTGCTTTGCTTATTTTGTACCTGGACTGCACCACCATCATTCTTGAATGCTCCTTTCTATAACTTGCCCCACCCCCTTGCGTGAGCACATGGTTCTGCAGTCCAGGTCGAGAATGTGGACGCCTTATTTACTTTAAACGTGGACGCGTTGCAGGAACTACGCTTACATTTGAAGCCGAGGCAGACGCTCCCCCAGGGAGTAAACAAGTTGGAGGCCCCTGGCGTGTGACGCTCTCCCGGCACTTACTACCAGCGCGTCCACCGACCACCTCGGACCACCATCGTCTCCTGCCATCCAGCTGCGTACCGCGAGGGGAGTGAGGGTACCCGGAAGGACCGACCACCCCTCAAACAGACCTGGCATATAGCCATAGCCCGACCTAGGCGATCGAACCGCCCCTTAATCTTAACAATAAATTCTTAACTGTTCTATCATCTATAATTTTGCTCCTAGATAGGTACCCCAAGTTAGGGCTCCCTATCTACGTGACAACGCAGGAAGATTGAACATTCTTGCTTTCATCTCAATGAAATGGCATGCCACGAGCTAACTGTACGTATACCGGTGCAGCGAAACTCCAAAAAACATAGTTCGTTCACAAGTTCATAACTAAAAGCTGTTGGCCTGGTATTTCTAAGATCCAGTAAAAACTCCACGGAGGCCACCATCTGCGCTCTCATGCGAAGAACTCCAGGACCTCATACTGAACGCACTGGAGCCCCTCGCTACATCACTAAGGTGAAAAACCTTCTCCGTGCGCATGGGGAGACGAGTGCACCGGCCCCTGCCACCTGGAACACTCGCGACCCCTGTGACCCCCTTTAGTCGTTTGTTAGCCTAAAAACTATCAAAAAGTTGTGAGTAATTGAATCTAGTCGGTCGCTACTAAACTGAATTGTAAATCCTTTTTAGTTGAAAGAGTTCACTTATTCACGTCAAATTGTCGATGGGCGTCGTCCATTCGTAAAATCAAGTTTCCACTTACTTTAAACATCAGTAACGTGGGATACAAAATGCTTACTAAACGTTTTTCCAACGCTCATCTCCACGTGCGGAACCCAAAAAAACGTCGGTACAGTTATATACTGGCGATTACCGAACGTTAAAAATAGTTCGATCAAATGTCAAACCGTTTGCGCTGCGCGTTCTATATTCAAAGACCTAAACAAAAGACCCAAACAGAGGGACATTATTATGACGTTTACAAGTATTTATCATAATTATAGTGTGAAAAACCGTGTAAATTGCTTAGATGATACGTTAGTGCTTAATTTTCGCTTAAATTATGAGTAGAAAGTGAGTAAATAAAATTAAAAATATGAAACCCATGACAAGAAATAAGGGTCAAGTGTACAGTGTCGGGAATTACCTCATGACAGGCAAGGTGCTGGGGAAAGGGCATTTCGCGAGGGTCGAGGAAGCCACTCATAGGGTTATCGGAAAGAAGGTATGTTCAAGTGTAACAGTTACTCTAAAACCGACCAATCAGAGAGCTCTGTTGGCAGCACTGACTTGAATTGACCAATCAGAGCTCGTACTGGATTCACAATGTTCCTTTTCTTTCGCGTTTTAGAATGGGTTCTAATAATAAGACACTGTAAGTACGTTTTATTTGTTTTTGAGCTATTAGTTTCGCCTGTTTAGTGATCAAGGGTGATATAAATAATCGTCGTTGGAATGTGTTACAGACGTGTTCTGCACTGAATCGTAGATTTCGTCACTGTTTCTTTAGATTACCGAATAGAAATAGTGAAAATGACGTAGGTAGGACCTGTACCTATTGGCTATTGGTACATTTCTTCTCTCGTATGGTTCGACATTTTTTCTAATTAGTTTTTTGTACCACTGATCCGTTTTCTGGCGTGCGAAGATTAAAGACCCATTTTACAAAATATTTCTGCATTGTCTAATTACTGAATTAAAAGAAAGGGTCACCTAACTACATAGATTTAAAAAAAAATTGTATGTATAATCCGAGCCTAGTGCGGTACAGGGATTGAAGCATATTATGAAATGTTATTCTTCGCTGTGGGCTGTGGCTTCCCGTGGGTGTCGTAAGAGTCGACTAAGGGAACAGGGTTGAAGTGTGTTGTGGGCGATGGACTAGCAACCTATCACTGCAACATCACATTTTGTCGAACTTTTATACCCACATGTATGCTAAAAGTGGCACTGGAACACAAGTTTCATGTGCTCTGCCTACCCCTTTTAGGGATAAAGGCGTGATTGTATGTATGTATGTATGTATGTATTCTTCGCTGTATTGGAAACAAACTTAGACTATAGACTATGTACCAGCTATCTGTCTCAAGTCACGTGTCACAGGAACAAGTTGATGACAATTCATCGTCATCATTATCAGCCTATATATATCCTACTCATGGATGTGCTTAGGCAGTAGTCACGCTGGCACAGTGCGGGCTGGGGACTTCACATAGATCTAGAGACTTTCTTCGCAACATTGCAAGTTGATCACGACGTTTACCTTCGCCGAAAACCTCATGAATCCCATGCATACGTTGTCTAACTCAATTTGTAAGGTGGCGATCAAGATCATCGACCTGACCTGCATAAAGGAGGATTACGCCCGACGCAACCTGCACCGAGAGCCTCGCGTCATGTCCAAGTTGAGGCATCCCTGCATCGCAGCGCTGTACGAGACGATGATGGTAAGACATGACCTGCATAAAGGAGGATTACGCCCGCCGCAACCTGCACCGAGAACCTCGTGTCATGTCCAATTTGAGGACCCCTGCATCGCAGCGCTGTATGAGACGATGATGGTAAGACATGACCTGCATAAAGGAGGATTACGCCCGACGCAACCTGCACCGAGAACCTCGTGTCATGTCCAAGTTGAGGCACCCCTGCATCGCAGCGCTGTACCAGACGATGATGGTAAGACATGACCTGCATAAAGGAGGATTACGCCCGACGCAACCTGCACCGAGAGCCTCGCGTCATATCCAATTTGAGGCACCCCTGCATCGCAGCGCTGTACGAGACAATGATGGTAAGACATGACCTGCATAAAGGAGGATTACGCCCGCCGCAACCTGCACCGAGAGCCTCGCGTCATGTCCAAGTTGAGGCACCCCTGCATCGCAGCGCTGTACGAGACGATGATGGTAAGACATCAACACTGATTCATCATCTTTCAAGGGTTTTTCTGGTTGTACCGTAGGCACCTTATGCCAATCAACCCAACAATATGATTTACTAAAATCGTGTTTTAATAAACGAAACGAAACAAATCTTGGGAGGAGAACCCAACTAGCACACAAGCGCTATAAGAAGCTGCACAGTAGCTGTATAAGGGAGTTTCATAACGGCCTCGGCTCCATCAATAGTCGCATAGTAGTGCTATAAGAGGATATAGAGCTCTTATAGCGCTAAAAGGGCCCGTTATGCAGCCTATACTCATACTCGTCTTCATTTAATAGCGCTACAATTGGTCTACAGTGGTCGTAAAGGTGTTCTTAGGCTCTACAGAGATGGTACAAAAGCGATGGTTAGCGCCATGAGATCTATAAGAAGCTATTGTAGCGCCATTATATCGCCTTCGCCTTATTTCGGCGCTCTTGCATCGTTATATTAAATACCAAAGCTGTAAATTAATAATATAGTAGTGTTACTGTGGCGTAAACTAAATATACACAATCGTACAGTGACAGGTGGTGAGGATACAAAAATGGATTATCAAAATAAGTAAAAAGCTAAGTCTAACATTGCTTTATTTCTTTGTGTACGTGAAATATCAGTGCGAGTACCAGTTTGCTGTCAATATATATGTATGTTATCGTCAAAATTCTCACGCGCCCTCAAATTATTCAGTTTTTAAGGCAAAAATTATATTGATATGTTAGTTATGAAATTGTATTTTAACTTAAATAAGACTTTAAAGGATATAAATAATTAAATTAGGGTCACGGGTAAGAAATAGTGACTTCAATTACGCCAAAAGTTACGAATTATGCATAAATACGATTCTCAAAATATTGTAATAACCTAAAAAAAATACGTTTACCGAATACTGTAATGGCGTCTCGATCAAGCAGCTCTCAGAGTTGGTTACATCTGTTCTAAAGGCTTGGGCCTTACAAAGGCGATAGTGTTTGCTGTTGTGGACTTCTAGATTATAAAGTTGTGGTATAGGAGTGCTATATTCAACTGTTTTGGTCGCACACCAGCATGTACCTTTCATTATACAGTTTAACATCACAATTCCGCTGTATTAATCTCTAATATAGCGTTTAGAGCTCTAGTATAAAGTTATGTCCGTCCGTTGTAGATGTATAGTTACAAGAGCGCTAGTAAATTCTATTAAAATACTTAAGGTGCTATAACACTATTCTGCAACCCCCTACAGCTGTAGGTATAAAAGGTTTCGTATCATTCCTTATACAACTATTTACCGTACAGTAGCCATATAATTCTCACATATAGCGCTCAAGGCGCTATTCTTAAGCTACACAAATCTATTATAGATTAGTAATACAACAGCCGTAAAAAAATCCGTTAAAGAACTTAAGGCTCTACAAAATGCCTTCTTACGCCTTTAAGCGCTATGAAAGCTACGTATAACTCCTTTTAAACACCTTTAGCTCCTATATTACTCTTTTACATCTCACGGTTGTACAAGCGCCTCCATCTACTCATTGTACTTCTTATGGCTGCCTAGCGATGCTATTGCATGCTCTTGTATCACTATAAGTAACTTTTTTTGCTACTAAACTGCTACTGTACCACCTAGCTGTTAAAGGGTTTTTAAAGTTGCTACTGTTCATCTTAAGGTAATTAAATATGCTACTGTACATCTTAAGGAAAACTGTACAGCGCTTGAACGAATCCTATGCAACTCCCAGGCTGTACAATGCCTGTACAAGCAGCTTGTGTGCTAGTTGGGAAGTGCCAAAGTGGAACCCCTGGCTCCTTTAGAGGGTACGACCGGAAAAAGCGCAAAGATTATCATGACCCTATTGGAGCCCAGTGTCCGCTTTTTGGCAACTAATCCCGATTCCATCTGACATTCCAACCCAACGGGAAAAGTCTTTGAGTAATTATAATTAGGTATAGTTACTACTTACTAAGATATCTCAACTAGGTACATTTTTGTAACACCATTTAAAGCAAATTGGCCCTAACGCGTTCTGTCAGTATATTTTATGATTATTGTATGTTTTGTGGTTTCGGTTGGCCGCTTCACCTAGCTACAAGCTTTGCTACAAGTTACAATTTTACAAGTCTAGGCAGGCCTCTGTGTTGCCAATTTAGTCTTGTAAATTCGTGAAACAGGCGATCGCTGTTGACTTTTCTACAGTTCATTTTATCTGCTATTTTGCAATTTTATCGTTCAATTGTTTCTCATCCCTTTATCTCCCCAGCACGGCCCTCGCCTCTACGTGGTGATGGAAGCGGCCGGCGGCGGGGACCTGTGCGCCCACGTGCTGGCCTCGCGGGGCCCCGCGCGCGGGCTGCCCGAGACACGCGCGCGGGCGCTCGCCGCGCAGTTGGTGTCGGCGGTGCGGCACATGCACACACAGGGTGTGGTCCACCGGTGAGACACACATTTACTTTTTTTATACCACGACTGGCATGAACTGGCCAGGAAAGGCCCGGAGCCAATCTTACCCCTGCCACAATGCTACATATACAATCAAACTGGACCAACATACTAAAGACCTACACCAAAGATACTGGGAGGAGACAGACACATGAATGAATGAATGGTTTATTCACAATGAATATATGGTACATAAGATCTTAAATATTGGTATACATGTTTCTTCCCATAATATATTCAGCCCGGTCAGGCATATGAAAATTTAGTCAGTGACTTGATCACTATGTCTATAACTAGATAGGGATAAAATTACATTTAAATTAATTAATTCAGTAAATAAATATTAAACATTGTGTCATCGCATGCATAATCAGTTATGCTAAAATACATTGATTATTGATAAAATTCTAATAAAATAATAATAACAGTCAAATATCATACTATGTCACATAATCGTCAAATCTATAATTTAAAAATTCCTTAATTACTATAGAAACATTTTTCAGCCAACATTTTGTGCAATTTTGTTTTAAATTCATGAACAGGTAGTATTCTAAGTGTGGCAGGTAGTTTATTAAAGATACTTACGCACATATTATGAGCACTTTTTCTCCTGAGTACCTACCAGCGTGTGACTTGTTGGTAGTGCGAGCCTGTGCCGTCTATGTGACCTAGTTGCTTCGTTTTCTTCGATATAGGTAAATAATTCAGAATGGAGTTTCGATCAGCTTCGACCGAGTTGCCCCACATAATTATACAATATCTTAGGATTGACATAATGTAACTATGGTAGGTTAATAAAGCAGTATTAAATGACACTGTATGTTTGAGGCGCCAAAGTACGAAAAGGAATTTATTTAGTTTCTTGCATATTGTGTCATATGTTCCTTCCATCAGTTACAATGGGTGTCTAATGTTGAGCCAAGAAATATAGTACTATTTACTTCTTCAATGTTCTCTGTGTTGTGCATTACTTTAAGGTGGTGATGAATCTTCGATTTATATGACTTGAACAGCATACATTTTGTTTTATTGAGATTTATTTGTAGGTTATTATAATGTAACCAGCGTACAACACATACATGCAGACAGACCAAAGAGATTATGTCGAAACGCGACTACAAACTCACAACCGCACTACTAAGGACACATAGAAACCAACTACGCAAGATAGTGGGAATAATAACAGGACATAACACCTTGAACAGACACCTCTATAACTTAGGTATCACAGACAGCCCCATGTGCAGAGCGTGCATGCAGGCAGAAGAAACGAATAAACATATTCTACTGGACTGCAAGCAGGTAGAAGTATGCAGAATAAAGCACCTAGGTTCTCCAGACTCACTACGGGACGCAGTCAGCAACACCAAGGCACTCACCAACTTTCTAGACGAGCTGGGATGGTTAGAGTAGCGCCACACCGCCGTTTCACGCAAAATAGGCACAATGGATGTCGACTTGCGGAAAACGCCCAGTATAACTACTACGACTGGCAAACAAGCTACCTGCCTAACCTACTACCTGCCTGATGGTAAATGGACAACCTTCGCCTATAGACCCTCTTGCGACTTAAGAAGAATCACGAGCACATTGTAGACCATTTATTGGTTTGAGGATTGTGTGTGTCAGCTAGAGATATAAAAATGCAGGTCCCCTACTCTCATCATATCATAGCCCTCGGGAGCTCTGACGACCTTAAGTAAGGTACTAACGACTGGGCAGCCAGGAATACAACACCAAATACCCACAAAGCAAGTATTGGTGTTATTATGGCTGCGGTCTTCTGTAAGGTTGTCTGCTTCAAAAATGAGCGTGATGACATTCCGCTGTGTCCTACCTCTCATAATCACTGCCACCAATTTCCTAACACTACGCTTGTAGCCGATAACATGGGGAAAGTCGTATGTACAGGAAAGCGGGTTCCTGACAATGAAAACCCGGCCTCACCAGATGCGTAAGCGTCGACTCTATATAGTTCCACTGCGTTGTAAAGTATTCGGCCTCATGAATCATGTCACACCGGTTGCGCGCGTGCACACCTATGTCCCGCATGCGATGTGTAGTAGCAAGCAAGCAGTGATACCTACTTACGATAACTTGTTGTTTACAGAGACTTGAAAATGGAAAACATCATGTTAGACACTACGAAGCAGTTCATCAAGATTGTTGGTGAGCATTTCGTTTTACACAACTGGAAAATAAAGAGATGTCCCTTAAAAATCGTGGGATCAAGGCTCAGTCTTACTAGCAAGTAGTAGTGCTTAGAGGGACCAATACTTTATTTCCGTCATAACTCGGTCGGGCATGACTAGGCTGGCCAATTCCTTATGCAAACTGGGCTGTTATTCGCTACGCGTTAATGCGGCTCACCCCGCCGGTCGCCCGTTACGAAACTTGACCTCTACCTGCACTTAATTACTACGCATCGCGGTGTCAAGGTGTAATTGTGGGTGAGCGTTGAGGTGAGCTTCAAACAAGTTACAGAATAGGGGGCTGAAGTGTGTGTTGGTCACCTGTACACGTAGGTAATAAGTTATTTGCCATGTTTCCCAGATTTCGGTCTAAGCAACGTGTGGAGCAACGGCGGGGCGCTGCGCACGCCGTGCGGGTCGCTGGAGTACGCGGCGCCCGAGCTGTTTGTTGACGGGCGCCGCTACGGGCCCGAGGTCGACTTGTGGAGCATGTCAGTACCTAACTATAATGACTGACTGACCCGAAGCGACTATTTGTCACGGACACGAATTGTCGCCACTTGTCTCAATCTGGTGGCCGTACCCATCATCGTCGCAGCAACGGAAGCTCTTCGTCTCCGTTACAAGTTACAACTTCACACGGATAGAGTAAGGTCGGGGCACCAAACAGACTTATTTCAACTTTCCAGCAGAACGGTGACCCGTCGGACGTCCCACTTGGGTTGGGGTTGGGACGCAGATCTGATACGAAGACGTCGTTCCAGCGATACTTATCGCCATTGCATGGCAAGATCGGGACAGTACCTGACACATAACTAAAATTAAACGCTTTACGGTCCAACGATATGTAAATTGACACTGTTGCACCTTAGGTATTCCTTTGTAATCAAGGCGAAACAGGTATAGTGGACTACAAATTTGTGGATAAATGAGTCAACACGCACACTCTACGAACGCTCTGACACGATCCATCTACCGTAGGTATTTTCAATGTGGGTGAAGTCAATTTCTATTTTTTTCTCATATTAAAGAAAAATCTGGTAGCGAAATATTATTTCTATGATAATACAATATACCTAAGTAGTTAATTGTTTCTCCTTCTTCGTGTTCCAGAGGAGTGATAGTGTACGGCATGGTGACCGGAGGTCTCCCGTTCACGGGTGCGGACGGCGGCGAGGGCCGCTCGCGGCCCCAGCTGCGCGCCGCCATCGCGCGCGGCTTCGCGAGGAAGCAGCGCGCCGCGCTAGCGTGCGTCAGCGGAGGTATGTGTGTGACAGTGACAGTGTATATGGTGACCGGCGGTCTCCCGTTCACGGGCGCGGACGGCGGCGAGGGCCGCTCGCGGCCCCAGCTGCGCGCCGCGCTAGCGTGCGTCAGCGGAGGTATGTGTGTGACAGTGACAGTGTATATGGTGACCGGCGGTCTCCCGTTCACGGGCGCGGACGGCGGCGAGGGCCGCTCGCGGCCCCAGCTGCGCGCCGCGCTAGCGTGCGTCAGCGGAGGTATGTGTGTGACAGTGACAGTGTATATGGTGACCGGCGGTCTCCCGTTCACGGGCGCGGACGGCGGCGAGGGCCGCTCGCGGCCCCAGCTGCGCGCCGCCATCGCGCGCGGCTTCGCGAGGAAGCAGCGCGCCGCGCTAGCGTGCGTCAGCGGAGGTATGTGTGTGACAGTGACAGTGTATATAGTGACCGGCGGTCTCCCGTTCACGGGCGCGGACGGCGGCGAGGGCCGCTCGCGGCCCCAGCTGCGCGCCGCGCTAGCGTGCGTCAGCGGAGGTATGTGTGTGACAGTGACAGTGTATATAGTGACCGGCGGTCTCCCGTTCACGGGCGCGGACGGCGGCGAGGGCCGCTCGCGGCCCCAGCTGCGCGCCGCCATCGCGCGCGGCTTCGCGAGGAAGCAGCGCGCCGCGCTAGCGTGCGTCAGCGGAGGTATGTGTGTGACAGTGACAGTGTATATGGTGACCGGCGGTCTCCCGTTCACGGGCGCGGACGGCGGCGAGGGCCGCTCGCGGCCCCAGTTGCGCGCCGCCATCGCGCGCGGCTTCGCGAGGAAGCAGCGCGCCGCGCTAGCGTGCGTCAGCGGAGGTATGTGTGTGACAGTGACAGTGTATATGGTGACCGGCGGTCTCCCGTTCACGGGCGCGGACGGCGGCGAGGGCCGCTCGCGGCCCCAGCTGCGCGCCGCCATCGCGCGCGGCTTCGCGAGGAAGCAGCGCGCCGCGCTAGCGTGCGTCAGCGGAGGTATGTGTGTGACAGTGACAGTGTATATGGTGACCGGCGGTCTCCCGTTCACGGGCGCGGACGGCGGCGAGGGCCGCTCGCGGCCCCAGTTGCGCGCCGCCATCGCGCGCGGCTTCGCGAGGAAGCAGCGCGCCGCGCTAGCGTGCGTCAGCGGAGGTATGTGTGTGACAGTGACAGTGTATATGGTGACCGGCGGTCTCCCGTTCACGGGCGCGGACGGCGGCGAGGACCGCTCGCGGCCCCAGCTGCGCGCCGCCATCGCGCGCGGCTTCGCGAGGAAGCAGCGCGCCGCGCTAGCGTGCGTCAGCGGAGGTATGTTTTTTTTAAATTACCTCTTCGGTGGCAAACAACCTGACAATGAGTGTGACAGGGACAGTGTGTATAGTGACTAGCGGTCTCCCGTTCACAGGCGCGAACGGCGGCGAGAAAGCAGCGCGCTGATGTTTCTTGTATGAGGATTGAGGACCTCTTTAATTTTTAACTTTTCAGCATTTTGACGGAGGAACGGACCGACCGACCGACTGATGGACCAACCGGCCAGCCAGGGACAGCCTTAGGTACTCCCGCCCAACTCTGCCGCCCGACAGGTTTATTTAAATTGAAGTAATCTGGTGGTAAATAAGTGAACGATTCCAGTTATTTGGAATCGATATTGATTGATTTGGTTAGATGATTACTGATTCATACCATCATCGTAACTTCATCATCGTGATTACATTACAAGAAATGCCCATCTCTGCCACAATTCGAGCCTCGGTGAAAACTTACTAGGGAAAAGCTTATTTAATGGAGGTTTGGTTTAAATTCTTCTGGAAATACCTTACAGTTCTCACGACACAGGCTCGACCTAGTGTGAGGACTATAGCCACTCTAATGTTAAAAATCTTAAGCTAAGCTCTTTGTAATTCTTCCTGTAATTCTTCTTCCTGATAAAATAAAATATTGTAAAAAAAGATATTGTATTGTATAATGATGGCAACTCACAGCAAGGTATGTATAGCCTGACAAGTTTCTATTTGACCCTAGCCACGTACAAAACGACACTATCTCAGGGTCAAATAGCGGCTTGTTAGGCTTTAAGTAGGGTCATTTCGCCGGTTGGCGACCACCTAATTTCATGTGCCGGTTAGCGACCACTTAGCTGACTTCGTGAACTGAAAGCATATTTTCTCGTTTTTTTGTAAATTCCTATTCCATAACTACAAACAATAAGGCATACGGCTGACTGTTTCAATAGGCTTTGTAGAATTAATGTTATCTTCAATTGAAAAAACCATGTTCCGTAACCGGCGAAATGACCCTAGTATGAGAAAGAAATACAATGTCCAGGTCCAAAAGAAAACAAAGATTATTAATAACAAATTTATTAATCTTAAAGATTGCTTAAAAAAGTTGTAAAAAGAATTCAACAATGGCAACATTACAATATTTAAAATGATCGAGCTTGTAGCTAGTCGGTATTTTCACTAATCGTAAAGCTTCTGTCTCTTTCTAACAAGTAAGTTGAGGTAACCTTAATTTTTATAATCCTTAAATTTTGCTAATAAAGAATACCTTTTAAAAATGGCGACTTGAACTATGATCGATATATGAGAGAAAAGAGAAGACACTATGGTGCGAGAGTGGTAGCCATTTTAGAATCTATTCTTTATTGGCGCAGCTTAAATGGGGAATGGACGAAATTTTTAGAAGTGCCTGATTATTTTTTTGGTGACAGGAATAACCTACCTTAGCACCAAAAAAAAGTTGCAGACTTTTCAGCTGCGTCAATGATTTTTGAACAATATCAACTGTTTCCTCACTTACGTTTTGGGTTTAGGACGGCGAATGAGACTTTCCTTGATCCGCCTCATATTACAATTTTTTTTTAACATCTTACCCTGGCAATGACAAATATAGCTGCTGCAGCTGTCAATATCATTGCCAGTTTCAGTTTACCACAGATTTTTAGGATATTTTTTTGTAATATGAGACGGATCAAGCAAAGTGTCTTATTCGCCGTCCTAAACCCAAAACGTAACTGAGGAAACTGTTCATATTATTCAAAAATAATTGACGCACCTGAAAAGTCTGCAACTTTTTTCTGGTGCTAAGGGAGGTTATATACCTATCACCAAAAAAAAAATCTGTCACTTCTAAAATTTTCATCAATTCCCAATTACTCGCCACGCATCGCCTCGCCTTGCCAGTGGAGAACCGGTACTTACTATATCATTCCAGTCAACCTATAGTGCATGTTGTTAGGGGAAAATACTTCACTTTCGGATACCGGCGCCATATTTTAGTATGTTGTTAGGCATGTCCCCTGGATTCCAAAACTGCCGGGAGACAATCTCTAAGGAGTCGATCTCCCCTGTAATGAAGTCATCAAAAACGCCGCGGCCGCGTTTGGAAAAGTGTCAATTACACCTAAACCATGCATCGTACATACACATGAGAATTACCAAATGAAAGCTGAATAAATTGTCAATAGTTCATTGATACATAATATTTCAATATATACGCTAGTTTAAGTACTATTAGCAAAAGTATTACAAAACAAAAAAAAAATTGAGGACTTTCAGACTTTGCGGCAAAACTAGAAAAGATACACGAATGTAATGTATAACACAAATGATATCTAGTATTTCAGCTTTACATTTTAGTTTTTTTATTTTAAGACAAGAGCACATATAGGGTACAATATATGTGTATATACCTTGCATGGTTTGGGTGTAATTTACACTTTCCCAAGCGCGGCTGCGGCGTTTTTGATGACGTCATTACAGGGGAGACTGTCTCCCCGTGGTTTTGGAATCCAGGAGACATACCTGGGTCAATCAACTTTTTCTTGTTGTTATTCCGTCCCGGTAAGCCAAGAGACAACAGTGACAGACTTTCTTATAAAAAATACTATAAACTGGAATCCTATCATGCTAAGGAGATGCGCCACCATGGAATGGGTTTACCAATATAACAAAAACACGTTTTTAGTGGATTTAAACGCCATAAAATAATAGCTTTAAAGGGTGACCCAGGAGACGTAACCATGGCAACGAGCAACAAGAAATTGTTGATTGACCCACCTAACAACATACTAAAATATGGCACCGGTATCCGAAAGTGAAGTATTTGTTCGACGGAATCCCCTAACAACACAGTACTTATCGCTTATGAATATCTTTTGAAAAAGCGCTCGTGTGAACGAGTGCTATGCGATAGATCGTCTGAATTTGTGTTCTGGCAAGTTATTCCAGAATCAAAGCGTGTTTCGTTTCTGAGCATCAAGGGCGGGTTGCACCAAACCGTCTGTAATTTTAAGCGGTGTTTGTTAAAATCTGTTTATCTATCCAAATATCATGAACCGCACATTATGACCACCATAAAAACAGACTGTTTTGTTAGAGCAAATTTCTTATCTGTGAAAATGTTATTATTGCTAAATAATAACATCGATTTCGATAATATTATTTCATTGCAATTTCGAACATCTCTGAAAAACAAAGAAATTTGATTTGACCTCTATTCTAATATCAGTCGAGATGACGTTTAGTTCGAAATGAATTGTCAAGTTGCATACAAACTTGACAAAAGTCGCACGTAAGTAAGATATCGAACGATATGATAGTTAGAGCTGACTCTAGTTTGTCTCTGAATTAAAAAATAAACTATGACAGCTGCCAGAAAACAACGCCGCGATGCCGGTCTTAATATGCGGCTCCTGAATGCATCATGGAGGCTTATGATATGTGGATAGATAAAGCAGTGTATGTGACTGTACCTAATTAGGCATTAAAACACTCGTGTGATGTTGTTAAATAAATAAATAAATATTTATTGTCCGCAAATATGTTGTTATGAAATTCGCCTTTGGCTCGTTTCATAAACCCACACTCGTGTTTAATGCCCTTCATTATGTGCAGTCACATAAACTACTATTGTATGGACAGTTTGTCGTTTCTATGGATTGACAGCTGCCGGCGCCATTGGTGTAACTCGCACTATGTCACGGTATGCAATGACTTTAAGACATAACAACGCGTCACGTAGAATCCAGCATTACTTGTCCATTGATCACTGTGATAAAGTTCTATGACTGACTCCTGTGCACTTGACACGGTTATACGCAGAAGTCACTTTGTGTTACCTGCAAGAGAAAATTATATTTTACTTATTTGATAGCTGCAATTTGCTTAATGCTAATAATAATTCCTATATATAGATATTTTAATTCATTTGTGGTGAAAGTTTCAACAGACCATCTATCGAACTTAACCAAGGAAGAATTTTGGCCGAAGGGAGTCAAGTTCCGGCGTTTTCGCGGTCGGTTACCTGACACTACGCAATTGCGCAACAAATCGCAGTAATAGTGTGTTTTTGTAGTTCTAAAATAACTTTATATTGATATGTATGTTAGTCTGTAAGGTATGTATAATATTGAACCTTAAGGATGTGTAATATTGAACATTCGTTGCCTGAGTCAAATAAACAAATAAAATTAAACAATGCCCCACAAAAAGTTACAGTTTATTTTGGTTTGGGGTATGGTCTCTTAGTAAAGGTTATGGCTGCGGACTTCAGTGAATGATCACTAAGCTGAGTGGAGTCCTTTTCTCTGACGCTTTTGTTGAAAATATCTACTGTTCTGTTGTTATGTGTTAGTCTAAGCGTCTTGAATAAATATTTTTTCTTTCTTTATTTCAATCATTATTACATTCTCAATTTGAATTGTTGGCAGACTGCAAGACGTTCATTCAGCAACTGCTGGAACCCAACGTGGCAGTGCGCATGAAGATCGAGGAGGCGGCGCGGCACCGGTGGATCAAGCGGCCGGGGATGCGCATGCGCGCGCATCCGCTCGGCTCCGTCGAGCCGCGCCTCAGCAGGGACGTAAGCATCGTTCATTCTTAAAATACAATGGAACTCTCCTAAGCGATGTGCGCACGCGACCGTTGTTGCTGGAGATGTGGCGGGAGGAGGTAAGTCCTATTTAACCCATTCGGCGCCGTTGATTTGAACTCAAGTTTGTCACCGTTGCCACATCTGCAACCGACTTCATACGAAGACCAAAAACAGTAGACTTAAGACTTGCGTGGGGTTGGGGTTGCCTACTCGCATTTTTTCCTGTGGCGATGAAAGGGCTATGACTGCTCTGGATAGAGAACCAACCGAACAATCACTGCGGCCCGCGAGCTACCGGCATCAATATATGATGGAACAAAGGCCGCAAAAATATCTGATGACGACTCTATTTCTAATGCCGTTAGAGCGTGTCAGATATTTTTGCGGCCTTTGATCCATCATAATGTTGATGCCGATGACTGTACGTAACATTACTTGCAGCGCGGTAAGAATGAATGAATCGACTCCATCGAAGTCCATCCCTCACCTAAAGGCCGAAACGCACACTGATAGCAGTGGCGGAGCGGCGCGGCGCGGAGGCGGTACCGGTTGTAATGTTCGAACTAATATGAAAGGATCCGCACAGAATATCGCGGCGCGCCGCGCCTTTATGTGCGGATCCTTTCATATTAGCTCGAACATTACAACCGGTACTGCCTCCGCGCCACTCCGCCACCGCTGTCAATGCGTTTCGGCCTGTAAGGGGAGGTAAGTTGCAATGTATCCAACTGTTTTAGACGACTGCCCTAAATTCACGGCTCCGATTGCTTTTGGAATGCCAGTTTTAGTTGAAATCTTGTTATCTCTATTTCACTGATAGTATTAGCTTAGCTACCTAATTTATCAAAAATCAACGCCTTACACAAATAACAAGTCGATACGCATTTTTTGCTGGATGTACGGTCACCATCAGATATATCGTAGCGGACAATGTACTCACAAACCTCTAAACACGACATTATGTGTTAGATATTTTTAAACACCGTGAAGAGTTTAGATTGGTATTGGTGTTGTGATGGCAAATATTGCGTAGAAAATTGCCTTTTAGCAAACGCAGCTTCTCACACTTCATCTTAATTCCCGTCTCAACAAAGCATAAATTATGTACGACATTTTTTCAGTTGTACAAACAAATATCAGAACTCAGCGGAACACCCGTAGTCGACGTGGTGGCGCAAATAAGAGCAGAGCCCTTCGGGGCCATCGCCGGCATATACAACATCAAGACCCATCTCCAACAACTGCAGAGCGTGCCCGCTACAGACCTACTCTGGTCCTCCACGCTACAGGAACCTAGGCCCTACAGCCCTCCCGAATACAAGAATGTATTCAACTACGACAGAGCAGAGGCCTCTTGCAGCCAAACGCCGACCCCACCTCCGGTCGCATTGGCTAAGCCAAACGGCATAACCAAGAAACCAACACCGCCTCGGCTAGATCCGCCCAAAACCGTACCACCGTCGAAAACCGTTGGAACACAGGCTAGAGAACCGCTTAAACCCAAACCGGAGCTGAAACCGGATTTAAATCAAATAAGAAGCCAGTTGAACCCTATGTTCACGTCTATGAATCGACCGGTCGCGTTTGGTGTGAAGAAGCCTATATTTCGAGTGTACGACAACGGAGATTGCGGCTTAGACCCCCGGCTGCCGAGCATCAACGAGCATTCCAACACGGACCTGAACAGGAAGACGACGGCGAGGACTCAGAGCAAGAAGGTCAGCCTGGAGAACGACAGGCCGCTGCGCTTGAGCAGCTGTCCGAACAAACTGGACACGAAAAGGCTGGAGTTCTACAGGCGGGCTGGCGATGGTATACCGAGGTAATCAAACAGTGTCAAGTTCTCTACCTTTCATCCAATTGTAATATTTTTTATCTACGCACATATCATTAGTGCTCTAAAATGCGTTCAGAAATTCGGTCCGTCGGTAATGACCAGCATTATTACAACCAACTACCAACTTTCTTGTCACTTGTACTACCAAGTAGGTAAAATCTGTACTGGAATGTTATTACAGTACAGATTTTTGTATCGTTATGAGTTTAAATTTGGAACAGCTGCCAAAATTCAAGTGGGTCTCTATTCTAGTATCTATAGATATTAAAACAGTTATCGATACGAAACGTCAATTTATTGTTTTTAATTATACTTTTTTATTTTTTTTTTACTTATTTTTCACTTTTTTACTTTTTTTTACTTTTTTTCAAAAAAAATTTTTTTTTACTTTTTAAGATAATTAACAGGTAGCACTAGTAGCAATGCAGTTCATTTTCTTACGGCTTCTGAACCCATCTTAGAGTACTTATGATATGTGTTTAGATAAAGTAGTGAATGCAACTGTACATAATTAGGCCTTAAAACACTCGTGTGAAAAACCACACTCGTATTTTAAGGCCTCTCATTATGTATCCGTAGCATAAACTACTATTTCGTCACATCTGGCCATAAAGTGGGAATAGCTCTGCGTGCTGAAAACCTCACTTCCTGACCAGGAAAAGATGTAAAATTTCGCTTGGGCCGAAGACCTATGTCCGGTGTATGTCCAGCTGTTCTCATCTACAGGTCGCATTTCTCAACCGCTTCTCGTGAAATTTTGTGAGCAGGTACGTTAATTATATAGATTTCTTACTCGTGTCACTTTTTCGAAGTTCAAAAAAAATTTTTTTTGAGGGTTGACTGGCTCGCGACTTCTAGAGCTCATCATCATCATCATATCAGCCGAAAGACGTCCACTGGTGGACATGGGCCTCCCCCAAAGAGTGCCAAAATGACCGGTCCTGCGCCACCCGCATCCAGCGGACTCCCGCGACCTTTACCAGGTCATCTGTACTTTTAGCGTGGGATTGACGTGAGTCGCGTCTACTATCGACGCTACCGCCTATCGTCAAGATTTAGTATGAAAAGTCTATACACCGCCCCTGGTGGTCACTCATAGAACTAAAAATCCAAACTGTAACGTGAGGCACTTATACATTACTTAATTCGCCATCGACTTCACGTTCGTTCACGATTTTCCAATATTCAACCTTATATCACTAGCATTTATCGTTTTAAATTAAATGTTTGTCGGTTATGACATTACAGAATACGCGCATCGCGACGTCGACAGTGTCCACTGTCGATACAATATGGCGGCGCGGGGGCCATTTATTTGCATTTTTAAATACAAAATACGCGACAATCAGAATTTTGCGGATATATGTTGTCAATTCAAAACCCTTATTTTTATAAGTTCTTTAATTTGAGATAAATTTCGATCGGATCTACGGTAACTCTTGACGGAATAATACGATATCACGGGCCATTTTGCAAGTGAAATAGTAAACTACAGTCGCTACGGTATTCTTCGATACGAAATGTCAAATTTGGGTCTCACACTACCGATTGGTAGTACGAATCGAACGTTAAATTACGCATCGAAAACTAAACGCTAGAGCCTAACGTTTTGCAGTTGGTTTCGTAGGACAACGGCATTGTGAGTTACAAGTTTGACGGGTCGAATCGAAGAATACCGTAGCGAGATCGAAATCTATTCGAAGCGATCTCGTATTAGTTACGTAACGTTAGGTTACGATTGTTATCTCACAATAAGGGTACAGTCCACCTTCCAGGTCACCAGAGTGAATATAGATGCGTTTTTCTTTCACGTGTCATGAGAATGTTATTTGCTTGGATTGAACAGAACCCTCTGCAAATTGTTTGCTTATAGTTGGCGCGCTACGGGTGGTTTGACGACGCCGCCAGCTCGCATATTGCTGCAAAATAACGCCACCACGATCAAACGGGCATCTTTGGGGTGAGCTCTTTTAAATATCATTTTGGTACTTTTCACCTAATAAGTTTATTGATAAAGAGAGCTAGGCCGAATTGTCGGAGAGTTTTCTAAAGCGCTGACGACGTGCTTCCTCTACGGGGTTTTGTTGACATTTATTACCCTTTTTTACAAGCCTTATATTAACTTGACCTGTTCGTATGTATGTACATATATAAGTATTGTAAGTTGTCCGTCAGAATTAGCAATCCATTTTTCAGTCACTTGCTGTTATCCGTTTGAGCTGATTTTTTGGGTAAAGGTATATGGATGACAATTCAATATTATGGTACCATCGAGCTGATCTGATGATGGAGACAGAAGGTAGCCATGGGAATTCAGTATTTAACCGGCGTAACCCCGTTGAATTTGGGCTCGTTAGAATCGTCTCAATGAGTAGTTGATGATGGTATACAGAAAAGTACAGTCGGCAATAAAATCTTGTACCAGAACTAAAAATGTTGATATAAACTTATTCTGGGTTATCTTCTAATCATGCTAGAAGCCCAATTTGTAACATTTTTTCTAAAAAAACTCTTGCCATTTTAACGGGGCATAATAACAAGAAATCTTTGATTGACCCATATTGAGTAAATTGGGCAAGGTTGAAATTTGAGCACACTTTTGGATGGACTGACGTAAATAAGCTCTATTGTGTTTTCCAGAAATATCGTGAGCCCGCATTCCTCCTCAAACAGCCACTGTAAGAGTGAAAGAGCAATACCAGTAAGTAGAACAATAAACTAATTCATTTCACTTCTGCGTTATACTGTATAACGCAGAAGTGTAATAACCAATTAAGGTAAATGTCGTAATGTTTGACACCTTCATTCCTAATAGTTGACGCCTATTACGAATGGACGGTGGACGCATCGTATGCTTAGCATCAATCAAAAAACCGGCCAAGTGCGAGTCGGACTCGCGCACGAAGGGTTCCGTACCATTATCAATAAAAATATTTATTTTATTTTGTTTTTACGTAGTATTTGTTGTTATAGCGGCAACAGAAATACATCATATGTGAAAATTTCAACTGGAACTATCACGGTATCAGTGAGATACAGCCTGGTGACAGACAGATGGACGGACGGACGGACGGACGGACAGCGAAGTCTTAGTAACAGGGTTCCCGTTTTACTCTTTGAGTACGGAACCCTAAAAATTATGAAGATGACGTGACGTCACATTATGCTAAAAGGTGCATTTTTTCCATGAATGGCAGATTCTTCAAATGGCAGATTATTTAAACGGCAGATTTTGTTAATGGCAGATGTACAGTTAAGTAATATTTATTGAATATGACTTAACTGTACTCAATAATAAATAAATATTGTAGAATGATGTTCAAATTTTTGACACTTTATTTTGAATAAATAAATGAACATAGGTAGTAACTAAGTACAAACTTATAACAAACTCGGCTTTCTAAGGCAGGTCGGTGTAGCTACGACGACGAGCGAAGCGAGGAGGAGTGTTAGGATGAGCCGCGACCCTAAAGCGCGCGAAATAAATTATCCGTAAAGCCTGCATCACACTGGCGCGGCCTGCGTTGGCGGACCATAGTAGATTTGACAGCTAATGACAAGTTTTTTAATGTCCGTCGCCTAAAGTGGGTCCTGGCGCTTCGCCGGCCGCTGCCGCGACACGCTCGCTTCGCTGGCTCGGCTCGGCTCGCCCGCTGTAGGGTCGCAGTTCTTCCTTACACTGCTCCTCGCTTCGCTCGTCGTTGTAACTACACCGAGCTGCCTTAGAGTAGAATAGGTAGGGTTCTACTTATAAAAATGGAAAAGTCTTGTTGAAAAGGAATGTTTTCCACTGTTTCATAAGAATCATAAGACATATCCTTGATAACTGGTTATTAAAAAAATCCTTATTCATAACCATTTATGAAATCTTAGTTACGGACGAATCTATGTTTTTTGTAGGTAACTGTACAATATCTGCCGTTTAATTTTTTTTTTTTTTTTTTTCGTTTATTTATCCAATATACTTATAAACTATTAACAAATGATTCGAACAGCGAAC
This sequence comes from Epinotia brunnichana, assembly GCA_963854355.1. Classification (NCBI taxonomy): domain Eukaryota; kingdom Metazoa; phylum Arthropoda; class Insecta; order Lepidoptera; family Tortricidae; genus Epinotia; species Epinotia brunnichana. The sequence continues at coordinate 26,054,219 of OY977950.1, read as the reverse complement.
GAAAACCGTTATCTGTCGCCATTGTCGCTCGTTTTACAATCGTAGTTAAAAGTATGGGTAGTTTTACAATGTTTATTACATAATTTGTGCACCGCTCGGGCGCGCATCGGTAGTAGGCAAGTACATATTTTTTGTAATAATTTTTATTTTCTGAGAATTATGAATCAGTTTCTGGAAAACATCATTTGGACATTCGTTTAATATGTAAGGTAACAAATACTCCCACTTTCTTTTGCCGTATGCATTGTTAAACGGTGGCAGTACGTATTTGGGTAAAGTACTTATGTTTCTAAAGTTTTGTGGCCTATATCGATATTGAAGGTTGGGTAAATTTGAAATTTCATCACAGATTAGCATCATCTTAAATTTATCGTAAACATTTATAATTTTACAGTATCGAAATAGATAATTATCGTCGTTTTTATGCTTATTTCTAATTGAATTTGGTACAATTGTTTTAATAATCTGCCATTCAGGGAAAAAAGGAAAAAGTGTACCATAATGTGACGTCACACGGAACTTTAACGGGCTAGGTATATCATGATAATTTATTGTACGCCTGACAAAAAAAAATTCTTGTCGGACTAAATATATTTTTTTAGGAATGTAGCCAATTTGTTACTCAGTGCATTATCAACATACTTATTCAATTCAATAGTTTTATTTCAGACCATGTGATCCATATACTGTTAGTAACAAAATAAACTTAAAACTATGTTAGCAATTATTATAATACATTAAAAAAAGAACTGCAGTAGGTACTACTTGACATAAGTCAAAGTAGTTCTGACCCGCTCGATCCCGTGCCACATTATGTTGCAATTAAATTTACCAGCCAATACCTTCAGAATGCCGTTTTGACTTTCCCTGACGCGACCCATCAGCGACGTGGTTTTCTTTCGCATTATGGCGTGAAAATCGTCCGTGCGCGTCTCAGCAAACATTTCCGACGCACTGCACCACTTTGGGAGTCTCAACAGCATTCTGAAGGCATTGTTGTATTGTATGCGTAGGGCGTTGTAGGCTCGTTTGGTATACCGAACCCACAGACCGCTAGAGTAAAAAGATTGGCTATATACGCTTTGAATAGCGTTATTTTAACATTAACTGAGCATCTAGCGAATCTGCGAGCCAGCATATTACTTATGTAATTTGTAATTTTCCGCAGGTGGGCTGGTACAGTCAGCGCGCGACTGCCAGTAAGGACACGCCTCACTTGCAGCGGTTCCGGCGCACGGCCCCCATGAAATGACCCCCGCCCCCAAATCCTTATACCAACATAAACATGTAATTTTAAGCGAATAAAAGCGTTTGTTCTGTTGTACAGGATGTTAATCGTGAATGTTTTGGACTGATTTAAGTTTTGTAGTAATTTATTAGTGTTATTTATTTTAGTTAGATAAATAATAGAGTGAAATATTGCGTTCTAATGTCGTATTTTATTCGAAATTGATTACACAGAAGTATGAAAACATTTTACTACTTATTTACAAAAAGAATATCTTAATTAGCACGTTACAAGGCCAGCTTCTCTTGCCGCTTCGGCTAAACTCTGCTCTCGCACAACTCGGCACAGCTGATTAGAATTTTCGAGCTGTCAAATCAGTTTTGTGACGCAGAGAACCTTCTGTATCTATCCTGTGGAGTTAGATGCATTACAAAGGATGGCGCTGTACCGGCGACAATAGGCTACTCTACGATTTTTTTTAATGTATTTCGAAATGTTCGTATAGATTTGATAGTCAACTGGTATTTTTATTTCCTCAAAATAATATTGCTTTACACAAATAAATAATGGTTGAAATTTAAACGTTACACGTTTCAATTTTTCAGTCGCGCGTTCGTGAAAAGCGCGTTTATGTCGCACGAGAATCCTCACATTCTTCGGATTATTAGTTTGTCAGATTTCTATTTTGATAGTTAGTCTTGTTTCGTCGAAATTATTTAATCATATATGGAACAAAAAATGGCACATTATTGAAAAACTGTAGCTGTTCCACTCACCGTGCGTTGGCCAGGAGCGCGGGTCGGGTCAGTGGGACGGCATGTGGCCAGCGTTCGCCATGGTGGCCATCGACATGTACGAGCGCGACTTCGTCTACAAATCCTCGAAATTTTGGGTATTTTTTTGGTTTCTCTTTCGTAGGATTAAGGAAAAAAATTGGCACATTATTGAATAACTAACAGGGGAAGACCAAGACGTGCGTTTATGGACCAAGCTAAAGAGAAAGTTAATGCAAGGTCGTATCGAAAGTTCAAAACAGTTGCAGAGAAAAGAACAGAATGGCGATTACTCCACCGACAAGAGCCCGGCTCTTAAGTTTATGATGATGATGATGATTGAATAAATGTAGCCGTTCCACTCACCGTGCGTTGGCCAGGAGCGCGGGTCGGGTCAGTGGAACGGCATGTGTCCGGGGTTGGCCATGGTGGCCATGCAGCTGTCCCACTCACCGTGCGTTGGCCAGGAGCGCGGGTCAGGTCAGTGGAACGGCATGTGTCCGGGGTTGGCCATGGTGGCCATGCAGCTGTCCCACTCACCGTGCGTTGGCCAGGAGCGCGGGTCGGGTCAGTGGAACGGCATGTGTCCGGGGTTGGCCATGGTGGCCATGCAGCTGTCCCACTCACCGTGCGTTGGCCAGGAGCGCGGGTCGGGTCAGTGGAACGGCATGTGTCCGGGGTTGGCCATGGTGGCCATGCAGCTGTCCCACTCACCGTGCGTTGGCCAGGAGCGCGGGTCGGGTCAGTGGAACGGCATGTGTCCGGGGTTGGCCATGGTGGCCATGCAGCTGTCCCACTCACCGTGCGTTGGCCAGGAGCGCGGGTCGGGTCAGTGGAACGGCATGTGTCCGGGGTTGGCCATGGTGGCCATGCAGCTGTCCCACTCACCGTGCGTTGGCCAGGAGCGCGGGTCGGGTCAGTGGAACGGCATGTGTCCGGGGTTGGCCATGGTGGCCATGCAGCTGTCCCACTCACCGTGCGTTGGCCAGGAGCGCGGGTCGGGTCAGTGGAACGGCATGTGTCCGGGGTTGGCCATGGTGGCCATGCAGCTGTCCCACTCACCGTGCGTTGGCCAGGAGCGCGGGTCGGGTCAGTGGAACGGCATGTGTCCGGGGTTGGCCATGGTGGCCATGCAGCTGTCCCACTCACCGTGCGTTGGCCAGGAGCGCGGGTCGGGTCAGTGGAACGGCATGTGTCCGGGGTTGGCCATGGTGGCCATGCAGCTGTCCCACTCACCGTGCGTTGGCCAGGAGCGCGGGTCGGGTCAGTGGAACGGCATGTGTCCGGGGTTGGCCATGGTGGCCATGCAGCTGTCCCACTCACCGTGCGTTGGCCAGGAGCGCGGGTCGGGTCAGTGGAACGGCATGTGTCCGGGGTTGGCCATGGTGGCCATGCAGCTGTCCCACTCACCGTGCGTTGGCCAGGAGCGCGGGTCGGGTCAGTGGAACGGCATGTGTCCGGGGTTGGCCATGGTGGCCATGCAGCTGTCCCACTCACCGTGCGTTGGCCAGGAGCGCGGGTCGGGTCAGTGGAACGGCATGTGTCCGGGGTTGGCCATGGTGGCCATGCAGCTGTCCCACTCACCGTGCGTTGGCCAGGAGCGCGGGTCGGGTCAGTGGAACGGCATGTGTCCGGGGTTGGCCATGGTGGCCATGCAGCTGTCCCACTCACCGTGCGTTGGCCAGGAGCGCGGGTGGGGTCAGTGGAACGGCATGTGTCCGGGGTTGGCCATGGTGGCCATGCAGCTGTCCCACTCACCGTGCGTTGGCCAGGAGCGCGGGTCGGGTCAGTGGAACGGCATGTGTCCGGGGTTGGCCATGGTGGCCATGCAGCTGTCCCACTCACCGTGCGTTGGCCAGGAGCGCGGGTCGGGTCAGTGGAACGGCATGTGTCCGGGGTTGGCCATGGTGGCCATGCAGCTGTCCCACTCACCGTGCGTTGGCCAGGAGCGCGGGTCGGGTCAGTGGAACGGCATGTGTCCGGGGTTGGCCATGGTGGCCATGCAGCTGTCCCACTCACCGTGCGTTGGCCAGGAGCGCGGGTCGGGTCAGTGGAACGGCATGTGTCCGGGGTTGGCCATGGTGGCCATGCAGCTGTCCCACTCACCGTGCGTTGGCCAGGAGCGCGGGTCGGGTCAGTGGAACGGCATGTGTCCGGGGTTGGCCATGGTGGCCATGCAGCTGTCCCACTCACCGTGCGTTGGCCAGGAGCGCGGGTCGGGTCAGTGGAACGGCATGTGTCCGGGGTTGGCCATGGTGGCCATGCAGCTGTCCCACTCACCGTGCGTTGGCCAGGAGCGCGGGTCGGGTCAGTGGAACGGCATGTGTCCGGGGTTGGCCATGGTGGCCATGCAGCTGTCCCACTCACCGTGCGTTGGCCAGGAGCGCGGGTCGGGTCAGTGGAACGGCATGTGTCCGGGGTTGGCCATGGTGGCCATGCAGCTGTCCCACTCACCGTGCGTTGGCCAGGAGCGCGGGTCGGGTCAGTGGAACGGCATGTGTCCGGGGTTGGCCATGGTGGCCATGCAGCTGTCCCACTCACCGTGCGTTGGCCAGGAGCGCGGGTCGGGTCAGTGGAACGGCATGTGTCCGGGGTTGGCCATGGTGGCCATGCAGCTGTCCCACTCACCGTGCGTTGGCCAGGAGCGCGGGTGGGGTCAGTGGAACGGCATGTGTCCGGGGTTGGCCATGGTGGCCATGCAGCTGTCCCACTCACCGTGCGTTGGCCAGGAGCGCGGGTCGGGTCAGTGGAACGGCATGTGTCCGGGGTTGGCCATGGTGGCCATGCAGCTGTCCCACTCACCGTGCGTTGGCCAGGAGCGCGGGTCGGGTCAGTGGAACGGCATGTGTCCGGGGTTGGCCATGGTGGCCATGCAGCTGTCCCACTCACCGTGCGTTGGCCAGGAGCGCGGGTCGGGTCAGTGGAACGGCATGTGTCCGGGGTTGGCCATGGTGGCCATGCAGCTGTCCCACTCACCGTGCGTTGGCCAGGAGCGCGGGTCGGGTCAGTGGAACGGCATGTGTCCGGGGTTGGCCATGGTGGCCATGCAGCTGTCCCACTCACCGTGCGTTGGCCAGGAGCGCGGGTCGGGTCAGTGGAACGGCATGTGTCCGGGGTTGGCCATGGTGGCCATGCAGCTGTCCCACTCACCGTGCGTTGGCCAGGAGCGCGGGTCGGGTCAGTGGAACGGCATGTGTCCGGGGTTGGCCATGGTGGCCATGCAGCTGTCCCACTCACCGTGCGTTGGCCAGGAGCGCGGGTCGGGTCAGTGGAACGGCATGTGTCCGGGGTTGGCCATGGTGGCCATGCAGCTGTCCCACTCACCGTGCGTTGGCCAGGAGCGCGGGTCGGGTCAGTGGAACGGCATGTGTCCGGGGTTGGCCATGGTGGCCATGCAGCTGTCCCACTCACCGTGCGTTGGCCAGGAGCGCGGGTCGGGTCAGTGGAACGGCATGTGTCCGGGGTTGGCCATGGTGGCCATGCAGCTGTCCCACTCACCGTGCGTTGGCCAGGAGCGCGGGTCGGGTCAGTGGAACGGCATGTGTCCGGGGTTGGCCATGGTGGCCATGCAGCTGTCCCACTCACCGTGCGTTGGCCAGGAGCGCGGGTCGGGTCAGTGGAACGGCATGTGTCCGGGGTTGGCCATGGTGGCCATGCAGCTGTCCCACTCACCGTGCGTTGGCCAGGAGCGCGGGTCGGGTCAGTGGAACGGCATGTGTCCGGGGTTGGCCATGGTGGCCATGCAGCTGTCCCACTCACCGTGCGTTGGCCAGGAGCGCGGGTCGGGTCAGTGGAACGGCATGTGTCCGGGGTTGGCCATGGTGGCCATGCAGCTGTCCCACTCACCGTGCGTTGGCCAGGAGCGCGGGTCGGGTCAGTGGAACGGCATGTGTCCGGGGTTGGCCATGGTGGCCATGCAGCTGTCCCACTCACCGTGCGTTGGCCAGGAGCGCGGGTCGGGTCAGTGGAACGGCATGTGTCCGGGGTTGGCCATGGTGGCCATGCAGCTGTCCCACTCACCGTGCGTTGGCCAGGAGCGCGGGTCGGGTCAGTGGAACGGCATGTGTCCGGGGTTGGCCATGGTGGCCATGCAGCTGTCCCACTCACCGTGCGTTGGCCAGGAGCGCGGGTCGGGTCAGTGGAACGGCATGTGTCCGGGGTTGGCCATGGTGGCCATGCAGCTGTCCCACTCACCGTGCGTTGGCCAGGAGCGCGGGTCGGGTCAGTGGAACGGCATGTGTCCGGGGTTGGCCATGGTGGCCATGCAGCTGTCCCACTCACCGTGCGTTGGCCAGGAGCGCGGGTCGGGTCAGTGGAACGGCATGTGTCCGGGGTTGGCCATGGTGGCCATGCAGCTGTCCCACTCACCGTGCGTTGGCCAGGAGCGCGGGTCGGGTCAGTGGAACGGCATGTGTCCGGGGTTGGCCATGGTGGCCATGCAGCTGTCCCACTCACCGTGCGTTGGCCAGGAGCGCGGGTCGGGTCAGTGGAACGGCATGTGTCCGGGGTTGGCCATGGTGGCCATGCAGCTGTCCCACTCACCGTGCGTTGGCCAGGAGCGCGGGTCGGGTCAGTGGAACGGCATGTGTCCGGGGTTGGCCATGGTGGCCAGCCGCATGTACGTGGTGTGCGGGCGGGACAGCGGCGGCGAGTCGCCGGGCAACGTCTCGTTCTTGAACACGGCCACGAGCTTCCACTGGTTCAGGTATTGCACTGGAAACGAGAGGGTAAATGGCTATTTGGCAACAGTGAAAATAAATTGTTTTTTGATTAGCAACAGATAAACATTACGAAAATACTCGGAAAGTGTCAAGCTTTCATTTATGTTCGCTATTTTAAGATTTTTAAATTCATAAAAACTAACAATATGGACGTTGTTTGATTGTGACGTCACAACATAGTAATCCCTACAAATTCCATACTAAAGGAGCGTTTTTGACGCACGCACACACACGCACACGTACGCACACACACACGCATACGCACACCCGCAGTCGCACCCGCACATGCACACGCATACACAGACACGCACACGCCCACGCACATGCACACGCACAACCGCGCACACACACACACACACGCACGCACACGCACGCACACGCAACACTTACTCTTCCACAGCCGCACGCTGCAGTCGTCCCCCGACGACGCTAGCAGCGTGCCGGTCACGTTCCAAGACACGCGCCACACGCACGAGTAGTGGTCGTCGAAGGCTGCCATCACTTCTGTCTTGAAGCGAACGGTTGAACCGTTTGAGGAGTTTGACGAGTCTCTGTAGGAATCAAATTAATAATATTAAAACTGGTTGCTTTCAAAAAAATACATTAAATATGAGTACCGCCATTTTGAACTTTTTGTTACTTGGTCAAATTGGTGTTATATTTTGACGTTTGGCACCTATTTTGTGCGAGAAGCAAACGGCACATCACGTGATCGTGACGACCATAGCTAGACGAAAGCGCACGTGCTATGCGGTTGAGCGGCTGGTTTAAGGTGGAAAGGGCCTTCGTTAGCCTCAGGCTTTCCTGTTTTCACCCACGCCTCTCGCCTTGCTCCAACTCACTCCAACGGCTCGCAGCTCACTCCTATCGTACGTAGGTACTATTGTTAGGTATTGTTATGTTTAACTCACGTGATGGGTTCTATCTTGATGATGCGCACGTCCTTGGTGGCGACGGCGAGCAGATGGAAGGAGCGGCCCAGGTTGGGCGCGAAGGCGATGTGATTGGTAGTGGTAACTCACGTGATGGGTTCTATCTTGATGATGCGCACGTCCTTGGTGGCGACGGCGAGCAGATGGAAGGAGCGGCCCAGGTTGGGCGCGAAGGCGATGTGATTGGTAGTGGTAACTCACGTGATGGGTTCTATCTTGATGATGCGCACGTCCTTGGTGGCGACGGCGAGCAGATGGAAGGAGCGGCCCAGGTTGGGCGCGAAGGCGATGTGATTGGTAGTGGTAACTCACGTGATGGGTTCTATCTTGATGATGCGCACGTCCTTGGTGGCGACGGCGAGCAGATGGAAGGAGCGGCCCAGGTTGGGCGCGAAGGCGATGTGATTGGTAGTGGTAACTCACGTGATGGGTTCTATCTTGATGATGCGCACGTCCTTGGTGGCGACGGCGAGCAGATGGAAGGAGCGGCCCAGGTTGGGCGCGAAGGCGATGTGATTGGTAGTGGTAACTCACGTGATGGGTTCTATCTTGATGATGCGCACGTCCTTGGTGGCGACGGCGAGCAGATGGAAGGAGCGGCCCAGGTTGGGCGCGAAGGCGATGTGATTGGTAGTGGTAACTCACGTGATGGGTTCTATCTTGATGATGCGCACGTCCTTGGTGGCGACGGCGAGCAGATGGAAGGAGCGGCCCAGGTTGGGCGCGAAGGCGATGTGATTGGTAGTGGTAACTCACGTGATGGGTTCTATCTTGATGATGCGCACGTCCTTGGTGGCGACGGCGAGCAGATGGAAGGAGCGGCCCAGGTTGGGCGCGAAGGCGATGTGATTGGTAGTGGTAACTCACGTGATGGGTTATATCTTGATGATGCGCACGTCCTTGGTGGCGACGGCGAGCAGATGGAAGGAGCGGCCCAGGTTGGGCGCGAAGGCGATGTGATTGGTAGTGGTAACTCACGTGATGGGTTCTATCTTGATGATGCGCACGTCCTTGGTGGCGACGGCGAGCAGATGGAAGGAGCGGCCCAGGTTGGGCGCGAAGGCGATGTGATTGGTAGTGGTAACTCACGTGATGGGTTCTATCTTGATGATGCGCACGTCCTTGGTGGCGACGGCGAGCAGATGGAAGGAGCGGCCCAGGTTGGGCGCGAAGGCGATGTGATTGGTAGTGGTAACTCACGTGATGGGTTCTATCTTGATGATGCGCACGTCCTTGGTGGCGACGGCGAGCAGATGGAAGGAGCGGCCCAGGTTGGGCGCGAAGGCGATGTGATTGGTAGTGGTAACTCACGTGATGGGTTCTATCTTGATGATGCGCACGTCCTTGGTGGCGACGGCGAGCAGATGGAAGGAGCGGCCCAGGTTGGGCGCGAAGGCGATGTGATTGGTAGTGGTAACTCACGTGATGGGTTCTATCTTGATGATGCGCACGTCCTTGGTGGCGACGGCGAGCAGATGGAAGGAGCGGCCCAGGTTGGGCGCGAAGGCGATGTGATTGGTAGTGGTAACTCACGTGATGGGTTCTATCTTGATGATGCGCACGTCCTTGGTGGCGACGGCGAGCAGATGGAAGGAGCGGCCCAGGTTGGGCGCGAAGGCGATGTGATTGGTAGTGGTAACTCACGTGATGGGTTCTATCTTGATGATGCGCACGTCCTTGGTGGCGACGGCGAGCAGATGGAAGGAGCGGCCCAGGTTGGGCGCGAAGGCGATGTGATTGGTAGTGGTAACTCACGTGATGGGTTCTATCTTGATGATGCGCACGTCCTTGGTGGCGACGGCGAGCAGATGGAAGGAGCGGCCCAGGTTGGGCGCGAAGGCGATGTGATTGGTAGTGGTAACTCACGTGATGGGTTCTATCTTGATGATGCGCACGTCCTTGGTGGCGACGGCGAGCAGATGGAAGGAGCGGCCCAGGTTGGGCGCGAAGGCGATGTGATTGGTAGTGGTAACTCACGTGATGGGTTCTATCTTGATGATGCGCACGTCCTTGGTGGCGACGGCGAGCAGATGGAAGGAGCGGCCCAGGTTGGGCGCGAAGGCGATGTGATTGGTAGTGGTAACTCACGTGATGGGTTCTATCTTGATGATGCGCACGTCCTTGGTGGCGACGGCGAGCAGATGGAAGGAGCGGCCCAGGTTGGGCGCGAAGGCGATGTGATTGGTAGTGGTAACTCACGTGATGGGTTCTATCTTGATGATGCGCACGTCCTTGGTGGCGACGGCGAGCAGATGGAAGGAGCGGCCCAGGTTGGGCGCGAAGGCGATGTGATTGGTAGTGGTAACTCACGTGATGGGTTCTATCTTGATGATGCGCACGTCCTTGGTGGCGACGGCGAGCAGATGGAAGGAGCGGCCCAGGTTGGGCGCGAAGGCGATGTGATTGGTAGTGGTAACTCACGTGATGGGTTCTATCTTGATGATGCGCACGTCCTTGGTGGCGACGGCGAGCAGATGGAAGGAGCGGCCCAGGTTGGGCGCGAAGGCGATGTGATTGGTAGTGGTAACTCACGTGATGGGTTCTATCTTGATGATGCGCACGTCCTTGGTGGCGACGGCGAGCAGATGGAAGGAGCGGCCCAGGTTGGGCGCGAAGGCGATGTGATTGGTAGTGGTAACTCACGTGATGGGTTCTATCTTGATGATGCGCACGTCCTTGGTGGCGACGGCGAGCAGATGGAAGGAGCGGCCCAGGTTGGGCGCGAAGGCGATGTGATTGGTAGTGGTAACTCACGTGATGGGTTCTATCTTGATGATGCGCACGTCCTTGGTGGCGACGGCGAGCAGATGGAAGGAGCGGCCCAGGTTGGGCGCGAAGGCGATGTGATTGGTAGTGGTAACTCACGTGATGGGTTCTATCTTGATGATGCGCACGTCCTTGGTGGCGACGGCGAGCAGATGGAAGGAGCGGCCCAGGTTGGGCGCGAAGGCGATGTGATTGGTAGTGGTAACTCACGTGATGGGTTCTATCTTAATGATGCGCACGTCCTTGGTGGCGACGGCGAGCAGATGGAAGGAGCGGCCCAGGTTGGGCGCGAAGGCGATGTGATTGGTAGTGGTAACTCACGTGATGGGTTCTATCTTGATGATGCGCACGTCCTTGGTGGCGACGGCGAGCAGATGGAAGGAGCGGCCCAGGTTGGGCGCGAAGGCGATGTGATTGGTAGTGGTAACTCACGTGATGGGTTCTATCTTGATGATGCGCACGTCCTTGGTGGCGACGGCGAGCAGATGGAAGGAGCGGCCCAGGTTGGGCGCGAAGGCGATGTGATTGGTAGTGGTAACTCACGTGATGGGTTCTATCTTGATGATGCGCACGTCCTTGGTGGCGACGGCGAGCAGATGGAAGGAGCGGCCCAGGTTGGGCGCGAAGGCGATGTGATTGGTAGTGGTAACTCACGTGATGGGTTCTATCTTGATGATGCGCACGTCCTTGGTGGCGACGGCGAGCAGATGGAAGGAGCGGCCCAGGTTGGGCGCGAAGGCGATGTGATTGGTAGTGGTAACTCACGTGATGGGTTCTATCTTGATGATGCGCACGTCCTTGGTGGCGACGGCGAGCAGATGGAAGGAGCGGCCCAGGTTGGGCGCGAAGGCGATGTGATTGGTAGTGGTAACTCACGTGATGGGTTCTATCTTGATGATGCGCACGTCCTTGGTGGCGACGGCGAGCAGATGGAAGGAGCGGCCCAGGTTGGGCGCGAAGGCGATGTGATTGGTAGTGGTAACTCACGTGATGGGTTCTATCTTGATGATGCGCACGTCCTTGGTGGCGACGGCGAGCAGATGGAAGGAGCGGCCCAGGTTGGGCGCGAAGGCGATGTGATTGGTAGTGGTAACTCACGTGATGGGTTCTATCTTGATGATGCGCACGTCCTTGGTGGCGACGGCGAGCAGATGGAAGGAGCGGCCCAGGTTGGGCGCGAAGGCGATGTGATTGGTAGTGGTAACTCACGTGATGGGTTCTATCTTGATGATGCGCACGTCCTTGGTGGCGACGGCGAGCAGATGGAAGGAGCGGCCCAGGTTGGGCGCGAAGGCGATGTGATTGGTAGTGGTAACTCACGTGATGGGTTCTATCTTGATGATGCGCACGTCCTTGGTGGCGACGGCGAGCAGATGGAAGGAGCGGCCCAGGTTGGGCGCGAAGGCGATGTGATTGGTAGTGGTAACTCACGTGATGGGTTCTATCTTGATGATGCGCACGTCCTTGGTGGCGACGGCGAGCAGATGGAAGGAGCGGCCCAGGTTGGGCGCGAAGGCGATGTGATTGGTAGTGGTAACTCACGTGATGGGTTCTATCTTGATGATGCGCACGTCCTTGGTGGCGACGGCGAGCAGATGGAAGGAGCGGCCCAGGTTGGGCGCGAAGGCGATGTGATTGGTAGTGGTAACTCACGTGATGGGTTCTATCTTGATGATGCGCACGTCCTTGGTGGCGACGGCGAGCAGATGGAAGGAGCGGCCCAGGTTGGGCGCGAAGGCGATGTGATTGGTAGTGGTAACTCACGTGATGGGTTCTATCTTGATGATGCGCACGTCCTTGGTGGCGACGGCGAGCAGATGGAAGGAGCGGCCCAGGTTGGGCGCGAAGGCGATGTGATTGGTAGTGGTAACTCACGTGATGGGTTCTATCTTGATGATGCGCACGTCCTTGGTGGCGACGGCGAGCAGATGGAAGGAGCGGCCCAGGTTGGGCGCGAAGGCGATGTGATTGGTAGTGGTAACTCACGTGATGGGTTCTATCTTGATGATGCGCACGTCCTTGGTGGCGACGGCGAGCAGATGGAAGGAGCGGCCCAGGTTGGGCGCGAAGGCGATGTGATTGGTAGTGGTAACTCACGTGATGGGTTCTATCTTGATGATGCGCACGTCCTTGGTGGCGACGGCGAGCAGATGGAAGGAGCGGCCCAGGTTGGGCGCGAAGGCGATGTGATTGGTAGTGGTAACTCACGTGATGGGTTCTATCTTGATGATGCGCACGTCCTTGGTGGCGACGGCGAGCAGATGGAAGGAGCGGCCCAGGTTGGGCGCGAAGGCGATGTGATTGGTAGTGGTAACTCACGTGATGGGTTCTATCTTGATGATGCGCACGTCCTTGGTGGCGACGGCGAGCAGATGGAAGGAGCGGCCCAGGTTGGGCGCGAAGGCGATGTGATTGGTAGTGGTAACTCACGTGATGGGTTCTATCTTGATGATGCGCACGTCCTTGGTGGCGACGGCGAGCAGATGGAAGGAGCGGCCCAGGTTGGGCGCGAAGGCGATGTGATTGGTAGTGGTAACTCACGTGATGGGTTCTATCTTGATGATGCGCACGTCCTTGGTGGCGACGGCGAGCAGATGGAAGGAGCGGCCCAGGTTGGGCGCGAAGGCGATGTGATTGGTAGTGGTAACTCACGTGATGGGTTCTATCTTGATGATGCGCACGTCCTTGGTGGCGACGGCGAGCAGATGGAAGGAGCGGCCCAGGTTGGGCGCGAAGGCGATGTGATTGGTAGTGGTAACTCACGTGATGGGTTCTATCTTGATGATGCGCACGTCCTTGGTGGCGACGGCGAGCAGATGGAAGGAGCGGCCCAGGTTGGGCGCGAAGGCGATGTGATTGGTAGTGGTAACTCACGTGATGGGTTCTATCTTGATGATGCGCACGTCCTTGGTGGCGACGGCGAGCAGATGGAAGGAGCGGCCCAGGTTGGGCGCGAAGGCGATGTGATTGGTAGTGGTAACTCACGTGATGGGTTCTATCTTGATGATGCGCACGTCCTTGGTGGCGACGGCGAGCAGATGGAAGGAGCGGCCCAGGTTGGGCGCGAAGGCGATGTGATTGGTAGTGGTAACTCACGTGATGGGTTCTATCTTGATGATGCGCACGTCCTTGGTGGCGACGGCGAGCAGATGGAAGGAGCGGCCCAGGTTGGGCGCGAAGGCGATGTGATTGGTAGTGGTAACTCACGTGATGGGTTCTATCTTGATGATGCGCACGTCCTTGGTGGCGACGGCGAGCAGATGGAAGGAGCGGCCCAGGTTGGGCGCGAAGGCGATGTGATTGGTAGTGGTAACTCACGTGATGGGTTCTATCTTGATGATGCGCACGTCCTTGGTGGCGACGGCGAGCAGATGGAAGGAGCGGCCCAGGTTGGGCGCGAAGGCGATGTGATTGGTAGTGGTAACTCACGTGATGGGTTCTATCTTGATGATGCGCACGTCCTTGGTGGCGACGGCGAGCAGATGGAAGGAGCGGCCCAGGTTGGGCGCGAAGGCGATGTGATTGGTAGTGGTAACTCACGTGATGGGTTCTATCTTGATGATGCGCACGTCCTTGGTGGCGACGGCGAGCAGATGGAAGGAGCGGCCCAGGTTGGGCGCGAAGGCGATGTGATTGGTAGTGGTAACTCACGTGATGGGTTCTATCTTGATGATGCGCACGTCCTTGGTGGCGACGGCGAGCAGATGGAAGGAGCGGCCCAGGTTGGGCGCGAAGGCGATGTGATTGGTAGTGGTAACTCACGTGATGGGTTCTATCTTGATGATGCGCACGTCCTTGGTGGCGACGGCGAGCAGATGGAAGGAGCGGCCCAGGTTGGGCGCGAAGGCGATGTGATTGGTAGTGGTAACTCACGTGATGGGTTCTATCTTGATGATGCGCACGTCCTTGGTGGCGACGGCGAGCAGATGGAAGGAGCGGCCCAGGTTGGGCGCGAAGGCGATGTGATTGGTAGTGGTAACTCACGTGATGGGTTCTATCTTGATGATGCGCACGTCCTTGGTGGCGACGGCGAGCAGATGGAAGGAGCGGCCCAGGTTGGGCGCGAAGGCGATGTGATTGGTAGTGGTAACTCACGTGATGGGTTCTATCTTGATGATGCGCACGTCCTTGGTGGCGACGGCGAGCAGATGGAAGGAGCGGCCCAGGTTGGGCGCGAAGGCGATGTGATTGGTAGTGGTAACTCACGTGATGGGTTCTATCTTGATGATGCGCACGTCCTTGGTGGCGACGGCGAGCAGATGGAAGGAGCGGCCCAGGTTGGGCGCGAAGGCGATGTGATTGGTAGTGGTAACTCACGTGATGGGTTCTATCTTGATGATGCGCACGTCCTTGGTGGCGACGGCGAGCAGATGGAAGGAGCGGCCCAGGTTGGGCGCGAAGGCGATGTGATTGGTAGTGGTAACTCACGTGATGGGTTCTATCTTGATGATGCGCACGTCCTTGGTGGCGACGGCGAGCAGATGGAAGGAGCGGCCCAGGTTGGGCGCGAAGGCGATGTGATTGGTAGTGGTAACTCACGTGATGGGTTCTATCTTGATGATGCGCACGTCCTTGGTGGCGACGGCGAGCAGATGGAAGGAGCGGCCCAGGTTGGGCGCGAAGGCGATGTGATTGGTAGTGGTAACTCACGTGATGGGTTCTATCTTGATGATGCGCACGTCCTTGGTGGCGACGGCGAGCAGATGGAAGGAGCGGCCCAGGTTGGGCGCGAAGGCGATGTGATTGGTAGTGGTAACTCACGTGATGGGTTCTATCTTGATGATGCGCACGTCCTTGGTGGCGACGGCGAGCAGATGGAAGGAGCGGCCCAGGTTGGGCGCGAAGGCGATGTGATTGGTAGTGGTAACTCACGTGATGGGTTCTATCTTGATGATGCGCACGTCCTTGGTGGCGACGGCGAGCAGATGGAAGGAGCGGCCCAGGTTGGGCGCGAAGGCGATGTGATTGGTAGTGGTAACTCACGTGATGGGTTCTATCTTGATGATGCGCACGTCCTTGGTGGCGACGGCGAGCAGATGGAAGGAGCGGCCCAGGTTGGGCGCGAAGGCGATGTGATTGGTAGTGGTAACTCACGTGATGGGTTCTATCTTGATGATGCGCACGTCCTTGGTGGCGACGGCGAGCAGATGGAAGGAGCGGCCCAGGTTGGGCGCGAAGGCGATGTGATTGGTAGTGGTAACTCACGTGATGGGTTCTATCTTGATGATGCGCACGTCCTTGGTGGCGACGGCGAGCAGATGGAAGGAGCGGCCCAGGTTGGGCGCGAAGGCGATGTGATTGGTAGTGGTAACTCACGTGATGGGTTCTATCTTGATGATGCGCACGTCCTTGGTGGCGACGGCGAGCAGATGGAAGGAGCGGCCCAGGTTGGGCGCGAAGGCGATGTGATTGGTAGTGGTAACTCACGTGATGGGTTCTATCTTGATGATGCGCACGTCCTTGGTGGCGACGGCGAGCAGATGGAAGGAGCGGCCCAGGTTGGGCGCGAAGGCGATGTGATTGGTAGTGGTAACTCACGTGATGGGTTCTATCTTGATGATGCGCACGTCCTTGGTGGCGACGGCGAGCAGATGGAAGGAGCGGCCCAGGTTGGGCGCGAAGGCGATGTGATTGGTAGTGGTAACTCACGTGATGGGTTCTATCTTGATGATGCGCACGTCCTTGGTGGCGACGGCGAGCAGATGGAAGGAGCGGCCCAGGTTGGGCGCGAAGGCGATGTGATTGGTAGTGGTAACTCACGTGATGGGTTCTATCTTGATGATGCGCACGTCCTTGGTGGCGACGGCGAGCAGATGGAAGGAGCGGCCCAGGTTGGGCGCGAAGGCGATGTGATTGGTAGTGGTAACTCACGTGATGGGTTCTATCTTGATGATGCGCACGTCCTTGGTGGCGACGGCGAGCAGATGGAAGGAGCGGCCCAGGTTGGGCGCGAAGGCGATGTCGTTGACCGGCTCCTGCACCGACGAGAGGCAGTCCGTGCGCGTCCAGCGGCGCGACGCCTCGCTGTATCTGTGCGATACATATTTATTATTATTTTGTGTGTTTTTTCCATATCTCGGGACCATGGGGTCCCGGACCTTTGGAAGGCATGCGTGGGGCCGAAGCCAACAGCACAGAGGCCCCTTAAAACTAAAATAATCTAAAGCGAGGGATACACATGGCGTGTACCATCTCCGACCGCACAACATGATACAACCGGTGATGGTCCCCGCCTGGCGCAAAGACTATTGCAGTGCAGCACTGTGACTGCGATGGAAACTAAGGTCATGGGTTGAATGGTGGGTGGACTGGAACATGGGTTATTATTATTATTATTAAAAGCCTGTTGTGTCCCATTGCTGGGCAAAAGCCTCCCCCCTCTGTTATTAAATAAATAAATACTGTGAACTATAGAACTAGGAAGCTAATATTGTTTCAAAAAAAATTAAGTTCGAAAGTTGCTTGTGAGTAAGTTTCTTAATTATAGTTTTTTTTAATCGAGTAACTTCGAAATAAAAAAAATGTTTTATTTTGTAAAAAGACAGGCTGGCGAGATTTACAGCTCACATAGCCACTAGTGATAATCAGGCATCGGAGTATTTGTAGCACTGTAAGACTAAAGTATGCTATGGAGTCGTTGTAAGTATTAAAATTAAATTTATACAAATACTCATCCTCATTAATTTAATTCATTAAATAAATAATAACTATAAAAACTATATATTCATTGACGAATAAAAAGTAATATGAGGGTCCACCGAAAGAATGTCAGGTCATTTTTTTTTTCAAAATGAGATTTTAATGTCACGCAATAGTTAATAACGAGCGCAACATTTTGACATCAATATCTCATTTTGAAAAAAAAAGTGGCTAGACATGTTCTTACCGTGGACCCTTCATATTATTTGTTATACGTCAGTGAAGATGGTGGTGTATTTTTATAGTTCTTATTTATTTTATGAATTAAATTAATGAGGATGAGTATGAGTATAAATTTATTTTTAATGATTACAGCGACTCCATAGCTCACTTTAGTCTTACCGTGCTAAAAATACTCCAATGCCTGGTGATAATATTGTTAAATAAATAGAAGAACTCTCTTACTCGTAGATGAACACCTTCCCGTTGCAGGCGACGGCCTTGTCCGCCGGCGCCGCGTGCGGCTCGTCGCTGCCCACGGCCAGCATCGGCGGATTCACTCTACAGACATCATCATCATCATCATCATCATCATCATCATCATATCATCCGAAAGACGTCCACTGCTGGACATAGGCCTCCCCCAAAGAGTGCCAATGTGACCGGTGCTGTGCCACCCGCATCCAGCGGAACCCCGCGACCTTTACCAGGTCATCAGTCCACTCTACAGACATACATTACTGATATTACGGATTTACCTAAAGCCCTGTCCAGACTCGCGCGTTTCCGAGGTACTAGAGCTACATATACCCCGTCCAGATACTGCCGCTTACACGAGGGTAAACGCGTACTAGGGTATTTCTCAAATAATGTGATTAACTTGTCACAACCATGTGCAAAAGTTAACGCTACTAATACTTAATTGTTCTTTTTAGGGTTCCGTACTCAAAGAGTAAAACGGGACCCTATTACTAAGACTTCGCTGTCCGTCCGTCCGTCCGTCTGTCTGTCACCAGGCTGTATCTCAAGAACCGTGATAGCTAGAGAGTTGAAATTTTCACAGATTATGTATTTCTGCTGCCGCTATAACGACAAATACTAAAAACAAATTAAAATAATTTTTAAGGGGGGCTCCCATACAAAAAACGTGATTTTTTTGTCGTTTTTATAGATAATCTGTCACCAGGCTGTATCTCAAGAACCGTGATAGCTAGAGAGTTGAAATTTTCACAGATTATGTATTTCTGTTGCCGCTATAACAAAAAATACTAAAAACCAAATAAATAAAAAATTTAAGGGGGGCTCCCATACAACAAACGTGATTTTTTTGCCGTTTTTATAGATAATGGTACGGAACCCTTCGTGCGCGAGTCCAGCGGTTTTTTATATACGTACGGGCCAACAGGTTGCTAAGGACAGCTATTATGTAAATAAATATTACAATATTTTGCTGTTGGGAAATTCTTAACTTTTGCACATGGTCGTGACAAGTGACGTTAACTATTTGAGAATGACCCACAAAGAGCGCGTCTCGGTCGTTTTACGAGCGAGCGCCGCGCGAGTCGAGATAGTCGGGCGCCATTGTTGCGTCCAGGGGACCGATTTTTGACTTTCGAGCGCTCGACTTTTTCACTCGAAAATAGTCAAAAATTATAAAATGCTTTTTTGAAATAGCGATAGAAAATTTAAAAACGAGTGGCATTGACCACTCGTATTTAATTCTATCGGTAGAAAGTAAGTGCCTGCAATTTTATCACTAAAATCTAGTGTCCGACCGAAATTTGGGTTTCGGTTTCGGCCAAAAAATCAAGTTTCGGCCCGAGTTTCGGTTTCGGCCAAAAACGGCCGAACCCTTCGGCCGCGCCGAAACTTACAACATCGTACCTTCGGGTCGCGCTCGGCTAACGTCGGGCGCGCTCGGCTAACGTCGGGCGCGCTCGGCTAACGTCGGACGCGCTCGGCACGGCTGGCAATATGGCGTCGCTCGCCTGACTCCGCCGGCAACTACCTAAATCAGTGCGCTTTGCTCGTGTAGACGTGTCAATACGTGTTGTGTTTGTTCCGCGAATAATGGTAAGTAGTTTGATCAAGTATTTTAGTTTGTTTTTGTTGTGAATTCGTATTTTATAATATGCGAAAACAAATAATGTATTTTTTTCACTTTATAGGGTAGTTAAATTTTCAAACAGAACCTCTGTAACTGTGCTGAAATTTCATTGTGATAAATCTTTGAAAGTAGAAACCTGTAATGTAATTATAGGTCGGCGAGATATTTAAGGACTTTTTTTTTTATAAAAGTTTCGGTTTCGGCCGAAACTACAATGAAACCGAACCTTCGGTTTTGGTTTCGGCAAAATAACATGTTTCGGTCGGTCACTATAAAATCGTATTTACTTTAATTAAATTTTCGAGCGCTCGAAAGTCAAGAATCGGCCCCCTGTAGTACGCGTCCGTGGCGAGTGGACGCGGACGTATTTCGTTCAAAATGGAGCGTGATAAGATAACTTCAATACGGAACTTAATCTGAACTGAGAAACTTTTTGAAGGAAAATCCACTATATTCTATAAATGAGTATTGAGACATTAGCAGTTAGATTTATTAATTATGCTGTATTTTCAGGGTTCCTGTCACTTGACCCACTAACTTTTGCCCTGATGTTTCACTAGACCTAATGCATTTTTCTTCGAAACAGTGAAATTTTCGGGTTTTCTTTGAATAACATCAAATAGAAATCATTAGGTTAGGTTAGATTTGTTTTGCAATAATCCTATAAAGAAAAAAATATAAATTTAAGAAAAAAATGCATTAGGTCAAATGAACATTAGATCAAATGAAGCTTTTAGGGCTAAAGTATTAGGTCTAACAAGGGAGAACCGTATTTTCTATTCACATCTGTATTGAACCGAATATTTAAAAATTGCTTGATTTTGTTTAAAAACTGACGATCACAAAATGACACTTATAAGGACGGTGAATCCTGACCCACCGTGACACAGTGCAAACTAGTACGGGGGTCAGTCGACACTTACTTTTGGTTTTCACCATACAAATTTGTAAATTAAAATGTAAGTAGCAATTTGTACTTTTTCTTACGAAATAAATTTATGATTTATAACTGTACATAATTAGGCATTAAAACACTCGTATTTAGTGCCCTTCATTATGTACAGTCAAGGTCACCAATATGTATACACCACAAATATACAGAAATATGTATACAGACCTTATTACTACGGAAGTAAGGTTGTTGTATACATATTTTTGCAACTTTGGACATATACATATTAGTGACCTTGACTATACAGTCACATAAACTACTATAATATATTATAGTAGTTTACTATAATATATTTCTAGCCTAGTTTTGCTTGTTTCTCGCTGTCATAAAAAGTTGCTAATTCACTATCAGTCAAATAGTGCAGGTATAACGAGTACGAGGGTCAAACTGAAAGTTCTTAGAAAATCAAAAACTGAGCAATCAAGCAACTTATTACTTTTATTATATCTTTTCAAAATAGCCTCCCTTCACATCAATACATCGCTGCATTCGATAGAACCACTGAGAAAAGCACTTTGCCCACTCGTCCTTAGGGGTCTCTTCGACGGCCTTTTGAAACGCAGCCACTGCTTCGTCGGCGTCCATAAAACGTTTTCCTCGAAGTTTTTCTTTAATTTTTGGGAATAAATAAAAATGACCTTGTGCAAGGTCGGGGCTATAAGGTGGGTGACCCAGTAATTCCACGTTTGCCGTCGCCAAATAGTCGATCGTTTGCTTGGCGGTGTGCGATGAGGCGTTGTCGTGGTGAAGCAGGATCCTACTGCGAGGCCGTTTTTCTCGAACTTTTTCCAAGACAAGTGGTAAACAATTGTTAGTGTACCACTTCGCAGTAACTGTTTTTTGATCCTCTAAAATAATTGTTGCGTAATGACCAGTCCTTCCGAAGAACGAGGCCACCATCTTTTTTCCCACACTTCGACCTCTCTTCACTTTAGTAGGCAACTCCTCGGAAGGAAACACCCACTCAGCAGACTGTCTTTTAGTTTCAGGATCATAACAGTAAATCCAGCTTTCGTCACCCGTAACTACGTCGAACACAGCATTTGAGTCACCTCCGTTGAATCTTTGACCCATTTCACGGCACCAATCAACACGACGGACTTTTTGGGCTTCTGTCAAATTATGAGGTATCCACCGGGCACAAAGCTTCCTCACCGCTAAATGTTCATGGAGGATTTTGTGGACTTGACTCATACCAATGGCTAAGCTTGTACGAATCTGCTGATAGGTTACTCTTTTGTCAGTCTCTATCATACGCCGCACAACACTGATGTTATCTTCAGTAGTCGCCGTAGAAGGCCGGCCCTCACGCAGATCATCAGTGAGATCAGTGCGGCCAGCACGTTTAAATTCATTAAACCAGTTGTAAATAGTAGCACGAGATGGGGCTTCATCGTGAAAGGCCAATCGAAGTCTATCATAACTTTCTTGTTGACTTAAATTACATCTAAAGTCGTAAAAAATCATTGCTCGAAAATTTTCTCGCGTTAGATTCATGCTCACGTAGTACACACAATTTTCAATTTGCCGCCAAATCGTAAAACAAATGACAATCGAGTGGAATTCGTACACAAAAATATTAAGAAAGAGTTCCATTTTCAAATTTTGAACTTATTTTTTTATTATATTTATTACAAGTGGCCAGTTCTAAAGACTTTCAGTGTCGCCCTCGTATTACGACGATATTGCTGGCCTGACAATACATATATAAGTAAATTAGTGGAGATTCACGCCCTTGTACCTGGAAAGCGAGGGGTTCCAGGAGAGACAGCTGATGGAGACCTTGGTGGGGATCTCGTGCTGCAGCGTCCACTGCGCCAGGTTCATCACGTCGGGGGCCTCGTATATCCTGGAGACAGGGAAGCGGCCATGTGTCATTCTACATATATAAACGTAAAAGTACTGACTGACTCACTCACTTCAACGCCCAGCCTGAACCGTTGAGCCTAGAAAGCTGAATTTTTCATAACAGGTAGTTTATATAACATAAGTACACACTAAGAATGGATTTTTTTAAATTCCACCCTCAATGGGGTAAAATGAGGGTTGAAAGTTTGTATGGAGATGGAGTAAAAGTTTAAGTGAGAGACTTGAAACTTTGTGTGTGAATTCCTTATAACAATACAAGAAAAGTAATTTACGGATTTTGGAAAACCCCACCCCTAAGCGGGTTAAATAGGGGTGCAAAGTTTTTATGGGGAAAACTCTTTTTTGAGCTACAAAATTAAAACTAATATCAAAAAGATGATTTATAGTTTGAGTCCCGGGGAAGGACATGGGATAGTTTTTACCACGGAAATCACCCCCTAAAGGGATGAAATGGGGGGTGAAAGTTTGTATGGAACTACGATATAAGAGATCCACGCGGACGGAGTGGCGGGCATTAAGCTAGTATGTATGTAGTAGGAATATGTTGTAATATGTTGGGTCTTGTTCTGTCTGATATAATGATATTTGTGCAGATAACTAACCCCATATGTGGATGCTATGTGTTAAAAAGTTTAAAAAACCATATTCATAACAACTTTTCAGTATTTTTTTACTTTAGTAATTACTCCACTGACAATCTTTAAATAATGCTTAAGGATTGGCTTTATCTAGTGTTTCAGAGTTCATTCTCACCTAATAATTCCATCTGCGGAGCATGTGACGAGTAGGAGCCCTAAATGCTTCGGTCCGAACTTGACATCTGTCACAGATGTCCTGGAATCGACTAGGTTAGAGCGCTTCAACCACGTCCTGAGACCTTTCTCCGAACCGGGAGCTGTGGTGTCACCTGATACACAAAAATATTCACAAATAATAAAAAAAAAAAAAGGTTTATTCAAACAATCAATCAAATCGTTTATTTCAGACTAAGTCCATATACAATTAATTTCTACAATTATTTATTTAAAATACAAAATACAAATAATCATCCTATTTAAGTCTAAAAAAGGGACATACAAAACAAAGACACTACACTACATACAGTAAATTGGTTTGCCTGTCAGTTGATGAATCATGTGGCAATGGTTCAAGTACTGACAGTCAAACCTAGCTGCAAATGCCCTCAGGATGCCGTTGGGGCTGGCTCGCACCCTGCGCGTCAGGGATGTGCATCGCTTGCGCATGGTAGTGTAGAAACAGTCTACCCTGACTTCACCAAACATTCCTGACGCGCTACAGTAGCGTGGAAGACCCATCAACGCCCTGAAGGCATTGTTGTATTGTACACGAATGGCGCTGTATTGTTTTTGCGAATATGAGACCCACAGGCTGCTTATTGAGCAAATAAAATAAACACAATATGCTTATCACGACCTTGCATCCTGAGCTAGGAAACCCTGTTACAGAACCCAGTTTCGTATCAAAATTTTTACACAAGTATATTACGAGTATAAGGTGTACACTCAGCGTCAAATACTTTGTAGCAACCAAAGTGGGCAAATAATTTGGTACACCATATATTTAGTATGGTGTACCGAACTATTTGGCCACTTTGACTGCTACAGAGTATTTGACGCTGAGTGTACAGATAATCCGTAACGCCTACGTCTCATGACAACACGATAAAATGCATGGCAACAGGGTGAGAAAATTGTGCTGAGCAAGAATCATAAGATTATCGCACTTAAAATTGGCCGATGCATAATATTATAAATGTGAAAGTTTGAATGTTTAGTTGTTTGGATGTTTGTTACTGAATCGAGCAAAAACGGCAGAACGGATTTAGATGAAATTTGGCACAGAAATAGTTTATAACCTGGGAATCCTGGGATAACACATATGATACATTTTATCCCAATAATTATACCACAAATAAATACTCGTCGGCCTGTCTTTACTGCGCATGAAGCTCACTCAGCATGAAGATATTTTTTCCATTTCTCCTTTTATTGTATTTGAATTTTATCATTTTTGACTTTTATCATCGTTGTTAGTGCTTTTGTTTCGACCTTACTGAGTGTCTAATAAAATAAATAAATACATGAATAAAATTGGGGATAGAAGTTGATATATGGGAGTTTATGGGAAGAAGTCACAAAGTAAACATAAAGATCAATATGTTTTATAGTTCTCTTCTTAATAAATGCTCACTCTACTGTAGGTACCTAGTGTATATGGAACACAAATTAAAACTTTATTTAGACTATAACTTGGCAATTCCCCAATTCATTACATGTGTAATAACTAATAACCAAGTCAACAATATCTTGTGAAACATATTGAGGCTATCATCAAGTTAAATTGTTGTTAATTCTATTTTTATCTATTAAGATAATTGACATCCTGCATTACTCAAAATTTTTTTGTCATCATAATCATAATTTAATTTTTTCTTGCATGCTTAGTAAAGCATAATGCATTAGACACTAACTGTTAGTGTCCAATACATTCTGCTGAATAAGGGGGTTACACCTTTATTCATAAAACTTAAAATGTCTCTGCTATATAAAATTTGCTTTGTCCCTTTCTTAAGAGCACAAATCTCAGATGAAACGAGTTTTAACGCCATTTTAGTTAAAGTAGGCTTGTATAACGTTTATGAATACGGCCCTAAATGTTTATACAGATCTACATCTGTAATTGTATTCCATCGTATTTTCATATTTCTCGAGGTACAGTAGACGGCAAATTTCGTGCGCAAATGAGGGGAAGTGGGGGGCAGCTTGCACGTACAATTCGCCTTTGCGCAGGCAAGGTCATTTGCACACGAAGGTTGCCGTCTACTGTATACCGCATAGAACCTGTGCAATATCGAACGGCAATATAGAATGGCACTGAAAACCGCCACACAGTTACCAAGACGAACACCCACAGAAGCGATCTGGGAGATGGCTGACATCGAGGCCTGGCACCTACGTGCCGAGGGCCTGAACACCAAGATGCTGGAAAATATAACAAGATTGCAAATAAAAGACCTTGAAACCCCCGGCCTACATGGCGCAAGGCGAATTCAACCCCCTTAGGGTTAACTACAGAATAGGCGAAATATTGTATGACCCTAATAAAAAAATATCCATAAAACAAAAGCCCTGGGTCCCCTTAGAATAAGATAGTCTGTAAGCTCACAATATCAACAAAACCCGTAATCTGTTTGTATAAATTTATTGCGAATAAATAGAACACAGCAAACACAGATCCATTAGGACATAAGTTAGCCGACTCATCCCTTCACGGCCCACCGGCCACAGGGACACTTATGTAGTACACAAAGTAGGCAAATAAATGATATTCTGATTCTGATTCTTGCTATTTCAGTCGGTCACAATACTGTGTAAGTACTGAGGTTCACTGAAGTAGCATGACAAATACGAACGTTTCCGAGAAAATACGATGGAAAACACTTATGCACTACATCCGTAACACCTTGTTTTGTAAACTACATTCTTGCAATGAATAAATGATTATGTTTATGATTAAAAATATTAAGAAGAAATAAAGGTCTAATCCCAAAAATATGTAAGTTTTCCCTCTGGGTTGGAAGATCAGATGGCACACCCTTTCGTAAAACTAGCGCCTATGGAAAAACTTGGAAGGAGATGCCAAAGCAGACCCCGAGCTCTTTTAGGGAGTATAACGATAGGAGGTGTCAGAATTTAACTTACCAACTTCCTCCCAAATAGCAGCGGTGCGGTCAAACGAGCATGTGGCAATGACCTGGCCAAACTCGGGGTGGGCCCATGTGACCTTCCACACAGAGCCATGGTGGGCCTTCCAGCTGGCAGTCATCTTCCAGCCGTCGCGACCGTCTGAGTCCCACACCTGATCACATCACATGTTTTCAATGCAAAATGTAGAAAAACATTACACTGATCCGGGGAACGGAACCAGTTTCCCTTATTAGGGTTTTCCATAGGGTTATTTTAGAAGTTGTTTTTAAAACCCTATCCATAAGTATAACCTTATTGATGATGAATAATGTATATTGTTTTCAGGCTTAAGCCTATAGATTTGGTAATTTGGTAACCATATGATAAGGTAACCTTACTGATAGGGTAACCCTATTGTTATGGTAAGCATATTGGATGTGGTAACCACAACTTAACCCTGCACAAAACCCTATCTCAATAGGGTTATCTTGTGGTTACCTCACTGCCACATCCAATATGCTTACCCTATCAGTAAGGTTACCTTATCATACGGTTACCAAATTGATAGGGTTACCAAATCGATAGGCTTAAGCCTGAAAATAATATACATTATTCATCTATTGAAATAGCATTAACTTGCTACCGAGTCATGTCGCATGCAACTCAAGAGACTCCCTTCTCACTTGCATTGTGCAAAGTAGATAGAGAGGGTATATATTCTCATCTGGCATCACTTTGTCAGGTGTGCCAGCCCCTGGTACCGGTTAATGTACGGCCCGATAATATGCATCCATCTATCTTTCTCACTCTCTTTTTGCATGAGTTAAAAATGATTGGGCTGTACATTAACCCGCACCCCAACCCCTCAGTGCTATGACTTGCATTAACTGATGGTATATAATGTAGAGGACCAACATTCATTGTGGTGTATTGGTGTAGACCAATACACCAATGCAATGTGCAAGTTTCTACACCAATTTCAATATAAATAAATGATTATTTCTAATTTAAATAATACATTTTTGAGTCATATCTTTTACCTAAATGAGAAATGGATAAATAAGGAGCAGTGATGATACAAATTATATTTTTTAAGGATAAGGAGATACACCGGACGACCGTTCATTGTGGCACTCTTTGGGGGAGGCCTATGTCCAGCAGTCGACATCTTTCGGCTGGTATGATGATGATGAAGAGGATAAAAAACAAGAAAACATAAGTCTTATAAGGCGAATTATCTCAAATTCAGACTTTTTACGATCTGCGTGAGATGCTTCTCGTAAATTATCGTCTTTTTTGATAAAGTTGTTTGTATTATCATAATAATTTACTTATCATAAGTCATAACCTACCTTCACATACTGATCGCTGGAGCAAGTAGCCATTCGTTCTCCGTAGAAATCGTAGGCCACATCGTGGATGAGGTCCTTGTGGTCGGCGAATATAGTTTGAGACTCGAAGAAATTAGTGGCCGTTAGTTCTCCCATGGTCATGAACTTTTTAACTCTAAATACATTAAATTACACGGCGTCGGTCGGCCCACAATACAACACAAGGTGTTATGAAATGTCAGATTGACAGATGGCGTTGCGTTTAGTTCAGGGTTTTGGAATGATACACTAGTCACTAACATGACCCTAACCAACCATTTTGGTTTTGGAATAAGTGTGCAATATTTTTTTCTTTTGTTGGTCATTACCAGTGTAGCGCAACTAGGAACAAAAATATGAATGACGTCCAACTGCTCAAATTCAGATCAAATCTGACAAGTTCTGACAAGTGACAAGTTTTCTATCTGTGCTATTGCTATGGCGGACTCATGCTATCTCCTACTTCCGTACTTTCTCTTTCTGTTATTTTGTCATGGCTCATGGCTACAGCGTGGCTACAGCCGATAAGCATAATGATTAATGATATAATGATAGAATTTATACTTATTACTTTTATTACCTACCCAAGCATAATCCAATTCCTAGGCAGGATGTGTTAAGTTATTGAATGAAATTGTTCACCTCATTGACTTTTCTCAATGGAGATGTTTTGTTTTGCGTGTGTCGGTTGGCACGCGAGGGCCAGGTGTGCCAAGCCTGGCGCCATTTGCCGAGGGTTGTAGTGGCAATAATGGCAGCCCCAACACCTTCACAATTGCCAATTGGCTACGAGTTGTCGGTGTATATACGGCGCCGGCTGCTCATAAAGTTATCAATGAGATGCGACAAGGGTGGTCTTAGGCAAAAACGGTATTTCATATATCTCCCGTTTAAATATTTAAGGTAAGGTAGTATTTAGTATTATTTATTGAATTCTGCTGGTATTTAGTTTTACTTATTGAGTTAAGGATGACTCACGCTAGAACGGGCCGTGTCCCGCTCGGGCCGTTTTCTAAGAAAAAAATCGGCCAAGTGCGAGTCGGACTCGCACATGAAGGGTTCCGTTAAATAAATTGCGGTTTACGATTTATGACGTATTAAAAAAAACTACTTACTAGATCTCGTTCAAACCAATTTTCGGTGGAAGTTTGCATGTTAATGTACATCAAGTATTTTTTTTGTTTTATCATTCTCTTATTTTAGAAGTTACAGGGGCCCCCCCCACACATTTTACCACTTTGGAAGTGTCTCTCGCGCAAACTATGCAGTTTAGAAAAAAATGATGTTCGAAACCTCAATGTCATTTTTGAAGACCTATCCATAAATACCCCACACGTATACGTTTGATGAAAAAAAAATTTTTGAGTTTCAGTTTTAAGTATGGGGAACCCCAAAAAATTATTGTTTTTTTTCTATTTTTGTGTGAAAATCTTAATGCGGTTTGCAGAATACATCTACTTACCAAGTTTCAACAGTATAGCTCTTATAGTTTCGGAAAAAAGTGGCTGTGACATACGGACGGACAGACAGACAGACAGACAGACAGGCATGACGAATCTATAAGCTTTTGCCATTTGGCTACGGAACCCTAAAAACGACAGCGTTTTTACGCGGCCGAGCCATACCCAAGCCCGGCCGAGCCACGGCTGAGGCTCGGAAGCGCCTCGGTGTCGGCACGGCCCGGCCGTGGCTCGGCCGGGCTTGGGTATGATTCGGCCGCGCCAAAACGCTGTCGTTTTTCTAAGAAAACGGCCCGGGCCGGATACGGCCCGTTCTAGCGTGAGTCATCCTTTACCCCTCACTCAGCACAATATTTGTATTTTCTGTGAGACTCAAGACTATCGTATACCCTTAATTTTGATACGGGTCAAACAACACCGGGACCACTACATACCCTTACCTACAGATAAACTTCGAAGACCAACATTAGACTCCAGCGTCCTCGTTCCTTCCTACGTCGTTCGTCAACGTGTATTTGTACTAAGATGGCCGCTGTAATTTACAAACTTTCAGGAACAGGAGGATTTTTATTGACAAGCTTTTATTTAGTTTCACCTGTCCCGTTGTCCGTCTGTCCGTAATCAAATCTTGCAAGTTAATTATTCACTCACAATCAACAAATACACTCAACTGGATGCATATCCCTTACCCAGTATTGAGGACATCGTCACCAAGGTATCCAAGTATAGAGTGTTTAGCAAGATCGATTTACGGAGTGCCTATCATCAGATACCAATACTGGAACATGAAAAACCCTACACGGCATTTGAAGCTGATGGCAACTTATATCAGTTCTGTTCCATTCCGTTTGGGGTTACGAACGGGGTTGCTGCCTTCCAACGAGCTATCAATACGATCCTGGTTAAAGAAGAAACTCAAGGGATTTATGCTTACCTCGACGATATTACTGTATGCGGACGCGATCAGGATGACCACAACGAGAAATTGAAACACTTCCTAGACGTCGCTACCCGCTACAACTTGACATTAAATTTAGAGAAAAGTGAATTTTCGAAGCAAGAAATTAACATCCTGGGCTATAACATTCACGACGGCGTCATAAAGCCTGACCCCGAGCGACTACGCCCACTTTTAGAACTCCCCATTCCAGAAAATACGGCATCACTAAGACGAACTCTAGGCCTTTTTGCACATTATTCAAAATGGGTTCCTAACTTTTCAAAGAAAATCCATCCACTTGTTGCGCATGAAACTTTTCCGTTGTCACTGGAAGCCACGAACGCTTTTCAACAAATTAAAAAAGAAATTGCAAATTCGACTCTGCACGCAATTGATGACAAGATTCCATTTACCGTAGAAACGGATGCGTCAGACTATGCTATCGCTGGAACATTATCACAAGAAGGTAGACCAGTCGCTTTTTTTTCACGGACACTTTCCCCATGTGAGCGAAATTATCCTGCGGTTGAAAAAGAAGCAACGGCCATAGTCGAATCAATTATGAAATGGCGTCAGTTTCTTTGTGGAAGAGTCTTCCTACTCATAACGGATCAGAAGTCGGTAGCATATATGTTCGACCAGACACACTCATCCAAAATAAAGAATGACAAAATACAACGATGGAGATTGGACCTGGGTATATTTAAATATGACATCGTGTACCGTCCATGTAAAGAGAATCTAGCCGCTGACGCCCTATCTCGTGCAAATGTGATAGCTTCATCCACGACAAAAAATGACCTGCGGACACTTCATGACAACCTCTGTCACCCAGGAGTCACTAGGATGAGTCATTGGGTGCGAAATAAAAATCTACCATACTCAATTGAAGAAGTTAAACAAATGACATCTACGTGTCGCGTATGTTGCGAATTGAAACCCCGATTCCACAAAAATTGTGGGACCCTCATTAAGGCAACCTCACCGTTTGAAAGACTTTCTATCGATTTTAAAGGGCCATTACCAACTGAAGGCTCTAAAAACCGTTATATTTTAACTATAATCGACGAATATTCACGCTTTCCATTTGCATACCCTTGCCCAGATCTTACCTCAGAAACGGTAAAAACAAAGTTAACTGAACTATTTGCAACGTTTGGGATGCCGAGCTACATACACAGTGATCGTGGGACAACCTTCTTATCTGACGATTTAAAACACTTTTTACATGAGAAATCAATAGCTACAAGTTATACGACACCCTACAACCCTCGCGGAAATGGCCAAACAGAACGGTACAATGGGATCATCTGGAAGACTATAGAATTGGCCCTGAAGACACAGAACTTACCTAAAACCAAGTGGGAGCACGTGCTGACAGGTGCACTCCACGCTATTCGATCTCTGCTATGCACAGTGACGGACTGTACCCCCCACGAGCGAATGTTTCTACACCCGAGGCGTTCAGCAACTGGCCAATCCATGCCCTCGTGGCTAAGCAGTCCTGGGCGGATCTTGCTAAGGAATCACCATAGAAGGAGCAAATATGACCCGATTGTGGAAGAAGTAGAGCTGCTTGAGGCAAACCCGCAACATTCCCGAATTCGTTTCTCAAATGGGAGGGAATCTGTTGTGTCTAATCGGCACCTAGCTCCCGGTGGTAGCAGTCTCCCAGAACAAGATGATGAAGATGAAGAAGAATGGGAGGAGGCCCAAGAGCAACCGAGCATGAACGAAAGACAAGCTGAGCCGAGACCGGAGAGCCCTGAACTACGCCGCTCCACCAGGCAGCGCCGTCCCCCTCCTCACCTGGATGACTTCGTCTGTAATATGACGCCGGGGAGAATGTAGTGAATGAATGCCATTAAGAAGTAACGACGATAACTGACATAACCGTCAATCATACTAACATTATACGTAACGATGTATTTTGCTGAATAAAGCCTAGTTATTTCGGGCATTGTCTACTTACTATCTCAACCCACTTCCCGGTTTCCGATTGAGCTGAAATTTTGCATGCATATGTATATCGCATGACAATGCAATATTATGGTCATGGTGACTTTGGCCGGTTACCATGGATCACACCATGGATATTATAACTTCACGAGAAAACATGTGTGTGTCAAACAAACAATGCTTTTGACGAAATGAAATTAATAATTATCTTAAAATAAAACACGTAAGTATTAAGAACGAAATATCAAGCGCCAATATTGATTTACTTATGAAAAACAACGGTTGGTAATTGGATAAAACCTACAAGCGGGAGGTTTCTTAGTTCGAGAAGAATTCATTGCGACCCGCGAAGATATGTGTACAGATTGGTGTAAATATTTGTAAATATTTTGTAAATATACTGTGATTTGGAAATAAGTGTGAAATAAACTGTATGAAATATATGTTCTCCTTTTATTATTTCATACCTAAATCGGATTAGTTTTAGATTTTGTAAAGCAATTTTCTGTTCATGCAGTGGGCTCAACGACGTCCCTAATCATAATTTATCGATATCGATAACGTTGGGTTCTAATATTATCGATATCGATAACGTTAAGTACTACAACCCTACTATCGTCCTCGTTCGTTAGGTTGGTAAGTCTACTTCCGTACTAGCGTTTATTTTTATTGGTATTGTGGTATTTCAAACTAGCTAAAGTTCGAATGAGTTGTCATGTCAAAATCAAATGACTATGTCACTGTCATCCAAAACCTTGTTCGAAGTCCCGTCTCTTAGGCTTCTCACACACTGGCGCGGCCTGGCCGCGGCGGACAATAGAAAACTTGTCATTAGCTGTCAAACTTACTATGGTCCGCCACCGCAGGCCGCGCCAGTGTGATGCGGGCTTAATTCTTATATTCTCTTTGATTTTAACCATTACATTCTGTCGAAATCGAATCGCTAAGTTTGTATATCTCCATCACTAACGATCGAGTGAGACTACATAAGTGTGATAGAGACGAAGATATCCTACTTTTGAATTTCGTGGTTATAGTTTATAACTCAGCGGTGCTACCAGCACGGCTATCACAAGACGGCCGCGACATACTCTCGAGCTCTCTCGCACTATCCGTCTCTTTCTAAGTGGTCTTATAAAACAGAGACGCATAGTGCGAGAGCTCGAGAGTATGTCGCGGCCGTCTTGTGATACCCGTGCAGAGAGAATATAACCACTAGGTTTGGGTGCTACCCTATATACTTACATTACTTTTTGGGTCCTACTATGAAAATCAAAACTCGCAATATCTTTCTCTGTCGCTTGAATGGGCAAGTGCGACAGAGAGGGCGATATTGCGAGGTTCGACTTTTGATTTTAGTAGTAGCGTCGCAGACGTAGACATCCCTTTCGCATTCTTAAATATAAAGCAGATAACAAAAACTATTTCTGTTTTCATTAAATTTATTTTGTTATTTTTTACATAGATACAACAAACTCAACAGCACACACGTATTGTCATGGCTTTCATAAATAATACTGAATTAGATCAAATCTTTACAGCTATCATGGCACGAGATTCTTAATACATTTATGCCAAAGTAGAATTTCATTTAACAATGTATAATTAAGTTTATTAAAATATTTTTTTAGGTAAATATTACATCATGTGTTATAATCATTAGTGTACAATTTTGGGGCAAGATGCAGTGCTGTTTGTGATATTCTTATTAATATAGTAATTATTAACAAATAATTTATGTACATTATTTTATTATATCAAGCTAAAACAAAGGCACTATCAGTCAATCAAAGTTACACTTTTAACATACACAATTAGAATGTTTCCCTACATTATAATGAATTATGGTTTTTTAATGGGCTCTAGACTTAATATGATGATTATGAAATTTAGACACAGCTAGGCAATTTGGGGGCTAGAAGCAAAATCTCTGTTTATCACTCTAGAACAGAGCTTTTTCTATTTTGTACCGACAAAGATCTAAAGAGAAAAGTAGTCAGTAAAAGAGCAACACCCCTGCAAGAATTATATGCAGGAGTGCATACCTTACTCCTTAGTAGACTGTATCAGGGAATGTGTAAAATATGGTCACTGCAAGATAAAATGGGCATGGAATGTGTATTACACATTTTGTATAATGGTTACAGTTGATTGTTAACAGTGTATTTCAGCTGCTCCACTTGTAAAGCCAGACTTTTATTAGATTCCACCAGCTCATTCTGGTTCTCCTGCATCATCAGCATCTGCGAGCTCATGGCTGCTAACTGCTTCTCCAACGAGAGCTTCTGCTTCGTCAGAACCATCATGATGTGCAAGAAATAGTTCTTATTGTCTTCAGCCACATCTGTAAGACTGAGCTCTATGAAATCTTTAAGCTCATCCACCATGCTGGAATCATATGTGATCCTTTCATTTTGTTCTACGTTGTTTACTTTTATCAGAGGCCTTCCATCATCCGGAGCTCCGTTTAAAATGGGAGATGGGAATGCCAAGTTGTCCACCTGATTATGAAGGGGTGTCGAAATTAAGCTCATATTTTTCTCCACTTCCAATCTTTTCTTTCTCTCATACATGCTGCTCTCTTTGAGGTGGGATTTGTTTCCATCATCACATTCATTAGACTTATCCAAACCCAAGAGTGCCAGGAATGAATCGACTTTCTTGTCTTCAGCACTTTCGCATACATCCAAGTTATCCTTGTTTGGCGATGCTGAAATTAGGAACACATCTGATGTCCTAGGCTTCCCAGGGGACGGTTTGCAAGGTGTTAAGTGTAATTCAGTGTCCTCTTGAATACTTATTTCATTCATTTGGGGCTTCTTTCTTGAAGGTTGGAAGGCAACTTTCTTGACCTCTTCATTATGGCCTTTTAGAGTGGTAAACGGACTGGTCAAGTCTCTTAAATCGTAAATCATCACAGCACCATTGCTTGTTCCGATCGCAACTTGATTATCAGCGTTAATGGCTACAGAAGACAATGTGTAAGTTGTCTTGATGGTAGAAACAACATTTTGTAGTCTTATATCATATACATGAACGATTTTATCATAGCCACTTGATAGCATGACATCTTTGTTGATTAAGGAATATGCCATGTCGCTGACAGGGGCCGCATGGATGTTGTCGAAGAAGGCCTTATCCTTGTTTGTGTTGATGTCCCGTAAGACCACATGACCCTCATCAGTAGCTAAACCTAGTAGACATCGTGATTCATGGTGGAACTTCATTGCTGAAATACTTTTGGAACAGTTGAGTTTTACAGTTAAAATAGGAATGTTGGATACCAGTCCGTAAATTATAGTTTCTCCATTATTCATGGTAGCTGCAAGATTATTGTTTTTCGCATTATAACTAATGTAGTTAACGCTAGCTTGGTGGGTGGGGGTCGGGAATGTCTTTGTTATAGTCTTGTTTTTGGTGTCCCATATCAAAACATTACCGCTCTTGGTGCCTATGGCCACGTTCCGGTGTCCTTCTCTATGGAAGCTTGCCGACCAGGTGTCTTTCAATGGAATGTGCTGTAAACTCCGAATGTCATGGTCTGCAGGTGTTAAAATTTCGATTAAACCTTTGCAGTTTACCTGAAATGAGAGTAATTAACTGTTAAGCCTTTTAGAGTTGGCTGCGGAGCTAATAATTAATCTTCCTTACAATTACAAGGGATACAGGTTTGATGAAGTCATCAAATAGGTTTTTTGACGCGGGTTGCCTAAGTTGCCTTATGGGTCGAAAACTTCTGCGTAACATAGAAGTCAATCATGTATATTACCTGTAAGATGTATTTACCATCATCGCTCCATGATATATCTCTCATAAGACCATCATAACATCCGTACGTTTTTTTTAACTCCCAACTGTAAGTATCATGAAGATGTAAGCGAGAACTAACAGAAGAGAGATACATTTTTGAATTCAATTGTTGTTGTAAAACAATATATGGAGCGATGAGTATTATACTTTTAGTTATTTGAAATCATTTATCGTATTTTGTGGGCAAACTTTTTTACCCAACGTAAAATTTTGATTCGCGTTGACAATTTGACAATGACATCTAATCCAAAGAGAATATAACATCTTAGTGTAGATATTAATGAAGGCAGACACGTACAAAATATAATTCTACCAAATTAGTAATAATCTCAGTAACGATATTGCTCTAAACAGGTACCATCCAAAAACTTTGCAGCTTATTATGAGCATATAACTTAACTAGTAAACGTCCCTACAAATTTATTTAATTCGTAAAAGAATTTCAGTAGTGCTAAAATTTACCAAAATTATTTTATTTTACTTTACATGGCAATTATTTATTAGAGATGTCCTAACCGAGAACACAATTACCGGTTTTTAAATTGTTATTCTTTCTAGCAACATTATGGTTTTGACATTTGTTTGTCTGACGTGTATGTATTGCGGTAAATAAAATCGTATAATTATTTTTAAAGGTGTAATATCCAAATCTTAGTGAGTAATCTTGCTAATTTACGTTAGGTTTTCCAATTCCTTTATTAAACTCTATAGTTATAACTTATTTTCCCGATAGTTTCTTAGAAATGATAACCTTTGAATGTCGGCAGAAGTCCACGAATTACTTCTATGTTTTTCGACTTTTAACTCGTTTTTAATGTGAATTCCAGATAAACCGCCACCATGATCACTGATATCCAACTGGCCGTGTTCTCGAACATCCTGGGAGTCTCAATATTCTTATTGGTCATCCTCTACCACTACATCAATGCAAACAGCTCCAAATAGGTAAGGTGCCATTGTGCGCATTATAGCGTCACTCTTACTACCTCAGTCTTTTTTTTAATGAAAAAGCCCAGAAACCACGTTAAATAATTAAAGTGGTAGGTAATCAACACTAGACAAGGGGTGACATTATCATAACAGATAAAACCCCTTTTTCAAATAATAAAGATTAAAAAAACCGGCCAAGTGCGACTCGGACTCGCGCACGAAGGGTTCCGTACCATTATCTATAAAAAACAATTTTATCTGTGTTTTTAGTATTTGTTATAGTGGCAACAGAAATACATCATCTGTGAAAATTTCAGCTGGAACTATCACGGTATCAGTGAGATACAGCCTGGTGATGGACGGACGGACAGCGGAGTCTTAGTAATAGGGTCCCGTTTTACTCATTGAGTACGGAACCCTAAAAAAACACTAGACAAGAATTTGCAAATACCTACTTGCCAAGTGTGGACCAGACCTTGAACAAAATGATATGACACTACTGTCCCACTACGACACACTGCACTGCACTGCACTGTGTGCTACTGTCTCGTTCTGTAGTTTTACTTAATCTCTACAGATTAGTAAAACTATTCATAATCGTTATGCATGATAAGTTCGATATTTAGGATACAATTTTAAGCATAGCATAAAATAATATGTTTTTGTTTTAATTATCACCCCTTACTTGGGCAGTGTATGCCCACATTTTTTACCTTTTTTGCATTTTGTTCTAGAATGATTATACTCTATGCAAAGTGACCGAGGCTTCAACACAGTTTTCTGGCCAAGTGTCTGGGTAGGGTCCCTATAAAAGGCTAGATTAGTAACTGCATCAATGAAAAGTGCACTGAAATGTTAGTAGTTAAGGTGGATTCTTAGAATTGTAACTAGGTATCTATCTGGTAATTGCAACTAAATTTAATAATGCCCTCTATGATCACTATCCTAGAGGGCATTATACACTTTTTTGTACACCTTAATACTTATATGAAACGAATACAGAATATAATCTTAAGTAGAAGTAAACAACAGGTGGTATTAAAATCGCTAAAGAGCACTTCCTTGTCATCATTTCCTTGCCCTTATCCCATTTACTTGGGGTTGGCGCAGCATGTATTTTTCTTCTAGACTTCTCTGTCAGCCGTCATCTCATCATTCACTTCCTTGTGAAGTTGTAAAATAAATGTATTGTTTGTTTCAGAGATATGAATGGCGTCCCTTGGCAGCCTCTTCCACCACCTTTAACTGTATCATAATATTAAAAATGTTAATACATAAGCACTATTAATATATTGTGTTTTTATTTGTCTACTTATCTTTATCTTTAGGCCACCCACCTCATACATGTTGCCCGTATTTGTATCAAGCTATTTAAAAGATAGTTTTGATTTATATTGTTTGAAATTAAACTTTACCCTTTGAATTGGAATGTACATCTGCCGCAGATCAGCTGCTACCTGGGTTTATTTTACCTTTAAAATTGTAAAGCCTCTGCTAGACGGTCGCCAACACGCCACTCACTCCGACTGAGCGACCTTGGTCGGCATCGACTGCTGTAGTATGAAATTTAACTGCAAACAACTGTCTAGTCGGTGCGGACCAAGGACGCTCGGTCGGAGGGGCATGTTGGCGACCGTCTAGCAGAGGCTTAAATACCCCGTCTGTTGTGTTGAGTCTGTTTAGGTTTTACTGCATACTATGACCATAATTGTAATTACTTGTAAGGAAATGTCAAAGTTAAAAAAAACATGACAAATGAGCAGCATTAGTACCATAAAAAACATGTAGACCTGCGACAGCAGTCCAGTAAAGTAGACTTCTCAAAACAAAATAAGGGCCACATACATTTTTCTATGTTATTGTTGATTATTGGGCATTTAAACTACTTGATAAGTGGCTAATTAATGATGTCCCGCATCCTTCAGAATCCAACCACTTTCATGCTGGTGTTTAAGTCTAATAGCTGAAAAAAATATATATTAGTACAAATACAAATACAAATTATTTATTTACCATAACAACGTTACATGCGATTAAATTAAACTATTATGTTAACATACACATTTTTAACAAACAGAGAAAGATATCCGTCAGCCCCAAACTAGGCACAGCCTGTATCTTGGGAGCCGAGAGTACAGATTTTACAAGTATAATTTAAAATAAAGGAACAAGATGACCGTGCTAAGAAAATATTAAAATCTAAAATAATAAGATAAGAGTGTGAATGTGTGCGTGTGTGTGTGTTTGAGTGTCTCTGTCTGTGTGTGAGTGTGCGGTTAATGTTTAATATTATTTTCACGTAACGATCACCATACTTGTGCTTGTGACCCCTATTTTCTTTTGTGTAGTAGGGTCATTTCGCCGGTTACGCGACCACCTTCGGTTAGCGACCACTTGAAGAACATGGTTTTTTCAATTGAAGATAACATCAATTCTACAGAGCCTATTGAAACAGTCAGCCGTATGCCTTATTGTTTGTAGTTATGGAATAGGAATTTACAAAAAAAAAACGTGAAAATATACTTTCATTTCACCAAGTCAGCTAAGTGGTCGCTAACCGGCACATGAAATTAGGTGGTCGCCAACCGGCGAAATGACCCTACCTATATAAGTTTTTCACTAGATCTCTGCTATAGAGATGAGAGGGCTATTATTTTCTGTTTATATATACATATTTAAAGCCGCGTCTACTGCGCCACGTTTTCGTGGATTTTAAACTTCAAACATTTTTTTCTTGCAATATTTGTTTGCCGGAAACAAAGATAATTAGGAAATGACGAATATGTAAGCATCGAAAACATTGGCGCAGCGGACGCGGCTTCATATTTGCAACATGTCCGATGATATTTGTTTCTCAGAACTCCACTAGATGGCGTGAGATTACACTTAAAATTATGAAGAAAGAAAGGAACAAAGAAGTGGTAAGTCCAAGTCTCTTGGTTAATCACATTATTTTGATATGCTGTCCAGAAATAAAGGTGCAACTTCAAAGGATAAAAATTATTCGGAAACGATTTGCCTTGAAAGTAACCGTGTTACTCCGAATGCCGTCAGATGGCGCTAATTCTCACTAGTTCAGAACCAGCCAGGGTTCCTTGGTCCTCAGCAATGCGCTACCTGTTTCTCTCAGAGTACCTAATCTATTAAACAGTTAGATAAATAAAACGTTTAATTTGCTTGCTACAATGACAGAAACAAAATCGTACAGACGGCCTCATAAGTTGCTGAACACCTAAGTATATACAGTCAACCAATAGGGAACATTACTGCATTGTTCTGCCGCCAGAGGCAGCACTACCACGAATAGTAAATCAGTATAGGAATATAGGGATTCACACACACATGTACAATTGGTTGTCAAATGAGTGACAAGGATGCTTGCATAGACAATACCGCAAGTGGGAACGAGATACAATGTCAACGCTGCTAGTGTCGCCACCTACGAAGAGTTTTGCGTAATGTTCCCTATTTGATTCCTAGGCCACTATAGAACCATGTCGTAATGAATCAATGTGTTTATCTTCTATGTCATTGATTCTTGCGTGCATGTCATGATGACATCTCTACCTTTGCGAACATGTGTCAACGATAATCGATAGGAAAGGAGTTAACTTTTTATATTAGATATCGGGATAAAAATTAAAATACTTTTCTGTTTAACCCTTTTCCACGCCGGCAGTTGAAAAATGACAATCGGGTGTCAATCTTATTCATTGACATTAAGACATATGTTTGACAAGCAGTATGTGGTCGATATAACGCCTCTGCCTGGAAAAGGGTTAAACTTTACTGAAAAGGGCCACGGCAGTCTGGTGACGATTTTTTGATAAGAAGCATCCTCCATTCGGAAGATAAGAAAATATATTTTCTAGAATATTTTCCTGGATTAATTACTCAGTATCTATGACGTTTTTGTAGAAGCATAAAAAATATTCAAGAAGTTTAACGTGATGTTTAATGCGACACACGGTACAAAGGTGATAAGCCTAAGCACAGATTATATAATAGTGAGGCTAAATATTCCATACATAATATGGAACAGACATAGACGAGAAGAACAATTGTACATTACTTACCTAGGGCGGTAAAACAAAGAAAGTCCCTGCGGCGCTACCACGAACTTCGAATCTCGAACTTCGTATATCTCCGTCTCTGTCGCTCGAGTACCATAAACCATAAGTGCGATAGAAACGGAGATATACGAAGTTTGAGATTCGAAGTTCGTGGTTATAGCTCAGATCGCAGGTAGGTATTTGACGCCCGAGCCGAAGGAAAGGGCGATAAA
Source organism: Epinotia brunnichana (assembly GCA_963854355.1). NCBI lineage: Eukaryota > Metazoa > Arthropoda > Insecta > Lepidoptera > Tortricidae > Epinotia > Epinotia brunnichana. The sequence continues at coordinate 26,013,771 of OY977950.1, read as the reverse complement.
TATGCAATAGGAGGCTTTATTTAGCGGTAGTAGCGGGTAGGTAGCCCGGGGTATGTACAAAATTTTACGTCTCTCCTTGGCCAGGAAGTGGGATTTTACTATTACCCTGAGAAAATTACGGTTTTTTTGGAAATAATTCAATATCAGGCTAATTATTTGTATACGGCTTTTATATGTTATTTTAAACAACTTTTACTATTGAAATGAATAATTATATGGACCGGAAGTTAGAAAAAAAAAATTAACCCGCAAGCAAAAATGCTATCAGTATTTTTATAATGAAAACATGTTTGAGTACACAAATTTGGAGACTTACTACCTGAATCTAAAAATATATGCTTCAGGAAATAACGGCATTTTAATTAAGAGTGCTCTTCAAAAAAGCGTTCGCTCAGAATTCGGTATTTTGACACGCGTAGTGCGTTTGTGTGTGTAAATACTACTACCACCCACACAAACGTACCTAACCCCCACATGCACAGCGAGATCGCACCAGCCGCGGGTGCCGTCCCTTTCTAGCTATATGTAAGTGCGATCGGGATAGAACTAACCGCGGAGCTTGCCGATGCAAATATCTGTATAGCGCACCGTTGGAATTCACTCCGTGACCGATATTGATACTTGCACTAAAAAGTGGTAAGTATTACTTCGCTAACATGATGTTCTAGAACATCATGTTAGCGAAGTTAGATAACTTGAATAAAGTAAGTATTTGATTTTTGAGCACAAGTTTTCTATTTGTATTAAAATACTATGATATGACAAAGTATATTTAGTTTCGTTTTTTTAGTATAAAATAAACTAACGAGTTTTAAAGTTGTCAGTAATAAGAATAATAATTTGTTTTACGGATATTAATAGTTTGCATGTTATCTGAGTCTTATTTATGTATAGTAATGTAGTGAAATTATACCAGTAGATTATACTAGGAAATTACTGGGTACTTACGTATTCATTTCTTGAAGAAATTTTCTTTTGTTATGGACAGTAAAAAAAAACTGCCCTTCATAGAAATTGCTATGTCCGTTTCTTACCAAAGGAACTGAAAATTATAAATTATACAAACACAGCTTTTTATCTAAAATACAATTAATTAATGCGTGATTTTATTCAAAAGCCTAAAACCTCAGATGATAAAAAGGAATAGATATGAAACGGGGGCTTGGCGCGTGTCGGTGCGACATGGCCAAATGGGCATGTCACTGCCCACTGCATGTTAGTCGCAATTTGCCGTGAATCTGAAATGTTTTTCCACGTTTACTCAAAATGCCGAATTGTAGCATGGTTACATGCAAAAATAGTAATGAAACTAAAACCTACATGAATGGTGGAGTCACGCACCACATGTGAGTATTAGTATTTTCACTTAAGTCAGTAAAAACTAATATTTTAATAAATAAACGCAACGCCGCATCATTTCTCGGGATCGAACTAACATATCGAACGAAAAAGCATATTTTTGTTCTATGCGTTGTACATTGAACGTTCAATACAGTAAACCACGGCGCAATGTATTAAACCACTATGGATATGGACGATGCTTGATTTTTTTAGTGGTACAGCCGCTGCTTGGCGTCGCAAACTAGAGCGGTGCCAAAGTGCAGTTACAATTTACGCGTAATCGATAAAATAGAAGTACGATATCATACTAGTTATTTTATTTCGACTACTTTCGCTGTTTTATTTTATTTAATTACTTGTTTTGGTTGGGTGCCTATCTTAAAGGTAACTAATAACATACTAATAAGATTAAAAGGCACAAAATGTTTACGGTACCTACTAATAAGATTTTCACTAAGTTGCAGTATGAACGGTAAATAGACATATTAAAATTGTATGTACAAGTATATAATTTAGTTACAAATGGCTTCAGAACAACTTTAAATGTGATATTATTACCAATAATTTATTTTAAATGAGTATTTTTTACTTTCATTTGAAATGTGATAATTGAAGAAGAAATCTCGGTTTCTTATTACAGTTTTCCAAAGAATCCGAGTAGGTACTAAAAAAATGGATAGATGCTACTGGCAGAGGTCCTAACTGGTTTCCTGTACAGAGAAGAGTTAATGTGTTCGTAACATTTTCAAGAAAAATGTTTCCAACCACTTAATAAGAGCCATACACTTTTCGAATATTTGACACCTCGCTTGCTTGAAACCTAGGTGTAAAATGTATGGTAACACATCTTCGCACATCTTTGGTGGATACTCGCCCTTAGCCTTAAATCTCGTAATATGAGTAATGGACATATTATTTCGCGCCAAAATGCGAGTCGGATCGGCCTGGTACCTACAGGTCAAAAATATCGATGTGACCAGAGTTTTAAATGTATGTGAACACGAACTTATAAAAAGCCGTTTATGTTACTCTGTAGGTATTCGTCAATATTTTTTACTTTTGCGATTTATGGTAAGTTAACAACCCGTGTTATTTAAACTTGTAGCTAGAAGTTTAAATACCACCACATAAACTTACCATGCCGTTGAAGTTGTTACCCATCAATATCTTAACATAATATTAATTTTAATATCAATGTCGATAAAACATAATTTTAACGTTTGTCGCCCCCCTAGTGTAGTGCGTTTAAGCCAATCACAGCCCTTGTTTGCATGTTGCCGTAGACTCACTGGCAACGCCCGAGTCTTTGTTTTTACACGGTTCAATGTGTGTGCCTGTGGGCGCTGCGGTGGGAGAAAACTGGGGACATCGGTTTTGGTTGAAATTAAGCAGTACGGCACTTCTCCCTTTTTTTATGTTCTGAGCATAAAACCTATGTCACTTTTTAGGATTCCGTACTCAAAGAGTAAAACGGGACCCTATTACTAAGACTCCGCTGTCCGTCTGTCTGTCCGTCTGTCACCAGGCTGTATCTCATGGACCGTGATAGATAGAGATTTGAAATGTGATGTATTTCTGTTGTCGCTATTTATAACAAAAAAATACTAAAAAACAGAATACATAATTTTATTTTTATTTTAGTTTTTATCTGTTTCTTTTTCTTTTACAATCTTACACAAATCGACCTTGCCCCAAACTAAGCAAAGCTTGTACTATGGGTACTAGACAACGATAAACATACTTACATAGATAAATAAATACTTAAATACATAGAAAACATCCATGACTCAGGAACAAATATTTGTGCTCATCACACAAATAAATGCCCTTACCGGGATTCAAACCCGGGACCTCCAGCTTCGTAGGCAGAGTCACTACCAAGTTACTAACTAGGCTACAGGGGGTTCCTATACAGCAAATTTTTTGCCGTTTAAAGATATAGATAATGGTACGGTACCCTTCGTGCGCGAGTCCGACTCGCACTTGGCCGGTTTTTTAAACATTTATTTCGAAATAAAGAGTGATACTCGGAAATGTCGAAGGGAAGGTCAATCGTCGAATCCGACTCGGCTGGGCAGCATTCGGGAAGCTACGGCACATCTTTTCGTCCAATATTCCGCAGTGTCTCAAGACGAGAGTCTTTGACCAGTGTGTGTTGCCAGTGATGACATATGGCACGGAAACGTGGTCGCTTACTAAAGGCCTCATAAGAAGGCTCAAAGTCACTCAAAGGGCAATGGCTCTCCATTGCCCTTTGAGTGACTTTGAGCCTATGCTATATATGCTATGCTGGGAGTTTCTCTGCGCGATCGCATCAGAAATGAGGCTATCCGCAGCAGAACCAAGGTAACTGATAAAGCCCTCCGAATTGCTTAACTTAAGTGGCAGTGGGCGGGGCACATTGCACGTAGAACCGATGCTCGTTGGGGCGGAAAGGTTCTCGAGTGGCAACCACGTACCGGAAGGCACAGCGCGGGTAGGCCCCCCGCAAGGTGGACTGATGACCTGGTAAAGGTCGCGGGAGTCCGCTGGATGAGGGTGGCGCAGGACCGGCCATTGTGGCACTCTTTGGGGGAGGCGTATGTCCAGCAGTGAACGTCTTTCGGCTGATATGATGATGATGATGATGATGACTCGGAAATGTAATAAAACCACGTAAAAATCTTCCTTTCCAGTGTAAACCCCCGGTGTGTGTTATTATTATATATAAACGAAAATAATTACTAAATGCAAGGTAGGATCGTGCTGTACTTAACAAACGCCATATAAGCTTGTTTTTTAAAAAAGTTTTTTATTCATCTTGTTATTTTCAATAACCCTGCATATAATGTCGCTGGTTCGTGGGTACTTGTACAGACAAATCTCACAAACCCAAACAAGATAGGTCTATCTATTTTAGTTAAGGAGTTCCCATAACCACCTTCCATCATCAGATCATGGAAATCATCCATCACCAAAGTGTTTACCAAGACAAAACAGATGAGCTCAAACTAGATGGGTTTATCTAGTTTAGTTTAGGAGTTCCATGACCACCTTATAGCTCCATCATCAGACTCTGGAAATCATCCAGCACCAAAGTCTTGCCGTGCCATGACCAAATAAATGAGCCCAAATTCGATGGCTTTATCTTGTTGAGTTTAGGAGTTGCTATGGCCACCTTCCGACTCCATCATCAGACCAGCTCTATGATATTATGTCACCGAAGATACGCAATTGTACCTAATTTGAAGATTTCACCCAAACTCCCATATATACATACATACTAACAAGGTGGACTGATAGTAACAAGTAAATAAATTAAATCTATCAAGTATCACGATCACCCGTACAATAATAATTGACTATAGAACGCGTAGTTTAGACAAAAGGATCCAACCCACAAGACATCACCATTGAAATGTATGACTTTTGTTTTAGGTAGAAGGTTCAATTTTAAATGTTACGTATCCGGTGGGTTTGAGCCTTTTCGCTACACTACGTCATATATGGCAGCTATGCAATTCATAACTTGTCTCGATTAGCCTCACGAATGTATCCCCAGTATAGTTTGACCCCGAGGTTGGTAACAACTATGCCTAGTCGGAGATCAAAATAATATTATTTTATCTGAAGAGTGGCCGATTAGCTTCGTGAATAGCCACAAATAAACACACTACACGTCTGTCTCGGAGGGCTATTCAGCCGGTACTGAGATAAATTCCCGCGCGACGGTAAATTTATACTAGTTTTGAATAATTATTTATAAATATAAATTTTGACAAAAGTTATATTTTTTGGACTGGATCTTGTTGGTACAAGCATGAACTTTAATGTTGTGTAAGATTCAATACAAAAATTATTCAACAATAATGAGAAAATCCTTGAGTTTTCAGTACGATTTTCTTGACAAATATGGTGTAATTGAGAACAGTTTACATATATATACGTGCAGAATAAGGAAAATTCGAGGCGGCTAGGCGCAATGGCAACATATTACGCTAGTGAAAATAGAAAAAAACAAGTAGGTTCTCATATAACATCATGGAGTATTAGGGGCTCAAACTTATGACTCTGCGCTCTCTTCAGAAAACTACTGTCGGTAATCGGGTATTTTCGGTTAAAGTATTCAGTTCTTCGCAAATTGGAGGCGGCTAGGATCAATATGAGGAGTTTACCTATGCAAATAAGTAATCAGGATCTAGAAAAAGCTCTCCGTTTCTTAGAATTACAACGACAAAAATCCGTCATTCTCGCTTATTCCTGACCAAAAAACGAGCGCCCTCTTAAATATTTACGACTTTGAGATAATATTGAATTTCATCTGGCCTATAAAAAAGGTTTATTTATTAACAAAAATAAGTGGATTATGCGCGTATCCCAAAGAACGTATATAGACGTAGTCAATTATAAAGTAAAGAAAGTTTATACCATTTTTGCCTGATTTTTACGGAATTTATGAAGATTACTTTTCATTATTTTTTACTGTATCGGTATTCAATTTAGGTGGATTATTAATGAATATTTAGTAAAATTACCCAACCTATTTTTTGGTGTAAAAATATGGCTGATATCGATATATTGTTGTGTTGTCATAGAGCGAAACCGTAAAGTTCTCAGGGTATATATATGCTTTAGGGCCAGGCCAGGTGTGACGTAAAAAACTTAAACATACAATTAACTCCTGTGTGCGTTGCAGCAAATTCGTTGCAGTTGGGAGTTTTTCAAAGAAACAAAATTTTTTTTTTAAAGAAACAAAATTTTTCAAAGAAACAAAATTTTTCAAAGAAACAAAATTTTTCAAAGAAACAAATTTATTTTTTTCAGAAATTGTTTTTTTTTTGTTTATCTTACTCAGAATCGTTATTACTATCGATCCTCATACAAGAAAAAAAGACAATATAAATAAAAAAGGACTGCATACAAAAATCCCAACTAGCAAAATTGCGTCATATAATGGTTGCGGCAACGTTTCTGGGGCAACATTTTAGCTCTTACTAGGTATTAGTCATATAAACGTAATCAGCACGTTTATATAACGCGATTTGGGCCCATTTTATTCAGCATTTCAGTCATATAGAAGTTGTATAACTGCAACCACCGCCACTTATAGATCTTATAATAATCACCGACATGACTATCTTATGACAATTTAGCTGTATATTAGCAACTTATATGACTTTTATGTGACTGATTTGATCTATAACTTCCACTTATATGACTAATTTGTGGAGTAATCGCATCCTAGGCAACTAAACAACAGAATTGTTGAAAATGGAATTTAATTGGTTTGCATTGGATGACGGTACGTATTTTTTAATCCGCCATGATGTTACATGATTTTATTAAGAATGCTCATAACTTCGGCGTATGGTAGAAATGTATTGCGAAAGTAAGTTTATTGATGGAGTAAACTATGTTTAATAGTAAATATTTAATGCCCCACTGTAATTCTTAGTCAATTAAATATAAATTTAATTAATATTGTTGATTTTCTTGAACGCCGCGGTTATACGGCATTTATCCAGCTATTAAGCTATATAATCGCATCTTATATAGCAAGTTTAGCGGTCCTAGCGCCATTTTACATTTAGAGGTACCTAACTTATTCAGCAATATCGTATATGACTCTAAATCGCTGAATAAGATACTCATATATAACATGTTCTATAATTCGCGTTTATATGACAGCATGTAACATTTACAGCTATTGTGCTGTATAAGTTACATGATGTCATATAATGGCAAACTACATTGCTTTTACTCGACTGCACTTGACATGTCGTAAATCAGATATATAAGTGACGGTTACTCGACTAAATAGTCATATAAGCCTTGTATAAAAGTGACTTATTCTGCATTTCTTATATGACTTATTAGTCATATAAGCAAGTCGAGTAAACGTTTACTCAGCACCATAGTATGACTGATATACTGAGTAACTAAAAAGCAGCATAAGCTGGCTTTATACGACAGGTGCTGTATAATTCACGTTTACATGACTTTTATATGAGTTATTAGCTGAATAAGCTCAATCTTATATGACTACTTTGCTAGTTGGGATGTGACGATCTGGAATGGAATATTTAGGACACTTTTTTTTCTTGTATGAGGATTGATAGTATCAAAGATTCTGAGTAAGATAAACCAATAAAAGCGAATTCTGAAAAAAAAAGTTTTGTACACTTTTTTAGAAAAACGCTCAGTTATACCTACCCAAAAAGTTAATGCCTTTAGGTATAGGTCTTTCACCAGCTGCCAGCGCGGCTCCGTCCGAACCCAGGCGCGGGGTCGCGGTATGAAATATAGTCTATCCTTGCCGTCCATTCTATAATAAGTATACTGGTAAAAGATTGTTTGATATCGGAGGTACCTACCTACCTCACTGACTTTTCGTCTTTGTAACATTAGTCAACATCATTAGTTAACATCTATTTAGTATACACTAGCGACCCGCCCCGGCTTCGCACGGGTTTATATGTGTAATACATGCATGTATTATACATATGCATGTAATAATAAAAAATCGCATTAAAATCCGTTGCGTAGCATACATAGGGACCGACAGACAGACAGCGGGAAGCGACTTTGTTTTATACTATGTAGTGATTAGGTACTTAAGTAGGTTTGTTATTAAAATAATAATAACCAATGACTAGTGATAGCGTCGATTTTTCCAAATAGGTAAGTAGATACAATTGCAGGAATATGAGACTTCCTCAAGGTAATTGAACCATGTTTTGCAATAGCAACGCAACCCATTGTTATATTTTTAATGAATGAAGCTGCGATAGCGAATTTATTGTCAAACGCTAATTCTTTAATTAAGTATATTTAGGTAGGTACAGTCAGCATCAGAAGTAGCTAAGTAAAATAACACGCTCAAAATGACCTACACAGATCCTTATTCCCTTGACATTAGATTTCGTGTGTAGATCATTTTGAGCACTAGGACTGCTTAACAACTTCTGCTGCTGACTGTACCTGCCTAGTTAATTTTGGCAATGGATAATACTTGAAGTTGAAGTTGGACTCAAAATGAACAGGGCAAAGACCCAGTTGATGACCAATGGCGTTAAGCATAGGGTTAAGGGCAGGATATGCAATATGTCGACGATTATACCTACCTGGGCCAGGCAGCATCCTTCGATAACAGGCAGTCTAAAGAAATCGATCGACGCATCTCGAACGCCTGGAAGAGCTTCTGGTCCATGAAGGCGCTAATGAAGGGTAACCTTCCTTTGGCACTGAAGCGCAAGCTGTTCGATATGTGTATCCTGCCTATCCTAACCTATGGCTCCCAAACTTGGTCACTAACAGAAGCCCAAAAGTCCCGACTCAAGATTTGCCAGCGAGCAATGGAACGCAGCATACTCGGAGTTCGTAGGATCGATCGGATCAGGAACACGGAGCTGCGTACCAAAACTGGCATCGTAGATGTGGGTGCCAAGACCGCGAAGCTTAAGTGGGCCTGGACTGGACATGTCTGCCGAATGCACGCAGAACGATGGGCCAAATTAGCCACCGAATGGATCCCACAAGATGGCTTTCGAAGTAGAGCAGACCGAAAAGGCGATGGAGGGACGACATTGACACATTTTGTACAGATTGGCGAACACTAGCACTGGATCGAGGCAAGTGGCGGAAAAAAGGGGAGGCCTTTGCCCAGCAGTGGGACACAATATAGGCTATTAAAAAAAAAAAAAAAAACTTCTGGGTTGGGTTTAACTAGATCAAATTACACCGAACGCGACCCCCACATGGAAAATGAATTTCCTCCGCTGTTCTTAACTTATTTTTAAACTAATTTTACAATTATTTAATTCTTACAACGCTTTTACAGCAAAATTACAGCTGCCTCCATCAAGAGGCTTCGTGACACGGGAGATTGCGACCCACGTTGAAAATAGTTAAAAGTCAAAAAAGTCAAAATATTTTATTCAAAATAGATTCATACAGAACACTTTTTGAAGGTCAAAGTATATTTTCATTTCTTTAGTACTTCAATGTATTTTTACACTTTTACAGTATTATCACAGATTAAGTAATGAATAGTACCTACTAGTATTATACAGGGTGACTGGTAATTCGACCTATTCCTTGAAAGGGGTTATACTAGAGCTAATTTGCAACAATTTATGTCCAGTCAACCAGGGGTCGAAACTCGCTGGTTTCCGAGATATTCGAGTTTTTAGTTTGTATGAAAAAAAATCTCCTTGCAGCCTTAAGCTGGTGATTGTGACAAAAGTACTTCCATTTGGATGGTAAAAAAACATTTTTGTCACAATCAGCACTTTAAGGCTGCAAGGCGATTTTTTTTCAAACAAACTAAAAACTCGAAAAATTAAAAATAAATCGTGTTTTGACCCCTGGTTGACTGGACATAAATTGTTGCAAATTAGCTCTAGTATAACCCCTTTCAAGGAATAGGTCGAATTACCAGTCACTCTGTATAGTACCCATAATACAAGCTTTGGTTAGTTTGGGACTAGGTCGGTTTGGTGTGGGATTGCCGGCAAAGATTTATTTATTCTGTAAGTAACTTGCTTTAACCTCACCTCATCGTTCACCCACAAATAAGGTAAACGTCCGAGTGTTCGACGCTAGAGTCGCTGTACTAGTATATGGCATGGGCCCTCTATCTATGTCAAAGTGACAAGGCTTAAATTCGAATGAAGAAAGTTCCTCTTAGTTCGAATTTAACCCATATCGCTTTGACATAAAGTGCCCATGCCATATACTAGTACAGCGTCGAGCACTCGGACGTTTACCTTACACTGCCCAAAAGTGTCTAGGCATCAAGTACGTTTTAGATTATTGCTGCAATTGGGTATTTGACAACAGTCAAAATAAATTATTTTTTCATGAGCTACAGATAAACATTACGAAAATACTCGGAAAGTATCAAGCTTTCATTTATGTTTACTAAGATTTTTAAATTTATAAAAACTAACAATAAGGACATTGTTTGATTGTGAGGAATAGGTCGAATTACCAGTCACCCTGTATAACAAACTTAGAGTTTGAAAGGGTAATTATAGTTGTTAATATATAACTATAATAATGTCAAATATCACTAGTTTACATGTCAATATGTTATAAGTACCTAGGTCAAAGTTCATTTACATTTACAATTAGGCACATGTTAACTTGCAAACATAAATGCTGTTTTCACAATGTCAAAAATAGAATAAATAGTACATTTCGATGCTAGTGCGGAAAGTATGTCATTACTTCACGAGAGCCGAGATATCTTGCCACGAGCCGTAGGCGAGTGGTAAGACTCGGGACGAGTGAAGAATGACATTTCCGTACAGTTGCGAAAAAATAAGAAAAACAACAAGTAAGAACTGAATTTGAAAAAAACATTTTTTTGAACTAATTCGTTATTTTTCAACTGTGTTACAATGATGTTACAGAATTAATAATATAAAAGTTTCAAATTCCTTACTTGTTGTTTTTCTTATTTTTTCGCAACTGTATTAAAAAACGTCGTTCGATACACGTGGAAAAGCAAAAAGCACTAGTGCGCAAAATACAACTTTGCGCACGATTTGCAGCTACAAAAAGTACCACTTTTTGAGCAACTGTATTAAAAAAATATTATTAGAACTAGGGAAAAATATATGTCAGGATTATATAAAACAAATTAAAAATTAGAGTATGTCAGTTTGTCAGTACACAGAGTTTATCGTGTCTTTAGGCTTAAGGCCTTACTAACTAAATGGCTTTTTATAAACAACTTAAACTTATTTAATGACAAACCTTGTACATTTTTGGGAATTTTGTCATAAAACGCACACAATTTCCCATAAAAGACGAACTCACCTTTTGTAAACGATAACGGGGCACGAAAAGTTTATCCTTATTTCTAGTATTGAGCGAGTGATAGTCACTATTTAGTTTAAATAAATGTAGATTTCGTTTAACATACAAAACAATTTCAAAAATATATTGGGAAGCAAACGTCAAAATGTTGATTTGCTTGAATGTTTCTCCTAATAAAATGCGAGATCCTAACTGATAAATCGCGCGAATCGCTCTTCTTTGTAATACAAAATAAAAAAAATAAAAAAAAATATTTATTTAACAAAAAACACACTTAAATTAAAAACGTTATATCCGTCAGACGCCAAACTAGGCTGAGCCTGTATCTTGGCCGCCTGCGAGTGCGATTAACACGAACTACTTAAAATATTACCATTTTGCAGTACAAAACTCTAATTTCTGTTTCATTAAAAGTATAAGAGATATAGAAGAGTATAAGATAAGAAAAAATGATATGGATATCAGCGGCTTTACCCCAAAGCAAAATACCATAGGTCAAAATGCTGTGAAAGTAAGAGAAGTAAACAAGCCTAGCTGTCTCAACATCGGTGAGTTGCCTTATTCTTTTAACTGCATATGCTGCCGAACTAAGCCTATTACCCAACGAAGAAATATGTGACCGCCATTGCAGTTTATGATCCAGTGTAATACCGAGAAAAACAGTGCTATGAGAAAATTCAATGAACTCATCATTAAGTTTCACCTGTTCATTATTACTGGTATTGACTTTCAAGACTGAATTGCAAGACTGAATTTAATACATTTTGTTTTCTTGCTATTTAAAAGTAAATTGTTAGCGGTTATTTATGTATAATACAAGTGCGGAAAGTAGGTAATTCCCAACGAGTGGCGATGACCAAAAACACGACCGTCAGGGAGTGTTTTTGATCGACACGAGTTGGGAATTACCTATCCGCACGTGTATCATACAACATTTTACAATGCATCATTTAAGGAAATAATAGTACATTTCGATGCTAGTGCAGAAAGCATGTCATTACGTCACGAGTTCCGAGATATCTTGGCAAGACTCAGGACGAGTGAAGAATGACATTTCCGCACGTGTATCAAACGACGTTTTTTAATACAGTTGCGAAAAAATAAGAAAAACAACAATTAAAGAAGAACTGTACTTATAAAAAAAAATATCAACTTCATTACTTTTCAACTGTATTACAATGATGTTAAGTACAGAATTAATATTATAAAAGTTTCGAATTCCTTACTTGTTGTTATTCTTATTTTTTTGCAACTGTATTAAAAAACGTCGTTCGATATACGTGGAAAAGTAAAAAGCACTAGTTCGCGAAATACAACTTTGCGCACGATTTGCAGCTACAAAAAGTACCACTTTTTGAGCAACTGTATCAACTTTCCGCACGCTAAACAGCTACGTAAAGTAGCGCTTTTTGAGCAACTGTATTAAATAAATATATACATAAAAGGTGAAATTTGTCACTAAATCTTCTCACACAGCGGGAATTTTGGCCTGAAATCCATTCCCGCACGGGCAGGTCCCGGCATGAACCACTTCCCGCGTTCATGTTGAACCATATAAAAGGCCTCTTTCAGAGCAAGTGCATTGTAAACACTTTTCCAAATAGGCACAACTATCGGCCCTGACTGTACCGTGCGGGAATACTGCGGGCCACGGTGTGCATAATTTAACCCGTATGCAGTCAGGTTGCACAACCCGCTTCTAATTCACGGAGCGTGCTTACGGTTTCGAAAACTTAAAGGTCTATTTGACCTAGCCTTCTGGTTCCATGTATAACATTAAGGTACTGGGACACAGAATGTTCTTCTATATGTAATTTCTCAGTGTGTAAGTAAATTTGATGCTCATTAAAATTCGAATTAGTTGTAATGTAACACAGTTTTAAGTTCATGTATAAGGCTCAACATTTGTACACCTTTTAAATAGGTAGGTCACAGCGTAGCGTATACTGTATTTTTAATTATATTGTCACTATTATGTAAACTGTTTATCACAAATAAATATTTACATACTTACTTAGTAGCATGCTTGTTTGAGCGAGCCTAGAGCGAGCTCAATTATTATGTATGCAAATAGCATGCTACTTATTGGCAACTTTCCATATAGGTACACAATTAAGCTATTTGCTCGAAACTAGCATGCTTTCATGCTACCTACTAAAGAGTATGTGTAACAAACCTTACAAAAAAAAAACATAGGTAGGTACAATACAAAAAAAAAACACTCTAAGACTAGCGGTAAGTCTTAGACTAGGTGTGAGGGTCTGTGCGGCACTTCCGTGGACGAGCTAGGCTACCTTTCTTGCCGGCTAAGTGCAGGCCGCCTCTCAAGGCACGCGGCCTTGAATTATATCATCCGTCGGACTCTTGCCACCGTCAACGCGCCGGCAATTCTCGAACCCAACGGCGTTTCGCGGGACGATGGCAAGAGGCCGGACGGGATGACCCTGGTCCCATGGAAGATGAGACGTGTGCTGGTCTGGGATGCTACTTGCGTTGACACTCTGGCACCGCCTCATCTTCCCCGAACCTCGACCATGGCTGGTGCAACAGCAGAAGCGGCTGAAACTAAAAAAATTGCAAAGTACCAGTGTCTCGGCCCTCATTACCACTTCGTGGCATTCGGTGTAGAGACACTGGGGCCGTGGGGTCCAGGCGCCAGGACGCTTTTTAAAGAACTGTCAAAGAAGCTCGTCGACACAACTGGTGACCAAAGAGCTGGCAGCTTCCTCGCTCAACGCTTAAGCATTGCGATGCCGCTTATTTAGATGTATTTTCGTTTCTAAGTTTAGTTTTGAGGTTTTGTAAATGTTTAACACTTTTTTATTTATTTAAGTATAGTTTCTTAATTTATCTGTTATTTGTTATGTTCAATTTGTTAAATGAGTTATTAGTTAAGTTAATTATAAAAAAACATATAAGGTAAATACATAGGTACTTCCATCGTATTCCAACGCATAACTGCGTCCCTGTCCTGCGCTATGATGGCCTATTTGTGTAGGAGAGCCTTTAGATTAGTAGATTCATTGTTTTTATATGACTTGCTTTTTGCGGATCATAGACTTTGCAACGTTTTGACAGAATCATCGGATGCACAGGTAGAAGCCAAGGTTACACGGAATAAAACTGACATCACGGCTAGAGTTTAATGTAAAAAATAGTTAAATACGATATTTTTTGCACTTCAACAGTTTGACGCAAGTAAGTTCAAGAGTAGGTTAAATTTAAATATTATTAGATACCGACATCTATAAAACCATTTTGCATCCATACGTCAGCGTCGAAAAACTTTCGAGGGCGTTAGAAGATATTTTTGACACTTTGGGCTTGTGCACAAATCACGCGAGGTTTTTTCGGCTACTTTTTGACCCCCCCTTGGTGATATTGGTTCGTGGCTACCCCCCCCCCCCCCCACACATAACCTTACGTATATTTTTTTCCTTCGACCAAATTGTAAGATAAGTAGTATTGTACATAGTAAATCTTGTTTATTTTTCTATCTTAGTAAAATAGACTCGCTATTTTGAAGAGCTATTAGTAAAGATTTATGTTTAACGAAACCGAGAAAAGGTATCTACTCGTGTCGTAAATACTTTTTCTTAGTTTCGTTCTCTGTAGAAAAATACACGTGAGGTCTCCTTATACCCCCTTTCCCCCAACGTGATCTTTCGTGATTTTTTCCTGACCCCCCCTTCCCTATCGAACCCTGCGTGATTTGTACACAAGCCCTTTGGTAAGGTGCCTTCCAACTTTTATGGTATCTTGAATATAGATTGGTTGGCAATCGAGCCCGGCCAATTGAATCCATAGCTACTCTATTATGAGATCTCATCCTCGCAATTAACTTCCTCCCTATCCATATCCATACTAATATCGTCTATATAGTTACCTATATATAAACTCACTTAAATCAACGCCCAGCCCAAACCGTTGAACCTAGAAAGCAGATTTTTTCAGTAGGTGGATTATATAGGTACCTAGGTACCTACTTTACTTGACGATTCGAAAGTGCTTGTTACCTACCTGAATAAAGATTATTTTGAGTTTCAGTTCGAGTTTAACGTTAGTATAGATATTACTAAGAAGGAATTTTAGAAAATTCCACCCTCAAGGGAGTAAAAAGGGGGTTGAAAGCTTGTATGGGGATAGAGTAAAATTTTAAGAGAGAGACTTGAAACTTGAACTTGAACTTGAACTTGAATCAAAAAGTAACCTTATTACAATACAAGAAAAGTAATTTTAGGTCATATTAGACATTTATTTATTTTTTAATTATTAATACTGTGGTTGTAATATAGTTAATTAAAACAACGTTTTAACCGACTTCAATTCAGTACTCCGCCAAGCCACATGAACATTTCCACATTTCTTTTCCAATTTACAACATGAACTGATTTTTAAGAGCAAATGCGTTGATTACTTATTAGCGAAAAAAACCAAATCGCTGTATGTGGGTGGATAATATTTGAGGACTTCCGTCGATTCCTCAAGGATCACAGAATTAGGTACCTTTGGCATTTCGTTGTTTGCTATTTTACTTAACGGAATCATATCAGAATCTGTGACGTACTTTTATAGTTTGGAGTATACCTACTAGTTATAATTGCGAAATTCCGCAAGCATTCTGTTGTGGTCTTCATCATCACTTCCACTTCACCAAATTTATGGTTTCCAGGTGTAAATACACGAGTTATAATAGAAAATACCGAAATTACTACACGCGTTTTACTATATTTGAGGAGTTTTTGACTCTTTGCCAGGATTGCGGCCGGAAGTGTCAGGATTTTTAGAAATGATCTCATTACTTAAAAAAAAAAAATGAAATGATAAAACTTTGTTACAAAAAAATGTCAGGATTTTTAGGGTGATGTCAGGATTTTTATGAGGACAATTCATTTTTTCATCTACCTGCACACTTTTTTAGGCTTACGACGTTATTACTAAGACTCCGCTGTCCGTCCGTCCGTCCGTCCGTCCGTCTGTCCGTCTGTCTGTCTGTCACCAAGCTGTATCTCACTGATACCGTGATAGTTCCAGCTGAAATTTTCACAGATGATGTATTTCTGTTGCCGCTATAACAACAAATACTAAAAACACAGAATAAAATAGTTTTTTTTATAGATAATGGTACGGAACCCTACGTGCGCGAGTCCGACTCGCACTTGGCAGGTTTTTTTTTAATTAACGTTGGGGAAATGCCTTTACGCATCCCGTCCTGTCCGGGGAGGCAGAACGGGTATGACGGACTAACCGAAGCTGGACTATTACCGTCTAAAACCACCAACGAGTTCCGGCGCCGCCTTGTATAGGGGGGCGTCGCAGGATCGCTCTTGGCATTCAACTGCGTACGTTCCGGCGGACAGTTCACAGTAGCAGGCTGCAGACAATTCGAGGCATCTGCTAGGCGAACGCCTCCAGTCCTGTGGAACCTTTACGTACAGGTCTGTTATTCGCTACGCGTTAATGCGGCTCACCCCGCCGGTCACCCGTAACGAAACTAGACCTCTACCTACGCTTAATTACTACGCATCGCGGTGTCAAAGTATAATTGTGGGTGAGCGTTGAGGTGAGCTTAAAACAAGTTACAGAATAGGGGGGCTGGGCGTGCCCCGACTCCCTGCATGACTCCACTACGGCGGAGGCAACCTTGGTCCCGGGGAAGGACAATAGGATAGTTTTTATCCCCGAAATCATTCCTTAAGGGGGTGAACGTCTGTATAGATCTATAATATAAACGAATTCCACGCGGATGCAGTCGCGGGCAGCAGCAAGTTGTATATAAATGCATTGTACAAACCTACCTATACCTAATAAAATCTTTTGCCTACGGATGCATATTCAATAACAACGAGGTCAATTAAATAACGAAGAACAAAGCAATTCGATCATGTTTCTTTATTTCAATCAGGTACCATCTAAAACCTAGAAGTTTAAGTAATACACTGGGATAAAGTTTTTTATACATTTTCTGATGTAATCGGTTTCGGTACCCATGTCACCTGCGTCCATCGCGTTTTTACAACACACATCATTCATCATCAATATCATCATTCGTCCCTTACTAGCAAGTAGGTATATTAGTGCGAGTGGGACACACGCTTTAAGACCGACATAAACTTGATCATGTTAGCTAGGTTGCAATCTCTTCCCACGACCAGAACAAGGTGCCTCAAAATATCTTACACGGCTCTAAATAAGTTAAGTATATACCCACTTAGGTATAAAGTACAGAGCAGTTAAGACTTGGCAGATATTTTTGCGCCCTTAGTAGCAGATGATTATATTATTTATACTCATAATATCAGAAATAAAAACCAAAAGCACACACTTTATGTTTTGCCACTAGCTTATCTAGGCGCTCTTACAAAATAATTTCTAGGAACTTTGCAGAAAAAAAACGTACCTAACTGCTTTTAAAAACCCGGGATAGAGTAGGTAAGGATTCTAACCACACCTTAAAACCTTTTTGTCTAATAAAGAAACGCATATACCTTAGTACCTATCTCGTTTTTGGGCAGTCGTGTAAAGAAACAATGTGAACGAACTCGTTACAACGTCTGTTATCCAATTTCCGTCTCTGACTGAATACACTGTTTGAAATACGGAAACAGGCAAATATCAAGAACCTACCTCCATAGGTTAGATATAAATACATATGGCGACCGCTTTAGCCTAGTTGGTAGTGACCCTGCCTACAATTTCTTTTCAGACAAGCCTATACTCGTACCTATATATGCTCTAAACTCTTTCATAACTTTTTGTGTTCCGGGTTGCCCATCGAAAGTTTTCATGCGCCGCCACTGATAGGTATACCTAATATACTACTAGTAATGACGTAGCTTGAAGTTGTGAATTATACTAATTACCTAGCTAACTGTCTGTACCTACAAGTGGCGTGGAGTCAATCAAAATCGCCTTCAAGAGCGTAGGATCAGGTTTTCTCAATGGTAGTAAAAAGGCAAACCGCGAAGTGTTTGATTTCTAAGGACGCTTCGCTACTGTTAACTACTTATATTACGATGATGTCGCGTAATCGCTCAGAAAATTAGAATGGACAACCATTATTATTATTGTTATTTTAAATCGTGCACAATCAGGTTGTTTACCGGCCGCCTGATGGGCCTCACCCATGGCCAGCGAGTCACATCACATTAAGATCACTCCCTCACATGCGACTCACCTCACAAATCAATACACTGACAATTTACTATTTCATTCTTAAAAATGGGTCAACATTTTGCTCAGCCGATCATAAATCAATTTTTTCACATCCTTAGCGAACACAAAATCCAAATGGTTAAAGTTCCTCGACGGCACTTTGTGTATGTCGACAGCGTTGGGCAACAGGCTGTACAACGTGTCGACGTCGCGCGCATCGCACAACCAGTCGGCGTCGCTGTAGACGAGTGACACAGGCGCCGACACGCGGCCCAACTCGTAGTCGGGTGGCTCCCGGGACCCGTAGCGCTCCAAATTCTCCGCCGGACCGTAGTCGAACTTCCTGAACTTTCCAGAGATAAGTCCTTGGCCGTAATGCGCGAACTGCTTCGCTGACGCCCCTGAGGGCGCGTGGCTGAAGATCACTGGTAGATTCGTCACGTTAAGCTGCTCCACATTATACCCAGCTACTAAGAACAGAAGGTTCGTGCACATGATCTCTGCTAATGGTCCTCCACCGCACGCTATCCTTCTGAACAACCTCATCAGCGTATTATCAGGCGCTAGCTCGTGAAGTCCTACAGTTTTCGCGAATGCGTGAATGATACCTCCAGTAGGCGCTAAGAACCTTACAATCGGAGATTTCATATGATAATTAAAAGCGACAGGTGACAATGCAACCATCAGCGCTATTTTATCCATGTACTCTGGACGCTCGGACCCCATTACCCAGAAAGAGGTGGTCCCCTGTGAATGCCCGATGTATTTCAGCTTGTCCTGGCCGGTAGCGTTTAGAGTATAGTCGATCATGGCTGGCAGGTCATAGTAACCGACTTCATGCCAGGAGAAGTCCCAGAATTGGCCTTGGGAGGGGCTCATCTGGATGTGGCGGCGAGAGTGCTTGCAACCGCGTGAGTTTCCCAACCAGACGTCGTACCCATCCCTTGCTAGTAGATACGCTATTCCACTATCCGGCCCGGCGACAATGTAGTCGTCCGCACTGCCTAACAACCCATGCTGAAGATATACAGGTGGTCCGTCACCGGGTATCCTGAACATCTTTAGAATGTAGCCGTCCTCGGTGACGACTTCGTGCGTCTCGACCGGATGTCCATATTTGGTGATGAGCTGGTCGCAGTTGAGGTTGCAGTCTTCGTTTCTGAGGCCGAAGTTGAACTCGGAGAGGAAGTTGTCGCTTATCGCTGCGAGGTTGTTGTCGTTGATGAGGCTGGGGACTCCGTTGATGCCGCCAAGAGACCGCGCGATGGTGATGGGAACGCTAGTGAACAGATTGAAAGTGTTCGAGATCACTTCTCCGGCGAAGTCAGTAGCCCGGCTGGCCATCGGATTGTTCGTCAGTGACCCCGCCGTTTCTCTGACCGTGTTGGCCACGCGTGGGAACAGCAAGTCCGCAAACTGCCCATGGCATGCAACGAAAAACGTTGCGAGAATAAATATTTTCCGGCCCATAGCGCGCGCGCTCCTTCAGAGGTCAATAAATACACTGATCGCTCTCAAATCGCGTAACCTTGTCGTAAACACCGAATCATTTTTTGTCGCATATATGTTACGGCAAAGGCTGTGGCTCTACGGTTTAATGTGGTAAATCCGGCCGGCCATCACTGACGCGGCTTATGCAACACATGCTCCACACTCATGCGTGAATCGCATTCAAATTACGTGAAAAGGAGGAACCAGTAGCATTCTTTTTGCGTATTGTGTTGTTCACGCGCGATTCGCACGCGAGTGTGGAAGTACCAAAACACGTTTTGAGCAGGAAAAATTTAGGTTTGTTATTTGTTGACCATTGATATCTTTGCGAATCTCTCGTGTTTACGTCAATGTACGGGCCATAAAGCCCATTAACATGTTATAAATGCCGATGTTATTTATAACTTGGAAAATTTAGCCAATTTTTGAACAGGTACCTACTTCAGATCATAAACTCATCATTGATCTGAGGAAGGTACCTCTACCTACAGATAGCTTAACTATATTTGTATTGTTGTTTAGATATGAATGAATAGCTAGATACTTATCACCGAAACTTGCCCAATAGTAATAAATATGTAATCACAATTTATAAATTGCAGAAACGCAAGGAGTACAGTCACCATCTCATACATCGGAGCAAACAAGCACGTCACAAACATCGGAACACACCTCTATTTGCAAGGCATTAGGGTGCATGTGCCGATATATTTGAACACCTATTTCGAAATCTGCTTATTTGTCACACTTTCTAAACGCTTGTAGGTACCTAGGTCCCAGTGCCCGTCACTGTCCTAATACATGACACTTTCACTCTTATACCAAAACAATAGAGGTGAACAATAGGTGTCAACTATTAGGCAAGGTGTCGAGCATTGGAACATTTACCTACCTTAAATATCGGGCATGTAAAAGAGCCCACGACGAATACATACCGAGAGTTAAAATCATCAATTCATCATCATCATCATAATATCAGCCGAATGACGTCCACCGAGGGACTTAGCCGTTAGCCCTGCCCCAAAAAGTGCCACATCGACCGGTCCTGTGTTCTGGCGTAGGTAGGTACAGTGCTTGAATACAAAAAGGTTAAAAATGCAAAGGGTCAAAAGGGCAAAATATATAAATCGAAGTTTTGAATATTGTTTGAGCTCAGGTATTATTATCCTATCCTATACTATAAAACGAGCTATATTTGTATAAATATATATTTGCCATTACGTTCTCGGAAACGGCTCTAACGATTTTAATGAAATTTGGTATGCAGAGGTTTACGGGGGCGAGAAATCGATCTACCTAGATAGTTCTAGATTAGTTTAGATAGAAGTTTGTCCTTCTTTGCGTAAGTAGTTTATTCTGTGACGGTACGCATACCAATTTGATTACAAGTGTTGCGCACGCTCATCCAGCGTTGCTGCACCATCGATGCTAGCTAGATTGATGCAAGAAAATCTACACTCCATTTTCTAAAGCACGGTGTGAGTGAGACACAAGCTAAGCGGCGCGACGCATCTTAGCAGTTCGTAAAATACATTAAAATCAAATCGAATTGGAATGAGAAACGTAGGTATGTCTCGAATCAACCCTCAATGTTTTCTATGCGAATGTTTTGTAGGAATCTACACCGAAAAGTGGCCTAGCAACCTATAACAGACTTCTCTGTTTGTGTATCTGTCCGTCCGTCTGTCACATGGCTAATTGCTACGCCCTATCAGGGCCCATATGGAACTCATGTACCTATTATAAGATCTGTACAACTATGGATGCAATAAATTATATTGATTGATTGATTGATTGATTCTCATGTCTGGGAAAATTAGTTTTCTCCGTATTTTTACAATTTTCACCCGAGCCGAGCTCGGTCGCCCAGGGACTTATTATTAACAACAATTTTTTTTTTATTAGAAGATATAAATATGCCAAGAATTAGCCACATTAAGGCATAACATTAATAAACCACAACATAGTTAGTTCATCCGCATTTTTTACCTAACTGCCAGCCCTGACCTAACCCACGGACACACACGCACAATGTCGTATCTCCATTCAAGTTTCATAGTACCTAATGCAACGTTCTTTTAACATTAATCCCATCGGAAGTGCAGGGCCAAGGGTACTGTAATTCCGTTATTTGAGTAAGTCACGATTACGTAGAACAATGTTACTAGAGTCTGACCAGCGAATCGTGACAGTGAAAAATAGCGGCAAATTTAAAAAAAACGCATGCTGGTAACACGAAATGTATGGAGCCGTCATAAGTACTTTTAACTGACAGTTTATTTCATAGGTAAAATTGTTGCCATATAAATAATTTGATAAAAATGCTACTGTCACGACTCGCTGGTCGCAGGTCTCTATCATCACTTACCAAGAGCAACGCTAGCTAGACCAACCAGTTTAAGATTGACCTCCTGTTATGTATCATCATCATCATATCATATCAGCTGAAAGACAGCCATTGCTGGACATAGGCCTCCCCCAAAGAGTGCCAAAGTGATCGGTCCTGCGCCACCTGCATCCAGCGGAGTCCCGCGACTTTTACAAGGTTAACAGTCCACCTTGTGAGAGAGTGAGCCACCCGTATCCAGAGGTTCAGGACTCTCTCGACTTTACCAGTAGGTCGATCACGTAACGCATTGTACGAACGTCGGGTAGGTCTAAATGTCACTTTTTATATGGAAAATTGACAGTTAAATTGTACCGACGCTCGTTCGGAACGTTACGTGTTTACCCCCCAGGTCACCAGTCCACCTTGTGGGGGGTTCTACCCACGCTGCGCCTTCCGGTACGTGTTCGCCACTCGAGAACCTGTTATGTACCTAAGTATAGTTTGTAAACAACTATGCGTCAGGGTCAAAAATTCAAAATATTCTGGCGGTGTCGCGGAAGTGTGCGCCAGCGTTCCTGTAGCTCCGCCATAAAGCAGTGCGCAGAGCACCGAGGGGTTTTAGACGGTTAGTATAGTCCAGGCGGTTCCCGGGAGTCCGTCATGCACGTCCAGGTTCCCCAGCCAGGCAGGATGCGTAAATGCAATTCAACGCGAAAGCAAAAATAATTTACTTTAAAAACAAAGTTTTAACCGACTTCAATTCAGTACTCCGACAAGCCACATGAACATTTCTACATTTCTTTTCTAATTTACCACATGAACTGATTTCCTAGGGCAAATACGTTGATTATTAGAGAAAAAAACCAAATCGCTGTATGTGGGCCGTTAATATTTGAGGACTCCGTCGATTCCTCAAGGATCTCAGAACCACCATTGGCACTTCATTGTTTTCTATATTAACGCAATGATATCAGAATCTGTGACGTACCTACTTTTATAGTTTGAAGTACATCATTGAGAAGTTTCAAAAGCCATCTGTGGTCTTCGTCAGCACTTCCACTTCACCAACTTTATGATTTCTGGATGTAAATACACGAGTTATAATAGAAAATACCAAGATTACTACACGCGTGCCTAATATATTTGAGGAGTTCCCTCAATTCCTCATAATTTTCATCAACCAACTGGAGTTTTGAAAACAATGGAACTAACCTGGAAGCCACAGATGTATGAATATAAGGAGATCGAACATGGCGGCCGATTTGTATAGAGTGAGCCTGTCGCAAGTACATTAACCCATACAACGCCCAAGTAATTGACAAGACAAAGCACGCACACATCTAAAACACATACACTTGTATACCTACACGCTTATTTGATAATAAACGCGCATCATACAGTAGACGGCAAACTTCGTGCGCAAATGACCTTGCCTGCGCAAAGGCGAATTGTACGTGCAAGCTGCCCCCCCACTTCCCCTCATTTGCGCACGAAGTTTGCCGTCTACTGTATCAGGCATTTTGGGAAAAAACGTAATATTCTCTGCGATCAGCACGCGTGCACATATGGGCATACCATTGAGCATACAGCTGCGACACGGCCGCCGGCGGCTTGTCCTCTCTCTAGTATTCTATGCTCTGAGCTGGAAGCATATAGTTAGGTACTTTAAGAAGAATGGTATGAATCGGTTCATAAATGACGGAGTTCTGAGGTAACACACATTAAAAAAAATAAAAATAAAAAAAACAACCGAATTGAGAATTTCCTCCTTTTTTTGAAGTCGGTTAAAAATGGGGTCAAAACAAAATACATATACAAGGGTCGCATGCAATAAGTACCTACATTGTGAATATATAGAAGTGACGCACGCGATACGTACGGTAGACCTTTTTGAACTCTGAACGTTAAGATGATAATTTGTTATTTTACAAAGACTGATGACGAAACAGTTGGTAATTTTTGTTGAATATGTTAAAAGGTAAATAATACATAAAGTACCTATTTATTACAAGCTTTCGATTATATAACTTGCAATGTAATATGAATGGTAACTACGTTTGTACCTATGTAACTATGTTTGTTCGGGTGGAATCTTGCAGCTCAATTTTGAAGCAGACATCTTCAACTATACAACTAGATCATGAAAAAAAAATGGTTTTTTTTCATTATTTTTCCGTAGGTAGTATGTTTAGTATTCCGGGATCTTTGAACTTTTATTAAGTCCGTTTATATTCAGGATGTACAGCCAGCAATGTAGGTAGTATGTAGTTGGCTCAGCAAGCGGCACCCTGCAACTAACAGTAGGTACGAAGGATCTTTATGGACGACGCGTGCGGCTGCAAGATCTGCTGCGCATGGCATTTATGGGCGTTACGTAGGAATGTTTTCCTAAGTAACGCCTATAGCTACGGTAGCCTAGTGGGTAGCTACGGTAGCCTAGTGGTTCAGGCATGTGGCTGTCAAGCGGCGTACCAATGAGTTTTTCGAAACTTATGTATAGTCTGGACGTTTAGGTATTTAAAAAAATGTAAACAAAAAACACCACGTGACTTGGTCATTCAACCAATCATAGCAACTTTTTGTATCTATGGTATTATCTTATTGGCTGAAAGACCAAGTCACGTGGTGTTTTTTGTTTACATTTTTTTAAATACCTAAACGTCCAGACTATAGGTACGGAATATTTACCGCTAGCTTTTCGGTGAAGGAAAACATCGTGAGGAAACCGGTCTAATCCCAATAAGGTCTAGTTTTCACTCTGGGTTGGAAGGTCAGATGGCAGTCGCTTTCGTAAAACTAGTGCCTATGCCAAATCTTGGGATTTAGGTGTCAAAGCGGACCCAGGGCTCAACAGGGAATAACGCTAGGAGGATGACTTCTTTTTTAGGGTTCCGTACTCAAAGAGTAAAACGGGACCCTATTACTAAGACTCCGCTGTCCGTCCGTCCGTCCGTCTGTCTGTCTGTCACTAGTAGTCTAAGCATTTACGGTTTAGCAAAACATTAATTCATAATAGCCAGGTTTTTTTTTTCTCCGTCATAAATACATATTCTAAGATACTATATTTACGAATCCAACAAACTTTCGACCCGGAAGTAGGTATAAAAAAATAGTGTCAAAAAAACGCCGATTTTTTTAACTAAAAATAGTAATAGCTGTTTTTAATCGTCAACACGACAGTATTATTGTCTTTAACCTGTAAAAAGTGAAATCCGACTATTTTTTTACACGTAAAGCCATTAATTTAACAAATTTCATGGCTTGGGTGACAGGTGCCATAAGTTCGTAGAAAAAAATAGTAATAACTAGTACTTTGATTTGATTCTCATAAAAAGAATGTATGAACCTATTGTTCTAAAAATCGTTTTGATTTTTGTTTAGAATTGCATATAATTACATTTACTCCAATAAAATATCGGTAAAAATATTTATAGAGACAAATTGTGTCTAAATTTAACTTAATAATATAGATTATTAAACTAGTACATAAATCCAACAAAAAAAAGCTTTATGTAAAGCATAAAACACATTTGAATAGTCCTGTTTGATTCTACAACTGAACTTGAACTCTTTCCGCTTGTGTTAAGGATCACATTCGCTCGCAGCGTCGGCACGCAACGAGTGTCTTGACATTCAAGGTCGCACTGCCCGGGCCCCAAGACACAAAACCTACCTACACAGATAATTTGTATCGTTTTCTACGATGCGCTAGTATGAATGCGACGATTCACGCCATAAAAATGGCTTAGGTAAACGGCAGTGTTGGGCGTAACTAATTTACGTTTGAAATTGAAATACAAATTGTATTATATTTAATTCAATTACGAGTAGGTAATGAATTACACGTGTAATTGCATACATGACTACTTCGTAATTTGTAATCTGAATTACATTATTTCGTAATTGAAATTATTCAATAACTTAGGGTAGACCACGGACAATTGAAACACGTCATGATTGAAACAAGGACATTTTTTCGAAAACTATAATACCTACGCAACTGACGCAACACTCGGAACACACGGTTGGCCATGTATGAGCAGTAGCTTGGCCAGTAGCGCTCGAGTGATGGTGCGATACCGGAGTGTACACGAGCCAAACCAGTTTTTCACGGTAAAAAGTAAGTATTTGTGCTGTGGATATTTTTTTATAACAAAAAGAACTTTACTCTTGTATTTTGACTGATCAAATTAATTTGGTGCTATAGCTGGGAATAAACGAGTGTTTATAATGGCCGTTGATCAGCGTTCGAGTTTTTTTTTATATGTAATATTTGACCTTGAAGTTAAAAACGTGGTGTGGGGACGGTAGAAACAACTTGCTTGTGGACGATTTAAACGTTTCAATCGTCCTCGCGTTTTAATCGTCACCAAAAGTAACCGACTTAATAGAAGGAGGTTCTGCATTCGATGCACATGTTTGTTCTATTAATGTTCACTATTGTTAGTGTAGTTTTTGACCTAGTTTATAAATTATGGAAATATGAAGGTTTTTTAGAAATCTGCACGCTGCGTGTCATTGTAAAAAAAGGAGGTTCTCAGTTTGACCCGTATGTTTGTATGTATGTATGTACGTTGTCCGAGATTATCTCGCGTTAGGTTGAACCAATTTTGATGCGGTTTTCAGAAAAGTATTTAATGCATTCTGGAGAAGGTTCTTGTATACAATAAAACAAATGGTTAGTAGCGACGTTTACAACACGTTTTGTCACGGGATCGGTACACGGAATGGTTATGATTGAAACATTGTTATAGTTGAAACAAGCACTTTTTATGAAACATGATTATGCTTGTTTTGTGCAAATCTATATTGTTATAATTGTATTAAAACTATTTGGTTAAACTAAATGTATAAGGTAGCAGCAACAAAGGAAACTAAAGTCGTATACTTTTTTTTACACCCGTGTTTTTATCGAGATGTTCACATGCTCATAAATTGATAAATGTTTATGATATGCCTGCGAACTTTTGATGAGCTCATTGTATGCTATGGTAGTCATGAAAAAAATTAAAAACAGGCCAAGTGCGAGTTGGACTCGCGCACCGAGGGTTCCGTAGAAATATTTTTTTTTTCTTAGCCTGTTTGGGAAACAGGAAGCCACTGCTGGGCAAAGGCATCCCGCATTTTTCTCCACTCGGCCCTATTGCATGGCATAACATGTAACTAAAAATCTGGGGGCACGGCAGTTCCCCCGCCAAGTCGAGCAAAACAAAGAGGCACGGCCGTACCATCCTTTTGTCGAAGCCATTCAGGCCATTTTCAACATCCTGTAATTTTGTGCTGGCTAAAGCTAGAACCCTGAAATTTCAGGAACATGTAGGGCATAATATGGCTAACATACAATATCAATAACATTCAATTTTAACTTTTAGTTTAAGAACTATTGTCCGTCAAAGTTCGTTAGTTTTGTCACTGACATACTCACTGATAATGATCACGCTAATTCTAAGGTACTTCTAGCAGACCCACAAGCTCCATATTTCAAACATTATTAGTTTTTAGCCTAATAACTCATAAGAAACCTAAAAATATTGCAATTTCAGTCACGTTTCAGAGATATACAAGCTGCATAAGTAAGTTTGTAATCCTATACAAATACCTACATACGATTATTTGCGGTTGGTAAAATAACATTACCATACAAAGTCTAACAAAAGAAATGAGATCCCATAAAAAACATTCCATGTAAAAAATAGGCCAAGCCTCGAAACTCTTTCACAGTAAAAAGTGGTGAGATATTTCGTAGAGCCAAGTCAGACATTCTTATTAATCTTTATTTGATTACTAAATAAAATTTACCGACTTGGCAATCACACTTACATACGTTTTAGGTACCTATGCAAAAATTAGTAAATGCAGTAAAGTTGTTTCGAGACTTGGCCTATTGTTTACATGGAATGTTTTTTATGGGATTTATGGTTTTCGCAATTTTCCTTTATTTGTGCCATAAGGCGTTGCTTCGTATCAAATTTCAAGATTCTGAGTTCACGGGAAGTACCCTGTAGGTTTTGATTCCCTTGCGAGTTTCGAAAATTTGCGGCATAAATGGTTGTGTCTTTTGATTGCGTTAGGTTAGACGTTTGATTCTTTCACAGCTCCAAGGAACAGTAGGCTTGATTATTTAATACCTTGATAATATCTAATACCTATTTAATACCTAGCTTGATACCTCCACGCGTTCCTGAGAAAAAGGGTATTGACATACGGACGGACGGACGGACAACAAAGTGATCCTATAAGGGTTCCGCTTTTTCTTTCGAGGTGCGGAACCCTAAAAAAGATATAAGTAGAGTTGACTGGGTAGTACTGAATATCGTCCGTAGTTTTGCTTCTTAGGGTTCCCTACTCAAAAAGTAAAACGAGAACGTACGTCCGTCCGTCCGTCTGTCTGTCACCAGGCTGTATCTCACTGATACCGTGATAGTTCCAGCTGAAATTTTCACAGATGATGTATTTCTGCTGCCGCTATAACAACAAATACTAAAAACACAGAATAAAATAGTACGGAACCCTTCGTGCGCGAGTCCGACTCGCACTTGGCCGGTTTTATAATCTGTGAGGTGAAGAAAATATATCAAATGAAAGAGCGTGTTTTTATCTACTAAACGGCAAGTAGTAGTTAGTAACTAATTTTTAAATTGAAATTTCCTGTAAGACTCAGACATGTAAAGCTATATAGGCGACCTTATTTGAGATCCTAATTTAATTAAAAAATAATACTATTCATTATGTACTTACTGACTTGTAAAACATTGGCTTTTATGAATAAATATCTTGTATCTTGCAATCCAATTTTGGATCAAGGTGTTTTAGTAGTAGCTCAAATTGAAAAAAAAAAACGATTTGTTTCAAGTATCCCCATCCCGGGGCCAGTTGAAACAGTGACAAAAAATAATACTTTTATGTGTTTTATTCGTATTTTTTATGAGATAACGTATAATTTAGGATAGGTTTATAATCAGCTAGCGTTTTTGCGCTTACAAGTTAAACTCTACGTGTATTATCAGTCATTTTTCACCTTATTTAAGTAAGTTAACTAAACCAAAACGAAAATAAACTGTTTGCATTTTAAACGTAACAAGACTATATTAAGTAATTAAAATACAGGATGGGCGAAAAATTCTTGCACTTTTGAAACTGATGAAAATAAATCCATTAAAGTCAATTTCCTGATCATTAAATGTTTGTGACTAACATCTAATGCAATTTATTTCTTGAATATAATTTATCTTTGAGATGACCCCCATCTCGTCGCTGGCACTCCAGCAAACGACTAGGCAGATTTTAGGAAACTCGCTGACACATGCTGCGAGGGATCTCGACTATCTCATCGCGGATGTTTTGCTTGAGTTTGGATATTTTCTTCGGGTTTTTTAACTTAGAACTGGACTTTATAAATATCCCCGCACGATGAAATCGGCGGGAGTGAGATCCGGGCTTCCTCCTAAATAGGCGGCGAACAGTTACATACAATTTGTTGTTTTTATAAAACTGTTTTACACAAAAAGCTCGTTGTTGATCAGTAAAACGCTTTATTGCAAATAACACTGCATAAATTAATGTCAAATTTCCCTCCACTCAAAAAATATATAATTTATTATTATAGAAGATATTCAGTGTTGCCATTTGCAAAAATGTATGGCCCACCCTGTACAGAAGAGAACACCCTGAAAAGAATATGTAAATAAACTAATAGAAAACTTACTTTGACTTTCATTAGTCAATGTCAAAAATACAAGAAAATCACTCTGTTTCAACCGTCCCCACCTCCTACTTTCGGAAAAAGCCGTTGTAGTAATAATGAGAATAATGATACAGTAAAACTAGATACGCTGAGATGATCCACAAGCTTCACTTCAAACATAAACACACACTCAATACTCTCACTTAAATAGAAACCAGAATAATTGAAAAACTCTACGAGTGAAAACACTTACTTTTGGGGATCAAAACACAATAGGGTTTTCTACAAACAAATTAAGCGTGCGGGAAGCAACGTCACGATGTTTTTCGTGTACAAACCGATCGTCCGCTTCTTTCCCCCCTTGGACCCCTCGCCGTCCCACCAACGGTTCGCGAGATATTTGCGTTGTTTCAACCGTACTCAGTTTACCCTACTTTCATTGTGCCGAAGATATTAGAGTGTTTCAATTGACCTCACATAGTGTTTCAATTGACAGTATTCCCAGTATGTATGTATGTAAATACTGTACTTTAATATTTTACACAAGACAATGGTAAAAACAAACACGCAGACACAGTCAGTCGTCGACAGTCATGTGAGGCCAATTGAACCATACTGCCCCATTCTCTGTATTATACTCGTATTATTGACAGAAAACTATGGATTATAGAGTAACAAAATACATTTTATTTAGGAACCAGATAACGAACCTTGAAAAATTTTGGGCGTTCATCTTTCTACTCATAAAAATATAACGGTTATATGCTGTAAAGGCAAATGGTTTCAATTGCCCCTGGTCTACCCTACGTTATGTACACTTTTTTTAGTTAACTAAAAAGGAACAAATTTACTTGGAGTGATTATTAAGAAAAAAAACCATTCAATTACAAATTAGCATTTTTAAGGAAGTAATTATTTTTGCTTTTTTAAATATTGAATTTATTTTCTTACTAATACGACTAAAGTGAAAGTTTGGAAACCTGGGGAAATTTTTGCCCATTAATTTTGAACTCACTCACAGAATTTCACGAGAATCGGTTGAGAGATGCGACCTATAGAGGCAACAGCTGGACAGCCGGACATACGAAAGCATTTTTGCCCGCTCAATATCGAACTCGCACACAAAATTTCACGAGAATCAGTTGAGAGATGTGACCTATAGAGGGAACAGCTGAACAGCCGGACATACGAAAGCATATTTGCCCAAAAAGGAGATCGGAAACCCGCACACTAAACTAGCTGGTCACTATCCGGCACTACGACACTATTTAATTGATAAAACTACAATGAAACAACAAGACTCATCTTTAACCTCAGATCTTCTTTCTATGATCTGAGGCTATAACTAGGTACATATTTTGTTAAGTGAACCCTAAAAAAAATCTGTATCAAAACCTACCTAAGTAGGTACTTTTGTACGGTCTACGGTAGGTATTTTAAAAACATAGAATTATAATTTCAATATATGACGGTTTTTTTAATCTTTTGATTCACAACTTAATTGAATTTTAACTATTATAAACAACTGATAATTGATCGTACGCGTTAGATCGTGTCGCTAAACTCTCAAATCGCGGCGCGCCGGTTCGTGCAGTGCCTACTTAGACATATTTATATGGCGGACGGCGCGGTGCCCCGCTGCATGCAATCGGCCAATCACGTTTGCTCTGCGGCTCGCGCGCGGCACTTTTAAACCTACTTTAACAGGTGTTTGTAAAAACATTAGTTGCAAAGTATTTTATCAGTCGATTCGTACATCATTCAATGAAAGAGTGTCGATGTTGAAAATCCCAAAACTTACTGATCAATTTGCATTTTTTGAAATTGTTAAATAATATTAACCCCCTAAAATCCACCTTCCGTTGTTGTTTAGTGTGTGATTGGTTTGTAATGTTTGTGTCCACTACATACACCAAGGAATGAAGGAACCTACAGTCTATTATTATTTTTTGACACGAAAATATGGTAATAGAAAAAAAAATGGTGTCTAACTGAATATAAAGGTAATAATCGGGAACATTTTTTGCGCGATTTATCATCAATATTACGCCGCAAATATTAATTTATCATAATACAGAAAAAAAAGGTTATTAACATTTTTTACCAATTTTTCAGGAATTTATTAATTTTTAAATAATTATTAAAATATCTAAATCACTAATATTTTGTTGGATTTAGTCTCGAAGTTATTACTATAATTATGATTTATCTGTTACGCAAAAAAAAACTGCTATTATTAATTATTTCCATTTCGCCATACAACCGGACCGTAAAATGCTTAGACTATAGGCTGTATCTCACTGATACCGTGATAGTTCCAGATTAAATTTTCACAGACGATGTATTTCTGTTGCCGCTATAACAACAAATAGGTACAAAAAACACAAGAATAAAATAGTTTTTTTTATAGATAATGGTACGGACGAAACCCTTCGTGCGCGAGTCCGACTCGCACTTGGCCGGTTTTTTATGGACATGCGACTCTGGAAAATATTCCTAAGTCGCATATCCATAAAAAAGAAGTCAAAGATTTCCCAACTAACCTAACCGCTTTACTGGGTCACATGTTTTTCATAAATAACGAGTGCGTAAAATATTGGAACTTCCAAGTGTTACGAGTATCTGTTTGTACTTTCCCTAAAACCACAGAATAAGTAATCTAAAACTTTGCCCCAAGTTGAAATTTTGTATCTATCTATCTATCTATTCAGCCCGTATCCACCCACTGTTGAGTATAGGCCTCTTCTTTATTACGCCACTCTCCCCGATCCTGTCCTAATCTCATCCACTGTTTGCTTCCAGTTCGGCAGATATCATCGTTCAATTTTGTATACGCATGAATAATTCTATGTAATTGTTAGTACATCATTAAATGCTAAAATTACGTCAAACATTCTTGTGAACTTGAGTCATTTCGGTTTTCAGACTCACAGGGAACTGGGGTTATCGCATAAAATAAGAAATAACATTCTTCGCGGAAATTGTTATATTTAATACGACACTGTAAATATTTACTGTGGCCTACTTAGTTGCGTCATTTGGAAATTTATTAAACATAGGTATAGTTAGTTACTTATTACATTATTGTGTGGTGTTCATTATTTTATTTATTTATTAAACAGAGTATATAAACATGGGTAAATTAACTGGGTCTCACAAAACTGTCGGAACAGTTTGTCTGTGTGATTATAAACATCATATAGTACAGAGTTAATAATTAATTAATTAGGTACTAATTTATAAATAGGTTTAGGTTAAACACATGTTACATACAATTGCATACAGTAACTTATGCCTTATGTGTTATGTACTTAAATAATGTCGTTTTAATTCGTGTGTTGACGATTTCTGTCGCCTAGTTGGTAGTGACGAGTGTAGTGACCCTGCCTACGAAGCCGGAGGTCCCGGGTTCGAATCCCAGTAAGTAAGGGCATTTATTTGTGTGATGAGCACAAATATTTGTTCCTGAATCATGGATGTTTTCTACGTATATACTTACATTTACCCATAGTACACGCTTTGCTTAGTTTGGGATTAGGTCGATTTGTGTAAGATTTTCCCCAAATATTTATTTATTTATTTAGTTACTAGTTTGCGAATACTTTATGTCCGACATAAATACGATCATGATAGCTAGTCTTGCTTATAAGTACTCTTGATCTTGCATGTCTATCTAGAGGCACGGCAGTGCCCCCGCCAAGTCGAGCAAAACAAAGAGGCACGGCCGTACCATCCTTTTCTCGAAGCCATTCAGGCCATTTTCAACATCCTGTAATTTTGTGCTGGCTAAAGCTAGAACCCAGAATTTTCAGGAACATGTAGGGCATAATATGGCTAACATATAATATCAATAACATTCAATTTGATCTTTTAGTTTAAGAACTGTTGTCC
Source organism: Epinotia brunnichana (assembly GCA_963854355.1). Taxonomy (NCBI): domain Eukaryota; kingdom Metazoa; phylum Arthropoda; class Insecta; order Lepidoptera; family Tortricidae; genus Epinotia; species Epinotia brunnichana. The sequence goes on along the minus strand of OY977950.1, from coordinate 25,980,076 downwards.
GTCAAAGTTCGTAAGTTTTGTCACTGACTTACTCACTTATATAGGTACTGATAATGCTCACGCTAATTCTAAGGTACTTCTAGCAGACCCACAAGCTCCAAATTTCAAACGTAATTAGTTTTTAGCCTAATAATTCATAAAAAACCTAAACATATTGCATTTTCAGTCACGTTTCAGAGATATACAAACTATATAAGTAAGTTTGTAATCCTATACAAATACATGCGATTACAAAGTTACTTTTGCAGTTCCTTCCTGCACAACTATACAAACGTTATTTGCGGTTGGTAAAATAACATTCCCATACAAAGTCTACAAAAAGAAATGAGATCCCATAAAAAACATTCCATGTAAAAAAATAGGCCAAGTCTCGAAACTCTTTCACAGTAAAAAGTGGTGAGATATTTCGTAGAGCCAAGCAGGCATTCTTATTAATCTTTATTTGCTTGCTAAATAAAATTTTGTGACTAGGCAATCACACTAACATAGTTTTAGGTACCTATGCAAAAATTAGTAAATGCAGTAAAGTTGTGTGATTCCCAAGTTGCAGAATTTTATTTAGCAAGCAAATAAAGATTAATAAGAATGCCTGACTTGGCTCTACGAAATATCTCACCACTTTTCACTGTGAAAGAGTTTCGAGACTTGGCCTATTTTTTACATGGAATGTTTTTTATGGGATATGTATGTAACCTGAGCATATATATATAGCATACCACCAGCCTGGCTAGCACACTAGGTTTTATGTCGGCGAAAATGTACTGAAACGTCACGTAAAACGCGACATAAAACGTAGGGCCTCAGGTGGGACATAATGTATACTTGTTTGTCATCAACATGTTATAATAATTTACTTTCAAAACAAAGTTTTAACCGACTTCAATTCAGTACTCCGCCAAGCCACATGAACATTTCCACATTTTTTTCCAATTTACCACATGAACTGATTTCCGAGAGTAAATGCGTTGATTTTTAGACCAATAAACCAAATCGCTGTACCTATGTGGGCCGATAATATTTGAGGACTTCCGTCAATTCCTCAAGGATCTCCAAATTACCTTTGAATGAATGAATGAATGATTTATTTGATAAACACAACCACAACATTAAATACAAATGCTTAAAACTAGGAAAAAATAAAAAGAAGTACAATGTTGAGGGTGGTCTCAAAAAGGAGTCCACTCAGCATGTGTCGGAGCATGGAAAACCCCGACGCTGATTTTCAGTGAATCCTTTACACAAATTACATGACACAAATAAAAGCAGATCTAAATACAAATATTACAGAAAGTGCAGTGCGCAGGTACCTACAGCTTGATTTTTGAAACAGGATAAATACATACTAGTGAAAAATATAAATAACTACGTAACAATCAATTATGTTCGACATATATAAAATGGATGTATGTATATTATATATAGACATAGACATAATTTAATGGTAATAACACATTATATATATAAAAATAAAAAAGTAGGTTTATATTTCATCGGCTAGCTAGACAGGAGACGTCTGTTCCTTTAGCAGGTGGAGTTTTCATTTGTTCTTAAATGTGGCCAGCGAACTTGCATTTTTATTGGCGGTGGAAGATTGTTCCAGCATCGCGTGGCAGCGTACTTGAAGCTACCACGGAAGAGCCGACTTGTGTCGCGGGCAGATAAGGCGGGGGGCTTGTCTTACATGTCTACGGGAAAATATTAATCTTTCGTACAGGTACGATGGTTGCTTACTCAGTATTATCCCAAATAGCAAAGTAGCGAAGTGTAGTTTCCTCCGAGCTTCCATTTTGAGGAGACTACCATTGTTTAAAAATCATTATTTGCTATTTCAATGGAATCATATCAGAATCTGTGACGTACTTATATAGTTTGAAGTACATCATTGAGAAGTTCCACAAGCCATCTGTGGTCTTCATCATCACTTCCACTACACCAAATTTTTGGGTGTAAATACACGAGTTATAATAGAAAATATCGAAATTATTACACGCGTGCCTGATTATATTTGAGGAGTTCCCTCAATTCCTCGTGGTTCCCATCATCCAACTGGGGCTTTGGAAACAATGGGACCAATCTAGAAGCATATACATTCAATTAAAAAAAAATTGTACGAATCGGTTCATAAATAACGGAGTTCTGAGGTAACAAACATTAAAAATAAAAAAAAATACATCCGAATTGAGAACCTCCTCCTTTTTTTATGTCGGTTAAAAAACATTTTCTGACGTGATCAGCTGAGATTTGCTGATATCTGTAATATGTGATAACAAGTAATAAGTAATCAAAGTTTTACTTCTAAAAACTTGTTTTGGGCATTCCATTATCAATTTTATCCCGTTACAATATTGCGAGTTACAACGTCGCAGTTCCATTTTATGACTGAAGTTGCGTGCTAATTTCCTTTTCCCGGTCTAATTAACCTATTTATTATTATTTTTCTACTCGTCGACTTTAATCTTTGAATTAAGATTTCGTACACGAAACTAAGATCACAATACTTTTTAATCCTGGAGCTCCACGAGCTCGTCACGGAGCTCGTATAGTTTCATAAGATAACCGCCAGCAGAGAGATCTTATGAATCCAGGAGCTGTATAAGATAACTGTGAAGACATGAACGCGCAAAATTACTAAGCTGCTGCGCTTCATTTCAGCAGGGCGATTTTCAATAGATACCAAGTTTGTTTAATAAATTATTATTTCCGTTGACTCGTAGAAAAAGTATTGTATACAATATATGTTGATGTGTTGACAATGATATGTTGTCTCGTACCTTAATTAGGCCACTCAGCAAGCTTCGTGGCCTAAACGTGGTACTCGACTTAAAAAGCATCCATTATATAACGATTGCATAAACTACTATTATTATTTTGTTTGCTGTGGGCCTTAATGTGCCGCTTCGACCAGCAAGTGATTTATTGTGGCAGCCCTTTCTTTAGAGTTCACCGTTAAGTCCCGTTGCCTCCAGGAAATTCCAGATTCTTTGGGCGGTGACATGTTGTACTTCTTGTGAGTGCACTATGTGCCGCCCTAGGTAGGTACTTCTTTTATGCATAAATGGTCCGCAGGAGCAGAGAATGTGCATTGCAGTCTCCTCCGTCTCCTGGCAGAACCTGCAGGTTGCGTCCTGCTTCATACCCATTTGAAACAGGTGTTTGTTCAATTTGCAATGTCCTGTCAGGAGGTATACAATTACACATACCACATATTACAATTGGTATGAGTGGTAACATGACGGATTTACCCCATTACGGCCATTACCTACTGCTAATAATAGGCATATCGTACAACTGCTGAACACATAGTATTGAGATAAGGAATGAATCAATGTTTAAAATACGGTTCGCAAGAGAGATCAGTTTAGTATCGACCTGGGAAGCGCGTGCTGAGCGCAATATGGCGGGGAAAATATTAATTCTCGTCACATTCATTATTGCCTCGGGCCATGGGCTAAACCTATTCAATATTTGGACGGATTCTGCTAAGAAAACGGACACACCAACCAGCCAAGCTACCATCGCCGGAGAACTGCTTTCGAACACTTTCAGCTTTTTCAAACAAGTCACCAATCTTGTTCATCACAATCAGGATGTCAGCAACAACTTCGTCTCCGAGTACAACTCTGGGTTCCACAACGAAGACTGCAACCTGAGCTGCGACCAACTCATAACCAAATACGGACATAAAGTTGAAACGCACGAGGTTCTCACCCAGGATGGCTACATCTTGAAGATGTTCCGGATTCCCAGTGACGGGCCGATAGTGTTTCTACAGCATGGTTTATTAGGCAGTGCAGACGATTATGTAGTGGCTGGGCCGGATAATGGACTTGCATATCTACTAGCAAAGGCTGGGTACGACGTATGGCTAGCAAATTCACGCGGCTGCAAATACTCTCGCCGCCACATCAAAATGGACCCCTCTGAAGGCGCCTTTTGGGACTTTTCGTGGCACGAACTCGGATACTACGACCTGCCAGCCATGATCGACTATACTCTAAACGCTACCGGCCAGGACAAGCTGAAATACATCGGGCATTCGCAAGGGACCACCTCTTTCTGGGTTTTGGGATCCGAACGTCCGGAATACATGGATAAAATTGAGCGGATGATTGCGCTGTCACCTGTAGCGTTTACATCCCACATGAAATCTCCTGTCATAAAATTCATTGCCCCAACAGGAGGTCTCATTCATTCGTTTGCGAAAACGATTGGTCTACACGAATTGGCTCCTGATAATACTTTGATGTGGCTGTTTAGACGGTTAGCTTGCAGCGGTGGGCCGTCGGCAGAGATCATGTGTACGAATCTCTTGTTTCTTGCGACAGGGTATAATGAAGAACAGTTTAACGTGACTAATTTACCGGTGATTTTGAGCCACGTGCCGTCAGGGGCGTCGGCGAAGCAGTTGGCGCATTACAGCCAAGGAATTATCTCTGGAAAGTTCAGGAAGTTCGACTACGGTCCGGCGGAGAATTTGGAGCGCTACGGGTCCCGGGAGCCGCCCGACTACGAGTTAGGCCGCGTGTCGGCGCTTGTGTCACTCGTCTACAGCGACGCCGACTGGTTGTGCGACGCGCGAGACGTCGACACGTTGTACAACATGTTGCCCTACGTCGTAGACAAATACGAAGTGCAGTCTACAAACTTTAACCACATGGACTACGTGTTTTCGAAGAATGTGAAACGAGTGATTTATGGGCCGTTGAGTAAAATGTTGTCCCAAGTCCACACACAAACTTAGGTACTCAACTCTCTGGAAGAGAATTTTAAGTCAATTTTAATGATCTTTCTTTGCCCCACATGCCCATAGGTATACTTACGGAATTGACGAAGAATGGCATTTCCTGTAAATACAGTTTTGGTTTAGGTTAAGTTTTTACGTAAGTTTAATTTAGGTTAAATTGTTTCCTATATACTTACCTTATTAATACCCACCGCACCGGACAGCTAACATATATAGTGTTAAAGTTAAGTAGTTTTACGGACGTATATTTTAGGTATAATGATTTTTGATAAAATAAAAATTATTCTGCTGAACCTGTTTTTGTGCATTAAGGGTCGCGACTCTCCATACTAAACGATGTTTGGTTCCCAATTTAAAACGAGATGCTAGAATAACATGATTCATATCTACATAGATATATAGGAAACAAGTTCCGGTGCAAGCGATTAAAATATAAATCATTTACTTTAAAAACAAAGTTTAAACCGACTTCAATTCAGTACTTCGCCAAGCCACATGTTACATGAAATTTTCCACATTTTCTTTCCAATTTACCACATGAACTGCTTTCCGAGAGCAAATTCGTTGATTATTAGCGAAAAAAACCAAATCGCTGTATGTGGGCGGATAATATTTGAGGATTTCCGTCGATTCCTCAAGGATCTCAGAATTAGTACCTTTGGCATTTCATTGTTTGCTATTTTACTTAACGGAATCATATCAGAATCTGTGACGTACTTTTATAGTTTGGAGTCCTACTTAGTTAGCTTACCTTTCACATTAGCCATGAGATATATCGGAGCGGCCTAAGTGCTCACAAATATCTGAATCTGAACACGTCTCTATTGTCGAGGCATTAGAGTTCATGTTCAGATATTTGTGGGCACTTTGGCCGCTCCGATGTATCTGATGGCGACTGAACAAATTTTCAGATACAAGATTTCGTTCATAACTACTATAGTTGTTTGTTAACTTTGTTTAGAAAAAGTTGATTGACCCTTAGAACACTGAACTTGATTTTAAATGTTACGCCCCGTAGCATGGATCCGTCCCTGGCTGACACCGTTCGATAGAACGAGACGACGCGCTTATCCTGTCACTTATCGTGTGATAACGCCCTCCATGATACGGGGCCTGATAAAATATGTTTTATCTTCAACGAATGTAACTCGTTCATTCAGTGGGAAAGGTCAATGTCGGATATGAATAAACCATTAGATAACGCATGCCAATTAATTTGCCAAGTCCAAACTATTCCGCCTTATCAGTAGATAGGCAAACTTGTTTGCCACTAAGTAGCTATACTTGGATCTATTATTTTAACATATAGATATTAATATACAGCCTTGGTCAATAGTATTGACATAACACTTTAAACTCTCGCGCTTTGTACACATATTTAAATACTGTTTAATCCGGGTCTAACGCGATATTTATTTACCTTTATTTCTGACGTTTCGACACGGGTTGCACCGGTCATGGTCGCAGATAACTGTCGTCCCAGCAAGTTGTCAACAGAGATATGGGTTTACAATATTTCACTACCCTCCTCCTCCTAAAGGTAAATAAATATCGCGTTAGACCCGGATTCAACAGTATTTAAATAATAGTATTGATCACTCCAAACTGCGTGGGCAGGACCCACAGGCACAAGACAACGCAGCAGACCCGTAACCAGGGGCAGACGACATCACTCAAGTAGGAGGCAAAGAGTGGAGGAAAGACGCCAAAGATAGGGAGCACTGGTCATCACTGGAGGAGGCCTTTACCTTCGCAGGAGGGGTTCTTGCTACAACTGAATTATTTAGATTACTTACTTATTACGTCAAATTTCAATTTCAATATTATAAATAAAATTAAAATTCATTAATAATTATCTTGACATTAAATGACTATTGCATGTAGGTATATAAACATCTAAAAGTTAAATTACTGTTATGTTCACATTTTATGAATTGGCAAGAAATAAAAAGGCTTTTTTATTTTAATTTATTTATTATTATTGATCACTCCATTTTGATTGGCACTTTATAATGGGGAATGCATGAAAATTTTAGAATTGCCTGATTATTTTTTTGGTGATAGGAATAAGCTTCTTTAGCACCAGAAAAAAGTTGCAGACTATTCAGGTGTGTCAATAATTTGAGAAAAATATAAACTGTTTCCTCACTTACGTTTTGGGTTTAGGACGGTGAATGAGACACTTTCCTTGATCGGTCTCATATTACAATAGTAGAATGTTAACCAAGGGCTGAAAGGGACCCATTTCTGACGAGATATTTTGGCACTCGAACGAAGTGAGAGCGCCAATAGCTCGAGTCAGAAATGGGTGACTTTCACCCGAGTTAAACACTCTACTTTTCATATCGAATACGAGGAAAGTAAAAAAAAACCACAGAAGGTAAATTTAACAATATGTTATGGCGAGGTTAAGTGGAGCTATAGCTATGGCGAGGACCAATAGGAATACACTACTTTTCTGCTCTAGAGCAGAAACGTATCACTTTCAGCACACTTTTTAGAACAACAACGACTCACTTTCAGAGCATGAGATATGAAAAAAATATTTCAAATATCTGACCATGGCAATGACAAATATAGCTGCTGCAGCTGTCAGTATCATTGCCAGTGTCAGTTTACCACGGATTTTTAGGATATTTTTTTGTAATATGAGACGGGTCAAGCAAAGTGTCTCATTCGCCGTCCTAAACCCAAAACGTAAGTGAGGAAACTGTTTATATTTTTCAAAAATAATTGACGCAGCTGAAAAGTCTGCAACTTTTTTCTGGTGCTAAGGAAGGTTATTCCTATCACCAAAAAAAAACAGGCACTTCTAAAATTTTCATCCATTCCCAATTGTAAAGAATTATGTGTTTCGAAAAATGTATTAATTGTCGATGTCGGATGAAAACTATCCTATCCTAAGCCAGAATAATAAGCTATTACCTATAAAAAATGTTTCATGTTCTTCCGTTCATGGGAAGCTGAGATAAGATCCTTCGTGATAATGATAACTGACAAACCAATGTCTGAAATGATACTGGCCGATTCTTTTTTTTAATTCAGAGATTTATTTTAAGTAAGTATATGGTACTGGCAGATCTTTTTGCATTCAGATAATGTTTAAGTGTAGATAAAGATAATATTAGTACCTAGGTGTAGAGTAGCAGCCGCGATTGATTTTTAGAGCAAAAATATTGTCTGCAAAAATGTTGTAATAAACAAAAAAGACCATCAAGAATGTGTGTCTATCATATAAAATACCATGTCAAGAAAGGGGTCAAATATCAATGACAGCGAATAAAAGATAATATAAAACCTAATTTTGCGTTTAACCTCACTTTGACCCTAAAGTGACAAGGTTCTAAAACTATTCAGCGACAACGCCATAAGCACATTACCTGCATGATAATCAAAACTTTCTGGTCGAAGTTCAATGTGGATTGTACAATCAGTTGAAATTTAATTACTGGTTCGATGCATGTAATATGCTGATATAGTAGTATATACAGAAGTAGGTAGGCATGTGCTAATTGAATAAGTTTTGTGCACACGTGCCAATGAAGCGTGCGCGACAAAAAACATAATTGAGCAAGTGTGAATTCGACTTTTGTAAATATATATAGGTCGGTGGCAAATAAGCGAACGGCCCACCGGATGGTAAGCGGTCGCCGTAGCCTATGGACTCTTGCAACTCCAGGGGTGCCACATGCGTGTTGCCGACCCTTTAAAAATGTATACACTCCTTTCCTGAAGAAGCATTACGGCTTGGCCTTGGCTTGGTCTTAAGCGACCTGCGACCAGCGTTTTATCTGTTCATTGCGCGTGATCCCAACTAATCACAGTGCGTTGCGCGTCTCGACCGCGCAATGAACAGGTAAAACGCTGGTCGCAGGTCGCTTAAGACCAAACTCGTGGCCGAGCGGTTATGGGGAAGCAGTATCTCCCATACGGCTCCAAGCAGACTATATTACCTATATCCCCCATATACTACTATCTACCTATGGGGTAGATAGTAGTAGGAGTAGTATACTACTATCTACCTATGGGGACAGCGTGGAACGAACGACAGATCTTCCCGCAAGAGGGGGATCATTAAGCGTTAGTACGTAAAAACAAAAAAAAAATTGACGCGATTTTTTTTACATTTCTATGGAGTAGGTCTGAATATAAGGAGATCGGACATGGCGGCCGATTTGTATAGAGTGAGCCTGTCGCAAGTACATTAACCCACACAACGCCCAAGTAATTGACAAGACAAAGCACGCACACATCTAAAACACACACACTTGTATACATAGGTAATATTCTCTGCGATCAGCACGCGTGCACAGTATGGCAGTGTATGCCCATTGAGCATACAGCTGCGACACGGCCGCCGGCGGCTTGTCCTCTATGACTGATTGCACCAGAAATCTGGTGGGCGATGGGGCCGTCACATCCCTACGCCATTATTATTATTATTATTATTTTTTTTATGTTTGTTACCTCAGAACTCCGTCATTTATGAACCGATTCGTACAATTATTTTTTTTTACTGAAAGTATATGCTTCCAGATTGGTCCCATTGTTTCCAAAACCCCAGTTGGATGATGAGAACCATGAGGAATTGAGGGAACTCCTTAAATATATTAGGCACGCGTGTAGTAATTTCGCCCGAATAGCCCGGAAATCATAAATTTGGTGAAGTGGAAGTGATGATGAAGACCACAGATGGCTTGTGAAACTTCTCAATGATGTAGTTCAAACTATATAAGTACGTCACAGATTTTGATATTATTCCGTTGAAATAGCAAACAATGAAGTGCCATAGGTAATTCTGAGATCCTTGAGGAATCGACGGAAGTCCTCAAATATTATCGGCCCACATACAGCGATTTGGTTTATTGGTCTAAAAATCAACGCTTTTGTTCTCGAAAATCAGTTCATGTGGTAGGTAAATTGAAAAAAAAATGTGGAAATGTTAATGTGGCTTGGCGGAGTACTGAATTGTATAGTCGGTTAAAACTTTGTTTTGAAAGTAAATTATAATGTCAGTCAATGTGACCTCGATTGCATTAATTAAATCATAATTTAAATATATTCAAATCAAATGGTACATTTACCTACACTATAATACTACCTATAAAGAGGAAAATTCTGTGTGATTGTAGGTTTGTATGTTTGGTACACCGGGCACCGGCCTTAGGGTGCCTTTCCACCAGAGATGAGCTATGCGTGATGCGTGCTATGCTGTGTTTTCCAATGCATTCGAAACGTAGCTGTAGCTGGAGGCTCCAGTTACGCCTTAGAAACTTACACGAACAGAACTGACGATGCAATGATGTCGCGCGCAGCAAAACGGCAGTGCCGCTGCCAGCGGTTTGGCAACAACGCCAGGCCAAAGTCGATATATCGGTACCTTTAAATAGCGGTTACGGTACCGGAAAAAAAAGGTACCTTTATATTTCGATAGCGGAATATAAAGGTTACGCTACCGAAACCGCTATTTGACAACCGATATGACGTCATACCGTTAAAATAGAATACCGGTATTCTTCGGTTATGCAGTCCCTGGCTGGAGCTACGTTTCAAATGTACTTATCCCATAAAAACATTCCATGTAAAAAATAGACCAAGTCTCGAAACTCTTTCACAGTAAAAACTGGTGAGATATTTCTCTAGAGCCAAGTTAGGCATTCATATTAATCTTTATTTGCTTGCTAAATAAAATTCTGCAACTTGGGAATCACACAACTTTACTGCATTTACTAATTTTTGCATAGGTACCTTAAATTATGTAAGTGTGATTGCCAAGTCACAAAATTTTATTTAGCAAGCAAATAAATATTAATAAGAATGCCTGACTTGGCTCTACGAAATATCTCACCAATTTTTACTGTGAAAGAGTTTCGAGACTTGGCCTGGCCCATTTTTACATGGAATGTTTTTTATGGGATATCATTTCTTTTTGTAGACTTTGTATGGGAATGTTATTTTACCAACCGCAAATAACGTTTGTATAGTTTTGCAGGAAGGAACTGCAAAAGTAACTTTGTAATCGCATGTATTTGTATTATGGGATTACAAACTTACTTATGCAGTTTGTATATCTCTGAAACGTGACTGAAATTGCAATATTTTTAGGTTTTTTATGAGAGGCTAAATGCTAAAAATAAAAATTGGAGCTTGTGGGTCTGCTAGAAGTACCTTAGAATTAGCGTGATCATTATCAGTATATAAGTGAGTCAGTGACAAAACTAACGAATATTGACGGACAATAGTTCTTAAACTAAACGTTCAAATTGAATGTTATTGATATCATAATGATAGCCATATTATGCCTTACATGTTCCTGAAAATTCAGGGTTCTAGCTTTAGCCAGCACAAAATTACAGGATGTTGAAAATGGCCTGAATGGCTTCGAGAAAAGGATGGTACGGCCGTCCCTCTTTGTTTTGCTCGACTTGGCGGGGGCTCTACCGTGCCCCCAGATGAAAAACAGAGTATAGTACGCATAGCACATCTCTGGTGGAAAGGCACCCTTAACCCACGACTGGGAGCGGCACTGCCGCGAATCGTGGACGAGCTCTAGGTACAGTCATAGTCAGCATCAAAATTAACTACGCAATCGAAGACGTCAAATGTTCATCATCATCATCATCATCATATCAGCCGAAATACGTCCACTGCTGGACATAGGCCTCCCCCAAAAAGTGCCAAAATGACCGGTCCTGCGCCACCCGCATCCAGCGGACTCCCGCGACCTTTACCAATTACCAGGTCATCAGTCCACCTTGTAGGGGGCCTACCCACGCCGCGCCTTCCGATACGTGGCTGCCACTCGAAAACCTTTCCGCCCCAACGGCCATCGGTTCTACGTGCAATGTACAAAAGTTATTAGTCTCTTTTAATAAAGACTATTGGCGTCTTCGTTTGCGTAGATACTTTTGATGCTGACTGTACCTAAACCCGCGGCGCTAACCACGAACTTCGAATGTCGAACTTCGTATATCTCCGTCTCTATCGCACTTATGGTTTGTGGTACTCGAGCGACAGAGACGAAGATATACGAAGTTCGAGATTCGAAGTTCGTGGTAGCGCCGCCGGATATGTTTTTGCTACAGTTCCACGCATGGTCCGTATCATTTTTAAGGTTCCGTAGCCAAATGGCAAAAAACGGAACCCTTATAGATTCGTCATGTCCGTCCGTCTGTCTGTCTGTCTGTCTGTCTGTCCGTCCGTATGTCACAGCCACTTTTTTCTGAAACTATAAGAGCTATACTGTTGGAACTTGGTAAGTAGATGTATTCTGTGAACCGCATTAAGATTTTCACACAAAAATCAGAAAAAAACATTAAGTTTTAGGGGTCCCCATACTCAGAACTGAAACTCAAAATTTTTTTTTCATCAAACCCATACGTGTGGGGTATTTATGGATAGGTCTTCAAAAATTATATGGAGGTTTCTAACATCATTTTTTTCTAAACTGAATAGTTTGCGCGAGAGACACTTCCAAAGTGGTAAAATGTGTGTCCACCCCCCTGTAACTTCTAAAATAAGAGAATGATAAAACTAAAAAAAATATATGATGTACATTACCATGTAAACTTCCACCGAAAATTGGTTTGAACGAGATCTAATAAGTAGTTTTTTTTTAATACGTCATAAATCGTAAACCGCAATTTATTTCACGGAACCCTTCATGTGCGAGTCCGACTCGCACTTGGCCGCTTTTTACAAAGCTTTTATTTAGCTCATCCCGTTTGTTTTAATTTTGTTTATTCTTTCGTGGGTCAAATTTAGTAATTGAAATTTGACCCACTTCCCGGTTTCCGATTAAGCTGAAATTTTGCATGCATATGTATATAGCATGACAATGCAATATTATGATGACATGGAGCTGATCTGATGCTGGAACTGGAAGGCGGCCATAGGAACTCCGCAATAAAACGACACAACCCCATCGATTTTGGGCTCGTTAGAATCGTCTCAATGTGTAGTTGATGATGGTATGCAGAAAAGTACGTCGGCAATAAAAGCTTGTACCAAAAATGATTTTTTTTACAGAAACTTGTTTATCGTTATGTTTTTCCATATTTTTCGCCGTGTAATATCGGGTTCTTCCCGTGGGTGTTTTTTTTTAATTGTGTTGAGTTGACTATGACTATGAGAATAGAAAGAAAGAAATTAATTTATTGCCAGCCATAATAAAATAACACCACATCACAATATATAAGAAAACACAGTAGGTACCTACTTATATAAAAATGAAGAAGGTTTAATGGTTTATAATTTCGTGTAATGTGATGTTGAATAAAGCTTTTCTAATATATTCTAATAGTCCAGTACGTGAACACTGTAAATGGTCGTCAAACTAACATAATTCACAAGTCAGATTTTTTTTGTTATCAGCTAGAGTACATTAAATATTTTTTAAGATTTTCTAACGTAGATTAACGAATAATTTACTTTTTTGTTAGGAACACATGTAAAACTTCGAAAAGATTATACAAGTCATTGTTTTCTCCAATAATGCAATGCATTTGATTATTCAAAATCTGACCTATCGTTTTCTAATAATTTTGTTAATAGATTGCGTCAGCAAAACCGGATACGATTTAAAAAATTATAAATCTCCTAAAAAAATATTTAAGTGACTAGTGGAAGGCTTTCAAAATTATTTTTTTCATATAAATTTAACCTATTGATGAATATATTGTTAATTTAAACTGTCGTTATCTTTGATAGTTTTTAACACAATTCAGTTACCAAAACTCACTTGAAAAATCTTTTAGAGGAAATATTTTTATTTATTCGTTTTGGATTATATACTGAGTTACTGACGTTATCCATTGACGAAAGTTTTAGTAAATTATAGAGAAGGTTGTAATAGTTAAATGCGACAATTTAAAAAAAAAATATACCACTTGTATAATCTTTCCCTGGATTTACAAGGGTCACTAAGAAAATGCTATGTCATACCTAAATCCACGTTAGAATTCACTTTCTCTTTTCTCTACTAGTTTATTATCTTCTAAATATTAACAAAAAATCGCGCTCTTGTGAATTATCGAAGGTGCATTCTGTTTACGTACCGGTAGACTGGGGTTACTTTAGGAAAAAATGGGGCTACTTTGATCATTTAGAATGTAGTATAAAAGCAAATCTATTTGAAATGAAGAAGATTTAATCGAGTATACAGCAAGATAGATAACTAATTTATTCAATGCCACAGTTCACCCACAAGTAAAAACAATGATTTCGGAGAAAAACCTATTTGATCAAAGTCGCCCCGCGAATCAAAGTAACCCCAGTTGACGGTACCGGACTATAATGATGTTGTGGGCAATGGGCTAGCAGCCAATCACTACAATCTAACACGTGCTCCATGTTTAGATCAACTTATGCGTGTATTGTACTTAGAAAAGTTGAAAAACCCCCGACATTTTAATTTCAAACTTTAATATCTCAAAAACGGCTGAACGGATTTTGTTGAAACGTAGCTAAGAACCATTTCGATCACGTCAGCTTTCGGATTAAAAAAACTGCATTCAAATCGGTCAATTCGTTCAGGAGCTACGATGCCACAGACAGACACACACAGACACGTCAAACTTATAACACCCCTCTTTTTCCGTCGGGGGTTAATAACACCCCTCTTTTTCTGTCGGGGGTTAATTAGAAGTAGCAGTTAACATGTTATTGAATGTGCTCTGCCTAGCCTTACCTCCCATTATTACGCGTACCCGTAGTTTTTCCGATTCTCAATCCTATTACGCGTAGTAGACCAATCAAATTAGCTTACCCTGGACATAATTCGTAAACTCGTTGTTTTTATGGTTTTATCGGATTTTACTATTCAGTATCAAATATTAATGAAATATATTAAGTAAAAAATCCGCGATCGTAACCGTATTTAAAAAAAACACGAGTTAACGTACACTACCTAACTTTTTTCTAAAAGTAAAATAGGTAACCAAATACCTTGTTAGTATAACTTTGAGGTGCATTCAAATGCGATCACTTAATAGCAAAATTAAACTGAAATCAAATTCGCATATACGTTTTTTTTCACAGTTTTCCTCTAATCTCATTATCTAGACAAGCCAAAATGGTAACTATGATGTTTTTGTCTGATTAAGCTATCTTGCGTCTTTTTAGACATTTAAGACAAAAATTAAACATTTATTTTTAACGTTTTAATAATAATGTATTTCTCAGTAGTTATAAATAGTAACTATGAATTTTTTGTTTACTAATAGCTTTTTGTGTACGATAATCATGTTTTCATCAAAATTAAGCAAATTAATTTCACGCTTAAGTAATTGAAAATTTAATTGAAAATACTTGCGACCTTGTCGTGGAGCCATGCGGTGGGTGCGAGGCGGGGAGAGAGTGGGGCGCCAGCGGGCGAGCGCACGGCGAACACGTCACAACGAGTTTATTTCAATTACGTGTTTTGCACCGACCGCGTCGTGTACAAATAAAACGAATATAATTGAATATCCTAATTGTAGGATTTATAGCTCTAATGAAAAATTTACAGTTAGTCCCTTACGCCCTTTGAAAACTCTGGTCCAAACTGTTAAGTAAATGTAACAGATGATGCCATGATCGTAGTAAGCTTAAAAAAACCGGTCAAGTGCGAGTCAGACTCGCGCACCGAGGGTTCCGGACCACCCCATACAATAGAAACAAGTCCACTATAAACGGACGGACGGACAACAAAGTGATCCTATAAGGGTTCCGTTTTTTCCTTTCGAGGTACGGAACCCTAATAAGTAAAAGCTAAGAATTATTCGATTTATGAAATTTAAAAATTAGCGTATCAGACTTATTTAATATTTAAAACAAGAGTATTTTGGCGTAACAGACACATTTGTGTAAAAGTTCACAGTGCAAAATGGCGTATCGTACAATGAACTGAGAGTTACGACGGAATGTATCAGAGACGTTTCTTATTTGATTGGATACGACAAAAATGCTCAGTAAAATTGAGTATCAACGCAATCGTATCGGTCAAGGTTCCGACGGAAGACCAGCGCTGGCCTTCTAGGTTAGCACCATGCTGAGTCGGGGCCTTTTCGTGGACCCTGCTATTTTTACGTTCTGTGTTTTGTTTTTTACACCCATTGTTTTGTCCACGAATAAATGTTTTCTTTCTTTCTTTCAATATTTTTCATGGTTGTAACGGACATTTTTTTAAAGCTATCGCGACGTTATCTTTACCAACCGATAGAGAGAAAAACTGAGTATTTTTCCCTTACGCCCTTTGAGCCTACGGTAGTCGATATGTTTATTGTCACACACCCAGAGATGGGCAAAATTTATTCGAATACGAATAACGTTTAAGAATAAATAGGATTATTCGCGAATGACGAATAAATATTTCGAATAATTATTCGCTAATATTTATTCGCGAATAACTTCTTCATTCGCATAATTATTCGTAATGCTTTTCGGAAATAATATCTTGAACGAATATTGTAGGAATGCTTTTTAATGGAATATATCTCAAAAACGTAATATTTTTCTACAGACAGAACAGTGAAAATTGTTAGAAAGAGGTGACCGCTTCATCAAGGGTACCAATACATATCGCCGTGCAAGGTGAAACGGATATTAATTGTATTTATTTCACCTGTTTTATTTTTTTCTAATTCGGCTTTACCACGGGTGACAAAAAAAAACGGGTCCAGTGCGAGTCAGACTCGCGCACCGAGGTTTCCGGACCACCTCGTGTACAGTTTATAGTGGACTGTTTCTATTGTAATAAAAACAGTCCACTATAAACTGACACTCACTTAGTATGTATTCACATACTTAGTGCGTGTCAGTTTATACTGGACAATAATTTTCAGTGATGTGACTAAAAATTTACGGTTTTCGCAAATTTTTCTTTATCTGTGCTATAAGGCGTTATCTTATCTTATCTTATCTAGGTGAGGGCCCTTTCGGATGCACTTCGACCCAGTGGGATCTTTTGTGCATTTGCTCTCTCCTTTATACCTGCTCCCAGGCTGCTCCATCATTTCCACAAAGCGGATGATGCAGTTCGCCGGGAGCACCTTGAATTCCTTTGGTAACTTGTTTTGCGGGTAACCGTTACCAAAGTAGTTCATTCTTTGTCTGGCAAGGGCATGACATTCACACAATAAGTGTTCCATAGTCTCATCCTCCTCGCCACACATTCTACAGTCTAAACTATCAGATAGTCCCATCTTGGCCAAGACATCCTTGACCCCGAAGTGACCAGTGAACACCCCAGATATAATTCTGAGTTGCTTCCTACTGGATTTCCAGAGTTTTCTGGTCCAGCCCGAGTCCACTCCTTCTATGAAGAGCTTAGAGTGCCTTAAGCCAGCCTCATTCCTCCACTCGTGTTGGTGTTTGGTTTTGGCGTAGGCTTTAAAGGCCGATATTATGGTCCCCAGCGAGAGTCCACAAATGGTTCTGGACCTACAAAGTGATTTGTAGAGCCCCCTCTTGCAAGCTCATCTGTTCTTTCGTTGCCGATGAAGCCCTTGTGCCCTGGTATCCAAACTAGTTGCACCTTATTGTGCCTTCCAAGTCTGTTTAGTGCTTAGACGCCATTATAAATTAGTCTAGAGTCCACTTTCGGCGCCGTAAGCGCTTTAAGGGCCGCTTGACTGTCACTGAGTATATAGATAGTCCGCCCTTTGGTTCGCCTGTCTATATTCTCCTGTACACAAGCAATTATGGCGTATGTCTCCGCTTGGAAGACAGTTGCCAAACTACCCATGCTTACACTACTACTATAGTCATTTGCATAAATGCCTGCTCCGTACCGGATCCCATTTTTGATCCGTCCGTGTACCATATACTGTCTTCGATACCAGACTTTGGTGGTTCTAGACCTTCGGCCCACTCAGCCCTGGTTGGAACTTTTGTTGTGTAGTTCCTGTGGAATACATACTTGGGTAGCATTTTGTCGCTTCCCATGTTTGTTATTCTGTCTAAGAAACCATCAGTCTCCATGTTTGTGTGCTTAGTTTTCGGCTTGATATCGCTCCACAGTCCAAGAGTTCTTAATCTGTAGAGCGATTTGCGCGCCTCTGACTTAATCACCATGTGAAGTGGCGGTAGGTCCAGTAGGACTTCTAGCGCCGCTGTAGGCGTGGTACGAAAAGCCCCTGTTATAGCCATGCATGCCGTTCTCTGCACCTTTCTCAGGGCCTCTCTGCATGTGCTCATTAAAGTCCTTGGCCACCATACCAGGCTACCGTACAGTATTATGGGTCTCACCATCATGGTGTAGATCCACTTCAGTACCTTGGGGTTCAGTCCCCATGTTTTGCCATACGCTGATCTACACATTCCAAATACCCTCAGGGCCTTTGTAATGGTGAGATCTGTATGCTTCTTCCAGTTCAGTTCCTTATCCAGTGTGACACCTAGATATTTCACGTCATTGGACATTTCTAGTACCCTTCCGTACAGCTTTAACTGCTGTATTCCGCGAAGGGTCCTTTTCCTAGTAAAGGGTATTACTACAGTTTTGCCTGGATTAATGGATAATTGGTGACAGTCGCACCATCTCTTCACTTCCCTCAGTGCCTTGTTCATGATTTCTGATACCGTACTTGGGAATTTCCCATTAACCAGTATCACTAAATCATCAGCATATCCTACCGTGTGGATGGGACCTTTATTGAGTTCTATCAAGAGTGAGTTCACCACCAAACTCCATAGAGTTGGTGAAAGTACCCCACCTTGTGGACATCCCTTTGTGGCCGTGGCCATTATCTCATCCCCTAAAAGAGATGACTTTATCAGTCTGCCATTTAGCATGTTGCCTATCCATTTACATATGGTCGGCTCTATACCATGTTTTGCAGCTGCTTCGCTAATAGCATTATACGTGGTACGATCAAACGCTCCCTCCACGTCTAAGAAAGCCGCCAGACATAGTTCTTTATTCTCTATAGCCTGTTCAGCCTTGGTTGTTACCAGATGAAGTGCCGTTTCCGTTGACTTCCCTGGCTGATATGCACATTGTAGTTCGTGCAGCGGATGTCTCCTTAGTGGGCCATCCCTTATGTGTTTATCTACCAACTTCTCCAATGTTTTGAGGAAAAATGACGATAGACTTATCGGCCTATACGATTTGGCCTCACTGTAATCCGCCTTACCCGGTTTGGGTAGGTAGGTTACTTTTACCATCCTCCACACACGCGGTACGTGTGCGAAGGCTAAGCACGCCCTGTACAATCTGCTAAGGTGCGGGATTAGTACAGTAGCGCCCTCCTGTAGTAGAATGGGGTAGATTCTATCTGGTATAAGGCGTTACTTCGCACCAAATTTCAAGTTTCTGAGTTCACGGGAAGTACCCTGTAGGTTTTGATTCCCTAGCGGGTTTCGAAAACTTGCGGAAATTTGCGACATAAACTGCTGTATCTTTTGATTGCGTTGTCTTAAAAATTTGATTTTTTCACAGCACCAAGAGACAGTCAATTTGAGTATTTGATATAAATTTCAGCTTAATTCACTTATTTGTTGCAGTATGGGTCTTACAAGATGATACATATAAATACAGTTCCAGCATAACCCTGTTAGTGCACAGCAACATTAATATAAAACAAATTAATTCTAAAATAATGCATGCAACGCACTATGATGACGACCGCTTTATTAGCCTAGTTGGTACGAAGCAAGAGGTCATGGGTTCGAATCCCGGTAAGGGCATTAATTTGTGTGATGAGCACGAATATTTGTTCCTGAGTCATGGATGTTTTCTATGTATTCAAGTATTTATTTCTCTATATAAGTATCTATATCGTCGTCTAATACCTATAGTACAAGCTTTGCTTAGTATGGGACTAGGTTGATTTTGTGTAAGATTGTCCGCAAATATTTAAAATATTTTAAAATATTTATGCAAACTTTAAATGATTGATACCTCCACGCGTTCCTGAGAAAAAGGGTTTTGACAGACGGACGGACGGACAGCAAATCCAGCTTGATACCTCCACGCGTTCCTGAGAAAAAGGGTATTGACAGAATTGACAAAAAACAACCGGCCAAGTGCGGTTTGTTGTATGGGAGCCCCCCTGTAGCCTAGTTGGTTCGAGGGCTGCAGGCTGCACTGAAAGTATCGGAAATCTAATACTTACGAACTTATTTTGACACATATTATACCTTTTTATAATCTCTGAAGTTTCATTATAATAACACACTGGCCACATAGAAAAAAAGAACAATGGTTGGGTTCAATTCTTTTTTCGAGTTGTTGAGTCGCCGCTGAAGATGGAATTGTCCCTTGAAAATTTAAGAGCTATGATTTATTACGAGTTTAAAAGTGGATTAACACAAAAACAATGTGAAGGCCGGATGGTTGCTGCTTTTAGTAATGAAGCCTTTAAAGACGACAATATACAGATGGTATTCAGAATTTCAACGTGGCCGAGTATCCCTCACGGACGACGCGCGTGAAGGTCGACCAAAATCGGTAGTTAAGCAAGAAAACGTCAAAGCCGATTGGTATACAAGTATTTGTTTGCCGAGTGTATTTGCTGAACTAAGGAAAAAAAGCCCTAGTCGCCGCATCATCCTTCATCACGACAATGCCAGCCCTCACACCGCTCGTAAAACAAATGAGTACCTGGAAGGTGAAAAAGTCGAACTACTGGACCATCCTCCATACAGCCCCAACAACTTTTTCACATTCCCTAACATCGAGGATAAGTTGCGTGGTCAGTGGTTTCAGACACCGGCAGAAGCAGTGGAGGCTTTTAAAATGGCCATTTTGTCGACCCTTTTTCAGCGTTCAATAAGTGTTTCAACGACTGGTTTGAACGCATGGAAAAGTGCATAAAATATATACTGCATATTTTATTTATTCCCGAAACTTTCAGTTTGACCCTAGTAGTACCCTGCCTTACGTAGGTTCAAACTCAAATCCCCTTAAGGGCATTTATTTGTGTGATGAGCACAAATATTTGTTCCTGAGTCATGGATGTTTTCTATGTATTTATTTATTATCTATATAAGTATGTTTATCGTTGTCTTGTACCCATAGTACAAGCTTTGCTTAGTTTGGGACTAGATCGATTTGTGTAAGATTGTAAAAGAAAAAAAAAGAAAAAAATATCTGTTTTTTAGTATTTGTTGTTATAGCGGCAACAGAAATACATCACCTGTGAACATTTCAACCGTCTAACTATCACGGTTCGTGAGATACAGCCTGGTGACAGACAGACAGACAAACAGACGGACAGCGGAATCTTAGTAATAGGGCCCCGTTTTACTCTTTGAGTACGGAACCCTAAAAACGATGACGTTATATATGGACAAGCCCACACACATGACATAATGAAACAAACCTGTTAAATGCCCCGTGAAGCGACTCATTTAACTCACGAAAATATTGTTAATTAGTAGAAAAGGGTAATAATACTTGAAAAAAGGTACAATTGTAGTGATCGTGTTAAATTCGTGTACGAGTTGTAACGAACAACCGCATCCTTAAATATTATTCGTGGATTGTTCGAGGATTTATTCGAATGAAATGAGAATCAATCATTCGTCATTCGAAAGTGTAGACAAATAAATTATTCGCGAATAAATTAGTGACGAATAAATGTTTATTCGAATGAAGAATCATTCGAATAATGCCCCTTTCTGCACCCACATAAGTAACATATTTTATTTAAATAATTCTGTACAGAAGACTGAGCGCTTATAAATAGGTAATCGAGATTCCACGACAATTATGTCTCATGCATGCAACAATTTAGTTATTATCGATCTAATGAACACAATATTTCAATAAATCTCCATCCTAGCCGAACCGTGGTGCACGCCACGTTCGTGTTTATAAATGTTTGACAATAATTGACCTACCCATAATAGATGAATGCCGAAACACATTGACAGCGGTAGCAAAGCCGCGCGGCGCAGCGTGGAGGTAGTACCGGTTGTAATGTTCGATCTAATATGAAAGGGTCCGCACAGAATACCGGCCGGGAAAAAAGCGTTCGGATCCTTTCATATTAGCTTGAACATTACAAGTACCGCCTCCGTGCCGACCCGCGCTGCTTCGCCACCGCTGTCAGTGCGTTTCGGCCTTGAATGCCTGCGACTCGCTACAGCACGGTCAGTAGTTGAGGCACAAAGCAATGACGGCCTTATTCTGCAAGAGTTAACGTTCATATTAAAAATTAAGTAAGAAAAAATATGAATTAATTAATAATCGTTGATATTTTTTGTTTGATTTGTTTCTTATAGTACTAATAATGTGTTGACAGCATAAATCAAACACTTTACAAGTAGTTATGTATTTTGGTTTTCCAAAAACTACCAATATTTGTGATTTTACAAATCCGCAATGAGAATCTGTTTAATTTTTAATAATTTATCAACACACATAATATACTATGCAGAATACATTAATAAATTGCAGTTATCTATAATTTCTGGTAAGATAAGCCAGAAAATGTGTAACTTACTGAAATTTCTTTATTAATGATAGTCCCGGTTGATTAATTAGTTTAATTTTGATTTCTTTAACTGGAATGCAAGCGTCATAGAGGCACTTTTACAAAGTTACATATTATGCTGCACTTATGAATTCAAAATTTGTTAAAAATTTAGATTTTTGGTTTTTTTTCAATGACGCGGAATATATATGTTTAATTCTTTTTATTTTAACGATAACTAACAATACTTTACATCATAGAAAAAGAAAATTACAGTTATCGAATTATGTCCGGGTTTACCTAATTTGATTGGTCTATAGTTTTTCCAATATCAGGCGCATTTACCCTACTATCGGGAATCAAGGGAACTATTATACAATCTGTGATCAAGGGTGGCCAACACGCATGCTAGTTCTCTATAGTTGCAAGCGTCCGTAGGCTACGGTCACCGCTTATCATCACACTGGCCGTACGCTTGTATGACATCAAAAAAATGTGGAAAAAAGCAATTTGTCTGCGCGAACTTTAGAGTGTCCTTTTGTAAAAATCGTATGTATTTGAATACCAATAAATACCTAAGTACCTACTTTTAAACATAATACATACATACCATCACGCCTTTATCCCTAAAAGGGGTAGGCAGAGCACATGAAACTTGTGTTCCAGTGCCACTTTTAGCATAAATGTGGGTATAAAAGATCGACAAAATGTGATGTCGCAGTGATAGGTTGCTAGCCCATCGCCCACAACACGCTTCAACCCTAAACATAACAATGTACAAAAACTCAAACATCTTTTGTTTTTAGTTTCGATGTAGGCCTGTTACAGTTTTACTTTGAAAAAATCTATATATTATCATCCTAGCTTTACCTATTCCCGGTTGTGCCCCTAAAGGAGCCCAGGGTCCACTTTGACACCTAATCCCAAGATTTGGCATAGGCACTAGTTTTAAGAAAGCGACTGCCATCTGACCTTCCAACTCAGAGGGAAAACTAGACCTTATTGGGATTTGATATTATCATCTCCACTTATAATAATCTCCACTCTTATAATAAATCTCTAAATTAAAAAAAGAATCAGCCAGTTTGAAACTAAGCTTTGCGCGGTTCGAATGTTCTCAGCATCCCATGAACTGAAAAATATGAAACATTTTATATAGGTACATTATTATTCTAGCTGCAACTTAGGATAGTTTTTATCCGACTGCGACAGTTAATTAATTTTCCGAAATATACGACTTCATTTAATTTTTCATTTATTTTTATTGAAATCAAACGCTGCTCCAACTGTCAGCTATAAGAACCGTCAAATTTTCGTCAAAATGGCGGAATTGCTTTGCCTTTCACTTATTAATAATTTAAATCCCGTCTACGATAGACCTTTACGAGACAAATGCTAAAATATAAACCATAAAAAAATATTCGATTCTGACATGAGAACTTATATGCGCAAATGTCGTTTTATGTCGTAATTTCAATAAATGAAATCAACAAATTTGAACAATATAATTAACACGAATTTGTTTTTTTTGAATGACAATGGCACGCGCTCGGCGCATTCAGCCAAAGTACCTGCGGCGCTACCACGAAAACCGATACTCAATGTCCATATATTTGCATCCCTGTCACTCGAGTATGGTTAGTGCGATAGAGATAGAGATACCCGAATATTTTCGAATTCCGAAGTTCGTGGTTATAGCTCAGGAATCGAAAATATGGTAAATAATCATAATGTATTTTCTCGAAAAAGAATTTAAAATAAATATAGTCAAATGGAGAAAAAAACAAAGCAAGAGGTTATCTAGGTAATGATTAAGTTATAAGAGTCCAAAGTTTTAAGAGGGGGTATGTTCTGTCCCTTTTCCGCAAAACGCACCTTCATATGAAACGATTGTTTTTTACTATGACGCTCGAGTATATTGACGTCACAGTCCCTCATCGTTTTCTCACTCTAACTTCTTAAAAGCTGAGTCTGAGCTAGACACTTAAAACTTTGTAGAAAGATTACTTATAAAAATACAAAAAAAAAGACTTTCAGCGTTTTGAAAAAATCTATCCCTAAGGGGGATAAAAAGGGGTGCAAAGTTTTTATCAGGGAAAGTTTATGTTTTTGAGTTAGAGACTTGAAACTTTGTAGAAAGATTACTTATTAAAATACAAAAAAAGAACACAAATCGTTTTAGAAAATTCGACCCCTAATAGGGTTAAAAAGGAGAGCAAGCTTTGCATGGGCAACACTTTTTTTGAGTTAGACTTAAAACTTTGCAAAAAGATTACTTATTAGAATACTAAAAAAGAACTTTCAGCGTTTTAGAAAACTCCATCCCTAAGGGGATCCTTAAGATCCTTAAGAAGGGTAGCCAGTGTTGTGTGGGAAAAACTTTTTTTTTTACTAGACTTAAAACTATTCAAAATGTTACTTATTAAAATTAATAATAAAGTACTTTCAGAGTTTTAGAAAATTCCACCCCTAAGGGGGTTAAGAAAGCTTTGTATGGGCAACACTTTTTTTGAGCTAAAGACTTAAAAGTTTACGAAAAAAGTTCTTTCAGCGATTAGAAAACTTCAACCTCTAAGGGGGTTTAAAAGGGGGTTCAAATTTTAAATGGCGAGCAATAAAATTTTAAAGTGTGAGTAAGAGATTTTTAACTTCGGTCTTATTCTGTACGTTAAAAGACTACAAAACTGATTTCAGAGTTTTTCCAAATTCATCCCCTAAGAGTGTTAAAATTGGTTCAAAGTTTGAGTATTTCAAGGCATTTTTAAAGTATGAGATTTTTAACTTTGGTTTTAGACTGTTTGTTCACAAACTAGAAAATGAACATCAACTTTTTTTTTAATTATCCCCTAAAAGAGGGTTTAAATTTTGTATTGAGAGAAATCATTTTCTAAGACGATAAAAAGTTCTACGCGGACGAAGTCGCGGGCAACAGCTAGTTATCACTAAAATTATTCGCAAAAATAGAATGTACTTAATTTAATAAATAACATATTATAGCCATATAACAGAATCGAAAGATTGCAACCTTAATACCTAATCAAATAATGCCGAATCGTGGACACAGCACAAACATGCTGACTTGACTTACACGCAAACCGTACCCGCGCCGACTCGCTGACTTGACATTAAAACTGTATAAAACGGCCAGTCTGCCCAACCGACACCATACTTGACAGAAACTTGCAACATGAAGGTCTGTCTCATCGTGTGCCTCGCCCTGGTGCACCTGGCTGCTGCCAACATCTTCAAGCGACACCACCAGCAGCAGCAGGCCCTCAACCTGCCCCTCACCTACATCGACCCCACCAGCTACAACCAGCTCCTCGACCAGCAGCTGAAATACCAGCGGGACCTGACCCGCTCCAAGGAAGACAAGAGCCAGGAGAGGAAATACGAGAAAAGCTCCCAGGAACGGCCCCAGGAGAGGTACCCCATCAACGAATACCTGAACCCTGAGACCGCTGAGATCAGCTCCCATGAAGCTGATGAGCAGATCCGCGTCAACATCGTCGAGTACCAGCAGAGCCCCCTGGACGCCCAGAGGATATGGAGCCCCCGCTCCGCCCTCCCAATCTCCAGCTACCTGGGCCAGGAACAGCCCAGAAGCGATGAAATGAAACACTTCAAATTCCAGCAGAAGAACAGCAAGGCGCAGATGAAGTTCTACCAAATGCAGCCGAGAAGCGAGGAGCAGAATCAATACCAAATGCAGCCGAGGAGCGAGGAGCAGAATCAATACCAAATGCAGCCGAGGAGCGAGGAGCAGAATCAATACCAAATGCAGCTGAGGAGCGAGGAGCAGAATCAATACCAAGTGCAGCCGAGGAGCGAGGAGCAGCAGCAATACCAAGTGCAGCCGAGGAGCGAGGAGCAGCAGCAATACCAAGTGCAGCTGAGCAGCGAGGAGCAGAAGCAATACCAAACCAGCGGTGGTAAAAAGAGCAGCAAAAACAAGAAGCAATACCAAGTGCCGTCGAAGAGCGAGGAGCAAAAGCAATACCAAACCAGTGGTGGTAAAAAGAGCAGCAAAAACTGGAGACAATACCAAGCCGCCTACGGCGACAATGTGGAATGGAGCGGCATCCGCATGGCTGTCGGCCCTAACTCCCCCATCGCTGACGAGAAGGACATCGCCCGCATCTTCGAAGATGCCTACAAGACTCTCAAGGACTTCAGCGCGGAGGAAAAGAAGATTTTCCACGAGAAGTACATGTCCGCTGCCAAGAACGAAGATACCCAGTTGAACGCCACTCAGCTGCTCCAGAAATACCAGTACCCTGTTGAAGAGCACTCCGTGAAGACTGACGACGGCTACATCCTTACTCTGTTCCGTATCCCGCCCAAGCAGAAGACCCTTGATGTCCAGAAGCGCCCCGTTGTCTTCCTCATGCACGGTCTCCTCGGCAGCGCTGACGACTGGCTCCTCACTGGCCCTGGCGTCGCCCTGGCTTACCTTTTGGCTGATGCCGAATACGATGTCTGGATGGGCAACGCCCGCGGCAACAAATACTCCCGCCGTCACGTCAGCAAGCACCCTGCCCAGCCCGAATTCTGGCAGTTCAGCAACGACGAGATCGCCCTCCACGACCTCCCGGCCATGATCGACTATGCTCTGAACACCACCCACCAGGAACAGATGTACTACGTCGGTTTCTCCGAGGGTACCACTACCTTCTTCGCCCTGGCTTCTTCCCGCCCGGAATACAACGACAAGATCATCATGATGCACGCGCTCTCTCCGATGGTGTACATGAGCCACACCCGCAGCCCTTTCCTGAAGATGCTCGCTCCGAACAGCCCATTCTATGAGCGCCTGCATCAGATCCTCGGACACGGCGAGTTCAAGCCCGCCCAGGAGGTCATCCAGACTATTGGCGGTGACATGCTGGCCAGCAAATTCGGTTGCAAGCACGTCGCCTCCAACGTGAACCTGGTTATGTCCGGAATGGTCGACAACTACAACCCGAACATCGTCCCCATGATTGAAAGCCACTTGCCCGCTGGAGGTTCCACCAGGCAGATGAAGCAGTACGGCCAGGCGGTGGCGACGACCTTCAGACGTTACGACTACGGGCCTGCTATCAACATGAAGGTGTACGGCAGCGAGCAGCCTACGAAGTACGAGATGTCTGCAGTTCGCGTGCCCGTGACCCTGTACTACAGCTCTGAGGACTGGTTGGCGCAGCCCGTGGACGTGGAACAGCTCCGCTCCGAGCTCCCGCACGTGGAAGCCTTCCAGGTTCCCCAGTTCTCCCACCTCGACTTCCAGTTCTCCAAGGCCGCCCCCGAAGCTGTGTACAAAAGACTGATCGCCTCCATCGAGAAGAACCAGAGCCAGCAATAAGTTAGGTTAATTTAGCACTATCCAATTAATTTATGTCGTCCATTATTTAATAATATCATTGCGAGATTTGTATTTTCACGAATAAATAAATCCGTCCATCCTACTTTATCTTATTATTTCTAAACTAAACTACATAGGTGGGTCCCAGACCAAGAAAAAAGATTAGACTTAGAAGAAAAGACAGCGCATTACGAGCAACCTAGTCACAGCACAGAGGGCCTACCCCGAAAGGCATTCGAAGTTTCCCCTCTCTGTCATACTTACGAGTTCGTACATAAGAGTGACAGAGAGGGAAAACTCCGAATGCCGTTCGCGGTAGGCCCTCAGTTCTATCACTAGGTTGTTCGTCATGCTCCGTCTATCTTTTTTTCTTAAGCCCCTGCTAGACGGTCGCCAACTCGCCCCTCCAACCGAGCGACCTTGGTCGGCACCGACCGCTGTAGTATGACATTTTGCTCCAAACAAATTGTCTACACGGTCGGTGCGGACCAAGGTCGCCCGGTCGGAGGGGCGTGTTGGCGACCGTCTAGCAGGGGCTTAAGTCATAGAGGTGGGTCCTCATACATTGTGTTACCGCCGTAACCGGCATGCGGGCTTTTTTTTAATAAAATAACGTACTTCTTTAACTTAATCATGACCTTAATAAAATTAAGTAACTAAAATTTCGACTTCTTAAATATTCAAACAAAATTTAAATTGCCAGCAATATACAGCGAAGTAAATTGACAAGTTAGTGTAAATGACAGCTCTTCATACTTTGTTTAGTACGACGTCATACACCTAGTACATTGAAGGTTCGGATTTTGGCAATTTAATTGTGCAGGTAATTTACATAGTTATGAAGTTATGATTTGCTAATACTTGCAAATGATTGTTAACGAAGCATATTATAATCAGTCTTAATAAAAGCCCGGGTCGTAGACACACACTGTATAGGTACTTAGTCCTGACCTGAGACTAATCAAGTGAATACATTCACTAGATGGCAATGTATGGGTGGTATGGTGGTATCTCAACCCCATACAATCAATAAGTATGGAACTGTGAAGCCGCTTATACATACAGCGCCGTCTAGTGAACTTGATGTTCATATTAGCCAGTGGTTAAAAGCCTAGTTTCTATCATTTATAGATACCTACTTCTGCAGGGCTATCACAAAACAAAACGGCCCGCGAGTTCTCGATTTTTCGCGCACTATACCTCTCTTTCTAAGTTTTCTAATAAGAAAGAGACGGATAGTGCGAGAAAAATCGAGAGAACTCGCGCGCCTTCTTGTGATAGCCGTGCACAAACAATTTTCTATCGAATGAGTGTACGGTCAACCAATTTGATTCCTAGGCCATCATAGAACCATGCCGTTGTAAATGCTATGTCAAATACGGGTTACTAGGATTATTGCGTCGCTATATAGCAGTTAAAATGAGAGGGTTCTACGGTGGCCTAGGAATCAAATTGGTTGACTGTACCTATAGGTAGGTACTATTTACAACTGATAGTAATAGTAATAACGTTTATTGCAAACCATGGTATTTTACATAGATGTTACAAAACAAAAATGTAAGGTAAACGTTTACTGTTTCGGCATGTTAAGCCTCTTATGAATTCGTATTTTTTTAAGACATTACCGAACATGATATCGCTTTGAAATCTTTTGTGTGATGAATATTGATATCTTGGCTATTATTTAATGAAATAATAATATAGTTTTAGTTTCAATATCTATTTTTTATAAATTTATTTGTAAACCTCTTATTTGAACCCCATTTCGTGATAAAATTTGGCTCTGCTCCTAAGTTTGTGAGTTCGTGGCCCCTGTTTCGGCATAAAGTTTTCGAGTACCTGATAGTAGGAGATACGTTTTATTTATGCATATACACCCTCATTTGTTATTTGGTATTGAACAAGATTATTGAAGAGGTAGGTAATATCATGAATATTGACAAAATCCAATAGAGGGCCTGGGTAAAACTCTGGTAAATTTAAAATACCGTGACTTTTGTTGTTTTTCCAGGATTTTTTTATGAAATGTAATGTTAAATAACTTATCCAATAGTACAGGGTCACCCTTTCGAAATTATGTCACACATAGGTTATCTATTTATATTAACCAAAACTGTTTAACTTGAGAGAAATATCTAGACAACCTTCGGGAAGTGACACATATTTGTAAACGCTCTTCTGTTTAATAGAGTATAAAGTTACCTTTCACTTCTGAAAAAAAACCCTTAAAAATAAAGAAAGTTCCGGGAGTAGTAAGTCCCGGGATTTCAAAGGTTTAAAATAAAAAATGTCTTTAATAATTGTAAAATGTATCTACCTAGTTAGATGTATTGATTATATAAGATTGATTTACCTGAAAAATTATCTGGTCAATGTTGTATGGGTCACACATTTTAAAGAACAATCTTATACTTATTATTTATCTCTCATTTAATAAAAATAATCCCGCAAAAATAAATAATACCCAGTACCCAGGCAACAATATTCCATTTTATCGAAGTACATAATATTACCTCTTCAAGAAGAATATCAAATAACAGACGAGGGTACACATTTCCCATACCTTATCTACTACTAGGATTGATCTGTGTTTACCTACCACTATAGATTTATCTGTCACGAACTTGGGAAAAAGTATTAAAAGTGGTAGTCCCTTGTTTCGTGTTACTAGTTCTTGGATATTCCCGCAATTAATAATTTAGATCACATTTAAATTATGTTCAATAACCATTAACTATCCTACATGTACTATATACATAAACATAAATATACCGGACAGAAATCGAGCAATAAAAAAAAATATGCTGCAAGTAAATATGCGAATTCACCTTAAAATTGTAAATGTGGGTCACGTTCAACCTCGTTTTACGGGAATTCTAGTGAACAAAACATATACCGAATTTAGCTCATAGGAAACCTCGTTAAATACATTATCTGTTTTTTAGATTTACATTTACAATTTCTCAAGTATTATTTAAATACAAAAGATACAAGGATGTATCTAGAAAGTCCTTGATTCGGTAGTAGCACGAAATAGGGGCCGCACGAAAAATATAATGACCGCTAGTTCGTGAGTCCATTTATTGCGATTTTAAGGGACTCCTAAGATACCTAAATATACAATTATTTCTTATTAAATCAATTGTTAAGGAACTCCACAAAGCACTGTTCAAAGATTATTTTCAAATGGACTTCCGTTTGCCTTTAAATTCCCTTAAGAAGTAGGAGCGAGCACCTTACAACAAGTTCGCGCATACCGCACTATTCTCAGCCGACTGAGAGTATCCAGCGTTATATTGCTATTAGTATAGTCGTCATTTTAGAATTAGATTTTTTGGAAAGATTAAATGATAGAGATCTTTTACAAATGTATATTTTAAATAAAAAATATTTGAATTGCTTATTATATGCGTCAGAAACAAAACTAACGAAATGACGTACTAGCACGACATTGTGGCCCGTTAGCGTTACTATCTCATGGACCCTGGTAGGGTATGACAATATGACAATAGTTCTTAAAAACTAGTTTATATAAACTCTAGTGCATACATCTATTAGGCAAACTAATTATATTATTTAGTTCATAATAAAATCTATAGTTTTACATTATGATATTACAGAAGGTCATCATCCTGCAGGAACTCTGAGACCGAATAGTATGCTTTTTTTATCAGAAATGTTTTTAGTTTGCTAATGAAAGAGTTATTATTTTCTAAATTCCTTGTATTTGATGGTAATTTGTTGTAAATATTGATCGATCTGTAATAAGGACCTTTTTTGTAAATGTCTAATATCGGTTCCGGTGCGATAAGTTTGTCTCTGCGACGTGTACTTTGGTTGGATTTATATAAATGAAGATTATTTCTTCGTCAGAAAGACGTGGCGATTTCCAGGATGTATAGAGATGGTAGAGTCAAAATTTGTAGGTTTATGAAATGTGGTTTGCAAGTTTGAGTTTCTAGAATGTTAACTAATATTCGGACACATTTTTTCTGGGCTATAAATATATAATGTGCGTCAGTGCTATGACCCCATAAAATGATACCATAACGGAGCCACGATTGTGTGTATGCGTGGTAGGCAGACAGGGCGCATTCTGTGTTTGTGTTTGATTTTAAGATGTATAAAGCGTAAATAAAGCTGGATACTTTGGATTTTATTCGATCTATATGTTTTTTTCAGTCAAAGTGAGTGTCTATATATATATAATAATAATAATTCTACTAAATAGATAATAATTATACTAATTCATACATACGAGATAATAGAGAAAGATACTTAAAAAGGTGTCGTCAAAATAACCGTTTCCCTAGATGGCGTTAACATAAAGCCTATGGAAAGCCTAGTGGTAGTGACGCCATCTTGATTTTTTGTGTCAACTTTACAATAAACGACGCAAACTTTAAGAAGTATGACGATCATAGCGCTATCTAAAATAAAACATCATCAACATCATAATTCTTGTCATCTTGTCGGCATAAATACTAAAGTGTTCCAATAAATCGAACTAGATGGCGCATGTGATCTAAAACGGTTGCTTACTGTTTGACATTATAATAATAAAATAATCAACCACGCTTTGTTTTGACATTTAATACTCCAACTGTCACCCAAGCGTTGCCGTGCGAGCGAGTGCGATATACGAATTCGTGTACGTCAGATAAGGATAGCGGCGCGGCGGCGCTGTGGCTTCCCGCCGACCCCCGTACGACGGTCGCGCTCAGTTCGTTTTGCTTTGCTTGCAGTGCGTAGTTCATGGAAGAATTATTTCGTTTGAACGTTATTCAATCAGTTGTTCGTGACTTTTAGACTATTGGTGGACTGTATTAGTGATATATGTGTGATTGAGTGTAAAAAACAATATTCGGATGGATTGAGTGTGTAACGATGTTACCTCCTACGGCCGGCATAGCACAAGAGCAACGCGACCGGCCCGAAATGGCGTATCAACAGCGTCGCGACGTCAGGGAGTTGACACGGGAGATCATCAGGGACGCCGCTCGAGCTGCAAACAGACAACAGTCCATGTCGCCTGGAGGTAAGCCGGTCAAAAACGACGCCACGTTATTACGGCCAAGCTTGTCAAATTGACATACGTCAACATGACATTTATAGGAAAACAACGCTTTTATCCACATAAAATCCCAATAGAAATGGTTTATCCCTCAACATCTCTTGCCTAGGCACCTTGGCACAGGAATTTAGACCTGTTACGTCACCTACGCGGCCCGTACTCGTAAAAGTAAAATGGCGCCAATGCGCCATTATAGCTGCTTGTATTATCAATACGTACATAGTTATGTACATTCCAAGAGCTATTTATGCATGAAAACTGAGCCGAATGATCATTTATAGTCAATCAACCATGTGATTCCTAGCTTAAAGTATGTAGAACACAATACGGCAGCCTTAAGTGCTATTTGGCACGTGCACGAGTTATTTTTAGCTCGCCCAGTTGCTACGTAGGCTATAGATTAGCTTCGATCAATATTCTGTAAATGTATCTTAGTGCATTGCATTCGTCCTGGTATTTAAATAAGTCTTATTGGCCAAGGTTTTTGGTTTGTTTATTGTTGTCATCGGAATCCCGATGACTTTTGTAAAACGTCGTAATGACAGCAACATGACATTCGATTCCACACAGCACAAGATGGCGGCCATTGTATTTTAGTTCAGTCACGCGCCATCATAGGTGGCGCTGCGATTGTTTGTTGATGGACAACAAAGTCAAACAAAATACTTTTTATTAATTTATTAAAAAACAATGTTTTTTGATTTGATATAATAATACTTATAAATGATAAATATATTAATTTTATTCTGTTGCTTACAATGAGTTTTAGATATGAGTACTTTGAAATATATCGAGATTTATTTTGACTATACAAAACTTTCAAACATACATGTATATTTTTTTCTTTTCAGCAATCAATATCAATATGTTTGCGTAGGCACTAATGTTCTGTGTACCAAGACAGCTCCTCATCATAGGTCTTTCCAGATAGCATTCATAGCTACAGCTTGAACTGCTTCGGAGCCCAAGTCTGCTTGCTACCTATTTCTTTGAATTAGCTGCAAAAAGCATAATTATGTCATATCAGTATATGTTTGAGATAAAGCATGCAGCTTGGTTTCTATGGATAGGATTAGACTTTACCCTTTACTTTACCTTTACCGACTTTACCTACTTTAGATTTTACCCCTTGGGTACGGAACCCTAAAAAAATGATACTGTCAGTCACATTTTCTGGAGAAAGTTGACTAATTTTTTTTGTTGGAAAATACTTAACTTACTTGCTTCTTGCTCCATTATGAAATGTCAAATCAGTACCATACACATGTAAGCAAAATTATGACAAAATTCACTCATTAAACATATAAACTACTACTACTTATTCATTTCCAAATGAATGTTTCATTTTTTTGCGCATATCTTCACTCTGTATAGTAATAATAAATAAATAAATATTTGCGGACAATCTTACACAAATCAACCTAGTCCCAAACTAAGCAAAGCTTGTACTATGGGTACTAGTCGACGATATAGATACTTATATAGAGAAATAAATACTTAAATACATAGAAAACATCCATGACTCAGGAACAAATATTCATGCTCATCACACAAATAAATGCCCTTACCGGGATTCGAACCCAGGACCTCTTGCTTCGTAGGCAGGGTCACTACCAACTAGGCTAAAGCAGTCGTTGTATCAATCATACTCTTAAATTTTGGTAAGCATATAAAATAAAATCCCACAACAGTGTTAATTATCACAGAGTACCTATTAGGGTGGTCCTTAAAAACCGAAAATTTGAAATTTCAAAGTGGCACCCTCTTTTTATTTCATACGTATACCTAAATGCTATAAAAACTAACAATAAGGTAACATTTACACAACTAAATAAAAATCTAAAATAACTTTAAGAAGAAAATAAAACTAAACTAAATAATAAGAAAGTAAAATTGCATAAGTATTATAAAAAGAACACCCCATCCAGGAGATCTTCTTGGGGCACCCTCTTATATTGTTCTAATACGTAAAAAATAACGGCAGGTTTTTTTTTGTTGATAGGATTTAGGGGTCACTACCGAATTTTGAAATTCTTAAGGTTTGCATTTCTCCATAGTAAGATTTTTAATATTTTTTTACATTTTACTACTTTCCTGAGGTTTACTTGATAAATAAATAATTGAGGAATAAACAATCGAGAAAATACGAAATTAGTTCACTAAAAATTGTGTATTTGAAATCAAATTTAAAGTCTTAAAATCATCATCCAGAGTCCGTTTTTAACCGACTTCAAAAAAAGGAGGAGGTTCTCAATTCGGATGTATTTTTTTTTTAATGTTTGTTACCTCAGAACTCCATCATTTATGAACCGATTCGTACAATTCTTTTTTTAACTGAAAGTATATGCTTCCAGATTGGTCCCATTGTTTCCAAAACCCCAGTTGGATGATGGGAACCATGAGGAATTGAGGGAACTCCTCAAATATATTAGGCACGCGTGTAGTAATTTCGGTATTTTCTATTATAACTCGTGTTTTTACACCCGGAAATCATAAATTTGGTAAAGTGGAAGTGACGATGAAGACCACAGATGGCTTGTGGCTTGTGTGATGTCTCAATGATGTACTTCAATTCAAACTATATAAGTACGTCACAGATTCTGATATTATTCCGTTGAAATAGCAAACAATGAAGTGCCAAAGGTAATTCTGAGATCCTTGAGGAATTGACGGAAGTCCTCAAATATCATCGGCCTACATACAGCGATTTGGTTTATTAGTCTAAAAATCAACGCTTTTGTTCTAGGAAATCAGTTCATGTGGTAAATTGGAAAAAAAATGTGGAAATGTTAATGTGGCTTGGCGGAGTACTGAATTGAAGTCGGTTAAAACTTTGTTTTGAAAGTAAATTATTAGCATATTAGCACAATAAAATTCATTTTTAAATTACTGACTGAAATATAGTCATCTTTTTTGATGTTTTCAAAATTATTCATTTCCTATCATCAAATGTAGCTCATTAGAGTAGTGAAATTTTAAAACTACAAAAATTATCTTACTATGGAGATTTCTCCAAACCTTAAGAATTTCAAAATTCGGTAGCAACCCCTAAATCTTATCCAAAAATAAAAATAAAAAAACAGACGTAATTTTTTTACGTATTACGCCGTGGGGTGTTATGCATAGGTACTAGTTTTGCCTTTAAAATGTTATCTATTAAATCATAATTATTTTTATCATCATCCATCTAAATCTACCTGTGGGTATAGCCATGTTGCTGACTGATTAGCTCGAGAAATTCTAGAACAAGGTCGACTTTGATGTGGTTGCAAAATGTGTAGTAACATTAGATTGTTATAGGTAAAAAAGGCGTGTTCGAATGATTAGGCGTTATGTTTATGTTAAACAATTTAAACGTGTAATGTCTATTCGAATATGTCACCGCTAAGTACAAGAAGGGCTTTACTTAAGTTTTTTACCTATACTATGCTTTTGGAATTCAAAATACACAATAAAAATAACTGTTCAGTTGAATAATTCAATTCTGTACCAATATTGATTCAACTTGAATCAATATTGGTACAGAACACTAAATAGACAATTAGCTTCCTCTATGAACGAATGAATAAAATTATTTTATTTCGGACTTTGCATATCCATATAAACACAAAATTATGTTAGTATTATTTGATTTAATGTTTACAAGTCACATTAACTATTGTGTTATGTAATATACACCGTGTATTTTTTGATTTCCGTTAATTTCGACACGATGTTCGGTTCATTAACAGAAGCTACCTGGTATGTTGCTTTTTGTTAAATTCGAAAAAAATTTTTTTTTTAATTTTTCATACAAACTAAATCAATATTACAGTGTGGGAGGGTTCTAACACTTAACCTCAATTAACACAAAGTTAATTTTCACCTACGACAGCACTTGTCAACACGTAAATAAAATAAAGGACCATTCACACTGATTCGGTAATTAAATTGATTTATTGAATATCTGAAAAATAGTAAAAGTTAAGACACTAGTTTCTTAGAGAAATAAGTTCCATTTAACCTGAGGATTCTTCCCTTAAAGTTAACGGAAATCAAAAAAAACACGGTGTATAGTAAGCAATATATTCTCAAGTTTTAAATCTATGATGTTTGTTACAAACAAGCGTAACGCCCATCTAATAGTATGTGTTCACTGTAACCTATGAACGCTTGTAATGAATGAGCTAATGAGGATGTTGACACCAAATAAAATAATCAATTGTTTAGATTTTTCTCGAAACAGGATTAAATATATAGTCAAATGGATAATAAAGTAACTCAAGAGAAATAACTACAACTTAGAGTTGAACAACCCCCGACATTTTCATTTCAAAGTTCCATATCTCAAAAACGGCTGAACCGATTTTGTTGAAACGTAGCTAAGAACCATCTCGATCGCGTCAGCTTTCGGGTTAAAAAAACCCCATTCAAATCGGTCCATTTGTTTAGGAGCTACGATGCCACAGACAGACACACACAGACAGACCCGTCAAACTTATAACACCCCTCTTTTTCCGTCGGGGGTTAATAAATAATCGCCAAGTTATAGGTATCCACAGTTTATTTTTAAGAGGCGGTAGGTAGGTATATATTATTTCTCTTTTCCGCAAAATGCACCTTTATTATATAAAACAACTATGACGCTCGAGGTCCGTGACGCAGTTTTTTTTAAATATGGACAATTAGGCATTTGAGTTTTCTAATTAACGCTCTCCACGTGACTATAAGGCCAAGAGATGACAGTAGGTACTGATTCAATCAATATCAAATCAACTTCAAATGTAAATAAACAATAAAAACTACGCAGTCACGCAAAATGTCTCGACTCGTGACAAATAAATATTAATGCAAGATTTATTCAACCCCGCTACGCTACGGCCCAGATTATGGTTCAGATTATAGGTTGCCGAGTTTTTATAAAACTGTCATTGTAATTGAAATCTTGTAACTTGGACAGTAGAGTTGCTTTTTGAATGGACTGCTTTGATGCAATTCAGCCAACTGAAATAATCTCAAGTCACGTGAATTAGCGCCCTAAGCCGTAAACAAACGCAGTGCCCCAACCCAACGAGATATAAGTTATAACTTATAAGTCGACACACGTAAGAGGGCTTCGTTCGGCGGACATACATTTTATGTATACAGGTTGGTCAACCTCGACGTCCAATTTTTTTTTAGATTCCTCACATCGTGGGCTATATCAGAATATACAATATACCCAATGTATGTTAGCTGATTTTTCGTAGTCTTCGAGTTATGAATTTTTAACGTTTTACTTTTGTTAAGAAATTCTGGTGTGAAGCAATTAATTTATTTTAAATGTTAATTTTTGTTACATAATCCTTTACACCCCCACAAGGTGGACTGATGACCTGGTAAAGGTCGCGGGAGTCCGCTGGATGCGGGTGGCACAGGATCCTTTATTATTTATTATTATTCTGGTAGTGGCTTTCGGGCTGTCAAAGCCATAAGGGCGACCATCGCTGATCTATTGTGATCGCCACTTACTACAATTCTTGGTCAAGTCCTGCAAACTCGAAGAATTGCAGGATTTTGTTGAACTCAAGAAGTTTGATCTCCTCCGGGCACATGATGTGTTTGCCCATGAAGGAGTTACGACTGCGCATGAGGCAAGGGCAATCGGTTAGGATGTGTGTAGGCGTCTCCTCTGCTTCAAAGCAGAATCTGCACTGCCTTGTGTCGCACAGTCCTATCGTTTGCATGTGCTTATTTAGGCGGCAGTGCCCAGTACCCTGACCAGCATGCGTAGGCGGTTCCTACTTAGCGCCAAGGCGTCAGAAGACGCCTTTTTTGCTAAATAAGTGCCTTGGAATGTTTCAGTCCTGGGTTAGCTCTCCAGGCTTGAATGGTCTTGTAGAAACAATAGGCTTTTAGAGTGAGTTTGGTTACACTTTTAGGGATGAATCCTTTACAAACGGCGCAGATTTGGACGTCGAGGTTTGGACCTATGATGAATGATGATTCCCGGAGCGCTTGTATGTAAGTGCTTTTACAAAAGCAAGTCAAACTATGTCCGACATAGTGGATCTCGCGAGCTATTCTTAAAAAAAAAACGCAAAACTGAATCGACATTAAAGTGTAATAGGGGTGCAGTGCAGACATTAAATAAAATAATCAATAATGTTGTATTTTTCGAAAACGTATTAAAAATATAGTCAAATACTGAAGAAAGAAACGCAATAAGTTAAATAATCACAAAGTTATAAGTATCCAATGTTTTAAGAGGGGGTATGTTCTGTCCCTTTTTCGCAAAACGCATCTTCATATGAAACGATTGTCATTTACTATGCACTAGAGGATCCTGACGTCACGATCCCCTAGCGCTTTCTCTCTCTAACAAGCAACATTAAAACGGTTGTAGCTTCGTAATTTTTTGAGATAATTGAATGGGATTTTCGTCATTAGGCATGTTTTTTAGCCTTCTTTATTTTGAAGCAATAATACATTTTGAGTCTACACCCCTATTATTGAACCTCCTTGCAAAATTACACAAGAATCGGTTGAGAAATGCGACCTGTAGAGGAGACCAGCCGGACATCCGGACATACGAAAGAATTTTGGCCCAAGCTGAAACGGAGAACTTCGCTTCGCTCGCCCATTCAATAAAGTCAAAATGTCCTGATTTAAACCGTTTTGTTCAGTGATAGTCCCTTTTTGCGTTTGACAACCTCTCGGCTAAACGCCTAATATATCTTGACCCCTAAATTCCTTGCAACTATGCATAATTGGAGTTCAAACTAAACTGGTACCTTTGAGGTGGGTCGGTCGGTAAGCGTGAGTACTCCTGGACCCATGGCCTTATTTTATTCTCGTTATCGCCGCTTATCGTTCAAGCAATATAAACGATTACAGGATGACGAATTGAGTTCTTGGCTGTTACGAAGAACTTTAATTGGAATATAGGTAAAAAAAAAAAAGTTAATATATTTATGTCAACGGCGAGATGTATTTAGTTAGTTGTAATACCTACAAGCTGCACAAGTGATAAAATAAAATAAAAACATCCTTCCATTCTCACTTGCTGGTCGATTGCGTAACGCTTTGTACGTTAGCTACTAGGTAGATCTAAATGTATTTCTTTCTGTGACAAAATGACCGTTGAGTTATCCTGACGCTCGTTCCAAAAGTTACGCAATTATACCCCTCTGGCAACGGCCTCTGGGTGCAACGCTTTTTATCCTGAGCTAAGATAAGCGCCAAGTTCATGTTGAGTTTACTACGCGGTAGACCTCGTCGGCGGTGATGGGATAAACTTAGACTCCTTTTTAAAAGACTGGCCAGCCAGATATTGCTCAAGACCGAATTGAATGGAAAAAAAGAGGGGGGGGAGGCCTTTGCTCAGCAGTGGGAAAGTCAGCATCAAAAGTAGCTACGCAAACGAAGACGTCAAAAGTCTTTATTAAAAGGGAATAAGAACTTTTGACGTCTTCGATTGCGTAGCTACTTTTGATGCTGACTGGACATAACAGGCTCGATATAATAATATAAATTTACCAAAAAAGTCCTCGTTTCGTATTTAGATTGAAAAGTCAGCAAGCTTTCGCAAAAACGAATGCCTACGCCAATACGTGTTAAGCAAGCCACAAGATATCACTCGCCTGGCCGCGATTTGGAATGCGCGAGGCTTATAAGGAACCATCGAGTCTATATAAATATGCTATGTCAAGGGTCCCGCCGCGCTATTCTGTAACTGGTTTTAAGTTCACCTCAACGCTCACCCACAAATACATCTTGACGCCGCAATTCGTAGTAACTAAGCGTAGCCGTAGGTAGACTACATTGCACGTAGTGGCGACCACGTACCGGAAGGCGCGGCGTGGGTAGGCCCCAAGGTGGACTGATGGCCTGGTAAAGGTCGCCGGAGTCCGCTGGATACGGGTGGCGGAGGACCGGTCATTGTGGCACTCTTTGGGGGAGGCCTATGTCCAGCAGTGGATGTCTTTCGGCTGATATGATGATGATATTGATGATGATATGGTGAAGCGTAGGTAGAGGTCTAGTTTCGTTAGGTGTGATGGGTGGGGTGAGGTGAGACGCATGAGCGCGTAAATAATAAAAGCCCTAAACCTCATCTACATGCCGAGACGTATTGTGAATAGTGTAGTATTCACTTATTTGCCGATTCTAAAGGTATATCTGTATAGCTTGGCTAGCCAGCGCACCACCATTCCCTGCAACGGTCGGACCACCGTATGTACATTGTAGTCTTTGGGACCACCACTGCCGTCATCGTGACGTATGCGCACTAGATAAGCACAGATACACTACAAATAGGTACAGTCGAGTTAATACACATAGTTTTTATTTAGCTCACCCCGTTTGTTTTCTTGGGTCAAATTTAGTAGGTAATTGAAATTTCACCCTCTTCCTGTCAACCGATTGATCTGAAATTTTGCATGCATATGTATATCGCATGACAATGCAATATTATGATGACATGGAGCTGATCTGATGCTGGAGCTGGAAGGTGGCCATAGGAACTCCGCAATAAAACGACACAATCCCAACTTACGCTTAGTTAGCTTACCAATCGCGGCGTCAAGATATATTTGTGGGTGAGCGTCGAGGTGAACTTACAAGTTACGGAATAGCGAGGCAGCCGGCAGGAATGCCAGTGTAAGGGTAAGTATAAGTATTCACTAGAGCCGTGCCAGCCGGCGGAGCGGCGTGCGAGGAGAAAATATACCAATAGCATTGATTTACTCGATAGCGCATCGCTTGCTATTGGTGGATTTTTGTCTCGCTCACCGCTCCGCCACCTCGCTCACCTCTGGTGGATACTCAGTATACTCATTCATTACTCACCCTTAGTCTGACATTTAATTAGCAACTTTCCTATAAAAAAACTATTTAGTCAGTCAAAAAATGAATAACAAATATATTTATTTGGTATCAAACATTTGGGCTTTACAATTGTACGTGGCTGGCCCCTCCAGGTAAGTATGACAATTAATACTTGTGTTAGGAGAAGCCGCCCCTCCCATCCGGAGTTATGCATAATTTGAATACACAAATCTTCTTCAGAGTCA
Organism: Epinotia brunnichana; assembly: GCA_963854355.1. Classification (NCBI taxonomy): domain Eukaryota; kingdom Metazoa; phylum Arthropoda; class Insecta; order Lepidoptera; family Tortricidae; genus Epinotia; species Epinotia brunnichana. Next base: position 25,938,483 of record OY977950.1, on the reverse strand, counting down.
GTTAGATTAACTAAAAATATTGGACACGTATTTTTTATCTTGTCAATCAAACAAAAAATTATGAAGATATTGGTTAGTTGGATGGTAAAAAAACATTTTTGTCACAATCACCAGTTTAAGGCTACAAGGCGATAAAAACTAAAAACTCGAAAAATAAAAAAAAACGAGTTTTGACCCCTGGTTGACTGGACATAAATTGTTGCAAATTAGCTCTAGTATAACCCCTTTCAAGGAATACATCGAATTACAACTTACAAGTCAACCTGTATAAGTATGTTAACCTACCCAGAGTAAAAGCTTTGCTTAGTTTGGGACTATGTCGATTTGTGTAAGATTGTCCGCAAATATTTATTTATTTATTTTAATAACGGATGATTAAGTTACGCCAATGGCTTAGAAAATGACCGAAATATACACTAACTATGTTAGCTGTGGCAGGATCAGTCTTGCTGACCCAAAGTATGAATAATGCAATAACAACACGACAACACCTAAATATAATAATGAACCATATCTTCACTACTACTAGCTGTCATCTCCCTCACTCTTACCTGTAAAGATGAGTCGGGTGCTTTATCCCGACATCCGCACCCATTACGCGACGGCAACGGGTGTCGCAACTACGTATAAATAGCTTGTCAAATTAGCGCGGGGCGACGCGTTCTCTTGACCCCTCGGCTAATTCTACCGCGAGCTTGAGTTGAGAGGCATTTGACCGAGTGCCTCGCTTCCCTAGTGGACTATATCTAACTATTGTAGGTAGGCCTACAGAGTGTACACTAACTATTACAGCTCACTCGCGACGCCTAACGAAACTAGACCTCTACCTAGGCTTAGCAACTAGGAACCGCGGCGTCAAGATATACACTGCCCAAAAGTGTCTAGGGATCTAGTAAATTTTTAGCTTTTTAGGGTTCCGTAGCCAAATGGCAAAAAACGGAACCTTTATAGATTCGTCATGTCTGTCTGTCTGTCTGTCCGTCCGTATGTCACAGCCACTTTTTTCCGAAACTATAAGAGCTTTACTGTTGAAACTTGGTAATTAGATGTATTCTGTGAACCACATTAAGATTTTCACACAAAATAGAAAAAAAACATTAAGTTTTGGGGGTTCCCCATACTCAGAACTGAAACTAATTTTTTTTTTTTCATCAAACCAATACGTGTGGAGTATCTATGGATAGGTCTTCAAAAATGATATTGAGGTTTCTAATATTTTTTTTTTCTAAACTGAACAGTTTGCGCGAGAGACACTTCCAAAGTGGTAAAATGTGTCCCCCCCCCCCTGTAACTTATAAAATAAGAGAATGATAAAACTAAAAAAATATATATTATGTACATGCATTCTTCCACCGAAAATTGGTTTGAACGAGATCTAAATAGTAGTTTTTTTTTAAAACGTCATAAATCGTAAACCGCAATTTATTTTACGGAACGAGTCCGACTAGCACTTGGCCGCTTTTTTTCATACTATAATCGCTGTAATACCAGCCCATCCAAACGTGGCGATAATGCCAATGCCGAAGTAATTAAAGTTTGAAGGTCCGGAATAAAAGAGAGAGCGAGAGTTAGTGTACTATAACAATTCAATATTTGACAAAAGTCAAATCAGCTTCTTTTTATGAAACGTCAAAAATACTCCGTTAGTATATATATAATGTGTAGGGATTACTATGTTGTGACGTCAAAATCAAACAACGTCCTTATTGTTAGTTTTTATAAATTTAAAAATCTTAGTAAACATAAATGAAAGCTTGATACCTACTTTCCGAGTATTTTCGTAATGTTTATCTGTAGCTCATGAAAAAATAATTTATTTTGACTGTTGTCAAATACCCAATTGCAGCAATAATCTAAAACGTACTTGATGCCTAGACACTTTTGGGCAGTGTAAGGTAAACGTCCGAGTGCTCGACGCTGTACTAGTATATGGCATGGGCACTTTATGTCAAAGCGATATGGGTTAAATTCGAATGAAGAGGAATTTTCTTCATTCGAATTTAAGCCTTGTCACTTTGACATAGATAGAGGGCCCATGCCATATACTAGTACAGCGACTATAGCGTCGAGCACTCGGACGTTTACCTTATTTGTGGGTGAACGATGAGGTGAGGTTAAAGCAAGTTACTTACATAATAAATAAATATTTGCGGGCAATCCCACACCAAACCGACCTACCTAGTCCCAAACTAAGCAAAGCTTGTATTATGGGTACTATATATCATATCATATCATTTATTTGCATTGATCATACATCGTCATAAAATACAGACATACTTAATATTAGATAAATAAATACTAAAATCAGTTTTATTGTTTCCTAATAGACCAATCAAATTAGCTTACCCTGGACATAATTCGTAAACTCGTTGTTTTTATTGTTTTATCGGATTTTACTATTCAGTATTAAATATTAATGAAATATATTAAGTAAAAAATCCGCGATCGTAACCGTAGTTAAAAAAAACACGAGTTAACGTACACTACCTAACTTTTTCCTAAAAGTAAAAAAGGTAACCAAGTACCTTGTTAGTATAACTTTGAGGTGCATTCAAATTCGATCACTTAATAGCAAAATTAAACTGAAATCAAATTCGCATATACGTTTTTTTTCACAGTTTTCCTCTGATCTCATTATCTAGACAAGCCAAAATGGTAACTATGATGTTTTTATCTGTTTAAGCTATATTGCGTCTTTTTAGACATTTAAGACAATATTTAAACATTTATTTGTAACGTTTTAATAATAATGTATTTCTCAGTAATTATAAATAGTAACTATGATTTTTTTGTTTACTAATAGCCTTTTGTGAACGATAATCATGATTTCATCAAAATCAAGCATGTTAATTTCACGCTTAAGAAATTGAAAATTTAATTGAAAATACTCGCGACCTTGTCGTGGAGCCAGATGCATGCGGTGGGTGCGAGGCGGGGAGAGAGTGGGGCGCCAGCGGGCGAGCGCACGGCGAACCCGTCTTAACGAGTTTATTTCAATTACGTGTTTTGCACCGACCGCGCCGTGTACAAATAAAACAAATATAACGGAATATCCTAATTGTAGGATTTTTAGCTCTAATGAAAAAATCACAGTTTGTCCCTTACGCCCTTTGAAAACTCTGGTCCAAAGGGCGTAAGGAACGATTGATTTGCTTTTATCATCGAAAACATAAGTAAACTCTTAACTGTTAAGTAAATGAAAGAGATGATGTCATGATCGTGGTTAGCATAAAAAAAACCGGTCAAATGTTCCGGACCACCCCGTACAATAGAAACAGGTCCACTATAAACTGACACTCACTAAGTATGTATTTACATACTTAGTGCGTGTCAGTTTATACTGGACATCAAATTTTCAGTGATGTAACTAAAATTTACGGTTTTCGCAATTTTTCCTTTATTTGTGCTATAAATACTTCGTACCAAATTTCAAGATTGAGAGTTCACGGGATATGGGCATGGGCATTTCGTCCCTTACGCCCTTTGAGCCTACGGTAGTCGATATCCTTATTGGCAAAATTGAGCCGACAGGCCAGAACGCCAAAAAAAAGAGAAGATATGCTTATTGTCACCCACCCAGAGATGGGATAAATTTATTTGAATACGAATAACGTTTAAGAATAAATAGGATTATTTGCGAATGACGAATAAATATTTCGAATAATTATTCGCCAATATTTATTCGCGAATAACTTCTTCATTCGCATAATCATTCGTAATGCTTTTCGGGAATAATATTTTGAACGAATATTGTAGGAATGCTTTTTAATGGAATATATCTCAAGAACGTAATAATTTCCTACAGACAGAACAGAGATACCAAGTTTCTAAATTTGTTAGAAAAAGGTTACCGCTTCATCAAGGGTACCAATTAACATCGCCGTGCATGCTGAAACGGATATTAATTGTAATTATTTCACCTGTTTTATTTTTACTATTTCGGCTTTACCACGGGTAAAAAAAAAAACCGGTCAAGTGCGAGTCAGACTCGCGCACCGAGGGTTCCGGACCACCCCGTACAATAAAACCAAGTCCACTATAAACTGACACTCACTAAGTATGTATTCACATACTTAGTACGTGTCAGTATATACTGGACATACAATTTTCAGTGATGTAACTAAAAATTTACGGTTTTTGCTATTTTTCCTTTATATGTGCTATAGGGCGTTGCTTCGCACCAAATTTCAAGTTTCTGAGTGCACGGGAAGTAGGTTTTGATTCCCTTGCGGGTTTCGAAAACTTGCGGAAATTTGCGGCATAAACGGCTGTATCTTTTGATTGCGTTGGCTTAGAAGTTTGATTTTTTCACAGCTCCAAAAGACAGTAAACCTGAGTATTTGATATAAATTTCAGCTTAATTCATTTATTTGTTGCAGTATGGGTCTTACAAGATGTTACATATAAATACAGTTCCAGCATAACCCTGTTAGGGCACAGCAACATTAATATAAAAAATATTAATTCTAAAATAATGTATGCACACACTATGCACAGGAATTCAAACTTTTAATGATTGATACCTCCAAGCGTTCCTGAGAAAAAGGGTATTGACAGACGGACGGACGGACAACAAAGTGATCCTATAAGGGTTCCGTTTTTCTATTTCGAGGCACGGAACCCTAAAAACACACAGATCAGAATATAACATGATTAAGTACATACAATGTACAATTACAGGTATATAGTTGAACAATCTTACATGCGTAATCGCCTCTAATAACATAACATTGATCCAATTACAGACAGTGGCTGTCCATAAATTACGTCATTTCAAAACAGGGGGGGGGGGTCTATTGGATGACGGTAGTCATTTTATGAGGCGGGTAGTGTCCATTTAGGAATTAACAGGATGATGATAGGAGGGGGGGTCAAGAATTGACAAAAAACAACCGGCCAAGTCCTGAGTCATGGATGTTTTCTGTGTATTTAGGTATTTATTTATCTATATAAGTATGTTTATCGTTCGTCTAGTACCCATAATACAAGTTTTGCTTAGTTTGGGACTAAGCCGATTTGTGTGAGATTGTAAAAGAAAAAAAAACTGGTTTTTAGTATTTGTTGTTATAACGGCAACAGAAATACATCATCTGTGAAAATTTCAGCTGTCAAACTATCACTGTTGTTGAGACACAGCCTGGTGACAGACGGACAGACAGACAGACTGACAGACTGACAGACAGACAGACAGACGGACAGCGGAGTCTTAGTAATAGTGTCCCGTTTTACTCCTTGAGTACGGAACCCTAACAAAACAATGGTTCAGTTTCAATTGTTTTTTCGAGTTGTTGAGTTGCCGCTGAAGATGGAATTGTCCCGTAAAAATTTATTACGACTTTCAAAGTGGATGAACACAAAAACAATGTGGAGACCGGATGATTGCTGCTTTTAGTAATGAAACACCTTCAAAGACGACAATATACAGGTGGTATTCAGAATTTCAACGTGGCCGAGTATCCCTCACGGACGACGCGCGTGAAGGTCGACCAAAATCGGCAGTTACGCAAGAAAACGTCCACATTGTGAGTCAGCTGATAAAAGAAGACAGGTATGTGACATATCGGGAAATTCAGGAGTCTTTGGGGATAGGAATGAGTCAGATACAAGTTATTTTACAGGAAGAACTAGGCGTGCGAAAGTTGTTTTCCCGTTGGATCCCGCACTTATTGTCTGACGAGCAGAAAACGACTCGTGTCTATTGGTGCCGCAAAACATTGAATAAATTCAACGGAGGAAGCTCAAATGCAGTTTTTAGGGTCGTATCAGGTGACGAGTCGTGGATATACGCATATGAGCCTGAAACTAAAAACCAATCTCGAGTATGGGGTAACGAAGACGAGCTTCAAGCCAACAAAAGTTATTCGCTCTCGCAGCAAGGCCAAGAAGATGGTGGCTATGTTTTTCTCCAAATCGGGTCACGTGGCTACTATTCCACTTGAAGATCGTAGAACGGTCAAAGCCGATTGGTATACAAGTATTGGTTTGCCGAGTGTCTTTGCTGAACTTAGGAAAAAAGGCCTAGTCGCCGCATCATCCTTCACCACGACAATGCCAGCCCTCACACCGCTCGTAAAACAAATGAGTACCTGGAAGGTGAAAAAGTCGAACTACTAGACCATCCTCCATACAGCCCTGACCTAAGTCCCAACGACTTTTTCACATTCCCCAAAATCAAGGATAAGTTGCGTGGTGGGCGCGGTGTTTCAGACACCGGCAGAAGCAGTGGAGACTTTTAAAATGGCCATTTTGTCGACTCTTTTTCAGCGTTTAATAAGTGTTTTAACGACTGGTTTGAACGCATGGAAAAGTGCATAAAATATAAAAGAGAATACTTTGAAAAACAATAAAAATACTTCAATCAATGTAACTGCATATTTTTTTTTATTCCCGAAACTTTCAGTTTGACCCTCGTAGTGACCCTGCCTGCGTAGCCGGAGGTCCCGGGTTCGAATCCCGGTAAGGGCATTTATTTGTGTGATGAGCACAAATATGTGCTCCTGAGTCATGGATGTTTTCTATGTATTTATGTATTTATTTATCTATATAAGTATGTTTATCGTCGTCTAGTACCCATAGTAGTTTGGTTAGTTTGGGACTAGATCGATTTGTGTAAGATTGTATAAGAAAAAAAAGGAAATAAAAAATCTGTTTTTTAGTATTTGTTGTTATGGCCGCAACAGAAATACATCATCTGTGAAAATTTCAACTGTCTACCTATCACGGTTCGTGAGATACAGCCTGGTGACAGACGGACAGACAGACAGACAGACGGACAGCGGAATCTTAGTAATAGGGTCCCGTTTTACTCTTTGAGTACGGAACCCTAAAAACGACGACGTAATATATGGACAAGCCCACTCACATGACATATTGAAACAAACCTGTTAAATGCCCCATGAAGTGACTCATTTAACTCACAAAAATATTGTTAATTAGTAGAAAAGGGTATTAATACTTGAAAATAGGTACACTTGTAGTGATCGTGTTAAATTCGTGTACGTGTTACAACGAGCAACCGCATCCTTAAATATTATTCGTGCATTTATTGGAATGAAATGAGAATAAATCATTCGTCATTCGAAAGTGTAGACGAATAAATTATTCGCGAATAAATGTTTATTCGAATAAGAATCATTCCAATAATGCCCCTTTCTGCACCCACATAAGTAACATATTTTATTTAAATAATTCTATACAGAAGACTGAGTGCTTATAAATAGGTAATCGACATTCCACGACAATTATGTCTCATGCTGAACAAATTAGTTATTATCGATCTAATGAACACAATATTTCAATAAATCTCCACCCTAGCCGAACCGTGGTAAACGCCACGTTCGTGTTTATAAATGTTTGACAATCATTGACCTATCCATAATAAATGAAGGCCGAAACGCATTGACAGCGGTGGCGAAGCGGCGGCGCGGCGCAGTGTGGAGGTGGTACCGGCTGTAATGTTCGATCTAATACGAATGGGTCCGCACAGAATACCGGCCGGGAAAAAAGCGTTCGGATCCTTTCATATTAGCTCGAACATTACAAGTACCGCCTCCGCGCCACCCCGCGCCGCTTCGCCACCGCTGTCAGTGCGTTTCGGCCTTGAATGCCTGCGACTCGCGACAGCACGGTCGGTAGTTGAGGCGCAAAGCAATGACGGCCTTATTCTGCAAGAGATAAGGTTCATATTAAAACTTAAGTACGAAAAAATATGAATTAATTAATAATCGTGGATATTTTTTGTTTAGTTTGTTTCTTATAGTACTAATAATATGTTGACCGCATAAATCAAACACTTTCCAAGTAGTTATGTATTTTGGTTTTCCAAAAACTACCAATATTTGTGATTTTAGAAATCCGCAAAGAGAATCTGTTTAATTTTTAATAATTTATCAACACACATAATATACTATTCAGAATAATTTGTTAAATTGCAGTTATCTATAATTTCTGGTAAGATAAGCCAGAAAATGTGTAACTTACTGAACTTTCTTTATTATTGATAGTCCCGGTTGATTAATTAGATTAATTTTGATTTCTTTAACTGGAATGCAAGCGTTATATCATAATAGAGGCACTTTTACAAAGTTACATATTATGCTGCACTTATGAAATCAGAATTGGTTAAAAATTTAGATTTTTGGTTTTTTTATAATGACGCGGAACCCTAAAATGTTTAATTCTTTTTATTTTAACTATAACTAACAATACTTTACATCATAGAAAAAGAAAATTACAGTTATCGAATTATGTCCGGGTTTAGCTAATTTGATTGGTCCTAGTCAGAACGGCGTTTCAAAGAATGCGACATTTTTCAATTCACGTACATAACTCCTTGTTCGTATGGAAGATGTCAGTCAATGGCAACATTTGTGTTCCAAGCAAGATACATCGTCGGGAATTACGTACCTTGTTTTATTCTACCATGGTCAAGTCGACGTCAAAGATATGTATACATATTTCGCCTTATTACAATGGAATAAGGTGCAAAAGTGTATGCAAATATTTGACGACGACTGTACCAGCCAACGACTGCGTAATCGCATGCGTAATCGAGCCCGCATGCTCCCAATGACAAAGATTGCTCAACACATGTAGCTCTCTTTCTTGTCGAATAAATACCAATTTTCTGTGTTATTATATTTTAATTCTCAACTTTATGCCTATCGGGTTAAGATTTATTTTCGAAAGTAGACTTAATTGCCAAATCTATATAGTACGCCATGACAATATCACCGTAATTCGCACCTTTGTTATAATTTGTTTGCTAAAAATACAGTTGGAATCGGAAGTAAATGAATATACATATATTAGCACTCTCTGGCAGTATACGTAGTATGTCTATATAGTTTGTGACTCTGACGTAGTACCTACCCAAAGTTTTTTAACCCTGACGCAAAAGACGGGCGTTTCATTTTAACATGTGTGTCCGTCTGATTCAACTCCCAAATCGATGAACCATATGGAGTTTTTTTTAAATCGATAGTCTGTCTTGATTCTTAGCTGTCGGGGTATTTTTTACAAGCTTTCTATTAACTTTCAATGTATGCCTATAACTATGTAACTATGTTTGTTCGGTTGGAATCTTGCAACTCAATTTTCAAGCAGATATATTCAACCGATTAAGCTGAAATTTTGGGTAAAGGTATACTCGTACATACAACAACGATCAATGTTCAACATCGTGGTACAAAAAAACTCCGGAGTAATTAAATTTTAAATAAATTACCTACTCGTGTTTGTAGAAATAAAAGTGCCGATTTGCAACTGTACTCTGTCCGCTACCTATTACCTACTTAACTTACAGTTCGGGGAATTATAATTAATTGCTTATATACGTACTTATTTCCGCCATCGACTCCAATGTGGATACTTAGCTATGCAGGCAGTTTACAAACACTATTGCATTTTTTACCGAGCGAAGCAAATACGGAACGGAATATACAACGTGTCCCAAAACTCAACGATAAGCCGGCACCAGAGGATGGAGCTGCTTATGATTAGTCGAGAAAAAATAAGGAAAAAAATATATCTAAATATATAAAATAAAATATATCTACCACGTGTCCCAAAACTCAACGATAAGCCGGCACCAGAGGATGGAGCTACTTATTTAGATATATTTTTTTCCTTATTTTTTCTCGACTAATCATAAGCAGCTCCATTCTCTGGTGCCGGCTTATCGTTGAGTTTTGGGACACGTTGTATAGTAGGTAGAAATTATTAGAGATGCAACGAATAGTGGTTTGGCCAGATACCGAATATCCGGCCGTGCAGCCTGCCGGATATCCACTATCCGGGCACCGGATATCCGGTCAAAAGTTATATGCCTAAAATAAATGACATTTTAAGGCGACGTGAGCTCAGATAACGGATTTTTAAAAAGTCATAGAGCTCTGGTTTGGATTATCATACCTACCTACGGCTGCCCTAAATTTAATTAGCAATTCGAGGGAAATCAGCTATTCGAATCCTGAGTTTTTGACTTTCGCTCGATATAAAAAAGCAATGTCATGTTTGAGGGAAGTCAGCTATTACTTTTTTTTTTTTTTCTTTATTTAAAGTTCCAAATAATTCATACTTATCGCAGAGTTTCATAATTAGGTGCTAAAGCCATTAGTGGCTTATTTACAGCTATAGTACGGTCTAACTATTTAGTATTTAAGTAGGTATGTTAGTTTACATCAATATAATATGTACTTACATTCCGTTTACTGTATCACTGATGAACAATAACTTGGTTGGTTACAAGGCGTAATCATAGTTGTTGTTTGACTTATAATACTTGTTTACATCTTTAGCTGATATAGGGTTGGATAGGTATAAATCTTGTATGTGTTTTGGGAGACTATTTATTATTTTTGGAAGCATGTAATGATTGGTTCTCATTATTAAAATGCACAAAAAAATAAAATTAAAAAACATGATATCCGCGCTTCCAAACACGCACTTCCATCTCGCTCACGCTTATGCTCAGTGAGAGGGAGAGAAGACCACGAGCCTGCGTCGCCCTAAAGTCGCAGCGCAGCACCACCGCCTTATAGGACTCGACTACGACCTTACACGTTTATGCTATACACTTCATTACCTACCCTGTATATTCTTATCATCCCACGTGAAAATTACGACAAAAACATTATATTTTTCTCATATATTTTAAACCGAAAAGGTACAGTTACTCGTAAATATTACAACGAACTCGGCTAAACAAACATCACCAGATTGATCAAACATCACGCATTTCTGTATTACAGGGCTGTTATTCGCTACGCGTTAATGCGGCTCACCCCGCCGCTCACCCGTTACGAAACTAGACCTCTACCTACGCTTAATTACTACGCATCGCGGTGTCAAGGTATAAATGTGGGTGAGCGTTGAGGTGAGCTTAAAACAAGTTACAGAATAGGGGGGCAGTGGATCGTCGGCGGTGTCGTGTTTGCTTAGGTAACGTGCTCGAGGCAGGCTTTACTTATTTACGAGGGGCCTTTAGTGTCCGTCCGGAGCCGAATCCGCAATGTTCGGAAATTCTGATAAATTATAACGTAGACACATGTGACATTAAATAATTTTTAGGGTTCCGTACTCAAAGAGTAAAACGGGACACTATTACTGAGATTTCGCTGTCCGTCCGTCTGTCTGTCACCAGGCTGTATCTCAAGAACCGTGATAGCTAGAGAGTTGAAATTTTCACAGATTATGTATTTCTGTTGCCGCTATAACAACAAATACTAAAAACGAAATAAAATGTTTTTCTAAGGGGGGCTCCCAAACAACAAACATGTAAAACTTAGAATTATGTAATACCCTATATATGTTATGTTAATAATTTGCTACGCTATCGCATTGGGAGACTGTAATGATAGACGTATAGTTAATATAAATAAAATAAAAATATATTTTTTTTGCCGTTTTTATAGATAATGGTACGGAACCCTTCGTGCGCGAGTCCAACTCGCACTTGGCCGGTTTTTTACCACTTCTGTGCCAAACATGCGTAGGTAGGTATCGTACAGTCAACCAATTTGATTCCTAGGCCATCATAGAACCTTGCCGTTGTAAATGCTATGTCAATACGGGTTACTTAAGGATGATTGCGTCGCTATGTAGCAGTTAAAATGACAGGGTTCTACGGTGGCCTAGGAATCAAATTGGTTGACCGTACGTACGGTCCTCCCCTGTGGGCGCTTGCAGCTCCAGGGGTGTCACATGTGCGTAGCCGACCTTAAAACACACGATGACGTGGTAAATGTCCAATTATATCGTAAGTAAATCACGCCAAACTGTCACGGCCGTATTTAATAATATCCTTAGAATAATAACGCCTAGAAACGCAGTTCACGCGCAACGGTGAGGCCACCAAAACTCGGCCATAAATGGCCCAGTACGCCGATCGGTGGAACAAAATTGGTGCGTTTGTGTGCGTATTGGCGCGTGTGACTACGAGTTGATCACAAGTACATGAATCCATTTTATGCCTCACGCTTGGCGCGTCGGCCGTATGAAACTATCCTTCTATGCGTTATTGTTCTAAGATAATATCCTTTTTCAATTATATATACTTTTTACACTTTATTTTTGAGTGTTTTATACAAAAAATATGAGCCATTATTCGTGTTTCGGCTACAAGAAGAACGAAAGTATACAAAATTTATCGAAATATTTACAAACAAGGTTTACTCGTCACAATTTTATTATTACGGTCATTAATGTTACTGAAACGACAAGACGTGCCTCTTACGCTGTCGCCGTCGCCTAATTTCCGTCACATTTTGTCGGCATTGATATTCTTGAAGGCAATCTTCCTGACTTTAAGGTTCCGTACCCAAAGGGTAAAACGGGACCCTATTACTAAGACTCCCCTGTCCGTCTGTCACCAGGCTGTATCTCATGAACCGCGGTAGTTAGACAGTTGAAATTTTCACAGATGATGTATTTCCGTTGCCGCTATAACAACAAATACAAAAAAAACACAATAAAATAAATATTTAAGGGGGCTCCCATACAACAAGTACCTCCACCTTACAGAAGACCGCAGCCATAATAGCACCACTGCTTTGTAGTGTTACACATATACACACTGACTCGTTCTTTAATTTTTGACCCTTTTTGTAAAAATATTCTTTTCACGCCACTGCTCGGAAAATGGATTGAAATGAGAATAGAAATTAGTTCATAGTAGTACAATTCAAAAACAGTAAAACAATGTAGATTTGCAAAGTAAAATGTAGTGTTTAGCGGCCATTTTTACTTTCTACTCTGCTATTGGTCGATTATTTTTGAGTGGTTGGTAATTGTAATAGTGGTTGTTCAGTTTGAACAGCTCTTCGACTAATCACAGGGCGTCGAGCGGAAGGAGCGGCGCCGCGCTTCTTTTGTTTTTTGATTAGTATTTATGATCTTCAATTAGGAACTTAATTTTGATTTAAAATTATGATTATTTGCAATTTCCTCGCAGTAGACGTGAAAAGCACTATTTTAAGCCTCGGGCCCTCGGCCGAAAGTGCAATAGATGGACGAGTTAGTTCGAGGGCCGACGCGTAGCGTCTTACTTTCTAGCCTCTACAACAATGTACTATCGTATTCCTATACAATTTGACAGGATTGTCAACCTCAAGTGGGTCCCAAATTATAGTTCGTAACTGTACCTATATACGCTCTAAAAACATAACCCACCTTCTGAGTCAGTCGGGGAATAATTAACAACTGGCACACTCGTAAACTAGATTATATGCAAACTTTAAACGTGTAATACCTGACACATGTATAATATTTACTTACTAGGTAGCCCCAAAGGTCCTTTGTAAAAGAACAAAACTTATGAAATAAAATCATTTTTCATTTTCAAACCCGCAGGACAAAATAGGTAGTAAATCGTAAGATTAATAGCATGATGGCAGATGAATGCAAGTTGTATGTTGTATATAAATATTGGTTCGCCTTGACGCAAATAGAGCCGATTTCCTCGGCCATCGCATCGGCACCATTCTTATTTCTATTTGCATCGGCCTATATTGGATTGGACCGTTTGGAAATTCTCTATTGTGGTTTTAAGCCTTGTTTAGGATTCCATGACCAGAGGGTGCCAACCCTATTAGGTACCATGATCGTCTGTTATCTTTTATGCCTGTACGCTCGTCTGGCTCTGGCATATATTATATAAACCTAATATACTAGGTGATAGTAAATAGGCTGAAAATGATCGTAAAAGCTCTTCTCGCGCGCCATATATTTTACGGTATTTAACTATACTCCAGGGCAATCAAAATGGGTACAGTTTTTACAGGATTTTCATGTAAAATGTACCCATTGTCTTTTCTTTGGAGTGAAATTCGTTAAAGTCGTCTCAACTGAGACTGCCGCTAAACAACGAGCGTTTCCATTATAATAATATAAATGTTTGTTCCAGCTCGCGACCGCTTCCCCTCCACATCCTCAACAGACGACAACGAGAGCGGCACCGACGGCGAGATCGACCGCTCACGTCGCGCCAGCGTCGTTCTAGGTAAACACTATACTGGATTACTCTATGTTAACCTCTAGCTAGCCGACCACCGTACAAGAAAAACTGGCAATGAGAATCAAATTTAGACCGGTGACACACGGTGAATTTTTGCACCATTACAAACCTATGGCAAGTGTCGAACGACAGTCGCGCGTTCGGTTAGTATCGCTGCATAAAGTCGCCGTGTGTGTACCAAGCTCTAATAGGAAATAGAGTTGAGTTTGTTGAAACAAAGTTGATAAGTTGCTATCTTTTTGCCCTTTTTAACCCCCACGAAAAGTTTAACATGTGTATTTGTTAGTCTGTGGCATTGTTACTCCCAAACGGATGAACCGATTTGTGAACGATGTAGTTATTGGGTATACTTAGTGTCTTCGTGTGCACGACTATCTAAATTCACACTTACCCAGGGCACCCCACACCGCCGCCCGGCATCGTCTCGGTGCGCAAGCGCCGCGGCAACCTGCCGAAGCACTCCGTCAAGATACTGAAGCGGTGGCTCTACGACCACAGATACAACGCGTACCCCAGCGACGCGGAGAAGCTCACACTCAGCCAGGAGGCCAACCTGACTGTGCTACAAGTAAGTAGATACCGAAGCACTCCGTCAAGATACTGAAGCGGTGGCTCTACGACCACAGATACAACGCGTACCCCAGCGACTCGGAGAAGCTCACACTCAGCCAGGAGGCCAACCTGACTGTGCTACAAGTAAGTAGATACCGAAGCACTCCGTCAAGATACTGAAGCGGTGGCTCTACGACCACAGATACAACGCGTACCCCAGCGACGCGGAGAAGCTCACACTCAGCCAGGAGGCCAACCTGACTGTGCTACAAGTAAGTAGATACCGAAGCACTCCGTCAAGATACTGAAGCGGTGGCTCTACGACCACAGATACAGCGCGTACCCCAGCGACGCGGAGAAGCTCACACTCAGCCAGGAGGCCAACCTGACTGTGCTACAAGTAAGTAGATACCGAAGCACTCCGTCAGGATACTGAAACGGTGGCTCTACGACCACAGATACAACGCGTACCCCAGCGACGCGGAGAAGCTCACACTCAGCCAGGAGGCCAACCTGACTGTGCTACAAGTAAGTAGATACCGAAGCACTCCGTCAGGATACTGAAGCGGTGGCTCTACGACCACAGATACAACGCGTACCCCAGCGACTCGGAGAAGCTCACACTCAGCCAGGAGGCCAACCTGACTGTGCTACAAGTAAGTAGATACCGAAGCACTCCGTCAGGATACTGAAGCGGTGGCTCTACGACCACAGATACAGCGCGTACCCCAGCGACGCGGAGAAGCTCACACTCAGCCAGGAGGCCAACCTGAATGTGCTACAAGTAAGTAGATACCGAAGCACTCCGTCAGGATACTGAAACGGTGGCTCTACGACCACAGATACAACGCGTACCCCAGCGACGCGGAGAAGCTCACACTCAGCCAGGAGGCCAACCTGACTGTGCTACAAGTAAGTAGATACCGAAGCACTCCGTCAGGATACTGAAGCGGTGGCTCTACGACCACAGATACAACGCGTACCCCAGCGACGCGGAGAAGCTCACACTCAGCCAGGAGGCCAATTTGACTGTGCTTGTAGCACAGTCAAATTGTATTGTATTGTACGTACTTATAATATACACAAATAGATTCTGCCAGTCTAGACATCAAAGCCATCGCTGGAGTCTGCAATGATACTAATAAACGTAGGTACCAAACAAGTTAAGTGTGCTACGAATCGACACGAGCTGGTGACACCTATGGATTCGAAAGCTTCCATAAGCTGTGCTTATCTGGATACTACTTAAGTTACTTAATATATAAAGTATGTTTCTTTCTCTAGGTATGCAACTGGTTCATAAACGCCCGCCGGCGCATCCTGCCCGAGATGATCCGGCGCGAGGGTCACGACCCGCTGCACTACACGATCTCGCGCCGCGGCAAGAAGCAGCCCGGCACGCCCACCGCCGGCTCCTCGCAGCAGCAGGAGTGGGACACGGTCGAGCTGGAGGTAATATACAGATTACTGTTTGTTAACAGTTGTTGACATGTTTGTCAATTGGTCACCTAAAGCAGAGACAGGGCACCAACCTGCTGAACTTCTCCAATGGCACTTGACCGCATGAACACGTAGCTTCGCCACTGGAAGTCCTAAAGTCCAGAGGCAGCAGCAGAGTATCGACCTGCTATGCCTTGTAGCCCTTGTAGGCATCGCCGCAGCTGATTCTTTTGAAATTAGAAGCAGGAGTATATGACAAAAAGTTTACCATTCGGCTGGTAAATGCCGATTAAGATTGCACTGGAGAGGTTCTAGTTATTAACATCATCATATTTATGTTGAACTGCTGTATAAGACATAAAGGTCACACACATCGCGCTGGTGTCTCAGTTCTCGTTAGTGGGACAAGAGTTCAAACCATGCGTCATCTTATATCATCATCATCATATCATAAGGCCTTATGCATCTTGACATTCTTGACGGATGATGACAGCAGCGTCTGTATGCGAGGGACAACGCCTCTCGTGACTATATAGGCCAATCCGGGATCGACATTTGCGTCCACATTTGGGGCACGCAAATTGAGGGACCGTATCATCGGCAACCTCTTGACGATTATGCCTCTTAGCGCGTTTGTGGGCTATATCTTGGAACCAGGTATCATCGTGGATTTCGCGGGCTTTTGCAATAGTGTTCCTCCACTCATCGCGGTTGCCAGCAAGATCTTCCCAAGTGCTGCGATCGATGTTAAATACGACCATGTCGCGTTTCACGCAGTCCTTGAAGCGTAGCATGGGGCGTCCTACATTGCGCTTTTCGAATGCAACATGGCTCAGCATAATCTGCCTGGGCAAACGAGAATTGCTTCAGCATGGCAGTGGTGCTGTGGAGCTGTGCAATCTCCAGCACTCTCTCGTTGGTAACCTTGTCCCTCCATGTGATTTTAAGAATACTTCGAAGACAGCGCATGTGAAAGGTGTTTAGCCGTTGTTCCTGCTTAGCATACGACGTCCAGGTTTCGGCTCCGTACAAGAGTGTGCTCAAGACACAAGCTTGATAAACAATAATTTTGGTATATGTTATATCACACCATGTACTACCTTACAATATATCCACAGATCCAGAACGAGGGTCGCGGCGAGCCGGAGTACGTGGAGGGCGACGGCCTGCTCGTGTACCGCAGCGACGGCGAGCTCGGCGAGGAGGGCTACTCGTCCAGCGCCGTGAGCGAGGAGGAGGTCAAGTACGACCCCTCCGTGTGGCAGAGCGTCATCCGGTACGGACCGGAGGACGCGCATCCTGCTACCAGAGGGTGAGTGCGGTGCGGAGAGATGTTCCTCTCATCCTCATAGCAGGAGTCAGAGTACGTGGAGGGCTACTCGTCCAGCGCCGTGAGCGAGGAGGAGGTCAAGTACGACCCCTCCGTGTGGCAGAGCGTCATCCGGTACGGACCGGAGGACGCGCATCCTGCTACCAGAGGGTGAGTGCGGTGCGGAGAGATGTTCCTCTCATCCTCATAGCAGGAGTCAGAGTACGTGGAGGGCTACTCGTCCAGCGCCGTGAGCGAGGAGGAGGTCAAGTACGACCCCTCCGTGTGGCAGAGCGTCATCCGGTACGGACCGGAGGACGCGCATCCTGCTACCAGAGGGTGAGTGCGGTGCGGAGAGATGTTCCTCTCATCCTCATAGCAGGAGTCAGAGTACGTGGAGGGCTACTCGTCCAGCGCCGTGAGCGAGGAGGAGGTCAAGTACGACCCCTCCGTGTGGCAGAGCGTCATCCGGTACGGACCGGAGGACGCGCATCCTGCTACCAGAGGGTGAGTGCGGTGCGGAGAGATGTTCCTCTCATCCTCATAGCAGGAGTCAGAGTACGTGGAGGGCTACTCGTCCAGCGCCGTGAGCGAGGAGGAGGTCAAGTACGACCCCTCCGTGTGGCAGAGCGTCATCCGGTACGGACCGGAGGACGCGCATCCTGCTACCAGAGGGTGAGTGCGGTGCGGAGAGATGTTCCTCTCATCCTCATAGCAGGAGTCAGAGTACGTGGAGGGCTACTCGTCCAGCGCCGTGAGCGAGGAGGAGGTCAAGTACGACCCCTCCGTGTGGCAGAGCGTCATCCGGTACGGACCGGAGGACGCGCATCCTGCTACCAGAGGGTGAGTGCGGTGCGGAGAGATGTTCCTCTCATCCTCATAGCAGGAGTCAGAGTACGTGGAGGGCTACTCGTCCAGCGCCGTGAGCGAGGAGGAGGTCAAGTACGACCCCTCCGTGTGGCAGAGCGTCATCCGGTACGGACCGGAGGACGCGCATCCTGCTACCAGAGGGTGAGTGCGGTGCGGAGAGATGTTCCTCTCATCCTCATAGCAGGAGTCAGAGTACGTGGAGGGCTACTCGTCCAGCGCCGTGAGCGAGGAGGAGGTCAAGTACGACCCCTCCGTGTGGCAGAGCGTCATCCGGTACGGACCGGAGGACGCGCATCCTGCTACCAGAGGGTGAGTGCGGTGCGGAGAGATGTTCCTCTCATCCTCATAGCAGGAGTCAGAGTACGTGGAGGGCTACTCGTCCAGCGCCGTGAGCGAGGAGGAGGTCAAGTACGACCCCTCCGTGTGGCAGAGCGTCATCCGGTACGGACCGGAGGACGCGCATCCTGCTACCAGAGGGTGAGTGCGGTGCGGAGAGATGTTCCTCTCATCCTCATAGCAGGAGTCAGAGTACGTGGAGGGCTACTCGTCCAGCGCCGTGAGCGAGGAGGAGGTCAAGTACGACCCCTCCGTGTGGCAGAGCGTCATCCGGTACGGACCGGAGGACGCGCATCCTGCTACCAGAGGGTGAGTGCGGTGCGGAGAGATGTTCCTCTCATCCTCATAGCAGGAGTCAGAGTACGTGGAGGGCTACTCGTCCAGCGCCGTGAGCGAGGAGGAGGTCAAGTACGACCCCTCCGTGTGGCAGAGCGTCATCCGGTACGGACCGGAGGACGCGCATCCTGCTACCAGAGGGTGAGTGCGGTGCGGAGAGATGTTCCTCTCATCCTCATAGCAGGAGTCAGAGTACGTGGAGGGCTACTCGTCCAGCGCCGTGAGCGAGGAGGAGGTCAAGTACGACCCCTCCGTGTGGCAGAGCGTCATCCGGTACGGACCGGAGGACGCGCATCCTGCTACCAGAGGGTGAGTGCGGTGCGGAGAGATGTTCCTCTCATCCTCATAGCAGGAGTCAGAGTACGTGGAGGGCTACTCGTCCAGCGCCGTGAGCGAGGAGGAGGTCAAGTACGACCCCTCCGTGTGGCAGAGCGTCATCCGGTACGGACCGGAGGACGCGCATCCTGCTACCAGAGGGTGAGTGCGGTGCGGAGAGATGTTCCTCTCATCCTCATAGCAGGAGTCAGAGTACGTGGAGGGCTACTCGTCCAGCGCCGTGAGCGAGGAGGAGGTCAAGTACGACCCCTCCGTGTGGCAGAGCGTCATCCGGTACGGACCGGAGGACGCGCATCCTGCTACCAGAGGGTGAGTGCGGTGCGGAGAGATGTTCCTCTCATCCTCATAGCAGGAGTCAGAGTACGTGGAGGGCTACTCGTCCAGCGCCGTGAGCGAGGAGGAGGTCAAGTACGACCCCTCCGTGTGGCAGAGCGTCATCCGGTACGGACCGGAGGACGCGCATCCTGCTACCAGAGGGTGAGTGCGGTGCGGAGAGATGTTCCTCTCATCCTCATAGCAGGAGTCAGAGTACGTGGAGGGCTACTCGTCCAGCGCCGTGAGCGAGGAGGAGGTCAAGTACGACCCCTCCGTGTGGCAGAGCGTCATCCGGTACGGACCGGAGGACGCGCATCCTGCTACCAGAGGGTGAGTGCGGTGCGGAGAGATGTTCCTCTCATCCTCATATCAGGAGTCAGAGTACGTGGAGGGCGGGGCTGAATGTGAGTTAGAGGCAGTTGTATGAGGGCATTCTCAACAATTTGTGTCGTGGTCGCTTACTATGGGCCTCATAAGAAGACTCAAAGCCACCCAAAGGGCAATGGAAAGGGCTATGTTCGGAGTTCCCAGAAATGAGGCTATCCGCAGCAGAACCAAGGTAACCGATATGGCTCTCCGAATCGCTAAACTTGAGTGGGAGTGTAGAACCGACGGCCGTTGGGGTGGAAAGGTTTTCGAGTGGTGTATGAGCCAGTTAGCCCATACACTTAGATAGTAGAGTTGGAGTGCGTTGAGAGAACGGAGAAGTTAAGTTGTAGTTATAAAACTTATTTATTACTTGTAAGGTATAAATAGTAAGATTAATTAGCCGTTCCTTCAGTTGATGTTCTTCGTATGCGAGTTATGTTTGCACTGATCTAATTTACTTTATAATATTATATTGTAGCGTGGCCTAAAAGTAGGTCGCAACGTAAACAGAAAAATGTACAGTACTGAGACTGTACATACTGGCAACCCCAAAAGAAGGGAAAAGAAAAAAGATAATTGTCAATAGAAGGAAAAGCCATTACAAAAATTACTTAACAAAATTCAAGTCAATGTAAGTTAAAAGTGACGTTGTCGTTGGCGGCTCGATGACGGCTCGGATGCTGTCCCGGGCTGCTCGCTGACCTCGCTTTAGGTCTTGGCAGGCTTCTCTCTTCTGGTATAGGTTGAAGTTCAATATCCTCGTAGTGTGGCTTCACTGATTGCAGTGAGCATTGTTTCTTTTTCTTCAGCTTACAAAAATCGGGATAGCGTCTTCCCACTCCCCAAAGAATGGCAGTAATGGTGGCTGCAGCAAGTAGAAAGTAGCAAATAATATATTGATGGATATCGTGAGTTGTGAGAACGGTCGGGAAGTTTTGTTCCTTGCTCCGTTGGTTGAGTAGTCTCTTGTCAATTTCTTCGATATCTTGATTATTGTGTTCGGAAAGATACTGATGGGGTATGTTGTGGTAGGTTAAATTTGCGATTCGGTTGATCGACGAAGTTAGTGAAGGCACGTTGATGACGTTGTCCAATTTCACCTTGCTGTTATATTGTTTAAGCGAGTGAATAGTCAGGTATTTCGATTGCAGCATGCAGCCTTGTTCTAAAGTTATTATTCCAGAAGACGTCATTGTGTGTGACGTCACTTCTTCATCACATATAACCCGTAATGTGCAGGTATCGCAACAAATTACGAGCCAAGTGTTCGGTGAATGCAACTCGATCCAGGCGTCTTTACATGACGTATGTGTTACGTCACATGGAGTTGTGGTGCGATGACCTATTAGTTTTGCCTCGCATGGGATGTTATCGTTATGTAAGTTGAATACTGGCAGGTTTTTGTTGCATATAAAGTTGTCGAGTTTTAGTTGGACACATTGTTGAAGGTCATCTTCTTTAAACGAAATGTAGGTATTTTTCTGAAAGTTCACTGCTATGTATCTTGCGCTAGTCTGAACTATGACGTGGTCTTGAGCCGTTTTGACAGGTAATGGGATGGCACGATGTAACGTAAAATCTTCGTCCGAAATGAGTGGTATATGCAGCTCGAATAAAAAATATTTGCCAGTGACTCGCGCTTTGACATATAATAGTTTGTATAAGTCCTTGATGTCTTCTCGTATGTTATCGACGGGCAGTGACAAAGTTCTGGGTAGTTTTCCCGCGATGACATTCATCTGTTCCAACAGATTTACGGGTGTTACAAGGTGTACGTCGATATGACCTTTGTAGACATCAGTTAAAGTGTTGAACAGCATTTCTTGCATGTTCTTCAAGTTATTCATAAGTAGATAGGCTGACAAAGCGGCGGAGTTAAAATAACTTGTGGCCATTGCTATTTCCACTGCCGACTCAACTCTGGCAAAGTTTATATCTGTTTGATTCATGAAGTTTTCTATGACCTCAAACTGTCCCTGAATGTTGGCTTCGTGTTTCTTCAAAACCTTGTTCTCCATCTCGACAATGGACGTTTGGTTTTTTATGAGTTCAAGTAAGTAGTTTTCGTTGGTACGCACGGCTTCTATGTCGCTTGTATATTTTTCGGCGAATTGTTGATCCAGAATCCCGAATAACCTGTTAGCTACGTATCCCACCCCATCTACGAGTCCGCGTTTCTTTCTGTTCGTTAGATGCTTCTGCGGGGTTAGTAGCATAGTGTTGTAGTGTTGTAAGACATCCATTTCATGGTAAAGCTGGTTAAGGGTAGTTTTGCAGTACCTCGGGTCTGTTTTCTGGCACCAGTCGTCCACTCCTTGCAGGTAAGTCTCGATGCGTCCAATTCCTTCCCAATAGTTAGTTAAGTTGTAGTACATCAGTAATATCCATTCGTTATGAATAACTTGTACTTTGCCTATAGTATCGTAGTATATAGGTCGCTCGGGTTCCAGGTTCGTAATTTGAGCTGACGTCGGCACGACAGCTGACCGTGAACTTGTTATGATTGCGCACATGGTTATGAAGGTTGTAAACAGTGTTAGAAAACATTGTTTGTTGTTTTTATTCCTGAGCATGTATCGTGCAGGTTTCTTCTCGTTGGTTTGTGGCGTTTGTACGTCGTTTTGTGTTTCGTTTATTTCCAATGGTAATGGTGAAAGTTTGAGGATGGGCCGTTTGAAAGTACCAGTTTGAGTTTTGATGGTCGTTACACGAACGTAACCGTCGGAGCCGGGGTGGACCTTTACAACGCGACCCAGAGCCCATTTTCCTGGCGGCAAGTTGTCCTCTTTCACAAGCACGATGTCACCCTTTTTAATGTTTTTTGTAGGTGTATTCCATTTGTTTCGACGTTGAAGTTGAGTTAAATAGTCACTAGACCAAGTTTTCCAGAATCGTTGCATCATTTGTTCAGTTAGTTGCCAACGTCGTCGCAGGTCGATGTTTTTGGAGTCCATGTGGTCTGAGTGGGGCAGTGACAGTGTAGATGTCCCTGTCAGGAAGTGTCCTGGAGTAAGACAGTTGTAGTATTCGTCGGGATCCTCAGTAAGAGGACACAACGGCCTTGAATTCAGACACGCTTCGATTTTCGTTAGCAATGTGGTGAATTCTTCAAAAGTTAGTTTTTGCTCCCCTAGTACTCTTTTTAAATGATACTTTAAGGACTTTACTGCAGCTTCCCAAATTCCGCCTCCACTGGGAAACGCCGGTGCGTTAAAGTGCCACTCCACTTCCATTTTTCCAATTTCATGGAAGAAAATTGAGTTTGTCAACATTTGTTTGAATTGGCTGAACTCTTGACGTAAGATTTTGGATGCTTTTATGTAGTTTGTTCCGCAGTCCGAGTAAACATGTTTAGGCTTGCCTCTGCGGGCGCATAATCGTTCAAAGGCGGCGAGAAATGTTTCAGCGGTCATGTCGGATGTGAGCTCTATGTGCACGGCCTTGGTGGCTAAGCACACGAAGATAACTATGTATCCTTTCGTCGTTTTGACACCTCTTCCCTTGTTTATTTTGACCTCCACGTGCCCAGTGAAATCTGTTCCCGTGTGTGTGAAGGGCCTTGATGGGTTAGTTCTTTGCGGTGGTAAGTCCGCCATTAGTTGGTAATTATCGGACGGTTTAAATCGGTGACAGCGTATGCAGCTTCGCAGTTGTTCTTTTACCGCTCTGTTTCCACCGATTATCCAATAACGTTGCCTTATGTAGTTGAGGGCTTGCCGCGCCCCGCCATGTAAAGTTGCCATATGTCCGTCGTGAATGACAAGGTAAGTTATACGCCCTTTCCTGGGTAAGATGAGAGGGTTTTTCATGCCCGGCGGTAAGTTAGAGTTGTTTAGTCGTCCTCCGATGCGAAGAAGTCCTTTTTCATCCAAGTAAGGTCTCAGCTTGTACATACAGCTCGTTTTAGTTAAAGTTTCGTTTTTTAATAGAAGTTTACATTCATCCGGAAATGACATTCTTTGTGCGCATCGAATTATTTCGTAATTAGCGGCGATTAATTCATTTGTAGTTAAATAGGTGGTATCAGGTTTCTGTTTGCGACGTAATGTTGCTGTGAATCGCATAATCCACGCGGTGATTCTTATTAATCGTGTTAGCGAGCTGTTATTTTGAAGTAGGTCATTGATAAAGTTATTATCTTGTTTTGTAGCTAGGGTTGTCTCTTCTTTTTTCACAGTTCCGATGTTAGTTGTAAAATGACAATTTAAGTTTGAAAGTTCTTCTTTCTGGTCATTTTCGTCAAGTGACGGTCCGTGCCACCAGAGGTCAAAGTTAATCAGCTTGCTCGGGTACATTCCTCTTGAAGCACAGTCAGCAGGGTTCTGCTCAGATTTGATGTACTGCCATTTCTCAGCTGGTATTATTTGTTTAATTTTCGTCACTCGGTTAGCCACGTACTTTTCCCAACGTGACACGTCTCCTTGTAGCCAAGCTAGGACTACTTGGGAGTCGCAAAATGCTTGTATAGTTATGTCGTAGTCTTTGTACGCTTCCATCACCTTCTTCATGAGTTGTGATAGTAAAAGGGATCCACAAAGTTCCAGTTTCGGCAGAGTAGTTTTTTGAGATATAGGGGCAACCCTAGTTTTAGCAGCTAATAATGTCGTTCTTGGCTTTCCGTTTTCGTCGTTGGTGCGAGAGTGAATGACGCAGGAAAAGGCTTTTTCGCTTGCGTCACAGTAGCCTAAAAGTTCGATCTGCTTTGTTTTCCCGCCAATCCA
Source organism: Epinotia brunnichana (assembly GCA_963854355.1). Lineage (NCBI taxonomy): Eukaryota > Metazoa > Arthropoda > Insecta > Lepidoptera > Tortricidae > Epinotia > Epinotia brunnichana. The sequence continues at coordinate 25,913,885 of OY977950.1, read as the reverse complement.
TCGGTTGAGTTTGACCTTTTTTAATAGAGGTAGTTCGTTTTTTAGCTTCAGCCATTGTTCTTGTATGTCGACAGGTAAAGCTGCGTCCCAAGTTAGATGAGGGTTGGTCCACACCTTTTGAAAGATTAGTTTAGCTGTCACCGTTACAGCACTATACCAGCCTAAGGGGTCGTAAAGGCGTGATATTTCTGATAAGAGAACCCGTTTAGTTAATGGGTATCTAGTTTCTTCGGGTAAGTTCCAATTGACTACAAAAGTGTCCAAATTAGGATTCCAGCCAAGTCCTAAAGTTCTCGTGGAGTCTTCGTGTTTGAAGTCGAATATGTTTGTCGAAATTTGATCTTCAGTTAGTTGCTCGAGTAAAGCCGGGTGATTTGCTGACCATTTTCGTAGGTTCATGCCGCCGCCTCGGAGTAACTCGATTAATGATTTTTGTAGTTGCTTTGCTTCTTCCATAGAGTTGTGACCGCTAATGAGGTCATCGACGTAAAATTCGTTTTTCAGTATTTCGGCAGCAGCGGGATGTTTATATCCGTCGTCAATGGCTAGCTGCTTGAGAGTTCTCATTGCTAGCCACGGGGCACACTTGTATCCGTAAGTTAACGTACATAGAGAGTACTCCTGAAGGTTTTCAGAGGGCGAGTTTCTCCATATTATTTTTTGTAAGTGATGTTGTTCTTCAGAAATCCAGATGCATCGGTACATCATTTGGACATCCGCCGTGAAGGAATATTTGTAGGCTCTCCACTTCAATAGTAGTGATTGAATGTCTTTCTGTAGGTTAGGACCCTTTTCTTGTAAGCTGTTTAAGCTGTACCCGGCGCTCGTCTTTTGGGATGGGTTGAAAACAACCCTTAACCGAGTGGTTGTGGCATTTTCCCTTAGGACTCCAAAATGCGGGAGAAAACAGTCTTTAGCTGAAGTGGAAGTTGCAGGCTTCATATGCTGCAGGTCGGAATACTCTTTTATGAACTCTTTATACATTTCAGCAAGCTTAGTTTGTTTCTGTAGTTTTCTTTCTAGTTGTAGAAACTGAGAGATGGCAATTGATTTAGAATTACCCAGTTTTTCTTCGAAGTTAGCGTGCATGGGCATTTTCACGGTGTATTTTCCATCGGAACCTCGCTGAACAGTTTTTTGGTAGTAGTCTTCGCAGTAATCGTCTTGGGAGATTTCCTCGTTGTTTTGAGCGATGTCTTCGTTTTCCCAAAACTTTGTAAGTTCATTCATGTTAATTAATGTTACATGACAGTTAAAAGTTTGTAGTTTTCCACAAAGTATCCATCCCAAATGAGTTTGTTGGGCAATAGGAGCTTGTTGATCGATCTTCAGTACACCATCCATAATAATGTCGGCGTAAACGTCCGCACCAAGCAGTAGGTCTACAGGGCGCGACACGTTATAATCGATGTCGGCTAGTTTCAAGTTTTCTAAATGCGGCCAGTTTCCTTTCTTGAAGGTAGAGTTAGGTAGATTGTTCGTTATTTTGTTGAGAATCAACGCTTCAGCTTTAAACGAGTAATTGGAGTATAATGACTTGCAGTTAAGTTCTATTTTTCCTTTGCAGTTGCCGGACAAGTCTCCAATTCCAGATACAGTTGCATTTAGTTTCTTCCTGGGTAGTTTCAGTAGTTGTGCTGCATTCTCAGACAGTAAGTTCACTTGCGAACCCTGGTCCAAAAGAGCACGAAGTTTGATGAATGTTCCATCATGAGATTGAATTTGAAGTTGAACCGTAGTTAGTAGGACTTCCATATCTTTTGTAGCCAGGTGATGGTTCGACGCTTGTTGAGTTGAAGTAGATGGATTGGGCTCGTAGTTATTTTTTCTATTATAAGAGTTAGTTATTTGCTTCTTCATAACGTTGTGCAATAATGAGTGGTGTCTTAAGTTACATTCCTTGCAGGTTTTATTAGAGTTGCATTGTTTGTCGCCGTGACTGAACAAGCAATTTTTGCACACTTGCAGTTTCGCAACAGTGTCATTCCGCTGCGGTATATCTAGGTTGATGAACTTCTGACATTGCATCAACACGTGTGCTTCGTTGCAAAACGGACATTGACCATATCCCGTAATATGATATGTTTTTGAGTTATTTTTGTAGAAGTTGTAGTTAGTTTTCTTGACTGGGTAAGAAGCTTTCTTGTTGAAAGTTTTCACGAATGCTGGTTTTTGTTGGATGGTGACTTCTTGTTTTGAGCGTTTCATGGTTTCGTAAGCCATGAATTTTCTCTCGAGAAAGATGAGAAAGTCGTGTAGTGCCGGGACCTCTCTATGATCTTGAAGGTCTCTTACATAGTCGGTATGCGTAGTGGCGTCCAGTTTCATCGTCATTAAATGTACAATAATCGGATCCCAAGTTGATGTATCTAAGCCGATATTTCTTAGTCCGCTTAGACATTCAGTTATGACGTCATGCATTCTCTTTAGGTTGTAGGCGTCAGATTGCTGAATAGTAGGTAAATTCAGCATAGTGTTCATGAAAGAAGTAAATTGCAGGCGTCGATTGTCGTACCTTTGGTTCAGAATATCCCAGCATGAGTTGTAATTTTCGGCGTTGATAGTTAGATGCTGGACCAATCTCTCCGCCTCGCCTCGAAGCTTAGTCTTGAGATGCTGCATTTTTTGCGCTTTGTTGATTGTTGGGTTGTTATGGACGGTTTCTATGAAAAGATCCTTAAAGGAAATCCATTGGTTATAGTTTCCTGTAAATTCGGGAATCTCAATCCTAGGCGCAGATTGCTGGTGGTGAGCAGTTGACCATATCTTGCAGTTAAGTTCTTTCCGCATACGGTCGTACTTGTTTTCGATGTCCACGAAGGTGTCGTAGTAAGTTTCGTGAGATCCTTTAAGTACGCCATCTATTTCCCAGTGTAGTTTGTCGATGTCTGACCATTTTGATTTCAAGATGTTAAGATTATCTTCTAGTTCCCATTTTTCATTGCTAGATACCGTGTCGATTTTTGACATCGCACGATCAATTGCCTTGAAGTTACATTCTTGTTTACATAGTAGCACAATGACGTCAGCGTTCGCTTCGTCGTCCAGTAGTCCCGTAAGGTCAAATTTGACTGGAATCTTCACTTCAGTTAGGTTATGCATTAGTTTAAGCATATCTGACTTGTTGTTTTCATACATGGCCTTAGTTTTGCCGTATATGCCTTCCAGGAAGTAGGGGATATTTTTGTCCTTGATTTCCTCTTCAAGGACCGCATGTTGGTTTTCGAAATCACCCCATAGGGCGTCGAGATTTGTTAGCCGCTGGTTCAAGTAGTCATGAGTTTTTCTTGTTGCGGAGTCTTTCTTGTAGTTAACACATAAAGTTTTGATTTTTTCAAAGCAGGTTTGCTGTTGTTGAAGCTTGACAGACATGTTGAGTTGATTTTGTCAAAGTTAAAGTTGAAGTTGAGTTGAGTTTGAAGTTAGTTTTACGTTGATTTCGATATAAGTTGTAAGTTGAAGTTATAAGTTGAAGTTACATATGTACCGTGGTAACTCTGGAAGTCTTCTCAATAGTTATCCGACGATGGTTGTACAGCTCTGCTGGTTGTGTTGCTTCACTGCTTCGGTCTTTAGTCTTCAGAGTCCGGAGAGCGATGAGCCGTTGCAGTTATCTTGTTTGTTCACAGTAGTTCACTGACAGGTAAATAGTGCCCCTGCACTCTACGTACGATATATGCGCTTTCTCAATTCACTGGTGAGACCCGCTTGTGGGAGGCCAGCAAACCGATTCGCTATCGCAATAAAGTAACAAAAACACTAAATACCTGTTTAGGTTCGAAGGACCATTAATGTATGAGCCAGTTAGCCCATACACTTAGATAGTAGAGTTGGAGTGCGTTGAGAGAACGGAGAAGTTAAGTTGTAGTTATAAAACTTATTTATTACTTGTAAGGTATAAATAGTAAGATTAATTAGCCGTTCCTTCAGTTGATGTTCTTCGTATGCGAGTTATGTTTGCACTGATCTAATTTACTTTATAATATTATATTGTAGCGTGGCCTAAAAGTAGGTCGCAACGTAAACAGAAAAATGTACAGTACTGAGACTGTACAAGTGGCGACCACGTACCGGAAGGCGCGGCGTGGGTAGGCCCCCCACAAGGTGGACTGATGACCTGGTAAAGGTCGCGGGAGTCCGCTGGATGCGGGTGGCGCAGGACCGGTTACTTTGGCACTCCTTGGGGGAGGCCTATGTCCAGCAGTGGACGTCTTTCGGCTGATGTGATGATGATGATGATGATTCTCAAAAAATTGTGTACCCAAGTAGCGTCCGTTGTTTAACATATATTTAACTCAGTGTCAGTCTAGATGAATTGGAGCAATATTGAATTATCTCCCTTGAATTCGTTTCTCAATCTTGTTCTGTACCAGACTGCCTCAGAAGGAGGGTTATGTTTTTCGAGCGTATATATGTATGTGGACAGTGGACAAGAATAATTTTCTGTCACAGGCTACTGTCCAAAGCCTTGGCTTGATGGATTTTGACGTAAAATATGAGGTGTTCTTGTGACATAGGATAAAATATTCGTTAAAAAACAGTTGGGGTTCTTAAACAACATTTTAATTGAACTTGTTTTATTGATCAGCACGGCCGCGTTGGTGACAGTGACGACTTCAGAAGAAGAGGAGCAGGCGGCCGAAGCGGCGCGCGCGAGCGGCGGCGGCGGCGGCGGTGGCGGTGGCGGTGGCGGCCCGGGCGGCTGGCACCCGCAGCTCGCGCATCTGCCGCAGCTGCCGCACCCGCTGCGCACGCGCAGGCTGCAGGTACCGACCAGAACATGTAGCCTTCAGTTATTGTTCTCTAATAGGCTTGTGACCTTGGATTTTTTTACGATGCCATTCGAACCAGTTTTTCCATGTTTGCATGGGAGCAACTACAATTTAAGAGCAAAAAAAATTAGACAACGACGGACCTCTCTGGCGGCAACCAAAACGATTCACACTAATGGGGAAATTGCATGGGACTTCAATTTCGAATTAATTGCACTCAATCGATGCGGATATACGTAGAGAACAAAAGAAAAAAAAACCGATTGTATTAGATTTATCTCACGTTAAAATGACGACGACAAGTATAGACTTAAACGCAAATTTTGTGGAGATAATTGCAAGTTAATGACTTACTCCATATTAAACGCGCCGAGAATATATGCTGTGAGCCTGTGACGTCATCGTCATAGCATAAGCCCGTAGAGCGTTTTCGGGGGTGCCGGCGCGTGCAGATTTCAAATGCATATAACATCAGAAAATTATATTAATAAGAAAGTTTTAATGCTACAGTTGTTTTAATGCTGGATAATACTTTTTATTTTCGTAATAGTTTGCAATTTGTACTAATCGTTGTATGGAAAATCGAGTAAGTAGCTGTTTCGGTCGCGAAATACTGCATTAACCCATTCAAGGCCAATGACTAGAAAGGAAAAACATGCTACGCGCTACGGCGTACCACACGTAGCGATGCGTGGCCTCGAATGGATTTTAAGCAGCAATGGTGTGGCTGATAACAGCGACGGCGGCGCCATCTGTCGATGCGTTATGGAGCTAATGTTACTCATTTGGCTAGTCATGAATTAGACAATGGCACGCAACCACCAAACACGATTCACACTGGATTAGATATCTGGTACCATTGATCACCATATTTCACCTCATATTCGGCTCGCTATGTTCTACGTTGCTTGCAACAGTACGAACAGATTCTGAGAGTGATAGCGGAGAAGCTTGGTCATAATGTTTCTACAAACTTTATATTAACTTGACCTGTTCGTATATAAGTATGTATGTAAGTTGTAGGTCAAAATTGCAATCCAATTTTCAGTCACTTGCCGTTATCCGATTGAGCTGAAATTGGATGATAATTCAATATTATGGTACCATCGAGCTGATCTGATGATGGAGACAGAAGTTGGCCGTGGGAATTCAGTACTTAACCGACGTAATCCCGTTGAGTTTGGGCTTGTTAGAATCGTCTCAATCAGTAGTTGATGATATATAGAATGGTACAGTCAGCAATAAAAGCTTGTACCAAGAATGAAATTTTTGACAAAGTTATTTTTACCCTTCGGCCACATTCGAAACCAAAGTTCGAAACCGTTTCTCAAGTAAGAATAATGTTTCTTCTTTCGAAATCGGTTTCGGTAAAAGAATAATGTTTCTTATCTCGAAATTCGTTACGATAAAAGAATATGAAATTTTACCTTCCAATAAAATTGTTATTATGTTTCCTAAGACGTCCAGTATTCCTTGAACTTGAGAGGGCGCCACTGCGCACGTTCGAACGTAGCCGTTTGCGTCAAACTGTCACTCCACGTCATCGCTGTGACGTCACATCCGCCTCCCCTCCTGTCAAACCAGCCAGCCAGCGCCCGCGCGCCCGCCGCCATCTTGGCTTCCTCATTGTTGCGGAGGAAATGCCGTTGGCAGCCCACCAGGAAGCCCTTATTCGAATACTGGACGTCTTAGGAAACATAATAACAATTTTATTGGAAGGTAAAATTTCATATTATGTGTTCCGTTCGACGTCCAGTATTCCTTGAACTTGAGATCTGTTTATTATCTCCTGGTGGCGGGTCAGCGGGCGCCCACGCGTAGGTAGAAAAACAATTTTCAACACACCTGCTCGTAAAGTAGGTCTTATTACAGCGTATTTACACTGATAATGCAGAATATTACCCATGCCGTGCCTTTTACATTACATTATCGCACTAGTGCCTTTTCATTACATATCTTTTAAAATATTAGCAAAATAATGCAGAATATTACCCATGCCGTGACTTTTACATTACATTATCGCACTTGTGCCTTTTCATTACATATCTTTTAACATTTTCATTTTTTATTTTTTTATTTTTTTCCTCGCAAATGTGTTGAAAAACGTCGTATGAAACACGTGAGCATTGGTCATTACACTTCTCGTCTCCATTAAGCCTTCGCCTTTGGCTCAGGCTTAAAAACCGACTCGAGTGTAATGACCAACTTAGCACACTTGTATCATAATGTACTATTTCCTACAAAAGAGAACTATTGGATTAGCGTTAGATTTCTAACGGGCACTAAACATTAGACATTAAATAGATTCGAAATAAACGTCTAAGAGTAGATTTTAGGTGCTAAATAGCTTTTGTTATAAATGTCGTTAATTGGATAGTTTTCCATCCAGTTTTAACGACGATACCACGGGTCGAAAAGTTAGTCAGATGGTACTTGAAGGTCCGATTCTGTCTGAAGACGCAGCATAAAACCAAGAAAAGAGAAAGTATATGTATATGTACTTTAAATCCCGTCTCCGATAAGCTTGGCATGGACGGTACACTAGTTGATTCGACTAAATTAGAGCAGATTATTGAAGTTTTACACCTTCCGAAATCGTTATAAGTATATATCCAGAACACTGGGTTAATAATTTTTGTCCGGAGCTTTCAATAAGTCTGTTGATAAAATTATCTTATTTAGGACCAGACTTCGGATACAGAGCAAAATTTGTCAATTTGTCTGGGCTACAGTGTAGCCATGATCTCTGAGGCCTGAAAAATAATTCAGTAAAAGTGCAGCCGATCTTCTTGATACGCCACATAAGTTATTGAAGTAAGATTGTTGTGTTTAGGTAATTATCTAAATTCCTCGCATTCCAAACCTATTTATTCAGTGGTTTGAGAGGCAGTGTTATGCACAAACACATTGAAGGTATTCTTGAATGTATCCGTTCGAAGGTATCATAGTGACCCAAAAAGTAGCTGATAGCGGTCATTGCAGATTTATGAACAGAAATAATAATTCGTACTGAATGCGGTACGCGAACACATTCGACAGAAAAAGTGCGCATGGGACGAGGTACCTGGCTGTTGATCTTGTACCTGACACGCCATGACGGCCATTTAGTCATTCAGGCGTGTATGCGTGCGGTAATAAGTGAGCTGGCGTGTGACGCTCGGAGGAGTCTTCTCTGCTCCTCTGAGCCTGGTGTCGTCACGTCCCACCCGGCGGGCGGATAGTGGCCGTGTCACTCAGGAACGCCTGCACATTGTGAACCTTCATCGGCTCCGCTACGGCTTGCCTCTTCAGGTCTGCCCAACAGAAGAGACTGCCCCACTTGCGCGTCATCATGCTGAAGAGGCCCAGCGTGGAGCGTGATGTGGAGTGTAGGTCATTCCGTAACACCGATATCTGTTGGTGACGTCGTGACAGTAGGCGCTCGAGACTTGCGAGTCGATCGAGAAGTATCGCCACAAAGTGTGTGTGTGTGTGGGTCGATGGGCGAGACACCCCAGCGGACGAACATTTCTTGCCGGTGGTTTCTGGGCGCTACTGACCTAGCAAGTAGTATGGGACCAGTGTTTCCCGTAGATAGTTATTTCCTGCCAGCAGTCTGCAGCAGGGAAAGGCATCCATGCTACCACACACCGGTTGTCAGTTAGTAACACAACAATATAGTTAGTCTTTCTCACTTACGGTTAAATGCGGGTCTGTTATGCCGGTCAACTACGGTATCTTGTACAGTAGAAGGGAGACGAGGGGGGTGCATTGCGCTCCTCGTAGTCTTGCAGGTATAGTCGGAGAGTGTGGCAATGCAACCTTCCTCCGTGTGTCGTAAAGATTGCAAAATTGAGACGATCCCCTCCAGTATGAGACCGTCTAACACGAGACAGGCATATATCGCGCCGTATGGTGTTTACCTTTTCCGACGGGTACGACAGGTCGGTTTGCTTGGGGGCAAAAAACAAAGGAATCGTTCTTCCCATGGCTACTAGTTAAGGGCTTGCTAGCCAGTATATAAAGTTTTTATGGCATACTATTATAAAAACAGGAGGCGTTTATACGGCGGAGTAGGAATCCTACCAAGCACTTGAACTTTATGTCCCTTAATTTAGGCAATGTCTACTCAAAGACATGGACCATAAGTCCCCTGTTTTATTAGTAATCAGTTCGATAAGTTTGTATCATATCAAGGACGTCATCCATATAGACAGATACCAGAAGACCCTGGGACAACAAGAAAAGCAAATGGCTGTAATTTCTTTGAAATAGTCACGAATAATTTATAAGTACATGCACTTGAAGAGATTTTATGTGTCACGGCTGTATCGGGATATGGCAGTGTACAAACTTGTGCATTAGAGAAGTCCATAGATAGCATAACACGATCAATAGGGTTTTTGAACAAAATAAAATCGTTACTGATCTGAAATCTAAGACGATTTTCGGTGCCTTCAAGTCTATGCTAAACTGTTTCGGTAAGACATTCACGGAAGTCATTATCTATAGTGGCTTATCCGAATTGAGGTATTTATTTCCGATCCCTTCTCCTTGAGCGCGGAATCTCGGGCTCGCTTCGGAGCGGCAAGTGGTTTTGTCCCAATTTTTGTTTATTAGGCCTCTGCGAAAGGTTTGTCTTTATAGAGCAGAACCTGAGCGGGACAGCGAGAGCGAGCTAAGAGACGATGTGAAATCTGTTTGCCTACCTTGCCGATGCCGTCCATTCTTCACCTGTTCCAGGATTGTTTGACGGGGTTGAGAAATATATATTCAGAGGTCGGAGACCCCATCTTACTTTTTAACGAATCTCATATCGAGTCCTCCGACCGCACGGTACGTTTTTTCGAGACAAACTGCGGGACCTTGTAATTTGATTGACTACCAAGTAGATTAGAGCCTGCGGCGTACTGGACCAATTGGATATAATTGAGAACTTAGGGCTTCATTCTGAGTGTTAGGTTGTACCCCGCCACTCTACAGCTACTGGGTCGCTCGCTCGCGCAAGAACGCCGGGGAAGTCACGCAGCTTCTTGTTGATTACCTCTGTGAAGCCCAGAGACGTAAGTAGTTCTCCTGTATCGATGTAGCGGCGCCGTCTTCCACTCCGGACGGCGGGCGTTACCATCGTGGCGGGCAGCGCCAGAGTAGCGTGGCAGACAGCGCGGCATTGGCGAACAGCGCCAGCGTGGCGGACAGTGTTACCGTGGCGGATAGCACCGCCATGGCGGACAGCGCCAGCATATCGGGCAGCGCCAGCAGTGGCGGGCAGCGCCAGCAGTGGCGGGCAGCGCCAGCAGTGGCGGGCAGCGCCAGAGTAGCGTGGCAGACAGCGCGGCATTGGCGAACAGCGCCAGCGTGGCGGACAGTGTTACCGTGGCGGATAGCACCGCCATGGCGGACAGCGCCAGCATATCGGGCAGCGCCAGCAGTGGCGGGCAGCGCCAGCAGTGGCGGGCAGCGCCAGAGTAGCGTGGCAGACAGCGCGGCATTGGCGAACAGCGCCAGCGTGGCGGACAGTGTTACCGTGGCGGATAGCACCGCCATGGCGGACAGCGCCAGCATATCGGGCAGCGCCAGCAGTGGCGGGCAGCGCCAGCAGTGGCGGGCAGCGCCAGCAGTGGCGGGCAGCGCCAGAGTAGCGTGGCAGACAGCGCGGCATTGGCGAACAGCGCCAGCGTGGCGGACAGTGTTACCGTGGCGGATAGCACCGCCATGGCGGACAGCGCCAGCATATCGGGCAGCGCCAGCAGTGGCGGGCAGCGCCAGCAGTGGCGGGCAGCGCCAGCAGTGGCGGGCAGCGCCAGAGTAGCGTGGCAGACAGCGCGGCATTGGCGAACAGCGCCAGCGTGGCGGACAGTGTTACCGTGGCGGATAGCACCGCCATGGCGGACAGCGCCAGCATATCGGGCAGCGCCAGCAGTGGCGGGCAGCGCCAGCAGTGGCGGGCAGCGCCAGAGTAGCGTGGCAGACAGCGCGGCATTGGCGAACAGCGCCAGCGTGGCGGACAGTGTTACCGTGGCGGATAGCACCGCCATGGCGGACAGCGCCAGCATATCGGGCAGCGCCAGCAGTGGCGGGCAGCGCCAGCAGTGGCGGGCAGCGCCAGAGTAGCGTGGCAGACAGCGCGGCATTGGCGAACAGCGCCAGCGTGGCGGACAGTGTTACCGTGGCGGATAGCACCGCCATGGCGGACAGCGCCAGCATATCGGGCAGCGCCAGCAGTGGCGGGCAGCGCCAGCAGTGGCGGGCAGCGCCAGAGTAGCGTGGCAGACAGCGCGGCATTGGCGAACAGCGCCAGCGTGGCGGACAGTGTTACCGTGGCGGATAGCACCGCCATGGCGGACAGCGCCAGCATATCGGGCAGCGCCAGCAGTGGCGGGCAGCGCCAGCAGTGGCGGGCAGCGCCAGAGTAGCGTGGCAGACAGCGCGGCATTGGCGAACAGCGCCAGCGTGGCGGACAGTGTTACCGTGGCGGATAGCACCGCCATGGCGGACAGCGCCAGCATATCGGGCAGCGCCAGCAGTGGCGGGCAGCGCCAGCAGTGGCGGGCAGCGCCAGAGTAGCGTGGCAGACAGCGCGGCATTGGCGAACAGCGCCAGCGTGGCGGACAGTGTTACCGTGGCGGATAGCACCGCCATGGCGGACAGCGCCAGCATATCGGGCAGCGCCAGCAGTGGCGGGCAGCGCCAGCAGTGGCGGGCAGCGCCAGAGTAGCGTGGCAGACAGCGCGGCATTGGCGAACAGCGCCAGCGTGGCGGACAGTGTTACCGTGGCGGATAGCACCGCCATGGCGGACAGCGCCAGCATATCGGGCAGCGCCAGCAGTGGCGGGCAGCGCCAGCAGTGGCGGGCAGCGCCAGAGTAGCGTGGCAGACAGCGCGGCATTGGCGAACAGCGCCAGCGTGGCGGACAGTGTTACCGTGGCGGATAGCACCGCCATGGCGGACAGCGCCAGCATATCGGGCAGCGCCAGCAGTGGCGGGCAGCGCCAGCAGTGGCGGGCAGCGCCAGAGTAGCGTGGCAGACAGCGCGGCATTGGCGAACAGCGCCAGCGTGGCGGACAGTGTTACCGTGGCGGATAGCACCGCCATGGCGGACAGCGCCAGCATATCGGGCAGCGCCAGCAGTGGCGGGCAGCGCCAGCAGTGGCGGGCAGCGCCAGAGTAGCGTGGCAGACAGCGCGGCATTGGCGAACAGCGCCAGCGTGGCGGACAGTGTTACCGTGGCGGATAGCACCGCCATGGCGGACAGCGCCAGCATATCGGGCAGCGCCAGCAGTGGCGGGCAGCGCCAGAGTAGCGTGGCAGACAGCGCGGCATTGGCGAACAGCGCCAGCGTGGCGGACAGTGTTACCGTGGCGGATAGCACCGCCATGGCGGACAGCGCCAGCATATCGGGCAGCGCCAGCAGTGGCGGGCAGCGCCAGCAGTGGCGGGCAGCGCCAGAGTAGCGTGGCAGACAGCGCGGCATTGGCGAACAGCGCCAGCGTGGCGGACAGTGTTACCGTGGCGGATAGCACCGCCATGGCGGACAGCGCCAGCATATCGGGCAGCGCCAGCAGTGGCGGGCAGCGCCAGAGTAGCGTGGCAGACAGCGCGGCATTGGCGAACAGCGCCAGCGTGGCGGACAGTGTTACCGTGGCGGATAGCACCGCCATGGCGGACAGCGCCAGCATATCGGGCAGCGCCAGCAGTGGCGGGCAGCGCCAGCAGTGGCGGGCAGCGCCAGCAGTAGCGGGCAGCGCCAGCAGTGGCGGGCAGCGCCAGCAGTGGCGGGTAGCGCCAGCATATCGGGCAGCGCCAGCAGTGGCGGGCAGCGCCAGCAGTGGCGGGCAGCGCCATCATGCCGGACAGCGCCAGCCGTGGCGGGCAACGCCAGCAGTGGCGGGCAGCGCCAGCAGTGGCGGGCAGCGCCAGCAGTGGCGGGCAGCGCCAGCAGTGGTGGGCAGCGCCAGCAGTGGCAGGCAGCGCCAGCAGTGGCGGGCAGCGCCAGCAGTGGCGGGCAGCGCCAGCAGTGGCGGGCAGCGCCAGCAGTGGTGGGCAGCGCCAGCAGTGGCGGGCAGCGCCAGCAGTGGTGGGCAGCGCCAGCAGTGGCGGGCAGCGCCAGCAGTGGTGGGCAGCGCCAGCAGTGGCGGACAGCGCAAGCGAGGGGGACAGCTTCAGCGTGGCGTACAGCACCGCCGTGGTAGAGAGCACCAGCGAGGCGGACAGCGCCCATATAACGGGCAACGCCACCGTGGCGGACAGCGCCAGCGTAACGGACAGCTTCAGCGTGGCGTACGGCACCGTTGTGGCCGGCAGCGCTAGCGTGGCCTACAGCACCGAGGTGGCGGGTAGCGCCAGCGTGGTGTACAGCATCGCCGTGGTAGATAGCGCCAGCGTGGCGTACTGCATCATTGTGGCGAGCGTCCGGCGTAGTGGACAGCATCGCCGTGGCGGGCTGCGCCAGCATGGCAGACAGCACCGCCGTGGTAGATAGCGCCCGCGAGGCAGGCCATGGCGGGCAACGCCTCCGTGGTGGACGGCACCACCGTGGCGACAGAGCCAGCGGCGGGCAGCGCCATCGCGATCGGCGTCGCCATCGTGGCGGACGGCCCATGGTAGGAGGTGGCGCCATTGAGGCGGACGGCACCAGATAAGGGGTGGCGCCATTGAGGCGGACGGCACCAGAGTAAGAAGGTCGTTGCCGGTGGCGGCATCGTGCCGGATAGCACTATTACAGCATAACAATTGGCTCCACCACAGAAGCAAGCGCCGTCGCGGCGGGAGCGCCGTCGCGGCGGGGGCGCCGCCGCGTGGCGCGCGGGGGCCAAAACGTGGCGCGCGGGGACCAGCACGTGGCGCGCGGGAGCCCCATAGCACGCGCGGGGGCCAAAACGTGGCGCGCGGGGACCAGCACGTGGCGCGCGGGAGCCCCATAGCGCGCGCGGGGGCCAAAACGTGGCGCGCGGGGACCAGCACGTTGCGCACGGGAGCCCCATACATAGCGCGCGCGGGGGCCAGCACGTGGCGCGCGGGGGCCAGCACGTGGCGCGCGGGGGGCGGCACGTGGCGCGCGGGGGCCTGCACGTGGCGCGCGGGAGCCCCATAGCGCGTGCGGGGGCCAGCACGTGGCGCGCGGGGGCCGGCGGCCTGCCCCGCCGCGCCGACGGCGGCACGCGGGGCACCTAGGATATTGTTATGTAACTGACTCACCGATCGATTTGAAAGATATTCAAACCTCCATTCCGGGCCCGACAATGTGATCGACGAGCGCACGCGCCCACGAAGGCGAGACTCGCGGCCGCTTTCGGGCTCCGATGCCATCCATCCTCCGCATGATCGCGAAGCGCGTTCATTCTCCTTCGACGTGGAGCGACTCTCGTTGCTCAAAATGCGATTCCAAAGCACTCGCGAACAACGAAGTAAAAAATTTACAAAAGAGGGTAGTCCGATAGAAAAGATATCACTCGCGATTCGCTTTCCATAACTTTTATACTATTTAGGACTCCCTCTATGCAAAATAATACTATCTGATGTTAAAAATCGAGATTTAAGATTCCTTGTTGCAAAAATAGCTACGGTACGTCCGATCTGTACGGCAGACGACGCAACAATGAGGAAGCCAAGATGGCGGCGGGCGCGCGGGCGCTGGCTGGCTGGTTTGACAGGAGGGGAGGCGGATGTGACGTCACAGCGATGACGTGGAGTGACAGTTTGACGCAAACGGCTACGTTCGAACGTGCGCAGTGGCGCCCTCTCAAGTTCAAGGAATACTGGACGTCGAACGGAACACATAATATGGTTTCGTCATTCGAAACTATCAAATCAAAATCTAATACGTATAAGAAGTAGGATTTTTTTTTTTAATATTCTTTGCTTATTGGCAATCAGTCCGAAGACTATAAGTCGATGTGTGGATTAGTACAATCTGGCGTGTCGAGTGTGCTCTCCAGCGAGAGCATCTCCTCGTTTTTGAAGTCTGAGGCTACTCTCTATTTTGTAGCTCCAGGATGTTGTATCGTTTCAGTCGTCTTATGTGGTTCTGGACGGTCAGCTGTTGTGCTAGTTTATTGGGATGGTTGATTAGACGCTGCTTGTATTTTAAGGAAATGTCTCGGAGTTCTTCCTTCACTGGTGCCTATTGATAGGTGTTCATGCAGTTCACTGTTGGTAATATACAATGGTACGTTCGCTATTGATCTCAGGATCTTATTCTGTAATCTTTGTATGATGTTAATGTTTGAGTAGCTAGCGCTGCTGCCCCACAATTGCACGCCATACATCCATATCGGTTTTAGTACAACTTTATAGATAAGTAGTTTGTTGTCCATTGACAATCTAGCATTTCTTCCCAACATCCAGTATAGGTTTTTGTGTTTGAATCCGACTTCGTCCCTTTTGTTCTTTATATGGTTTTTCCAGGTCATGCGTCGATCGAGGTGCATTCCCAAGTATCTTACGCAGTCACTGTGTGGTAGTGTGTTATCTCCGAGTTTAACCGACGGGCAGTTTCCCTGGCGAAGGGTACACGTTACTTGGGTGGATTTTGCGGCACTAGCTTTAATTTTCCATTTTTCAAGCCAGTTGTGAACCTCCTGCAGGCCAATTTGTAGTGCGTCAGATGCTTTTTTGGGGTCGTTATGTCTTGCCAGTACTGCAGTATCGTCGGCAAAGGTCGCGGTAGTGACGCCTGGAGGGCACAGTAAGTCTACTGTATATATTATATAGTGTAAAGAGCAGGTCCCAAAACTGACCCCTGGGGTACTCCTGCTTTAATGTCAAAAAAATCTGAGGTTTCTTCGCCTTCTTTAACGTAGAATATTCTTTCTGTGAGGTATGATTTAAGTATATTGAAGAAACTGTGTGGAAGATTAAGTTTTATTTTACACAACAGACCTTCGTGCCACACCTTATCGAAGGCTTGTTGAATATCTAGGAAAGCTGACGAACAGTATTGTTTGTTTTCTATTGTTTCTCTGATGGTGGCACAAACTCTATGCACCTGCTCTACGGTTCCGTGTTGTTTCCTGAAACCGAACTGGTGATCTGGTATAATTCTTTTTTCTTGCAGTATTGGCGCTAGTCTATTCAATAGTATTCTCTCAAACATCTTTGATAATACTGGCAGAAGGCTGATAGGTCGGTATGAGGTTTTTTCCTGAGGTGGTTTTCCATGTTTGTAAATCAGTATGATTTGGGAAACTTTCCATAGTCTTGGAAAATATTGAACTCTAAGCATCGCGTTGAACAGCACTGTTATAAACACAATCGCCTTTTTTGGTAGTTCTTGAAGGACTTCTTTGGTTACGAGGTCAAATCCAGGGGATTTTTTACAATCCAAGCTTTTTATTAGTTTATGTACTTCTTGTGGCGAAGTAGATTTGAGTGGTCGTTCGAGCTGAATGTCTGTAAGTAGCACAGAGGCAACATATTCCTCCGAATCTGGATTCCCTATTTCGTTAGGCATGAAAACATTAGCTAGGTGCTCTGCAAATAGATCGGCCTTTTGTTTATTCGTCTTTGCCCATCCACTCGTGTCACTTCTAATATGAGGTTTGAATTCTTGTGGTCTATCATACGCTTTTGCAAATTTCCACAATGAGTAGTTTGTGGAGTGTGTTGCAGTTAGTGATTCCAATTTCGTTTGTAGTGTATTATCATTGTTTGCGGTTATCATAGTCCTTAGCTCAACTATCGATCGATTCAAAGCGGTTTTATCTGTTGGGTGTCGACTTTGGTGCCATTTTCGTCGAAGCCTGCGCTTTTCTAAAATTTTATGTTTTATTTCTAATGGCTGGTTTACGACAAGTTTGCTATCCGGTATGACGGGAGTATTTGTCCAGCAAGCCGTTTGTATAGTACTGGTGAATCCAGCCAGGGCAGTATCAATATCTTCGGTGGATTTCAATTTTGTATTCCGTAGTCCGTGCGGTAGTTGCAGAGGATTTCGGGCTTCAAGTATTCTATAATATTGCTCACAGTAAACAAAACCGGTGTATGGTCAGATGAGCTATCGAGGCAAGAGTCTGCTTTAAAGTAGTTCTTGGTGAGTCCGAAGTAGGAATTGAACGTCATTTGCCACTCGTCGTTATATATAAAAATTATTCGATATGTTTAATAAGTATAAATATTAATGAAATTTCTGCTAGGTTTAGGAACTTTATTCTAACTCAGTATATAATAAATGATACAAGCCACTTCTTAAATATAATAACGAGTAATCAATTCTATGACACTTTTCAGTCACTCAGTCAAAGAACAATATGTCTGGGACGATTCCTGATTTACAAACAATAAGGCGGACAACTGAAATAAATGGCATTTGTATATTTGCAGGATGCCCTCGAACCGACATGGGGGTGCACTACCTAATATATTAAAAAATATTTTAATATATTAGGACATTTTTTGTGATACCAGAACATTCACCATCTCCAGAGAAAACCTGAGGAGGTCTGCGATGCTCTGTGCATGACTGACGTCAAAATCAGACCTGTTGTTAGGGGACTCCAGTACTGTTGTCCATTCTTCTTCACCAGCCATGCTATGTTCACGGCAAATACACGTCCCACTTGATATTAAGAAATTAAACTTGCATAAAAAGTTAATTTGTAATATATTAGGCACTACCCCCATGTCGGTTTGAGGGCATCCCGCAAATATACAAATGCCATTTATTTCAGTTGTTGCCGCCTTATTGTTTGTAAATCAGGAATCATCCCAGACATATTGTTCTTTGACTGAGTGACTGACAAGTGTCAAAGAATTGATTACTCGTTATTATATTTAAGAAGTGGCGTGTATCATTTATTCTATACTGAGTTAGCATAAAGTTCCTAAACCTAGCAGAAATTTAATTAATATAATAATAAATAAATATTACGGGACAATCTTACACAAATCAACCTAGGCCCACGGTAAGCTCAGTAAGGCTTGTGTTGTGGGTACTAGGCGATGATATATATAATAGATACATACATATAGATACTTATATACATAACATCCATAACTCAGGAACAAATATTCGTGATAAATATACAAATAAATGCCCTGACCGTGATTCGAACCCGGGACCTCCAGCTTCGTAGGCAGAGTCACTACCCTCTGGGCTACGGAGGCCGTGTATACTTATTAAACATATCGAATAATTTTTATATACGGGGTGTTTTGTAGCTGGGTGCAAACCTTTAAGGGGGAGATACACTAGACCATGTAGAACATATTCATCCAAAAATTATTTTTTTTAGCGATTTTTTGATTTTACAGGAAACTTTTACGATTTTAATATGGAAAACCCAAAATAATAACTTCTAATCCAAACAGAAATGTCCGTTTTTTTTTATTATTTTAGTAGTATAATGTGTCCTTGACCGTACCAAAGTAGTTTGAAGCACCATTGTGTCCAACAAAGTTATGTGCAAAGCATTTAAACTTTGCAAAAATAAAATCTTACTTTTGATGTCATTTAAATCGCTAAAAATATTTTTTTTGGATGAATATGTTCTACATGGTCTAGTGTATCTCCCCCTTAAAGGTTTGCACTCAGCAACAAAACACCCTGTACATATAACGACGAGTGGCAAATGACGTCCAATTCCTACTTCTTATACGTATTAGATTTTGATTTGATAGTTTCGAATGACGAAACCATAATTCTTTTATCGTAACGAATTTCGAGATAAGAAACATTATTCTTTTACCGAAACCGATTTCGAAAGAGGAAACATTATTCTTACTTGAGAAACGGTTTCGAACTTTAGTTTCGAATGTGGCCGAAGGGTATTCTTACAAGCTTTTATTTAGCTCACCCCGTTTGTTTTATTTTTCTTTATTCTTTCGTGGGTCAAATTTAGTAATTGAAACTTGACCCACTTCCCGGTTTCCGATTGAGCTGAAATTTTGCATGCATATGTAATGTATATCGCATGACAATGCAATATTATGATGACATGGAGCTGATCTGATGCTGGAGCTGGAAGGTGGCCATAGGAACTCCGCAATAAAACGACACAACCCCATCGATTTTGGGCTCGTTACAATCGTCTCAATGAGTAGTTGATGATGGTATGCATAAAAGTACAGTCGGCAATAAAGCTCGTACAGTCCCCATCACATACATCGGTACACTATAGGTGTTCAAAAATATCGGCACATGCACCCTAATGCCTTGAAAATAGAGGTGTGTTCCGATTTTTGTGAGCTGCTTGTTTGCTCCGATGTATGTGATGGCGACTGTACTAAAAATGAAAATTTTGACAGAAACTTATTGACATCACGGTCGATATTAACACACTGTACAAGCAAACTGAGGTACTTAAAATCTGCCACAAAAACTTCTATGTCGGGTCCATAATACCGACCGCTTTAGCAGTTGGTAGTGACGCTGCCTACGAAGCAAGAGGTCGTGGGTTCGAATCCCGGTAAGGGAATTTATTTGTGTGATGAGCACGAATATTTGTTCCTGAGTCATGGATGTTTTCTATGTATTTAAGTATTTATTTATCTATATAAGTATGTTTATCTTCGTCTAGTAACCATAGTACAAGCTTTGCTTAGTTTGGGACTAGGTCGATTTGTGTACACCACGATTATCATCAGTTAACGATTCTGAAGTTAGCCTCGAGTCGCCTCCCGCATGCCCGCCCGACCCCTCTGAAACCTTGCGGCGCTACTTGTAGCTAACATCAGAATCGTTAACTGATTTTAATCGTATTTATTATTATTATTTATTTATTTATAATGTTTTTTTGTTATCTCCAGGTGGTCCCCAGCTCGTCAGAGGGCGAGCGCGACAAGTTCAAGTGTCTGTACCTGCTGGTCGAGACAGCCGTGGCGGTGCGCCAGCGTGAGAAGGAACAGGAGGAGGTGCCTGTCTAGTGCGCAGGTCGGTACCGAGTTCAAGTGTCTGTACCTGCTGGTCGAGACAGCCGTGGCGGTGCGCCAGCGTGAGAAGGAACAGGAGGAGGTGCCTGTCTAGTGCGCAGGTCGGTACCGAGTTCAAGTGTCTGTACCTGCTGGTCGAGACAGCCGTGGCGGTGCGCCAGCGTGAGAAGGAACAGGAGGAGGTGCCTGTCTAGTGCGCAGGTCGGTACCGAGTTCAAGTGTCTGTACCTGCTGGTCGAGACAGCCGTGGCGGTGCGCCAGCGTGAGAAGGAACAGGAGGAGGTGCCTGTCTAGTGCGCAGGTCGGTACCGAGTTCAAGTGTCTGTACCTGCTGGTCGAGACAGCCGTGGCGGTGCGCCAGCGTGAGAAGGAACAGGAGGAGGTGCCTGTCTAGTGCGCAGGTCGGTACCGAGTTCAAGTGTCTGTACCTGCTGGTCGAGACAGCCGTGGCGGTGCGCCAGCGTGAGAAGGAACAGGAGGAGGTGCCTGTCTAGTGCGCAGGTCGGTACCGAGTTCAAGTGTCTGTACCTGCTGGTCGAGACAGCCGTGGCGGTGCGCCAGCGTGAGAAGGAACAGGAGGAGGTGCCTGTCTAGTGCGCAGGTCGGTACCGAGTTCAAGTGTCTGTACCTGCTGGTCGAGACAGCCGTGGCGGTGCGCCAGCGTGAGAAGGAACAGGAGGAGGTGCCTGTCTAGTGCGCAGGTCGGTACCGAGTTCAAGTGTCTGTACCTGCTGGTCGAGACAGCCGTGGCGGTGCGCCAGCGTGAGAAGGAACAGGAGGAGGTGCCTGTCTAGTGCGCAGGTCGGTACCGAGTTCAAGTGTCTGTACCTGCTGGTCGAGACAGCCGTGGCGGTGCGCCAGCGTGAGAAGGAACAGGAGGAGGTGCCTGTCTAGTGCGCAGGTCGGTACCGAGTTCAAGTGTCTGTACCTGCTGGTCGAGACAGCCGTGGCGGTGCGCCAGCGTGAGAAGGAACAGGAGGAGGTGCCTGTCTAGTGCGCAGGTCGGTACCGAGTTCAAGTGTCTGTACCTGCTGGTCGAGACAGCCGTGGCGGTGCGCCAGCGTGAGAAGGAACAGGAGGAGGTGCCTGTCTAGTGCGCAGGTCGGTACCGAGTTCAAGTGTCTGTACCTGCTGGTCGAGACAGCCGTGGCGGTGCGCCAGCGTGAGAAGGAACAGGAGGAGGTGCCTGTCTAGTGCGCAGGTCGGTACCGAGTTCAAGTGTCTGTACCTGCTGGTCGAGACAGCCGTGGCGGTGCGCCAGCGTGAGAAGGAACAGGAGGAGGTGCCTGTCTAGTGCGCAGGTCGGTACCGAGTTCAAGTGTCTGTACCTGCTGGTCGAGACAGCCGTGGCGGTGCGCCAGCGTGAGAAGGAACAGGAGGAGGTGCCTGTCTAGTGCGCAGGTCGGTACCGAGTTCAAGTGTCTGTACCTGCTGGTCGAGACAGCCGTGGCGGTGCGCCAGCGTGAGAAGGAACAGGAGGAGGTGCCTGTCTAGTGCGCAGGTCGGTACCGAGTTCAAGTGTCTGTACCTGCTGGTCGAGACAGCCGTGGCGGTGCGCCAGCGTGAGAAGGAACAGGAGGAGGTGCCTGTCTAGTGCGCAGGTCGGTACCGAGTTCAAGTGTCTGTACCTGCTGGTCGAGACAGCCGTGGCGGTGCGCCAGCGTGAGAAGGAACAGGAGGAGGTGCCTGTCTAGTGCGCAGGTCGGTACCGAGTTCAAGTGTCTGTACCTGCTGGTCGAGACAGCCGTGGCGGTGCGCCAGCGTGAGAAGGAACAGGAGGAGGTGCCTGTCTAGTGCGCAGGTCGGTACCGAGTTCAAGTGTCTGTACCTGCTGGTCGAGACAGCCGTGGCGGTGCGCCAGCGTGAGAAGGAACAGGAGGAGGTGCCTGTCTAGTGCGCAGGTCGGTACCGAGTTCAACCTTATTTATAAGGCAATTAGGTCTAAGTCACCCAAAGGGTAATGGAGAGGGCTATGTTGGGAGTTTCTCTGCGTGATCGCATTAGAACCAAGGTAACCGATATAGCCAATTATATAATATAAGAAACCGGCCAAGTGCGAGTTAGACTCGCGCACGAAGGGTTCCGTACCATTATCTATAAAAACGGCAAAAAACTCACCTTAAAAAAAACTTTATTTTGATTTTAGTATTTGTTGTTATAGCGGCAACAGAAATACATAATCTGTGAAAATTTCAACTCTCTAGCTATCACGGTTCTTGAGCTACAGCCTGGTGACAGACAGACGGACGGACGGACGAACAGCGAAGTCTTAGTAATAGGGTCCCGTTTTACTCTTTGAGTACGGAACCCTAAAAAGAAACTTACCGTTCACAATTTGTCGCCAGGTGAAAAAAAGATAAACCATTGTTCCTTTGGGTATTTAAACATCCATATACAGAACACCAGCGGCTGTTATTAGTTTTCATCGTGGCCATCTAACTCAGTAAAAATAACAGAACAATTAATAATAAGTACGTGCGGTTCGTCGCGTTCAAGTCGGCGGCGGATCACGGCACGACGCACATGTGCTCGCTCGAGCGGCGCCAGCCTACGACTGACTGGCTCCTCGAGGTTTCGCGAGCGCTAGGTATTTAACGCGACGCGCTCCACCCACTGCAAGCCCCTTGGCTCTACAAAGCGGAAATACCCGATGTGCATCTTTATCGCCGGGAACTGTAGATACGTTGTCTATACGAAATTC
Source organism: Epinotia brunnichana (assembly GCA_963854355.1). Lineage (NCBI taxonomy): Eukaryota > Metazoa > Arthropoda > Insecta > Lepidoptera > Tortricidae > Epinotia > Epinotia brunnichana. The sequence continues at coordinate 25,891,565 of OY977950.1, read as the reverse complement.
CGTGTTTAGAAATGGCCACCAAATTCTGACAGCATTCGTTTCCATTGACGACGCGAAACTATGGCAAGCCGTGTCAATTAGCCAGGTTTAAGTGTGCCACTTTTGGAGCGCTTATAACATATCTATCTATTTTTTATATTACATAATTGGATATAGCCCTCCCAATCGCTAAACTTAAGTGACAGTGAGCAGGGCACATTGCACGTAGAACCGATGGCCGTTGGGGCGGAAAGGTTCTCGAGTGGCGACCACGTACCGGCGCGGCGCGGCGTGGGTAGGCCCCCCACAAGGTGGACTGATGACCTGGTAAAGGTCGCGGGAGTCCGCTGGATGCGGGTGGCGCTGGACCGGTCATTGTGGCACTCTTTGGGGGAGGCCCATGTCCAGCAGTCCATATGATGATAATGATGATGAGAGTCTAATTCAGGGGTCTAAGTCTTTTTCGGATCAATGTATCCATTTTTATACTAAATTACCTAATGAGTTCTTGAATCTACCCTTCCCAGCTCTTAAAAATTACCCGAAAAAAAACATTGATGTCAAAGGCTTATCTAACTGACAGAAATGCATGGCCCTAAACAGAGCCCAAAATAGCTTAATCATTCATAATTTAATTGTCGTTGTATCACGCCTAGGGAACTAGATAACACAGTTCCTACAAGTAAGCATTCCCAACAAACTAGTTCATAGTCGCATTATATATTTTTTTATTTTTGACATAAAATGACTGACTGTTGAGTTTGTTTCGGCGTTTTTTAACAGTGGTCTTCTTTTTCAGAAACGCTAGTAGAATTTTGACTTTTAGAAATGCCATTGCGACCTACTTCGTTTGTTTGGGGAAATTGTTCGAGTGGTAATATGGCTTTTAGACCAGAGTTATACACTCTACTTTTCACTTAAACTTCGAGAAAATAGTAAAAATAAGTTTTTGTCAAAAATTTCATTTTTGGTTCAAGCTTTAATTGCCGACTGTACTTTTCTGCATACCATCATCAACTCATTGAGACGATTCTAACGAGCCCAAACTCGATGGGGTTGTGACGTTTTATTGCGGAGTTCCTATGGCAACCTTCCAGCTCCAGCATCAGATCAGCTCCAAGTCATCATAATATTGCATTGTCATGCGATATACATATGCTTGCAAAATTTCAGCTCAATTGGATATTTGGAGGAAAGTTCTAGTGAGCTGTGTACGGAGGACAGATATGCGGGGAGTGAAACACTGGAAATTGTTCGGATACCCAGGCCACCGTGCCTTATTGGAAGGGAAGCCTGGGTCCATGAGCCGTCGTCCAAATGGATATTTATTATTGTCTCTAAGAGGTTTTGAATGATTTGGTCAATTTTGTCTAAAAGGGTATGAAATCTCCAAAAATGGCTGCACCTTAGTACGTACGTAAATTTGGGTACGAAAAGACAATATTTAATAATTGTATAAGCTACGTGAGCATTTATGTTGGACAAGCGGTCCGAGATTTCGTTTAAATTTTGAATTTTACTGTCTACAAAATCAGAAAATGATTCTGCTAAAACGGGTGCTCCAAGGAGGTGAAGTGAGTTTTTCTCTGTAGTTTTAATATTAGGGGCAAGGAAACGGAATTTGGATAGAGCTAGTTCTTTGTCTTTATATGTATCAGTAAAGAAAAGTTCACATTTAGAAAAATTCAATTCGAAACCAATACTGCGAAATTCTTCAATCAAAATGCGCAGGTCGTCCAGAACTTCGCTCTCATCACCTCCCAAGGTGCCATCATCCAAATACCATACATTGAATTTGCTATTTAACTTTGTTATGATAGGATGGATCGCTAGGCTGAAGAGCGCTGGCCCAAGCGGGTCACCTTGTTGGCAGCCTACAGCCGAAGATAGATGGTTTTCTCTAAAAAGCAATTTAGAAGGCTCACTATAACATTGCCAAATAAAGTTGTAGATTTGAGGTAGTTTTTCACGTGTCTGTGTCAAAAGGGCAGTTCTATTGACGCTGTTAAAAGCATTTTTGACGTCGACCTTTAGAATGACCTTCCCCGAAGTTTTTGAAATGTAGGTTCTAAGTGCGTGAACTGCTGCCTCGCAACCCCCTTTACACCCAAAACCCAATTGGGTCGGCTGAAAGCACTGACTTAGGGGGTCGGATGCAGCGGCGCAGCCAATTTTGGCCACAAGACGGCGATAGGTTGTACCCACGGCGATAGTATCCTGCTGCAGAAGTGCAGGTCGTGCACCTCGACATGCTAGCCTGAACGATATCATCCGTCGGGCCCTAGCCAGCGCAGGAGCGCCTGCCATCTTGGAGCCATCCGGTTTTGCATAATTATTTTTAGGAACATATAGAAATTATCTTACGAGCATACAAATATAATGTAATATGTTGTTAATATCTATAATACATAATAATATGTTTTCTTATCAAAACATTATCATTACTATTCCTGAAATCGATTTATGAAAATAAATGTTAACTACTTACTTCCAATTTACGAGTAGGTACCATACTAAGTACATTAGGTAAATGAATAATTTTATTATTCAAGCCTAAAATAATAATTATAAAAAAACGATTCCATACCTTTTGTGTGAAATTTGCCACCGGTACTCCGCCCTCTAATCATAATAATTATGTATACATATTACATATTTTCCCTAGGGGCTAAATGTACTACTTTAGCCCCGCTTGCTAAGCCTAATATGACACACTTTTCGAGCATGAGATGTGAATAATTCATTTATTTCATTTATAATTGTTAATATTTAATATACAATAAATTCAGTCAAAATAACATCACAAAAAAAAATTACCTACTTATGTCAAAAGTACGTACGTACAATACGTATATAATTATAAATGACCTAATAAAAAAATCCTTGTTTCAGAAAAGCGTGAAACACGTCGCCGCCTCTCAGCGCAAGCGCAGTGCCACTCAAACGGAATTGTATCATCTGGCTATGAACATAAGTACCATTTCACCTATTTTCGCCCAGTCCTATGAACACTTGATACTATTTTTAATTAATGGGTGTTCTCACATATTTAGTGACATTTCTACACGTATGTTGCTAAATTGTATTAGTGACATGTAAAATATGATTAGTAATTGTCAAATTAGTAAGTTGATTGGAAATGTGTGGATTAAAAGTAGGTTTAAGGGCGCGTACAGACGGATGCTTAACTCGTTTAAAAAAAATGGATACAACTGTTTAGCCGATTGTATAGTCGACGCCAAATACTTTTAGACTTTTGCACCTTATTCCATTGTAATAAGGGGATAATGTAATCGATTTTTTGAATTCGACTCTACTGCTTTATTGATGACCATACTTTAATTTAATTTTTAATTACTTTCGGGAATTCTCATTCGATTTATAGTTGCCCCGAAAGCTGGATGATAATGAATGACCTACATGGAACTGCACAATTGCACATAGATATTTTGTATGCATGCGTAAGCTCGAGATCGTTGAGTGCCACAGAGAAACTGCCTTTGTGAATTAGAAAAGTCTTTAAAAGTCAGTTTTATCAGCCTTTTTTTAAAGTTTGTATAAAACCAGCTATAAGCAATGGTATAATTACTATGACAAATTATAATGACAATGAAACTGATACGACAAATTCATGGACTTGCACGTCTATACGCGCCTTAGGTTGAATATTCACCAGAAATATGCGAAGACGTGTTCTCATTATATTATTACATAATGTTTGACAGCTAGGTGTCAAATAAAACAAAGTTTCTCGCATATCTGGTGGAAATTCACCCTTAAAGTTGTGAAATACTAAATCAGTAGTAACGGAGGCCAGAAAAGTTAGTATCGTCTTTTATTCTGGATTTAGGAAAATTGGTTGCGGAAGCACTTTTATATGAAAATAACGTCCCTTTTCTACACCATTTGTTACATTGGATCCTTGTATTATATGGCGGATCCAAGTCAAAAGTCTTGTTATATTAGATCCATATATTATATAACCATATGATGTATCCAATGCAAAGGTGATGTTACATTGGATCCATGAATCGGTCGAGTTAACTTTGCACCTGCATAGTTAACTCGACCGAGTATTATTATATGATGGATCCAACACAAAGGTGTTGTTGTATGCATGTTTTATATGGTGAACCCAAGTTAAAGGTATCCTAATAAATCTAATCTATCCTTTGAAGCTGCTACTTTATAAAAATTAGCCTATGCACATGTAGCTCAAAACATATAATATAATGTACCTACGTTCATATTCATAGCAATAATAAATATAGTATTTTATACATTTATTATCACAAGGGTTTAATGGTGTTGGAATGGCGATAGATGGCAGTAGGTATGCACAAAAAAGATTTCTAATGTTAAGAGGAAAAACGTAAGATTCCATATGCTTTAAAGTCTGTCTTCCACGGCCCATGTGCTTATTTGCCGCCGTCGTGTTATGTAAAAAAATTGCTTGGCTATAATATACTACCCCCAAAAGTACCTTTTTAATAAGGATATACGCTGTTTTAGCTTTACTTATGTAATTAGGTCACATTTCAGCTTTCTATGTCAAACGTTTATTGAGAAAATGACCAGACCGTGTGATCGCATAATTATTCCGTTGGCCCAATTTTGGTGTGGAACACTAAAAGTTAGTGCTAACTGCTATTTTGTAAAGTTTTTTCTCCTAGATCCTAGTAACTATGAGATCCCTTAAAGGGACTATTTCGCGTTTGTACAATTTTTTTTTTTTGTATTTATTTTTAAGTATTGTACTTTTTTTTGTGCAATAAAGTGTGTCAACTACTTAGGTTTTGAGTGTACCTGACGCCATCTAGCGACTTTTCAAGCCATCAATTATATACATATTAACATAATGGAACGATATGTGGCGCGTTTCACAAAGCTACAACTTACAATATTACAAGTATTGGCAACACAGAGATGCTTAACAATACGCAAAACTCTTCGTAGGTGGCGACACTAGCAGCGTTGACATTGTATCTCATTCTCACTTGCGGTATTGTCTATGAAAGCATCCTTGTCACTCATTTGACAATCAATTGTGCATGTGTGTGTGAATCCCTATATTCCTATACTGGTTTACTATTAGTGGTAGTGCTGCCTCTGGCGGCAGGACATTGCAGTAATGTTCCCAATAACGACTAGCCATTTGACTTGTAAAATTGTAACTCGTAGCTTTGTGAAACGAGCCAATGGTAAAGGTTACTAGAGGTAGTCGTTGCTTAGGAGTATATATTTTTACCGGATATATTACGGAAAGATAGTTACTATATGTATCGTGAAAGTATAGAGCAAATTTCATACTATATATGCAGTAGGAGTCATGAGTCTTCTACTCCGAAAAATAAAATTGACAATATTTCATCATTCTAAGTCCATGGTTTGACTAGCTCCTTGTATTCTACTCGAAAAGAGGAACACGCTGGTAGTTTTATATTTCCAGTATTATTTATGTTAAATTTTATACGATTTTTTAAAAATGCACTCATAGAAAATCCAATTCTACTGCAGAATGGGCACCTTGCTTTAGTCTTGTTTACATATACCAAATTAAAAACAAACATTGTCAAGATGGCGTCAATGTAACCCACCCGAAAATGACATTTTAACTTTTTAAACGTTTTCGTCGAAACGGAACTAAAGCAAGGTGCATATTCTGCAGTAGAATTGGATTTGCTATGAATGCATTTTTAAAAAATCGTAAAAAATTGAACATAAATAATACTGGAAATATAAAACTACCAGCGTGTTCCTCTTTTCGAGTAGAATACAATGAGCTATTCGAACTATGGGCTAAAAGTTACGAAACGTTGTCAATTGTGTTACTAAAAATGTGAACTAAAATATACCTTAGGAGACGCTGCGCATTGAGCCACAAGTGGCCGCCAAAAGCTGCGGACGAGATATTTCATACATTTTGTACAGCGTCGGCGTATACGGAGCGTTTATTGGCCGCGTCCGAGCCGCAGCTGCGGGAGTGGCGCGTCTAGTGGTAGCCGCCAGGCCACTAGTGCCTTAAGGTGGTTCCATTGCCAATGAATGTGGGCAGAGTGGTTGCGTTTAGTAGCAGCCACTTGTGTGCTAATGTGGGCAGAGTGGTGGCGTTTAGTAGCGACCACTAGTGGGCTAATGTGGGCAGAGTGGTTGCGCTTACTAGTAGTAGCGACCACTAGTGGGCTAATGTGGGCAGAGTGGTCGCGTTTAGTGGCGGTCACTAGTGGGCTAATGCGGGCAGAGTGGTTGCGTTTAGTAATGGCCACTAATGGGCTAATGTGGGCAGAGTAGTTGCGTTTAGTAGCGGCCACTAGTGGGCTAATGCGGGCAGAGTGGTTGCGTTTAGTAGTGGCCACTAATGGGCTAATATGGGCAGAGTAGTAGCGTTTAGTAGCGGCTACTAGTGGGCTAATGTGGGCAGAGTGGTTGCGTTTACTAGTAGTAGCGACCACTAGTGGGCTAATGTGGGCAGAGTGATCGCGTTTAGTGGCGGTCACTAGTGGGCTAATGCGGGCAGAGTGGTTGCGTTTAGTAGTGGCCACTAATGGGCTAATGTGGGCAAAGTGGTCGCGTTTAGTGGCGGCCACTAGTGGGCTAATGCGCGGCACGGTGGACGCGTTTAGTGGCTGCAATTTGTGGGCGCTATTATTGATTGAATTGACATTGCAATTAGAATGTGAGAAAATAAATAACTTATAATCTTATTTCCAAGTTAATGATTCACTTACATAGTATGAGTCCGGCCTCGCATACGTCGTTTCGTGCTGTCTTTTTTTATTTAAAGACGGAAACTGCTTATAGCGAATGTGTGTGTAAATGAGCAGTAATCATTTAATCATCCATATTTAAAAACATAAAACAAGACGATTTAAAAGAAGGTTGACGCCTGAAAAGAAAAATATTATTAATATTTGTGGTGATACATTGTATACACTCGGCTTGTAAATATGTGTTAGAATTAAGTTTAGTTCACGCGAAGGCGGTTTAGTTTATTTCCTGATTATATAAGACACAGCTTTATTTTATTTTTAGTTAAGAGGTTATTGCTTCTGTATATAATGGCATGATTACACTGATCTGGTCGCCTCATTCTGTCGCTGAAATGAGAATGTATATTCCTGGTGCCGCTTACTTACTTAACTTAGCTCATTAATTGCCGTTGTTTGTGGTCGGCGCGTGCCAAATTTTGCAAAAAAATGTATTCTTTGGCTAAGACGATAGAGTACCTAGTATTTAATGAACATTTTACGTGGTGGTAAAGCTAATTTTGCAGGCCCTTCCAACAAACAACGGCCATTAATGACCTCAGTTCAAAACATTTTGACTATAAATAGATGTGGCTATTTGTTAAAATGAGAAATCAATATTACTGTCATTGTAACAGATAGCTCCGAGTTACATAATCAATCAATCAATAATTTAATTTCGGAATAAATCCATATTTGGTTAATTACAATAAATAACTTAACATAAGTAAAACTTACCAAGCTTGTCCATATGCTGCGATAGGATCACTGTAATTGAGCCTTTACGGTACTTCGACGTTTTGTTTGAAAACGTTGCAAATGAAAGGGGCTAATTTAGTTTTGATTTAGTTTATTGAGTTCTTTAATTTAATTTGATTTTATAAGTAAAGAGTCACTTTAAAACTAAATATGTTCTACTGGGAGCCTGTTTGTAATCGCCATTGGTCTATTTAATATATTATTACCTTTACTACTGACATAATGATAAAAGTAAAAAGTACGATATCGTACACTGAAGGAGGGTTTTTGGTTTTTTAATCAATATTATTTAAGATCTTCGGTTTGACTTAGCGTTAAATAATGAGTCATTTAAGTTTCTATCCGACTTCTAAAAGTCGCCATTATGTTTAAAACCGTATCAAATATATCGGAGAGAAAATAGAAATGCCACATTTACACTGATCCGTTTCAGATGCCACGCTATAATCCACACATCTATTCTTGTAGCGATTTTGAATCAATCGTAGACGTCGGATTTATGTAAATGTGTCATAATCATTTACACTGTCGGACAAATCATTTAATCGGCGGCCTGCATATGTTGTAAATGTTTACTTATATTGATCGCTCTGTTATATCCGATAGCGATTGTTACATCTTAATATCTGTCTCGATATGATTGTATCAGTCAAAAGATTTCACAAGTCTGCAATTATTATTAAGGTTACCTATGAAGGTATTTCACTATTTAGTTATTAAAGGTCCGATATATAGACTAGTAAATGCGTTGAATTGAAGTGACGTGTTTATGATTTGTATGTCGTAGTTTGCAGTGTTTTGTACTGATAATGTTCTAAACAAATGTATGATTATAGGGCATACCAGTATTTCTTAACATTGTCGAACATTCTAACCTTCTCGCGGCATCCACTAAGATCACCATGATCCCAGGTGATCATATTGGACGAATATATCTTATGAGATCACCCAGGTGATCCCATTGTACGCCATATCCAGCACGACCCCCTGGCTGATTTTAGTGGACAGAATTATATCCAGTAGGATATTAGAAAGTAATATTACTTTGCAAGTGATTCTAGTGGACGTTACGTGCTGGACCATATGTCTATCACGATCCCCTGGGTGATTATAGTGGACAGAATTATATCCAATGCGTTATCCTACTTGATATATAAATTTGACGACCACTTTAGCATAGTTGGTAGTGACCCTGCCTACGAAGCAAGAGGTCCTGGGTTCGAATCTCCGTAAGGCATATATTTGTGTGATGAGCACGAATATTTGTCCCTGAGTCTTGGATGTTTTCTATGTATTTATTTCTCTAATAAGTATGTATATCGTCGTCTAGTACCCATAGTACAAGCTTTGGGACTAGGTTGATTTGTGTAAGATTGTCCAAAAACATTTATTTTATTTATTTATATATATAATTTTGTCCACTAAAATCAGCCAGGGGATCGTGCTGGATATGGCGTACAATAGGATCACCTGGGTGATCTTATAAGACATTCGTACAATACGATCACCTGGGTGATCTTAGTGGATGCCGCGAACCTTCTAAAGTATATTTTAAGGTGCTCAAACTCATGTGTACAGTCACCATCAGAAGTAGCTAAGCAAAATAACACGCTCAAAATGACCTACACAGATCCTTATTCCCTTGACATTAGAGTTCGTGTGTAGATCATTTTGAGCACTAGGACCGCTCAGCAACTTCTGTTGCTGACTGTACTGTACCTTTGTGAAAAGACCACATTATACTACAGTCAGCATCATATGGTTAGTAACAACCAAAGTAGACATATATTCTGAGTCTGAGTTAGAGGTACAGTACCGGGTTCCCGCCCTGGACCACAATGTTTAAAACGTAAGAATGTTCCACTTTGGTATCCAAGTACTGGTCTGTCATTTTGATAATTTCGCTATTCGTTATCCAGCTTTGATGATCGATTACACTTCGTTATTATTTTCCCAAACTTTTGGTTTTGGAAATTTTGACTTCAATAAGTTCAATACTCTGTGTGAAGATTTATTTAATTAATAAATAATAATACACAGGAGTTAGCTGTATGGTTATATTTAAATTCAATTTGCGTATAAGATGTATTCCCGATATTAGTGTAGTCTTATCATTTTTGACTTTTCCAATTGGTCCAATGATTGAGGATAAGTTGAATGTCGTTTGGACGCCATATGTGCAATATAATAGATAACTACACTATATTCGCAAATACATCATTATACATTATATTTACAGTTTTTCTTTATTTTAAACTCGGTAGGTAATATTATAGATATTATAATCCAATGCATATTTTCTATTAAAGGACATTGTTTACCTTACTTTAAAATAGGACACTGTAATATCCTTACTATTATTGTAAAAGGACTCAAATTCATATTTGTCAGCTTACTGCGTTTGGTGCTTATTTGTTACGCCTCGTCACATTTTTTATTAGAACACAGTTAATGATGACGTAAGCACGAATCGCACTAAGTTCAATAGAAAAGCTTCTGTGAGAGCAACACGTATAATAAACAATATTTTATATCCCAAATTTTATTTGTACGATAATCCATATAAACTGATTTTATGCCACACCTGGCCATAAAAAAACGGGTTTTCCCGTACGCTACTAGAGAAAAACCCACTTTTTGGCCAGATGGAGACACAATTGTGTACACACACGGGCCTAAAAAGAGAAAGCCCTCTCTCGCATATTTATGACCCTCCTTGTTTTAGAGTCCTAGTTGTGTAATGTATTACAGCACCATAAAATCGCCGTTTAGATTATTAAGCAATATATTTTGCTTCTCGAACACCATTTAAGTAAGAAAACTAATAAAACACTGCCATTATATTGTTATACAATAAGAGCTTCAGATGAAACTAAGATTAAACTAACCAATTCCTAACCAAATTGATCAAACCTATTAACTAGCTAACGAATAGCCAATGTATGTCTTCAATAACACGTCTATGGCAAGGATTGGTTAAGCGACTGTAAAAAAAAAGTGTAAAAGTTCAATCATCTGGCATATCGTCGGTCGGTTGACCACCAAAACTTAGTATTGATTCAGTACTGAGATAAGAGTCGATTAAGTACAGTCGAGTTCATACAAATTCATACATATAAAAATAGTGTTAGATTTGCTAGACAATATCTAAGTGACAAACTTATTCTAAGTGTATATATCCGAGCAAAAAGCAATTCGTCTAAAGGCGCGTTTACGCACGCCGCGCGCGCTTTTCAAAGGCTATAGATATGAATTTCCATACGTCCTGACAAGCGCGCATTTACGCGAGTGTGTAAACGCGGCCTTATTGCCACTTGAATCATGCTCAAAATAATTGTGTATCGATTTTTGTTCCGATATAAGTCGATTCTATCTACTCTCATATTTTTTCAAGTTATTGTTACTACAAATGTCCGTCTGCTAAAGTGTAAACAAAAAATATACGGTTAAGTATATGTCGCTTAACCAATTCTACCAGGCACTGTATAAGATAGTCTGTAAGTTCGTGAGGAGTTTAAGTTCTTATTTGTTTAAGTACAATGACTAATAGTACTGCAAGTATTTAGTTCTGTACATAGTAGCGTCTAAGTACTCGTTAGTGATTAAACTGAGTTCACTATAATGGATTTTTTATTTATTAACCTTGCTTACCAAAGCTGTAAGTATCTCCTTTATTGAAACAATTTTAATATGAATGATAAATAAATACTTGAGAATATTTGATGACGACTAAGATACCAAATATTTTAATTGTGTTCTATTTACATCAGACAAATCGGGCATAAATGTAGGTATATTTAAAAATGCTTAAGTTTTTAAAAGTGTGATGTTGTGTTTTGTGACTGTTTGTACATTGGGCAATACACTTGGAACACAAGTCTAACTCAAGTTACAAGCTAAAACAATAAAGAAATTGGATTATTTGCTTGATCTGAAATCAAACTCATATTACCTACTACTAAGCATAAAAATAAGTTTGCTTTTAAAGTACGTTAAGCGTAATACAGAAATAAGCAAATACAAATTACAATTTGGAAGAAAACCGCTTGTTACGGTCTAATTACAAAACATTCAGTACCAGCCATTACATAATGGCATACAAAATATTAACAGTTCATTAAATATTCCATTGCATTAGTACATAACTTACCTAGGGCGGTTAAACAAAGAATGTCTCAGATCGCAGGTATTTGACGCCCGAGCCGAAGGCAAGGGCGATAAATATGCGCTCTGAGGCTTTCTTTATTACCGCCCGTGGTGAGTACAAAATTTTACGTCTCTATCTGGCCAGGAAGTGGGGTTTTCCGCACGCATAGCGTGCGGTAATTCCTACTTTATGGCCAGGTATGACGTAAAAATTGTTACACAACATAAAGGTTAATCAGGTTTGTCTTAACACACTCATATCACATTCTATTAGTTATTGTTATTACCGTCTATCAAAACATTCATTCAATTTATAAAATCTATGATCAAGGACTCATTTGAACAAGATCTTGTTAAATTTACAATTTGTGATTTCTTTAATTAGTTGAGGTAACTTATTATAGGTGTTCACGCACATTACAATTACACCGCAATTATTCCTGAAACTTGCAGTTTTTTATTGTTTGTCTACAACAATATGGTCACAATCTCTCGTATTGCTCTTGCGGTTTAAACAAATTACTATGCTTTCTAACAGATTTGGAGACTTCATAAATATACACACACGGGAGTGGTAGTACCTACACCTAATTCAAGAAATAAGGGTTTACTACTTTACAGGATTCAAATGGTCTTACCCCACAAAAGGCGTACATTTATTTTGGGCAATAAAAGCCCGATACATATTACCGCCATTACCCCAGACAATGAAAACATATCTCAGTATAAATAATGCCCACTGCGGCGCACGCTACTGACAAATCTGTACAGTCGCCCTCATAAGTTACTGAACAGCTTGTCGTTTTCACTCGTTTGACAACTTCATATGGCAGTTACAAAGTTGTTAAGCCCTGGTGAGGCTGACCGTACGTATTGGTCATGATCTCAGAGCATAGAATACTAGAGAGAGGACAAGCCGCCGGCGGCCGTGTCGCAGCTGTTAGCTCAATGGGCATACACTGCCATACTGTGCACGCGTGCTGATCGCAGAGAATATTACGTTTTTTCCCAAAATGCCTGATATGATGCGCGTTTATTGTCAAATAAGCGTGTAGGTATACAAGTGTGTGTTTTAGATGTGTGCGTGCTTTGTCTTGTTAATTACTTCGGCGTTGTGTGGGTTAATGAACTTGCGACAGGCTCACTCTAATATACAAATCGGCCGCCATGTCCGATCTCCTTATATTCATACATCTGTGGTCATGATCAAATTGTCGCATTAAACGTCACGTTGAGGCGCTGTCAACACCAAAAACGCGCACACTGTCTATTTGTATCGGAGTAAGCGAGAGCGAGTGTTACTTGGGCGGCCAGGTGTTAGTAGAGAATAATGAATAAGTATTGAATTAAAAAAAAGTGTGAATTATTTGTGAAATATGGCTCGTTAGCGGTTTAGGTATGGATATGTGGACATCATGTTTTTAATTGCAGACCCATACGTTAAAAAAATAAGGACATAAAACCGTTTAAGATGATTTTAAGACCAATCTTTGCAATTATTTTCTATTGAGCCGATTTCGTCCAATAGGGAACATTACGCAAAACTCTTCGTAGGTGGGGACACTAGCAGCGTTGACATTGTATCTCGTTCCCACTTGCGGTATTGTCAATGCAAGCATCCTTGTCACTCATTTGACAATCAATTGTGCATGTCGTGTGAATCCCTATATTCCTATACTGGTTTACTATTAGTGGTAGTGCTGCCTCTGGCGGCAGAACAATGCAGTAATGTTCCCTATTATGTTTCGAGTCCATCTACGGTCTTGGAAATATGATGAATATTAACTTTTTTTTTTGATGTGCTAGAACAAATTATTTTTCTTAAAAAACTGCTTAAATAATATTAATTATTTAAACAGTTTTTTAGGTCAACAAATTAGGTCTTGTCAGCCTCTTAAGAGTCCGTTCATGTGCACACTAGCGCCACTTGTAAATAATTGTGATTATTTAAAGTTAACCATAGATCCAGCAACGTAATAGTACATTACTTACCTAGGGCGGTTAAACAAAGAATGTCTCAGATCGCAGGTATTTGACGCCCGAGCCGAAGGCAAGGGCGATAAATATGCGCTCTGAGGCTTTCTTTATTACCGCCCGTGGTGAGTACAAAATTTTACGTCTCTATCTGGCCAGGAAGTGGGGTTTTCCGCACGCATAGCGTGCGGTAATTCCTACTTTATGGCCAGGTATGACGTAAAAACTATTATGATGTATTCAAAAAATACCTAAATATAAAATACAGTGTGCAGCGGCCTCCTATTTTAAATTTCTATCGTTCAATTTAAATAATAACAATTATGGCCGTTGGGGCGGAAATGTTCTCGAGTGGCGACCACGTACCGGAAGGCGCGGCGTGGTTAGGCCCCCCCCAAGGTGGACTGATGACCTGGTCGCGGGAGTCCGGTGGATGCGGGTGGCGCAGGACCGACCATTGTGGCACTCTTTGGGGGAGGCCTATGTCCAGCAGTGGACGTCTTTCGGCTAATATGAGTAGAGCCAGAGTGCACGTGAGAGTTGTCAAGCGAGTGAAAACGACAAGGTACTTAGGTGTTCAGCAACTTATGAGGGCCACTCTACCATCTCTTTATAGAGGTACAAGGGCGAACTTATCCCTGTTAGGTTGAGTATCCACCAGGGCTGTGAGAGGCAGTGAACGAGCTAAAATCCACCAATAGCATTGCTGGCCTCGCTCGCGCATCGCTTCCCATTCACCGCCTCGCAACCTCGCAGAATTCTGGGGTTACTCACCCGAAGGGATCTCTTCCAGCACAGTTAGCACAAGTCGCGCGAGCTCTCTCGCACTATCCTTCTCTCTCTTATTACAAAACTTAGGCGTGAACCACACAAGAGACGGCATAAGGCGACGACGCGGCGCAGGCGAGCGTTTTTCAAAAAAGATTGTACAAAACTATATTTTTTCAGAATTCGTTTTTTTTTGGTTTTTCTCAATCAGATTCATTGATACTATCGATCCTCATACAAGAAAAAAAGTGTCCTAAATATTCCATTCCAGATCGTCGCATTTTTGTATGCAGTCTTTTTTTATTTATATGGTCGTGACGCACTGGAAGAAAAAACTTACATAGTAAAATCTGGGACACTTTTTTTCTTGTATGGGGATCGATAGTATCAACGATTCTGAGTAAGATAAACCAAAAAAAAACGAAATCTGAAAAAAAAGCTTTGTACACTTTTTTTGAAAAACGCGCAGGCACGAAGCCGCTTGGATGCCGCTTCAAAACATTTGTATACAAAATGTACTAAGGAGACGTATTTTAAATTACACTGAAACGGCGCGGCGCAGGCACCGCGTTCAATTCACCAATGGACCTTATTTCATTGTAAGGCCAAATAATGTGTGCTATACGATTAAATAAATAAGTGCGAGAGAGCTCCCGCGCCTTGTGCTAACCGTGTCCACGAAATCAAGCTAGCTGATGCAGCTGCGCCGCTTATTCTGTCCCTCAGGGGGCGCACTCTTCCTCTTTGACCCACTCTCTTCTATGACGATGTCTTGTAAGAATAAGAATAAGAAGAGAATAAGAATTGTGTCGGTATACCCATGAGAAGCCGGTCTATGAACGTATAAACGTATATGTAAGAGCTGAAAGTCGCGTGTGGGTAAAGGCTAAACGTATTCTGCAGGAATCGTATGCATGTTTGAGATAATTTAAAGACTTTTTATAAATCTTTTATCGACCCGACACACGAAAAAGGTGAAAAAAAAAAACAAACAACGATTACACGGGTACAAAGGCGAACTGTAAGGGCTCTCTTCCAGTTAAGTAACCTTCGAATCGTTATTCAGTGTCCACGATATCAAGCTTGCTGATGCAGCCGCGCCGCTTATTCTGTCCCTCAGGGGGCGGAGTCTTCCTCTTTGACCCACTCTCTTCTATAACGATGTCTTGTGTCGGTATATCCATGAGCAGCCGGTCTATGCTGCTGCCGTTTCTCAGGTCAGTTGAGGTCTCGTCTGGAAATAAACGTATGTAAACTGTAACGTCAGTAACCGGTACAGAAAAGTGACCTCTTCTGCATAGTATGCTTGCGCCTCCGTGCCAGGAGTAGGTTCGTATTTATGAGCTTGGCTGTACCAACTATTCTCTACAGATACTACTCTACCCACCCCCATCTCAATTTCATTTCACGTGATTCTTTTACCAATTTTTGTACCACAAAAATAAAGTCGAAACCGACTTCAGACCAGTAGTCAAATTGCTTGTTAAATTTGAAGAATTCCCTCGATTTCTCCAGAATCCCATCATCAGAACTGGATTTTGGTGACAACGGAACCAATCTGGAAGTATATGCTTTCAAACAAAGAAAAAAAAATCAAATTTGTTCATAAATTACCGAGTCATCGCGTACCTAACAACCACACAAAAAGAAATACAGACGAATTGAGAACATCCTTTTTTGAAGTCGGTTAAAAAGTGAAAGTCCTCTTTCTTGGCTAACTGTACATAAGCACAAAATGTAGGATTTTATATTTATTTATTTATTTATAAATATTTATAAAATATTTTAAGTTTGTTTATTTTTTTCCTCTTGCTTCCATACTGTGTTCACCGACTTCACGTGGTCGCAATTCAAAATAAGATTTAGTTACGCAGCAAAGCAGTAAGAACTAAAACATAGAAAAGTTGAAATACCCCGACATTTTCATTTCAAAGTTAAATATCTCAAAAAGGAGCCAAAAAGTGTTTGTTAATTAAACGCTTTTGGTGAAATTACGATCTAAATACATTCTAATTAAAGTTCAAAATGATCTTTCACATGTAATGGCAAAAGACTATTTTTTATCAGGTATAAATATTCTTCGATTCGATTATTTCGATCTTTTATACTCACATTTAAGTATGCTAAAAGTGGCACTGGAACACAAGTTTCATGAGCTCTGCCTACCCCTTTTAGGGATAAAGGCGTGATTGTATGTATGTATAAATATTTCTTATGATGATATTGACTAGGTACCATTTCGATATGTTAGGTAGGTAAGGTATGTTACAAAGTGCCTAGGAAATTAAAATAAGAATATGCAAACAAAAAGTGTGAAGAAAACAACTTTATTACTTAAAGTAAGCATTTACATAGATTGAGTGTAAGCAGAAAATTAGCGAGCACATGATTGACCTACACTTGAGCACCTACAATAATATTCGAAATAAACAAGCTCAATTTCATGCATGAATGTACAAAATATAGTCAGCATCAAATTTCAGCAACCAAAGTGGCCAAATATTTAGATAAAGATGTGTTGCGATAGATAAGTATACCTGTTCTGGATGTGTGCAGATGCGTTCCCAGAACTCTGTCTTAAAGCGAGTGGTGGAACACCCCAGGGGTTTTAGTCCGTGTGAGTCGGACATACCCATTCGGCTTCTCTCGAGCCGGGTGGGATCCATAATGGATTTCCCCTGGGTAAAAAAAAAAAAAAAAAAAAAATAAGTATCTATTTGGCTACTTTGTGTGATAGCATTTATTTGTGTATTTATCACGAATATTTGTTCCTGAGTTATGGATGTTATATATGTATGTATGTATTATACAGGGTGGGCAGGAGTATACATACAGATTTTAACCATGGATTCCCGAGGTCATTAGGAACATAAAATGTTAGATTAACCCCAGTCAAATCCGGCGTAGTGATGAAGATATTATAAATTTTCATGTTAACTATTTATTGTGATTACCGATGTTGCCAAGTTTCGCGCCGCTATTCACAGACATCAAAGTGACAGCTACCACTCACTAAATTCATCCTTTCGGGAAAAATAATCTTTACCATTTTATTACAAGGGATAATTTCCATGGAAAAGCGATAGTTATCGAGTTTTTATTTACAAAAACCGACATAACTAGTTTTTTTTCGTTTTTTTTTCTTGTTGAACTTGACTTGAGTTCATTTTACATTTTTTACTCCTAATAACCTCAGGAATCCATGGTTAAAATCTGTCGGTATACTCCTACCCACCCTGTATATATCGTCGCCTAGTACCCACAACACAAGCCTTACTGAGCTTACCGAGGGCCTAGGTTGATTTGTGTACGATTGTCCCGTATATTTTTTTTATAGTACCTACCATTTGATGCTGGCTGTACAGTCAACTACAACAAGATGGCAATGATCTTTGCTAGAATTTATCTACCCCTCTTCTCGCCAGATACTTTATCCGTTTGAGACAAACTAAGGATACCTTGGCGGCGTGGGTCGGCCCCCCACAAGGTGGACTGATGACCTGGTAAAGGTCGCGGGAGGACCGGTCATTGTGGCACTCTTTGGGGGAGGTTTATGTCCAGCAGTGTACGGCTTCCGGCTGGTATGATGATGATGAAGGATACCTACGCCTGCCTACGAGTACGCCTGCCTGCGTGTACGCCTGAGCGTAAACGCAGCCTTATGGTTTCGGGTCGTTCCTACGCTGCGCGCGCTTATCAGGCGCTAATGTATCGTGTGCATAAATTCGACCTAAGTGTCGCAAATTATTGGTCCCTAGACAACCTAGACCTAGACTCTTGGATATAGGGAATGAGATAATACCTATTAATAAAGTTTTTTGACTGAAAATATACCTAAACTAGATTTCCATCCAGTTACTAGATCAGCCGAAAGGCAAATGCATTAGTACCGATACAACAAATTGACATAGGTACAGCCAGTCAAGAAAGTGGTCTACCTATTTGGAATTGGAACCTTATTGTGTGTAATAATAATAATAGAGTCGAAAATTGGTAGACCACTTTCCTGCGGCCCGCTTCACGAAGCTACAATATTACAAGTCTACACAGGACAAATGGCCAGACGTTATTGGTCAGTTGGGTTTTGTAAAACTGAGCAATTCTTCCATTTTTCAAGAAATTTGTAATACAATTTTTAGAGATTCTTTATATAATAAAGGCAATATAATATAGGTAGGTATACCAAAATCTTAATTGTTAAAAATACTGACAATATTCATAATAATTTAAAAAAAAACGTGACAAATAGGAAAGTTAAGTCAGTCTTATTTGACGCGCTAACTTTGTACAAACTTTTCTAGAATTGCTTAGAAAAGTTGAAAAAAGTTAAATACACTTTACAAAAACAAACACCCAGTCATTTAAAAGGTTGTTGATTGAGCTTTAAAATGATATACATATTAATGGGGTACAGTACATTCCGTAAGAGCTATATTCGCTCGAAACGAAATTTTCGAAATGTGCGATTTTTTGACGCCGAGTGTATCTCGAAAACAGCTGTCATCTCGATCACGTCACCTTTCGGACACAAAAAAAACCGCGTTAAAATCGGTTCATTCGTTTTGCGGTTACGATGCCACAGACAGACACACAGACACGTCAAACTTATAACACTCCTCTTTTTGCGTCGGGGGTTAAAAATGCCACTGGCTGACTAGTGACTGCTAGTTTTCGTACAACTTTAACTTCTCGAAAGGTTTACCCTAGTTAGTTAGTTATACTGGACGTTTTCCGCAAATCGACATCCATTGTGCCTATTTTGCGTGAAACGGCGGTGTGGCGCTACTCTAACCACCTCAGCTCGTCTAAAAAGTTGATGAGTGCCTTGGTGTTACTGACTGCGTCCCGTAGTGTGTCTGGAGAACCTAGGTGCTTTATTCTGTATACTTATACCTGCTTGCAGTCCAGTAGAATATGTTTAGTCGTTTCTTCTGCCTCCATGCACGCTCTGCACATGCATGGGGCTGTCTGTAATATTTAAGTTATCAAGAGAAGCAGGGCACAGCGGAACGTCATCTCGCTCGTGTGTGGAGCAGCCCAACTGGGGAAGTACCTCCACCTTACAGAAGACCGCAGCCATAATAGCACCACTGGTTGCTATATGACAGATAGATGACAAAACACTGAGTAAAGATCATCACTGGCAATAATAAAGTGATGATCTTTGCCCAGTGTCGCAAATAAGTATATAATATTAATTATTTATGTAGCTTTATTAATATTATTATTTCCTAATCATAAATTTGTCAATTATTATTCTTAATGTTAAAATATGGGTTTTTGCCTGAATTAAATCAATTTTATTAATTTATTTAGGGTCGTTTCGCCGGTAACGCGACCACCTTCGGTTGGCGACCACTTGACGGACTAGGCTGCTTCAATTAAAGATATTAACATTTCTACAAACCCAACAGAAAACTAATTAGTTATTAACTATTCTTGAATAGTGTCAGAATAAGAATAAATACACTTTAAACCCCAAAGCTTAATCCAAAGCAAGAAAAAATAACCTCAATTCACACATTTCACACATTGCTTCCGAAAAGTGTTGACGTGCAGTGAATCTGTAAAAAAAATAACGCGACAGTTGGCGCGAAAACTTTAGTTACGTCACTTAATTTTATTATTATGCTGAAATTAGTTAGTTGATTGCTTAAATGATTTAGCTATTGTAATAATTTCGTTGAAATTCGGCATATTATAAAAATAGATTTAAATAAAATGGGGTGGTCGCGTACCCAAAAAAAATATTACCAAAGAAGTCGGATAGCGACCACATCGTTTTTCTTTTTCTTTCCTTATGGATTCTTGCGGCACCCGCGATATTTAGCTTGGCAAGCCAATTGTGTCGGTAGGTATTTAAGCCGCGCCAATCCATGTTATGTCTATAGTAGGTATATGTAATATAATTATAATATATAATTATAAAATGAATAATTCATATGATTATATGATATGGTTATATTACAAACGCGAAAGTGTGTCTTGTCTGTTACCTCTTCACGCTTAAACCGATGGACCGATTTTGATGAAATTTGGTATGGAGATAGTTTGAGTCCCGGGAAAAGACGTAGGATAGTTTTTATCCCCGAAATAATCCCCTAAGAGGCTGAAATAGGGGTTGAAATTTTGTATGGAGCTACGATATAAACGAGACACACGGACGGAGTCGTGGGCAGAAGCTAGTGTAGGTAAGTAGAATTTAATCTAAAAGTTACATAAAAGCTTGTAAAATGGTGGCATTTAGATACCTACTATGAACGACATGTGTGACTGTAATAGCAATATATATAATAGCACTATGGTGTGAGCGAGATGGCGCGCCGTTTTCGATTCTATTTTGCATTGACAAGAAATGTAAAGTAGATTTAGAAGAGTAACAATTTGTAGTAGTATAAGGGCAGTCAGGTCAGGTAGGTCCAACTTTGAGAAAGAGGTCAATCGTAAAATCCGACTCGGCTGGGCAGCGTTCGGGAAGATACGCTATGGCACATCTTTTCGTCTAATATTCCGCAGTGTCTGAAGACGAGAGTCTTTGACCAGTGCGTGTTGCCAGTGATCACGTGTGGCACCGAAACGTGGTCGCTTCAGAAATCATAAGAAGCATCATAAGAAGGCTCAAAGTCACCCAAAGGGCAATGGAGAGAGGGCTATGCTCGGAGTTTCTCTGCGTGATCGCATCAGAAATGAGGCTATCCGCAGCATAACCAAGGTAATCGATATAGCCCTAAGCCGCTAAGGTTAAGTGGCAGTGGGCGGGGCACATTGCACGTAGAACCGATGGCCGTTGAGGCGGAAAGGTTCTCGAGTGGCGACCACGTACCGGAAGGCGCGGCGTGGGTAGGCCCCCCGCAAGTTGACTGATGGCCTGGTAACGATCGCAGGAATCCGATGGATGCGGGTGGCGCAGAACCGGTCATTATGGCACTCTTTGGGGGAGGCCTTTGTCCAGCAATGGACGTTTTTCGACTGATATGATGATGATGATGATGCATCGTTTTATTAACTACTTAAACACTATTTGCAAGAGTGGTCGCCAACTAGCTAACGGGTGGTCGCAAACCGACTAAAGCGGTCGCTATCCAGCGAATTCGCTATTTTGAAACCTTTTCCATATTTTTTCCTAATCTATGGATGAAAGTGCTATATTTTATTGTAGGTTTCAAAACTTGACTATACTCAGAACCTATACGAATACCATCTATTATGCGTGTACATTGAATAGGTATACATTTACTAATCTAAAGTGAGCAACTCGGCTAAGTGGTCGCTAACCGGCGAAACGACCCTATATTATTGCATGCTATGAAGTATGTGGTGTTGTGTTCCTGGTGGTGAGTAAGGTCGCCAGAGCTCCCTAGGGTGCGCTGTGTTGGAAGTGAGGGACCTGCTGTCTCTATCTGCTAACACAGCGAATCCTCAAGTGAATAAATGGTCGGCAACGCGCTTGTGATTCTTCTGGAGTCACAAGCGTCCATAGGCTACGGTACCTGCTTAACATCAGGCAGGCTGTAAGCTTGTTTGCCACCGTCGTAGTATAAAAAAAAAAGTTATAGGGGCGTCTGAAGGTTAACCCTAACGCTAGATGCTAACCCGTCTTCTGCCGCATGAGCTGTTTGAGCCGGAACTCCTCTTGCGCCTGCCGCTGCCGTCGCTTCCTCTCCGCGCGGGCCTCCTCGTCCGGGTCCTGCCCCTCCTGTGGTTCAAACATTATGCTGCTAAACCTGATACAGGTATTTCATACTTAATAGGAAGCCCCTACCTTGTAATAGTTGTAATCAACTTAAATATCAGTGTTACGAAAATATATATATATTTTTTTCAAACCAAGAGTGAAGGAATCTTTGCCAAGTGATTTTTTATTATTATTATTTTGTTTGTGGGCCTTAATATGCCGCTTCGACCAGCAAGTGATCTATTGTGGCAGCCCTTGTTTTAGAGTTCACCGTTAAGTCCCGTTGCCTCCAGGAAATTCCAGATTCTTTGGGCGGTGATATGTTGTACTTCTTGTGGGTGCATTATGTGCCGCCCTAGGTAGGTACTTCTTTTATGCATGAGTGGTCCGCAGGAGCAGAGAATGTGCATTGCAGTCTCCTCTGTCTCCTGGCAGAACCTGCAAGTTGTGTCCTGCTTCATACCCATTTGAAACAGGTGTTTGTTCAATTTGCAATGTCCTGTCAGGATTCTTGTCACTGCGCAGGTTTTGTGCCTTTTGAATTGTAATAACTCTTTAGACAGCTTACTATTGAACCCTTCGATCAGGGCTTTAGCTTGTTTTTGTCCTTTGGTGAACTTCCACAGCTTGATTGCCTCTGATTTTTCCGCGTTGTTTAGCAGAGAATATGCTTTCCGTTTTGTGATGCCACAGAACGGTTCAGTGTACAGAAGTGATACGGATACAATTACATTTACAAAAAAAAACAGGCCAAGTGCGAGTCGAAAAAGCGCACGAAGGGGTCCGTACCATTATCTATAAAAACGCCAAATCATGTCTGTTGTATGGGAGCCCCTCTTAAATGCTTTATTTTAATTTAATTATTTATTTTTAAAGTGAAATTATAACTAAATATTCTGAGAATATTTCGAGCGTCTACCTGTTGCCGTTATCAATATCGAGCAAAAAATCACGTTTGTTGTATGGGAGCCCCCTTAAACATTTATTTTATTCTGTTGTTTAGTATTTGTTGTTATAGCAGCAACAGAAATACATCATGTGTGAAAATTTCAGCTGTCAAACGGGTCCCGTTTTACTCTTTGATTTTTACCCTAAAACAGCAAAAAAATCATGTCTGTTGAATATTTGCCCCTCTTAAATATTTGTTTTATTTTAATAGAATTATTTATTTTTAAAGTGAATATATTCTGTGCATATTTCAAGAGTCTATTACCTGTTGCCGTTTTCAATATCGAGCAAAAAAATCACGTTTGTTGTATGGGAGTCCCCTTAAATATTTATTTTATTGTTTTTAAGTAGGTATTTGTTGTTATAGCGGCAGCAGAAATACATCATCTGGGAAAATTTTAACTGTCTAACTATCACGGTTCATCAGATACAGCCTGGTGACAGACGGACAGCGGAGTGTTAGTAATAGGGTCCCGTTTTACCCTTTGGGTACGGAACCCTAAAAACGGCGAGGGCGGTATAATGAATCTTGGGCGTAACAAGGGATTCAAGTGTTTACGCTCAAGAACAAGAGACGCCTTTTATGCGGATTAAGCGTCCACCAAAAAAATTAAGCATTATACCAAATTAATTAATTGGCATTGTCTGCAGCCCCGCTATTCTGTAACTTGTTTTAAGCTCACCTCAACGCTCACCCACAAATATATCTTGACACCGCGATACATAGTAACTAAGCGTAGGTAGAGTTCTAGTTTCGCTAACGACGCCTAACGCCTAAGCGTGACGGGTGGGGTGAGGCGCATTAGCGCGTAAATAATAACAGCCCTGGAAAGACGCGACCATACCTCTGTGAGACCCAATTACTATTTAGTCTACACACTTCTCTCCTCTGCGGTGAGCACATTTATCTCAGTTATAATTTGTCTCAGTTAATTTAAAATCAAATAAAATGGGCAGAACATAACATGAACAATCAAACATTATCAATTTTCAAACAATTTATTACAGTAAAAACATTGTACTGTACACATTACCTTAGTCAACTACATAATAGGTATGTACAACAGAGCAATTCCTTAATACATAGGCAAACCCACCTTCAAACCGAATAAACCATATCATACTGGCATAAAAGGGATATATCTGAATACCCGTGGCTACACTGGACGCATGCTCGGCCGCACGTCTCGCCCGAGGCACGTCACGCCCGATGCACGTCTACACTGAGCGCGCTACGGCGAGGCGTGCTCGGCCGACGCATGCGGATGCTCGGCCGCACGGCTCGGGCGAGGCGTGGCTCGCCGAGGCACGTCTCCACTGAGCACGCACGCTCGGGCGAGGCGT
Source organism: Epinotia brunnichana (assembly GCA_963854355.1). Taxonomy (NCBI): domain Eukaryota; kingdom Metazoa; phylum Arthropoda; class Insecta; order Lepidoptera; family Tortricidae; genus Epinotia; species Epinotia brunnichana. The sequence goes on along the minus strand of OY977950.1, from coordinate 25,867,226 downwards.
GCTCGGCCGAGGCACGTCCACAATGAGCACGCACGCTCGGGCGAGGCGTGCTCGGCCGAGGCATGCGTCCGATATAGACACGGCTAATTAGGTACAATAGCGAAGCGGGATTTTTGAGCCACTGTATCATATTTAGCCGTGTATTGCGAATCGGTCCGTATTCTATACACGAGTATAATCGACCAAGCCCGATTCGCACTACACGGCAAAATTAAGACAAGTTTCGCGACTGTACATTTCGTCATTTACATGCCTCATGAAACACAACCTAAAAACTTATATAAATGCTTTAATACTTATTCATAGTTTCCTCAACACGCAGGTTAATATTTGGAATAATTTGTCTTTTGGTTTACGTTTAGATATACTAGTTTTAACATGCGTTTTTTTATATATAGACCACCACAAGTTTTTTTCTACAGTGAATTCTAGACACGGTATAAACTCGACTGTGTTTATGAACGTTTCTGGAAGTACAGCCGAGTTCAGAAGTAAGAAAGACCACATTTATGGCCACGTGTCACAACGGACATTGTAAAGCAAAATGCGACTGAATCATATTCAAAAACAATTATGTATTTACGAACGTTTCTTGAAGTACAGCCGAGTTCAGAAGTAAGAAGGACCACACTTATGGTCACGTGTCACAACGGACATTGTAAAGCAAAATGCGGCTGAATCATATTCAAAAACAATTATGTATTTACGAACGTTTCTGGAACTACAGCCGAGTTCAAAAGTAAGAATGACCACATTTATGGTCACGTGTCACAACGGACATTGTAAAGCAAAATGCGGCTGAATCATATTCAAAAACAATGCTGTATTTACGAACGTTTCTTGAAGTACAGCCAAGTTCAGAGGTCAGGAGGACCACATTTATGGTCACGTGTCACAACGGACATTGTAAAGCAAAATGCGTCTGAATCATATTCAAAAGCAATGCTGTATTTACGAACGTTTCTTGAAGTACAGCCAAGTTCAGAAGTCAGGAGGACCACATTTATGGTCACGTGTCACAACGGACATTGTAAAGCAAAATGCGTCTGAATCATATTCAAAAGCAATGCTGTATTTACGAACGTTTCTTGAAGTACAGCCAAGTTCAGAAGTCAGGAGGACCACATTTATGGTCACGTGTCACAACGGACATTGTAAAACAAAATGCGGCTAAATCATACTCAAAAACAATTAAAACGGGTACAGTTTGCATAAGACTTCTATGCAAAGTTTCCCCATCTTCTATCCTCTTGAGTGGCACAACGAGAAGACTTGCGGAAGGAGCCTACAAATGTTCACAAAGTTTTTTTTTTTTTTATACAACGTCGGTGACAAACAAGCTTACGGCCTGCCTGATGTTAAGCAGTTACCGTAGCCTATGGACACTTGTGACTCCAGAAGAATCACAAGCGCGTTGCCGACCCTTTATTCACTTGAGGATTCGCTGTGTTGGCAGATGGAGACATGCAGGTCTCTCACTCCCAACACAGCGCACCCTAGGGAGCTCTGGCGACCTTACTCACCACCAGGAAAACAACACCACATACTTCATAGCATGCAATAATATAGCAACACTACAAAGCAGTGGTGCTATTATGGCTGCGGTCTTCTGTAAGGTACAATCAGCGTCAAATACTTTGTAGCAACCAAAGTAGTCAAATAGTTCGGTATTTGGCCACTTTGACTGCTACAGAGTATTTGACGCTGAGTGTACTTCCCCAGTTGGGCTGCTCCACATACGAGCGAGATGACATTCCGCTGTGCCCTACCTCTTAAAACTCATCTAAATGAGGCTCTCCACATCTTTTAGATTTGCTGGCTGAGCCTCTGACGGGCTTAATCTGCCACTGAATGGGTCCCTTTTCATGGGCCAATCAACTACGTCCTCGCGACTTGCGTAGGTAATTCCATTGTGACACGTCTGTTTGGTTGTGACACGTGGCCAAAAACTAGATCTAAATACATACAAAATACAGATTTTTTCATCCCGATTTGAAATAGGTACCTATCTCCACCCTAAGCCTAAGCATGGTGCATGGAAGCGCCCCTAACCTAGCTAAACTACTCTAAAACAGTCACCGTTTAGCACTATAACACTTACGCGATAATTCAGAAAAACGAGTCAAAAATAGTGTGCTAAATTTTGAGATTCAAAACACTGCCAAAAATCCTTTAAAGGTACGCACTTAAGTAGGTATTATCAAGCAGTTTTCGTGAGATAAAACATACGAGTATCTTAGGTATGTATAAGTCCTATACATTATACATAAGAGTTTGGCTAATAGAAAGAGACGCAGCTATCTAACAAAATGGGATAGTAACTGACTCTATACCTCTCATTTTTACACATAACTGTGTCCTTCAGATTTATATGAAGAGTTATTGTGATACAAGATATATTTATTAATAGAGTATAACGATTTAAAGTGAACTGTCAAAACTCAATATGTACTGTACTTTTTTGGCCTTTTGGATTACACGCGGTCTATACATTGAAGCAAAGTGGCTCGAGCAGGCTATACCCCAAAAACCATTGAAGTGGCTTGAGGAGGCTATACCTAGTAAACCATCGAAGTGGCACTAGCAGGCTATACCTCAAAAACCATTAAAGTTGCCCGAGCAGGCTACACCCCAAAAACCATTGAAGTGGCTCGAGCAGGCTATACCTAGTAAACCACCGAAGTGGCCCGAGCAGGCTACACCTCAAAAACCATTATAGTGGCTCCAGCAGGCTATACCTAGTGAACCATCAAAGTGGCACTAGCAGGCTATACCTCAAAAACCATTTAAGTGGCTCCAGCAGGCTATACCTAGTAAACCACCGAAGGGGCACTAGCAGGCTATACCTCAAAAACCATTGAAATGGCCCGAGCAGGCTACACCTCAAAAACCATTATAGTGGCTCCAGCAGGCTATACCTAGTGAACCATCAAAGTGGCACTAGCAGGCTATACCTCAAAAACCATTTAAGTGGCTCCAGCAGGCTATACCTAGTGAACCATCAAAGTGGCACTAGCAGGCTATACCTCAAAAACCATTTAAGTGGCTCGAGCAGGCTATACCTAGTGAACCATCAAAGTGGCACTAGCAGGCTATACCTCAAAAACCATTGAAATGGCCCGAGCAGGCTACACCTCAAAAACCATTATAGTGGCTCCAGCAGGCTATACCTAGTGAACCATCAAAGTGGCACTAGCAGGCTATACCTCAAAAACCATTTAAGTGGCTCGAGCAGGCTATACCTAGTGAACCATCAAAGTGGCACTAGCAGGCTATACCTCAAAAACTATTTAAGTGGCTCGAGCAGGCTATACCTAGTGAACCATCAAAGTGGCACTAGCAGGCTATACCTCAAAAACCATTTAAGTGGCTCGAGCAGGCTATACCTAGTAAACCATCGAAGTGGCACTAGCAGGCTATACCTCAAAAACCATTTAAGTGGCTCGAGCAGGCTATACCTAGTGAACCATCAAAGTGGCACTAGCAGGCTATACCTCAAAAACCATTGAAATGGCCCGAGCAGGCTACACCTCAAAAACCATTATAGTGGCTCCAGCAGGCTATACCTAGTGAACCATCAAAGTGGCACTAGCAGGCTATACCTCAAAAACCATTTAAGTGGCTCGAGCAGGCTATACCTAGTGAACCATCAAAGTGGCACTAGCAGGCTATACCTCAAAAACTATTTAAGTGGCTCGAGCAGGCTATACCTAGTGAACCATCAAAGTGGCACTAGCAGGCTATACCTCAAAAACCATTTAAGTGGCACTAGCAGGCTATACCTAGTAAACCATCGAAGTGGCACTAGCAGGCTATGTCTCAAAAACCATCAATGTGTTTACAAAAACATTCTTATGGGAGTCAATTTTGAAACGATTTGATTGGAATTGTATTAGCAGCGTCAAATAACTTATTAATTTGGTTGTTTTTATAAACATCTCGATTAAACGGATGCACCACGCAATCTAATTTAATCGTAATAAATCTTTGATCTTAGCATAGTATCAGGTCGCGGTCTGAACGCAGGCAGGGAGCGGGGCGATGAGCGGCAGTTCACACATGGTCGTGTTTAATCTATGAGCGCCCGCTGCCCGCTGGTGATGACGACCGCGGCCTTACGCGTAGAAAATGCATGTTCTCTATACGCGCAAACATTACAAACCCATTATCATGCTCACTCAGGGCTAGAAATCGCAAATATTTTACTAGTGTGTAATACGACGAAATTGCTGGATTATGTTATGAAACATTCTCTAAAATAGCAAAGTCCCACTGCCAACAACACAATCTCAATTCCCACACAAACAAGCTGAGTACTTACCTATATCTATCTTCAAGTATATACAATTCACATCATTTCAGTTTTTTTCAGACTGCTAAACCCGATTACCATAATCTACTTTTGACCAGGGCCGTAGCTAGGAGGTAGGAGGGGGCATTATGGGGCAATGCCCTACCTTAAGAAGCTGCCTCACACAGATTAGATCATGTTAAATTTTGACTTGTGCCTACCTGTAATTACTGCTGCCCTATCTTAAATTCAACTCTGGCTACGGCCCTGCTTTTGACTGCCAACATATAATCACTAGGATCATATGTACCGTACAAGATAATGTCTGTTTATTGACACTTTTGTTTACAATTCTGTAACTTTGTAGATTTACACTAGTGAAACATTTGAAACATGTATGTCCTGCCCAATCAAGATATTCAACTTAAATGTTATTGGTTAATATGAAATAGGCTCAAGAGATATCTTTCATAGTTATATCTCTGCTCGCTAAACTGTTAGGACTTGGGATCTAGGTGCCCGCTGTTGCTTGGAGATGCAGACGTCTGTGAAATGTCCTCGGGGAAATGCTTTTCCACATGTTCCGCTACCCACTTCTTCACTTTCTGCTCAGTCCAGAACCCATCATAGAAGATCGTGGGCTTTATCCAACAACCCTGGTTTTGTAGGGGATGGTACTGGATAGGTTCCCCCTCAGGCCCGCTCGGCCGAACCCCGCAAGCATTCTTACACTCAACGCCCGACCGACTGTTGACGACCAAGTTCTTCGGAGGAATATTGAAGTTAAGGTTAACATTACCGTGGTGCCGGTCGTAGCTCTCATAAGTGAAGTGCCAGGGGCCGTATTCGTAGTAGTTCGGGTAGAGATGCGGCGGGGAAGCGTGGGGCATTCTGTGCTGGGGCGCGTACATTGGCGGCACAACTCCGCCCATCACTGGCTGTAGGACGAAACTTACGTTAGAGTTGGGACGCGGCGCCGGTGGTCGCGGCGCGACCGGTATTGGAGGCCTATTGGCTGCTGGAGGCAAGTTGGCTGGCATAGGGAGCGCTTTAGCGACGGGCGGCGGGTTCTGTACAACATTTTTAATCGCCGGGGGTAGTGGATGCCGTATATTGACGGGATTAATTGCGGCTATACTGTCGACGGAGTCCTTTCTAATGTTTTTAGGCAAGGCTGAGTTCTTAGGTTCGGGCGGTATGTTGGCAAGGTTCTGGTTGTTCTCGGGGAGCGGCTCGGGGGGCAGCACAGGCACGGGCTCGGGCCGGTGCGCCTCGAGCAGCTCCAAGAGTTCTGTGGCCACGCTGCCACCGAAACTGAGTAGCGTTTCCCGCAAGGCGTTGGTTACGGCACACTGAAATAAACCATTATTGCAATTTAAATTTCGAACTTCCTGGTCAATTTCAACTACAGATTGGCGAAACAACAACCTATGTAACTGTTTAGTATTTTTGATTTAGTTGGTGGAATAAATTCAGATTATTCAGAATTTAAACATATATTCTCTAATTTGTATTGGTACTTGGCTTTTTAGGGTTCCGTGCTCAAAGAGTAAAACGGGAACATATTACTAAGACTCTGCTATCCGTCTGTCTGTCTGTCACTCACTGATATCAGTATCAGTGAGATCAGGCTGTATCTCACTGATACCGTGATAGTTACAGTTGAAATTTTCACAGATGATGTATTTCTGTTGCCGCTATAACAACAAATACTAAAAACAGAATAAAATAAATATTTTTGTAGATAATGGTACGGAACCCTTCGTGCGCGAGTTTTTTTTCTAGGGCACACACAATACAAGGTTTTGCTTGCTGAACCTATTTGATTTCATTAAGCCTGTTTTTGACTTGACACGCAGACAACCACAGCTTGTGTGGAATGCCTGGTACATTACTATGTATTACTTCCTAGGCTGGTTTATCGAGGCACCCTCGTATGCTTGCTGTTCTACTGGGTCCCATAATCCTAGCTCGGGACCCCAATACTTGTATCCTGTGTACCATGTTTTTGCCGAATTATTTTTTGAGTGGAGCGGGGTAGGCCGCGCAGCCGACGTTTTCTCATCGGTTGTCGAACTACTTGACGGAGAGTACTGAGACGCGCACGACCGCAGCCCGGGAGGGGTGCCTGGTACAGTGCTATGTATTACCTTCCTAGCCTGGTGTATGGCGGAGCCCTTGAGCGGCGCGGCGCAGGTCGCATACCCGACGTTTTCTCTGCGTATATCAAATGACTTGACTGAGACGCACACAAACGCAGCCACGCCGCAGCAGTACTTGCCGTTGGCGAAGTCCACGAAATCTGGCAGGAGAGGAGGAATTCAGGCTTTTTGTTTTATCACCATTATGATAAAAGGGAAATGATGAAAATTTTAGAGAAGCAAAAAGAGAAAAAAATTGTGTATCAATTTAATGGTCCAGGAATGCATGGAACGCAGGATAACAGATAGCAGCATGCGTTTACCAAGATCCTGTTTGTTCACAGTCCAGCTCCAGTTGTTGAAGCCCCACTGTGAGTGTCCGAAGTTAATGAGCTGCTGCCGTCGGTGCTGCTGATCACCATCATCATCGCAAGGCACCGCCTCTGACAGAGGCACACTGTCTGGCTAGAAAATATTTTGATTTTTGTCAGCTATAAATAATTCTACATTAGCTAATTTCATAAATAAGAGTTTTTATAAATATTTTTTCGTTTGAAAGCAATTATTTAACTATTTGATCATTCTAGCATTCACGATCACTATTGTTAGTAAGTAAGAATTAATCTCAGCCACCGCCAGCTCGGTTTAATTTATAACCGTAACCTTTTAGTAAAAGGAATGTAATATAATTCGGTGTAGTGGTTAATTGAACATAAGCACTAGGATTCTGTGTGATATAGGGCACAATCAATAAGGCACGTTGATCAATCGTAAAAGCACTAAAATACCTACAATCTGTAAACTACTTGGTTACTTACCATTTTTATGTTGCAATTGGCCACTGGATACCCTGGTTTTCGCTGCATTCTCGGTTTCACAGCAGGTGCAGCTCTCGTTTTCGACAGCGGATAAAAAGGATTATCCAATATATCCAGCTGTTACTTTGAAACTTTGTGTAAATTTGGTAAATTTGGCAAAATCGTGATGTTCAACTTCAACAAAACAAGTATTGACATTTTGCGCGGAAGTTTCAATTTTTTTTTTCATAGACAATTTGAGTGGCGTTCTAGAGAAAGAATTTACCGGTTAAAGTTTGGCAGAGTTTGACTGCAAGAGATCGAACCGAAAAATCTACCACGGAAACAGTTAACTTTTTTATGCATTTTTCTGCCATGGCAATATCAATATAAATTGTCAAAACATTAAAAAAAAACATCAAACCGGCGTTGATAGGTTATCGTTGTTATATTAAATATACAGTTGAAAAAAGCGCGGGAAACGTCCACCGGTTCGGTTGTGTTTTTGGCTTTTGTTAATTAAAATTGATCTATCGCTGATAGTTACCTTCATAGGATCAGTTTTGTATATATTCGAATGTAGTTAGGAGATTTGTATATATTTGTTACTTTTTATTAGTGTAAATAGCTTATATTCTCGGGTAAGTCGATTTTTGTTTCTTGCCGCCTATCATGGCGGACGAGCCCCCCGATCCGGGGGGTTCTGAAAAGGATCCTCCGGACATTGCTCAAGAAATAACAATTTCACATAATAATGATGAGTCTATGGACACGGATGTGTCTGTTTTATCTCAGGGCAAGAGAATTAAACGTAAAGTAACCAGACGCGTATGTAAACATTGTAACAAGAGAAGGAGACACCGTAAGGATAGTGAAATGAGAGCACAGGATTGTTTATGTAGTTTGGAAGATGAATCGGCAGTGGCTTATAAAAATAACTTGACAGTACAGGATAATAATATTTTATTAGCTGAGAATAACAGTGTTCCCCCATCAATGCCTCCCCCAAATCTTTCAGTTCAGTTGCCAAATACCTTGCAAAATAATAGTTCTACACAATCTGTCCCCACACCAAATACTTCATCCCAGATGAAAGCGCCTATTGGTAGAGCTTTATATCAATCATCTGATGCTGCTCCATACACTGTTCATGTGCAGAGACTGCAGGCCTCACCAAATGATGGTATCACTCTTCACCCAATATCTCTCGGCCGGACACTTAAAAATAACAACATAAAAGGAATTGTGAATGGTAGCTTAAAGCGTATAGGTAGGAACAAAGTGTCCATTTCCTTTCAAAAATATGAAGAAGCCAACAGTTTCCTGGAAAATTCTGCCCTGAAAAATTTGCAATATAAAATGTTCATTCCAACTTTTTCAGTGACTCGCATGGGAATTGCTCGTGGTGTTCCCTCAGAATGGTCGGAGGAGGACATTCTAGAGAATGTTTCTCTTCCTATGGGTTGTGGCCCAATTCTAAAAGTTCGAAGATTGAGTCGGAAAATAATTACAGATGTAGGTCCTCAATTAAAACCAACTGAATCTGTAGTTCTTACTTTTGACGGACAAGTACTTCCCAAACGTGTCTTCCTTTGCTATACAGCTCTGCCTATCGAAACTTATATATTCCCCACAATTCAGTGCTATAAATGTTGCCGCTTCGGTCATGTTAAAGTGAATTGCAGGGCCAACAGTCCCAGATGTTACAAATGTGGTCAGTCTGGCCACTCAGGCGATTCATGTTCCGTAGAAGAAGATAATACTATATGTTGCCTGTGTCAAGGAGCCCATTTTGCTATTAGCAAATCGTGTCCCGAATTCAGCCGTCAGAAAGCCATAAAAGATTCAATGGCAAAAAGCTGTATTTCATATGCTGAAGCTTCTAAAGTTCACCCAACAATTTTTAAAATTTCATATGCTGATGTCGTAACTTCAAATAGCAATAGTACTCCTTCTCCTACAGGCCCTCAATATTCCAAACCTATGCACCCTGGAGTTTCTTCACACAAGAAAACAATTTATATGAAATCAAAACCTCCTCCAATTCTTGACAAAGGGTATGATCATGCTGCCCATAACTCCATTATAAGAGATTATAATTTGACAGAACCTGGCAATGGCTGTATGTTTAAAAATAATAGCAATTCTCCCAATGAAGCTTCTGTTGCAGATCTTATAGCTGCACTTATAAAGTTATTGTCTCAATCAAATTTCTTCACACCGTCCAACGCTGCCCCAATATTTGATGCTATATCTAAAATACCTGTAAACAATGGACCAGTTAACTCTAATTCAGTGGAACTGTCGGAGTGTAATTCCCAAAAAGAGTGAATTAATTCATCTAATTAATAAGTATAAACCATTTATTGTTGCCCTACAAGAGACATGGTTAAAACCAGGCTATTCTTTTAGGATTCCTGGTTATGCCTGTCTTAGAGAAGATAGGTCTGATGGGTATGGTGGTACAGCCCTACTCATTAACCATTCTTTCTCCTTTACCCATTTTGCTACTCCTCATGTGAATAAAGATTTTTCAATAATAGCTGTCATAGTTAAGAATATATGTTTTGTTTCGGTATATATTCCACACCCATCCTCTATTATTTTTAATGAAGTTGACTGCATCATCTCCACACTTCCTAAACCATTTATTATTCTTGGTGATTTTAACTCCCAACATCATTCATGGGGTTCTTCTTCAAATCACTATGGTTCCATTATACTAGATATATTGGATAGTCACAATATTTGTGTGCTGAATAATGGCAATCCAACCCGTCGAAATGGTCCTAATGAGGGATTCAGTGTGCCTGATCTTTCGCTTAGCACACCTGGTCTGGCATCTACACTTACTTGGGATACTTTACCATCAACATACGGAAGTGATCATTTTCCTATATTAATCACTTTTCCTTTTACTGGTGGTCCTGTGCATAAGCGCCCTCCCCGACTGAAATACAATTTAAAGAATGCAGATTGGGCATCATTTAGTGAGTGCATTGAGGCTAAACTTTCGTCTTTTCCTAATGTCAGTTGTGGAACAGAGCCTGTCTGTGCGTCAGTTTTAGCCAAGGCGTTTATGGAGGCTGCTGACGAAGTGTTTCCTGAAAAGAAAAAATGCTTAAATTTTATTCCTTCGCCCCCGTGGTGGGATAATGAATGTAGTGAAGCGGTTAAAAATAGGAAATATATAGAATTAAAGTACAATGAGTGTGGCTCTGACGAAAATTTTGATTTATTATCGACTGCTATAGCGAATACAAGCAAATTATTAAAAAAAAAAAAGTTTGAAAGCTGGAAAAACTTTTGTTTGTCCTTATCTCCACATGTCTCTCCTACAGAAGTCTGGCGTAACATTCGACGATTTCGTTGTGCATTCCGTGAATCGTCGTCGACACAACATTTTCCCCAAACACTAGCAAATAGCTTTTTAAATAAACTAGCTCCTTCGTCTGTTTCTGAGGATTTACTTTCAACCTACTCTATTCCATCTTGTATTGCAAATGATCCTGATGGACTGAATGATCCATTTTCTATTTCTGAACTTAAAGGTGTGTTATCTAATGTCAAGAATAGTGCCCCTGGGTTAGATGGCATCCCATATTCTTTTGTTTCTCATCTTGGGCCTAGCACTCTCTCATATTTTTTGGACCTAATCAATTCTATTTTTATCTCAGGCAATATTCCTAACTCATGGAAATCTCAAGAGGTTCTTCCGATATTAAAACCTAATAAAATTTCGTCTGATCCTTCGTCATACAGACCAATAGCTCTTTCTTCGGTTTTAATGAAAATTGCTGAACAACTAGTTAAAAATAGACTAGAATGGTTCATTGAAACCAAAAACAGTTTAAGTAAAACCCAGTTTGGTTTTAGACGAGGTAAATGTACCCTAGATAGTATAAGTATTTTCATAACTGACATAAGATTAGCATTCTCTAATAACCAGTCTGTAGTCGCGGCTTTCCTGGATATAAATTCTGCGTATGATAATGTTGTCTTAAGTATCCTGAAGGAAAAACTAAATACTTTGAACGTCCCGACTCTTCTGAGTAAATTCATAACTAACATCCTATCAGAAAGGCGTATCCACTTAATTTTAGATGTAGACAATGAGGAATCTAGATTAGTATGGAAAGGTCTTCCACAAGGATCTGTATTAAGCCCAATCTTATATAACTTGTACACCTATGATCTGGAAGCATCAGTGGGTAATAATGTTTGCGTTCTTCAATATGCGGACGATTTGTTGTTGTATTGTACTGACCGATCTATTGAAAATGCCAGTTCTTCTCTAACTTCCTCTTTAAATCTTTTAAGGAAATGGTTAGAACAAAATGGTCTTGATTTGTCTCCATCTAAAAGCTCTGTTGTGTTATTTTCTAGAATGCGTTTGCCCCCGCCAGTTTCTGTATATTATGATAACTGTGAAATTCCTGTAGTCAACCAAACAAAATTTTTAGGTGTTGTTCTTGATTCTAAATTGACTGGTACTCCACATTGTGAATATATTCTTGCTAAATGTGAACGTTTGTTAAACATGCTTAGATGCCTCTCTGGTGTTTGGTGGGGCGCTCATCCGTTTTGTATGAAACTAATATACAATGCTCTGATTCGTAGTATCTTAGACTATGGCACCTTCCTTTTACAACCTGGTAGTGTTGTTGCTTTCAAAAAACTGGATAATATTCAGTCCAAAGCTTTAAGATTGATTGCAGGTGCGATGAAATCTAGCCCACTTAATGCTTTACAACTAGAGTGTTGTGAACCTCCATTACAGCTACGTCGTCAATACCTCGCTGATAGATTTCTGTTTCGAGCCCTACAAATTTCTGATCATCCGCTTCATACTAAACTCAAGTTACTTTCTGATCTTATTATTTCTTCCAGTTATTGGTCACATAAATCTGTCCCATGCCTCATAAATAGCTACCAAAAGTTTACCTCTATCCAAGCTCCCACTCACTCTTCTATTTCTTATCCTCTATTCTGTGCTTCGTATAAATCTCTAACTGACACTCCTGACGTAGCCTTAAATATAGGTATTTCAAAAAATGCTCCTAATAACAATATAAGTTTTAACCATGTGAAGGATAACTTTTGGAAAGACTATCACACAATATACACCGATGCTTCTAAACATTCTTCTTCTAGCCATGTCGGAGTTGGGGTTTATCATTCTCAGTACAAAATTTTCCAACAAATAAAACTCCCACCTGAATCATCTGTGTTTACTGGAGAATGTTTCGGTCTCCTTAAAGCAGTCGAATATATTCGAACGGCAAAACTTAAAAAATCAGTTATAGTAACCGATTCAATGAGTGCCTTACAGGCATTAGTCAAATATCCTTTTCAATGTAAAACAATTTTTCCAGTAATCATAGACACTCGAATACTATTAAGTGATTGCATAACTCGTGGGCTTTCAGTATCTTTCGCTTGGGTCCCGGGACACAGTGAAATAGATGGTAATGTTAAAGCAGATCACCTGGCCAATGAAGCTGTGACGTTTGGGGACAGATTTCCTTATAAAAATTTTAGTCATGACTTGATTGCTTTACCTTCTTCTTATCTCAGTGATGCCTGGAATCAGTTGTGGGCTGAAAGTGCCCAGACAAAGGGCAAATTTTATTACGCAATTCAACCTAATGTTCCTACTAAGCCCTGGTTTGCAAAGCTAAGGCTCGGTAAACGAGCCACTAGTATTATAATACGAATGAGACTGGGTCATGTGTGCACGCCGGCTCATCTCGCCAGACTACATATTGTGGAGTCAAACTTGTGTGAATGTGGAGAAATTGGTGACTTGAATCATATTTTCCTTTCATGTCCTTTATTCAACCATGTCTCTTTTTACAATGATCTCTCCTCACTTAAAATTCCTTTTCCTACATCCATCCCTGTCTTGTTAGCCTCAAAAGATCCTTATGTGTTTAATTCTATATCCTCTTATATTTTACTTAATGATATCCGTATTTAGTTATTTATATATTTTATTAGCTCCTATTCTAAACTGATCCTATCCTTCCAAATCCCGTTTTTCGAACATATTACCTAATTTCCTAACGTTTCCCTGCTTTGTCGGTGGCAATACGCAAACCGCGTTCAGCCAACAAAAAAAAAAAAAAAAAAAAAAAAAAAAATATATACAGTTAATTTGTTAAAGAAAACATACACCAACACAATGGCCGAGTTCATGGATATAGATGGTAGCCTCTTGGAAGGGGTAAGTTTGAAATCAAATTTATAATTTTCACCATATGTTATTCCTTTCTTAGGCAGGTCCCGTCCGCGTATTACAAAAAAATCGAGCCGCAGGACAAAGCATATACCCTAATTCCATCCAGTAACGTTAACATACAGTCTATAGTCGCCACTAGAATATATTCTAGTGGAATATGTTGTGAAATCACATAGGTACAATTTACATAGCAAGGCAAAACTCACAAACTTTACCTGTAATAATACTGGTATAGAAAATAAGGTTGACGTTGGTAAGGTTGAAGGGTCATGCATTTGTATCACTAATTCAGTATTTAATATCTTGCAGGGAGGACAAATACTACGAATATCAATTTCGTTAAGCGCGATTCTAGGAATCCCAGTCAGAATATCGAAGATCCGAGCTGGCAGGAGTAAGCCTGGGCTAGCTGCTCAACACTGCAAAGGTATATATCCTTAGTTAAGCCAGCCATTTTAGCATTTAATTATTACGTCTGTATTTTTTTGTCTTTTATCCTACAAAATATGTGCTAATTAAACATATTTTCTTTTTTTCTTTCTAGTATTATAAATGCAAAACTAACTTACAGTCCTAATTTTCATGGCTAAACTACTGAACCAATTGTGATGAAATTTGGTGTATAGAAAGCTTAAACCTGAAAGAGGACATTGGCTACTTTATTTTTGGATTCTATCTCCTGGGGCGAGGAAGAGGAATTGACCCAGACTGAATCCCATGCAGGAGGAACTGCAGGCGCAGTCAGTATCATTAACATTTTCAACAAAATGTGTCAAGCATTTGATGTGTTTATCTGATTTTTGCAGGAATCCAATTAGTTGCAGAAATGTGTCAAGCAAAGATAAAAGGAGCAGAAATTGGATCAACGGAAGTAGAATTTGCACCAAAAAAGATCAAAGGTGGTCACTATTTTGCTGATCCACATACAGCTGGGTAAGTACTCATCTCTATTTCAATACATATAGTTATGAATAGATTATGGGATCATAATAGGCAGCTCTCGTAAAAGATATAATACAAACTCCCTGGCTGGATCCATCTATTCTGTAAAAAGGTCTATGTATTTCAGCATTCTTATCTTCCCAGCCTTTTAAATCGGAATCAGCTTCATATTATATAGTTATGCCAAAGTTGACAAACAACTTTTACTTGCAGAATACTCATAAATTTTTCCAGACACAATTGGAACTCCACCAAACCAAAGATCTAAGCTTTAAAGGCCCCCTTGTATTCATTTATCGGGTCAATTTACTCCATCCCCCTTCCATGACCTGATTTTTGCAGATTTTTTGGCCTTAAATAAAAAATGCAAGTTCACTGGCCACATTTAAGAACAAATTAAAACTCCACCTGCTAAAGGAACAGCGTCTCCTGTCTAGCTAGCCGATGAAATATAAACCTACTTTTTTTATTTTTATATATATAATGTGTTATTACCATTAAATTATGTCTATGTCTATGTCTATATATTATATTCATACATCCATTTTATATATGTCGAACATAATTGATTGTTACATAGTCATTTATATTTTTCACTACTATGTATTTATCCTGTTTTAAAAATCAAGCTGTAGGTACCTGCGCACTGCACTTTCTGTAATATTTGTATTTAGATCTGCTTTTATTTGTGTCATGTAATTTGTGTAAAGGATTCACTGAAAATCAGCCTCGGGGTTTTCCATGCTCGGACACATGCTAAGTGGACTCCTTTTTGAGACCACCCTCAACATTGTACTTCTTTTTATTTTTTCCTAGTTTTAAGCATTTGTATTTAATGTTGTGGTTGTGTTTATCAAATAAATCATTCATTCATTCATTAAAAGTTTGCAAACCCCCCCTGCTTCAAAACTGAATGGCTTCTAAAAAACATTATTTTGTTCCAGTTCAATCAGCTTACTGATCCAAGTAGCGTTACCGTGCGCGCTTCTGGCCGACGGGCCCGTCACGTTGGACCTCCGGGGGGGCACCAACGCGGACATGGCCCCGCAGATAGACTACATGGATAAAGTATTCAGGCATGCTTTGAAACAATTTGGGGCTGATTTCGATTTGACTATACATAGGAGAGGGTGAGTTGTTACGTGGGTTCCTTAATATTATAACTGTTTTTGTTTTTTTTTTTTACCTATATGGGAACACCTTCTTTTAGCAACTAACGTTTGGCAAACTGATTCATTTCGCAACTTTTCATTTCCCAAACTCTGAAACTGTGAATATTTCAGGATTTATTTCAGGGCCATCGTGTAGAACCCTATAGGTTAGGTTAGTTTATAAAAATCCTGAAATATTTATCAGTTTCATAAATATTAAGAGGTTGGGAAATGAAAAATATGCAAAGCTTGGTAAATAAACAAGAATGTTTCGAGGCATTTCTAGAAGAGCACAACGAATCACCCTATGTTGCACTTTGTATATCGGAGACTTGGCTTTCCCAAACCAAAGCAAACCTTATCCACTTCGAAGATTACCACTTAGCGGCATCATTCCACCGCGAGAAACACAACGGAGGCGGCGTTTCTATTATAATACGGGATAACGTTGACTACATTGAGCGAAAGGAGATAATGGACATGTCCGTCGAATATGTTATAGAAGTGTGTGCAATAGAACTTTTAAACCTAGACATCATATTAATATTGTTGTACTGGAATAGCAGAAAAGTCGATATTTTTTATAATCAGTTGAAATTAATTTTAGAGTACCTTCAAAGCAAATGTAATAGCAAAAAGATAATTATCGGCGGGGATTTTAATACAAACGTATTAGTTAAATCCAAACAAACTATGAACTTGTCAGACTTGATGCGTGAGTACAACTTCAAACAATATATAAATGAACCCACTAGAGTAAATAAAGACAGCTCAACTTGTTTGGATCTAATTTTTACGAACTTTAACACAAACTTTACAACGTCCGTAACTGAATTAGGCTTTTCGGATCACAAATCCACCTCAATTGAACTACAAGTCTCAACTGCTAATCAAAACAAAAAAACACCGCAGTATTGGTACCAAATAAAACGAATTTATAATAACAAAAACATAGAAAATTTTAGGCTAGAAGTACAAAAAATCGACTGGGGTAAATATATATCATCATATCAGTCCGTTAACGAAAACTACAACTCACTCAATAAAAAAATACTCGATATTCTAAATAAAACTATACCAAAAAAACGCGTAAAAATAAAACCAGTTAAAAGAAATCTATGGCTCACTGGAGGGATTAAAATATCTTGCAAGCATAAACGATTATTAAGGATCCATGTTATGTCATCCAGAAACAGAGTATTAAAAGTTCATTACAAAAACTACGTTAAAATTTTTAAAAATACAATTACTAAATCGAAAAGACTACATTTCATCAGGAAAATGCATAAATCACCGAATAAAACTAAATGTATGTGGCAAATAATAAAACAATGCAACAACAAAAAATATAACAGGCAAAACATACAGCTACTTATCCGCGATAGATTGTCCAGTGACCCTCAACTTATAACTAATACATTTAATAACCTGTTTGCCGTTGCCGGCCAGTCTGCGACGGCCGCGGCAGAGGCGCCGCGCGGCCGGCCCGTGATAACTACCTCCGAAAACTCTATGTTCCTGGGACCTGTAGAACCGCGCGAAACATACGGCCTAATACGCAGCTTAAAAAGCAAGACGAGCTTCGGACTCGACGAGTTACCATCGACATTGATAAAAGCATGTGCAAATGAGTTTACTCCACCTCTGACTTTTATTATAAATCAATCCTTTTCTGAGGGTACTTTTCCCGACATGTTGAAACATGCGGTGATAAAACCCATTCACAAAAAGAATAAAAAAACCGACCCAAATAACTACCGCCCGATTGCGTTGTTACCCGTGATATCCAAATTGTTTGAGAAAGTAATGTGCAGACGACTGTACTCCTTTTGTGAAAAGTTTAGCATATTTGACGAGTCACAAAACGGTTTTCGGAAAAAACGGTCAACAACGTTAGCAGTCTACAAATACGTCAATAATATTTTAAATATACTAAATACAAAAGAGTACGCGGTCGGAATTTTGCTCGATATGACTAAGGCTTATGAAAAAGTAAAATATGATATATTACTTAATAAATTATATGGTATCGGAGTACGAGGAATAACACATAAATGGTTCCAGTCCTACTTAAGTAACCGAAAGCAACATGTTGAAATTGAGTATGTAAATGAACAGTCAAGAGAAATCGGTACAGTCAGGTCAGATATCCAACCTGTGTCCGACTCCATCCCACAGGGGAGCGTGATCGGATGCTTGCTGTTTATTATATATGTAAACGACCTACCAAAATCAATAAACGAATCGTGCGTAATGTTTGCAGATGATGTCTCAGTGTTACTTTCGTGTAAAAATAATAAAAATCTTAATAAAACATTATATCAAACGATAACAAGTATACTCAATTGGATGAAAGACCACAATTTAGATATAAATTTTACCAAGACAAAAATCATGCAGTTCAGGCCCTTTCAAAAAACGGAATTAGACATAAATTTTACGTTTGACAGATATAAATTAGAATGCGTACCTTTACGTTTGACAGATATAAATTAGAATGCGTACCCTCGTTTCCGCTTCTTGGTATCACAATCGACTCCCATATAAATTGGAAAGATCACATCAGCAAAATAAAAACTAAACTTAGCCAATTTATTTATGCATTAAGGCAGCTGAAAAAGACCACTAATTTACAAACCGCTTTAACGGCGTATTATGCCTTTGCACACGCGTGGCTTAGTTATGGCGTAATATTATGGGGAAATAGTGCTTCGGTGCAAGACCTACTCATCATACAGAAAAAATGTATCCGCATAATAACAAACATAAAACAGACCGATAGCTGCAAGCCGTATTTTAGAGACTTTAAAATATTAACCTTACCTGGCATATATATCCTAGAATCGTGTAAATTTGTTAAAGCACACCCAGATTTCTATTCTAAAATTGGAGACGTACCCTGCCGTTATGAATCCCGTTCAAAAAATAACTTATTATTACAAACAACATCAAAGCTAGCGTTACACCAAAAAGGACCTTACCCCATGTTAATAAAGATCTATAATAAGCTACCTGATCATATGAAGAATGAGCCTAATAACAATAAATTTATTAATACTTTAAAAAAATATTTAGTGGCAAATGCTTATTACACAGTAAATGAATATTTAAATCGCAATAATAATGACTAGTATTAAGAAATCGCAACTGAAATAATTGTCTAAGTATAGTTTAAATTTTGAACTACTTACTGTATTGCAGTGCCCTTACAGGGTTGTGTTGAGACATACCAATATGTAGCTATAAGATCTTTTGTACACACAAGGCAATCATTAAATGAATATGAATATGAATATGAAAAGATGCGAAAAAAATTATACTGAAATAAATTATCTTCTATTCTATTCTACTTCTAATATGCTTAGGCGATGTCCCATGATAGTGGGTTTACAACTGTTTTAACATACGTAAAACAAGGCAACAAATGACAAAAACACAGGCTTTTATTTCAGTGGTTCATTAAAAAAAATTGCTATATATATTTGCGAACCATTGACTATTTATTGAAAATTGATTGCACGAAACATATATGTACGTACAAAGTAGAGACTTAATGCCTAGATACGTTCTGCACCAGTCAATTATTGGGCCCGACAAGTTATCAATAGAAAATATAGAAATATTCTGCATTTAATTTTGTTAAAAAAATATATCTGTGTTTGACTGACAGAAGAGTTGATGTCTGGTGAAGTTAACATAAATATGTTTTCACAGTTACTTCCCAAAGGGCGGCGGGCAGGTGACAGTGAACGTGAACCCGGTGCGGAGTCTCCGCAGCGTGACGTTGACGGAGCCCGGGACCGTGGAGAGGATACAGGGCTCCAGCTTCGTGGCGGGCGTGCTGCCTATTAATGTAAGTGTACACACTGAGGGAGCAACCTGTGTCACCTGGAACAGGGTTGCCAGATAGATACAGACATATGAGTGGAGAAGGCTGGAGGAGGCCGTTGCCGACTGGCAAGCGGACACCCAAAATAAATAAAGAAACCAAATAACTAATTAAGGTGGTTCGATTGCCATACAAAGCGTTATTTGACATTCGCAGGCTAACTGCGTGATATTTTAAGAAACTTATGTAACAAACTTTCTTCAAATAGCTTCCCATTTGCGCCAAATTCCCCCTTACCTAGAATAAACTTGTATAAACTAGATTAATTTGAGAAAAATTGTTTTCCCAAAATATTACGTCCCAAACCAATTTCTCAAATTAATCTAGTTTATACAAGTTTATTCTAGGAAAGGGGGAATTTGGCGCAAATGGGAAGTCAATTTATGAAAGTTTCTTAAAATATCACGCCGTTAGCCTGCGAATGTCAAATAACGTTTTGTATGGCAATCGAACCACCTTAATTAGTTATTTGGTTTCTTTATTTATTTTGGGTGTCCACTTGCCAGTCGGCAACGGCCTCCTCCAGTCATCAAAAGCCCTCCGCCTCCGGCGTCGGGCTTCTGATAGACTCTCGTTTGCAATATTCTTACGCCCGTGTTATACACAATGGTTTTCATCACATTTGCGAGGCAATAAATAACTACAAAAGACAGAAAAATCTAGGTTTCGTACAAGCGCATCAATCAAAAATTGACAACTTCACTTCAGTGCGAGTGGAGCGCGCAGCTTCAACATTTCGACCAATCACAGAGCAGTATTCTTGCAGCGCATGGCCTGCTCGATTTTTATTCAACCAATCACAGAGCAGTATTCTTGCAGTGCATGGCCAGCTCGATTTTTATTCAACCAATCACAGAGCAGAATTCTTGTAGCGCGCGATCACCTAGATTTGCTTAAACCAATCATATCACACACAAGCTCATAACTCCCTAGGGAGTTATAAAAATCCATAACTTCCGCGGGAGGTAAATCGGCTATAGCTGCTCTATACAACTGCCTATAATACACCGTTTACGAGCAAGTGTGATGAAATAGTACATTACTTACCTAGGGCGGTTAAACAAAGAATGTCTCAGATCGCAGGTATTTGACGCCCGAGCCGAAGGCAAGGGCGATAAATATGCGCTCGGAGGCTTTCTTTATTACCGCCCGTGGTGAGTACAAAATTTTACGTCTTTATCTGGCCAGGAAGTGGGGTTTTCCGCACGCATAGCGTGCGGTAATTCCTACTTTATGGCCAGGTATGACGTAAAATCTCTATGTATGGAAAGTTTGACTAGTTTATATGGGATGACAGCTGCCGGCGCCATATCGTCGGGTGACAAGCAAAACTCACTAAGTAACAAATACCTACTTAAATCAAAGATCGTATCTCGATATCGACTACGTACCGAGATACGAGGTTTTGTGGAGCAGTGACAGTTTTGGTAGTGACTTTTGCTTGTCACCCGACGATATTTAACGTTGATCGGTCTGTAATAGTAAGTTGGTGCAACCCATTCTAAAGCGGGCATTACATTGTCCTGAATGAATTAGAAGATTCATCCAGGAAGGTGTAATCGCATTTAGTTAGTAATAGAGCTACCAGAGCAGCTGAGCAGAGTTAGGGGCAGCTCAAACAGCATCCTATGGATGATAGATGATCATGTGTGTTGTCCTGTAATTAATTAAATAATATTAAATGTCAAATCTAACTTAGTTTTTAAGTACTAACATTTTTTAAGGCTTATACTAACAACAATGAGATCAATGTTATCTTAGAAATTAAATAAATTGAAATTGAATTGAATTGAATAGTCCGTAAGCCCACTCCCAAGACGCCTACGTCTCATGACAACACGATAAAATGCATGGCAGCATGTCGAGAAAGTTGTGCTGAGCAATAATCGGAACATTATCTCAACTAAAATTGGCCGAAAATTTGAAAAACTCGTCACTTCTATTAAATAAATATTTGCGGACAATCTTACACAAATCAACTTAGTCTCAAACTAAGCAAAGCTTGTACTATGGGTACTAGACGACGATATAGATACTTATATAGAGAAATACATACTTAAATACATAGAAAACGTCTATGACTCAGGAACAAATATTCGTGCTCATCACACAAATAAATGCCCTTACCGGGATTCGAACCCAGAACCTCTTGCTTCGTAGGCAGGGTCACTACCAACTAGGCTAAAGCGGTCGTCATTAGGCTAAAGCGGTCGTCTTAGTGTAGTAGCTGTATCTTATTTATTGTAGTACAAGACATGTGGCATTATTTAGCTCTTTAATCGTAGAGATAGTAAGCCTAAGTCGGTCAGTCCTGAAATGGCCGGAAGTACTTGGCAGTTGGTGCCAAAGTTGAACTTTGACACCGTCTGGCGTACGGACTATATGGATCCTAAATGCGATTACACCTTCCTGAATCAGCTTCCCAACTCATTCAGGATGCTACATTCGGTATTTGACAAAAGTCAAATCAGCTTTTTTAATGAAACGTCAAAAACGGAATTTGTAGGGATTACTATGTTGTGACGTCACCGGTCACAATCAAACAACGTCCTTATTGTTAGTTTTTATGAATTTAAAAATCTTAAAATAGCGAACATTAATGAAAGCTTGATACTTTCCGAGTATTTTCGTAATGTTTATCTGTTGCTAATGAAAAAACAATTTATATTCACTGTTGTCAAATAGCCAATAGGGAACATTACGCAAAACTCTTCGTAGGTGGCGACACCAGCAGCGTTGACATTGTATCTCGTTCCCACTTGCGGTATTGTCTATGAAAGCATCCTTGTCACTCATTTGACAATCAATTGTGCATGTGTGTGTGAATCCCTATATTCCTATACTGGTTTTCTATTAGCGGTAGTGCTGCCTCTGGCGTCAGAACATTGCAGTAATGTTCCCTATTCAGGATAATGTAATACCCGTTTTAGTGTTACCCTCGCTACCGTTACAGATGGCGCACCAGATGGCAGAAGGCGCTGCGCAGGCGCTGCGCGCGGCGGGGGCGGCGGGGGCGGGGGCGGGGGCGGCGGGGGCGGGGGCGGGGGCGGGGGCGGCGGACATCTCGTGCTACAAGGAGGACGGACGCATCGCCGTCGGCAACTGCAATGGTATGCTGTGAGTACACTCGTCACAGTAACAAATGCCCTTCATCATATCAGCCAAAACACGTCCACTGCTGGACATGAGCCTCCCCCAAAGAGTGCCACAATGGCCGGTCCTGCGCCATCCGCATCCAGCGGACTCCCGCGACCTTTACCAATTTCAATTTCATTTATTTAAAAGCCAACTGGGATTATGTGTGTTAGTAGATACTTAAAAATAGGGTTAATGATAAGTAATAACTTAAAATATATATTCTACCTGCTTATTTATGTGCACCATACAGCAGTGCCTCAAATATGCACAATCAAGGCGTTCAGCGACCATTCTCAGGATGCTGTTAGGACTGGCCCGGATCCTGCGTACCAGGGATGAACACCGTTTTCGCATCGTAGCATGGAAACAGTCCACCCTCGCCTCCGCGAACATCCCCGAAGCACTGCAGTAGCGGGGCAGTCCCATCAACATCCTGAAGGCATTATTGAACTGAACTTTGTGAGCATTGTATACTTTTTGAGTATAGTTCGCCCACAGACCGCTAGTGTAGAAGGATGTACAATAGGCCCTAAAAAGGGTGACTTTTGCTTCTTTGGAGCACTAAGCGAATCTGAGAGCGATCATGTTCGCCCTTACAGACAATGCTCTCCGTTCACGCTCAATGTCCGTATCATCTTTAAGGTCATCAGTCAAAACGTGTCCGAGGTACTTAAATTATATAATTATATATATAATTTATTGATAAAACATAATGTACATCATTATGTGACTACGTTGAGTACCTTACCTTCCAGTTTTATCGGCGGCACTTCTGGTGTGACTTTATTCCTGACCTTAAAGACCATACCTTCACTTTTGGCGACATTATATTGCAATCCATGCCTGGTCGCATATCCTTCACAGATTGCGATCATTTTTGCAAGGCCACAAGGAGAGGCACTCAGCAGCACCATATCATCCGCGTAGCTGATATTATTCACGCACACTCCATCGATGTGGCAACCAACCCGGGTACTGCTGAGTTCCTCCACCAGGGCATTCACATACAGGTTGAAGAGCTTAGGCGAGGTCAACCCCCCCTGCCTCACCCCGCACTCCAACCTGTATGGATCCGAGAATGCACCCGCCCGACGCACGACGTTCGATTGGTTTTGATACCAGAACTTAAAAATGCGGGTCATGTCTACCGGCATATCAATGTAACTTAATTTTTGCCAGAGAATGTCATAGTTAACCAAATCGAACGCCTTGGATAGGTCTAGGTAGCATGCGTACACATCTGTGTAGTATTTGACAGTATGCTTTAAACTCAAAATTGCACTTTCCGTTGATAAGCCCGGTCTAAAACCAAATTGATTATCATGAACTTTCAGATATCGGTCCAAATGGGAATTTAGCACACTGTCAAACACTTTACCGACTACAGCAGCAAGCGATATCGGCCCATAGTTGGTTTTATCGCTGATGTCACCTGTTTTGTTCTTCACTATTGGTACTACCACAGTCTTCATCATATCAGCCGGCAGGTAAGAGTGTCCTACACAGAACGTGTACAACATCGCAAGCACTCTAGGTAGGTGTGTACCAGGTCATCAGTCCACCTTGTGTGGGGGGGGGGGGGGGGGGGGGGCTACCCACGCCGCGCCGCGCCGGTACGTGGTCGCCATGAGAGAACCTTTCCGCCCCATCGACCATCGGTTCTACGTGCAATGTGCCCCGCCCACTGCCACTTAAGTTCAATGCCCTTAATTCAATATAATCCAAATACTTTATTTCGGTTTTTTTTATATCCATATCGGGTACGTTTTTTTTTCATTTATCTTTATTCACATAAGACAGAGTACAATAACAAACTTATATATATATACAACTATATCGGGTTAGTTATATCAGGAACTTATATATATATATGTTAGTTACACCTTAATATAGAGAACATCGGCAAAAATACACCTTAAGTGACTCAACATTGCAGCTTATAAGTGAAAGAAAAGACCTTTTTATAACAGAAATGAAGAACCAAAATATCAAGAAAATAACGGACCTAAGTAAAAAAATAAGAGAAAGTATTAGGAAAGATAGAAAAATCAAGAGACTACAAACACTTCAAAAACACATTATATCCACAGGAGGAACAAAAAAAGCTCTCAAAGAACTGCGTGAGACTAATTCCTGGGTACCATAGTTCAAAAAGAACTATACTAACATCACAAACCGGAAAGACATCAATAAACTAGCTACAGAATTCTACCAGAACCTGTACTCAAATCAAGATACCACCTCAAAACAAAAAATATACGAAAAGTCAGCAACCAATTCAAAGTCTGAATCTGAGCCAAAACCCGAACCAGAAATATTACCAAGCGAAACTAGAAAAGCAATAATAAGCCAAAAATCTGATAAAGCCCCAGGCCCAGACAAGATTTCAAATGAGACACTGAAAGGAACCCTCGAAGGAATAGTCCCAGTACTTACAAAAATTTTCAATGAAGTTCTAATAACAGGCATTATCCCAGAACAATGGGAAACGTCACACATAACCCTCATACATAAAAAAGGTCCAAAGGAAGAAATAGAAAATTATAGACCGATAAGCCTGATGTCCAACATATATAAAGTCTTCGCGAATATCATACTCAACCGTGTCAGCATTACATTAGACGAAAACCAACCAATGGAACAAGCCGGCTTTAGAAAAAACTATGCTACGGTAGACCATATACATACAGTTAAACAAATCATTGAGATATATAACGAATACAACAAGCCTTTGTATATGGCCTTTATTGATTATACTAAGGCATTTGATACTATTAGTCATGAAGTCATATGGGAAAGCTTAACCAAACAAGGAATATCCAGAATTTACATAAATATTATTAAGAGCATATACGCCAGAAGCAAAGCTAAAATCCAACTAGAAACTCTAGGTGAACCCTTCAATATTGGAAGAGGAGTCCGACAGGGAGACCAACTGTCACCCAAGTTATTCTCAGCCGTGCTCGAAAACATCTTTCAGACCTTAAACTGGGATCAATATGGACTGAATATCAACGGAAGAAGGTTAAACCAGCTCAGATTTGCGGATGACATTGTCCTATTCGAGGAAAATCCAAAGAATCTAGAGAAAATGATACATGATTTAAATAAAGAAAGTGAGAAAACCGGCCTATCCATGAATGTAAACAAAACCAAATTACTAACAAATTCTGACATCCACGAAATTAAAATACACAACCAACCACTTGAATATGTCGACGAATACATATATCTAGGACAGATCATCGCCCATAAAGATATGACGACCAAGGAGATCAAAAGACGGATAGCTAACAGTTGGAAGCAATACTGGTCACTGAAAGAGGTGATGAAATGCCCCAATCTCAGTAACAGTACCAAAAGGAAAGTATTTAACACCTGCATTTTGCCTTGCATCACATATGGCTGCGAAACTTGGTCACTCTCCAAACACCATAGAGAGATGCTAGAACACTGTCAAAGAGCAATGGAGAGAAGCATGCTGGGAATTAAACGGCAAGACAGACACAGGAATACAGCTATAAGAGCGAAAATAGGCGTAACAGATGTACTCTCTAAGATAGATTAACTGAAATGGCGATGGACAGGGCACATGCTATGATACTGTCAAGAAAAATGGTGCAATATTGTAACACACTGGTACCCTAGAGATGGTAAGAGGAGTAGGGGAAGGCCATACAAGAGATGGGAGGACGAGCTCAAACTGACAGCCGGTCCAAACTGGAAAAGAGTCGCAAATGATAGACAGCAATGGAAGGGGTTAGAGGAGGCCTTTGCCAAGAGGCACACTGAACTCAGAGACATAATATGAAAGAAAAGAAAAAAAAAAAAAAAAACAAACATATATATATACAAAACAACATATAGCAAAAAAAAAATAAAAAAAAATAAAATAAAAAAGGATACATGTCCTACATTATGTATACATTCAATATGGAGTTAAGGATCAAGGGCTTATATAGATAGATAGATATATATACAACTATATCGGGTTAGTTATATCAGGAACTTATATATATATGTTAGTTACACCTTAATAAAATAAAAACGTTCAAAACACGGTGTGACACAGATCACGGCTATTTATATACTTTGCTACTGTCCTGATCTATGCCACCCAGTGACAAAGGATAAGACAATTGTACCCATCCAATATTTTGAATACATTCAGATTTTAACGAACACCACTTACGACTACAGACGGTTAGAAGTAATAACCCTTGAACTTTTACTACGTCGAGAGGCGACAGATTCTAAATGGACTGTATCAAATTGAATCCTTACGCGGTTGCCGTGATTTTGCAGAATAAATGTTAATGTTTGTGCAGATTGCGTATCGGCTTACCTGGAGGTCTTGAAGGCAGGCTCAGCATCCGATGAAGGCACTCCCTAAGGCTAAGCCCAGCGCTGGATCCAGATATGCGGCACCCCTGGTTCTACCACTCAGATGCACACACAGATGTAATAGCCGAGTCGCAATCTCTTTATGAGAATTTGATTGGAAGCCGGTAAAATGAGTCACTGCCTTGGCCCGAGAAGCGAGCTATCTTATATCGAATCTCTAGACTAACTGGGTTGCCACACTAAAACTATAAAATAGGGTGGCAACTGGTGTTGCTATAGTAATAACTTAAATTTACCCAAAGTAGGCAATATTGAACAACCCTTATTAATTACAGTTTAACCTGCACCACATCTACGGGTAATGTGCTGGGGAGTGACGCGTTAGGCAAGCGCGGCTCCGACCCGCGCCAGCTGGGAACTGACGCTGGCACAGAACTCAAGAAGGCCATAGACGATGGCGCTTGTCTCGACCAACATTGCCAGGTAAATATCACTGCTCTAGCTAGCAGTGGCGGTGCGTGAACATTTTCGATGGGCAACCCGGAACAAAAAAAACTATTAAAGAGTTTAGAGTTTATAGTTCCGTTATCCATAAGAAAGTAGTAACGCTCTCTTTTTAAAACGACTAGCTAGTTTGCTCTGAAACGTTGTATGTACTTAGAATAAGATAAGGTATATCCAGGTCTGTAATTAGTTTTTCACCTCACTTGCTCGGAAAGGCGTTTTTGTATGTTTGATATCTATTGAGAAAATCGCTTTTTATCCACATGTGAAGAAAGTAGACGTAGAACGCTAAAAGTACTATGACGTAGAACGTTAAATGTTTATTTTTGGTTTTTTGTATATTTTATGTGACATATTATTTTTTTTTAACTTTTTTAAAAACTTTTTTTAAACTTTTGAATTTTTTTTTTAACTTTTTTTTTTTTAAAACTATTTTCACTTTTTTAAACTACTTTTTTTAACTTATTTTTTTTTTTATTTTTTTTTTACCCTATTTCTTATTTTCCTTGCTGTAGTGAAGTGAAAATATTTGTCTTATACACGGGTGAAAAATTATTTTACGTCTCGTGTGTTGAAACACTCGCAGGTAAAATACAACTTTCCCCCCTTGTATAACAAATAACTGTATGTAGCTTCAGATGCCATAGTAAAAAAAATACAGCAAATTTAAGGTATTCATACAAACTTGTTTTTGATGTATTTCGTTTGTTTTATAAACTGGAGCCATATAAACTAATTACAGACCTAGATATACCTCATGTCATTGTATATGCAAAGTTTCGTTACAATCCAACACGTAGTTTCCCTTTTCCAGGCCGGCAATTGAAAAATGATAATCAAATATCAGTCTTATTAATTGACATTAAGATACACGTTTGACAGTCTGTATGTGGTCGATATAACGCCTCTGCCTGGAAAAGGGTTAAAATGAAAACGAAACTCCTTTTGTATGGGAAGGTGAAATTCGGCCGAGCTTGCCGGGGACTCTTACTCACCGCCACACACCCACAAAACAATAATTTAAATTCGCCTGAAGCTAAATAAAGTATTTATGGTTCAATGTTCTAAATTTAAATTGTGCACTCAATTAAATGACACAAATCGTGTCAGTTAACCCTTTAGTGGGTAACGGCAAGATATTTGCCGTCATACGACTCAGACATTTTATTTTTTTCTCAATGAAACGTGTTGTTAGTTAATATAACTTTTGGTTCGCATAAGAGAACATACTCGTACCAATTTACGAAAAAAAAAATAGCAGATAAACGTTATTCCAACCCATGTTAAATGATGATTCTTAGGCCTGAACTTAGATTTTTAACTATTCCTTACAATTGAACAAAAATGTTTGTAAATAAAATTTTGTTTGCTGGATTTATCCGATAGTCACAATTCTCTACTTTCAGAGACAAGATTGGCGATATAAAGTTTAAAGAAAAAAAATCTGTTATTTGATAATTTTAAAAAATGAAGACGGCAATATATTTGCCACTATCCGTTAAGTGTCTGGTGTTTATTAAAGGAAAGGGTGGGTTAGGCTACAATTGTTATTGATTTATATATGGAGCAATAGCTTAATTCAATACTTCAAATTTGCCTTTTACCTTTATTGCTGAATTAGCCGTGTTAGTTAGAAATGACAACGGAAGTAAAAAAATCTCGTAAAAAAAGTGTTGATTGTTCGTGCGTGCAATCTTATAATATAATATATTGTTGTTGCTTAACTCGCAGGTTAGGTAATTATTTCTTATCATCTATTGGTTTTTAATTTATTTATTTTAGATACGTCGTGCCACCCGTAGTTCCCCCGGCAAACTGACATGACGGTCTTGTCACTTAATGCCCTTGGCTGATAGCGGCAAACATATTGCCGTCTCATAATTCGGAAACCCTGCAATAATATATACATTTCTCTTTCTCAAAAATCATAAAATAAATCATTCATGCTGTGCGTATTGTTAAAGTTCTCGATTCATTGCTTTAAAAAAATAATGGTCAAAGGGTTAATCTTTACTAATATTATAAGTGTATGTCTGCCTGTCTTATAGTTTGATTCCCTGGGGAGGACATGGGATCGTTTTTATCCCGGAAATCATCCCCTGAGGGGGTGAAATGGGGGATGAAAGCTTGTATGGAGCTACGATATAAACGAGTTGCTGTTTACCTTTTTTTCAATACCTACTATAAGTCTAATCTAAGATGAAAGAGAAAGCTAAGTCTGTCCCGATGAAACTGCGCAAGTGGACTTCGGTATAAATATATGTGTTAAGTATTTTTTTTAATATTTTATTTAAGGACCAAGTGATTCTGTTCATGGCCCTGGCTTCGGGCAAGTCGTCGGTGACGGTTGGCGAGGTGACGCTGCACACGAAGACCGCCATACACATCGCCGAGCTGTTGGCTAAGGTGAGGAGAGTACAGGCACTATAAAAAATTATAATAATAATAATTGTTTATTTCAGACCAGATACGATCCAAAAAACAAAAATAAAATAACAATAACTAAATTATAACGTTACGTTATTTAACAAAATTTATTATTTATTTGGCCTTCTCAATAACCACCTGCGACCAGTACATGGTAAGCGGACAGTTGAGACGCTCTTCCAGCTCCTTCAGAAGGCTGCACAATACATACATGACTATACATTATGTACAACACGGCTAGCACAAGACCAGGGAACATTACGGAAAACTCCGCGAAGGGGGCGGCACTAGCAGAGTTGGCATTGCATCCTTGTCACTCATTTGACCATCAATTGTGCATGTGTGTGTGAGTCCCTATCTAGTGCTGCACTCTGGCGGCAGAACATTGCAGTAATGTTCCCTATTGGAACACTTGGCCTCGCCCGCCGTTCTATTCGTAGTTCGCGGCGCTGAGAGTAACGGGTGTTTCAATAAGGGTGCACTATAATAGGTTTATTTTTAATCGTAATTGTGCACCCTTATTGAGACACCCGTTATATATCGAAACACATCTTTATAACCATAGGCGTAAAAATATATTAAATTACGATATACTCGTACGTGGTCACTTTTATGTACGAATTTATAGATGGAAGATTTTTCCCACGGATAACATGACTATTTTGTAGTGTTACATCTAAGGATTATTAAAAAAGTGCTGTTTCTTAATAAGCGGTTGGTAGAAAAATATACTAGATCAGGTATGCTCAGATGTTATCCTGTACCTACAGTAAATAAGGATGTATTACAATAAATGTTGCAACCAAAACGTCGATCGATCCGTTTTCCTTATCATCATCATCATCATATCAGCCGAAAGACGTCCACTGCTGGACATAGTCCTCCCCCAAAGAGTGCCACAATGGCCGGTCCTGCGCCACCCGCATCCAGCGGACTCCCGCGACCTTTACCAGGTCATCAGTCCACCTTGTGGGGGGGCTACCCACGCCGCGCCGCGCCGGTTCCGTTTTCCTATTTGCAACCAAATGTTATTTTTGTGGTTCCAGGTGAAGTTCGAGATAATCCCCAATGGCGGCCAGAACACGATCGAGTGCACGGGCCGGGGGCTCGTTAACAACAACCTACCCACGTAGACTCGTACAGTACTGACTTTGTGATTTAAGATATTAACCAGCTTTTAATTATGTGTGATTTGTTGTAAACGAAAGTTGTTCTCTTATATTCAGATTATGCATTTTGATATATTTTTTATGAGTTGAGTACAGAAGACAAGGCTCCTGGGTATCTTTCGGAAATGTAAAAAATGTCCCACGCATGGCACAGGGAGATTCCCAGCTCCTGTCTCAGCCTTTTATAGTAGTTTATCTACACCCGTATCATAAATCTTCTATAATGTGTTCGGAAACCATATATGTATAATGACCACCATTATTGCAACCAGTAACATCAGCGTTTTATCTGTGCCAGTGTTATTATAATGTGTGAAAAATCATAATAACATCGAGAACACATCATTGAGGATTTATAATCACTCGTGTGATCCTGTTATGGAACTCGCTCACGCTCGTTTCATAAACCCACACACGTGTTTAATGCCCTTCATTATGTACAGTTACATACACTATACTTTATCTATCCACATTAGAAATCCTCAATGATGTGTTCGGGAACCATTAGAATAACCGCCATTGCATCGCCCCATGGTCGACTAAATTTCAAATCATTACATAATAACATCGATGTCGATGTTTTTTTTTTCATACATTATAATAACGTTGGCACAAATAAAACGCTGATGTTACCTTACTGGTTGTAATAATAGTGATCATTATATATGGTTTCCGAACACATTATAGAGGATTTACGATATGGGTGTAGATAAAAATGAGAAGGATAGAGACATCACGGAGTACCCGCCCTGACTATTGTCATAAAAATCTTGCTGACTGGTGCAGACAAATATTTAACCTTTTAGGTGCCATTAAAGCGTAATAGGTATTGCGTGTTTTCGTGCCCACGACGCCAAGAACGACTACAGGTATTAGACATGCATTGTCAAAGTAACCTTCATGCTTTCTTTTAAGGTTCATATTAAATTATCATGGAAAAAGGTTGGTGTCTAGGTGTCACTTTAGTGCGTGGCAATGGCGTTGAAAAACGTATGCTTATGTATGAAGTTTTTAGCTAAATAGTAAATACTATGACTACATAAATAAGGTTTGTAAAGATTGTATTTATAAAAATAAAAGTCGTATAATATATCGACGTATTTTATTACATTTTATCATTCGGCGATCCGACACCTCACGCTTACATTCGTTTAGAATTAGTCCGTAAAAAGGCCAAAAATATTCACATTTGTAAGTACGTCCTATGTTGAGAGTCTATACAGTATTATGCTATAGAGGTATGCGTACTACGAAATTACTTTCTTCGGAATGTTGGCAGCATTGATTCGCAGCGTTTTTTTTTTAATTAATCGGTTTTTCCGTAGAGCGCATCCCTCAGAGTAGCCAGTGCGAAGTTAATACATTTCAAAAGAAACAAGATTGTGACTATGGTAACTCCCGAAATACAAAAATAATATATATTTCCATTTGAAAACTATATCCGTAACAAAAATAACTTAAACCTAATTGCATATGCACAATGAAAACAACACAAAATATATCAAATTCCGTAATCACAAAACGTGTAAATAATCTATTCATAATTTATTAACAAAACACGAGTAATGTTTTCTCTTCCTTGCAAAACTTAAAGTCACTATAATTATAGTCTGAGTCTCCATAAGTGCTCATATGAAATAGAGTCAAACTAGACCCAAAACAAAAAAAAAATCTTGGATTTTTAGCCAAAAATTTATTTTTCAATGTCGAAAGATTTGTAGCAGCTGACTTAACTTTTTTTGACTGTTTCGTTTTGCTGCCAGGCCGTAACCCTAACCACCAAAGATGCCACAGCGCTTTGAAAAAAATATAGTTTTTGCCTATAAATCCAATTTTTTTCATTATTGTTCTTTTGGTTGGAATTAGGTCTAGATTCACCCTATTTAATATGTGCTTGTTACTTTATGAAGACTCGCACTATAAGAAAGAGATAAAACGATTGCCAATGTAAAGACTTATGAACAAGCAGAATACAAATCATGGGTTTATAGAAAAGTGTAGATAGCGGAGAAACATCAAGTTTTAATATATTTTACAACCTATATAGTTAATTATGCACAGCATGGGCTACATATCCTTTAGCCTTAGTATACAAAGTCTCTCCCACTGGAAGATAATATGCGGAAGATACATCAAGCCTCGTCCTATACTGGTGGACTATTCCAATGATTTAATAATGTTTTTTACACGAAACCGCTTTTATACACATTTTTTATAGGTACAGATGTAGTGCATAATGGTTTCCCATAGTTTTTTCACGGAAACGTACGAACGAGTCTTGCTACTCTTGCTATTTCAGTCGGTCACTGTACAATAAGTACTGAGGTTGACTGATGTAGCATGACAAATACGAACATTTCCGAGAAAATACGATGGGAAAGGATTATTCACTACATCTGTAATTATAGTTTGTCATTTATCAATTTTAGATATTGGTCGGAATAGAAGTGTTCTACTCCTTATAAGAAATCAACCAATTAATAGGAAGGATACGCAAGAAGCGGTATGCGAACACAAATTTAGTCTGCTTTTTTCCATAAAAACATTTGATGTCGATTTTTATTGTAATGCAGATGTGTAATTTACGTCACACCTGGCCATAAAGATGTAATTACCGCCCGCTATGCATGCGGATAATCCTACTTTGTGGCCAGGTGGTATGTAAAATTACTCGCCCTGGGCGGTAACAAAAGCCTCGGGTCGCATATTTATCGCCCTTGCCTTCGGCTCGGCTCAAATACCTGCGATCTGACGACATTCTTTGTTTACCGCCCTAGGTGAGTGTACTATTATCACTGTATCCCACATTACTTTAATTATTGGTTGTTGAAGTAGCTCATATAGGACGGGCTCATATTATAGTAAAATGTCACACATCTCTGTCAGGTTCTAAACCCATTTTTCAAATGCATGATCTGTCACAAGATGGCCGCTTGCGCTCCACGTGACAGATCTCTCACAGCAGACATTCTGACTTCATACAAATCTCCTAAACAAATCTTTACACATTGAACGCCACTGACACAGGTTGTGTCATTTTTGTAAGTATGGTGGCAGCGAATGTGCTAAGACATAAAATGTGAAGTTACGGAAGACATTTAATAAACACTAAAATTTTTTTACATTTTCAATCATGGTGCAACTCTTATTTATTTTATACAAAAATATAGTGCACATATGTTTGAAACAATTCAATCACTGCTAATGTGCCAAACGGCGACAGAAATCCTCAGACCACTAGGTCCCTGTCATCGGAGACTGGTCAAATTAATTAAATAAGTTACATGAACAGTTGGCTGCAAAGAGAAACAACTACTTTCACACTCTTATATTGCATTGCAAAATGAATAACTTAACCTACTTTTTAAATACAAGGTTTTGCCAAAGGTTCTACTTTATTTGCATTGTCATCGGAACAACATATAACGATCGAAACGAGAGAAGGTCTTGTAAGTTTTCAAGTTACAAATGAAATTAACATAAGGCCCTATTTACAAGGGTCGATTATCTTATAAGAGTTTGATACAAGTTTCACTTTCAGTGATTCTCGCCTCTCGAATGCGATAATCGCGCCAGTGTATACAAGGCTTGAGTGTGATATCCACCAAAGATGAGAAGCTGTTTTCATATATTCACCTAGCTGTCACGCATCATCACATCAGCCGAAAGACGTCTACTGCTGGCCATAGGCCTCCCCCAAATAGTGCCACAATGACCGGTCCTGCGCCACCCGCATCCAGCTGACTCCCGCGACCTTTACTAGGTCATCAGTCCACCTTGTGGGGGGGGGGGGGGGGGTCTACCCACGCCGCGCCGCGACGTGGTCGCCACTCGAGAACATTTCCGCCCCAACGGCCATCGGTTCTACATGCAATGTGCCCCGCCCACTGCCACTTAGGTTTAGCGATTCGGAGGGCTGTATAGATTACCTTGGTTCTGCTGCGGATAGCCTCATTTCTGATGCGATCACGCAGATAAACTCCCAACATTGCCCTTTTGGTGCATGCAAGGTAAATATATATATAAAATAACTTCACACATCTCTGGTAAATATGCACTTTAAGGCTTGTAAAAATGGCCACATCTCTTTGTTGTCAGCACCCTAGGCTGTATGTTGTGTATTGCTGCTACAGTGGACCGCTTGTATGTATGTGTATTGCTGCTACAGTGGACCGCTTGTATGGAGTCTGTTTACCTACTGTGCGTGTCTGTGCTTTGTGTGTCGTTCTGCTTACTCAGTCTTCTTCGCCTTAGGGTCTTCTTCCACGAGGGCTGGCTGGTCTTCGTAGCTGAGGACAAGATGTGACAGTCAGTAATTGATAATAGTAATAGTAGATTGTACAACAAGCGCATAAAACGAGCCATTTAACCTGGGACGTTTATGATTTTTTTTGGTAATAGCTATAACCTACCTTAGCACCAGAAAAAAGTTGCACTTTTCATCTGCGTCAATTATTTTTGAAAAATTTAACAGTTTCCTCACTTACGTTTTGGGTTTAGGACGGTGAATAAGACACTTCGCTCGTGATATAAATCTGGCAATGATATTGACAGCTGCAGCAGCTATATTTGTCATTGCCAGGGTCAGATATTAAAATAATTTTTGTAATATGAGACGGATCAAGATTCACCATCCTAAACCCAAAACGTAAGTGAGGAAATTGTTTATATTGCTCTAAAATAATTGACGCAGCTGAAAAGTCTGCAACTTTTTTCTGGTGCTAAGGAAGGTTATTCCTATCACCAAAAAACAATCAGGCACTTCTAAAATTTTCATCCATTCCCAATATGCGGACAGCCCCAGCCGTACGTTCGTGCCCCGATAAGCAGACATTGACCGACGGGTCTTTATCAGGCAACGCTATCGGGACCCGACGGGTACAGGACCCGTTGCGAGCAGCTAGAACATATTCGCAAACTTTTCTGGACGAAATAGGTCATGTCATGTCTTCCGATGTGCCGTGATAGACTGATTTTTATTTCTACTTTTTTGTATGAGCCTACTGGATGTCCCACTGTTAGGCAAGGGCCTCTCCTGTGACGTGTTATTTTACCTATTTACATGTAAAAAACAGTCACACAAAATACCTAATTCTAGAACTCTAGATTGGCGGGCGGGCCGAGCGCACGAGGTACCAGGAAACCAGAATTAATGTAGTGGTATACTCCCTTGAAGAATGCGTGGATGGTCACCCCGCAGCAACGCAAGCGCGAGCGGAAGTAGAACTCCAAGCCACGCTTCATGCTCTTGGCGAAAGTACCAGGCAACCAGAACGAATGAAGAATTAATAATAATACTCACTTGAACAGTGCATGGATCTCAGTCTCCACGCAAGCGCGAGGAGAATTAGAACTCGGAGCATCGCTAAAAGCTCTTGTCGAAAGTACCAGGCAACCAGAACTAATGAAGAGTTAATATTCACTTGAACAGTGCATGAATGTCCCCACGCAGCAACGCAAGCGCGAGCGGCGTGCCCAGACACGCGGGCACCAGATACAACAGCGCCGGCTGGGCATGTTTAAACACATGCATGACAGTATAGTGGCCAGCAGGCCCAGTAATATATACGCCGCACTTCAGGCTCTTGTCGAAGAGGGACCAGGCAAATAGAACTAATGAAGAGGTAATATACTCACTTGAACAGCGCTTGGATGTCCCCACGCAAGCGCGAGCGGAAGTAAAGCTCGGAGCATCGCTATTTGCTCTTGTCGAAGGTACCAGGGAACCATAACTAACGAAGTGGTACTCACTTGAACAATGCATGAATGTCTCCACGCAACAACGCCAGCGCGAGCGGCGTGCCCAGACACGCGGGCACCAGGTACAAGAGCGCCGGCTGCGCGTGCTTAAACACGTGCATGACCAGTATAGTGGCCAGCAGGCCCAGTATATACGCCACGAACGTGGCGCGGAAGTAGAACTCGGAGCCGCGTTTGAGGCTCTTGTCAAAGCGTAGGAGTAGCGCGATGAAGATGCCCGGGACGACGATGTCTCCGAGGCCGAGCATCGCGAAGTTGGACGCGTTGAAGCCGTTGACTAGAAGGTCTTGAGGGAATACCACTGGAGACAAACAAGAAGATTATAGTTGTTATATAATCCAGACAATGGGGGATTTGCCTTGCAAAAGGTGGAGAGGAAAATGTTTTGACTTAATATTGGTTAGGTATGAGGTTATGAAAAATGTAAGTTTCCGACCTCGGGCCATGTGTGCGTTTGCAACCATCTTCATTTTAATGGGCCATTTTTTGAAATAGCACTTTAAGCCTTGGTCAGACACACAGCGCGACGCAGCGCCGCGGTCGCGCCGCGTGATGCCGACGCGATGCCTGTTCAAACAGGGCGCGCGCGGATCGCGCCGGCCTCGCGCTCTCAACACGCCCTCATCGCGCGCGCGACCGCGGCGCGATGCGGGCGTGATGCGCGGCGCGATGCGGGCGTGATTTGCGCCCGGATACAGGATACCGGAAACATTAATTTTTCTATATCCATACCTAATCACAAAATAACTAATAATTATGCTACGCTCGCACTAAGCACTGCGCGCTGCCTAACGTCCGACTGATGTGTGTGACCCAGCGCGGCGCAGCGTGCCGCCGCGTCCGCGCCGCGCAGCGCTGCGCCCGCGCCGCGTGGACGCAAGGGGCCGCGCGGCGCGGGGCGCGACAGAAGCGGGGCGCGATGCCGGCGGGACGCAGTCTGTTTGACGTCGCTAACCTGTTAGCATGTGTCGCGGTCGCGCCGTGTGACCGCGGCGCTGCGTCGCGCCGTGTGTCTGACCAAGGCTTTAATTGTTGCTTCCATGACAAAAGTGTCTATCGCAAGTTTAAAGACGATAAAATTCCTTACATGTTTGGCATACAACATTTATCTGTAAGTTTAACAGAAAAAAAATTGCGACTGACGGAAAAAGTAGTAGTTTTCCAGAATCTGTCAAACTAGCAATTTTCGCGCCAAAATTGTATGCTTCGGATTAAAAGTAACAAATTTATGGAGTGGATATCTTTCTCTGTTTGTTAAAAATGTGTATGTTAACAGAATAGTTTAATTTAATCGCATGTAACGTTGTTATGGTAAATAAATAATTTGTATTGTATTTGGTAATAGTGATATATAATGAGTATTTTTATGAGCTGAAACAAATCGGATTCACCCCGTGAGCGCGGGAAAATGGGGGTGAATGTGGAAAAAGTGAGCGTCGCCTGCGTTATGGCCTCCCCGATAAACTATTGTTGCTAGAGCTTGTGGGGTATCGGTACCGACTAAAACAGACACGAGGAATTCATTTTTGACAAAAAAAAGGTACAGTTTTGTACAAAAAAAAAGAGAAAATGGCGAAAGTTTGAAAAAAATTCTGTATGTCGAAGACAAGTCGAGGTATTTTGTCAATATTTTTTTGATTATGTGTATATTTAAAAACTGTATTTGGAAGGTCATTTAGTGATGTTTATAAATATGTATACTTTTTGGGCACCTATCCCACCAAAAATACGAGAAAAAAAATGTTAATAATGTTGTGTATGTGTGTAAGTCGAGGCATTTTGTCAATATTTTTTTGATTGAGTTGGCATATTTATTTGCCATCGGAAACAATCGCTTATCGGAATTTATTTACGACTCCAAACTCCAAGGTCAAGGAAGGAAGAGGCGAATAATATAAAACCTTGTGCAGTTCAAATGTTGGTATTTAGCATAGTCATTTGCATTCCGAAACAGATAAAAATAATGTATTCTTCAAGCAACTGCATTTTTACAGTAGTTTGCGCCACTCTGATCCATAAATTACTCCGTTTATTTGAAAAGCGTTTAGAAAGATGAGACGAATTTAGTGTATATTATAAAATGTATAAATGATAATTCATTTATTGCTTTATCATGTTGTACAAGGGGTATTTTGTAACATTATTGTCCAGAACATGAACCCTGCTAGTTTTACTGTCTTATTCGGTCTAGTATGAGTTAGTACTATCAATGTATGATGACTCCTTGGGGGATTTTACAGTGATATAATATAACCTTATCATAACGCGGCAGTTACGCATTTAAAAAACAATTGTATCCAATTAGCGTAAGATAAAAATAAATTACTCAGGTTGGTGACGAAAATGTCGAAATTTAAAAACGTGTTTATGCATATCATCTATAAATTGAAAAGAAAAAGTTATTTTTTGTAGAAACTGAATACTTAAAATTGTCGTCACAAAACTAACACTGAGTTAATTTTTATTCAACAACTCACGCTAATTGGGTAAGTACACGAATTTAAAAAAATGCTCAGTTACATTATCTGTTTAATTAACCAGTTAATGTATCCAATAGAAATGGCAGCCAAGTCTGACAGGGTATACTATCCATGTTAAATCTCGCAGAGTATCCTAGACCCATGAACCCATGATCCATCATAAATGGGGAACTTGCATGGGACTTCAATTTCGAATAAAATCAATAAATCAGTTAAGGAGAATTCTGTCCAAGCCTGGGAGCGCCTGCTCACATTCTCTTACTCGGTTCTACACGCAAACAAGTCTAAAAAAGATTCTTTAACCAAACAGATAAAAGACAATATATTTTCAATTTCCGTGTCGCCTGTCAATTTACCAAATAATGTTATCAATTCAAGTGTCAAGTCTTATACTTTTTCCAAAATAAATTCAATAGAGAGCAAAATCTCAGAGGGGAATGTGAGTGGAGCTGCACGCCTTCTTTTTTCTAATGATGTCTTGGCTACTCATTCCGCAGAAACCTTCGCCGCGCTCAGGAAAAAACATCCGGTTCCTTTAGCCATCACTCAGTTTCCAGAACCTCCTTCTACTGATGGCGGTGGGCTAACCGTTTCAGAAGACGCTGTGCGTTCAGCCTTAATGTCTTTCCCCAACGGTTCTGCGGGAGGGTTAGATGGTCTGTCCCCACAACACCTGAAGGATTTGACTACCACATCTTCTGGGGATGCAGGTTCGGCGTTACTTCAAGAGTTAACATCTTTGATCAACCTCATGCTAACCGGCCGTGTAAACATTGAAGTAATCCCGATCCTCTACGGCGCCAATCTAGTAGCCTTAGCTAAAAAGGATGGTGGCATCCGGCCGATCGCCGTCGGTTGCACTTTTAGGCGTCTGTCTTCAAAACTCTGCTGTAGGAAATTTAATCAGAATCTCACCAATATCTTCAAGCCTCAACAGCTGGGTTTTGGCGTCAAAGGCGGCTGTGAGGCTGCAGTACACGCTGCGCGCACGTTCCTGAGTCGCACGGACTATGAGGTTTTTATCAAAGTCGACGTGAGTAACGCTTTCAATTCGGTTGATCGTGGTGCCCTATTAACAGAAGTCAAAAAACATCTCCCCGATGCCTATGGTTATCTATGGCAATGTTATGGGGCACCATCAAAATTACTATTTGGTGACAAAATTATCGAATCAAGTACCGGTTGCCAGCAGGGAGACCCGCTTGGTCCTGCTATATTCAGCTTGGCTATACATCCGATCATAACCAATCTAAATTCAAAATTTAATATGTGGTATCTGGACGACGGTTCCCTCGGTGGGGATGCCGAAACAGTATTGCAGGACTTGCAATTAATAATGGACAAATTTGCAGAAATAGGCCTCTCCCTTAATTTCACGAAGTGTGAAATTTTCCTGCCTGACCACCTTCTCCCGGATAGGAAAATTGAAATACTTACTAACTTCAACGCGATATTACCCAACATCTCCGTTCACTCCATTTCATCACTCACACTATTAGGATCTCCAATTTTTGATGAAGCGATCAGTCCAGTAATTAATTGCAAGTTAAACTTGTTTAACTGTACATCTGACTTACTTTTTGAAATAAACCCTCACATGGCACTTTTTATAATCCGTTTTTGTCTTTTTACACCAAAATTTATGTACTTACTCCGATGCTGTCCGATCTGGAAATACCCCTCCATCCTTTTATCAATTGATAATACTCTACAAACAACTTTATCCAAAATTATAAACATTACTTTCGATTCGATTTCATGGTCCCAGGCAGTTCTTCCTGTAAGATTCGGTGGTCTGGGCGTTCGCGCCTCTTCCAGTGTGGCACTGCCAGCTTTCCTGTCTTCTGCGTACAGTTCGCTGTCTCTCGTCGGTATTATTTTAAACAATCAACAGATACCCGTCGTAGAGATCGCGAACTTAGTGGAGGCAGAGAGGGCCTGGTGCGACTCGTGCCCGGGAGCGGACGCCCCTGCCATGAAACACATCCAGAAGGCATGGGACACTCCTCGGCTCAAATCCATCCACGATTCTTTACTCGAAAATAGTCCAAACGACTCAGAACACGCCCGACTCTTGGCTGTCTCCTCACATGAGTCAGGCCACTGGCTAAATGCCCTCCCCTCACGCAACATAGGCACAGTTCTAGACTCAGATACTTTAAGGATAGCTATCTGTTTAAGGCTGGGATCTAAAATATGTGTTCCCCACACCTGTGTCTGCGGCAAAGGTGTGGACCAGCTGGGTAGACATGGCCTTTCATGCAACAGAAGTGCCGGCCGCATGTACCGCCACGGTACAATAAACGACCTGCTGCGTCGGGCGCTCGCTACTGCCTCCATACCTTCGTCATTAGAACCTCCTGGTATGATGAGAGACGATGGCAAGCGCCCGGACGGAGTTACTTTGGTACCGTGGAGACTCGGTAGGGCCCTGGTCTGGGACGCTACGTGCGTCGATACGTTCGCACTGTCCCACATACAGGCAACACGGTCTCAGGCCGGCGCTGCGGCTGATCAGGCCCAATTACTCAAGCGCCGCAAATACTCTTCTCTAGTACAGAACTACGAGTTTGCGGCGCTTGCAGTTGAAACGATGGGACCCTGGTCAGCCGACATGAAGGCCTTCATGAGGACCCTGTCGTCACGGCTGGTCCACGCCTCAGGCGACCCCAGAGCTGGCGCATACCTTTCCCAAAGGATCGCTCTCGCGGTCCAAAGGGGAAATGCCGCCAGCGTCATGGGGTCCTTGCCGCAGGCAGAACTTTTGGACGGGCTATTTTTTTTGTAATTAGTTTTTAATTTTTTTATTTCTTGTTTAGTATTAGTTGTAATATAACCTTTTAAATTATTTTTCTTATAATTTTGCATATGTATTTATGTAAATGCAATAAATTGCATGCGTATTAAATCCACATAATTGTATTACTTATCATAAATCATCAATAAATATAAATATATTACGTTATGAGTTCTCTAGTAACTAGCTTTTCCCTGCGACTTTGTCCACGTTGAACTCACTAGTCGCTCTCCCGTACAAACCTCCAGTCAGGGATGGAAAAATAGTAGATTGTATGACAAGGGTCTAAAATAAGCCATATTACCACGAACTAAAAGATAATAGCAGTTTATGTGACCGTTTGCCTGACGCAGTAAGAAGTACATTATCCGTCCTTAGCTTCAAAACCAAATTGAAAAAATGGCTCCAGGAAAACAACTTTTATAATTATGAAGATTTTTTTAACTTACCTCTTGTGCTGTAATGAGAATATTACCTATACCTATATAGTTATTTTATAATGATTTTTTTCAACACACCTGCTCGTAAAGTAGGTCTTATTACAGCGTATTTACACTGATAATGCAGAATATTACCCATGCCGTGCCTTTTACATTACATTATCGCACTAGTGCCTTTTCATTACATATCTTTTTAAATATTAGCAAAATAATGCAGAATATTACCCATGCCGTGACTTTTACATTACATTATCGCACTAGTGCCTTTTCATTACATATCTTTTAACATTTTCATTTTTTATTTTATTTTATTTTTTCCTCGCAAATGTGTTGAAAAACGTCGTATG
Organism: Epinotia brunnichana; assembly: GCA_963854355.1. Classification (NCBI taxonomy): domain Eukaryota; kingdom Metazoa; phylum Arthropoda; class Insecta; order Lepidoptera; family Tortricidae; genus Epinotia; species Epinotia brunnichana. The sequence goes on along the minus strand of OY977950.1, from coordinate 25,824,368 downwards.
AAACACGTGAGCATTGGTCGTTACACTTCTCGTCTCCATTAAGCCTTCGCCTTCGGCTCAGGCTTAAAACCCGACTCGAGTGTAATGACCAACATAGCACACTTGTATCATAATGTACTATTATAATGATTTTTTATGTACCTACATTTAAATCACTATACTTATGATGTCCATAAAAGTCACGGCATGGGTAATATTCTGCATTATTTTGCTAATATTTAAAAAGATATGTAATGAAAAGGCACTAGTGCGATAATGTAATGTAAAAGGCACGGCATGGGTAATATTCTGCATTATCAGTGTAAATACGCTGTAATAAGACCTACTTTACGAGCAGGTGTGTTGAAAAGACATTTATGAAAGAGCAGATGAACTAAAGGTGCTCACGTTTGATGGGCGCCTCGAAGGACTTGGCGACGGTGACCATGACGTTGGTGCCGAAGACCCAGAAGATGTCGTACAGGAACAGCCCGCACAGCAGGATGCAGCCCGTCACCACGTTGTTCAGATGGAGCAGTTCCACGCCGTTGATCGCGAACGCGATGCCGAACAGATTGTTCGCGATCCAGTGCTGCGGACCATTACTAAATTAACAATGGCTGTATTTGTATACAAGAGTTGGCTAGAAACACCATCCAGGCGGTCCGGAGGGCCTACCGCCAACGGCATTCGAAGTTTTCCCTCTCTGTCGCACTTACGTACGAACTCACAAGAAATGAAATTAATTTTTTTCACGAGAACATATGGTACAGTAGATGTTATTACTGTTATAAGTGTAGTTCTGACAGAGTAAGCGACCACGTTTCAGTGCCATACGTCATACTGGCAACACACAATGGTCGAAGACCCTCGTCTTGAGACACTGCGGAATATTGGACGAAAAAATGTGCCGTAATAGCTTCCCGAACGCTGCCCAGCCGAAATTCGACGATTGACCTTTTTCTCGAACTTGGACCTACCTAACTGGACAGTCTGTCCTAGGTATATATAATCGTCTACAACTTCGAGCATAAAGTGTCCGATTGAAATGGGAGTTGGTACATGGACATTTGACATGATCTTCGTCTTATCCATTTCATCTTTAGGCCAACTCGCTCGGATGCTTTGCTGAGGTCATTGAGCATAGTACTTAAGTCCTCCATGGTCTCAGCCAAGACTAATATATCATTAGAAAACCGAAGCTGAGTAATGTAAGAAAGAGTTCTGATAAGTCTGACAGAGAGGGAAAACTTCGAATGCCTTTCGCGGTAGGTTCTCTGCTTGGCAGTCCGCCGCGTGGTCGAAGCTATAAGCGAGATAGTGAGGCGATGATCTTGGGTATCTCACTCTATCTTATAGCTTGCAGGACTGCTATTCAGGGCCGTGAGGAGCTGGCTATAGGTAGATGCCCATAGAGATGGACCGACTTGTATTATAAAACATTGCATGTTAGAAACTAGTAAAATGGCACCAAACTGCCAGAGATTGTGAAGGGGTTACATATTTCCTAGGACACAAACTTTCTTGAAGATGGTGATAGTACCAGGCACCCATTAAGAGCGAAGCGGCTAAGTCTTCAGCTTTTTCTCTTGTCTCTAGCAAGTGCATTTCAGTCATTTGTTGCTTACACTGGCACTATGACCACGAAGGGACCAGTACACACATGTTTTCAGCTACTCTTCCACTGACGCGGTTGACCTGCCCAGACGAACAACAACAACAATACATATATAACTAAAGTTTTATATAGTGACCTTCTTGAAGAGGTACCAGGCGCCCAGACACAGCGAGATGCAGACGCAGATGACGTCATAGCTGGTGAACTTGTAGTTGACTATGTCGGCGCGCTGGTCGCGCTCGCCGCGCGTGAAGTGGATGTGGTACGGCACGTTGGGCACTGAGGCCGGCACGAACAGCGAGATGATCGGACTGCGGGAAAATGAGCCTTATTATATAACTAGTAAGACTGAAATTAGAATAAGTATTGTCAAAAAATTCATTTTTGTACAGTGGCGGAATGAAAAGGTTGACCAGTTTTCAAATCAAATCATTTACGCGTTGCAAGCACATGTTACCTTTTTAAACTGTGTATCAGACGAGAGTGTTGTATTGAAAATTATGTTCAACTGTTTGACAACAAAGTTCAAATTTACTTAGACGAATTATCCTTGACTATTAATAGTTGAACTAAAACCTTTTTATTAGTTTGATCTTGCCATTACGTTGTTTCAAGTTCAATAAATCTAATTATTAAATCCTCTTCGCTTAAAATGATTAAAACTATAAATGTGAGTAACATGTCCTGTCAATGTCATCATTGCTAATTCTTGTATACGTTTTTTTTTCTTTTTTTAACTCGTTTTCCAAAATTCAAAGAGATCAATTCTCTGTAGGCCATGTAGTGAAATGACATTCATTATGACGGAATGTCTCTGACACTCGGTTGATAAAGCACATACTGAGCAAGCAAAAACAGATCTTAAGGTGGTCGACCTTTTCATTCCCCGACTGTACAAGCTTTTCTGTATACCGACATCAACTTCTCATTGACACGATTCTAACGAGTCCAAACTCCACGGGGTTACATCGGTTAAGTACTGAATTCCCACGGCCACCTTCTGTCTCCATCATCAGATCAGCTCGATGGTACCATAATATTGAATTGTCATCCAAACTATACCTTTACCCAAAATTTCAGCTCAATCTGCTTCAAAATTGAGTGGCATTACAACCCAACAAACATAGTTAGTACCCAAACAAAACTTGTAAAAATAAAGATAAATTCTTTCAATAACTCGCACAAGTTACAAAAGTGAGACTAAACGTGTACAACAGTGGTTGTCTGCGTATTGAAAAGGTTTGAGACTCAGTGACACTGCTGGTTTTTAGTCTCCAACCACAGCCTTAAAGTCTCAATTAATTAAGTCAGTTCCCTCGGTCAGAAGCAACCAGAATATAATGATATGACCTAAAGCAAAACAAGCTTTATTATAGGGTGTACGGTTGAAATTAGGTTTCACGGCATGCAAGCAAACTGATGTACCTACATATTAGGATGTTATTGACAACAGAGTTTAGATGATCGGATGTTTGTTACTGAATCACACAAAAACGGCGGAGCGGGCTGTGTACTATAATGGACTTTCACGCAGACACGCAGGCGGAGCCGCACGGGCAGCTAGTATTCAATAAATAAACAGCCCCAAAGCGCATAAAACGCGCATGGGGCTTCGGCCTTTGTCACAATTTAAGTGAGTCCATATACTCTTTTTCTACTCGTAGACTTTAATTTTTGAATTAAGATTTCGTACACGAAACTAAGATCACATACTTATTGTTCCTGGAGCTCCACGAGCTCGTCACGGAGCTCGTGGTTTCATAAGATAACCGCCAGCAGTCATCTTATGATTCCAGGAGCTGTATAAGATAACTGTGAAGACATCAACGCGCAAAGATACTAAGCTGCTGCGTTTCATTACATCAGGGCGATTTTCAATAGATACCAAGTTTGTTTAATAAATTATTATTTCCGTTGACTTGTAGAAAAAGTATTGTATAAAATAGTTATATAATTAGCTTTTTAAGTCTCGTACCTTAATTAGGCCACTCAGCAAGCTTCGTGGCCTAAACGTGGTACTCCACATATAAAGCATACATTATATAACGATTGCATAAACTACTATTATTCGTATGATACTGACCTCAACAAGTGGCTCAGCGCCAACACTCCGAGGAAGAAGAAGTACCCCGTGAGGAGCAGGTTGATGTACTCCTTGGAGAAGATCTGGAAGAACACGTAGAGGGCGAAGAGCGCGCACGACGCGATGAGGGGGAACATCAGCGCGTCCTTGTTCGACATCGTCTCGGCGCGCTCGCCCGACTCCTGCGGGAGTGGGACAACCGTATGTTTAAGTTGCATGATATTTATTTATTATGAAACAAACAGTCATACAAAGATATTCGTACAAGCTATCTTATTACCATACGTCGCACTGCAGCGGGCATTATGCGGGCACGTCAGTTGGTAGGTAAGGTTAACAAATAAATCAATCAATTCTCAATTTGTCAGAAAAAGGTATTTGTAAGGTACCTAGTATTTTTAACCTCGTATTTGTATTACGCAATTCCGAGTACCTAGTAATTAATACTGTACGTTAGGTAGTGGTGGCCGAGTGTACGGAAGCAATTCTATTTGAAATAAAACAAGTGATACAATATTGAACAGTATATAATTAACGAATATTCAACATTTTTGGCAGTCAAGTTTCTTCGTCTGCTAGTAAAAATCCATTTCAAATTGGAGAACGTCCTCTCAACATCAAGTGAAGTAATCAGCGCGTAGTTACAGCGCTCAAAATGCAGCAGTTTATTTTTATTCACGTTATTTGTGGTCTTAACTTGTGATGGGTTGAGTGGGAAATTTTTGCATATTATGTAGGCAATTTAAGATTGATTGAATTTTTATGTTTTGTTATTACGGTATAACGGGAATAAATACTAGGTAAGTTACAAATACTAAGTACATGTACTCGTAAATTTAGATGTATTTTTAAACCTTACCAACTGACGCGCCCGCAAAATGCCCGCTGCAGTGCGACGTATGCTTATTACTAAACAGACCTGTAGTTTCCAATATAAAACAAAAACTTATAAATATATACAGTCATGGCCAGATAAATAGGAACATGATTTTTCCCCATACAGTTGCATACAAATATGACTTTTCAAATTTGATGATAATTTATAATGTGTTTGGCCAATTTTATTTCTGAGTATATGGAGGTATCTGTGTACAAATAAGATTTAATTTAGTTTATATCAAAGTTCTGTAAAAGTTGTGCTTAAAAAAATATGGATGGTCAAATGGCCAGTTTTTACAAGTTCATACTGTAATTAGGAACAATGTATTGAATGTAATTAGGAACGATTTTGATCGTCTGTATTTTATAAAGTCTAAATTTTACAGAAGCTGTACATGCATTATATTAAATACTGTTTAAACACGGTTACATCCGTATAATCAGAAACAAATTTAATCAAACACATTTTAAATTATCATTAAATTAAAAAAATCATATTTGCCTTATAACCTTTCCGCCCCAACGGCCATCGGTTCTACGTGCAATGAGCTCCCGCCCACTGCCACTTAAGTTTAGCAGTAATATATACGATTAAATTCTGTTCAGTCAGTATAGAATAAAGAACAGTTAAAATTCAATTATCTGATGTAACTGAACTTTCAACACAATATTCCAGTGTTGTGATACTTGTGATAGTATGATGAGATAAAGCCATAGATATCAGCAGTAGTAAAGATAATCACTCAGCGACCAAAGTACAAGTCACTGTAATTGTTTAATAGCAGCTCATTAGGTTATATATAAGGCAATGAAATTGATTATGGAGTCATTATGTGATTGCATAAAAAAGACACAATTCAGAAAGGCTGACAGCATGCCTTGTCAGCCTTTTTGAAGATAATTCAGATATTGGCTATCCGGAAATACCTCAGGCATTTATTTAAAACATCTAATTATTATAGAATAATTATTTTAACGGCCTCCGTAGCCCAGTTGGTAGTGACTCTGCCTATGAAGCTGGAGGTCCCGGGTTCGAATCCCGGTCAGGGCATTTATTTGTGTGTTTATCACGAATATTTGTTCCTGAGTTATGGATGTTATATATGTATATAAGTATCTATATGTATTTATCTATTATATATATCGTCGCCTAGTACCCACAACACAAGCCTTATTGAGCTTACCGTGGGCCTAGGTTGATTTGTGTAAGATTGTCCCGTAATATTTATTTATTTTATTTATTTATTAATTCCTGTAAGCACATTCACTTATACTATACTTTTCCCTTTACATGTAGGTAGTATATATTACTTGCTAAATTTCAAAATTCTAGGTCAACGGAAAGTAACCTATAAATTTTGATTCGCTTGATAGGTGCACTTCATTTTACTGGGTAATCCAGACAAGTGGTGGCAAATTTCACACAGAGAGTAATGGAGTTGTTGTTCTTTCCTAACTTTTTACGATTGAATGAATAAATTATTTATTTAAAATATTAATTTTTAGAGGAGTCATAACAGGAACACCATCAAATATTACGTTGTAAATGTTTTATTCTGTCATAGAAATTATTTTAAGTTTTTTATTTTTTTATTGCAATTTATGGATTGCAATAGACAAAACACTTGATAATGTGGCCAAACACCATATTTGTTAGCATGCAAAGTCGTAAACATAGTATATATATATATATTTTTAGGGTTCCGTAGTCAAATGGCAAAAAACGGAACCCTTATAGATTCGTCATGTCTGTCTGCCTGTCCGTCCGTATGTCACAGCCACTTTTTTCCGAAACTATAAGAGCTATACTGTTGAAACTTGGTAAGTAGATGTATTCTGTAAACCGCATTAAGATTTTTACACAAAAATAGAAAAAAAACTATAAATTTTGGGGTTCCCCATACTTAGAACTGACACTCAATTTTTTTTTCATCATACCCATATGTGTGGGGTATCTATGGATAGGTCTTCAAAAATGATATTGAGGTTTCTAACATCGTTTTATTCTAAACTGAATAGTTTGCGCGAGAGACACTTCCAAAGTGGTAAAATGTGTGTGTGTCCCCCTGTAACTTCTAAAATAAGAGAATGATAAAACTAAAAAAAATATATAGTGTACATTACCATGCAAACTTCCAACGAAAATTGGTTTGAACGAGATCTAGTAAGTAGTTTTTTTTAATACGTCATAAATCGTAAAAAGCAATTTATTTAACGGAACCCTTCATGTACGAGTCCGACTCGCACTTGGCCGCTTTTTTTCTATGTAAAATCTGCAATTAGTCACCAAACTACAATCAGATTAGTTGAATGGAGGATGACGGGTCGTAGATTTAGAGGCCATTGCGCCGTTCACAACTTAAAGAATATAGTTAAGTTTTAATCATAATTTGTTTAGTAAAAAAATACCTATGCAACTCTACTACCCTTCAAATTTGCCACCACTTGTCTGGACCCTAGCAATCAGATGTAATTATGTGTAGTTGAAACATCATAATTTTAAATGGGGGTGAATGGGACAGACATAAACTAGGTACATAACTAATATGCATAATGGGAACAGTGGAACAAATTCACCGTGAAAATAACATGACTTTAAGAGTTTCAGTTGATAAATACTTTAATCGATTTTATTTACACGTTACATCGTACAAACCAATTGCAAAATATAAGGAAAACCGATCATTTGGTCAATTCATTGATAGTCACAGTTGTATCTAATAGGAATGTTTTAAAAAAGTGGCTAGTTCGTATAATAGCGGGTTGACAGCTATATTTAACGAGGGCATGACGTCCTGGAGTTATTTACGCGAAGCCGCGTAAACAACCGTGAGCCAGCATATGCCACGGCGCCAGAAAGGGCAACGTGCGGAGTCCTGATTGGACCTCAATTATTTCAGTGAAAGTGACATAAAATCTCAATATTATAGACAACAAAGATAATAGGGCTCACCTTTTGCTCCTTAAGGTACTTCACTGAACGAAATGACCCGAAAAATATCGGTAAAATAGCCATAATAACTAAACTTAAGTAGGCAATCGCGACGCCCTCAATACTTGACGGTGGTCGGTCTGTAACATTTTTGACTGCTTCTCTCACACCCTCTTCTATGATTATAGGAATTTCTGTCGCCGTATCAGCCATTTCGTGTGATTACTTTGAAATAAAATAACTCGGTTATGAGCTGGGACCTAGATGGTGATCCTGATCCAGCTTGACAAGAAATTGACAAGTGTACAGTTAGGTTGGCGATGTTGGTACTATTGACGCAGGTACTAGGGCGTTCAACAAAACCGGTTCGGAACCGATACGTATTCAAACCTGGCAACACAACTTCGGGCTTAATATTTCTGATGTTGGCAGCTTTGCTCATAAATGGTCAATTCAATTTGTCATTGTCAATTTGTCAGTGTCAAAATCACTCTTGGAGTGTGTGTATCGGAGTTTCTATTTATTCCAAAAACAAGAAAAATAATCGAATCTAAGATGATTACTAGTACTTAGTTGCTTAGCTCCTCGGTATAACAGTGAAACAACAAACTAGTCATAATGGAAGTGACAAGCGGCGCGGAGGATGCGTTTGTGCGCGAATGGACACCTTGCACTCATGTTTTGAATTTAATTCCACCTCGTATTCAAACTGGTATATTTTCTAGCGAACTGTGTCTGACTTGCGTGGACGCTGTGAGTGACTACATCGCGCTGGGGACAAATGTCGGTTTAGTGTACTGGTACGACAGGAAAAAGGGCAACATTCAGAGACTACGATGCGAGGTAAGCCTTCGAGTAAACAAGTCCCATATGCTGCGTTTTACTTTCATTGACCTCATACCGCTTTCACTAAAACTTAATTCCACGCGCATACCGTCTACACAAGCCCTAAAAGAAATCGATATTCAATCACCACCTAAAAGGATAATATATAAAAGGATAAGCTAATTTGCATAATTTTTCGTCCTGCCTATTTTGTTTACTTATGCAATCATTACCTGTAATGGGCGCTTATCTTTTTTGCTTATTGTATGACTTGAATAATTTGTTATGTAAATACATTGCATAGCTTTATTGAAGTTTTTGTTACTGTAAGTTGTGCAAGATGACCTTAAAATTTATTTACGACATGGTACCTAGTGGCCATTTATCCAATACCTATGTAAAATGTCTATTAAATTTACTAACTGTTTTTCTTATGAATATCAGAATTTAATTTTTTTCAATGTATGGTTGGAGCAGCAAAAGCATTCTTTATTTCATGCCCAGGGAGCGGACAAACGGATGTCATTACTCGCAAGAACATGGGCATGACTCTAAAGATTAATTAATTAATTAATTGATTTCTTAGTGAATATTGCTAAGACTTCAATGGAATAATGAAAGAAAGATATCATACCTTCTTTGATTACCTTTTAAAAAATACGATGATTTTTTTGACATTGATTGTAATGTGCTGACATTCATTCAATTTACTCTGTGATTCTTTGCGTGTATCACGAAAGATATCGTAATAAATAAAGTCATGGCAAATTTTTGAATATCGTCAATTTTCTAACGAGCTCATGGCGAAGATTGAAGTAAATAAAATACGACGTGGCAATGGTATCTCAAAATTATGTTTAATTATTTATAGTTATAGCTTATCTTAAACATTTCGAATGAGAACTCAATAATATTTTCTTTTACATACATATTAGGCAGCAAAGAAATATGTCTGTGTCGCAGTTATTTCAACTTCAAAGAAAGGTGTTTGAAGTATATGTTAAAAAGCATTGATTCATCCAAATTCGATGAATGTTGGGAGGATAGATTGATTGTGAACGAAGTTTTTCAGCTCATAAGTATATTTTGGATGTGAAAAGGAACCAACTTACCCCTGAAAATTTTGAAAAATTACTTTTTATTTTCTTTAATAAAGATACTTACTCACTAAATTTGTTATTAATTTATTTATTAATATTCTACTAAGTATACAACTTAAATTACAGGCAAAAAATAATGAATTAATCTTTGAAGTCATGTCCATGTTATGCGAGTAATGACATCCATTTGTCCGCTCCCTGTTCATGACACAGATTAACAAAAATAGTTTTTGTTTTGTTGGTGTGTCTTTCATAGTTGCACTGGCAAGTCACAATGTGTATGAGTTGAGTTTTGATAAAAGAAACATATTTGTGCATATTAAGGAACATTTTCAGCTTCTCCAAACTGTGCATATATGTTCTTCAAGCAGGGTAGAGGAGGAGAAATACCTACAGTATTAATATGCATAATTACATAAATATCTGTACAGGACTATATATTGTCAATATCATAAAGGTGTGTAGTGTGTAAATATATTTATGTTCATATATTTAATACCCCTGACTGTACTAAACAAGTTCAAATTCAGGTACCTCAATAAGTTATAGTTAAGCCTACAACATAAGGCTTAACTATAACTTATCTATAGAGATGTTGTGTAAGTATGTAAATTTATTTACAAACCATATTCATGCCAACATAATTTAAATGAATGAACATAGTTATTTTTATGGGCTTGACTACTTTTTTTATGTAGAAATATAACTTAACTTAAAAAAAGAACATTGTCAATGGTTTACAGGAAACAACTAGGTATTACAGTGTCAACAAACTGAACAAACATGATCAAACAAATGGCAGTGTTTATTTTTAATTACAGAGATAAAAATGTATATCTTATCATTGCTTTAAATGTAGACTATCTTGTCTGTATTAAATTACAACTTGATTTTAGTGATTGTACAAAACCTCATTTATGGCATAAACATCTATTAAGATATTAATTCTGTTTTTGTCAAAATTCAAAAATATCTGAACACAATGTTGTTGATGTCCAGCATGTTTTGCTCATTTGAGTAGTAACACTTTACATGTTTTTACAAAGTGTTTCAATTTGTCTATTACTTGTAATTAGTAGAATAGAACGTTATCTGTGAATAGAACAGAAAAGGTTAAACTTTTGAAGAATAACAAAAATATACATTTATATGATTATGCTGCGAAACCGCGGCTTGTTAGCACTACTATTACTACTTATGGTACTCTTATGGTATGGCTACTTAGGTACCTAGTGATGGGGCTTCCCTGCATAACGGTTAATGCACACTTATCGCCCCCTGACCGTATCGCCTCCAACACGCAACACCCACCCGCCTTTCACCCGGCGTAAAACCTACGCAAGCTTGTAACAGCACCTCCCCATCAGCGCCTCGGCGCCGTATGTACGATTCCCACCGAACAGGCCGGGCGGGGCGCGAGGCGCCGCGGCGCAACGGACGCGCGAGCACCCGGCAGCAGCCGACCGTGTTTTAATACAGTGTAGTAGGCAAAAATTGGACGGAGCCGGTCAGACGCGACGACAGCCTATCGCAGCCGTCCACGTCCGCGCGGAGCCGACCGGCCGCAAATCCATTCAAATATTAAATGTAATGTCTGTATTGAAGCTTCAAATTCCTTCGGCAACTTGTAAATTGCGCTCAGGTGAAGCTCCGGCCCGGCCAGTTCGATGAGAATCGTACATTTCTCTCCCGAATTATTGATACAGATGCAGTGAGCATCTTATTTTTTTATCTTAAAAATACCATTGTCGCAGGTTGCATCAACCCCGATCACGTTCGTCAAGATCGTGAGCACTGTGGACTACATGGTGGGCGCCGGAAACTCGGCCGGACAGGTCACCGTGTTCCAAATACCCAAGGAGCACCCAGAGAACATCCCTGACACCCTCAAGAGGAAGGTGGAGCCTAAAGTAGAGAGGTAAGTTTACAGAGAAACATTGTCAGTTTTGTTCGTAATTATTGCGAACTCCGTTGACTGACTTCCGGTTTGGCGCTGACATTGCCATTGTCAGGACGCCGTGTTCCAGATAACGTCCCTGATATGTTTAAAAAAAAGGTGACTACAGAAATTACGAGGACCAGTATAATGTCACAATCGGCCGTAGCGACATTTACCACGGTCATAATGATCGTGAACACAGTGGACTACATGGTGGGCGCTGGGAACTCGGCCGGACAAGTCACCGTGTTCCAGATACCCAAGGAGTACCCGGAGAACGTCCCTGATACGCTCATGCCGAAGGTGGAGCCAAAAGTAGAGAGTTGAGTCTGCAGAGCATCAATATCATTGTTTATAGGCGATCTGGCGATATGTACGACGTTCGTAAAGATCGTGAACTCCGTTGACTACCTATGAAGCACGGGCATTGCTATAGGCAGAATGGCGTGTCGCAGATATCCAAAGAACATCCTGAGAACATCCCTGATACACTTCAAACCCAAACTGGAGCTTGGAGGAGAAAGTCGAAAGGTGAGTACAGAAATTCTGAGGTCCACTACGAGCTCTATTCTGAGTCATTATAGGCCACAGCGACATTTACCACGTTCGTAAACATCGTGAATACCGTGGAATACATGGCGGCAAACTTTGGACGCGATTTTCGTGCCTGACGTCACTCATCAAGGTCGACGAGACACTAGCCATAGTATCAATTCAATCCAATTAATAATTCAGATAACAAGATCCATTATTTGTTAGTAATATCCTTAGGAAGACTATGTTAGTAAATACACTATCCATAAAAATAAATAGATAAAAACTTAAATATTAAACATTACACAGATCGCTTCACTGAGTTCGGCGCAAGTAACTGACTACAATGAAGCAAGTAGGGGGCAGTCCAATCTGTTCTCTATCATCCTTAAGATGTTGCTGGGGCTGGCGCGCACCTGACGCACCTGGGATGCAGCCCTTTTCTGCATCTTTTGAGTATCGATACTGATTCGCATTTTTAACGCTGCAAAAAGTCGCATTGCCCTAATCTAAAGTATAGACTCATACTCGTAGAGTCGAGTCTAGTCTATAGATATTACGCGGACCGTATTATTGTTAAAAAAAAAAAAATTAAAATTTAAACTGTTTATTGCATTAATTTAATTGTTACAAGTATGTCTACTAATTGCTTAGCGCAATCTCAATTTTTTGAGATTATTTGCTAAGCTTAGCTAATATCTATCACATTTCTAAGTTTAATCTATATAACTTAACTTATTTATATAATATAAGTGTTCGCATAACAGTATTTATTTATTTAATTTTCAATTATTTTACTTATCACACATGATCTTCTTCAGGGTACATTTGATCTTCTGTGGTTTATTCTCTATAATATCTATAACCTCACTGGGTAAACTATTTAGGATTTGCGGTAAGTGACTGGACCATACTCTTTGTCCATATATGTTAGTACTTTTTGGTACAGTTATAACAAGCCATAGCGGCAAACACGTACCGTCAAGATCGTAAAAGCCGAGGGCTACGTTAATAATGTATTTGTTTTCTGTTGTGTTAAATACGCAACTTTTGCACGTTACGATAAGAAGATAACAGGACTTTCCTACTTTAAAAGTAATGGTGACTCATGGTAGGCGGTCGTTCACGGACTAGTCACTTAAGTGGGCAGCAGGGGACCCCCGCGTGTTCGTGGAAAACCGACCCACCGTGGTTTAATATGCAGTATCCAATGCTCCTGGTAAATAAAATACAATTGTAGGTACAGTCGCCATCACATACATAGGTAAACTATAGGTGTTCAAAAATATCGGCACATGCACCCTAATGCCTTGAAAATAGAGGTGTGTTCCGATGTTTGTGAGCTGCTTGTTTGCTCCGATGTATGTGATGGCGACTGTAAATTGTATTTCAGGAAATAGATTATTATGTAGTAGGAGTCATGTTAGAATTAAACTGTTTATTTTATATTTATATTAAACAAATCACAATTTATTATATGGTATGTTCATATTGCGGTATAAACAACAAAAAAATGGCATGGGTAGGTATTCAATTGTCCTCATTTTTATTTTACTTCCTTCTTTCTCGTAACATTTTAGTTCTGAACTAGTTAGCTACAATCCAATGAATCAAGCAATCCATATACTACATACGAGGGGCGTCTGATAAGTTCTAAGCCTAAGACATAAATTGAAAGAAAGGTCTGAACCAAATATTTTGATTGAAATAAATAGCTATCCTCGAGTAAAATACACTTAACACATCAAGCATATACTTAGTACTTCATCTCCCCAAATAAAAAAAAATAGTTTTGCCCTTAAAATAGCCCTACAAAACTACAATGTCAGCTTTTTTTTCGTCTTATCTTTGGAAGCGTAACTCGTTTTTCGAATTAGTTAACCGAATATTGTAACCCGAAACCAGGTCCCTATGGTCGGGTCGGCGATTAATATTAGCGCATCGAGTCTATTTGATGATCTGCCTGGCAGCAACTCATGACAAGTGAACAGACTTGGTGTCCTATGAAAATATTACTTTGGATACGAGTTTACCACGTCGTTCCTGAAAACCGGCTTTGCGTACTGGCCTCAACAACTTTGTGCAATAATGACAAGTCCCTGTCGTCCCTTTTGACAAGTATTAGGTCCTTACCTATGAAATTGGCGGTGTGTATGGAGAATTTTATGAAAACTGTGATTTTCATACATTGAATTTTGCGGATTATTCAGCAATGTCAAATTCAAAGCAAACTAAATTTTGGTAGGAATATAGAAAACTTTTAAGCTACTTTACACATATCTTCATTCCTTAAAAATAGTTCGCATCATAAAACTATACGTAATTGAAACACTTTAACCGGCAGCACATGAAAAGGGCGGTTTTCAAGCTTTAATTTGAAACACTAAATAAAAAATTCAAACCTATTTTTTGTATTTAAAACCTTTGTTACATAGTCTTATAATGAAATTAAAAAATAATTTGGAAGTTGCAATAGAAATTAATAAATTACGTACAAAATAATATCTGTGAAAAAACCGCCAATTTCATAGGTAAGGACCTAATATATATTTACTAAAATACCTTCATCGAACGAAGACACGATTGTAGAACTCTTTAAGACGACTTTTATTATTGGAATTCTTCGGTAGACATTTATATTTTTTAAATCGCAGCATGTATATAGAATTTTCATACTGGCATGCGTAAATTTACATCTACGGAGACGATATAATAGAAAACTTCATTAGAATTGCTATTGCCTAATTCTAATGAATGTCCCAACTTTATATATAGTCACGATTCTTTATTGAGCGCCCTGGCCATTTGTGTAGCACACCGTTCAAGGATGTTTATTACGTTCTATATCCGTGTAAAGTTTATTTTGTCCATTTCTTACGAATTTTTATCATTTTTGCTACCTGTTACATTCTTAGATTTTTATAAGACTGAACATATGTTTTTATTGTTTTTACATTTTCCCAGACCACCAGGGATCGCCCTGAGCGGGGATTGACATTATGGCGCTAATGTCCTTTTTACATAAAGCGGACTTATACTTTTAAAATAGCGTACAGAAAGATGGTAGACTGCAGAATATGAATCAACTCTTCAAATTTTACTGTAGGGGATATTCTCTATCTAACAAGAGGTTATTTTTATGAGCGGAATTGAAAAATGCCGAAATACCCGAATTTGGCAGACATGGTGACCTTTTCATGCCTGTTTATAATAATATAATGGTATTATATTAATGTGGCGGTAACCGTTAAATTTCCCAGAATGTTACTGAATGTGTACTATACTTTGAACTTCAACGATTCTTCAATTTTATGCCTTAGGCTTAGAACTTATGAGCCGGACCTCGTACCTACATCTATTTGACGGCCTATATGTTCCTCATTAAACACACAATTATTTTTTCCCTTAGGTACACCATCAGTGACCTCCACAAAGGCAAGATAACCGCCATCGAGTGGTCGAAGAATGGCATGCGGCTGTTCTCGGGTGATAAAAATGGCGTCATCATCATGACAGAGATCGATTTCTACATGGTAAGTCTACAAGGTACCATTTAACGGCGAAGTTTTAGTTAGTTTTACTGGGCATTTTCCGCATGTCGACATCCAGCCCAGTGTGCCTATTTTGCGTGAAAATGTGGGGGTAGCACTACTCGAACCACCCCAGCTCCTCTAAGAAAATAGTGAAAAGAAAGAAAAGACGTTTATTTAGCACATTGTAGAAATAAAAGACAAAAAATTACAGACAGCATAGTAATTAAATGCTAAAATGGCTGCCACTCAGGTTTGTGCCACGAAATGGTGAAACCTACCTATTTCGCAGCGCTGATTTTCAGTGGCGCCTTGATGTTAATTCCATCTAACTAAACAAAAAGTAAAATATAAGTAATAAAAAAAAGCGGCCAAGTGCGAGTCGGACTCGCCCATGAAGGGTTCCGTAAAATAAATTGCGGTTTACGATTTATGACGTATTTAAAAAAACAACTACTTAATAGATCTCGTTCAAACCAATTTTCGGTGGAAGTTTGCATGGTGTACATCATATATTTTTTTTAGTTTTATCATTCTCTTATTTTAGAAGTTACAGGGGGGGGACACACATTTTACCACTTTGGAAGTGTCTCTCGCGCAAACGATTCAGTTTAGAAAAAAATTATATTAGAAACCTCAATATCATTTTTGAAGACCTATCCATAGATGACACGTATGGATTTGATGAAAACATTTTTTTTTTAGTTTCAGTTCTAAGTATGGGGACCCCCAAAATTTATGTTTTTTTTTTCTATTTTTGTGTGAAAATCTTAATGCGGTTCACAGAATACATCTAAAGTTTCAACAGTATAGTTCTTATAGTTTCGGAAAAAAGTGGCTGTGACATACGGACGGACAGACATACAGACAGACATGACGAATCTATAAGGGTTCCGTTTTTTGCCATTTGGCTACGGAACCCTAAAAACACAATTTAGTGACTGTCTTGGTGTTGTTTACTGCGTCCCGTAGTGTGTCTGGAGACCCTAGTAGTCCAGGCAATGAACTGACAACTTGTATGGAAAAAATGACAAATTTGGAAATAATTTATAATAGCAGATTTTTTCTTTGTATTGGATATTATCAATTAAATAGTTACCTAGCAACAAAATCCAACAAAATTTCAGACATCAAAAAAATTATAACTTAACTAGCTTCAGAAAACTCAGTAAAAATATGAATAAATGGTTTTATCTTTATTTTGGTTCATTTACATTTGCTCTATAATATTCAATATAAACAATTAAAAAAAAAACAATTCATCCTTTATTTAAATCTATATAAATACTTCCGGGTGGAAAGTGTGTTGGATTCTTGAAAAAAGCATCTTAGAATAATGTTTTAAAATGAAATAAAGAAAAAAACCGCTATTATAAATTAATGTTTTTCAAAATCGTATTTTGCCTGGAGTATAGGTGTTGTTTCATACTTCTACCTGCTTGCAGTCCAGTAGTATATGTTTAGACGTTTCTTCTGCACATGGGGCTGTGTGTGTAAATTATACAGGTGTCTGTTCAAGGTGTGTATGTCCTGTTCATGATATTTTTGCGCTACTAAATGGTTGTATGTTTTGCGAAAGGTACATTATGGACAAAACGCATATTTTAACCACCAACTAGGTACTGCTATCACAAGACAGCCCACGAGCTGTGCCGCGGCGACATAGACTACCCGTCTCTTTCTAATCGTTCTAATTAGAGAGAGACAGATAGTCTATCTCGCCGCGTCACAGCTATCGGACCGTCCTGAGTATCTAACAGCTATAAATAATTGTATGGCTAGGATTTGTGTTACTATTATTTTCATTCATTATTATATTGCGGGATTCGGTTGCGTTACGATTTCCTCCGTATGCCTACTTGAAATCATTTTAGTTAGCAAAATTGCATCAAAGTAGTACATTCCAAAAGCAACTGTACCGTCAAAGAAGATTCCAATTGCAATAACAGTTTTTTTTTTAAACCGGCCAAGTGCGAGTCGGACTCGCGCACGAAGGGTTCCGAACCATTATCTATAAAAACGGCAAAAATCACGTTTGTTGTATGGGAGACCCCTTAAATATGTTTTATTATAATTTAATTATTTATTTTTAAAGTGAATATATAACTAAATATTCTGTGAATATTTCAGGCGTCTCCCTGTTTTTTTTCAATACTGCAGACTTTGGTCAAGATATCCGTTTTGGTCGCCCTTTTCCAACCATTCCTTACATCTACTGGACGTACATATTCTTAGTCTTCTTTCACACATCGTCTCAATATTCCCAAACCACTGAAACAATCCTTTTTTTAACCCCCGACGCAAAAAAGTGGGGAGGGGTGAGAGGGGGGGGGGGGGGGTTATAAGTTTGACGTATCTGTGTGTCTGTCTGTGGCATCGTAGCTCCTAAACGAATGGACCGATTTTAATGCGTTTTTTTTTGTCCGAAAGCTGACGTGTTCGAGATGGTTCTTAGCTACGTTTCAAGAAAATCGGTTTTGCCGTATTTGAAATATGGGCATTTTCAATAATTCGTGCACCCAATTAGCATAATTTGTTAAACAAAAATTAACTCAGTGTCAGTTTTGTAAAGACAATTAAGTATTTAGTTTGTATAAAAATTTACTTTTTCTTTTCAATATATAAATCATATGCATATAGACCTTATTTAAATGCGAAAAAAGTTCAGTTTCACATCATTTGTATGCTTAACTTTCGTTACAAAACTGTCACTGAGTTAATTTTTATTTAACAACTCACGCTAATTGGGTGCACGAATTATTGAAAATGCCCATATTGAACTTTTAAGTGAAAATGTCGGAGGTTTTTCAACGTTTCCAAGTTGTAGTTATCAATCCTAGTCACTACATTCGTTATCTATTTCATTAGGTGCACTAGTTTTTATTCGGTCACACAAACGAACTCAAATGCTTCTTAACGGCCAAAAGTCATCATCATCATTCATCACTCATTGGGGGAGGCATATGTCCTGCTGGACATAGGCCTCCCCCAATGAGTGCCACAATGGCCGTTCCTGCGCCACCCGCATCCAGCGGACACCCGCGACCTTTGCCAGGTCATCAGTTCACCTTGTGGAGCCTACCCACGCACGTAGAACCGATGGCCGTTGGAGCGGAAAGGTTCTCGAGTGGCGATCACATACGGCCAAAAGTGCTGTTATTAAAATCGATTCGTTCGAATTATTGACACAACCCGCATAAAATACAGTGTCGTACAACATGCATTAACCCCATTCCATTATCTAACTCCATCTTACGCGATTTAAATCCAATTACGAACAGTTTTGGAGGATAAAGTCAAGGACAGCACATAATTGATCTCTAAACCCGACGACACACTATAGACCCTCGCTCTATAACTTAAGACTCAAATTCCAAGCACTCTAAACTTGCGTGTGTGTTGCTATCTAAAGGGTTGACGTGCCCATATCAGTGTTTTTCCGTTTAAATAATAGGAGTCGATATTGTAACAATGGTTCACTGAGTCTGTTATAAAGAAGTGGTTTATTTGTCACTGAAGACTTGTATTGTTCTAGCCAGTACTTTTATTTTTCTTTGAAATAACCTATTGAGTAATTGGTCCCGGGTCATATATTACCAATTACCGTGGATATAATAATGGACTTGTGATAAGATTATCATTGTTATCGATTTCTCAAGAGTATAGGCAATATGGATAAATTTTAAGTTATTTAGTTGCAATTGGACTTCATAAATAACTTTATCCTTATCCTCATACATTTTGTTTGATGGCATGGAACACGAAAGCTCGAAACAGTCTACATTGCAAAAAATTAAATCGATCCAGGTCGCCAGTGTAGTGATTGAAAATGCAGCTTAGCAGTTGACTGAATTTATTCTTTTGTCTTTTTATAAACGTGTTCACGTCGACGACCTCTGTAGCCTAGTTGGTAGTGACCCTGCCTACGAAGCCGAAGGTCCCGGGTTCGAATCCCGGTAAGGGCATCTATTTGTGTGATGCGCACAAATATTCGTTCCTGAGTCATGGATGTGTTCTATGTATTTTAGTATTTATTTATCTATATAAGTATGTTAATCGTCGTCTAGTAGGTAGGTACCCATAGTACAAGCTTTGCTTAGTTTGGGACAAGGACGATGAAAAAAAAAAATATTATTGCCAGTTTAGTAATGTACATAATCCTGAACAGACTGCATAGATGTTCAACCCCCGACGCAAAAAGAGGGGTGTTATAATAATAATAATAAAATATTTATTTCGGAATACAAAAGACTCCATATTTGTTAGTAACATAAAAACACACAAATTATATTATATCATATTTTTAAGACTAAACTGGGTTTTTTTATTTTTATTATTCTAAGTTTGACGAGTGTCTTCGTAGCTCCTAAACGTGTGGCATCGTAGCTCCTAAACGAATGGCCCTATTTTAATGCGGGTTTTTTGCCCGAAAGCTGACGTGATCGAGATGATTCTTAGCTACTTTTCAACAAAATCAGTTCAGCCGTTTTTGAGATATTGAACTTTGAAATGAAAATTTCGGGGGTTTTTCAACTTTTCTAAGTTGTAATTATTATTAATCCTTACAGTCACATATTATTATTATTTAATTAATCTAATGTTATTTCCTTAATAATTAATACAAAAACCGGCCAAGAGCGTGTCGGGCCACGCTCAGTATAGGGTTCCGTAGATTTTCGTCCGTCACAGTAAGTGTGTGAAATTATTTTGTAATTTTTTTCAAAAACTATTCAACCTATCAAGTTCAAAATAATTTTCCTAGAAAGTTTTTATAAAGTTCTACTTTTGTGATTTTTTTTCATATTTTTAAAACTTATGGTTCAAAAGTTAGAGGGGGTGGGGCACATTTTTATTTACTTCTGGAGCGATTATCTCCGAAAATATTAACATTATCAAAAAAATATTTTAGCAAACCCCTATTCATTTTTAAATACCTATCCAACAATATATCACACGTTAGGATTGAAATGAAAAAAAAAACACTCCCCACGTTACGTATAGGGGAGGTACCCTAATAAATAAATAAAAATCACTTTTTATTTTACCACTTTGTCGGCGTGATTGATAAACATATTAGTACCAAATTTCAGCTTTCTAGTGCTAACGGTTACTGAGATTATCCGCGGACGGACGGACAGACAAAGCGAAACTATAAGGGTTCCTAGTCGACTACGGAACCCTAAAAAGGGATTTAGTCCTCTGACCCATTTGCCACAACAGAGGACAATCTAGCTTGTTAGCTATCATGCTTAGGATGCTGTTGCTACTCCCGCGCACCCTGTCTAACAGCGAGGCCGTTTTCTTGCGCCAGACGGCATCAAAGCCGTCTGTGCGCGCCTCGGCGAACATGGACGATGCGCTGCAGAAACAAGGAAGTTTCAACAACACCCTTAAAGCATTATTGTATTGAATGCGCAAGGCATTGTAAGCCCGTTGAGTATATCTAACCCACAGACTTGACGTGTACAGAGCTCTAGTGTAAAGTTTAAACGACTGTAAATGTTGCCATGTTTCGCAGCACCTCTGCAAATCCATGGAGATAGTGAACGAGGAGCACGAGATCGTGCAGATGAGCTACTACCAGAGCACGCTGCTCGTGTCCAGCCTGTACCGGACCATTGTGTGCGAGCGCGTCGACGGCAAGTGGAATATCAACCAGATCGGCAAGCGGGAGAGGAAGAGGTAAATAATAATTACAGACAGTTGGGTGTAGTGTAGGACACAACTCGCGTGTCCAGCGTGAACTAGAGCCACTGTTACGCGGTGTCTATGCGAGAAAGTCGGCAAGTGAGTTAAGCACAGGGACTGCATAACCGAAAAATACCGGTATTCTATTTTAATGAAGGTACTTTTATTTTTTCCGGTACCGTAACCGCTTTTTAAAGGTACCGATAAATCGACTTTGGCCTGGCGTTATTGCCAAATCGCCGGCAAAGGCACTGCCGCTTTGTCTTTTTGTCTTTAAATGTTTAGTAGCCAATGCTTCCTCTGTATAGTGCCAGATCGCTTACTTTTCTCGATAACCTTTATAATACCGGTATTATAAAGGTTACGGTATCGTTTAAAACGGTTACGGTGCCGTTATGTTCTTCGCGTGGCGCGCATAACCTTTACGACGTAACGGTACCGTAATGGAATACCGGTTTCATACCGGTATAACCGTAACCGAAATCAGTCCCTGGTTAAGCATGATCAGCAGGGTAAGAGGTAAGCGCGACATTTATAGTCAATGCTGGACATGCTAAGTGTGTTAAACTTTTCCTTTTAGATGTATGTACTGTCCAGGTTTCCCATTGTGTCTAGTTGTCTGCTGCTGCGTCGCTCCCGAGCAAGCGTTCCATGCATAGGTATTGCATTGTGACTGCACTTAGAACATTAATGTCACAGAACATACTGAATCCAGTAAGTTCCGAAATATCGCTCTAAAACTACAATAAAGGATCCACCACACTGCGCACTTTAGTATAGCGTTTTCGACATTCA
Organism: Epinotia brunnichana; assembly: GCA_963854355.1. Classification (NCBI taxonomy): domain Eukaryota; kingdom Metazoa; phylum Arthropoda; class Insecta; order Lepidoptera; family Tortricidae; genus Epinotia; species Epinotia brunnichana. The sequence goes on along the minus strand of OY977950.1, from coordinate 25,802,466 downwards.
TTTGACAGCGTAAACGCTACTAAATAGGCTTCAGCGTGGGAAATTAGCTAGCGGAGAATTCCTCGGTTACCATGCTAACTATTACCCCTACATCCAAGGGGCTTTACTTGAGTTTTTTGCCTATCATCATCATATCAGCCGAAAGACGTCCACTGCTAGACATAGCCTCCCCCAATTTTTACCTATACGTTATATCCATACCGTTGTTCCAGCCTGTGTCCATTGGGCGCGGTGTTCCAGTACTCGTATGCGCGCGGTGGCGCCGCGGTGGCGTACTGCGCGCGGCCTGGCATGCGGCTGTGGCGCGCGGACAGGCAGGGACAGGTGCTGCACACACTCATGTTCAAGGTGAGTGCCGTGGACACGCCAGCAGTGTCCACTTTTTACAAATAAATAAAGTGAAAGACTAATTTTGAAATTTATTTTGCCATTTTCATTGTGTAAGCCTAAGTGTCTTATGGTACTATTTTATTTTATGTGAAGAATATTTGTATTGTAAAAGAACATGGTTGTGAAGTTGAAGCGAGTCTACACCAGACCTTGTGATATCACAACCAGTGGCCCATTTCACTACACTACCAGTGACAATTTGACAAGACTAAACTGGCTACACTCCTCAGTCAAACTGAAGAGTGTTGCCAGTTTAGCGACTGGCCTTTTATGTGTTGCCTGATCAGACCTGTACAATAGGCATGATGACAGTAATTAAAAACTACTAAAATACTATATTTATTGAATAAAACTTGAAGCTTGGAATATAAAATACGCATTGTTTTTTTTTATTATAAGTGTGATTAATTTTTATTTTTATAAAATAAAACTACAAAATAAGGCAATCCGCCATGATATCTTAAACACCAATCAGAGCGCATGACGTCACGCTTGAGTAAACGCATACGCAACACGCACGAACATCTTGTGTTTTTATTATTTTTGTTTAAATACCGAGTACTATTTGAGTGTGAATATTATTAATTCGAATATAAAATAACACGAATCAAGGATTTACTAAGGCAAACAGCGCTAATTTGCCTAGAATCGACATAATAATGCTGGGAGAGTTTTTGTCATCAAATACTTTTGTTCAGCAGAATTTAGAAATGTTAAAGCTTCTATGTAAGTATGTTAATAATAATTAAAAACTTTATAATTTGAGTTATAAAATAATTCCCTAAAATATACTTTTGACGATGTATTTCTTATCAAGTTATTTTTAAGGTTATGTTTAAAATATTTATTTCATCTCTCCTGCTCTGAAAGTTGATTTTTCATGGGCATATAGCCGGGTGGAAAATAGCTTTTTCTCCCCTAGGGTGGAAAGTATTTTTTTTATTGTTACAGTCAGCCACGGAGTCGAAGATAATAGAGTTACGTCAAATCATTAAAATAAAAACTTTTCACAAATCGACACTCAGCTATAGGTACCTGCATTAACGAGTTGTTTATTACGATTATAGGTTGATATTAAATTATTTTTCCTCACAGTCGAAATGAAAAGTAGAGTGTTTAACTCGGGTGAAATTACCCATTTAACCCTCGAACAATTGGCGCTCTCACTTCGTTCGAGCGCCAGAAATTTCTCGGGTTAAATGGGTCACTTTCAACCCTTGGTTAACAATCTACTATTTATGTTAGGTTATGAATAAAATACGTAATACATATCAAAGCAATGAGAGATGAAACCTAACCTCGAAATAGATTGTTTATATTTTTTACATTTAGACCTCGTACAAAATATTATTACCAAATACTATATACTAGAATCTACAAAAGTATGTAAAAACTTACGTCAAAGTGATCTTCACAAAAATAAAGGTGAGTACTGTACTGGGCAATATTCCTTTTGAATCTCGCCTTGCAAGTTTAAGCCACTTGTTTCGTATTGTTTTATTTTGAGGAACGAACACAAATAGATTATTAGGATTTTTTATGGATGTATTCTCACACCACCTATACACTTTCGAATTCATATTTAATAACACAAAATAACTAAATTCTTGCACGAGCGCAGCGCGTTTACGTTTTGATTACTCAAACGTGACGTCACAAGCGACGCCATAACACTAACAAGCGTTTTAGGGGGAAATTTAAATTATTATTTTAAAATTGCATTTTTTTCTTACTAAACTTTTAATTTATGCAGAAATATCGTATTCATTGTAAATAGTATATATTTCTGGACATTATAGGACCATTTTTCAATTATTGTCATCATGCCTATTCTAACTTGTCTTCGTAAGATGAGCCCCATACGATAAAAATATATGAAGTAGTAAAACTTGTTTCGCTCTTATTCGTTGAATTGACAACATTCAATTTTTTCAAGTGGTCCATTTTATGATTCAATTCGGTAGAAAACGTTTTTTTAAGGGACGCGTGTTTTTTTATTTGTCACTAAATTGTAATTTTCATTCAGAAATATTAAATACAAAAGTAGCGAACTCCAGAGGGTCGTAAGTAAATTATGACGTCAATGCTACGGCTCTGTATGGCAGCTTGACACGCCTTTCATATGACAGTCGTAGTATTGACGTCACACACGGTTTAAACCAAGTTAAAAACGAAAATGACTTGTTGAAATGTTGTCAATTACAATATCCCAGACTGCTTGGTATGACAATATGATAACCGTATTTGACACTAATTCTTCCTCTGTTAACAGGACGCCATATCCAACCCTCTCACGGTCGCCGAGCTACTAAACCCGTCGTCGCGCAAGCGCAGCCCCTCCGACATGGACAACCTGGGCCCCCTGCACGTGTTCCGGGAGCACTACCTCGTGGCCCACAACGACCACTTCCTGTACGTGCTGGACCCTGCTGAGCTGAGGGCCGCCGCCGTCGTCGACGACCTTAGGAGGTGAGAGTGGGGAAACAGATGGGGGGGGGGGGGTACCTACATACAGTCTGCAAGCTCGGGGCTGCGCGGGCCAACGATGAAGGGTCCGCGGGGAAGCGGGAGCAGTGTTCTAGAAACGCTTGGGACCGGACATTTTTCATTGAATCTGGAAATCGATGTAGTTCAATATACTTATAAAAAGTGTAGCAGTGAAGTTGTGTAGGTACTTTGGGAATGTGATTCATTGATAATAATTACGCGTTTTTTGAGATACCAAACGTGCATGAATAGTCGATAGAATCAAAGAAATTGACGAAAGAGTCATTTTTCGTCTTTTTTTTTAAATTCATTATTGTTAACGTTGGCGCATTTGATTATTGTTGCGGGTGATTGCTACTATTTATTTCTTTTCGCCAATAATAATAACAGTAGCAAATCTCATGGAGTCTACGAGATTTTTTTTCTTTTCCGTCAAAAGCGCCTGATTTTCGTTTCGAGCAAACATGTCGAAAGCTATTTCATATTGTTAATATTTTTTAACCCTTTGAACGCCAAGAACGCCTAAAGGCGTCGTGTATTGTCGTGCCCGAAGCGCCAATAACGCATTTAAGTGTTATTACGTCCGCTGTCAAAGCAACCTTCAGTCTTTCATATAAGGTTCATAGTTCCTCTCTTATAGAAAAAAAAGTTGGCGTGTCAGCGACACTTCAGTACGTGAAGAATGGCGTTCGAATGGGTTAATAGTGTATTGTTAGAGTGCGTCGATTTTTTTGCCGTCGATAATTTTTAAGCAATCGTGTTATGGCTCCTAACAGTGGCGGAGCGCCCATACAAGCAGATTCCAACCGGCTTGCCTGAAATGTATAGGAAAGCCTATACTTATCTACTCTTAACTCTTTCATAGGCCTCCCCCAAAGAGTTCGAAAGTGACCGGTCCTGCGCCACCCGCATCCAGCGGACTCCCGCGATGTTTACCAGCTCATCAGTGGTCAGGCAGTGGACGTCTTTCGGCTGATATGATGATGATGTACTCTTTCATAACTTTTTTGTTCCGGGTTGCCCATTGAAAATTTTCACACGCCGCCATTGGCTTCTAATTAATTCAGTCCGTTGCCTAGTTCAGGAGCTTTTGATAATTCCATAATTTTCTGATTCATAAATAAATCATCATCAATATTAAGAGGGCCTGGTCCTCTGTCGTTGCAGCATTCTCCATTCGAGTCTATTGGACGTCGACTGGAAGCCTTTGAAATGTGGTGTTGGCGCAGGATGCTTAAGATCAGCTGGACAGAAAGGCGTACCAATGAAGAAGTGTTGGATAAGGCAAAAGAAAGAAGGCAGATAATATCCGCTATAGAAAAACGCAGAGCTAAATGCATCGGCCACATACTGAGACATGAAGGGTTGAACGTTATTATCCTGGAAGGCAAAATAGATGGAACGAGAGGGAGAGGAAGGCCCAGATTACCATACATGACACAGATGAAGGAATGGTGCTGTAGCCACACATACCAAGAAGTAAAGACGAGAGCCCATAAATAAATAAAATAAATATTTGCGGACAATCTTACACAAATCAACCTAGTCCCAAAAACTAAGCAAAGCTTGTACTATGGGTACTAGACGACGATATATATACTTATATATAGAAAAATAAATACTTAAATACATAGAAAACATCCATGACTCAGGAACAAATATTCGTGCTCATCACACAAATAAATGCCCTTACCGGGATTCGAACCCAGGACCTCTTGCTTCGTAGGCAGGGTAGTGACCAACTATGCTAAGGCGGTCGTCAACCACGTCATTGATGCCTCTCAACTCTGCCGTTGTCCCCAGGATCGTATCAGTAAACTCTGCCGTTGTCCCCAGGATCGTATCAGTAAACTCTGCCGTTGTCCCCAGGATCGTATCAGTAAACTCTGCCGTTGTCCCCAGGATCGTATCAGTAAACTCTGCCGTTGTCCCCAGGATCGTATCAGTAAACTCTGCCGTTGTCCCCAGGATCGTATCAGTAAACTCTGCCGTTGTCCCCAGGATCGTATCAGTAAACTCTGCCGTTGTCCCCAGGATCGTATCAGTAAACTCTGCCGTTGTCCCCAGGATCGTATCAGTAAACTCTGCCGTTGTCCCCAGGATCGTATCAGTAAACTCTGCCGTTGTCCCCAGGATCGTATCAGTAAACTCTGCCGTTGTCCCCAGGATCGTATCAGTAAACTCTGCCGTTGTCCCCAGGATCGTATCAGTAAACTCTGCCGTTGTCCCCAGGATCGTATCAGTAAACTCTGCCGTTGTCCCCAGGATCGTATCAGTAAACTCTGCCGTTGTCCCCAGGATCGTATCAGTAAACTCTGCCGTTGTCCCCAGGATCGTATCAGTAAACTCTGCCGTTGTCCCCAGGATCGTATCAGTAGCCGTGAACAAGGACGAGATCTTCGTGTTGGAGGGCGGGCGGTCGCTGCTGCGCCTCGCGCATGCGCCGGAGCCCGCCGCGCTCGCCGCAGGTCTGTTCGCCAAGAACACATGACACACACACACACACACACACACACACACACATACAAATACAGCCAATATATCGGCCGACCAAGCGAACTGGACAACTGGCACGGACCAAAAGCTATACATTTCATTTGTTTAGTTTAGTGTTTTTCAACCTTTTCATGGCGCGACTAATGAATAAATGATTTATGGTTATGGTTTAAGAATTCATTTCTCTAAAATAATACAATTCACTTATCTAGAGAAATACAATAACATGCCTTAATGTCTATGTTAACAACGTGTATGAATACGAATGCAAAGAATACATTTAAAAAAGACTTAAGGGGCTCCACTCGCTTTTAGACTAGTTTTGATGAGTTTTGAGTTGATATTCCTCCGTCATTACAATATATATATTTATGCCACAAACGTTAATCGGTTCTTCAATACTTTATCTACTTTTGCAAGAGAGTTTTTTGGAAAAAAATGTATATTTATTTTTCTATGATTTATTCAAACATGGTCCTAAAAAGCTCTGTTTTCGATATCAGTATGTTGTTTATGCACTTTTATATATGAAATTTACTTGTAACTGTTCCTTTTTGACGTTTCTAACAACCCAAGAGAGTTTTTTATTTTTAACTAATTTTTATAAAAGTTACGTCCAAAAAATTGTTTTTTTGGCCTAAAACTGCTAAAGTTTAGTGCCATATATCTCAAAAACTATGAGTGTTGAAGTAAATATGGGATACTATTTCGGTTAACGTCGTTGTTGTTAATACGGTAAGCTAAAAAAAACACGAAAAAACGGACGGTAACAGATCGAAGGTCATTGGGAGCTGTGAGCCCCTTAATATTATTTAATAGTATCACCGCAATATGCACAACAAAGTGGGTAGAATTACAAACAAAAGTAGTATTTCTATTGTCCATCACATAGTAACTGATTAGCCGGTAGGCCGAGCGCTGCAGTTGTAAGTCTTTATTACGTGCCGATTTTCAATCGCTATGATGATAGCCTCTGTGATGATAGCAATGTGATACTATTTTATTTTATGAGTTATGACATTTCGCGTCCAGGAAGTCTAAGATGGTTGCCATTTTATCATGCACTTATTCAACCAAACTTTTCAGAATGTGACGGGTGTATTGTGCTAAAATGTCAACCATGCTACGCCCGCTGTTCTCAATTTACACATACATCCCTTTATTTTTAAAAATACAAGTACCTACTACCCCCTTCAAGAGGCCCACACGTAGAACACTGGTCTAGTTGGCTTGGTCGGTTAGTAGATCGTTTCACGAGGACTCGTTCCACACAGCGCACTAGTTTGTGTTTTGTCCATAGCGTAGCTGCGCGTCTTTGTGGCTTGAACGTGTTATGTAGTTAAGACGAAATTATCAGTCAAACAGGAGATTAAACTAGTGGCCTGTTCCAATTATACCACTCGAAACTGGCAATACTGAGGCGCTCGACCAATTGAACTGACACTGACAACACTATTCAATAGGGTACATTACTGCAATGTTCTGCCGCCAGAGTGCAGCACTAGCACAAAGCGTAAACCAGTAGAGGAAGATAGGGACTCACACACACATGCACAATTGATGGTCAAATGAGTGACAAGGATGCATGCATAGACAATACCGCAAGTGGAAACGAGATACAATGTCAACTCTGCTAGTGTAGCACCCTACGCAGTTTTGCGTAATTTTCCGTATTGACTGGCTATTTGAACAGTGTTGCCGGTTTCGAATTGTAAAATTTTATCTTGTACCTTCGTGAAACGGGCGAATGGAGACGTATTGGACGTAGTTTACAGAAAAGGGTCTATTTTTTTATAATTTCGGATTCATGAACGCGACAGAATAATATAAGTTTCATACATTTAGTAAGGTTAGATTCACTCTGTGCTCCTTTTGTACAGTCGCCATCACATACATCGGAGCAAACAAGCACGTCACAAACATCGGAACACACCTCTAATTTGAAGGCATGCATGTGCCGATATTTTTGAACACCTACAGTGTACCGATGTATGTGATGGCAACTGTATCAGGCGTCAGAGAGCATCACCTCAGTTTTTTTTTAAATTAAAGACTGACCAGATAAAAGTGATTCCGGCTTTACTCTGTGAGAATGATTCGAGATTCCCTGGTGACTCGAAGCAAGGTGCTAAGGGTGCATCTTGCTGTTAGTAGCTACCCGCTTTTCATTCCTCTAATTGGCTATTTGACAACAGTGAAAATAAATTGTTTTATCATGAGCAACAGATAAACATTACGAAAATACTCGAAAAGTATAAAGCTATCATTAATGTTTGCTATTTTAAGATTTTTAAATTCATAAAAACTAACAATAAGGACGTTGTATAACTGTGACGTCACAACATAGTAATCCCTACAAATTCCATACTAACGGAGCGTTTTTGACGTTTCATAAAAAGAAGCTGATTTGACTTTTTACCCTGAGAACTTTACGGTTTCGCTCTATGAAAACACAACAATATATTGATATCAGCCATATTTTTACACCAAAAAATAGGTTGGGTAATTTGACTAAATTTTCATTAATAATCCACCTAAATTTAATACCGATACGGTAAAAAATAATGAAAAGTAATCTTCATAAATTCCGTACAAATCAGGCGAAAATGGTATAAACTTTCTTTACTTTATAATTGACTACGTCTATATACGTTCTTTGGGATACGCGCATCATCCACTTATTTTTGTTAATGAATAAACCTTTCTATAGGCCAGATGAAATTCAATATTATCTCAAGGTCGTAAAATATTTAATTAAAATGCCGTTATTTCCTGATGCATATATCTTTGGATTCAGGTAGTAAGTCTCCAAATGTGTGTACTCAAACATGTTTTCATTATAAAAATACTGATAGCATTTTTGCTTGCGTGTTAATTTTTTTTCCTAACTTCCGGTCCATAGAATTATTGATGTCAATAGTAAAAGTTGTTTAAAATAACATATAAAAGCCGTATACAAATAATTAGCCTGATATTGAATTATTTCCAAAAAAACCGTAATTTTCTCAGGGTATTTGTCAAATACCCAATGGGGAATGGATGAAAATTTTAGAAACGCCTGATTTTTTTTTTGGTGGTAGGAATAACCTTCCTTAGCACCAGAAAAAAGTTGCAGACTTTTCAGATGCGTCAATAATTTTTGAAAAATATAAACAGTTTCCTCACTTACGTTTTGTGGTTAGGACGGCGAATGAGACAATTTCCTTGATCCGTCTCATATTACATAAAAATATCATAAAAATCCGTGGTAAACTGACACTGACAATGACATTGACAGCTGCAGCAGCTATATTGGTTATTGCCAGGGTCAGATATTTAAAATATTTTTTGTAATATGAGACGGATCAAGGAAAGTGTCTCATTCGCCGTCCTAACCACAAAACGTAAGTGAGGAAACTGTTTATATTTTTCAAAAATTATTGACTCAGCTGACAAGTCTGCAACTTTTTTCTGGTGCTAAGGAAGGTTATTCCTATCACCAAAAAAATAATCAGGCATTTCTAAAATTTTCATCCATTCCCCATTCTTGCTAGACACTTTATTAGCTATGTTTATGCTAAATCGCTTCTTATGTAGTTAGATACTTCTTATTCGTCTCTTTAATAATGTAGTTATCTAATTTATGCTAGGATTTCAAGACTGTTGGGTGTCGATTATAATTTTTTTTTTTGATTTATTTATTGGTAAATAAATAGTAAATTCTATTCTATCGGAATATGTGGGGAATTTCAAAAAAAATGGCCGATTAAGGTTAACTAAAGTGATGTTCAAGTCACGTCTAACCTGTCGGTTTTGTTACTGAACGTAGGCGATTGACATTGACTGTCGGTTTTGTTACTATCCTTAACTGTCCGTTTAAGGGTGCAAAAATAATGAATATCCCCATGTCAGCCTCAATTTATCAGAAGTTTTTTTTAATTGCTATTGTCTGGAGGCATGTTGCGCTACTGATCCAACTGTCAAACGAGTTGTACTGACAAATTGCATGCACATGTGGTCCGATTGTTACATTTGTACGACACACCCAATTACATATATAGTTGTTATTTTCTAAGCCGTCCGTTCCGCACTAAAGAACGCCGCACTGCAGAACGGACGGCTTAGAAAATAACAACTATATGTACCAGTGTGTAACCGAACCGCCATACGATAAATAAATAAATGACTTCGACAAATGTACTGACAAATTGTGGTAAAATCATGTAATCTGTAGAACCCTTCATGTTACAATAGTTTCAAATGTCATTGCCATATTTTGTTGTATGGTTCGCGGCTAGAGGGTATACAATCAACATATCGTAAAATGGTTGTATGCTTTATATTTGCCTATATTTGTGTCGTTCCCAGTAAAAAGGTATCGCTTCGTTGGTAGTCAAGACGCTTTTGGCATACAATAGGCTTGTTGCGTGGTGTTAAAATTTATAACGTCGTGTTGCTAAATGGATAGTAAACTATCAAATGATTGGTATAAAGTATAAATTACAAAATATAATTCAAATCATAAAAATATATGAACCTTGTAAGTTTAGAAAAAAAAGTTTTTTATTTATTATCCAAGAGTAAATTTAAAGGTACCAATAGAATCCTTACGCTTTTATAGAAAAAAAATTGTACGACAACTATGGACCTAAACGCAGTATTTCGCGACCGAAACAGCAATTTACTTCATTTTCCATGCAACGGTTAGTACAAATTGCACGGTGTGACGTCATACTATCAGCGAGGTCCGTCTTTAACTCGATTTTTTGGGTATTCATGTCTTTTAAATGTAGTTGCTTCCATACAAACATTTGTTCATCTACAAAAACTGGTTCGAATGGCATCGTAAATAAATTTAAGGTCACAAGCCCATTAGTATTTCGTAATCACTGACAATCGACATAACTGGTACCTTTTGTCTGGGAACGCACATTTCAATAGGAATTTCGGTTTTGATATAATTATATATCTACCTAGCTTGACTAAGGTACACGTGCACACAGGTTGTTATAAAATAACCTATAAAAATTTACATACCTACTTAATTAGTACTAAAAAAAACATATCAGTATAGTGTTGTGTTATATTCAGAATGTGTCCGTCCTTTGAGTTGTTTTTAAAATAATGGACCAAAGGTGTCAATTATAGACGTCTTCCATCATATACTCGTAATATTTGTATTGACGACACGTCAAATTAACAAGTGAGTGGTAACAAGTCTAATCATATTATAATTGTATGAAATAAGCTGATAATATATGTTTACATGAATAAGTAAATATGGTACCATTTTTACTTATACTGTCAACATTCGATGTTTTTAACGCCTGTTTTTATGTTATAAATTGACCTTTTAGGTTTAGACAAAAAGGATAGTATAATATTAACATGTTATGTTTGTTCTATTAGTACTTTATCACAAATATCACTATGTGCCTTATACTTACTTACAATGAATAAAGTAACTTAATAGTCGCCATGATCTCGGTGCCAATGTGTTATTTCAAAAATAACATCTTAAATATTAATTATCGTCGTACTTAATGCGGGTCCAAATATTGCTCCGTATCCAATTTTAACCTCCTAAGGCCTATGGGCCTACTGGAAGGACTTACTCTCTTAAAGGAATTTTAACCATTTTAGGTTGGAATAGAGTTGCATTTGTTTTGTTTTGGTCTTTTTTTGAAACAAACGATATTCAACTCTTTTTCTTACGTTAGATGATTCAAATTTCAATGTAATTTTGTGTCGTATGGCCTTAGGAGGCTATTGCCGTGTAATACCTAACTAATTTTGCAGCAAGAGACGTCTTTGCGCTTTCGTATTATAGCTCGGTGGAGTGTAATAAAATTAAAATAAAACATCGGCATTTATAGTTACACTTCCAGTTTTCTGTACTTAAATACTATATTACTATATCTACAGCACAAGCAATTTCTAATGTACAGTCACCGGGATAAATATATATGATGAATCAAAGGCCGCAAAAATATCTGACACGCTGTTACGGCTCTAGGAATAGAGTTGTCATCAGATATTTTTGCGGCCTTTGTTCCATCATATATTTATGCCGGTGACTTTACTGCTCAGTGAGTACCTTCGTTTTAAATTATACACATACCAAGCGAGAAGCTAACACACACAACTTAATGACGTGAACTAAGGAAATAATTACTGTATATAATATTTAGTTTTTAGAAAAGTTACCCGTGAATAAGGCGTCTTTGTTTCGTGTTTAGTTTTCACGTGATCATTATGATATGCCTTAGATTTTTTCGTGTTTTTAGTTTGGATGAAAAAAGTCCGCCTTGCAGCCTTAAGCTGGAGATTGTGACAACTATACTTCCAGTTGGATGGTAAAAAAACATTTTTGTGACAATCACCAGTTTAAGGCTGCAAGGCGATTTTTTCAAACAAACTAAAAACTCGAATCACTCAGAAAAAATCAAGTTTCGACCCCTGGTTGACTGGACGTAAATTGTTGCAAATTAGCTCTAGTATAACTTCAGCCTGTATATCTACTAGATAAATAATTTTGAAATAGGATGACTTGTTTCGGAGATCACCTCATAGATACAGATTTACAAAACTGCAATCTCACACACTTAATATTAGTGTAGACAACTAACTAAAGTCCAGTTATGATATATTGAAGCTTACCACTTAATCAAATAAATATTTAAGGATAATATTGACTGAAAATGTGCGAAGTATTATATCGTTGTGTTCTACTATCAATATGTATTAAATATTTCCAATCAGGTTGTTAATAATTACAATGGGGAACTAGCATGGGACTTCAATTTCGAATAAATTGCACTCAATCGATGCGGATATACTTAGAGATATCAAACAAAAGGAAAAAAATATAAAAAATCCGATTGTATTAGTTTTATCTTACATTAAAATATCGACATTTTTTTTTAATATATCGGTAAAATAACATAACAGTTACACAGAATATTAAATTAGAAATGATATTTTGTACAACAAGTATAGACTTAAACGCAAATTTTGTGGAGATAATTGCAAATTAATGACTTACTCCATAGTAAACGCGCCGAGAGTATATGCTGTGACGTCATAGCATAAGCCCGTTTAATATAGAGCATTTTCGGGGGGTGCCGGCGCGCGCAGATTTCAAATGCATATAACATCAGAAAAATAAATCTTAAGAAAGTTTTAATGCTACAGTTGTCTTGATGCTGGATTATACTTTTGATTTTCGTAATAAAATATAAAGATGCAAGTTCCCTATTTTAGTTTTAAGATTTAATATAATTGTGTCTAGGTATACATTATAGAATATGTTATAGTGCCTTAACTGATACCAAATAAGGACCAATGTATTGTAGTTATAAATGTTATAATACTTGTTAGTTTTTCTATTATCTTTGGAATCTAAGTTTGTAAAATAAGTTTCTGTCAAAAAATACATTTTTGATACAAGCTTTTATTGCTGACTGTACTTTTCTGTATACCGTCATCAACTACTCATTGAGACGATTCTAATGAGACCCAACTCAACGGGATTATGTCGGTTAAATACTGAATTCCCATGGCCACCTTCTGTCTCCATCACCAGGTCAGCTCGATGGTACCATAATATTGCATTGTCACCAAACATACATAAGTATTCCAAATTTCAGCTCAATCGGATAACGGCAAGTGATTATAAATGGATTGCAAATTTTGACGGACAACAGTGCAAGTTAAATAAAAGCTTGTAAAAAAGAGGGCCTTTGGCCAGCAGTGGGATACCTAAATAGGTATTTTAAAAATTGGAATCTTACCATTAAAGAGGTCAATAATCTGTTAGAATTGTTACTTGTTACTGAAGTAGGTAGTTAACTGTTACTTTCGAGGATAACACATTATGTATATAGGTTTATCTTGTTATTAGTCTATAAGTTGATAGCATATTGTGCTTCCTATATGTACTTACTTGTATATCATGTATACAGTGATTGGCATTTGCTGGGTCTTATGAAAATTTGTGAAATGTTGTGTATTGCTTATGCATTTAAAGTTGTGTGGGGGGGGGGTCCAAAGTGAAATATTGGTGACACAAAAAAAGTCATGCAAAATCGGCATTTTTAAGGGCTTGGGGACACCAAAGGACAAGGTTTAAGAGCCAAACTAAATTCGTGAAGTTAATTGTTTTTAGCATAGCAAAGCAACGCTGATTTTGTATACCTAATGGCCATTTCACCCTATATTGTTACTATATACTAGTATTATACTATTGACTAGTATTTTATTCCAAGCAATGTATTATTAGTTTGCCCGCTCACTTATTTGTTCCGAAATGTACCTGTGTAGTTAATGCACTTGTCTATTTTTATTTGAATTAGTGTAGTAGTAGCATTTTTTGAACCTTCATAGTTCTGAATTACATGATTTAGTTACTTATTTTGAGCATGGTAAAAAAAATACTTTCTAAATCATTCATTCATAATCATAACTCACTTTTTGACAATCTTAATCATATTTAGAAAGCTTTATGTGCAGTAGTTTAAGCTATCATTTTTCATAATTATATGAAGGGTACACGGAAAGACCATGTCAACATCACTTTTTTTTTAATGAAATTTTTATCTCGACATTTGGAGCTGGTTATGGATTATTAAGTGACATTAAACTATCATTAAAAAAATGTGACTAGACATGTTCTTTTCGTGTACCCTTCATATACCTACAGGTGTCTATATTCACAAGTCGTAGAGAATACAGTTACTGTCGAAAAGCAGTCCAAAATGGACACAATATATTAATTGTTATTGTTACCTTTCGAATACAAAGTAAATGAGGACAGGGCCAGTCAACTTTTAAACTGACATTATTGTCCGGTAACGTAGGAGACAAAACTGGCATGTTGGTTAGACAAATGCTCTAAACCAATTAAATTGGATATCCAACGATATATGTATTACAATGGTTTACAACTGCAGTTCAGTGTTTAATTGGTTTGGTGGAAACGGGTTTAAAATATATTAATTTGAGAGTAACGCAGGGGACAAAAAAAGTCCGTGTAAAAGATGATTGGCCCGACAAAAAATGTCACACATTTGTGACAATGTGAAGGTAAAATGCGCCAAAACATACATTTTTTGAGTACCGCCAAAACTAGTGAATATTAAAAACCTGTATTTAAATGATAGTATTGCGTGTCTCAGCATGGCCATTGTACTTATATATGAATATATTTTTTTCAAAAATTATGTATTTTTATTTTCCTTTCCTTTTGCTTTGATATTTATATATTAGAGCAATGGTTACGCTTGCTTGCTTGTAGACAGACACGTATGACATGTGATTGTATGCTCTTTGTGATGGTGTGAAAGTGTTAAGATCGGTTGAACCATTGAAATAAGAACCACATGGTACCTTATGGTCACATTTTGGTACAGAGGTCTGTTTCAATGTAGATATACAGGGTGACTGGTAATTCGACCTATTCCTTGAAAGGGGTTATTTATACTAGAGCTAATTTGCAACAATTTACGTCCAGTCAACCAGGGGTCGAAAGTAATCGAAACTCGCTTTTTTCTGAGTTATTCGAGTTTTTAGTTTGTTTGAAAAAAAATCGCCTTGCAGCCTTAAACTGGTGATTGTGACAAAAATGTTTATCATCCAAATGGTAGTACTTTTGTCACAATCACCAGCTTAAGGCTGCAAGGCGGATTTTTTTCATACAAACTAAAAACTCGGAAACCAGCGAGTTTCGACCCCTGTTTGACTGGACTTAAATTGTTGCAAATTACGTGTAGCTCTAGTATAACCCCTAGTGTTTAGTGTAACCCCTTTCAAGGAATAGGTCGAATTACCAGTCACCCTGTATGTATAGTTTAAAGCTGTAAAACCAATCCGTCCAACTAGTCGATTTGACGCGCTCAACAGACCCTCGTCGCTACTATAAACGTAAGCTGGCTTCGCGGTGCATCAGCAAAAGAAAGTAAAGCTCACTAGAAACGATGCAATTTGGCACAACAACTGACAGAGACGCCTATAGTTGGAATGGAAGGTATGCATTACTGTCTCAAACCAACTACAGCTGCGTCTCTGTCGGTTGTGACCAACTGCTGAGTGTGATATTGGCATAAGAATAAGTACAGATGTAGTGAATAATCCTTTTCCATCGTATTTTCTCGGAAATGTTCGTATTTGTCATGCTACATCAGTCAACCTCAGTACTTATTGTACCGTGACCGACTGAGATAGCAAGACACGTTCGTACGTTTCCGTGAAAAACCCATAGGAAACCATTATGCACTACATCTGTATTTGGCTACACAATGTAGGTGACGTATAGATACTTACATGAAAATATTTCACATAACTAGAATTATTATTATTATTTATCGTTTATTACGAACCATAAGTCTATAGGTATAAATTACCTGCCGCTCAGCATAATGCAATTTCTCGCGTGTGTGGTGATGTTCCTTGTTTTCATTACACCCAAGAAAATGAAGCACTTAGTGCATAGAAAAGTGGCACTTTCCGCACGATTTAGCTGCTTGAAAAACCTTTTTGAGCACATGCATTAAACTTCTTAGCAGGGAGGCTCACTCCAAGATCTATAAAAAATATATATTATATTATTTTTATTATTTATTTTAATATTACACATCATTAAAATTGCTCCATAATATTTAAAAAACTTAGCCTAGGGGTTAGTAACTTAAACTAAAGAGATATTGGTCTACTTACCGCCTAGCGGTCATTACAATGTTATAATGCCGCATGACAGGAGAGTTATATTAAACTGGACATTAAACAAACGCCGATAGCAGAAGTTATCAAGAAGTGGAGCGGAGATAGATGGCAAGGGAGCTCCAAAAAAAAGATATTATCATCAGCCTATATACGTCACACTCGCACTGCACGGTGCAGGCCTCCTCTTCATCATATCAGATCAGCCGAAAGACGTCCACTGCTGGACATAGGCCTCCCCCAAGGAGTGCCAAAGTGACCGGTCCTGCGCCACCCGCATCCAGCGGACCTCCTCTTACTAATAACATAATGATAATTTCCTAATTCATAAAAATGCCGTTAAAATTCATTTGTCTTTATTTAGAAAGGGCCAAAACACGCTTTAGTTAACACAGGTTTAGTTTTGTGGATAAGGGGGTAAATGTGTTTCTCGTTCAGATGACGCCATCAACCTGATGACGAGATCCCTGACCAACTCCATCCAGCAAGCCGTCAACACCGTGTGCGACCTGACTCTCGACCAGACTGCACTTATAACGAGCGTGCTTGAAGCGCCCAGCTGGCTCACAAAGGTAATGTATCTCTGTTACATTATAGTCCAGGCAATGAACTGACAACTTGTATGGAAAAATTACAAATTTGGAAATCTATATACATAAAAGGCAAAGTCCTGACTGACTGACTGACTGACTCACTTAAATCAACGCGCAGCCCAAACCATTGAACCTAGAAAGCTGACTTTTTCACAATAGATAGTTTATATAACGTAAGTACCCACTAAGAAGCGATTTTTGAAAATTCCACCCTCAAGGGGATTGAAAGTTTGTATGGTGATGGAGTAAAATTTTAAGTGAGAGACTTGAAACCTTGTGTATGGACTCCTTATTACAATACAAGAAAAGTTATTTAAGGTTTTGGAAAATTCCACCCCTAAGGGGGTAAAATAGGGGTGCAAAGTTTGTATAGGGGATTTTTTTTTAATAGAGACAAATCTTTGTAGAAAGATTAGTCATTTGAATACAAATAAAGTACTTTCAGTGATTTAGAAAATTCAACCCCTAAGGGGGTAAAGTAGGGGTGCAAAATTTGTATGTTGGAAACTTTTTTTTTTAGCTAGAGACCAAAAACTTTGTGGAAAGATTAGTTATTAGCATACAAAGAAAATACTTTCAGCGTTTTGGAAGATTTCACCCCTAAGGGGGTAAAATAGAGTGCAAAGTTTGTATGGAAAACACTACTTTTTTTTAAATAGAAACTTAATACTTTGTAGAAAGATTACCTTTTAGAACATGAAAAAAACTACATTCAGCGTTTTACAAAAATCATTCCCTAAGGGGGTTAAAAAGGGGTGCAAAGTTTGTATGGGAAAAACGACTTTTTTTTTAAATAGAGACTTAAAACGTTTTAGAAAGATTAGTCATTAGAATACAAATAAAGTACTTTCAGTGTTTTAAAAAATTCTACCCCTAAGGGGGTAAAATAGGGGTGCAAAGTTGGTATGCGGGAAACTTTTTTTTTGAGCTAGAGACCTAAAACTTTGTAGAAAGATTAGTCATTAGAATACAAAGAAAGCACTTATAGCGTTTTAGAAGATTTCACCCCTAAGGGGGTAAAATAGAGTGCAAAGTTTGTATGGAAAACACTACTTTTTTGAAATAGAAACTTAAAACTTTGTAGAAAGATTACCTTTTAGAACATGAAAAAAACTACATTCAGCGTTTTACAACTTTTTCTTAGCTAGACACTTGAAACTTTGTAGAAAGATTACTTATAAAAATACAAAAAAGTGCTTTCAGAGTTTTGGAAAAAACCATCCCTAAGGGGAAAAAAAGGAATGCAAAGTTTTTATGAGGGAAAGTTTATGTTTTTGAGTTAGAGACTTGAAACTTTGTAGAAAGATTACTTATTAGAATACTCAAAAAGAACTTTTAGCGTTTTAGAAAACTCCAACCCTAAGGGGGTTAAGAAGGGGAGCCAGTGTTGTGTGGGTAACACTTTTTTTTTAACTAGACTTAAAACTATTAGAAAGATTACTTATTAAAAATAAAAATAAAAGTACTTTCAGAGTTTTAGAAAATTCCACCCCTAAGGGGGTTAAGAAGGGGGCAAGTTTTTTATGGGCAACACTTTTTTTGAGTTAGAGACTTTAAACTTTGCAAAATGATTACTTATTAGAATACTCAAAAAGAACTTTAAGCGTTTTAGAAAACTCCAACCCTAAGGGGGTTAAGAGGGGAGCCAGTGTTGTGTGGGAAACACGTTTTTTTGAACTAGACTTAAAACTATTAGAAAGATTACTTATTAAAAAAAAAAAAGTACTTTCAGAGTTTTAGAAAATTCCACCCCTAAGGGGTTAAGAAGGGGCAAGCTTTGTATGGGCAACACTTTTTTGAGCTAGAGACTTAAAAGTTAGTAGTAAGATTACTTACTACAATACGCAAAAAGTTCTTTCAGCGATTAGAAAAATTCAACCCCTAAAGGGGTTTAAAAGGGGGTTCAAATTTTAAATGGAGAGCATGAAAATTTTAAAGTTTTTCTAAATTCATTCCCTAAGGGTGTTAAAAGGGGGTTGAAAGTTTGTGTATTTCACGACATTTTTAAAGTATGAAATTTTTAACTTTGGTTTTAGACTGTTCACAAACTTGAAAATGAACATCAACGCTTTTTTTAATTTATCTCCTAAAAGAGGTTTCAAAGTTTGTATTGAGAGAAATAATTTTCTAAAACGATAACAAGCTCTACGCGGACGAAGTCGCGGGCAACAGCTAGTAATTTATATTAGCAGATTTTTTCTTTGTACTCGTAATGGATACATTGTCAATTAAATAGTTACCTAGCGACAAAATCCAACAAAATTTCAGACATCAAAAAAATGATAACTTAACTAGCTTCTGAAAAGTCAGAAAAAATATGAATAAATGGTTTTATCTCTATTTTGGTTCAATTACATTTGCTTTATAATATTCAAGATAAATAATAGAAAAAAACAATTCATGTTTTATTTAAATCTATATAAATACTTCCGGATGGAAAGTTCGTTGGATTCTTAAAGCATCTTAGAATAATGATTTAAAGAAAAAAAACGCTATTATAAATTAATGTTTTTCAAAACCGTATTTTGCCTGTAGTATTAGACCGGTTATACACAGAGAGTTTTTGCAGCTATATAAACGCGTGACAGGGATAGATCGTCTGTCAAAATCACCAGCCTTTTTCCAGCACCGGTTAGCTCAAGACGGCACGCGAGCTGTCTCGCAGCGGGTAATTCCTACTTGTTACCACCTATTTGTTACCAGTGGTAACAGCTGTGGTTTTTTTTCTGGGAATATTTTTCCCAGTAGTTGGGCCAATCAACTTTCGGACCCACAGTATTTTGTCCGGTAACACAAGATACAGAACTGTCATGTTTGTTAGAGAAACTGCTATAAACCAGGTACCCAATTGTGCATAACGATGGTTTACACCAGCAGTTACGATATGCCATAGATTTTAATTGGATTGATAGACACAGGTTTGAAATAGATTGATTTGAAAGTTTGTAAAAAGTAACACAGGAGACGGAAAAAGTGTGGGTGAAAAAGTTGATTGACCCATTTACCACCGAGTACCGGAGTACTTTAGTGGTAAAATATGGAAAAAATGGATGGGAGGGGATGGGGGATAGGGATAAAGTTCGCCTTTGTATCTACTTTAATCTTACATATCATGTTTATGTTTTAACCTGTTTTGTGTACAATAAAGTGCTTACATACATACAGGGTGTCCGGTAATTATTGGTAAACCTTCTAACCACGAATAGGGCACCTTAGACTGGTCCAGAAAATCGACTTTATTAAGGTTTAGTAAAAGTCCCCTGGTTTTCGAGATATTCGCACTTTTCGAAGAGCGAATTTGACTTAAACAAGGTGTTCAAAAGTGAACATTTATAGCAACATCTTTATTTGTAAAGATTTAAATGGCATGTGTTATACCATTTTAGAATCAGTATTATACAAACTATTTTTCAGGAACTTGGCCACTCTGGTCTTCATACATTTTTTTTCACCACAAGCAATCAAACGTGTAAACAAGTGTTCCAATTAGAAAAAACATCGGTAGTCATCGGTGTAATTTTTTGGGCCGGTCGTTTGGGCACGGATCTCGCGTTCTCATATACTGGCGGAACTAGAAATCTCATGTAGCTAGCCTAGAATAAAAGTGGCCAACTTATCAACCAAGTAGGTAGTATTGCCTATCTAAGACGTGAACCACACAGAGACGGCATACGGCGAAGACGCGGCGCAGGCACGAAGCCGCTTCAAAACGTTTGTATACAAAATGTACTAAGGAGACGTATTTTGAATTACACACAAGCGGCGCGGCGCAGGCATCGCGTTTTCAATACACCAATGGACCTTGTTTCATTGTATTAAAGGTCTACAATAGGTTGAAGCGCGCTGCGCCTTATGGCTTACGCCGTCTGTGTGGTTCACGCCTAAAATTGGGTTCATTTTAATAGTATAGACCTCCAATTCTCAGTGGAGCAAAATTAAATATTTACAGCAACGGCGGTAGATTCTACTTTAGAATCGTGAGCATAGGCTTTGCATGTTCGTTAAATAAAACACGCTAGAGACCTTTAGATGTATATTGATACCAATAATTAATAAAATGCTAATTGAACAGCACGCTTAACGAAAGATTCAAATGTTTACGCCCAAGACGGAAATAATTTTGCTACTGAGTAGCACATACTGCTTTTTTTAATTATACAGGGGTAATTAAATATGGGAAGAAAAGTACAACTCTGATCCCTCAGGCTACAAAAACTTTTCTCTGAATAGCAGGTGTAAAAAAATAGGCAAGGCCGCCTTAAACTTTGCTGGGCCCTTGGGCACACAAGAGTTTGGGGCACTTTTGAAAAGTAATGAAAGCGAATTTTGTTTTCGGATCGGGTGCTCACTTTTACTTCGGGGCCCCTTGAGGACGGGGGCGCTGGGCACGGGCCCCGTGTGTACCCACCTACGAGTATTTTAAACCAAATAATTTACTTTTCACCTCAGCAGCTCGAACAAGCATATTTTGCTGCGTGAAAACAGTGAGCAAAATGCGATTTTGCTCACTCCGTGAGTCAAAGTAGCTTTTTAATGTTGATATCGAGCACTGGTGACACATGATAGTGTGGAGTCCACACTATCATGTGTCACCAGTGCTCTATTACAAATTCAGAATATTATAGGTGCGTAAAAGCCTAGCGATATATTTTTTAACGTGAC
Source organism: Epinotia brunnichana (assembly GCA_963854355.1). Taxonomy (NCBI): domain Eukaryota; kingdom Metazoa; phylum Arthropoda; class Insecta; order Lepidoptera; family Tortricidae; genus Epinotia; species Epinotia brunnichana. The sequence goes on along the minus strand of OY977950.1, from coordinate 25,781,143 downwards.
GATGTTCTCACTGCTGAGGTGAAAAGTTGTATGTATCACACGAGAGCAAAGATATTTGCATCTCGTGCCTTTGAGTCCCTCACTACGCGCAAGATTCTAATTTTGAAATATAGAATCTTTCGCTTGCTCGGGACTCAACATCAACACTCGCAGCAAAAATCTACTTTGCTCTCTAGTTGAACAAATAACTATTAAAAACAAAGTTTTAACCGACTTCAAATCAGTAGCCAAATTGCTTCAAGATTACCTATAAAATTTCAAGAGTTCCCTCGATTTCTCCAGGATCCTATCATCAGAACTGGATTTTGGTGACAATAACGGGACAAATTTTTTTTTTTCAAATCGGTTCAATAAATTACCAAGTTACCGTGTAACAAACTAGAAGAAAAAAATTGAGAACCTCCTTTTTTGAAGTCGGTTAATAACTCTCCAGGACACCAGTACCACGGTAGCCGAGGAGTGCTTCGAGCTGCCGCCGGTGAGACAGCTGCCGGACGTGCCGCGCGACGTGCTCGAGTCCATCGTCAACGAGTTCAAGGACGTCTCCAGCGAGGTCGAGGAGATCCGCCGCGTCAAGTCCGAGGAGCTGCAGAGGAAACTCAAACTCTACAACAGGTGAGGATGTTGAATGGAGTATAGCGAGACGCTAATACGGTAGCCAAGGTAGGTAGGTATAGGTACGGTGACTAGGACATACAATAGGGTCAAGCTGTACAACAGGTGAGGATGTTGAATGTGGTAAGACAGGGCAAAGCGGAATGTCATCTCGGTCTTTTTTGGAGCAGCCCAACTGGAGAAGTAACTCCACCTTACAGAATACCACTGTCATAATAACAGCATTACTCGCTTTGTGGGTATTTGGTGTTGTGTTCCTATGTTGGTGAGAAAGGTCTTCAGAGTATGCTGAGAGTAAGGGACCTGCATCATGCAATTGTCTCTAGCTGTCAACTCAACGAATCCTCAAATCGCTAAAGGGTCGGCAGCGCGCTTGTGATTCTTGTGGTATCGCGAGCGTCGGTGTCTGTTTATCATCAAGCAAACTGGTTTGCCACCGTCGCAGTATAAAAAGTTGACAAGTTTCTATGGAATGAGACCACCAGTGCCACAGTAGCCGAGAAGTGCTTCTGCCGCCGGTGAGACAGCCGCCTCGTATGCCGTGCGATGTCATCATCATCATATCAGCCGAAAGACGTCCACTGCTGGACATAGGCCTCCCCCAAAGAGTGCCACAATGGCCGGTCCTGCGCCACCCGCATCCGCCGTGCGATGTGCTCGAGTCGTTTCAAAAAATTGAAGAACGTGTCCTGCGAGTTCAAGTCCGAGGAGCTGCAGAGGAAGCTCAAACGCTTTAACAGGTGAGATACCTATAAGAGACCAAGTGGCGTAAACATGGTAAATTAATAACTACAACATGACAACTACACACTTTGGACAGGCCCAAAATTCGTGTTTGAGCTGCCATTTTCTTCTGCCGCGTTCGGATGCTTTATTTATGCACAGCTAAAAAAGAGACAGACATATAAATAAATGACATTTAAATATTTCAGGCAAAAAACCCATATCATCGTCATCCTTCTAGTAGTATAAATATATAATGAAAAGTGTAAAAATAAAAGTTACAGAAGGAAGAGGCATGATTTTAAAATAAAAGTACAGTATACCTAGATAAAATGTAATAAAAAGAGAAACACTAAAAATTTAAATAATATAAACTAAAATTATTTACGGTTCGCATCCCGGTGCAGGGACAGCCAAAACCTACTAATTGGATTATTTATGTCTTCACCTATCATGGCAATGATCGAGTTCTCAGAGGCAACCTGCTCCAAAACGACGCAACCCGTGTCCTGATGACGGCAAATAAATCAGGGACACGAGCTTCAGCAAACATACTTGATGCACTACACCATCTTGGCAACTTCATTAGGATTCTGAAGGCATCGTTGTACTGAACCCTTAAATAAATAAATAAATAAATAAATAAATAAATATTACGGGACAATCTTACACAAATCAACCTAGCCTACCCTTAAGGTGTTAATTGCTTTCCTGGTGAAGTTGGTCCTGAGCTGTCCAGTGTAAAAGTTCTGGCAATATGCTCTAAAGAGCGTCACCTTGACCTCTTCAGAGCATCCGCCAAACATATAGATGACGCGAATTATTGGGACGTACTTACATTAACCGGATCCCTTTACTCCAGTATAATGGAGAAGAAAGTGGACACGGAGCTGATCCACTCGCGCCGCAGTCGCCGCCGCCCCGGCTCCGGCGCGTCCACGCCGCGCGCGCACACGCCGGCGCGCCAGGAAGCCACTCGCACCAGCCCCTGTATCATGAATGTCAGCGTCTATGGGTATGTATACAACAACGTTGGTCGCTGTTGTTCTACGTCCGTAGGAATAACCCTAGAATCCCTACACGTGACCTCCGGGTGGTGCTAAAAGAACAACAAACTCGGCAGCTGCACTGTTCCTTCTGAACCTCGCAGCGCACACTGGAACTCTATCAGCGACGTCGATACAAATACATATGTATACAGCGTGTATATTTAATATTAATTGTCGCAGTCGGATAAAAACTATCCTAAGTTGCAGCTAGAATAATAATGTACCTATATAAAATGTTTCATATTTTTCCGTCCATGGGATGCTGAGAACATTCGTACCACACAAAGCTTAGTTTCTAACTGGCTGATTCTTTTTTTAATTTAGAGATTTATTATAATTGGAGATAACCGCATATTGTAGCCAGACGTAGATTTTAGTGTTACAATCTGATATTTATAACAATTATAAATTTAGCGTTAACTGCCATGGCGTAATAAATTTTTGAAAATTTTTTGAGCAGCAATGTACGGCGTACACTCGTTTGACACATGGATGGAGCTGGTCACTTGTGACAGTTGTGATGTCACATCAGTAAGACAAATTAGTGATCCATTGCGTGCTGAATTATTTTATATGGAAAAAAATAATAGCTTTTTTAAATAATTTATCGATAAATATATTAATAGGGTCAATCAACTATTTCTTGTTGCTCGTTGCCATGGTTACGTCTCCTGGGTCACTCTTTAAAACTTTTATTTTATGGGGTTTAATTTTTTTTAAGAAAGTCTGTTACTGTTTTCTCTTGGCTTACCGAGACAGAATAACAACAAGAAAAAGTTGATTGACCCAATAAGTGCCTATTCTATTAGGTACCCCCTAAAGTTTGCGGTTATATCAAATATACACGCTGTATTGCATTGTGAATTAGATTAGTAATTTAATTTACATCATGTCATTATTATGATCGGCAAAAAACCGAAAAATATATGCCAATCACTACATAGTATAAAACAAAGTCGCTTCCCGCTGTCTGTCCCTATGTATGCATAGATCTTTAAAACTACGGAACGGATTTTGATGCGGTTTTTTTTAATAGATAGAGTGATTCAAGAGGAAGGTTTATACGTATAATACATGCATGTATTATACATATAAACCCGTCCAAAGCCGGGGTGGATCGCTAGTAAAATATAAATTAAATTTTCCAGAAGCAACGACCAACCAAACGACGACCTCCTAGAAAAGCAGATAGAAGAGAAAGAGAAGATCCTAGCGAAAATGCTCAACCTGGACTCTCTCAGCATCACACCCAAGATAGAAGACTGCCCTAAAGACCCGTACGTACCCCTCATCAAAGAAATAGTCACGCCGAAACATAAAGTAGAGAATAAGGATAATAATGTAGACTTAGTGCCCAATATTGTAAAGCTGCCTAATAATTGGAATTTAGAGAATATTGAGTTGAGGTTAGAAATGCAAGCGAATGGAATAAAGGAAGCGAAGACTTTGATGTCTCCGGAGGACCATTCGGACAGTGAATGGGAAATAGTCTGATAGTTGGTTTAATAGTATTTGGGTGTTTTCCATTCGTTTTATAACGAACAAATAATGGAACAAAATGGTACATATAATATTTATTAGTCAATGCATTTTTCTATAGGAATGGAACAGTTGGAAATCACTCATTCTGTTTAAGCCATTCATTGCCCCTGTGTTTTGTCATTGCATTTATGTTGCTGCGCACTGAATGTTCTGATTATAAAATAAACATAATAATAATGTATGATATTGATAAGTACAATGGATGTCAAAGATGTGGAATCAGTTTGTTTTTGGGATAAGTATCTTGTAGTTGCTTTAAAATATACAGTGTAACAAGTAAATACAGTCAGAATCAACTATAAATATTCATTTGAACTTGTTATCACATAGATTGTATCTAAATCCGAAGTATGCGCAATATGAAGTTTTTCAATGTCATCAAACTTCAAATTCCCCGTAACTACTTCGGAATTTGATCACGTTTTCAACAAGAAATATCACATGCATATATTAAGTTTGATTAATTAATAACGTATGATCGTACGTGTGATAAGATGTTCCTACAGCGAAAGTCCCTTACGTATTTTAATAGCCCGGCAGCTAAAGCGCTATAGTCTGACCAACGAAATCTGGCAAGAAATGTTGCCCTTACGCTTTCTCTGACACGCTAAAAAAGAAATGAGTGATGTAGGTACCAGGTTTGGCTAGCCACACTATTTTTCTTATGACATGTGACTTGTATAAAGACATCATAATAATTGTATTACGGTGTGCTAATAGATAGGCAGCATAATTTATAGGCAAATAAGACCACGAGTATATATTAGTTAATTTTACACTTTAATGTTATATAAAATATTCGTAGTTTTAAATAGATTAAACACAGAATCACATACCCAGTTTGCAATTATACTTAAAAATACGATCCATCTGAAATATTATTGATTGTTACGAACGCAAGAGTTGGAGCAATATCAAATGTATATTATAATTGTAGGTAGCTAAGTTTATCCTCATCGAAACACATCACAAAGCAATACGCGTATTATTGGAGGATAATAATGTATTTATAATGTTTTTTTCGTAAAATTGTGTATACTTAGCTTTAGTGACATCACGGGTGCATTGTAAAGTACATCTTAGGATATTGTAGGACTGATTTATTGGCCATAATCCCTCAATAATTAAATCAAGTAGAAAAATCAACATTGCAATTGTTTGAGTTCTTAAATCGTAAAATAAATAAGTTTCTGTCAAAAAATTCATTTTTGGTACAAGCTTTTATTGCCGACTGTACTTTTCTTTATACCACCATCTCATTGAGACGATTCTAACGAGCCCAATCTCGATGGGGTTGTGTCGTTTTATTGCGAAGTTCATATGGCCACCTTCCAGCTCCAGTATCAGATCAGCTCCATGTCATCATAATATTGCATTGTCATTCAATTTTAACTCAATCGGAAACCGGGAAGTGGGTCAAATTTAACTTGCAAGATTTGATTACAGACAGACAGACAACGGGACAGGTGAAACTAAATAAAAGCTTGTATTAACTAAATAAAAGCATGTAAACAGGCGTGGCAAGCAAGTATTGTTTACTTAATGTGGCACTCTGGTCTGGTTACACGCCAATCAACTTATCGACAGACAATATTTCCGGTCCGGTAACGCAGTATTTATCAACCTTTTTCATGACGCGTAAGTGTTACGTACAGTAAGTAATTATTTCGCGACCCACTCTGCGCTGTTCTTAGATTATATTTTCAATTTTACAAATATGAAATCCCATCTCTGTAAATTCAAGTAGCCGCGAGCCTCTTCAAGAAGCTTCAATCAATCAATCATATATTTATTTGCATAAATAAGGGTATAATTAGGTGTCCATTTTTTTAGCATAAGGCTGGGTTGAAAAATACTTCGGTAACGCAAGAGACAAAACTGTCATCTTTGTCAGAGAAGCTACTCTAAGGCCTCTCACAGACCGGCGCGGCCTGGCCGCGGCGGACAATAGAAAACTTGTCTTGAATTAGCTATCAAATTAACTATGGTCCGCCACCGCAGGCCGCGCCAGTGTGATGCAGGCTTAAACCAGACAGCAGTTATTTTAAATTTTGTTTTTTAATTTGTATGTTCGCAAAAGAGTAAAGCCGGGTCCGCTGCGCCGTGTTTTCGGTGTTTGCAAACATCTAACATGTTTTCCGTCAGTTTCGGCAAACAAATAGGGTATTGTTTTGACTGGCAAAACATTTTTGACGTTTTTTTAAAAACCACGAAAACATGGCGCAGCGGACGCGGTTTAACGCAAGAGACGACAAATTGTTCGTGTAAAACTCGATTGACCTTTAATCGGTATGCACTTTCTTTATATCGATTTTTTGACGTAGGGTGAACTGTTCATCAGTTAACCACCTTTTTTTCTAACGACCATATCTAGGAATTTTTCAATTGAAATCTATAACTACCTGCACTAGTCGATAGCTGGATTACTTAGCTACAAATTTGCATTCAAGCATTGTTTATTTTCTTCATAGTTTTTGCACAGTTAGGCGTTTTAAAAAAAATGGCATTTGGCTAACTGTGTCCATACCAATGTACACTATTAACCAGGGGGGTATGCCAGAGTTAACCATGTCGTACACAATTAATCACCCATTTTTAGATGCTTGTATTCTTTCAAAATAATACTCCACATATTTATAGATCGGTTTTATTCATAGCTGAAATTATAAAAACAATAGTAACAAACATATTTTTTCTTCTCCTATAGGTATTAATTAAAAAATCTACATTTTGTAGGTACTATTTCAAATCAACAACGGTAGTTAGTAACACATAAAGTTACTTCAATATTATCTATCACAATCAGTCATATGCATTTACTTATACTTAAGATATACAATCTATGTACCTACTACACAGATTGTAGTTTATTAACTATGCAACAAGATCTAATCTTTTAACTTATAATTATTAATTATAGGAATTTGTCAGGATCAATCTCAGAAACAATCAGTCATATGCACTTAAGATATACAATCTATGTACCTACTACATAGATTGTAGTTTATTAACTATGCAACAAGATCTAATCTTTTAACTTATAATTATTAATTATAGGAATTTGTCAGGATCAATCTCAGAAACAATCAGTCATATGCACTTAAGATATACAATCTATGTACCTACTACATAGATTGTAGTTTATTAACTATGCAACAAGATCTAATCTTTTAACTTATAATTATTAATTATAGGAATTTGTCAGGATCAATCTCAGAAACAATCAGTCATATGCACTTAAGATATACAATCTATGTACCTACTACATAGATTGTAGTTTATTAACTATGCAACAAGATCTAATCTTTTAACTTATAATTATTAATTATAGGAATTTGTCAGGATCAATCTCAGAAACAATCAGTCATATGCACTTAAGATATACAATCTATGTACCTACTACATAGATTGTAGTTTATTAACTATGCAACAAGATCTAATCTTTTAACTTATAATTATTAATTATAGGAATTTGTCAGGATCAATCTCAGAAACAATCAGTCATATGCACTTAAGATATACAATCTATGTACCTACTACATAGATTGTAGTTTATTAACTATGCAACAAGATCTAATCTTTTAACTTATAATTATTAATTATAGGAATTTGTCAGGATCAATCTCAGAAACAATCAGTCATATGCACTTAAGATATACAATCTATGTACCTACTACATAGATTGTAGTTTATTAACTATGCAACAAGATCTAATCTTTTAACTTATAATTATTAATTATAGGAATTTGTCAGGATCAATCTCAGAAACAATCAGTCATATGCACTTAAGATATACAATCTATGTACCTACTACATAGATTGTAGTTTATTAACTATGCAACAAGATCTAATCTTTTAACTTATAATTATTAATTATAGGAATTTGTCAGGATCAATCTCAGAAACAATCAGTCATATGCACTTAAGATATACAATCTATGTACCTACTACATAGATTGTAGTTTATTAACTATGCAACAAGATCTAATCTTTTAACTTATAATTATTAATTATAGGAATTTGTCAGGATCAATCTCAGAAACAATCAGTCATATGCACTTAAGATATACAATCTATGTACCTACTACATAGATTGTAGTTTATTAACTATGCAACAAGATCTAATCTTTTAACTTATAATTATTAATTATAGGAATTTGTCAGGATCAATCTCAGAAACAATCAGTCATATGCACTTAAGATATACAATCTATGTACCTACTACATAGATTGTAGTTTATTAACTATGCAACAAGATCTAATCTTTTAACTTATAATTATTAATTATAGGAATTTGTCAGGATCAATCTCAGAAACAATCAGTCTTAATTAAGTATTTTAACAATTAAGTTTCACAACCATCGATTAGGTACTCTTTAATCAAATTACAATTAACGTTTTATATAAAAAGCAATATAAATCAATATTTCTCAAAATAGCTAATGAGATTAGCGCATGTTCAACATGTTAAATTGCACAGCAAGCGAAAAACAAGCTTGCCTACGGCTGCTGCCAGTGATTTTAGGATCTGGTAATATAAATTTACTAGGGTGTCCTCTTCCTCTAACGTAAACATCCGGTTTACTTCATAGTTCGGAGTTAGACGCATGGGTATATCAGGGTTATCACCTACCTCCGCTAACCTCTTTACGTACAGCCGAACGGTTGGGTAGCATAGATTACACTCCTAACTAGCTGATCTGATGCTCATTCCAGCGTGTATAAGCTCCAAGGCTTTTTTCATAGCATCTTCAGTATGTGCCCCTTTCTTCCGAGCTATTGCTTTAACTCGCCCCATCTAAAATTTTAAAATATCGTTTTTTTAATTATTTTGTAATTTCTAAAAATAGTCGGTACACAATTATCCACACTTGTCGTACAATTAGCCAGTGGATAATTGTTGGACAGTAAATTTTGGTTAAATGTTAGACACCTCCCTCACGGCGCCGTTAGATTGACCTTGCTTTGAAATTATTAGCATTAGGTACAAAATACCGACACCAAAAAAAGCATGATGAATGTATCTACGCAGCTAATATATCAAAATGTATGTAACGGCTAACAGAAAGATTTGAAGTGGAAAAGTACTTACCGTTTTTTATCAAAATATTTTCACGAAATTTTTAAATTTGGCCATAAGTCGACCGTTATGTACGCGTGCTCGCTGCCGACTGGGGAGCGGGGAAGGCATACGCTGAGGCATCTAATGCTCTCGGTTGCACCAAGTGGCAACGTCGCGTTCGGAAGATATTCGCAAGGCTAATTGTGTACAACTGGCTAACTGATGAACAGCTGACCCTATTGCCTCTCACTAGTCCTAGATGTAGCCAAGAACAATAAAAAAGACGGATTTCTGTCATTATTTTAGCTGTAAGAAACCTACCTACGTAATGTTCTAAATATATGAATTTGACAATTTGTGTATGCATTTATTTTATTAAAAAAATACTTTTTTGGTGGCATTCATGTGTGATTTACAATGAAAGTGATATATGATTTTGATATTTAAGTTTAGGTATTTATTAAGAAACCCGGTAACCTACATATGTTTTATTTGCTCTCTTTACATTTTAATGGCTGGGTCATTTATTTTGTGGGATATTAAACATACATTAAATAAGCCACACATACATAATATATTTTTCACATTTTCTCCGTTAGTTATTCATTGTATCATTTATTAGTTCACTTTTTTGTTATGTTTATATCCAAATTTTAACGTTTTACTGTTAACCTAGTATTTATTTAGATCTCAACGCACAATGCAAAAAGTATTCATTTTGATGTATTCGTTAATATTTATTTCGAAAACTGTTAGTATTCAAACATCTCATTTTTTCGTGAAATATTGTACAATATTATAAGTAACCATAGATTGTATGATTTCTGTCGATTGTTCATTGTTATTTTTTGTACTTAATTGTTAATTATTAAGCATAATATCTGTCATAATCATAATTCTAAATTATTACAATCGAATATAAATAAGTACCTATGTATAATAGCCCCTTGTGTAATTAATAATCGCAATAATAAAAACGATTTTTTTAAAAGTAAGTTGAATAAACATTTGAACACTAGTTCGTTCCTAGCGCGATCAGGTGTATCGTCAGCTCGGAATTGCGCGATAACAGTGGCATGATAAGCTTCCTACATAAGTACATTATATATGCTTTAATTATAATACAATCAGTGACAGTTTGCTCAGTTTATGGTAATGTTTTAGTGAGTTGTGTACTACATTTTTATTTTGCTAATAAAGTATTTATCACGACGTCTCGTTTTATTAAACATATTCACTGCCAGCGATTTCGTAGCGTTGCGCTCGTAGCCGATACCGTGGATTTCCCGCTTTGTTAAGGAAAGCGCCTACGAGCTGCCCACCTAGCCGGCTTCCTGGACTGTAATTTCGATGCTAGTTCAAACATTTCAACCGGTACCGCCTCCGCGCCGCTCCGCCACCGCTGTCAGTGCGTTTCGGCCTTTAAGCGTTCTTCCTATAGTTAGGCTAAATGGTGAAATTGTCGAAACGGGTAATGTATGTTGTGTCATCATCATATCAGCTGAAATACATCCCCTGCTGGAATTAGGCCTCCCCCAAAGAGTGCCAAAGTGACCGGTCCTGCGCCACCCGCGTCCGGCGGATTCCCGCGACCTTTACCAGGTCATCAGTCCACCTTGTGGGGGGCCTACCCACACTGTGTCTTCCCGTACCTACGTGGTCGCCACTCGAGAACCTATTTATATATGTATTGTAAAGGTCTATTTTAAAATGAAACAATTTTTCATATACACATACAAAAGTTTATTTGGATAACACAATGCCGATTCCCTTACTGACACCTTGCAGCAATAAATATACTCAAACAAAACTAAAAATATCTCCCATCAGAGAATACACTTAACAAATTCGTTATCTTTGTTAAGGATCGGTTTTTCGATGTATAGTAAACATAGCGAAAGCTAGAGCTACCTATAAATAATTATATTATTCAGTGAACCAATACTGATACTTGCCAACAAAATAAAAAAAACTAACACACAAAAATAAAAGCGGAAATTTTTAAAACACCTTACACAACAATCTATATAATATTAAGTGAAAAATGGTAACAAATTGTGATTGTGATTAAATATAAATCATGTACTTAAATAAAGAAAACCTAACAATGAATATAGATACTCGAAAATATATTAAATTAAATTACTGAAATAAACAGGTTTAATTTTTTTTTATATAGTAATTTAGTAAAATCGCGAATCTTGGCAAGAGTTATAAAAACATTGAATTCCATGTATTTTAAATATAGGCGGCGCAAAGACGATACGTAATTTTTTTTATATACAAAAAAATAAAATAGTGCTCTTGCTAAGATTCGCTTTCACCTGATATTCCGGACTATTTTATAAATCAAAATCCTACAAGGAGATCTGCACATAAAACACAGCATTTAATATTATGACCGCCACCACGGAGCTTCGTAAGTCTTATTTTTCACAGCTAGGTTGTCATCTTCATATTACTTTTAGTATTTAGATCATTTTCTTGAAGAGGAACGTGCTGATTCAATTTTATTTATATGAGAATATAAAACATTTACAATATAGGGCTGCGAGTCACTCACGCCTTTAACGTCGAATATCGCTGGACATGTTTCGAGCCAATACGTGGCCCTCATTCATGAGCGCTCGCGACAGCGGCCGTTTCATTATATTTTTACAATGATGTAATATAAAAAAGAGGATGGGTTATAAGCGCTCCACGAATGGCACATTAAAATTGAGTCAATTGCACCAACCCTCAGTTTCGCGTCGTCAATGTTAACGTAAACGTGTATCAGCTGTCAAATGTGAGCCCCACCCATTTTTAACCTTTTGAACGCCATTCTTCACGTACTAAAATGTCACTGACACGCAAACCTTTTTTCCATAAGAGAGTAACTATGAACCTTATATGAAAGATAGAAGGTAGTTTTGATAGCGGACGTCATAACATTTAAAGGCGTTCTTGGCGCTGCGGGCACGAAGATACACGACGCCTTTAGGCGTTCTTGGCGTTCAAATATTACATCATTGTATTTTAATATGTGTGTAACTCAATAAAAAATAAATCGTGAGTTTTAGACTCGTAAGTCTTGTAACACACAAGGCCACACAATAACCATACAAGGGCGTCATAACATCACTATCACTACATAGTATAAAACAAAGTCGCTTCCCGCTGTCTGTCTGTCCCTGTCCCTATGTAGGTATGCTTAGATTTTTAAAACTATGCAACGGATTTCGATGCGGTTTTTTTAAATAGATAGAGTGATTCAAGAGGAAGTGCGAAGCCGGGGCGGGTCCCTAGTTTTAATAGAAGGAATGACAACCTGAATCTCAAACGGGTAGGATTGGCGGACGGCGTTAGGTCGGCTCGTGGTGGCGATGGCGGGGCATCGTTGCTCACAGGATATCTATCTGAAGATTCTAAGGAGTATTCTTATATTTCTTATGCATCCGAGTCCTTACCAAATTCTAAGATCAGCGATGTTACTGTTTGTTTTTATTTAATTCCCCAGTTTAATTGAAATCAGAAAACAAGGCATTGTTCGTGGCAGAGTTGGGCGTTATTTAGATAATTTCTTATCTAGATAATTATTTCAAATAAAATCATTTGAAATAAATCTATTCGAAGATAAATTCAATCACAAATAGTGCGTTGACAGCTTTTTTATTTAGATAAATTATCTAGATGAAGATAACCGACCTCGTTTGTTATTGAAGTTAAGCATATAATAATAAATGTATACAGAATGTCACGTCGGGTCAAACCGTCACATTGACATTCATCTTTTATTTAAAATCCCAACTAATTTATCTAGATAAAAATGAAACTGATCTAGATAAATTCAAAATAACAAATGATGGATTATTTAGTTACTTCAAATAAAAGATGATTTAGTTATCTTCCCGGTGTTTCGTAAATAGATAATTTTTGCCCAACTCTGGCGTGGACAGGGGACGCGATACGCGTGCTATCAGGGTGGTATGTACATTGTTTATGGGCGCTCGCGTCTAAGGTCGGGTTACATCAAACACAGTTTTACAGACTTAAGGTGGTTCGATTGCCATACAAAGCGTTATTTGCTAGAATAAACTTGTATAAACTAGATTAATTTGAGAAAAATAGTTTTCCCAAAATATCACGTGACAAACCAATTTCTCAAATTAATCTAGTTTATACAAGTTTATTCTAGGAAAGGGGGAATTTGGCGCAAATGGGAAGCCAATTTATGAAAGTTTGTTACATAAGTTTCTTAAAATATCACGCCGTTAGCCTACCAATGTCAAATAACGTTTTGTATGGCAATCGAACCACCTTAACGTTAAATATTTCACCGGCAGCTATCATCCCGACAACTGTCAAAATCCTCACACAATCAGATTTTGACGAACGTAACTTACAATTACCGACGGTTTACAACAAGCAATAATGCCATATGTTTGTTTTTGGGCCACGTTCGACCCTGTCGAACGTGGCCCAAGATATTTTGTAAGTATACTACAATAGATTCAAAGTTAAAGAGGACTATTACCCCGAGTGTCATAATTTTTCGTGCGTTATATATGAGGGTAGCAGCGGCGGCGCGTGAGAATTGTCACTGGACAACCCGGAGCATAAAAAGGGGTGTTTTTTAGGGTTCCGTACTCAAAGAGTAAAACGACTCCGCTGTCCGTCCGTACGTCGGTCCGTCTGTCTGTCACCAGGCTGTATCTCACTGATACCGTGATAGTTCCAGCTGAAATTTTCACAGATGATGTATTTCTGTTGCCGCTATAACAACAAATACTAAAAACACAGAATACAATAGTTTTTTTAGATAATGGTACGGAACCCTTCGTGCGCGAGTCTGACTCGCACTTGGCCGGTTTTTTTATGATTTACGAGTTTATTAGTATATAGCAAGAAATTTTAGGCAAGCCGGTGGGAAGCGGCTTGTATGGGCGCTCCGCCACTGGGCAGTGTACTTACTAGACTCCTCATGGAATTTCTCTATTGTCAAAATAAAATTACCGTTATTTTATACCGATCTTACCGTGGACTTTAAAGAGCAGACTTTAGCAGCTTCTAGAAGCAGATTAGACGACAAGTGAGCAACGACACTACAATAAATTGGTCCAACCAATAATATTGACCACTACCCTACTTAAAACTATGCTACACCAAATTAAGCTCCTAAATAAGTAAGATCAGCAATATTTTGACTACAATCTCCTATGACACTATATGGAGCATTCCAACATTTCAGTAGATTCCCAAAATAGCTTACACCTGTTTTTCTAAGTTCGTACTTAACATATATTTTCTAATTACCCAATGGGGAAGTAAGCATTTTGGAAAACTCGTTTTAATCCACAGCCAAATGGCCCTCAGTAAAAAATATGTAGGGGACATCTTCCACAAATCTAACCCCATAGTAACATCACGAGCAGTAAGCGCAATAAGTCTTGTGTTATGGGTACTAGTCGAGGATATATTTAACAAATATTCATGCTAATCACACAAATATTTGCCCTTACCGCGACTCGAACCGCAAGCACACAACCTTTGGGTAGCCAAGATAATATATTTAAATGAATGAATCCGGTGAAACATTTCAGTGCAATCAATAATAATCATCATATTTAGGGCCATTTGGTTCTGAATCTCCAATTCTCCCACTCACTAGAAGTCGTCAAAATCAACAAAAGCTTAATATACAACAAGTTATTCGATAAATTATCACAAGCAGAGCAAATCAAGCCGTATACATCGAGTAAAGCATCACGCAGCGAGTACCACACGAGAAAATGATAAGGCCTTTAGTCCTTCCACAACTACTTTATCAACATATTCAACATTGAATCGTAATCTTTTTAAATATATCCCTTTTTTAATAGCTAGTATTTAAAGGCACATAAAAAAACATAACCACCTAAAAAATACTCATTTGGACAACTAAAATACTAATCGTTCATATACGGTTTTCATGTGCAATTGGTAAATTTTGATGTGCAATTAAGTCTTTTTTAGTGCGCAGTAAGTACTTGGTAAGCAATTAAAATTTTCCCTTTTTTAACCGACTTCAAAAAAGGAGGAGGTTATATGTTCCACTTAGTGTTGTGGATAACGCTCATTTCGAGGCTTATAGACTCGAGCCTTAAAGACTCCCGAGGCTTAAAGACTCGATGCTGTTTAAGAACCGTGTTGGTTTATTTTACGCATATGAATGCTAAATATTGATTTTCGTCACTGGAGTCTTTAAGCCTCGGGAGTCTTTAGGGTTCGAGTCTTTAAGCCTCAAAATCAGCGTTATCCACAACACTGGATCCACTGTATGTATTTTTTTTTATGTATGTTCGCCGATTTCTCCGTCAATTGTGGACCGATTTTCTAAATTCTTTTTTTATTCGAAAGAGTATACTTCCGAGGTGGTCCCATTTTCACCAAATCAGGATCTGATGATGGGATCCTGACATGATTCTGTTGAAGTAGCAACTCATGAGGTGGTAATTCTGAGATCCTTTAGGAATCGACGGAACTCCTCAAATATTATCAGCCCACAGATAGCAACTTGGGTTTTTTCTGTAATAATTAACGCGCTTGCTCTCGGAAAGCAGTGCATGTGGTAAATTGGAAAGGAAATGTTCATGTGGCTTGGCGAAGTACTTTATTGAAGTCGGTTTAAACTTTGTTTTTAAAGTAATTTTTAATCACTAGGGTTAGGGTAGGGCTTTTCCACCTGCAAGGCAAACCATACAATGTCAACAATTTGATGATTGCCAATCAAAAACTGGTTGGCAATCGTTAAGTTATTGACAGGGATTGTGTATTTTATTAACTTATAAGTTAAGTTAGTCGTTTTAGTGTTTAGTTTAGTTAGTTTATAATGATATTTTAACAGACTTGGCATTCAAAAAATGCAAGACCTTAATAATTTTCTTTAGTAGATATTCGCTGGAGCACACAAGACCGCCAGTCTTCAATATTTCAATTTAAATCTATGATATAAATATTAACCAATCAGTCAAACATTTGAGAAAACTTTCTGTGAATCACAGAAGTCAATCCGTCTCTTTTGCGCTTATGCAATATGCGCATTTTAGTAAAGGATGGATGATTGATCGACACATCTAGCGTACAAAATAAGCAATTAAATTGGACCTTATACCATTGCATTAAGGTTAACATTATGTATGTTAACTACTAGCCGCCCAAAGGCATCCTCAATGGAATTTATATCATTCAAAATTAGAACAGAGTTGCATTTGTTTTTCTTTCGATTTCGAAACAAAACAAATTCTACTCTATTTCGTATTACAGTTGGTTCAAATTTCATTGCCACTATTCTGTATGGTTAGCGGCTAGATCAGGATTTACGTATTTCATACTACGAAGTACGATGTCCGTTAAACAATTAGTAGGTACAACATTAATTTGGACCGAGATCGCACTATACTTAATACTGTTTACATATCAAAAATGTTTCCGAAACTCTCAGGTCTTGCTCAGTCTTTCATAAACTTGATATTTACTTATCTATATATCATTGGCATATGCAAAAGCATTAAGCCCACATCAGTCCTAAAAACCCTAAAAATACCATACGATTATCAGATTATCACTACCTACTCTAAAACCTCCAGAATGGCCTATGCACACGGCGTTTTTTAAACGCACCGTCGACGCGCGTTTTTGGCGATATACACGTGATTAGAAACAGTCGCGCGTCGACGGCGCGTTTAAAAGATGCGGTGTGGGCCTATGCACACTAAGGCATACGAATTAAGCAATAATAAGCTTTATGTCAATGCCACAAGATGCATCATGTATGCCTCTCATAGCTATCTTCTACATTTGGCAGCTTCTTTTACTAGCAGTCACATAAAGTGATATTTAAATCATAGTCCCATAGAATTCACGACAGCCGGTGTAAATGGAACGAATGACATGTATCATTGCGTGAATGTTATACACTTAAATACGAATGTGTGTATATAAATAATCGTTTTGTCATAAGTACATATTTATATTCATTCACTATTCGCGCCAGTTTTCGTGAATTCAGCGACACTGTCAATGCGGCAACATTGTCCTTACACTTACTCTGTTCATTCTCGATAAATTCGATTCCTTGGTACTTTGACTCAACGCGTTCTTTTAACCCTTTGACTAACATAATAAAATACACAAGTCGTTTCGGGGCATTTTCAAATAATTGTGTACCCAATTAGCGGGAGTTTTTATTGTTAAAATAACTCCGTGTCAGTTTTGTGACGAAAATTGATCATATTATTGTATATTATGTGGAAATTAACTTTGTTTCACATTTAAGTATATGCATATAATTTACAAATTGAAAAGAAAAAGTAAATTTTCATACAAACTGGATACATACTTACATTACTTACATACTTAATTGTCGTCACAAAACTGACACTGGGTTAATTATTGTTTGACGACTCACGCCAGCTGGGTACAGTCACCGGCATAAATATATGATGGAACAAAGGCCGCAAAAATATCTGATGACAACTCTATTCCTAGAGTCGCTCTTCAACAGGAAAACATAAATTAGGGTACGTTAGCAGCGTAAGTAACTATAGTTGTTCTTAGCGCCGCGCCCACGACAATTTTAGTTATTGTTGGCATTCAAAGAGTTAACGTTTTACACTCCTAGCTTATATCGCAGCCAACTATCTAAATAATAACTATTCCATTACATCAACCTAATCTGGCATATCTGGAAGTAATGTGTCAATTGTTTAAACAGCTTCCCTCCACCATCGTGAAAATAGGAACTAAGGAATAGGATTCATAGCTAAGTAAGATCGACCGATCGGGCGATCGATCGGCCGACTCGAATAAATTCGGACAAGAAATTAGAGAGCGACTCAGACCGTGAAAGAAGCTTGATTAAATGATTGAATACAAGATAATTTGGATTTTATTTAGTATCTTCAGGGCGACGGAAATGTGATGCGTTCTGTGTAGAATTAGAACTTTTTTCAAGGTTTGGGGTACACCGCTAGTTGCCATTTCATAGTGAGTAAATCTAAAGCAAAAACGAAAATGGGTGAATAGATTTTTTTCTGTCTTATCTTATCTAGGTGAGGGCCCTTTCGGATGCACTTCAACCCAGTGGGGTCTTTTGTGCATTTGCCCTCTCCTTTATACCTGCTCCCAGGCTTGCTCCATCATTTCCACAAAATGGATGATGCAGTTCACCATACCAAAGTAATTCATTCTTTGTCTGGCAAGGGCATGACATTCACACAATAAACTTTGTTCTGTCACTAGTTGCCATCGTTACGAATCTCATCGGTCACTTTTTTTTCTGTGGCGGCGAAGGAGTGTTTTTTGTCATGTTCTACCCTCATTTTATAGAAACTCATATTGTATCCTGGGTAACAGGACAGATAACAACCAGAAATTGTTAATTGACCCAAATTCTGCCGCAAAATGTAATGGTTAAAATTAATAATATGTCGAGAACTCGCCACGCTACCGTCGCGCTGTTAAGCCTGAGAACTTTACGGTTTCTCTCTATGAAAACACAACAATATATCGATATCAGCCATATTTTTACACCATAAAAAAGGTTGGGTAATTTGACTAAATATTCATTAATAATCCACCTAAATTTAATACCGCAACGGTAAAAAATAATGAAAAGTAATCTTTATAAATTCCGTAAAAATCAGGCGAAAATGGTATAAACTTTCTTTACTTTATAATTGACTACGTCTATATACGTTCTTTGGGATACCCGCATAATCCACTTAATTATGTTAATGAATAAACCTTTGCCAGATGCCAGATGAAATTCAATATTAGCTCAAGGTCGTAAATATTTAATTAAAATACTGTTATTTCCTGATGCATATATTTTTGGATTCAGGTAGTAAGTCTCCAAATTTGTGTACCCAAACATGTTTTCATTATAAAAATACTGATAGCATTTTTGCTTGCGGGTTAAAAAAAAATCCTAACTTCCGGTCCATAAAATTATTGACTTCCATAGTAAAAGTTTTTTAAAATAACATATAAAAGTCGTATACAAATAATTAGCCTGATATTGAATTATTTCCAAAAAAACCGTAATTTTCTCAGGGTATTACTACAGGTGCGACCAGGGCTTTACAACTGACAAAATAAATGTGCTTTTTTAACAGAAATATGACCTGTAATACTGATAAATAAATAATGTTATCAATATAGTTTCTACAATCACCGTATTGACAATAGGTAGGCTAAGTATCAATAACAAAAGGAGCAATTTGATCATAATATTAATATCAGTTGTAAAGACTCGTCTACATGCCAAACTAGGTTGATTTAAATTGCATACCTAAATGTAAATTTTGCTACTCGTTCTAATATTCCTTGCATCACTTCTTACGACTACTGAACACTTTTCCATCTGGCGGACATTTTCATATGAGTTTACATTTACCTGTTTGTAATTGTTTTGACTTGTATGTATTATTACTCAAAGAGTACATTTCATTGTCTGTCAATCTAGACAAGCTTGACAGGACAGGGTGATTGCACAGTTTGACATATCCTATAATAAACAACCAAAACCAGAAATTGGGAGCAAGCATCCCTCCTAGTGTACCACTGACACAATATGTAGGTCAGTAGCCCTAGTATAAGTTTTATCGTTACAATACGTTTTCGAACGCGTTAGCGTTTTGTTTCAATTTGTATGACAACGCGTAGTTCCTAATAGTTACCACCAGAGGCGCTGTTCGCGTTGCCATACATATTGAAACTAAACGCAAACGCGTTCGAAAACGTATTGGATCGTTAAAACTTATACTAGAGCCTCTGGTCCTGTTTAATAAAATGTATCCAATTCTAAATTGCTGCCACTGCTGCAGCGTTATGTGCAACTGCACGCGCCTGTAATACCGGTGCCCAGGCGTCTTTAATTTTAGTTTAGCATAATTATAAAACACTAACCATAGCTCTAAGTTTTTAACCACTAACACTATGGATTTTATAGTCCGAAATAAATGATTTGTATTTGTAAATTGGAAAAGAGTTGCATTTGTTTTGCATCATTCGATTTCTAAAACAGAACAAAGTCTACTCAAATTCGTATTTTGAGTTGATTCAAATGTTATTGCCAATTTTCCTGGTTCCTTTCGGAAATAGGAATTTATATTTTATGTCATTTTCATTTCAATTTGTAAAAAGTATATATTTACACATGTCTTTCTAATTTTGACCTTACTCCGGTGGGTAACGTTGCCAATAAGTTTAATAACCTATTCTTCTTTGGATTATTATCAAATTTATTCCAATTTTCGTCTATTTATTCGCAATATATTTAGACTAAGAAACTAACTTAGTAGTAGCGTTGCAGTAACGAATCGAATACTGATTCCAATTCCATAACTATGGCTATACACGTATCGCGGCGGATCTGGATGCCTATGACAGCTGTCATCTCAATACTATTTAACGTTTTAAGGTTATAAATAGGGAACATTACGCAAAACTCTTCGTAGGTGGTGACACTAGCAGCGTTGACATTGTATCTCGTTCCCACTTGCGGTATTGTCTATGCAAGCATCCTTGTCACTCATTTGACAATCAATTGTGCATGTGTGTGTGGATCCCTATATTCCTATACTGGTTTACTATTAGTGGTAGTGCTGCCTGTAGCGGCAGAACATTGCAGTAATGTTCCCTATTGTACAGAGATAACAGCTGTCATAGGGTTCAATATTCGTTGCGATACATCGCGGTAAGTTAATTATTCTTACTATACTATTATCAAACGCTCGCTGCGCGCGGGGCCATTAAATGTGGGAACGGGACCTCTCTGTTGCGCTCTCTGTCGCACCAATTACGGCAGGTAAGTAGCAAGAGAGTGCAACAGAAGTGTCCCAATCGCACGCCTTATGGCCCCACGCGAAATATGCGTTTGACAATAGTATAAAGTATAACGCTGTAGCTAAGCGGTATCGCAGCTAGTGTGACTTGGCCATAAGATACCCTTGTCATTTGGACCAATAGTATTCGAAGAGAGCGGATTTTAGACTGCTGTCTAAGAAATGAGAACACCATTTGGTGAAACTGCAAATGCTTCCCAGCATTTTTTTTACATATAAATTAGGTCTTTACTCTCTTTTAAGAAAACTGACTTACCTAAAGTGAAGCAAGCTTGTGCTACGATTAATAGTATTTTAAGCCAAATAGGCCGCGTTTACACTAAGTCATAATAGCTGCCTGAACAGTCGTCATGCCGTCAGGACATCCCACGAGAACCTTACAAATATGCACAACTTACACGATTGTGTAAATGTTATATAGGTAATATATATTGTGTACGGGTCGCCGTACGATATTTTGTCAAAAATTTGTCGACTTGTACACGTGAAGAATTTCGTGAGACACGCCCTAGTAGACATTTTATATCCCATTACCATTCTTTGACTCTTGCAAATGAGATCACACGATACATCCACCATATTAAATATTACCACAAAAACGTTAAAAAATATTACGTACCTGAGCTAGCAACACTAGCTTTGATCTGGCTACATTTCATCCCTGAATCACAAATCTATACAAAAGTTTCAACTTCGAATATTGCCTAAATATGTTACATGAAGCAATGGATGGACATACAATTAAATTATTGAAATCGATAACCAAAAATTAATCAGCTACAAAATTTCCGTCAGAAGTTCCACAATAGAACACCTAGTTGGTTTTTTTGCAAGTTTTGCGACTCAGGGCTATCTCAATCCTATGTTTAAGCGAGATTAGTGCTCGGCGACATAACGATGTAGTGATGTTCTACGGGCGCCGGCGGACATATCGGCGACATCGGCATATAGTCGCTCTCGCTCATCTGGTTCTTTAGACGGATCTTATTTATTTGTTCGCTGCGCATTATCAAGTCTATGATCTCCTGCGGCAGTGCGAGCGAAGTCACAGAGTCGTCATTGAATTCTAACGATAAGTCTGCATCGAAATCGTCGAACACATCGTTCCCTTCCAGACACTCGACGGACTTAGAGCAGCGAGCGGCAGTAACGTGCTCAGTCTCATCTAAGAACTCACAGCTTTTAGTTTCACCGACCTTGGACAGACTGCCCGGGGCGATCTTCAAGTTTTTCATCTTCCGGCTGACTTTGAAGTTCTTGAAGATGTCCCGGGTCGGGGTGAAGTCGAACTTCTTTTTCTTTGTCTCGACGTCCTTGTTTTCTTTGGCGGTTTCTGACTTCGGTGACATGATGCGAGAGTCGCTCTTGAGACGTTTGCGGAAGACGCTAAAGGCCTGAAATCAAAGAGAATGGAACTAAATATTTATTCATGCATGTCAGATTTGACTTAAATTTACAGAATTTGTTGACTCTCGAAGTAAACCCTTAATTTACAAACAATGATAATCGATTTTTCAATTTTTATGGTTCCGTACCTCAAAAGGAAAAAACGGAAGCCTTATAGGATCACTTTGTTGTCCGTCTGTCCGTCCGTCCGTCCGTCCGTCCGTCCGTCTGTCTGTCAAGACCCTTTTTCTCAGGAACGCGTGGAGGTATCAAGCTGAAATGTATATCAAATACTCAAGTCTACTGTCCCTTGGAGCTGTGAAAAAATCAAACTCCTAAGCCAACGCAATCAAAAGATATAGCCGTTTATGCCGCAAATTTTCGAATGTCGCAAGGGAATCAAAACCTACAGGGTACTTCCCGTGAACTCAGAATCATGAAATTTGGTACAAAGCAACGTCTTATAGCACAAATAAAGAAAAAATTGCAAAAACCGCAAATTTTTAGTTATATCACTGAAAATTTAACGTCCAGTATAAGCTGACACGCACTAAGTATGTGAATACCTACATACAGTGAGTGTCAGTTTATAGT
The DNA here is from genome assembly GCA_963854355.1 of Epinotia brunnichana. NCBI lineage: Eukaryota > Metazoa > Arthropoda > Insecta > Lepidoptera > Tortricidae > Epinotia > Epinotia brunnichana. The sequence goes on along the minus strand of OY977950.1, from coordinate 25,758,305 downwards.
GGACTTGTTTCTATTGTACGGGGTGGTCCGGAACCCTCGGTGCGCGAGTCTGACTCGCACCTAACCGGTTCTTTCAAGTTATGTGTATCTCTTGGCACATGCCTCTTATAAATAAATAATAATAAATAATATCATTTATTTCGACCAACTAGGATCATACAAATTACAAAAATACAAAACACAGCAAAAATTTATAAAATTGGTAAAATTAAATATGTAAAGTACGGCGACAGCTTAGCTTATATGGGAAATGAATGAAGATTTTAGGATTGCCTGATTTTTCTTTTGTTGGTAGGAATAACCTTCCTTAGCACCAGAAAAAAGTTGCAGGCTTTTCAGCTGCGTCAATTATTTTTGAAAAATATGATCAGTTTCCTCACTTACTGACTGAAAAAAGCTATTGTGGTTCCTGTATACAAATCTGGTAGTAAAGACCAGGTGTCAAATTATAGACCAATCTCCATACTACCTTCGACGTCAAAAATATTAGAAAAAATCATCAATAATAGGCTTGTCCAATATTTAGAGAGCCAAGCTATCTTGTCTAAAAGTCAGTTTGGATTTAGGTCGAAACTATCAACTGCCGACGCCGTACACGAACTGACTGACTTTTTAGTGCAAGAACTAGACAAGGGTAATCAGACTTTGGGAATCTTCCTTGACCTTGCTAAAGCTTTCGATACCGTCTCCGTTCCCATCCTGCTTCACAAGCTTGAATCATTAGGAATCAGAGGTACGCAGCTCAAATTATTTGCAGACTATTTAGACGGCCGCACGCAACGCACAAAAATCGACAATTTTATGAGTTCTGACCTACATAATGCCTCTTTTGGGGTCCCACAGGGAAGTATTTTAGGTCCTACGCTGTTTTTAATTTATATAAATGACCTTTGTAATCTTAAAATCGACTGTGGTAAAATCATTTCATACGCTGACGACACTGTCCTACTTTTTTCTGCAAACTCAGTAGAGCAAGTCTATGAATATGCACAGCGAGGCTTTAATATCGTAAGTAACTGGCTTCTACATCACCTACTAACCCTGAACTCGGAGAAAACAAATGTTATAAAGTTTTCCATGCGCAAATCGAAACTAGCTCCGACTAACCTTAAAATCTATGCTCACAATTGTAAACATCCCACAAATAACCAGTGTGCATGTCCGGGCATAGCTACCACAAACAAAATAAAGTATTTAGGAATCATAATTGATGACTCTCTCTCTTTTCGACTTCATGTGGAAGCGTTGTGCACTAGAGTTCGTAAATTAATATTTATTTTCAAAAAAATACGTACGATCGGAGACTCGCACATAATCAAACAAGTTTACTTTGCGTTATGTCAATCTGTATTAACTTACTGCATCTCTTCATGGGGTGGCTTGGCTAAAACCACATTACTAAACCTAGAAAGGGCCCAGAGAGCAATTCTTAAGGTTTCTACTTTCCGCCCCTATCAATTCCCCACTAGCCTGCTTTATAAATCATGTGAAGTTTTAACAGTCCGACAATTATTTATATTGCACACAGTTTTAAAACAGCACGCTGAAACCCCTTACAACACTGATCATGCCAGTAAAAGGCGTAAAGATTTTGTTTGTCCTAATTATACTCAAACACGACACGCTTTCTCTTCTAGATTTTTTCTTTTCCTAGGTCCACTTCTTTACAAAAGACTTAATGCACGGCTAGATTTATATCCCCTAAACTACATGAAATGTAAATCAACGCTACGAGAAGCCCTACATAATATGTCCTATGACGATACTGAGAAGTTATTTATCGTTTTAAAATAATTTTGTTCTATCTTCTATCTTTTTATACCTTTTTTATATATAGGTTATTAACTTACTAATTATTTTGTACTACCTAGTAAATAAGAATAATATTTTGCATGTGAATAACATATTCAATTGTTAGTTCTTTTTTGCCTGAAACACAGGGTATCCTAGTTCAGGCACGTGTTATTTGCCTCTAATATTAAGATCCTAGTCTATAGTAAACACTGATGTACATTATGTTTTATCAATAAATTATTATATTATTATTCTCTTCATTTATTTTCATTCTTGGATTAGGTTTTTTACAATATGAATATAAAAGTACAATAAATATACAAAACATACAAAATAAAAACACATTATAAAAAACCTAACCTAGGGTGCCACCGGCAGCGAGGCAGGGCCTAAGCTACCGGTGGTCAGGGCAACAGAGACAGGAACCTCCGGACTATCCGCGCAGTATCCAGGAGTACCGCCTTCTGTATCTGACCCTTGATCCATCCATCTAGCGAGAGTCTCTTAAGGTGACGGTCGAGACTCTTCGCTATTAAACCGTTTGCCGAAACGACTATCGGGACAATGATCGTCGAATCAACATTCCACATGGCGGTCACCTCGTGAGCCAGGTCTAGGTACTTGCTGGCTTTGTCCTTCTCGGCCTTCACGAGGTTCTCGTCATGGGGGATGGTGATGTCGACGAGCACTGCCTGGCGTTTCGATCGATCTGTCAGCACGATATCAGGCCTATTGGCAAGAATAGTCCTGTCTGTGATGACAGATCGATCCCAATAGAGCGAGGCACGATCATTTTCGAGAACTGGCGCAGGTGTGTACTTATAATAAGGCACTTCGGAGACCACAAGACCGTATAGAAGAGCAAGTTGCTGGTGAACAATTCTGGCTACAAGGTTATGTCTGTGCAAGTACTCGCCGTTAGCAAGATGACCACAACCAGAGATAATATGCCTGAGTGACTCTCCGGGACGGCGGCATGCCCGACAAATGTCGACCGTACCGTCCTTCAGGATATACCTCCGGTAATTGTTCGTCATGATAACTTCGTCCGCAATTGCACAGACAAAACCTTCGGTTTCCCCGAAGAGATCCCCGAAACGTAGCCAGTTCACCGACGCGAGCAGATCCACATCGGGCCCTGTGAGGGCCTTGCAGAACCGCCCATGAAGCTCCTTGCTCCTCCACACCGCCCTGCGGTCCTCGGCGCTCATCACTTTAAGTCTGCGCCAGTTCATGTTTGCCAAGGAGAGCGGTGTGAAGTTTCCGTCTACTGCCACTACGTCACGATGCATCCCACACTCGTGGTTTAGGAAATAATCCCTGAGACTGTACACCTCGCGGTTGTGGAGGTCTTTGGCATTTAAAAAACCGCGACCTCCACACTTCCGCGAGATGTACAGCCTCATAACAGACGAGCGTGGATGTAGCATGCGATGCGCAGTAAGCAGTACACGAACTCTTCGGTCCAGGGCATCCAGCTCAGTCTGAGTCCATCTTAGTACGCCAAAGGAGTAAGTAAGCAAGGGCATCACCCAGGCATTGAAGGCGCGCACCTATTATTATTATTATTAAATTATTACGTTTTGGGTTTAGGACGGCGAATGAGAAACTTTCCTTGATCCGTCTCATATTACAAAAATATTTTTAAAATCTGACCCCGGCAATGACAAATATAGCCGCTGCAGCTGTCAATATACCACACAGTGTCAGTTTACTACGGATTGTTTGCCATGACGTGAGACGAGAAAATCTACGCTTGTCTTTCTAATTAGCAGTGCGACTGAGACGGGAGTTGAAGAGTCCCGCTCGACGCGATTTGACAGCAAGCTGTGCTGAGGGGCTACCATCTTTATCTCACCAGTCTGTTATGATTTTCCATTAGTTTTTTTTTATCTCGCCGCGATTTGACAGCAAGCTGTGCTGAGAGGCTACCGTCTTTATCTCACCAGTCTGTTATGATTTTCCATTAGTTTTTTTTTATCTCGCCGCGATTTGACAGCAAGCTGTGCTGAGGGGCTCCCATCTTTATCTCACCAGTCTGTTATGATTTTCCTTTAGTTTTTTTTTATCTCGCCGCGATTTGACAGCAAGCTGTGCTGAGGGGCTCCCATCTTTATCTCACCAGTCTGTTATGATTTTCCTTTAGTTTTTTTTTATCTCGCCGCGATTTGACAGCAAGCTATGCTGAGGGGCTCCCATCTTTATCTCACCAGTCTGTTATGATTTTCCTTTAGTTTTTTTTATCTCGCCGCTTTTTGACAGCAAGCTGTGCTGAGGGGCTCCCATCTTTATCTCACCAGTCTGTTATGATTTTCCTTTAGTTTTTTTTTATCTCGCCGCGATTTGACAGCAAGCTATGCTGAGGGGCTCCCATCTTTATCTCACCAGTCTGTTATGATTTTCCTTTAGTTTTTTTTTATCTCGCCGCGATTTGACAGCAAGCTGTGCTGAGGGGCTCCCATCTTTATCTCACCAGTCTGTTATGATTTTCCTTTAGTTTTTTTTATCTCGACGCGATTTGACACCAATATGTGCTGAGGGGCTACCATCTTTATCTCACCAGTCTGTTATGACTTTCCTTTTGTTTTCTTTATCGACGCGATTTGACAGCAAGCTGCGCTGAGGGGCTACCGTCTTTATCTCACCAGTCTGTTATGAATGTTATGATTTTCCTTTAGTTTTTTTTATCAAGTTACCTGGCGGGTGCTTTTAGGCAAGGTCTTGGTCTTGGAGTCGCTGGAGGAGGTGGAGCTGACGCTGTAGCAGCGCGGCAGGGAGCCCAGCGAGCTGTGCCGCGTCACCGCGTCCGGCGAGTTGATGCAAGAGTTCCAAGATTCACCGAGCTTCATTGTACTGAAAAAAAACAAAAAAAATTGCATCATAATTGCTTGCACATGTCATACATAAGTCGGCTGATGAGATCCAATAGTATCACCCTCTCGATACAACACCACCTTTTTACTTAAGAGGAATGCCTATCTGCGATTTTCCCATACAAACACTCTCGACTGTTTCCTCCCTGGTTTTTGAACCTAGAGCAATGATTTTTTCAAATAAGGTCAATATCATCAATATCTATGCCACTGTTTCGCTTTTTTGGGTCTTTTTATTTTAAAGAAACTTACAGCGGTGGGAATTTTAGTTCGAGCTGCAGTTGTCCTTATCGCATAGACAGCTCCCGCCGCCCTCAACAGCGCGACAGAAACATTGCGTCTAAAATTTGAGATTTCTAAAGTTTGGCTAGGCTTGATTACGCCTTGTAACCAACCAAGTTATTCTTCATCAGTGATCAGAGATATTGATGTAAACTGTCACGATTCACACACATTATTTTAGCCAAACATCAGAGATGTTTTAACAAATAAGTCAATTATACAGGGTGACTGGTAATTCGACCTATTCCTTGAAAGGTTATACTAGAGCTCATTTGCAACTATTTATGTCCAGTCAACCAGGGGTCGAAACTCGCTGGTTTCCGAGATATTCGAGTTTTTAGTTTGTATGAAAAAAAATCTCCTTGCAGCCTTAAGCTGGTGATTGTAGTACTTCCATTTGGATGGTAAAAAAAACATTTTTGTCACAATCAGCTCTTTAAGGCTGCAAGGCGATTTTTTTTCAAACAAACTACAAAAACTCGAAAATTTAAAAAAAAAACGTGTTTTGACCCCTGGTTGACTGGACATAAATTGTTGCAAATTAGCTCTAGTATAACCCCTTTCAAGGAATAGGTCGAATTACCAGTCACCCTGTATATGTAATTCAATTTTGTTTTGTAAAAAAATATGTGAATGTAAACTAAATACCTAGTAAATAGTTAGTCCGAACTCTAGCTGTAAATAAGCCATCAATGGCTTTAGCACATTAGCATGAAACTCTGCAATAAGTAAGAATTATTTGGAACTTTAAAAAAAAAAGAAAAAAAAGGCATTGCTCTTAAATACTTACCATCACATTTTACTACCGGTTTAGGCTAGTGGGCTGGCTAGGTGGGGTGGCTACAAAGCCACTGGGCAGTGGCCCAGTGGCTTTGTAGGCAGGGTCACTGCCCTGCCTACAAAGCCGATGGTCCTGGGTTAGCCCGGTAAGTGCAAATTATTGTAATGAGCAGGAATATTTGTTTTGTGTCTTGTATCATCATCATCATATCAATTAAAAAGACGTCCACTGCTGGACGTCTTTATATGGATATTTTCTATTGGTCTATATTTATTAAATATATTGTTGTCTAGTACAGTCAGCAGCAGAAGTAGCTAAGCGGCTCTAGTGCTCAAAATGATCTACACACGAACTCAAATGTCAAGGGAATAAGGATCTGTGTAGGTCATTTTGAGCGTGTTATTTTAGCTACTTCTGATGCTGACTGTACAGTCACCGGCATCAATATATGATGGAACAAAGGCCGCAAAAGTATTTGATGACAACACTATTCCTAGAGCCGTTAGAGCGCGTCAGATATTTTTGTACATGCCATCAGATCTACAGTTATGGTCCGACTTTGATAAATGATATGTCATTCGTTTCGTCTCATGCTGCAGATTTGCAATAAGGTCTCCGTTTTTTAATTATTTATCGGTAGGGTACTAACATTTTAAAATATATTAAGTATGTGCTATATTTTGTCCTGTCGCTCCTCCTAGGTTCTTTATATACGCGGCGGAGCCGCGCGGGTAGCTAGTATATTTTATTAGCTCCTATTCTAAATTGATCCAAATCCCGTTATTCGTGATTTTTACTTTCCTAACGTTTCCCTGCTTTGTCGGTGGCAATACGCAAACCGCGTTCAACCAAAACAAAAAAAAAAACCCGGCTAAGTACGAGTCGGACTCGCGCACGAAGGGTTCCGTACCATTATCTATAAAACATTATTTTATTCTGTGTTTTTAGTATTTGTTGTTATAGCGGCAACAGTAATACATCATCTGTGAAAATTTGAGCTGGAACTATCACAGTATCAGTGAGATCAGCCTGGTGACAGACAGACGGACGGACGGACAGCGGAGTCTTAGTAATAGGGTCCCGTTTTACTCTTTGAGTACGGAACCCTAAACAAAGATACACAGGATAGTCACCCAAACGGCAGCCTCGGCGGCAGCGGCGGCGGCGGGCAGCGCTTGCCCGCGCGCCGCATGGTCGCGTACACACACTCCGCCACCGACTCGTACGATACCCTACTCACCCAAACGGCAGCCTCGGCGGCAGCGGCGGCGGCGGGCAGCGCTTGCCCGCGCGCCGCATGGTCGCGTACACACACTCCGCCACCGACTCGTACGATACCCTACTCACCCAAACGGCAGCCTCGGCGGCAGCGGCGGCGGCGGGCAGCGCTTGCCCGCGCGCCGCATGGTCGCGTACACACACTCCGCCACCGACTCGTACGTGGGCTCCTCCAGCCGCAGCACCCGCAAGCACATATCACTGCACTTCGTCTTACACCCACTGCACAACGTCTCACACACACCACTGCACTTGTTCTTGCACACGCTACACTTGGCGCCACCGAACTGGGGCCCGTTGTCGGAGCTCGCGGGGCCGTCGACCTCGTCCCGGGACATCGTGGTGTAGAGCTGGTCGGGCAGGTCGGGGATCTCCTCGTAGATGCCGGAGGCGATGGACAGCAGTGACCGGCGGTCGGACATGCTGGGGAAGACATTGAAATGTAAGGCTGGGCGCAAACGTTCGGTTTCCGGATTCGGTTTTCGACTTATAGCGCTCGCAGGCGTTTACAGAACAATAATAATGAAATACAGTAAACATGAATTGGAAGGCACAGCGTGGGTGCCCAAGGTGGACTGATGCCCTGGTAACGGTCGCGAGAGTCCGCTGGATGCGGGTGGCACAGGAGCGGTCACGTGGCACTCTTTGGGGGAGGCCTATGTCCAGCAGTGTACGTTTTTCGGCTTATATGATATGTGAAACACTGATATGATTGTATCGTTGTCGACAAGTCATTCAAATTAATTGGGTCAATCAACTATTTTATGTTGTTCGTTGCCATGGTTACGTCTCCTGGGTCACTCTTTAAAACCATGATTTTATGGGATTTAAATCCAATAAACTCGTGTTTATTTTATATCGGTAAACCAATTCCATGGTGGGGCATCTACTTAGTATAATAGGAGTCCAATGTATAGTATTTTTTCTAAGCAACTCTGTCACTGTTGTCTCTTGGCTTACCGGGACAGAATAACAACAAGAAAAAGTTGATTGACCCAATTAATAGATAAAGCTCTCTGGGAAAATATAAATGTACCTTATACATGGAACACACTTTTCCTTAATTTTAGGTATCTATCCCATCCCGACATCACACCTTTATGATCTTTACTAACTTTAGCCCACGACTTTAGCAAACAAACTAACCGTACTCTCATACAAACTTTTAAACAACATGGCCGCTCACCCGTCATCGACGGCCTCCGTGAGCAAGCGAGACACCCGCTGCGGCGCCGGCGACGGCAGGTGTCCTGCGCCCGCGCAGCGCGACAACACAGCCACGGGCACGTGCTTCTCCTGAAACAAACCGCACGTGTCACGTCGACGTTATAGTACATTACATCAAAGGCCGGGAAAACACGGATTTCCGGCCAGGTAGGTATAGACCGGAAAAGAGAGAGGCCGGGAATCCGTTTTCACGCCGAGGCATGTATAGTGCTTTTCTCAAACATGCAATGAAATAAATAAATAAAAATCCTCAAATCAAACTAATTTTCATGGCTGAATGCCGTGATGCTGTGCCACAAATAGTGGAATGAAAAACAAAACGTTACTTTGCAGGCCTAGGCCTGAAAAGTAGTATGAAATCCCATTTCAGGCCGCCTCGAGATGCTGCGCCCGTAAAAGGGCGGTAAAACAAAGAATTTCTCAGATCGCAGGTATTTGATGCACGACCATCGGGTCGTTATCGCATGTTTATCGACCTTGCCTTCGGGCAAGGTCGATAAACATGCGATAAGTATTATGCTTTATTTATTACCGCCCGGGGTAAGTATTAGTACATTGTGATACAAGTGAGCTATGTTGATCATTACATCAGAGGCGGAATTATCACGCGAACCGCAGGTGAGCGTGATAAGAGAGCCGAGGATGTAATTATCAAAGCTCACGCGTGTCATACGACGTTTTTCAACACATTTGCGAGGAAAAAATCCTTTTCATAAAATTAAAATGTTACAGGCTCCTAAGTTGTTTCTTTTAGTTATTGATGACAACAGGTTTTTACTCACATACATTCGTACATCTCCAAGAATGTACAGTGGCGTCAATTCTATTTATCACTTTTCTATTCACCACGAGTCAACATTTTTAATAATAACCTTTATTTATTTCTTTCTTTATAAAATGTCTTTATTAATAACAATAAGTACAACAGTCTCTTACTTATCTAGTGTACATTTAGATCCTAGACAGCAAAAACATAATACACGAACAGTTTAGTGAGCTAATGCGCTCATTTTAAACTTTTTGATACGTCAACATTTTTAATAATAACCCAACACGCATCATCAATGTTTACAAATATTTGTGAGATTACCTATAATGGCGCGCAACTATTTTTTTTTCGTGAAGTTCTCGCAGTGCGCCCGCAGCGAGGCTTAGATGAAATCTCTAAAGAGCCAATACAAAATAAAATAAATATTTTCTTATTCAATATAAATGCATTTAAAATGTTATCAAAAGTAAATAGTTTTACTAAATGAAACGTTTCTATACCATTTCCAAGAAGAAATAATCAATTAATTCACAAGAAGGAATTAATTTGTTTAGTCGAGTAAGAATCCATTTGCCGAGAATTAAAAACAAACCTGTATAACCCGGTCAATTTGAGAATGCGCCGAGTCCATACATACACCTTGCTGCAAGGTGTCTTAATCGGGATATAAACATAACTACACGAGTGTCGTAATGTTATTAAACACGCGTGTTTAATACCCAGGATTATGAGCCCAAAAGCGGCACAATAAGAAGCACGTTACAAGCAAATGTGTTGAAAAAAGTCTCTCCCTGGTCAGGAAGCAGTCTTTTTAACGCCATAATAACACCACTATTCGCTCTGTAGGTCTGTTTACGTTGCTGGATAAGATCACCACAGCTCCTGAGCCTGAACTGTGTTGAGAGTGTCACCAGGCTGTATCTCATGAACCGTGATAGTTAGACAAATGAAATTTTCATAGATGATATATTTCTGTTGCCGCTATAACAACAAATACTAAAAACCAGATTAAAATGAATATTCAAGGGGGCCCCCATACAACAAACGTGATTTTTTACAAGCTTTATATTAACTTACACTGTTCGTATGTATGTAGGTAAGTATGTAAGTTGTCCGTCAAAATGTGCAATGCATTTTTCAGTCACTTCCCGTTATCCAATTGAGCTGAAATTTTGCAAGCATATGTATATCGCAAGACAATGCAATATTATGATGACTTGGACCTGATCTGATGCTGGAGCTGGAAGGTGGCCATAGGAACTCCGCAATAAAACGACACAACCCCATCGAGTTTGGGCTCGTTAGAATCGTCTGAATGCGGCAATAAAAGCTTGTACCAAAAATGAAATGTTTGACAGAAACTTATTATAGAGAATTCATTCATTCGTTAAATTAACACTAATAGACAGGCTATCAGGCTATGAATGGTTTTTTTTTATTTATTTATTTTTTATTTATTTCCATACATACAATTATCATTACAGGATAGACCCAATGCGATAATTTTGCACAACACCTTATAACTAATTATTTATAATAACAAATTTTAAACAAAGCCATCCTTGTAAATTCACTCAGTGTACAGAAAAAGAGATCTAGATCAGTCCCTATGAGGTTCAGACTGCGCAGCGCGCGCGTCATTGGCGCCTCACGCAGCAGCTGCGTGCGCGCATGCGGTACCGACAGCAGCGGCGGCCGCCGCCGGCGCCCCACACTGCCGAGGAACGCATATACCTACCCTTTCCAATATCTCCGCATTGTATACCTTTCCTCGAATTATTTTAAAGATATAGGTAGCGAGGGCGAGGTCCCTTCTAACTTTAAGTTCTGTCTGTATATCCAAACATACCTAAAATAAACAATGTAGGGTACTTTAAGGGATAAAAAGGGTACACACCGTATTGCCTCATATATTTATTTTGTATTCGCTCCAACATGAGAGTGTACTTAGCTTCTTGAGGAGCCCATATTTCCGCATTGCATTCTAGCTGACTCCGCACTAAGGCATTGTACAATGTAGCTATGGCCTTCATATTTGTGAATCCTTTTACCGTCCTTAGCACAAACCCAAGATTTCTGTAAGCTTTTTTACAATTTACATTTAACATTAGTAATATGGTTGCGAAAAGATAGCTCCTTGGTAAATTTAACTCCCAGATCTCTCACTTCTGTTACCCTAACCATTTTATTCTCATCTACCATATAATTATGTTGTATAGGAGTAATAGGAGTGCGAGCTCGCGAGAATGTAATTACCATACACTTTGAGGAGTTAAACTGTAAATGGTTAATTTTACTCCAGTTTACTGCCCTGTCTATATCATCCTGCAACCTCTCACAGTCTCCTACACCGTTTACCGCAAGACATAACTTAAGGTCATCTGCAAATAATAAGCACTTCGCGTGTTTTATCGTTTCCGGCAAGTCATTGCACATTAATAAAAATTCTAAATGTTAATTATATAGGAGGATATAATGGCGGCATGGGTAGCCCCCCCCCCCCCCCCCCTTCTTTCGGCTGATATGATGATGATGATGATACATATTTATGTAACTTTGAGTGACTACATATTGGTGCCCTTGACTGTACGGCCCCAAGCGAAAATAACAATGATTATTACTTACCCCAGAGGGGTAATCACGTAACGTTTTGAACGCGCGTTAGGTAGATCCAACTGTCATTTTTCCATAAAAAGTGACGTTTAGATCTAACCGACGCGCGTTCAATGCGTTTCGTGATCGACCTGCGGGTCATCGATCCAAAATGAGTCTTGACCTCCGACACAAATATCTTGACCCTATCGCTTCTCAACGCTCACCATCAAAACTGCCCATCATCAAACTGCTCTTTGGGGGAGGCCTATGTCCAGCAGTGGCCGTCTTTCGGCTGATATGATGATTCGCACTTCGCCGGTGTACATATAGAAAACTACTAACTAATTAAGGTAAGTTACCTTCAACATGGCAAGATCAGTGTCGTCCAGCGCCACCTCGGCGGGCCCACCGTTGGACCAGCTGCTGCGACGGACATCACCTGTTGACAATACATTTGTAACTCTAAGGCGACGTGAGCTCCAAAAACGGATTTTTAAAAAATCATAGCTCTTGTTTGGATTATAATACGAATGCCTTAAATTTAATTAGCAATCTTGAGGCCTTTCTCGAGGGAAATCAGCTATTCGAATCCTGAGTTTTTGACTTTCGCTCGATAGAACAAAATCACGAACATAGGTCTAAAATACACTTAAAAAAATTCTAACAAATTATGCACAACAGCTAAACATATTACAATTGGTTCTAAAAATCGGCAATGTCATGTTTGAGGGAAATCAGCTATTACTTTTTTATTTATTAAAACGCACAAAGAAAAAAAATTAAAAAACATGATATCCGCGCTTCCAAACACGCACTTCCATCTCGCTCACGCTTATGCTCAGTGAGAGGGAGAGAAGACCACGAACCTACGTCTCCTTAAGGCACCACCTTTGAAATCTTCGTGAAAATGAGTTGTTTAGTAACCATTTTATACATTATAACTTATAACGTAACAATTTTCAGGTCGGAAAAAATATATCATAACCTGCAAGATATGAGAAGTAACATAGTGTTCGTGGAAATCCATTTTAACAAAAGAAAGAAGAGAAAAAAAAATCTAAAGTGAACCCTATTATGTCACTTGTAACCATTTGACTGCTCCATTTTTTATCAGAAAAAGGTGAAATTTTATAATCTTCTTCATAAAGTAATGAACAATAACTTTATTTTCTTGCTTACTTAAATGTCTTCTCGTTTTCTGAAATATTCCGAAAAAACATGATATCCGCGCTTTCGAACATGCACTTCCATCTCGCTCACGCGTATGCTCAGTGAGAGGGAGAGAAGACCATGAACGTGCGGAGCCTTAAGGTGCAAGTTGAAACCCGACCGCAGACAGCTCAGCAGCAGACGACGCGACGTGTCGCTTCGACACGACTGGTTTCTATGTATTTCTATGAAATACCTTTCGCAGCTAGCGACACGTCGCCATCATAGAAATACATAGAAAGTAGTCGTGTCGCCGCGACAACACGTTGTCTGCTGCTGCTGTCTGCGGTCAGGTTTCAACTTGCACCTTTATGAAACTTACACATTTTCGATTTTAAGAACTTTGCGTTCTCGAATATTCGTCAAATGGAGTGACCAGTGGAGACATTTACCCAAGTCTCCGTCAGCGGCGCGCAAGTCGCCCTCGCTCCTGCTCAGCCGTTTATTCTTCTTCGCGGGACCCTCGAGGTCGCTAGTAAGGGCAGCGGCGAGTTCCGCGGCCAGCGGGGTGGACAGCGCCAGGGAACCGCCCGCGTGGAAACCACTGGAACAGTTTTGATACCACTGTTAAGCTTTTATTTAGCCCATTCGCCACTGATTTGAACTCAAGTTGTTCACTGTTGCAGCCCACCTGCCACCAACGTGATACGAAGTCCAAAACTTGCGTGGCGTGCGGGTGCCACGTGCCACCTCGCATTTTTTTCTGTGGAGGCACATGGGTTAAACGAGGTCACACGTGTTTGTTTTAGTTTAGAGAAATCACTCAGTCAGCTAAAACGGAGTTCATTATGTGTGATAAATAAACATGCTGGCGATAGAGGTGATATTATTATTGAAACCACTAGAACCAATAATTGTAAAAGTGAGTTAAAGTAGCCAAAGTTACATTTCTCTGTCACATTAATAATATACAACTTTTAAATTACTACTTACAGTTCATGCCACAATTGCCAAATAATATAGTGACATAAATAAATAAATAAATACAAGTATATTAATGCTACATCTTGCAAGTCATACAAGCAAACTAAATGGTGAATAAATGACGATGCATGTATATGTATATGAATATGGCATGTTACAAGCGAGTATGTATACGTGGAAATATTTAACATTACGTGCTCGAAACACCTACACCTAATAGTTATTAATATTTAAATATATGTATTACGATAATCTAGATATATAAAATATTATAGACTAATTACCAAAAGCACGATTTAAAAACCATAGTGCACTACTACTTTCCAAACTAAACTACGAGTTGGAAGTTCCATAAAATACTGCAGGAAAACAAAATATATTGTAGAATTCCCCACGCCACTAACTTATTTACCTACCCCATACTAGGAAACTAAATTATCTATTACACTACTTGTTTGTGGTTTTGTTACCATTGTTATTTAAATTGTCCTTTAATTCATGTTTCAATAATATAGTACAAGTTAAAAATAAAACGTGTTATTCGCAGTTTTTAATAATAATAAGTATTAAGTTAAATATTTTTAACATAACTTACGGTGCAGATATCTAAGCCCAATTTAAAATAAGTTTCGGTCAAGAATTTCACTTATGGTACAAGCTTTTATTGCCGACTGTATTTTTCTGCATACCATCATCAACTACTCATTGAGACGATTCTAACGAGCCCAAACTCAACGGGGTTTCGTCGGTCAAATACTGAATTCCCATGGCCACCTTCTGTCTCCATCATCAGATCAGCTCGATGGTACCATAATATTGAATTGTCATCCAAACTATACTAGTACCCAAAGTTTCAGCTCAATCGGGCAACGGCAAGTGACTGAAAAATGGATTGCAAATTTTGACGGACAACATACTTACATATTTACACACATACGAACAGTGCAAGTTAAAAAAAAGCTTGTAATTATACTGCATTTGTTATTTCTACATCAGCTAAGCAAAATATCCAAAGAGTGATAGCAATTCACCTATATATCCACTACCACTCTTCAACAAACTACTGTGCAATCGTGCAAACCCACACACCTGTGAGGCTGCGGTGTGGACGCCAGCGGGCAGCGGGGCGACGAGGGGGGCGTTCATAGATCGAACTCGATTTAATGTATCAACGAGTCATTAGGCAAGTATACCTTTAAGCGTCAGCTAAGCGTCATCTAGCAAGTATACCTTTAAGCGTCAGTTTAAGGGCTATTTTTGACGCTCCAGAAATCCCAAACCCAATCCTAACACTTACTACACACTTTCTAGCACTTTCCTATCCCAACCGTGTCGCGTTTTTTGCTTTGTGTTTTTCTTTCTATCCCATTTGGCTACTGGTACATATGTTACAAATTTATTATTTATTATGTGTATACAATAATTATGTGTTTATTAATGGTCTTATGTTGTGTTGCGTTCCGTGGGTCACGTACGGTGCTGTCTGAAAATCAGCGCTGTAGGTGTCAGTCTGACACCTCGGCATAATGCTGAGACAGCGACCGATTCACTGCCGCGAAGACACAGACAATAATGTGTTAAAATGTAATGTGTGTCTACTCCCTTTGTCTCTGTGTGTCTTTTGTGTAGTAAATAAATGTCTTCTTCTTTCTTTCTTTCTAGGTGTGTCCACTGGACGCATGCTCAGCCGAGCGGCTCCCCGAGCCGTCCACACGCTCGCCTGAGCGCGCACGCTAGGGCGAGCCGCGCTCGGCTGAGCATGCGTCCAGTGTGGACAGACCTATTTTAGAGAATAGTCGAGCACAGCGCGTTTCGCTTATATTTGGAGCAACCCAACTGGGGAAGTTCGCGGCATCCTGACCTGACCCGATCACCCATGTGATCGTATTGGACGAATATGGCCTATGAGATGACCCAGGTGATCCTATTGAACGCCATATCCAGCACGATCCCCTGGCTGACTTTAGTGGACAGAATTATATCCAGTAGGATCCCTATAAAGTGTATTTGGGTGAATCAACTATTTCGTGTCCTCCCCGTTTCTACTATTTGCTGTTTAAAAAAAGGAGATTACAAGAAAATACGACGTCTGCTGTTTTAATTGTTGTCGCATTCCTTACTCAATTAATTATAGCGTGTAACTACATGACAACTGTATTAAAAAATTATATTGCCCTCAATTTCACCGGTTGCCCAGCGGACGTAAAAAGTCCCGATTTGTATGAAAATAGTGGTTTGTTACCAGGAGGTTTTCTGCTAGAATACGTTTTTTTGCGAGATGCAACATTATGTTCAAATATACCGTTTACCTATTAGGCTATAAGAACTTATACATTTTATCAAAATAAACATGTTGTGTTGGTATTTATATTATTATTAGGTACCTATTTTCATTTGTTTGAATATAATTTGACATTAAATGCATTATATCACCTATTTTCTAATGCACATTACATTATATTGTAAATTGAATGAGGATACCTAGCGGATGACATATTTGTTCTTTTGATTTTGTTTTATTTTTCTATTTACTCGGTATTGTGTTTTGTTGACATTGTATTAATTTAATATTATATCTTAACTTTTTCTTTGTTTTAAACGATCGAATCTTATTTTTTAAACATGCAAATTTGTATTGTAATTTTTATCATGAAATAAATAATCTAATCTAATCGAAAAGTTGATTGACCCATTTGTATTGTATTGTCACAAGCGTCCACAGGCTACGGTCTGCAAACTATCAGCCGTATGCTTGTTCGGCACCGACGTATTATAAAAATAAACGCCCGCTGCCCGCCGGCACCCAAACCGCCTCAAAGACAAAACCACAAACCTATGCACGCCGATCACACATATCTTATTCTTATCGGTATCAACGCTGTGTGTGGCGTCTCTGACATGTTGCCACGGTACGAGGGTCCGCGGACCCTGGGGACGGGAGACGAGGACTCCGTCCGATGATAAGGTGAGCTGACCGTCTCCGCACAGGGAGAGCTTGCGCGACAGCTCGGTACTCATGATGGTCACTGAGAATGAGTTGCGTAGCTCTGTACCTGGAAAGCGTTCGGGGCAGTTTTGATGGTGAGCGTTGAGAAGTGATGGGGGTACAGTAATAATCAATTGGCAAGAGCTAGCGTGTAATCCAAAACAGTGGCGCACTTACCCCGGGTAAGTAATAATCAATGTTATTGTAAGTAATAATCAATGTTATTGTAAGTAATAATCCATGTTATTTTCGCTTGGGGCCGTACAGTCAAGGGCACCAATAAATTGTCACTCTAAGTTTCATAAATATGTATCATCATCATCATATCAGCCGAGATATGTCCACTGCTGGACATAGGCCTCCCCCAAAGAGTGCCACAATAACCGGTCCTGCGCCACCCTCATCCAGCGGACTCCCGCGACCTTTACCAGGGCATCAGTCCACCTTGTGGGGGGCCTACCCACGCCGCGCCTTCCGGTACGTGGTCGCCACTCGAGAACCTTTCCGCCCCAACGGCCATCGGTTCTACGTGCAATGTGCCCCGCCCACTGCTACTTAAGTTTAGCGATTCGGAATTCGAAAGTTATGAGAAAGAAGTTCTAATAATTTGAAGATTTTAATATTCTCTTGTCATTAGACTTATGAGCAGATCATATTAAGTGCCGCTTGCACATAGTCTATACTGGTTACTGTACTTTTCAATTCTACCTTATCTACCCGCGAATTAAAGAACAATGAAAATAGGTAAGGTAAACGTCCGACTGCTCGACGCTGTCCTAGTATATGTCATGGGCACTCTATGTCAAAGCAATATGGTTTAAATTCGAACTAAGAGGGTTTTTCTTCATTCGAATTTGAGTCATGTCACTTTGACATAGAGTGCCCATGACATATACTAGTACATCGTCGAGCACTCGGACGTTTACCTTACAGTTCGTATTGAATTTCTACGAAAAGCACCCATTATTGTTGATTATCTCATTATTAAAAATTGTACTCAATCAAAACTGCCCTCAAATATGAACAAACAGCCATATGAAATGATTCAAGATGTTTAATGATCGTCTTAATCACTGGAATGCATATGTCAACTACATGAGTAATTGGGCTAAAGGTTAATGAAGTCTCTGAGTCAGAAGACATTAACTAAACACCTGTTTCGTCCAGTTTAACTAGTTGTTAAGGAAATAACAATATAAAGCATTCAGTTTCAGATCTATTACTACCAATAATTATTAATATTATATCTGTATTATGTTTGTCCAAGACATACCCTAGTTTATCAACTTAACAAAATCAACAAAGGTGTATGTGATGTGATGTGATGAAATGGATGATGTAGTTTCCATCAGCATGTTAAAAAACTTTTTATTTCCCAGCTTAAGGCACTTGTCCCACCGCCGGCGAGTAGCGAGTACTCTCATAGTAGGTTATATAGGTTGTACGCGGGCTGGGTTTCCGCAACTCGACGTCATAAATGCGCCTATTTTGCGTAGGGGTTTTGGCACTACTGTTATTCGTGCCAACCCAGTTCCACCAGGAAGCCTAGCAAACCCTTTATGTTGCCGACGGCCTCCGGCAGTGACCCCGGTACTCTCATAGTAATTCTTACTCGCTTTTAATCGCGCGAGTAAGAATTACTACCTGCGGTGGGACAAGTGCCATATACACATTACACACGTGTTCAAACGTGTTGACAGTTAATTAAATACGAGGGCTGTTTGATAAGTACCCGTTTTTAAATGTTATTCTTATAACTGGCTGAAAATATATATACGACCGTTTTAAGGCATCCTTCATTACCCGGAAAAATTAAAAATATATCACAGCATTCTTTTGTTTTTTTTCGTTTAACGGCTGTTGAATGACTGCACTTTTGTGACAGTAGACGAAACGTGGATTCATAACTATACCCCAGAAAATAAAGAACAATCAAAGCAGTGGATTTTACCAGGAGAATCAGCTCCAAAAAAAGCAAAGACCGTCCCATCGGCCGGAAAGGTCATGGCGACCGTTTTTTGGGACTCGCAAGGGATCGTACATATTGATTACTTACAAAAAGGAAAAACAATAACAGGGCAATACTACGCAAATTTATTGGGCGAATTTGATTCCATTTTAAGGAATAAACGACCGCATTTAAAAAAGAAAAAAGTTATTTTCCACCATGACAATGCACCAGCTCAGTCGTCCAAAATCGCAGGGGCAAAATTAGAAAAATTACGCTATGAATTGCTGCCGCATCCACCATATTCACCAGACTTAGCCCCATGCGACTTTTTTTTATTCCCAAACCTAAAAAAATGGCTCGGCGGAAAGAGATTTGCGTCAAATGATGAGGTCATCGCCGCCACAGAGGCCTATTTCGACGACTTTCCGAAATCTTATTTTTTGGATGGCTTATTAAAGCTAGAATACCGCTGGAACAAGTGTATAGAGTTAAAAGGTGACTACGTAGAGAAATAAATATACATACTTATACAAAAAAATATGTTTTTTTTTTCTAAACACGGGTACTTATCAAACAGCCCTCGTAGATACAGTCGAGTTCCAAAATAGCAAAATGCGCACGGTCAAAGTGATCAAAAATATGTGAACACGACTTTATTGTTAAGGGCATAAGGTTGCTCAGATATTTATGAACTCGACTGTACTAATTTCACCAGGAAATCGGAATGTCTTAATGCAAAATTGATTGTCTCTTACTAATCTTAATGACACTTGTTTAATGAATGACAAATCTGGCAAGATATAATTGTTTATAGTTGTGTCGGTCATGACAATTAGAGGTAATTGATTGATATACATTGTTGACATGAATACACACTTATGCAAGTGCACCTTTGGACACATGACACATGACCCAGATCGGAGTGACACAGGCATTCAGCTAACAATGTTAACATGAACTACATTATATTGATTAGTTAAGGGGCTCACAGCTCCCAATGACCTTCGATCTGTTACTGTCCGTTTTTCGTGTTTTTTTATGGCTTACCGTATTAACAACAACGAGGTTTACCGAAATAGTATATCATATTTACTTCAAAAATCACCGTTTTCGAGATATATATATGGCACCAAACTTAAGCAGTTTTAGGCTAAAAAACCAGTTTTTTGGACGTAACTTTTATGAAAATTAGTTAAAAATAAAAATCTCTAGTGGGTTGTTAGAGACGTCAATAAGGAACAGGTACATGTACATTTAATATATAAAAGTGCTTAAACAACATACTAATATCGAAAACAGACTTTTTTTGGACCATGTTTAAATAAATCATAGAAATATATATATATATATAAATTTTTAAGGAATGAAGAACCAACTAACGTTTATGCCATAAATATATCTATTGTTATGAGGGAGGAATACCTATCAACTCAAAACTCATCAAAACTAGTCAATTAGCGCTTGGAGTCCCTTAAGCGCAAGCATAATTCATTACATGATGTAGTTAAGAATACAGGGTGACTGGTAATTCGACCTATTCCTTGAAAGAGGTTATACTAGACCTAATTTGCAACAATTTATGTCCAGTCAACCGGGGGTTGTTCCTTGAGGAATAGGTCGAATTACCAGTCATCCTGTATAATGGCACATTTTGTCTCAATGTTTACATAATATGTCATGTTACGGAGATGAGAATGTTAAGATGGATGTGTGGTGTGACGAAGACGGACCGAATAAGAAATGTGTATGTAAGGGGAAGCCTGAAAGTAGCACCTATCGCGGATAAATTGAGGGCCAATCGCCTTGCGTGGTATGGGCACGTAATGCGGAGGGATGAAAGTCATGTGACCAAAAGAGTATTAGGTATGAATGTGGATGGATGTAAGAGACGAGGTAGGCCAAGGAAAAGGTGGATGGCCTGTGTGAGAGACAATATGAAGAGAAAATAAGTGAGTGATGAGATGACGGATGACAGAGAAGTATGGAAGAAAAAGACATGCTGCGCCGACCCCAAGTAAATGGGATAAGGGCAAGGATAATGTTTACATAATCTAATACTAGATGGTTTCATAATCATAATCATTTATTTTCCCCTACACTACTTCCTAGATGTCACACATATTTCATGCAAATATATTTATAAAGTAGTAGCTTATTGAGCCTCTTTCCAAGAAACTTAATCAACAAAAATGCGACCTGAACAGCCGGACATACGAAAGAATTTTGGCCCAAGGTGAAACCGAGAACTTCACTCGCTCGTTCAATTAGGTCAGGGGTCGGCAACAGGCGGCCCGCGAGCCTCCGTGGCTGTTTTGTATGTAAAGGTCGTTGAATTCAGAATTTTGGAATTGCCTGATAAAGTAACAAATAATTAAGAGGTGCGGCCCGCGTCATCTTTGTTAGCTCCTAAGTGGCCCTTGGTTGCTAAAACGTTGCCGACCCCTGAATTACGGGACAATACTACACAAATCGAACTAGCCCCATAATGAGCATTCATGTTCATCATCCTCATCATATCAGCCGAAAGACGTCCACTGCTGGACATATGCCTCCCCCAAAGAATGCCAAAATGACTTAGTGTTGTTGATAACTCTCATTTAGAGGCTTATAGACTCGAGCCTTAAAGACTCACGAGGCTTAAAGACTGCTGCTTAAGAACCGAGTTGGTTTATTTTACGCATATATATATATATATTTTTTTTTTTATTTATATTAACTATACGTCTATCATTACAGTCTCCCAATGCGATAGCGTAGCAAATTATTAACATAACATGTATAGGGTATTACATAATTCTAAGTTTTACAATAACATAACACATACAAAGTAACTTTGGTGAATTCATTCAAAGAGCATGAATGCAAAATATTGACTTTTCGTCTCTTGAGTTTTTAAGCCTCGGGATTCTTTAGGGTTCGAGTCTTTAAGCCTCAAAATGAGCGTTATCCACAACACTACTGGTCCTGCGCCACCCGCATCCAGCTGACATGTTCATGTTCCTAATATACACTAATCCTTACCGGGATTCGAACACAGACAGACAGACCCCAGGACTAGTGAAATAAAATTGCACTTAGCAACTTGTAAAATAGTATCAAATTTTATGTCACGGTTTTGAAACCCTGAAAAAGATTTTCAAGTAAATAATATTGAAATATATTCTCAACTTACAAATTGAGAGTCATAAGGCTCATAAATTCATAATGATAATCACTACAACACACTTAGTAAGTGTGCTCAATGCATTATCTAACATTCCGAGTAATATTCATGAGCAAGTGTTGCAATACTTGCAATTAACCAGCCTTACTAGTTCAGGGAACTAAAAAGTGTTTACATAAACATGTGGCGTCAGTAAAAACTGGGTTTGACAGGTCATCAAAACACAGTCCTAGTGTATGTTGGTAAATAATTGATGTTCATTCTTTTCTGACTTTTCGTCTGTACTAGAGCAAGATTAATTCAACTGGCTTATTAGATTTGACACAACTTTATAAATTTCCTTTAGAACGTATGTACATACAGTCGCCATCACATACATAGGTACACTATAGGTGTTCAAAAATATAGGCACATGCACCCTAATGCCTTGAAAATAGAGGTGTGTTCTGATGTTTGTGACGTGCTTGTTTGCTCTGATGTATGTGATGGCGACTGTACATGTAATTTATGTCGTGTTTGGAACCTAGCTGCATATACTTTTGACGACTGGTTAGCCTAATGGGTAGTGACCCTGCCTACGAAGCTGAAGGTCCTGGGTTCAAATCCCGGTAAGGACAAATATTTGTGTAATGAACTGATGAGCAAGAATATTTGTTTCTGAGTCTTGGATGTTTTATATCCATTAAATATATCGTCGTCTAGTATCCATAATACAGTCGCTATCACATACATAGGTACACTATAGTTGTTCAAAAATATCGGCACATGCACCCTAATGCATTGAAAATAGAAGTGTGTTCTGATGTTTGTGAGCTGCTTGTTTGCTCCGATGTATGTGATGGCGACTGTACAAGCCTTATTGAGCTTACTATGGAGCTAATTAAATTTGTGTAAAAATTGTCCCATAATATTAATTTATTTATATACTTAAGAGTTGAATTATCAATGCAGTCCTGAGTCAGCCCAGGTTAAAGATCAAATTGATCACAAAATCAGGAATGCTCTTATATATGCTCTTGCTCTCATATTTTACGCCCATAGAGCTCGATGGCGTAACGCTGCCGGTCCGCTCCCATTTCCGCCACCACGGGTCACTCATAACAGTGTAATGGCGATATTGGCCGTGACGTTAGAAACCGAATCAGCGCAGGATGGATTAAATAGCGACAGGTTACGGGAACAATCTGCTACGACCGAATGCCCCTTAGTTAGTTATACTGAAGGCCAAAATTTACAAGAACATTATAAGACCTGTCATCATGCATGGATCGGAATGTTGGGCCGCAAAGATGACGGATGAAACAAGATTGCATGTTACGGAGATGAGAATGTTGAAATGGATGTGTGACCTGACGAGAATGGATCAAATAAAGAATGAGTAAGAGGAAGCCTGAAAGCCACCAATGACCGAAAAGCTGAGATTAAATTGCCTATAGACATGTTATGCGGAGGGATGATAGTCATGTTACTAGAAGGGCATTAAGTATGAATGTGGAGGGTTGTAAGAGAAGAGGTAGACCAAGAAAAAGATGGACGGACTGCGTGAGAGACAATATGAATAGGAAGGAAGTGTGTGATGAGTTGATGGGCGATAGATAGGTATGGAAGAAAAAAACATGCTGCACCAACATCAAGTAAATGGGATAAAGACAAGCAAATGATGATATGCTCTTGGTCTGGTATTACCTCCCTTCCCTGCCAGTTTCCAGAGGACAAATATAAAAGGTGTTCATTCAACATAAGTTCTTCAAGATCAATTTAAACCAAATCTAATGCTCAACAAACGTCACTCCAAGCCAGAACAATAGTATTACAGCAAATTATACATGCATTACACATTTGTATGGTAATGTTTTTAAATGCATGGAATTAGCATTAGCATACAATCTAATGACGTTAGTAACTCTTTAAGGTCATGTATTTATTTCACAATACAATACAATAATTTTTGAAATTGGATAAGCAGTTTAGGAAATTAAGAATTACAAACCAACTTATATACTTACACAGATTCTTCCTCTTTATAATATATGTATTAAGTATGGATAAAACATGATCTTATACTAATTACAGATAATCCTACAGAACTGCGATATATGTTAGAAGAACTTGACATTCAAAGCAAACGAACGGTCTCTCCATGAATATGTCTAAAACAAAGCTGATGACAAATAATAGTAATGAAGAGCAGATCATAATAAACAGAAGCACCATTGATTATGTTAAGGAATATGTATATCTCGGGCAGATAATATCACCCTTAGATCAAATAAGTAAAGAAATTGAAAAAAGAACCTCAAATGCATGGAAGAAGTTTTGGTCACTAAAAGAGGTTATGAAGGCCTTTGCCAACAAGTCAAAAATTTAGGGTTTTTGACTTGTCCATTATACCGGTGATAACTTATGGATGCCAAACTTGGGCACTTACAAAAAAGCACTACCAAAAACTTGCTACATGTCAAAACCACATGGAAAGGAGCGTGCTAAACATAAAACTTAAAGATAGAGTTAAATTATCCGTAATTAAAGCCAAATCAAAGAGCAAAAGCATTGGTAAGATAGTGAAGCAACAAAAGTGGCGCTGGACATGCCACATGATAAGACAAAACTTAGGTAAATGGACAAAAGAAATAGTTGAGTGGTACCCAAGAGGAAATAAAAGAAAAAGAGGAAGACCTATTCTAAGATGGTCAGGTGACCTTAAAAGGATTGGTGGAGGAGTGTGGCTGCGGGAAGCAAGGGATCGCGAGGAGTGGAAAGCTTTGGAGGAGGCCTATGTTGGAAGACAAGTTGAGGTTGTCGGTGGAAATAGTTAGAAGTAGAAGTAAATAATAAGTAAAGTATGTAGTATAAGTTTTCTTAAAAAAATTGTAAACCTCAGCAATAAAGGCTATTTTTATTTTTATTTGACGACCGCTTTAGCCTAGTTGGTAGTGACCCTGCCTACGAAGCAAGAGGTCCTGGGTTCGAATCCCGGTAAGGGCATTTATTTGTGTGATGAGCATGAATATTTGTTCCTGAGTCATGGATGTTTTCTGTGTATTTAAGTATGTATTTCTCTATATAAGTATCTATATCGTCGTCTAGTACCCATAGTACAAGCTTTGCTTAGTTTATTATTTATTTATTATTTATTTTATTTTATTTTATATGGATAAAACATAAACCTAGACTATTTTATTTAGTTTTGAGTCTGTTTTTATTTTTACATTTTATAGTTTCTCACTATGTTAGTTGTTAAGATATTGTATCTTAACATCTATGGATCTATTTGGATTGATAATAAAAGATTGTTATTTTTTTTTTATAAGGGAAACAAAGTGAGATTTTAGCACTTAATAATTTTCTTACAAGGAAGCTGAGATGCCCAAAATTGAATCTTGTTGATGTTTATAGTCTTTGTTGTTGTATTCTCTCATAGAACTACCATGCATGTGATTTGTTGTTATTATCGCAGACATATGACAATAAATTAATTGAATGGTATTTGGTAAGACATTGTATAGAACCAAATCATCATTCATCAAGTACAAAAACAGTACCTAGCTAACTAGTAATGAACTTTGACCCTTGTGAAAATAAACAATGAAGGTAGAACTCACCTAGCAGCTGTTTGCCGTCCAACAGGGCTCTAATCTTGTCCATCCACACCTGCGCATCCTGCAGGGTCGGTGCCGCGAGCAATATGCGCGGCTTGTGCGGCTCCAGAGTCGAGAACACGGCAAAAGCGTGCGCACGGCTGCGGGATTTCGCCCTCCGCACCATTCCGTCTGGAGGCAGCTCCACCGCACCGGCCGCCGCCCCCGCCTCGCTGCAGTACACCGCCAGCGACCCACCGCCCGCACACGTCGTACTCGGCCTCAATATACACCATTGTCTCTTCCACGTCTGACAAATAATAAATAAATCAATGTCACACCCGTCACACCAATGTTTTCAAAGTGTTTTCATCACATGCGTTGACTCAAAACTTACCTTAAAAGGATTTAAGCCGAGATTCGACTTAAAGGGATATTTTACTTCTAAATATCCGGACATGGCTTACGTTATTCAAGCAATAAATACGTTAAATACCATCTCTTAATTAAATAAACACAATGAACAAACACGAGGTGCCCGATTCAAACGATTGTTTACACAAAACCAAAGAGAATATAACCACTACGTTTTCACAAAACCATAGACAGATAGACAAGGTATTTAATTTAAAGTATCGAACCACAGACTGACTAAACTACGCAGCCATAGAATTAAGCCACGGTCGCCACGGTCCGCACGATCTTTTATTATTTCACATCTTATGGGTAACCAAGATTAGTTAGAATGGGATGGCTGTTAACGCCCAGTTAACCGGAGTGCGTTTTTTGGGGCACTGTTATATATATGTGTTTTTTTTTATTGTATTTATGTTTGAGCCGATAGCCTCGATGCCAATAATCAATTTTTTTTTATAAACCACAATGTCTTGTCTATATTTTTATCTATATCATAGGCCCTAGCACACTAGGTTTTATGTCGGCAAAAATGTACTGAAACGTCATGTAATACGCGACATAAAACGTAGTGTGCTAGGGCCTCTTGTCTTGTCTACAATATAAAATCTCTCAAATAGTTTTTTTTTTTTTATACTGCAACGGTGGCAAACAAGCTTACGACCTGCCTGATGTTAAGCTGGTACCGTCGCCTATGGACACTTGTGACTCCAGAAGAATCACAAGCGCGTTGCCGACCCTTTATTCACTAGAGGATTCGCTGTGTTGGCAGATAGAGACATGCAGATTCCTCACTCCCAACACAGCGCATCCTAGTGAGCTCTGGCGACCTTACTCACCACCAGGAACACAACACCACATGCTTCATTGCATGCATAGAGGTAGAATGGATAGAGAACCCACACATACACACATGAGTGACAAAGATGTATGCATAGGCAATACCGCAAGTGGGAACGAGATACAGTGTCATATTTTCTGTCCCTCATCGCGTATACGGATTTTTTGTTTGCCACCACACCTGTCAAAATGTGTACTGAAACTGACACCACCATGACGTCACCGATATAATACGACTAAATTATAAATGACATTAGACGTCAAGAGTGTATTAGAGTCTGACCAGCGAGTCGTGACAGTGAAAAATGGAGGCAAATTAAAAAAAAACGCTTGCTGGTAACACGAAATGTATGGAGCCGTCATAAGTACTTATAACTGACAGTTTATTTCATAGGTAAAATTGTTGCCATATTAATAATTTGATAAAAATGCTACTGTCACGACTCACTGGTCAGACTCTAGCTTCTGATACTTCTTAATTTAGTATGGTTAATTTACCATCGTCCCTTTTGGGTATACGCTAGGACGTCATCTATATATCCTCTATCTACGATAGCATGCCATAATATAGCAACACTACAAAGCAGTGGTGCTATTATGGCTGCGGTCTTCTATAAGGTACTTCCCCAGTTGGGCTGCTCCACATACGAGCGAGATGACAATCCGCTGTGCCCTACCTCTCTTAAATTGAATACACGGACGTAAAAGATTGAATACTTTAGTCTGTGAATATCACAAAGTACAATTTATACTTTGTTATATACTAAAATAGAGAACAATATCTGGGCCTAATAACGGTACCCCTGTAATTGATAACATTTGATGCGCCAGTTAGTTAGTCGTTAGTTGAAATACTCCACTTGAATGTTTAAAACATACAAAAAGTGCGTCGATGGCAGGACTTGAACGGGGACACATCGACTCCGAATACCACCGTCCATAGACTATAATGAATAACCGCCACCGTAGATAGAGGATATATAGATGACGTCCTAGCGTATACCCAAAAGGAACGATGGTAAATTAACCATCTTCGTTTTTTTTAGCATTAGAGAGACCTTTGCAGAACGAGATATAAGGTTTTTTATCGGGCACACTCTGCGGATCGAACATTGAATACGAGTTAATAAATATCACGTATTTATTATCATGTTTTAGTAATACATATATTACTCAGTGTTGTGAACAGATAAGAAACATAATATTAGTTAATTTATATTCTAAGATGAAAAGATAAGAATTTTAATAAATTGCGTTTGCAATTTTTCATGGAAAGGTTGTACATTAAAAAACCTAAAGAGGCAGAGTTCTCACACAATTTTTAAACGTCACTGTCACTATCTGTAATTCACTCATGTGGGTTTTTCATTCGAGTTCATATTGTTGTCGGTTGAGTCGGTTGTGATTTCTATAGCTGTAAGCTTACTAAAAGATTGTTGTTATCGTTTTTGTTGAATTTTGTTATTAGTTGTTGATCTATCTAAATAGATTCTATTTAGATATTTTGTTTGTTGGTGCACATTTACAATGTATGAAGCCGAGGCTGGCCCGAGTGGGCTACAGAAGTCGCAGCCGGTTCCGGCTAATGTTTTTTCATCTCCAAAGAAGAAAAGGCAAAAGCAGAATCCTCTGACTGCCAGTGAAAAGCGGAAACGGGTGGTGAATATTTACAAATGAGTGTCAGAAATGTGCCATAGAAAGGAGTATCCCACTAAATCGGACCGTGTGAAAAAGACTGCCGAGACTGCTGGCATATCGTTGGCTACGGTATACAACATTTTAAAAGAAAATATATGCGTTCAGCTATCGGTAAATATCAAATGATATGTACTCGTATGTACATAAGTTCCGAGAAATTCAGTGGTATCGGTCGAAATCGAAGAAGGAAGGTTTACGACCACTGCTTCTTTGTTTACCCGTTTGACAGATAATTCTAATCTTAAAAAAAACGAAGTATATATAAGAAGTATCAGAAGCTAATACATTATTGACGTCTAATGTCATTTATACTTAATTTAGTCGTATTATATCGGTGACGTCATAGTGGTGTCAGTTTCAGTACAAATTTTGACAGGTGTGGTCGCAAACAAGCTGGTGGCAAACAAAAACTCGCGTATACGGATGAGGGACAGAAAATATGACACTGTATGTCAGTATCTATCATGTGGGTAGTTTGAGATATGGGGTAGGTTGGAAAAGGCATGCAACAAAATAATAAATCAGTCTAAGCTCAGCTGGTGGTTTCATTGGACACTTCCCAATACCTACATAACATGGCGTAGCCGATATGAACCTAAAGCGCATTAGTGTATAATTTTATAGCAAAAAGTAAGTGTTTAACTACGTACGAACAGTAAAAAAAAAGTTAGTAGTGCGTTGATGTGTGCGCTCGAGTGAAATACGTTAAACGCAGACAAATTTGGATTCTCAAGTAAAAAATATTGTTGTTGAAGATCTAAAAGCACAAATTTCGAAACTTGAAGAGCAGTTATTATGTGCAGACTCGGAAATTCAAAAACTACTGGCTGAAAACTACGAATTAAAAGATGCGCTATCTGTATCGAGGAAAAAAAGCGACATCTATAAAAGTCTTATAAAAGGGTCTACATCAGGCACGCCTATATCTACACCTGTATCTGTAAATAAGAAAAGAAAACGGAACCTGCAGTCCAAAAAGAACCCACCAGATTATTCCACTCAACAGTTAGTACCTGAGAATACGGTGATCGAGCAACATGAAATTCAAAAAAATATACCAATGCGCTCCCGTAAAACCCACTCAACACCAAAGCCGACGGTGACTAAATCTCCAAATGCAGTTAAATGTAACACATCTACAAAGGATAAACTGCTTATCTTAAGTAGCAATAATAGAAACTCAATTGTGAAAACTATTACAAATAATGATTATTTTCAATGTTTCAATTACTGTCATCACATCTTACCAGGAGTTAGCATAAAAGAGTTGTTTAAAGATCTTCAAACCCGCCTCAAGGACATGACGAGAAGAGACTACTGCTTAGTTCTCATAGGAGAGGAGGACTTTCATCGTTCAAGCGATCCAAACAGTTTATCTCAGTATATCCATCAAATTGTCAAGTGTATTACATTCACAAATATTATTGTAGTGTGTCCAACATACATCTGCGGAAAATCATTGTATAACGCTAGAGTTGAAAGTTTTAACTATCTGCTTCTCAAAGGCTTAGATAAACAAAATCCATTTTTCTTTATTTATGAACCCAACTTAAATCTGTCATTTGATATGTTTTCAATAAGAACCGGACGACTTAATAATTTTGGTATGAAAAATGTAATTCATAACTTGCAATATAACATCTTATGGCATGCAAATAGTGGTTCCGTAGAATTAAATTTAAGTGGCACCAGTGAGGAGTTTTTTCGTGACCACGAATGAGAATACAAAATATGACTGCATAAATATTTTCCATCAAAATGTATGTGGGTTATCAAACAAAGTAAATGAACTGGAAATATATCTTAATGAAAGAGACAAAGTTATGCATTATATGTGTGTTAGTGAACATTTTTTAAATAAAAACTCTGTGTCTAGTATCAGTCTTGAGAATTATAAATTATCCTCACATAACACAAGGCCAACAAAAAAAAGGGGAGGAACCCTTATTATGAGTTTAAAAGATGAGGTTACCGAGGAAATACAAATTTGTAAAAAGTTGTACAGGGCAGACAGTTTTGAGATTTGTGGTGTTAGAGATGTATCTACTAATGTATATATTTGCTGTTGTTATAGGAGTCCTAAGGACTCTAACTTAGAAATGTTCATGAAGCAATTGGAGTTGCTTCTACAGCACCTTTTCAATAAAAAGGCTATTATTTGTGGCGATTTTAATATTAATATGCTCGTAGACAAAAAACAACGAAATGAGTTTGTAAGTTTATTAAAATGCTACAATTTTAGATACCTTATAAATGACATTACCTTTAAAAGAAACGAGTCCCAGTCTTGCCTTGACAACTTTGCTACTAATCTACCCGAAAATTTGGTTGCATATACAGATATTGATCATAATGGGTTGGCTGACGGGCATGCAGCTATTTTCTGTGGACTGATCAAGGGAGACGACAAATGTCATAGAAACAATGATCCTCTGGTTATAATAGACAGACGGGTTTTCACTGAAAATAAAATTCTGATGTTTAAACAAAAGTTAATTAGTATAAACTGGTATGATATGGGTATAAATAGTTTTTGGAAAAAGTTCACTGTTATTTTTGAGCAAAGTTTTAAGAAAAAGAGGAAAAAGATTCCACTAAAAGCTAACCTGAGAATTAATTGGATAACAAATGGTATTAAAGTAGCTAGTAAAATGAAACGGATCCTCTGTAATATAAACAAATCATCTTGCGATGTGTCTGTTTTAGATTATCGCGGTAAATATTTGAATATTTTTAGGAAGGTTATTAGGCAAGCCAAAAGGTCAGCTGTTCAATTACAAATCTGTAAATCGAAATATTCATCTAAAGGGATATGGGAAGTTGTTAACAAAAGAAGAAATAAAATTCATACTAGTAAGCAAAACGATATAGTTCTTAATTTAAACGGCAAAATGGTACGTAACCCTCAAGACGTTGCGGACGTTTTCTCTTCACAATTTGACCACGGTACTATTCCGAGCACGGGTAATTTGTCCTCCGCAATAAATTTTCTAGAAAACTGGACCGAACAACGTTTCACAAACATATCCTGGGAGCCCTTTTCACCATCAGAAGTATTTAATATTGTTAGGTCCATGAAAAGTAAAAAGTCTTTTGGATATGATGAAATACCTATAACAATAATTAAAAATTGCGTGGATATACTTTCGAGTCCTCTTGCTTGCTGGTTTAATAAATGTTACGATGCAGGCGTATTTCCTGACCAGCTAAAAGTAGCCAGGGTCGTACCCGTTTATAAGAAGGGTACAAAAAGTGATTCCACAAATTACCGGCCAATATCGCTCCTACCGGTACTATCGAAAATCCTCGAGAAACTAATGAAGTCCCGAATTTTGAAACATTTAAAAGACAATGCTATTATAAATTCTAAGCAATTTGGTTTTCAGGAAAAAAAGGGACTACAGATGCCATTGAGTCCCTCGTGGGCGACGTTGTGTCGGACCTCCATTGTAAAAAAAGAGTAGCGGGTCTATTTCTGGACCTTAGCTCCGCTTTTGATCTGGTAGACCATGAAATACTTATGCGGAAATTAGATTTTTATGGTTTTAAGGGTCAATCTTATAATTTCCTGAACAGTTATCTTAGTAATCGGAAGCAATTTGTAGAGCTAAAAAGCCTTGAAAATAATATTGAAAGTTCCGTTAGATCGAATTTTGTTACAGTAAAGAGAGGGGTCCCACAGGGATCCATTCTGGGCCCTATTCTATTTATCCTGTTTACAAATGACCTAGCCAACTATATTTGTAACACCATTCCCGGATGCCGAGTAACTGTGTTTGCAGATGACACTAGTGCGATTGTTGCTGCAAACAGTATGTCCGAGCTTGTCGAGCTGACGACAAATGCATTAACGGCTTTCCAAAATTGGTTCAATATCAATAACTTGCGTTTAAATACTGACAAAACCCAAATTATGTTATTTAAACTCAATTCTAAGAAAGCAGACAAGCTTAATGTAGTTATAAATAATGTTATGGTAGATGTAGTTGATAGTGTCAAATTTCTTGGTGTACGTATTGATGCAGGCCTGAAATGGAAAGAGGAGCTGGATGCCGTTGAGCATTCCATTTCTTCAGCCTGTTATGCTCTGATGAGCCTGAGGGAGGAACTCACTACAGAACAACTTAAAGTAATATACTATGCGTTAGTAGAGTCTAAGCTTAGGTACAGTATCAGGCTCTGGGGAAATAGCTTTAAGTATAACCTTAACAAAGCTTTGGTCGTGCAAAAAAGGGCCATCCGTACTATTGTACGCATTCCTCAATGGATATCTTGTAGAGAACACTTCCTGGAATTGGGTATTCTAACAGTTCCTTGCTTGTATGTACTCGTGTTGCTTACTGATTTTGTCAAAAATATTTTAAAATATGAGTCTATTGAAGAACAAGATTTGCGCCTACAAACACGAACTAAAAACGTAACACAATGTTTTTTCCCGAAGCTCAAAGTAGCACAGCACAGCATAAAACATCAGGCTGTCAAAATTTTTAACAAACTGCCCCCTGACCTAAAAATTATCACAAATTATAAGGTATTTCATAGAAAATTGAAAGCATTTTTATTGAGAGGGTGCTTCTACAGTATTGACGATATTTTTGTGCGTGATACCTAGGAATTAAAAACATGACATGTAATAAGTTAAATGAAATGTAAAAAATTCTAGTTATTTAATTAATAGTATAGTTTTACTGAATTTTATGTATAATAATTTAATTTTAATGTACCTGTGACTATGAACATTTAAGTAATTATAATTTTAATGTATTTCAAACACAATATTTGTATTGTTTCTGAATAAATCAATAAAAAAAAAAAAAAAAAATGGAGTCGGTGTTGCATCCGCCATTACCGTTTAAATTCGAAAATAACTTAATTAATGTTACTTCGGGCAATTTATGTAAGGAGTGGGAGAAATGGAAAAAAGGATTTTTAGTTTATTATGAAGCTTGCGAGTTGGCTAAAAAAGATGCCAAAGTACAAGTCAACATATTACTACATGTGATAAGTGACAAATGCCGAGATGTGTATGATCAGTTTCAAGGAGACAGTAAAACTTTACACTGTATCTCGTTCCCACTTGCGGTATTGCCTATGCATACATCTTTGTCACTCATGTGTGTATCCCACTATCTATTCTACCTCTATGCCTGCCACCGTCTGTACCGCTAGGCTTCTGATGACATGTCTTATGACAATACGACGAATTTCGAAATACCTTGACGGCGCGTTTCATCACCATAGAAACTAGGCCATTATGCTTGCCACATTACCCTGTTGAAGGGCCAAAGACAACCTTTGCACCCAGAAACGACTCGGAGCGGGGATCCTCACCCTTTTGCCTGAGCCGACGGCCTGTCGCGAAGCCACTTCTGGTCACTCTCATGGCCGCGAATGAGAACCTATAGCACTTAAGCTAAGACCCGTATTAGCATATATGCTACTATAAACATACCCTTACAACTTGCGGAATCCTTTATATATCTGACATAGGGGCTGCCGCCTCGTGCGTGCCAGCTCCCTATGACGTGTGGGGACTTTCGTCCCCAAGAATGTCCTCCAACCTCCCCTTCTAGACATCCCTTACCACCATTGATACTGTCCCAATTCACACGCTATTGTTCCAGTTACCCGGGTGCACCCTTGACTGATGATGATATGGCCTGAAGCCGAGACTACCGAACTACCCTGTTGTTACACTTGTAACTAATCCTCTAACACTAAAGAACTCCACAACTAAGAACTGTGATGTGTGTCCTACAGGTCACGTACATGCGCGACCTGTAGGAAAACCTTATTCATCTACATGATATACCAATACGCCTCCCAAAGAGAATGAGACCTGTGGACGCACTTAAATACATCGCATCATAAACAATCATCGTCCGATCTGTGAAAGCACATAAACACACGTGTAAATGATACCCAATCGTTACAATATCATAGGACGCATCGAAAGTGATTATGGAAAGAGCTCACCCTGGTTTTCCTCCAAATCAACCACTACAAACCGCACTTAACTGTTCGTTCCCAATATAGCCGTTCGGAACTCTGACAGCCCGCCTACCCGTCAACCTTGTTATAAAAATGATTCCTTGTAGGTGTTGCTACATAAGATAAATCGGCTGTTTGAGACATAATTATAAACACCAATGTAAATACTATCGTGAATCATGACCATTCACGACACTCCCGGCCCCCCAGAAAACTGGCGATCATATATCCAATAGAGATTATCATCTTTCACAGCTTTATTTAACTCATCCTCAGATCTTTGAAATTACCGTTCTTTCCCCATTGCAAATATTAACAAGCTCTGAATCCTATCGATCACCTTGATTGGGCCCAGTAATCCACATAGTTTCTGATAGCTGTAACGTCTGATAAGTTCATCTTGACGCACTTTTCTAAATCAGTTCCAAGCTCTTCGTGGGGCCCGAGTAGCCAACTGCGAGGTCCTCTATTCTTGAGATTTTGACCAACCAAGCTTCATCGTGTCTTGGCGTTCCATGTCGTAATAAACAATCAAATCAAATATGTCCTATATATATCGTAAAACCATATTATAGATTTGCTAGTGTATGAAAATACTTCTATACATTGTGCATTGCTGATTCATGTATGTACATACTTTTAGGTTACCGCAATAGGATTTGCTTTGCCTTGCTAGATTGAAACGAATATTTGGCCAGATTTTATTATCATCTTTATACTTGTTTCCTTTTTCCATGGAATGGAATCCTCCCCCGCGGGCAAAATTGCTTACGTTATTAAACGAATGCACGAAGCATTACCACAACTAATGTTAATTTATCTGTTAATCTATTGATTTTCCTGATTCCTCCTCGACCTACTATAAATATTTAAAAATTATTCTGCGCGGGTCAGTGTGATTTTTTTTTTTTTTTTTTTTTTTTTTTTAAAGCGTTTTCTTGTCTATACAATACGAATACACTCCACTGATCACCTAAAAAAATAACATAGGATAGAACATGAAGCTTGAAAGTAGAGGCAAACAACGGGCTGCCCTATGGCTTGACGTTGTTTTTTCTTTTCTTTTCCTAAGACCTGGTTATTATTATTTATTATATAATACCGAAAATTAATTGAATTCTTTAATAAAATACGATCCACCACAAACTAAGTTTGACGGTGGAGTGAGCACTCAGTCTCAATATAAATTAAATGAATTATGTCTCATACTTGATATAAAACCTCTTTTACTAAGACTATATTTAAAAAAATACTTTTGTAAAATTGATTTTGATTTATTTCATACGACGTATACCTCGATAACTGAAATAACGTTAATTCATTACCTCGTATAACTCGTACTTTATTGTTCATTCATTTTCGTCTTGTTTCATCATTCTTGGCTAAATGACCTCATGTTACTTCCAAAGTACACAAAACAAATATACAGTTTATTTTAATTTTTATAAATGTTTTTTTTTTGTTTTTTAATAAAATGTTGTGTTTTATTTTGATTGAAGGATTATGTATGCCTTTATGTACTGTTAATAGAAACGTGCTTAATTATTTCTGTTTACTAACTTTTTTATTATACATTTAATAATCGCACCTCTCTGTAACGAAAATAATCTCTTATCTCACATGTATTAATGGAACCCTCTGTAAATGAGACAGATATTAATACACTTGGATATCTGAGACACTTGTTAAGTGGAATACTTCTTTAAGCGAGACACATCTGCCGGTCCCTTGAAGTCCCAGTTATGTCAAAGTTTAACTGTACACATTTGGCTATATCTGCACAGATCTTGCCTATTTTTACGCGCAGTTGTATACGTTTTAATTCAACAATGAAAGTAGTATGCTACGGTGATTTTCGACTCCAATGCTGCACTATCAGTGGTCAAGTCAAGCATTTACCGACCGTGAGAAATATTTTTCTCAGCCTCAAATCTGATCTTTAACAGCCCATTTTATTCTGAGCGTAAATCCGAAATTGGCTGAGCATTGCCAAAATGACCTGTATTGTTGTAGCACTATTGAAATCGCTCAATTGTGCTCGAGTCTGAGGACCACCAAAAATAATTCTGAACACCATGGAAACTGTTCTGATGACCGCTAAACCAAGACCTCTGAGCCCTGCAAAATCTGTTCTGAGGACTGCTTACCTAGGCCTCTGAGCCCAACGAAAACTGTTCTGAGGACCGCTAAATCCAGACTTCTGAGCGTCGCGAAACTGTTCTGACGATCGTGAAGCTGTTTTGAGCACTGCCATATCAGTATTTTGAGCACTCCTAAAGTGTAATAATGATATGTTGGCTTTGAAGGATACCATAACTCATAATTTTTGGTTGAGTTTTAAATAAAGACTTTGTTTCTGAGCTGAAAGCATGAAAATCATCATTTTCAACTATTGCTTGTATTCTTCATATTATTTACGTCTGCCACGAGCCACCGAGAGCGCCATATAGTATGACGGGTGTCCTTCAACATGTGATTTTCCAATAAGATTTTAGGTTTTGCGATATTGCGTATCTCAATCCTCGCACACGGTCAATATGCGCCATTACATTAGTTCTTATGACCGTGCGACGTTTTATCATGCCTCCTCCCATAGTGTATCGGTTATTAATGATGTTAAACTTGTTCAAATATTCGCTACCCCTCAACCGCTTAAACTCTTTAGTAATCATGCACTGTGTCTGTCACATCAGTATAAATGACTAAATAAAAAATATATGTGAATTATTTTCTGGACTACAGAGATACCAGTTTACGCTATAAAATTTATTTCTGCTATTAACTTTAGTGTCACTTGCAGCAGTTCATATTTCATTAGTTATCGATGGATAGTATCTGTATGAATCTCAGTTTATATACATTGATGTGACGTGCTGCAGTCCAAAAGTGTTTGCGACATCTAGCGCAACGTTCAGGTCTTTGTACTAGGTATATGGAAAATTAATTGTCAGCTTTGGATCAGATTGGTCCTTATAGTGCTTTTCCGAACCTTTCAGATTTAATTAACCTTGGTTTATCAATGTACGTAGAGATTCTTCTCTCTTCTCCTTATAAGTACTGTAAGTATTCATTCCGGAATTGGTCATATAGTGTGATGCCCACTCGCTAACACAGTAGGTTAATATTTTAAATTACATTGAATTATCGGTCACCATCAGTATAAGTGACTTCCGTTTAAATTTTATACTAATGGTATTAGTTTCGCTTTCCTTTCCTTCCCTTTTAACACCTATGTAAGGTCGGGTCTCTTAGTCAGTTTGCGACAGCGCGATCGATTATGAGTTGTCTTTTCTTCGACCAGGTTCTTCACATTACATTTTTTCTAATATTGGACTACCACGTGGATTTTGGTATACCTCTTCCTCTGGAATGTTTGGGAAGGCGAAGTGCAATGTTATTGATATTATTATGGTATTTTCCTCCTTTTTGAGTGTGTCCGAACCATCGCAGTCTTTGATTGAAGCTACTTTAAAAACTTCCGTGAACGTTAAGTTATGTTATTAATGTCATTATCCTTGCCGTGCACACATGATATCTGTTCTGAGTTATCATCCAGGAGCCAAAAAAATTTCACTAGTTTTTCTGCAGTTCCTAAGATTGGAAGAACAGTCGTTGCTATAATCAATAATCAAATGCGATGATTTTGATGTCGGTTTTAAAGAAATCCATGATGCTGTTTAAATTAAGGTTGAGGATGCAAGCTTCATGCATCGGGACACCGATTTCAAACCCTTTACCTTTACCATCGGGTTTTAATACTTCTTCATTTTGTTCAATACTCTTTCTTTCATTTGATACTTTGTCTGTCCACAAGATTTTCAACATTCTCCTATATAGCCACATTTGAAATGCATTCAGTTTTTTAATTGTCAATTTATTTAAAGTCCAAGCCTCTGCACAATACACAAGGATTGACAATACATAGCATTTAACTAATCTCCATCTCAGTTTTACATTTATATCCTTATGTGTGTATAGTTTTTGCATTTTCAATTCTGTTTTTAATACTTAACCATGTAATTTTTGTTAAGGCTGATAGACCAACACTGGTACCCTGGTACCTAGATATTGTCGCCTTAGTACTGCCTCGTGAGATATCACAAGCGATATGATTGAACGCCTTCTCAAAATCTATAAAATGAATGAATTATGTTTGAGTATCATTTAAAGAACATCTCTAGGAATGATGGAATAATGTTTCTTGATTTAATTCTAGCTCGTAGTTGTCCATAAAAGAATTATGTACCAACTCGTAAGGTACAACAAATGATACAATTCATCAATATTAACGCGTGAATTTGTTTGATCCTTGCATACAGTCGGCGTCAGCTTATCCTACGAGCAGGTATATTCATATCGAAAGGCAAGTTCGCCATATGATGCTTATGTATGACGTGTAGTAACATGGGGACAGTCAGGTACTTAGTTACTTAAGTTCATGTTTAATGCCGTTGTTGATCGTGTTTTGGATTTTAGAAATGAAGTCCCAAACTTGAACTCATTTCTGTTATTCATCGCGGTCTGCTGACATTCTTCTGATGAAGAAAGCGTGATGTTTCGTAAGTTTAGCTACTTGAGGTAACACTGAAAACTAGTGGTCAGTTCCAGCTCCAAGGCTATTTGTCTGCGGATGTCCAGGTTTGAGTCTTCTGAGCTGTTGTCAGGATATTACTAAGTGTTTCTAACTATCAGGTGCCCGAATAGCCATGTTTTTAGACATACAAATTGCTTTGCAAGTGTCAGATGCAGAATCACCTAGGCTCTATGATTTGCCTCTCAGAGAGGCGTTAGACTCATCGGCCTCCACATCGTGTATTGACTGTGTGAACTGTGTCTGATAAACCTGATTGATAATGAACATTATACATTTACACTAATGCTTTTTAAAACTAAAACATGGCCCACTAAACATAACTACCAATAACACCATTGTGCCTCAGGTAAACGCATCCCGATTCCTTGAATACTAGCTCAATAGCGACAGCCATCTCGGTTTATCACGCCTATATTTGCTCCCAAATACGATATGTGATCGTACTATGGGCAAGTTGCTCCGAAGTAAATAGAGTATTCATTGCCCAAAAGAAATGCCTCAGAGCAAGATTGAAAGAAGGGTCTGAGAAACGTAGACTCATGGAGACAAATCTTTATAAAATATTTTTGAAACTGCCAAATTAGTAAAGTCCAATATGTCACTATTCAAATTAAATGACAACTCTTACCGTAGAGCAGTTACGCATACGGCCTTGTCTATGCCAGCTGAAAGACTAGAAATTTACCGCAAAAACTGCTACTACATAGCTTGCTTAATTTATAACTCCATACCGAAAGAAATTACGGACATGTTTTACAATAGTTTCTGTAGGAAATTGAGCACCTGATTGACCGAAAATTGCTTTTATTCGGTCCAAGATTTCCTTAAAACAACAAATTGTAGGTATACTAAGTACGCACAGTAAATGTTAAGTAAAATTCGTTTTGATAGTACCTATTAATAATTATAATACTATGACAATGGAATTATTTTAGTCATTATTATACTGGACTTTGTTAATATGTTGAATATTATTGAATTGTTAATGTTGTAATGTATGTGACGATTTTCTTTAAATATTTGCACGCCATCAGCCGGCAGAATTGTGCTGGACTATAAAATTGAAATGTAACACTTATAATTAAGGGCATTTATTTGTGTGTTTATCACGAATGTTTGTTCCTGAGTTATGGATGTCATATATGTATATAAGTATCTATATGTATCTATTATATATATCATCGCCTAGTACCCACAACACAAGCCTTATTGAGCTTACCGTGGGCCTAGGTTGATTTGTGTAAGATTGTCCCGTAATATTTATTATTTATTATTATTTATTTATTATAATGACCATGTTTCAAGCAAATAAACGATCTATCTCTCTATCTATCTATTGACTTCATGATCGATTCAGGGTCTCATCAGGTCATCATATATTGACTACTCGTATGTATGTGACAAGCTATCCGCCGCGTGCTACGCACTGTCTAGACTCGCACTTATATTGTCTCTCAGTAAATTGAATCTATTTGATTCTAATTTAAGGGGTAAATCTTCGCGCCGGTGCATGGCAAAGGTTCGCACGGCACTACCTTTTTTACAAGAAACTTTAGGAACTTAAGTATAGTTTACTGACCCTTTGTGCTACACTGTAAATGAGGTTCTTCAGAATGATCATTGTCCCCAGCACATTCCAAAAATTGTAAATTCTATATATTTAGACATGTAAATGAGATGTACAATTTTCAATAAATAATCTTAAATGTAACATTTAAGAGTCCAATTACGAAATATTTAAAACAATCATAATTACAAATCTTTGTTTAACCATAACACTTGATTATACTCAAGTCTGAAGTCTAAACGTATTCTATCCACGAGCCGAACCTTTCGGTTGCACCTACAAAACGTATTCGTGATTCGCGAGATTCACTTAACGAAGTCACGTGAGTTATCTGACTATTTACTTTCAAGTCACAAATGAATTTACTTATACAAGAATTCTGGACACTACTGTGTAAGTCATGGTTTATAGCTAAAGGATTAAAAGAAACTAAGCACCAAAGCTTTCATACCCATTTTACATCCTGATTCAGAGCATAGTATCGGAGTCAACAAAGCTAAGTGTTTACGATTTCTAGGTGTACATCTTGTTGTATTTACTAACTTGTTGTAGCTATGGTTACGCATGTAGGATATATTCATGATTAAATTGTAAGTAATGTTACTATTATATTTATCGTTGTGTATGGAAAGCATTTAAATGATTAATACCTGCTGATTATGGTCAATATTGCAATTGACAATATTGTCAACGTATCACGTAGGTATCCGATGAATCTTCATTGGTTTATATTTCAAGACTCCACTTGATTTATTGAGTGACAGATACGTGATGATGATATTTTTTTTTTATAATAAATGAATTTTTCCCTGCCCTCTAACAATCGACTTGTACCTGAGGGCCACCAGCCACCTCCACACATTATTTTGGAGTAGGTATACTATTTGTGTATCATACTGACAACATTGTTCCATCCCCTGTTTCATCACAGCTGAGCATCACGCACGACCCAACATAGTATACTCACTATGCGACTCATAATATGTCTGAACTCACTTCTTTAACTCTTTAACCAGCATTATCTGATATATCACAACTGTCAATAAATAACACTTCCTTGATTTTCTATGACAGACTGCAAAAATTGGCTATGTCAGTCACCTGAGGGCGCACCAGCGACGCTCTCCGCATTGATTAGCAGTCGCTGAGGCCGAATACGGCTAGGAGAAGATGATAATGACACAGTTAAAATTGCGAGTAACTTATTTTACGTTAAAAGTTAATCCTTCTCGGCATAACCTGGTAATGAAATCATAGCAACTATGCATAATCGGAAGTCAGACCTAAAGTACACTAGTGGTCTTGAGATAAGTTGCTGGTAACCAAACAATAATGAAGTCAACATCAATTAGATCCATCGAATTGCTGTCAGATCTCTCATTGACAATAACCGCCGAAATAAAAGTGAATCAGCACAAAAGCCTACTGCCACATACTAATAATACAAAAAACAAGTGAATTCCCAGGATGCTACCATTCTTTTGATCTCAATAATATGGTAAAATAGATATGAGCAACGTATACCGATTTCAGTAATTTATTCGGTATAAATGTACCTATAAACAAATACACTGATGAAATCAGAACGAAACTTGAGAATAACATCATACTGTCTAAAACTTCCTCCTCCTGACAACAAGAAAAATATAGGAAAACCACAGATTGCTCCCAAAGGTTATTATTTGTGTCTGCAGCTTATAGTCTCCGAAGTTCGTACACCCTTGAACCTCTGACGTCTTGATTGCAATCAGAACAATGAATCCGATTCACCAGAAACATTTACTTAGGTCATATTTTCAATAAAAAAAGTAACCATCAAATATAATACCTACATACCTGAAAGAACAGGCTTTGCTCTTTGTTTTTTCCAAAGAAAGGGAGTTGATTCTTTTCACCTCCGTAAACCCGTGTAGTAAATAAATTGCATTGAAATCTGATGCGCTGTTTACGACAATCCATTGACAATCAAATAAATATACCAATGCTGCTCATTGAATAGTTTAGAATAATTATATTTTATATAATCCCATAATTTGTCATTGAGTCAGTAAAAAATACAAATGCTATACATATTTTTTGCATTTATAAGGTCCAAACCAGCCACGAATGTACTTTTACCTACTTTAGTATGATACCAATAAATATTTTTGATTTTGATTGAGAGCCGTACCCATTACCCTATTTATCGTAAGATGACATTAAAATGTACTACTTATGGAAGGTTAATTCCTTATGATGTCTAAAAGGTCTTAAATGTTTGCACCACACTAAACATTGATGAATGGTATGGTTCTGTTATATAACTTGGTTTTAACTGTAACCTTTGCATAAGGAGCACCTCTGACATAATACAGTGATAGTTTGCTGTAAGTATGTTTTCTGAAAGTCAGAAACTTTTAAACCGATTAAGGCTTGGCATCTCAAATTTTGGTAAAAACGAGTTGTTTAGTAACCAGTTTATACCTTATAACGTAACAATTTTCGTGTTGGAAAATAGATATCATAATCTGCAAGATATAAGAAGTGACATTGTTTTCGTAGAAATCCATTTTAACATAAGAAAGTGGAGAAAAATAAATCTAAAGTCAACCCTATTTTTTCACTTGTAACCAGTTTACTGCTCCATTTTTTATCAGAAAGAGATGAAATTTTATAATCTTTTTCATAAAGTAATGAACTATAACTTCATTTTCTTACTTTCTTAAATTTCGTCTCGTTTCTAAAATATTCCGAAAAACATGATATCCGCACTTTCGACCACGCACTTCCATCTCGCTCACGCTCACGCTCAGTGAGAGGGAGAGAAGACCATGAACGTGCGGGGCCTTAAGACAGGATTTTAATAATGTTAATCTCTTTCTCGTGGATGGTTTTAAAATCTTTAGATTAACTTTATGAACAGTTATCTGTTTTTGAGTCAATCATGCACATGCTACATTTAATATTGGTTTAGCAGGAAGTTGGGGCAAATAAAGTGTTAAACAGATGAAGACTGGCTTAGATCCCAGCATGCTCCACCATGTCGCGAAGCCACTTCTGGTCACTCTCATGGCCGCGAATGAGAACCTATAGCACTTAAGCTAAGACCCGTATTAGCATATATGCTACTATAAACATACCCTTACAACTTGCGGAATCCTTTATATATCTGACATAGGGGCTGCCGCCTCGTGCGTGCCAGCTCCCTATGACGTGTGGGGACTTTCGTCCCCAAGAATGTCCTCCAACCTCCCCTTCTAGACATCCCTTACCACCATTGATACTGTCCCAATTCACACGCTATTGTTCCAGTTACCCGGGTGCACCCTTGACTGATGATGATATGGCCTGAAGCCGAGACTACCGAACTACCCTGTTGTTACACTTGTAACTAATCCTCTAACACTAAAGAACTCCACAACTAAGAACTGTGATGTGTGTCCTACAGGTCACGTACATGCGCGACCTGTAGGAAAACCTTATTCATCTACATGATATACCAATACGCCTCCCAAAGAGAATGAGACCTGTGGACGCACTTAAATACATCGCATCATAAACAATCATCGTCCGATCTGTGAAAGCACATAAACACACGTGTAAATGATACCCAATCGTTACAATATCATAGGACGCATCGAAAGTGATTATGGAAAGAGCTCACCCTGGTTTTCCTCCAAATCAACCACTACAAACCGCACTTAACTGTTCGTTCCCAATATAGCCGTTCGGAACTC
Source organism: Epinotia brunnichana (assembly GCA_963854355.1). NCBI lineage: Eukaryota > Metazoa > Arthropoda > Insecta > Lepidoptera > Tortricidae > Epinotia > Epinotia brunnichana. The sequence goes on along the minus strand of OY977950.1, from coordinate 25,714,075 downwards.
TGACAGCCCGCCTACCCGTCAACCTTGTTATAAAAATGATTCCTTGTAGGTGTTGCTACATAAGATAAATCGGCTGTTTGAGACATAATTATAAACACCAATGTAAATACTATCGTGAATCATGACCATTCACGACACGGCCTATGCCCGGACAAATTTCTGTGCGTCCGACCCCTAGCAACCCGCAGTTTCTACTGCCAGGGGTACAAAAATATAGCCTGATGTAAGGGGAGCGTACTTTTGTCGCTTTAATGCGGCCTGAAATTCGGCTGCTGCCCCGGCCGCGCGGGTAGTCCGGTTAATATGGGATGCCGCGAAGGTGCTGACGCACGTTGCGTTCCACACTTAGCACCATTTTAGTTATGAAATTATTTATTGATATTACCTATTGTGACACATTGCTTCCATCTATTAACAGTATTTGACACCTATGAATTATGATTTGACTAAATCGGAAATCCCCAGATATTCATAGTAGGCCCATATACTTAATGTCCTTCTTTATTTAGTAAACTTATTATGCTGTCATTACCGTGCACCTAGTACTAAGATTGGCCGCTCTGCACGGCTATCACAAGACGGCCGCGACATACTCTCGAGCTCTCTCGCACTATCCGTCTCTCTCTTATTAGACCACTTAGAAAGAGATGGATAGTGCGACAGAGCTCGAGAGTATGTCGCGGCCGTCTTGTGCTAGCCGTGCTGGTGAATATAAACATGTCAACATTATAGTAGTGATTATATTCTCTTTGATTGTCAATTGTCATTGTCAATGTCAACTAGAACGTGAAATACAAAACAAAAATATTGCACAACGCAACTGAGTTTTTATTAAATATTCAGCTATTTAACGTTCAATACGCGTCGAAACTGCATATAATAACTTATACGTAGGAGAAAAATGTCTTGTGTAGTTCCAAAATGCCGCAGCTACTTCAGAAAATTGAAGAATTTGAAGAAATTCGGAGTAAATATCAGTTTGCATAGGTAATAATATTTTTCTTTCTGATATACCTGCACGTGCACATGTTGGATACTTAAGTATATATTCCATAGTTCCAACTTGATTGAAGCGTTTTTGTGGTAAAAATACAATAGTCGTAAATCCAGTCCAGACCAGATAGTGTTGTAATTTAATGTTTTTTTTTATATCAACTTTTTATCGATACCAAAGAAATTATTTATGTCGGTAGGATGTGGTCGGTAGGGGTGGTAGAATGGATTACACAACATAAGTATTTTTACGTCATACCTGGCCATAAAGTAGGGATTACCGCACGCTATGCGTGCGGAAAACCCCACTTCCTGGCCAGATAGAGACGTAAAATGTTGTACTCACCACGGGCGGTAATAAAGAAAGCCTCAGAGCGCATATTTATCGCCCTTGCCTTCGGCTCGGGCGTCAAATACCTGCGATCTGAGACATTCTTTGTTTAACCGCCCTAGGTAAGTAATGTACTATTATGTTACATCTAGTTAATTGTCAACTTCAGGTTTCCAGACAATTATTTACGCGAAAAATGGATTGACGCATTAGGCCGCGATTGGATGCCAAAGAAACACCACAGAATCTGTTCAAAACATTTCGAAAGTGACTGTTTTGTTTATGTTAACAAGAAAAGGCGCTTGTTGCCGAATGCAATACCTACGAAATTACTGAGGCCATTTCAGGTAAGTTGGGAAAGTGGGTGTTATATTGAACTAGCGGAGTATAGTATAAAATCTGTAAGAATGAACATTTGACAGTAATGATTTGATTAGCTTCATATAATAGTGCCTCTAGTGAATAAGGTAATAACTAAAAAACGGTACTTTTCAGGAGAGACAAAAAACTATATTTCGATACTAGCAGATGTATTAACCCTTTTCCAGGCAGAGGCTTTATATGAGACCACCTACTGCCTGTCAAACATGCCTCTTAATGTCAATGAATAAGACTGACACTTGATTGTCACTTCTCAACTGTCAGCCTGGAAAAGGGTTAACTGTTCATTTAGAGGAATTATCCAGTTCCAAAAGACCAATAGATGTGTTATGTATAACTGAGCACAACATGAAAGAAGGTGACGAAGTCCAACTAGCTTTAAGTAACTACTCACTTGCTGCTTGGTTCTCACGCTGCAACAGGAATGGTGGTTCTTGCATATTAATCAGAGAAAAAAAAATTTGCAAGATATATCGAATATTGGCTGTTGAGCTGGCAGACCACAATATTGTAATTATCTGTATATATCGTGTTCCCAAGTATGACAATTCTGCCATTGCTACTTTTCTACGCAAATTAAGTGATGTAATCAGGAAAATATGTGACACTCGGAAAAAAATTATACTCTGCGGAGATTTTAATATAGACATCTTGAAATGAACGAAACATTCCTTAGAATTTAAAAGCTTAATATCAAGTTTCAATCTTAAGCTTGGAATATTTATTCCAACACGTCTGCAAAGTAACACATGTATTGATAACATTATACACAATGTGCGAGGTGGTAAAACTGAGGTAGTAGATCTGGCAATCTACGATCATAAGTCCCCAAATTCTGAAATAAATAATAAATAATAATAAATATTATGGGACAATCTTACACAAATCAACCTAGGCCCACGGTAAGCTCAGTAAGGCTTGTGTTGTGGGTACTAGGCGATGATATATATAATAGATAAATACATATTTATTTATTTATCGTATGGCAAATCATTGTATTAGAACCGTGAGATCTTCGAAAAGACGGTACGGTTGCCAGGTTGTTGCACTTTTAGCACCGCCCAGGGGTCACGTGTAGGGTAGCGATGGGTAATTCCTACAGACGTGGTGCAACTTCAACCCCCATAGATGTTATATATGTATATAGATACGTATATACATATATAACATCCATAACTCAGGAACAAATATTCGTGATAAACACACAAATAAATGCCCTGACCAGCTTCGTAGGCAGAGTCACTACCCACTGGGCTACGGAGGCCGTTAAAATCTCCAGTAAAACCAACATGTTCACTTTCTCATTGGTTCATTTCTAAAAGAGACCTAAGCAATGAAATTATTGTTAAAATTACAGAATGTATAAAAGAACTTAACTTAAATGATATTCATATGGCAAACGATCCGAATGTAGCTTTTAATTGCTTTTGTGACCTCATCAAACTGTTCTATAGTTTAGGTTTTCCTTTCATTAGAGTTACAATATCAGCTTATAATAGGCCAAAGTGGGTCACCAACGGAATAAGAAAATGCTGCAAACGGAAAAGGAATATGTTATGGTCGTTATGGAAATCTCAAAGGGAATAACTCGTTTTACTCCTTTCTTCACTAGAGGCACTAAATTATATAAGGGTCAATTATAACTGTCAAAAGTTAATTCTTACAGATTTTATACTATAACTTCTCGGAGGCACCATCAGATAATTTGGTTTGATTTCAGTTTCGTATGTGCAAAAGATATTGTACAGTCGCCATCACATGCATCGGAGCAAACAAGCACGTCACAAACATCGGAACACACCTCTATTTTCAAGGCATTAGGGTGCATGTGCCTATATTTTTGAACACCTATAGTGTACCTATGTATGTGATAGCGACTGTATATACTTATGTAGTGTATGTAATTTTTTAATATTTTATATCTTTTCAATAAATTTGAGAGAAATATTTTTGTGACTAACATCTAACATCAGATAATTTATTTTATAACATAAGTAACTCGATTATAAGCGCATCATTCAATGTTGCCGTAACTGTGTTAATTTTCAGAGATCTCACCCGAATCTGCAATCAGACAAAGGCAATAATAGTAATAAAAGGTTGCCAGATGCAATACTTGATACATCTCCGCAGCCTCTTCAGGTGAGCTGAGGCCCTACCACACTAGGCTTTATGTCGCGTTTTACGTGACGTTTCAGTACATTTTCGCCGACATAAAACCTAGTGTGCTAGGCCCTCTGGTTTGATACGATTTCGACACATGCAAATAGTTTTTTATACATACAATGGTTGTTTTATTTATATTTAAAGAATTAGACACGTACAACGACAAATAAATTATTGCATACACCTTGGTACTTCATTCAGCTCAGCTAGCACGATAGATTTTATCGCTCCGTTTTACGGCGAAAATGTACTGAATCGTCAGGTGACGATAAAAATCTTGCTAGGGCCTTCTGGCCCCGTAGCATGGATGTCCTTATCACGCGATAAGTGACAAGATAAGTGCGTCGTCTCGTTCTATCGAACGGTGTCAGCCAGGGACGGACGCTCTATTTTGTCACTTATCGCGTGATAAGGCCATCCATGCTACGGGGCCAGGATACTATAAAACGATTAAAAAAGCACACTCGATACAGCATATTGAAAAATCGGGCTGTTCAGTTGTTAAATAATAAAAACGAATATAAATGGTTAAAAATAATGATGGATCCAAAATATTAAACGAATTAGCTTTTAACATTCAAGACAATTTTTATAGTTGTCTATAGCGGTCTATTGACCACATCCAATATGACGTATCAAGTGGTACGCTAAGTACTACTCAATCTACCTCCTTTTAGAATTTAGACAAGTACTATTAAGATTTACTTATTTGATTATAAATCGTGTAATGCTGCCGATACTTAGTACAGGGTAAAGTAAGACTAAATATGACAGTTTGGCGGCAAATCATGTACATCAATGAAACTTTGTTTATAACTTTAGGCTGAAACGCACTGACAGCGGTGGCGGAGCGGCGCGGAGGCGGAACCGGTTGTAATGTTCGAACAAATACGAAAGGGTACGCGCAGAATACCGCGCCTTTATGTGCGGATCCTTTCAATGAGCTCGAACATTACAACCGGTACCGCCTCCGCACCGCGTCGCGCCGCTCCGCCACCCTTTATCTTGGCATTAGAAATGAGGATTTAGAGGCGTACCAAAATTTAGGGGTCCTCCCACAACTCATATTCACATGTTGCCGTTGAAGGTCGGTTGAAGAACATTTTTTTCTTTAAACTTGACCAATTTTGGGTTTAAGCAACAATATAGGTGTCTCAGAATAACTGAGAGCAAGCAGGATAACCGTCACATCCACATCTTGAGAAACAGCTCTCTCTCTCATTTTAAAAAAAAAACAAAAAACAGTTTCTCACAAAATATTGATCCTATAATTATGGGTATGGTTTCATTCGATTCAGCGCAAAAAAAATAATAGAAAAATTAGAAAATGACACTTTGCTCGCCTAGTTTGTGAATGTAATGTGCCTTTCCTAAAATTTCCCCCTGCCAATACCCCACGATGGGGGTAGGCAGGTCCTCATTTCGGGTCGGCAGATCCTCATTTCTAGTGCTAGGATAAATTTATAATTCAATTCAATTCATTTATTACTCAGATAACGAGATCCATTATTTGTTAGTAGTATCCTTAGAACGACTATGTTAGTACTTAATATATCAAATATAAATAAATAAATAAATAAATAATTACAAACAAAGTTTCATTGATGTACATATTTTGCCTTATTTGTCAGGGATCTCATAATCAACAATTAGAAAACACGGGCAACGTAAAAATACTAAGCGGTAATGAAAGGCTGCTAGATGTAATATTTAAGACATCTCCGCAGCCTCTTTAGGTGAGCTGGTTTGATACGAGTTCCACACATGCAAATAGTTCCATATACAATAGTTATTTTTTATTTATTTAAGGAATTAGATTAGATACAACCTATTGATTAAAATGCGATATTTTCAGGAATCAGACACAGACGACGACAAAGAAATTATGGCATACACCTTGGTACGTCATCCTAAATACTATAAAACGATTAAATAAGCACACTCGATACAGCGGCGCTACCACGAAACTCGAAGTTCGTATACATGCATCCTGTCACTCAAGTATCGAGTAATCTTAGTGCGATAGAGATGGAGATGTTCAAATTACGAAGTTCGTGCTTATAGCTCAGCATTGTGAAAAATCGGGTCATTCCCATCTTCCAACCTATCCAACTCAGGTTTCATATGCAACCTGGGTTGGATAGATTGGAAGATAAGAAGTGTACCTAATACTCTGTGTATTTGTTAAATAATAAAAATAAATAGTTTAAAAATAATGATGAATCGAAAATGTTTTACAAAATATTGCTTTCAAACTTTCAACATTCAAACCAAATTTTATGGTTATCTATAGCTAGCGGTCTATTGACGACATCCAATATCAAGTGTGACGCTAATTACTGCTCATTCTACCTCCTTTTAGAATTTAGATAAGTAGGTACTATTAAGATTTACTTACTTACGTACATACATTCACGCATTTATCCCTAAAAGGAGTAGGCACATGAAACCTGTGTTCCAGTGCCACTTTTTGCATTAATGTGGGTATAAAAGATCGACAAAATGTGATATCGCAGTAATAGGTTGCTAGTCCATCGCCCACAACACACTTCAACAATGTTCCCTTAGTCGACTCCTACGACACCCACACCACAGGAAGAAAGCGGGTGGTGCTATTCTAACCCGATACCACACGGGGAGACAAGACAACACAAATCATTCTCAATATAATTTGAGACGTTGGTGCCGTTAAGAAGCCTAAGTCTTCTAGGTTGATGTCGTCACACGCCTCCCTAAGGCGTTGTAAGAAGGAACTGATTAAAAGATAGTGGCTGAGACAGATAAGTAGTAGCGACGGGCCATGTATGCCTGTGGTCGCCGGTTCGAATCCGGCTCGGAACCTAAATTTTTCAATTTTTCCTTTAGTTTGAAATTCAAGACAACAAGCTGGGGGACAAGATTTACTTACTCCATTATAAACGCATCGTGTAATGCAGTTGTTAATGTGTTATTTTTCAGGGATCTCATCTGAATCAACAATTAGAAGGCACTGACAATGTAATATTTAAGACATCTCCGCAGCCTCTTCAGGTGAGTTGCTTTGACTCAAGTTCCCCACCCGCAAATAGTTCCATTTAGTTACTATAGATATTGTATTTTTATTTAAAGAATTATAAACAACTTATCAAAATGTGATATTTTCAGGAATCTGATTATGATTTACCAAACACGGACTATGACAAGGAAATTATGGCATACAACTTGGTACGTTACGTTATATCCTAGATACTATTTATTTTTATTTATACATATAACCTTAATTTGACAAATGAAATGAAATGAAATATTTATTTGCGGAATAATACGGACCTTCGTCAGTTTTTTAATACAAAAACTGACGAAGGTCCATAGTTCAAGCCTCGGTGACGCAGGACAGTCCCAACGAGCCTTGTCAGGAAAAATATACAAAAAGACGGCCAAAGAGTTTGTCTAGAAGGCTGGACACCGCCAAATTAAGGGCTAATATAACGATTTAAAAACACACTCGATAGACAAACTGGGATATGTAGTTAAATTAAAGTTTTTTTTTTTTTTGATTATAGATCCAAAATGTTATACAAAATATTCGTTTCATTCAAAATTCAAGCCATTTCAAGCCAAATTTTATGGTAGTCTATAAGGTTTAAATAAATAAATATTAACTTGACCTTGTCGTTTGTTTATTAGTGTGGAACAAATCTGGGAACTGAATTTTAAACCAGTTGAATTTTGGAATACACCTTTAGTTCTGATGACAATGCAATATTATGGCACCATCGAGCTGATCTGATGATGGAGACAGAAGGTGGCCATGGGAATTCAGTATTTAACCGACGTAATCCCGTTGAGTCTGGGCTCGCTCGTTAGAACCGTCTCAATGATTTTTTGATGACAATACATACTTACATAAAAGTACAGTTTGCAATTTTGCAATAAAAGCTTGTGATGATTTTTTTGACGGAAACTTATTAGAATTCAGATTAGTATTTAGTACTACTAAGCTTTAATAACTCGATTATATACGCATTGTGTAATGTTTTCGTCACTGTTTTTATTTTCAGGGATCTCATCTTGATCAACAATCAGAAGACGAAGACAAAAAATATGTACTGAGTGGTAATGAAAATCTGCCAGGTGCAATGCCTACGACATTTCCGATGCCTATTCAGGTGAGTTGGTTTAACCAGATACTAGTTAATTATAAAAACTGCGACCACGTACCGGAAGGCGCGGCGTGGGTAGGCCTCCCACAAGGTGGACTGATGACCTGGTAAAGGACGCGGGAGTCCGCTGGAGGCGGGTGACGCAGGACCGGTTACTTTGGAACTCTTTGGGAGAGGCCTATGTCAAGCAGTGGACGTCTTTCGGCTGATATGATGATGATGATGATGATGATAAAAACTGCCTGCGTCTTTCTCATTTATACAAGTAGCTTCTGCCCGCGACTCCGTCCGCGTGGAAATCGTTTATATCGTAGCTGCATACAAACTTTCACCCCCCATTTCTCCCCCTTAGGGGATGATTTCCGGGATAAAAACTATCATATGTCCTTCCCCGGGACTCCAACTATCTAGGTAAGGGTTAGCCTAGCCTTTCCTACAATTGAATATTTCTTTATTTTCCTAATTGTTGGAAAATAACACATTAAAAAAAGTAATAAAAAAAGTAATAAAAGTTTTATTTGGCATATTTTCTTACATTAATTTCCAGAGGTCTCCGCACTAGGCTTCGCCTGTGTCGCGGGGAACCAGTTAAAAATTACATTTTGGAATTATGTTACAAGGTACTTACATTCAAAGTATAAACTATAAACTAACATAAGTGAAACAATATCAGTATTATTATAACAGTAGGTTTAAACAAATGTTTACCTTAATTTTCTCATTTCTTTTAGATGACTTGCCAAAACTGTCTGTCTATAACTAGGCAGTATGAAGAAAAGGTGTTAAAGCAAGACGAAGAAATTAAATTTATTTCAAGTGAATTAGAAGAAATGAAAAGATTGCTAGAAAAGTCGGATAAGGATTTGGAAAGGGCTAAGGAGGTGTCTAAAACAAGACTAAAATCGGTTTGGAAGTTGAGAAAACGCAATGAAAGAAATTTACTACATCCGAAAGACTATATCTTATTGTAAACAAAATTGACCGCCCTCAACACAACCCAATGTTACCTGAGGCATGGCGCAGGCCGCGTTGCCCTACCACGTTGTATGGCTGGCTCACCCTTTGGGCTAAGTAGCAGCCAGCCCTGGGATCGGCACTCGACTGGCAGTGAAGTCCGTCGTGACCAAGGACGTCTGCAGAGCAGAGCCTCCTCACCCTCGGTGGCTGCAGGGGTGCGGTTCACTGGCTTTTAGCCTTAACCCAAAGCATACGGCCCCCCACAAAGCTGCCGGTCTTGAAGAGAACAGATGTTCCGCGACGGGAGAGCGTGTAGACACGCAGCAAACGAGCGCGCTCGTTAGGGCAGATGGGCTCTCGGTGGGGTTCCGAAGAAGAATGCATTATTATTTATTACTAGCTGTTGCCCGCGACTTGGTCCGCGTAGAACTTTTTATCGTCTTAGAAAATGATTTCTCTCAATACAAAATTTGAACCCTCTTTTAGGGGATAATTAAAAAAAAAGTTGATGTTCATTTTCTAGTTTGTGAACAAACAGTCTAAAACCAAAGTTAAAAATCTCATACTTTAAAATGCCTTGAAATACTCAAACTTTGAACCAATTTTAACACTCTTAGGGGATGAATTTGGAAAAACACTGAAATCAGTTTTGTAGTCTTTTAACGTACAGAATAAGACCGAAGTTAAAAATCTCTTACTCACACTTTAAAATTTTATTGCTCGCCATTTAAAATTTGATCCCTCTTTTAAACCCCCTTAGAGGTTGAATTTTTCTAATCGCTGAAAGAACTTTTTTCGTAAACTTTTAAGTCTCTAGCTCAAAAAAAGTGTTGCCCATACAAAGCTTTCTTAACCCCCTTAGGGGTGGAATTTTCTAAAACTCTGAAAGTACTTTATTATTAATTTTAATAAGTAACATTTTAAATAGTTTTAAGTCTAGTAAAAAAAAAAGTTTTTCCCACACAACACTGGCTACCCTTCTTAAGGATCTTAAGGATCCCCTTAGGGATGGAGTTTTCTAAAACGCTGAAAGTTCTTTTTTAGTATTCTAATAAGTAATCTTCTTGCAAAGTTTTAAGTCTAACTAAAAAAAAAGTGTTGCCCATGCAAAGCTTGCTCTCCTTTTTAACCCTATTAGGGGTGGAATTTTCTAAAACGATTTGTGTTCTTTTTTTTTATTTTAATAAGTAATCTTTCTACAAAGTTTTAAGTCTCTAACTCAAAAACATAAACTTTCCCTGATAAAAACTTTGCACCCCTTTTTATCCCCCTTAGGGATAGATTTTTTCAAAATGCTGAAAGTCTTTTTTTTTGTATTTTTATAAGTAATCTTTCTACAAAGTTTTAAGTGTCTAGCTCAGAAAAAGTGTTCCCCATACAAACCTTGCACCCTTTTTTAACCCCCTTAGGGAATGATTTTTGTAAAACGCCGAATGTAGTATTTTTCATGTTCTAATAAGTAATTTTTCGTCAAAATTGTAAGTCTCTATTAAAAAAAAAATGTTTTTCCCATACAAACTTTGCACCCTATTTTACCCCCTTAGGGGTGAAATTTTCCAAAACGCTGAAAGTACTTTCTTTGTATTTAAATAATCTTTCTACAAAGTTTTAGGACTCTAGCTAAAAAAAATAGTTTCCCACATACAAACTTTGCACCCCTATTTTAGCCCCCTATTTTTAGGGGTAGAATTTTCTAAAACGCTGAAAGTACTTAATTTGTATTCTGATGACTAATCTTTCTACAAAGTTTTAAGTCTCTATTTAAAAAAAATATTGTTTCCCCCATACAAAATTTGCACCCCTATTTTACCCCCTTAGGGGTAGATTTTTTTAAAACACTGAATCTAGGTACTTTATTTGTATTCTAATGAATAATTTCTCTACAAAGTTTTAAGTCTCTATTTAAAAAAAAGTAGTTTTTCCCATACAAACTTTGCACTCTATTTTACCCCTTTAGGGGTAGAATTTTCTAAAACCCTGAAAGTTCTTTATTTGTATTCTAATGACTGATCTTTCTACAAAGTTTTAAGTCTCTATTTAAAAAAAAAATGTTTCCCCCATACAAACCTTGCACCCCTATTTTACCCCCGTAGGGGTGGAATTTTCCAAAACGCTGAAAGTGTTTCATTTGTATTCTAATAACTAATTTTTCTACGAAGTTTAAGTCTATAGCTCAAAAAAAAGGTTCTCCCATACAAACTTTGCACCCCCATTTTACCCCCTTAGACCCCTAATTTTCTAAAACCCTGAAAGTTCTTTATTTGTATTCTAATGACTGATCTTTCTACAAAGTTTTAAGTCTCTATTTAAAAAAAAAATGTTTCCCCCATACAAACCTTGCACCCCTATTTTACCCCCGTAGGGGTGGAATTTTCCAAAACGCTGAAAGTGTTTCATTTGTATTCTAATAACTAATTTTTCTACGAAGTTTAAGTCTATAGCTCAAAAAAAAGGTTCTCCCATACAAACTTTGCACCCCCATTTTACCCCCTTAGGGGTAGAATTTTCAAAAATCCCTTTTTATCCCTAGCCCACGTTATAAAAGCAACATACTGTGCAAAAATCAACTCTCTAAGATTAGTAGTTTCGGCTGTGCGTTGACGAGTGAGTGAGTGAGTGAATAAGTCAGTCAGGACATAGGCATTTATTATGTATAGATAGATAGAAAATAATGAAACTCCCATTCAAATATCTCAAAAAATTATGAAGCTACATCCGTTTTAATGTCGCTTGTTAGAGTGAGAAAACGATGAGGGACTGTGACGTCAATATACTCGAGCGTCATAGTAAAAAACAATCGTTTCATATGAAGGTGCGTTTTGCGGAAAAGGGACAGAACATACCCCCTCTTAAAACTTTGGACTCTTATAACTTAATCATTACCTATATAACCTCTTGCTTTGTTTTTTTCTCCATTTGACTATATTTATTTTAAATTCTTTTTCGAGAAAATACATTATGATTATTTACCATATTTTCGATTCCTGAGCTATAACCACGAACTTCGGAATTCGAAAATATTCGGGTATCTCTATCTCTATCGCACTAACCATACTCGAGTGACAGGGATGCAAATATATGAACATTGAGTATCGGTTTTCGTGGTAGCGCCGCAGGTACTTTGGCTGAACGCGCCGAGCGCGTGCCATTGTCATTAAAAAAAAACAAATTCGTGTTAATTATATTGTTCAAATTTGTTGATTTCATTTATTGAAATTACGACATAAAACGACATTTGCGCATATAAGTTCTCATATCAGAATCGAATATTTTTTTTATGGTTTATATTTTAGCATTTGTCTCGTAAAGGTCTATCGTAGACGGGATTTAAATTATTAATAAGTGAAAGGCAAAGCAATTCCGCCATTTTGACGAAAATTTGACGGTTCTTATAGCTGACAGTTGGAGCAGCGTTTGATTTCAATAAAAATAAATGAAAAATTAAATGAAGTCGTATATTTCGGAAAATTAATTAACTGTCGCAGTCGGATAAAAACTATCCTAAGTTGCAGCTAGAATAATAATGTACCTATATAAAATGTTTCATATTTTTCCGTTCATGGGATGCTGAGAACATTCGAACCGCGCAAAACTTAGTTTCAAACTGGCTGATTCTTTTTTTAATTTAGAGATTTATTATAAGTGGAGATTATTATAAGTGGAGATTATATTATCATCTCATCTCATGGTTTTTAATTTGGTGACTTTTTATATAGCATGGAAATCAAATTTAGTTACCTACGAATAGGTATCAACAGTAAATATCGATGTTGATATTTAGTAGACAATTATGTTTCGCTGCACTAAATTTCGCCAAAATGTATTAAAAAGCGCGGACATTGACGTATATGTTTACATCTCGAATATCTCGATCTAACAGGTACTATCGCCCAAGGGTACGGGTACGGGTGTCTCTAGGGTCATTTTTCGAATGCACTGTATGTGTGTGCATGTGCAGACGATTTTGTTGAGAAAATGTGAACCCGTACCCTTGGGCGATAGTACCTACATCTCTGCCACTGATCACTGTTGTGATATTTTTTTGTTTGTAAGTTTTTACATATTATTATAAAATGTGGTGAGGTCATACAACCTTGACAAGGAAAAAAGGCCGAAAAATAAAAAAATAGAGTCTGGCCAGGGAATGATGACCCCTTTTTTATATGGCAACAGTATTATCATTGTCAAGTGTGTCAAACAAACGTCTTAAATTAGTAAATATGATGTCCTAATCTTGATACTTTATATAGTAACTAAGAAAGTAACTGTTCCGTAATAAATTGGACTGTTTTTGCTTTTTAAGAGAATTAAAGGGTGGCTTACTGCTAATATTATTCACATTGAAGAATATCATAAAAAGTTCAATTATTATGTCTCGTCGAAATTGTTATTTTGAAGAGTGGTTTTGATTATTATTCTTAAACATAAAGTAGAATGAAATTTGATTTTATTTAATATAACTTTACTTCCTTCTGTTTGATTGTGCGAATTGAAGAAAACATATAATTGTTCAAGTATCATTATTATTTTATCGCGTTTTACAGTGTTACAACACGCTGTTTTTTAAATTTGCCGCTATTTTCATTAGCCAGACTAGGATCAACTTTCATTAGCCAGACTCTAAGTAGATTTCAAACAAAACCGCTCGCAATCATGGAATGGTGGGTACACAGCAGTGGCGGAGCGCCCATACAAGCCGATTCCCTCCGGCTTGCCTACAATTTATTTTTAGGCAGACCTATAGTTATATACTTTAAACTCTTTCATCACTTTTTATTCCGGGTTGCCCATCGAAAATTTTCACGTGCCGCCACTGGTACACAGACAGCAAGCCAACGAACGGCTATGTATCTCACTCTAGCTGTCACATCAATGCTTTTTGCTCAGTGTGTACCCACCAACACGGCTATCACAAGACAGCCGCGACATACTCTCGAGCTCATTATAATTATTCAAGTGACAAACAGTGAAATAGTCGGCAAGCTACATACTTATTCTTAATGCCCTTGAAGATTGAAGTTTAGGCAAAACGCGACATAGGTAAAAAACGTTTTAGGCAGACGCAGAACAAAGGGTTGCACACGCTTTTTTTTTAATTTGCCGCTCTTTTCTAGGCTCAACTTTCACTAGCCAGACTCTATCGCGTGCGCCATGACGTCACTCATATAACACGACTAAATTAGAAAAAAAAATAGATTAGACGTCAAGAATGTATCAGTCTTCTGATACTTCTTAATTTAGTAAGGTTAATTTACCATCGTCCCTCTCGGGCATACTACGACATCTATTAAGGCCACTCCACTTTCGCGCGCGATTCGCCGTGTGATAGCCGTGTTGATCTTTGTGCGCGTTTTTGTTGTCGCAAATATTAGAAATCTAATGCTGCCCGGCTAGCACACTAGCAAAATGACGACTTTTATGCACATGTTTTATGTCCACAACCGACGTATAAAATTTTACCGTCATGAGCTAACATGCTATACCATCATTTACGTAAAATGTGACCATTTATATGTCTTGCACATAAAACTATTTGCTTTACGTCAAATGCTAACATGCTCTTGATTTTGGCACATAAAACTTGACGATATGAGCCGTTGACGGACGAAATTTTATGTAGGTCACTCGAGACCCCGGATAAATTTTAACACTATGAAAACAATATAATTTTCGCAGGATTTCTCCGATTTCTGTCACGACACATACGGTTTCAGTTTCAAAACTCCTATCGTCTCCTGAAACAATGATCTAGTTTTTTTAATTTTAGCTAGATCATGATTACTAACTATAAATTAGTATAAATAACGCAATGATTATGATTGTTTGCTTGTGTTGTAATAAAGTATATTACACAAATTTACAAATATTATTGATTAAATTATAAACTAACATGTGTTTTGGTACTCGCTAAATTACTTAAAACCACTACGTAAAACTTTTAGTGGGGTGGGAGTAACGTAAATAAAAACAAAAAACTATTATAACACAACTTAATACAGGAGAACAACTGTTTAGTAAACTGTGCAGTGCTTATCATTACTCTTTAATTAGGTAGTATTATAATAGGCTTCTAACCATAGACTACTATTGAACGAATGAAATGAATGTAATAATTTTGCCACGTATATTTTACGCTATGGCATAAATATATGCTGCGTGATTACCATGTTAGCTAAGTAACGTAAATATGGGCACAATCGTAAAGTTATACGTCAGAACGTAAATATATGTCCGATTAGTGTGCTAGCTGGGCATAAATATATGCTGCGTGATTACCATGTTAGCTAAGTAACGTAAATATGGGCACAATCGTAAAGTTATACGTCAGAACGTAAATATATGTCCGATTAGTGTGCTAGCTGGGCTGCCCAGCTAGCACACTAATCGGACATATATTTACGTTCGGACGTATAACTTTACGATCGTGACCATTTTTACGTTACTTAGCTAACATGGTAATCACGCAACATATATTTATGCCATAGCGTAAAATATACGTAACAAAATTATTACATTCATTTCATTCGTTCAATAGTAGTCTATGGTTAGAAGCCTATTATAATACTACCTAATTAAAGAGTAATGATAAGCACTGCACAGTTTACTAAACAGTTGTTCTTATAGTTTTTTGTGTGTTATAATAGTTTTTTGTTTTTATTTACGTTACTCCCACCCCACAAAAAGTTTTACGTAGTGGTTGTAAGTAATTTAGCGAGTACCAAAACACATGTTAGTTTATAATTGAATCATTAATATTTGTAAATTTGTGTAATATACTTTATTACAACACAAGCAAAAAATCATAATCATTGCGTTATTTATACTAATTTATAGTTAGTAATCATGATCTAGCTAAAATTAAAAATGCTAGATCATTGTTTCAGGAGACGATAGGAGTTTTGAGACTGAAACCGTATGTGTTGTGACAGAAATCGGAGAAATCCTGCGAAAATTATATTGTTTTCATAGTGTTAAAATTTATCCGGGGTCTCGAGTGACCTACATAAAATTTCGTCCGTCAACGGCTCATATCGTCAAGTTTTATGTGCCAAAATCAAGAGCATGTTAGCATTTGACGTAAAGCAAATAGTTTTATGTGCAAGACATATAAATGGTCACATTTTACGTAAATTATGGTATAGCATGTTAGCTCATGACGGTAAAATTTTATACGTCGGTTGTGGACATAAAACATGTGCATAAAAGTCGTCATTTTGCTAGTGTGCTAGCCGGGCAGCCCAGCTAGCACACTAATCGGACATATATTTACGTTCGGACGTATAACTTTATGATTGTGCCCATTTTTACGTTACTTAGCTAACATGGTAACCTCGCAGCATATATTTATGCCATAGCGTAAAATATACGTAGCAAAATTATTACATTCATTTCATTCGTTCAATAGTAGTCTATGGTTAGAAGCCCATTATAATACTACCTAATTAAAGAGTAATGATAGGCACTGCACAGTTTACTAAACAGTTGTTCTCCTGTATTAAGTTGTGTTATAATAGTTTTTTGTTTTTATTAACTTTACTCCCACCCCGCAAAAAGTTTGACGTAGTGGTTTTAAGTGATGAAGCGAGTACCAAAACACATGTAAGTTTATAATTGAATCAATCATATTTGTAAGTTTGTGTAATATATTTTATTACAACACAAGCAAAAAATCTTAATCATTGCGTTATTTATAGGTAGTAACCATGATCTAGCTAAAATTCAAAATGCTAGATCATTGTTTCAGAAGATGATAGGAGTTTTGAAACTGAAACCGTATGTGTTGTGACTGAAATCGGAGAAATCCTGCGAAAATTATATTGTTTTCATAGTGTTAAAATTTATCCGGGGTCTCGAGTGACCTACATAAAATTTCGTCCGTCAACGGTTCATATCGTCAAGTTTTGTGTGCAAAATCAAGAGCATGTTAGCATTAGACGTAAAAAAATTGTTTTATGTGCAAGACATATAAATGGTCACATTTTACGTAGATGACGGTATACCATGTTAGCTCATTACGGTAAAATTGTATACGTCGGTTGTGGACATAAAACATGTGCATAAAAGTCGTCATTTTGCTAGTGTGCTAGCCGGGCAGGTGTAGACTGTAGAGGAGCCTTTAAGCAAGTCATGGGGTCTATAAATCTCATGATTTGTCAGAAGCTGACTAATTGCTATGCGTCTGGAGGCATGTTGCGCTGCTGATCCAACTGTCAAACGAGTTGTACTGAGAAATTGCATGCACATTTGGTCGGATTGTTACATCTGTACGACACACCCAATTATGACTTCGACATGTACTGACAAATTGTGGTGCACAAAGTACTTTGTTATATACTGAAATAGAGAACAATCTCTGGGCCTGAAAACGGTAACCCTGTAATTCCCGAAAGTCCCGGGTTCGAATCCCGGTCAGGGCATTTATTTGTGTGTTTATCACGAATATTTGTTACTGAGTTATGGATGTTATATATGTATATAAGTATCTATATGTATTTATCTATTATATATATCGTTGCCTAGTACCCACAACACAAGCCTTATTGAGCTTACCGTGGGCCTAGGTTGATTTGTGTAAGATTGTCCCGTAATATTTATTTATTTATTTATTTATATAATTGATGCGCCATCTAGTATTGTTATTTGAAATACTCCACTTCAATGTTAAAACATACAAAAAGTGCGTCGGTCGCAGGGTTTGAACCCCGGCTCATCGACTCCAAATAACTCCGTCTGTACCCCTAGGCTACTGATGTCTTATGACAACACGGCGAATTTTGAAATACCTTGACAGCCTTTAGTTGACTTATTATGCTGTCATTACCGCGCACCTAGTACTAAGATTGGCCGCCCTGTTGTGGTGAAATCATATAATCTGTAGACCCCCTAAGACGTAGATAGATGATCCCGATATGATATCCGTCTCTCTCTTATTAGAAAACTTAGAAAGAGGTATAGTGCGAGAAAACTAGAGAGAGCTCGCGGGTCGTCTGGTGATAGCCGTGCTGACACGACTTTCTATTTCTAGGGCTATTAGGACGTGCCAGATATTTTTGCCGGCTTTGTTATGGCAGATATAAATGTACAGGCTGAATTCCGCCATGGAGTAGCTGCAGCCCAATTCCGCTGGGCTTCCCAGATGAATTCATGCTATGCGAACTTGGAACTTAATGCAAATCCAGTTTCTTATTGAAAATAGTGTCACCTACTAGATAGGTTGCGAACTCTCTGAAGCTCTAGCGATTGCTAGGCTAGGCTGTCAAGGTATTTCAAAAATTCGCCGTTTTGTCATAAGACATCAGTAGCCTAGGGGTACAGACGGCGGTATTTGGAGTCGATGAGTCGGGGTTCAAACCCTACGACCGACGCACTTTTTGTATGTTTTGTACATTCAAAGAAAAGTTTTAAGTATCGCAGAAGAGATGGCGCCTGTATACGCAAGCATTAAATGCCTTCTCAATTTGGTCGAGTTGCCTGTCTATCTCAGTATGTATATTGTAGTCTTTGGTTGAATTCATGAAATTCATCCTGTATGTGGCGAGCTTTTAAATTGAGACTTGACGTCACACTCGCGCCCCAGTCATGTCTCAAGCACTGTTTCAATTAAACGGTACGCCTATACGAGTACAGTCGCCATCACATACATCGGAGCAAACAAGCACGTCACAAACATCGGAACACACCTCTATTTTCAAGGCATTAGGGTGCATGTGCCGATATTTTTGAACACCTATAGTGTACCTATGTATGTGATGGCGACTGTACATGGTTAGCTGCAGCTAAAACAATACTCGTAATTTATTCGACCAACTAGGATCATAAAAGAAATATACAATTATATGATACGGTTAATTATAATTATTGTACTACATAATATATAAAATAGAGGAAACATTAGAAGTGGTTAGGTTTGAGGACGCAGAAGCCAGGTCGGCCGTTAGGGGGCTGCGCGCCAATATCGTATCTGAGCATGCGGCACGTGTGCTCTTCTAGACGGTTTTTGTTCGCATTGTGGTAGCTCGCGTCGAACGGCGGCGAACTCCATAATACTTCGGCTATCGTGCTAGCTCGGGGCCAGATTCTGCAAAGACAAATCGTAGTGAGGTCTACTAATGTATCAACCTGACGACCAATCTATTGGGAGAGTCGCAACCTCCACAGTCCGAAGTAGCAATTCACAAATGTGATTGCAAGGACAACTTCGTAGTTAAGGTCCTTATACACCTAGCAATTTGTCACAACAACCTAGAGACGCAGCTATAAAATAGAAAAAAGACAGCAAACATTCAATCCATTCACTTTGGAGGCGGTTGTTGTTGATTGATAGGTATATAGAATAGAACGGTTTAGGGTTACGTTGTATTTTTGCAGTTCACGCAGTTGACTTAAGCACAACAAACGATGCGATTTGTCACACCACACCAAGGTGACAAATTGCTAGGTGTGTAACGACATCGACCTTTTATGTATAATAAGGATCAGTAACTTTGGTAATCATTAACGTGATTTCAAACATTGAGGGATGTTATAAGAAGCCGACTCTTTACGCTAGATGTCGCTGAAAGCCTTTCTGAGGCGAATGCTATACTTGCGCGGAAAACACGAGCAGAGGGCGCGGCATGCGACAGCGGTGGATTAGACCGTAAGGTAAATAACGTGTACCAAAAGCGATTGACTCAATCTGGTGTACTAAGAGATCCAACATTGCGATTTGAAGGATAAACGGAAACCACTTCGTCATTTTCTGTAGTCGCATGTCGCAACAGTCAGCTGCAAAAGTAGTTACGTGGGTCAAGTGCTCAAAATGACCTACACACGACTCTAATGTCAAGGGGATAAGGACTGTCTAGACTAGATCATTTTGAGCGTGTAATTTTGTGTAGCTACTTCTGCTGCTGACTGTTCCCACAACATGTGACTGAAATTTTAATATGCTTTAGAACTTAACTCATTCTGATAGATAGCTTATTCTCTCTTGCCCCTGAGAAAAGGCCTCTGGAGGCCTGTGCACTGTAGTTGCATGAATATAAAATGCTAATTATGATTAATGATTATGTAATCAACAACAACCTGCTGATGACGTTCCTGTCATCGATGGACTCGCCCCACATGCAGGCATCGCCGCCGAGCACGTTTTTGACCAGGTCCTTGTTAACCACCATGGCCAGGGGATCCGTCTGGTTGTAGTAGTCCCAACACCCGTTATTCAGATGGTCCAGGTACCAGGGAGCGGATAATATGGCCTTGTTGCCAGCCTCTAAAACCTTCAAAAGTGTACTGTTATAACGGATTATTCCCACATAATCTTTTACGCGATGCCGAGTAGGTACTTTAGTGGTAAAAGATGGGAAAAATATTCCCAGTAGTTACCACCGAGGACTTAAGTGGTAAAAAAAGTTGCGAAAAGAAATCACAGCTGTTACCACTGTGGGAACAAATTGGTGGGAATAACCCGTTAAGTACGACCACTACTCCAGGCCCCGTAGCATGGATGGCCTCTTATCACGCGATAAGTGACAAGATAACAGCGTCGTCTCTTTCTATCGAACGGTGTCAGCCAGGGTCGGATGCTCTATCATGTCACTTATCGCGTGATAAGGCCATCCATGCTACGCGGCCAGGATATGTATATATTTAGGTAGTATATAGAACAGCTTATCGCTTTCATAAGCATGGTAATTATTAGCCAATGCTCCCGAGAATTCTTCTTCCTGTTCCGAAAGTACCGGAGTTTCCCAAGGATGTCCAATCAATCGGTATTGCTAATCACTGAATGACAAATTCTAAATACCTATTCTTAGGTCACCTTTATCACATAGTCCCTGGGCGACCGAGCTCCGCTCGGATGAAAATGGATAAAATACGGAGAAAACGAATTTTCCCGGACATGAGACTTATCTAGATCGATTTCTCGCCCCCGTAACCACCTATATTCCAAACTTCATCGAAATCGTTAGAGCCGATTCCGAGAACGTGATTGCAAATATATATATATATACATATATATATATATATATATATATACAAATATTGCTCGTTTAATAGTAAAAAATAGGATAATCTTAAAGCAAAGTGAATTACCTTGTTAAGATTTTTTTTGCCGTTATCAGCATATTGTTCATTGCCCTCAATAGGATCAGATTTCCATATTTGCACAGGAATATTCGCTGGTAGAGACATGTTCTCGAATACTTCCTAGAATAAAGACAAAACGCAATATTTGTGAGGTAGAAGTGTGGAATTTTACACTGAGACGGCGTGATCTCCTGTAGAGTTGATTGGATGAAGAATGGCGCATGATGGTCGTGGCATCCTCTGGCCACTCAACGCCAACGTAGGTCGCGTCGCCTGAACGTGGCATTGGTGATTGGTCTTCAAAGCCTTGCACACTGTCGCGGCCTGTGGTGGCGGCCACGGCCAGTTGTATACTAAGTATGATAATCCTATCAATGATTCAGACACTATCAGGTTCTTGATTATCATAGTATACAAATGGCAGCCACCACAGGCCGCGCCAGTCTGTGAAAAGCTTTAAGGATTTCGAGTCTAGCGTCTGTAAAAGATGAATATTTGCAACTTGCCTGCCACACGATGGGCTGTGACCTTGCGCCGAGAAGCGCAAATAATTTGTTCATAAACATGGGTAGCAGTTCAGTGGTATTCATGTTGTGCTCCTTTACATATGCCTGAACTGTTGGGTCTAAATCCCTGGTAACACAGAAAGTAAATATTTAGGCCGTTTCTATTTCATCACTAGACAGTTTGGCTTTGAATTGACTAGGTACCGTAAAAGAAGAAGAATTTACTTTCCAGATCTGATAATTGAGAGAGATGACATTTTAGATAACGAGGGCAACTCTGGAAGCAAAAAAGGGCGTAAATAACACAATGAGTATCGGCCGTCTAAAGCCGATAACTTGAGTATGGGTAAACTCACCAACAAGTGGAAAAGACCTCGTCTCCCCCGACGTGGAAGGACGCGTCCGGGAACAGGTCCTGCACCTCCTTCACCAGGGCTCCGAGCAGCTCGAAGGTGGCGTTCTTCACGGGGTTCAGAACGCCCCTCATGTTGCCTCCGCCATCGACACACTTCGTAAGGATCTCGGGGTGCGACACTCCCCAGGAAAGTGTATGACCTTTTTTACAATTAGACGATGCATTCATATACGAGTAAGTTATGCCGCGATGCGGCTTTGCTTTTATTTCAGTATTTGACTGGCATATAAAATAGTAAATGATCATGGATCATAGTCATCATATTAGCGAAACTGAAAGACGAACACACTAAGTAGGTATGCAAATTTAGTTTCTTAAAAAACTACCTACTGGATTTGTTAAAAATTATGTTTAGTTAGCTGTCGCTGGCTGGAATCGAACCGGCAACATCATTTTTGGATAAAATCAATCGATAAGCGATATATGCTATAAGTACTTAGGTATATCATATTTAGTCGAAATTATGTATCATTGGCCTATCCTTCATATTTATGTCAAGAGGCCTGTGCAGCACCGGGATATACGCGATATAGGCTATTGACAATTTGTTAAATTCTCATAAAGAGATGTAGGTACATATACATTTGTTTACATAGGTATGTAGGTACATACCTGGGACATCAAACTCTGGAATTACCCGGATACCGCGCTCGCGCGCATACTTCAGCACGAGCACTATATCAGCCGTCGTATAAACCATTGTAGGATAATACGCCGCATGTTCACTGGAAAAATAATAAGTTTAAACTCTTTTTATACATCTTTTGCGTAGTTGTGTAATAGCTTTTTGCTGCTTATGCTATTAGCTAATATTTAGGTAGTGCGCCAGCGTGGCATTAACGGGCCTTTCATGATCTAGGGTTTCTAAGGCCATTAATTATGCTAAGTAACATAAACAGCTATTTGTTATCTCTTGCGACACTTTGACCACATCACGTGTGTGTGTGGCAAGAGGACCTCTTGATTTATTGGAAATAGCAGAGGTCTGACAATACAGTAACTGCCCTCGCGTAGGCTGACATTCGAATATGTAGTTGCGGATCTTCCATAAATTTTAAAAATTAAACGAAATCTTGCTCGTGTAATATCCTACAAACTCACCTCAACTCAGGAAACTTATGACTCTGGTACGGAAAACTCTCGTCATCAACTATGTGCCAGTGAAATACGTTCATCTTGTTCATCTCCATAGCATCCAAAATTAACAGGATATTTTGGAGCGAGACATAATGCCTGGACGTATCCAGCAAGAGCCCTCTATGTGAAAATCGCGGGGAATCGACAATATCCGTCGCGTTGATTAATATTTCCTGCAAAGTCATCAAATCAGTAACTAGTAGGTATCGTATCAGTATAATTTCATATGTTTATTATTCTTTTAAAATTCGACTGCCACCAATACAAAAATAATCAGGATAAAAGAGAACATTTTCATAAATGTTTAAAGCACATTGCAGCTGTCATATAGTCCGTCTTAACTGTTATTTTAACACAAATCTGTGTAGGTATCAGTATCGTTCAGTAATGTAAACTAAAGGCTTAGTTAATTATATGTTTGTTGAAGTTTAGAAAATGTTTTCACCAGAAATAGGTAGGTAGGACCTACCTATATGCGGGTAAAAAAATCATCCTATGCAATTTGGGTGCAAGAATCATGGTGGTGTCATTCGCAACTATAAACATTAAAAACACGAACGAGATATTAGTACTTGTGCCGGCTGTTCAGTCTTACCCTGTAGTCATCAGTGAGATAAAACGAGTGCAACACGGTCTGCAACCCTCGTAGAATGCCCCATATGGAGCCACTCCGCAGAGTAGACACCTTTGCTATTGTGAGGTTGTCTGGAAAATTAGGGGTTTACATAGTAAATGTATGTATACTCTTAAACAATGTGTTTTACGCGCTTAATCTTTGCGGATAGCAAACAAAGATGAACCTTAGTCATTGTCAATTTTTTTTAATTTTTTTTTTATGTTATTATTAAGGAGCGGCAACAACAAGCGCTTAATACACATACAAATTGGTAAAGTAATAATTGGTAATTGGTTGGCTAATCTTCTCATTACTTTAAAAACCACCAAATTACCTCGTAAGGCCCATCGGCCTAATTTTAGGACAAAGAATTTCAGGCTTAACCACCCATCTCATTAGCTTTTTGTAATCAAATTTTAACTCTAATTTAAAGACTCGAAATTTCAAAATAGTATGACCTATTTTCAGGACACTGGGCCGTTATTACATTTGTCCTAAAAATAGTTTGGGCCTTACGAGGTTAAACTTCCGAACTTCGGTATAAATTTAGTTTTGATTTTATTATAGCCTAGTATTCGTAAGTATTACTAATAGGTAATTTTGCTGAATAAGAAATGCATTTAAAACCGCATACCTACTTTACCGCAAAAGTATTTTTTCAACGACATACTTAAATATTATATTGTTAAGTGCAATATCGATATCAGCTTGTTGACATACTCGTATGTATTTTCCTCATGTTAACTACTCATATTGCAAATTATTACTATATACATATCTTATTTTAATTTATATAGGTTCCTTTATTATTATTAGCCTTCATAAAGGGCCGTTCATCTTCACTAGCAAGTACCTATGTAGGTATACTTATTTTGCACTTAAACACGATCATTAGGTAGGTACTTACTCATGTTTTACATTATACATTACTTTATTTTACATTATCTCTTAAATATCTAGGCCTGTTTGCCGGGGGGGTCTCCCTCCAGCAGGTTTTTTAAATGACTGACATGTCATTTTGAGGCAGTGACCAGCATCCTGGGGTGGGCACGGCCCACCCCGCCCCCCTATATACGCCTATGTACACGATCATGCTATCAGTGCTGGTGGACAATGGTTGAAGTTCTTTCACAATCGCGTGGGTAGTCCTCACATGGTGGTGAGCACTGCTTGGTCGTGTTTCAGCGTAGAGCATCTCTCTCGCACATATACTGTTTGCTAATGAAGGACGAATGCTTTCGATGTCAAAGATACAGTTACCTACACTTTTCCACTATTCAATTGTAGTAAGGCGAATAATGTATACATACTTTGACTTCGACGCGTTGGTAGCTAGGCAGATCGACGTGCAGCTCAGCGTGCTGGCTCGCGAACATCTGCAAGCGATTGCTCACAGTTGTTGGGATACTAGCAGTTTTCCACCATGCCGTAGTACCAACGGGAGGAGAGGTAGAGTAGGTAAGAGCGCTTTTAACTCGACGATGCTGAATAGTTATGAGTTGGGGCAATACTCACAGTTCTCATGCATGCCAAAGTGCGGGTAGTTTTCGCAGGAACCCGTCAGATCGACATGAAGCTCACCCATCCGACTGCGTTGGTGACTATGATCGGGGATACGGTGCGCGAGTCGGCTCTGTCGCGCATATAAGTGTGAGTACCGCGCGACTATGCTCGACAGGAACGGGCAGGTGACGCCGACAACCTGCAAAATAAACAAGTGATTGAGGTTCATCATCATTATCATCATTTTCAGCCTGTAATCATTGCTCTTATCTTATCCAGGTGACCCGTACTAATATCTTCAACCCCTCGAGCTAGTGGACGCGGCCGACGGACGCTCCTTTTACCTAGTAGATAGAAGCCGCCAATCCAACACCCTTTTGGTTCACCAGCTATAACTCTGCCTAGCTCCACTTGGTTTGGTAATGGCATCTCCGACGATATGCACCTATTAGGTACCTACATCTTTGTGCGACTGCCAGACATTCCTGAGGGTCATGACTGCAAAGGTAGCAAACAGGCGTACATACGACCCGCTTGATGGTAAATAGTCACCGTCCAATGGACGCTTGCACATCCCCAGGGGTGTCACAAGCTGCTAGCCGACGTTTTTAGATTTCCAGCTACTAGACCTAATTCATAATTCGATTTACACACGATGACTTAAAATTTAATTTAATTCGGTAAGTAGGTACCTTAATTTGGAACTGTGCGGGGTCGAAGCTGAAAACTGTATTTTTTTTAACTTGGTGTTGTGGCTTAGGCCACACCTCCCCTTTGGTCGCCGGGAAGTCTGGCCCGATACCCCGAGAGCCTCCAGCCGCGCAAAACGCGGAAATAGCGTTCAAAATGAAAATGTAACGTAACATGTTGCCGACAAGCCTTCCCGAGCGCCGGCTTGCGGTTAACTGAGGGAACGATTGTTATTGAACCTTCTTATTACAAAGTAGATAAGCATTATTTAAACATGCAAGTAGAATTTGTATTAACTAGCACGATAAACACGATTTATCGGGCTTCAATCTGACATCTGACATTGTAGTTGTAAATATGTTGTTAACTACGGGGTAATATGATGTTTTTTTTCTTCAGTTAGTTCGTCCTTTCATGCTTGAGGTTGATTAGGAATAGCCGTCAAAGACGAAAAAGGCAGGGGTCGGATACCGGTATTTCCATAAATAAATACCGGTATTAAAACGTTCTTTTTCGTCCATTAGTTTAATATTTAATATTATTTAATATTTTGCGGACAACCTTACACAAATCAACCTAGTCCCAAACTAAGCAAAGCTTGTACTATGGGTACTAGACGACGATATAGATACTTATATAGAGAAATAAATACTTAAATACATAGAAAACATCCATGACGCAGGAACAAAGGACCTTTGAACCCAGGACCTCTTGCTTCGTAGGCAGGGTCACTACCAACTAGGCTAAAGCGGTCGTCAATAGTAGAGTCAAAGTTTATGATAGAGACATTGTTCGGATATTTTTGAACACCTTGGTCGCTACAATTGAACGATGGTGACTGTAAATCAAGAGCCAAAAATAATTCAAAATAAGACTCCTTCGGGGTTTTTTGAAAAAAAACCGGTTCCGATCCCTAGAAGAAGGTAGTTGTTTTCCAAAACTACAGACTCTCAAGATTAGATATCTCGAAAACTATACAAGATATCGAAAAACTAGACAGAATAAAACTTGTAGCAAATTTATTCAGCTTTCATTTTGTATGAGTAGTCATGTCGCTAGGCGCATAGTTTGTGAAATATAAGCGAAAGACCGAAAAATGGGACCTTCTAATCCCCCCTCCTAACTAGTCCAAACAAAGTTACGAAGTCAAAAATTGTGTCCAAGCATTTCCCTCTATACCATTTTTTGAGCATTCGTTGCCTAACCTATATTATTTTATCGCGTTATATATACAGTGTTGCAATACGCTGTTTTTTTAAATTTGCCGTTCTTTTCTATGCTCATCTATATATTTATTTATTGATTAATCTTTATCAAGTATGGACATTTTGGACCTAAGGACATCTGTCTAGGAAAATATAGCTATTCTTTTTTTACATCCAGTAAAAAACAAAGAAAAGGAAATTCTAGAGTCGTTCTCTAAACTCTAAAGGCCTCCTATAGACAATGGACCATTATGGCCGAAGGAGAGGACGTAGTTATGTGGTGGAATGAGATGAACTGACTGACTTGCTTAAAGGCTCTCTACACCAGCATTAATATCTGCGACAACAAAAACGCGCATAAAGATCTGACGCGACTTTCTATTTCTAGGGCCTTTTTCGCCGGCTTTGTTATGGCAGATATAAATAAACAGGCTGAATCCCGCCTGTCTTTGGTAGATTTCGTATGGAGTATCTGCAGTCCAATTCCGCTGGGCTCCCAGCGGAATTCACCCAGTCTGTGGCGAGCTTTAAAAATTTAAAACTGAGATTTTACGTCACACTCGCGCCCCAGCCCCAGTCATGTCTCAACTAGTCTCAATCACTGTCTCAAACGGTACAGTACGCGGCACAAAAGTTTGCGTGTCTGAAGTTAGCCTCAAGTTGCCTCCCGCATACCCGTCCGACCCCTCTGACACCTTGGCGGCGCTACTAGTAGCTAACATCAGAATCGTTAACTGATTTTAATCGTATTACGCCCATACATGGTTAGCAGCAGCTAAAATTATAATTTATTCGACCAACTATTAGGATATATATAATGATACGGAAAAAATACTTACCTAATAAAGTATATGAAAGTGTTAATTAGTACCTACTTAAATGGAAATTAATCATAACACAATAATACCAACACATCATCATACCAAGCACACACATGCTCACACACATACACATGCACCCACGCACGCAGCCACACACATACATACAACAAAAGTTAGCTGATAAGATAAAATAAGGTAAAATCATCACGTCAAATATTCGGAATTTCATACTAACTTTAGCATTGTCATATGTTTGGAAGAGTGAGCCCTCCTGACTCGATCCTGACACAGGTTCACCCTACCTGGGGCGCTATGTCGGGTAACCTCCTCGAATGTCTGGACTCTACCGATTCCTCTTGATTCAGTTGATCCGCAGGAAAGGGTAGTGTCTTGGCCGGTGCGCCCTGGAGACAACGGCAAGCGATAATTTAGCGAACCCTAAGTTATCACTTGCTGGTGTTACCAATAACCCGACACGGGGAGTCGCAAGATTCACCAGGTGCGGCGTGAGGGAGAGGCCATTGCCGTTTGCCTCTATAATAAATAACGGACCCGGAACCCTGAAAACTCCTCTGCTATCAGAAGATTCATGTTAGGCGCGGGGGCTGCGAAGGGAGAAAACCTATAAAAAGTTACAAGAGGACCTGTGAGGGTGAATCCGAGGTCTATCGCCCTCTCCCGGCGTAGAGGTCCTTTGGTCGGTCCGGGAAGCGTGTGGTGTCGCCCTGCACGCTTACGACGGGAGGGAGGGCTTTTGCCTCAGTAGTGAGGGCAGCTGCGGCTGTTGCCGACAGGCGTCGTGGTGAAATGTTCGCGATCCCATGACGCCCCTACTACACGGCAGAGAGGGCATGCCTTGGTGGTTTTAGACGGTAGTCTGGGGGGTTCCCGGGAGCCCGTCATACCCATCCTAGTTCCTCGACTAGGTGGGATGCGTAAATGCATTTCCCCAAGTAAAAAAAAAAAAGGTTCACCATACCTAATAGGAAGACTCAACCATAATGTATTTACCAACTAAGGTGTTTATGTCAATAAATTATTGTATATTGTATTGTATAATTATATGATATGGTTGATTATTATTATTGTCTGACTACACAATATATAAAATGGGAGAAAAATTAGAAGTGGTAAGGTTTGAGGACGCAGAAGCCAGGTCGGCCGTTAGGGGGCTGCGCGTTAATATCGTATCTGAGCATGCGGCACGTGTGCTCTTCTAGACGGTTTTTGTTCGCATTGTGGTAACTCGCGTCGAACGGCGGCGAACTCCATAATACTTCGGCTATCGTGCTAGCTCGGGGCCAGATTCTGCAAAGACAAATCGTAGTGAGGTCTACTAATGTATCAACCTGACGACTGCGTACCGCTCATATCATCAACCAATCAGAATCGTGTGGTGTGCCTTTAGTCACTCACAGATTATTTCTTATCTGTGGGCGGATTTCAAAATCTTCCTCAATATTTTTCTGCAATATATTGACAATCCTGTGATACACGTCAATATGCATGCGATCCGAATTGTGATATGGGTGGATCATCAGTATTTAATAATTTACTTTGGAGGCGGTTGTTGTTGATTTGAAGGGTATCTCTATGGTATCTCATTCCAAGTTGTGTTGTGGTGACAAAGTGTGTAATGTAATGGCATTTAAGTATATTGAGGTTCAGTAACTTTGGTATTAACATGATTTCAAACATTGAGGGATGTTTTAAGAATCCGACTCTTTACGCTAGATGTCGCTGAAGGTCTTCCTGAGGCAAATGCCATACTAGCGCAAAAAAAACCGGCCAAGTGCGAGTTGGACTCGCGCACTAAGCGTTCCGTACCAGTATCTATAAAAATATATTTTATTCTGTGTTTTTAGTATTTGTTGTTATAGCGGCAACAGAAATACATCATCTGGGAGAATTTCAGCTGGAACTATCACGGTATCAGTGAGATACAGCCTGGTGACAGACTGACGGACGGACGGACAGCGGAGTCTTAGTAATAGGGTCCCGTTTTACTCTTTGAGTACGGAACCCTAAAAAACGAGCAGAGGGCGTGGCATAATTTTTTTTTTTTTTTCCCCGTTTGGCCTGCAGTGCGGCCAGTAACGGATTCGTTACGGTACATCCTCTCTGAGGGCCTTAAGGGCCTCTCAGAGGGAGGGGCGGCGGTGCATTAGAGCAGAGCGTAAGGTAAATAACGTGTACCCAAAAGCGATTGACTCAAATCTGGTGTACTAAGAGATCCAGCATTGCATTTGAAGGATAAACGGAAAGCAGTGTAGCGTGTAGCATATAAATCTGATAATTAAGTGAACTTTCCGTGTATTCATCATTTGCACTCCGTCATTTTCCGTAGCTGCATGTCGCAACCAGGTAGTCAGCAGCACAAGTAGCTACGCGGGTCAAGTGCTCAGAATTACCTACACACGACTCTAATGTCAAGGGGATACCTAAGGACTGTCTAGATCATTTTGAGCGTGTTATTTTGCGTAGCTACTTACTTCTGCTGCTGTCTGTCCCCACAACATTCGTGACTGAAAAAAAATATTTTTTTTTTCGTAATTGTGGCTTTTTGCTGCTCAGGCACTTACAAAACTTGAACTTGGCAAAGGCATATGTCAAGTGGAGACTGAAATTTTCATATGATTTAGAACTGAACTCATTCTGATAGATAGAGCTTATGCCTTATGCCCTCTCGCCAGACAGACTTGCCCCTGAGCAAAAGGCCCCTGGAGGCCTGTGCACTGTATTTGCACGAATATGTAATGCTTATTATGATTAATGATTATGTAAGCAACAACAACCTGCTGATGACGTTCCTGTCATCGATTGACTCGCCCCACATGCAGGCCTCGCCGCCTAGCACGTTGTGGACCAGGGCCTTATTAACCACCATGGCCAGGGGATCCGTCTGGTAGTAGTCCCAACATCCGTTATTTAGCAGGTCCAGGTACCAGGGAGCCGATAATATGGCCATGTTGCCAGCCTCTAAAACCTTACAAAGTATATACTGTTATAAGTATATAGTTAAAATAACTTTTAATTGAAATTTAATGATAGACTGAATTTATTACGAATTTATTACTTACTAACCAATTGGTTTTACTTTATATTTAATGTTTTATTTAAATTTTAATAAATTGACATGTAATATACTAACGATATTATGAATAAATGAATATGAATATGAATATCGGGTTATTCCCACCCGGTACCACCAAATTGTTTACAGTGATATTTAACAATATTTTCACCTGGTACTGTAGTGGTAATAATTTACTTTAAAAACAAAGTTTAAACCGACTTCAATACAGTACTTCGCCAAGCCACATAGGTACATGAACATTTCCACATTTCCTTTCCAATTTACCACATGCACTGCTTTCCGAGAGCAAATGCGTTGATTATTACAGAAAAAACCCAAGTCGCTATCTGTGGGCTTATAATATTTGAGGAGTTCCGTCTATTACTAAAGGATCTCAGAATTACCACCTCATCATGAGTTGCTACTTCAACGGAATCATGTCAGAATCTTTGACGAACTTTACATCTTTGAGGAGTTCCATAAGTCATCTGTGATCTTCATCATAAGTTCAACTTCACCAAAATTGCGATTTCCGAAGGTAAATACACGAATTATAATAGAAAATACCGAAATCACTACATGCGTGCCTATAAAATTTGAGGGTTGCCCTCAATTTCCCTGGGATCCCATCATCAGATCCTGATTTGGTGACAATGGGACCACCTCGGAAGTATACTCTTTCAAACAAAAAAGAATTTTGGAAATCGGTCCACAATTGACGGAGAAATCGGCGAAACATACCTACATTAAAAAAAATATACATACAGTGGAACATATAACCTCCTCCTTTTTTGAAGTCGGTTAAAAAGATGGGAAAAAATCCCAGCTGTTACCACTAGTAACCAATTGGAATTGGCTTTGATTGAAATTAACATATTAGGAATAACCCGTTATAACCACTACTCCGGGAGATGTATACAGGTAAATAATAAAATAAATAAAAATTAATTATTTGGTAACATTAGGTCTACGTAACATATAAACAGGTTGATGTCTCTTTTTAGGTACCTGTATCAAGAAACCGCTCTTCACATTATATGAAGGTCTTCACACAAGAGGTTTAAGTTTAAATTATGTGAGGAGGAGTGAACAGCTGAAGCTAGATAATTAGGTTTGATTTAGTATTTAACACTAGTGCTATTGCTTGTTCACTCCATCCAAAATAAACTAATTTATATTATATTGTAGATAAAATAAAAGTAAGTAAAGTGTATGGGTGCGTTTGCGAGTGAGTGTATAAAATATACATACGTATGTGTGTGTATGTGTGTGTGTGTGTGCGCGTGTAGGCGTGTGTGTGTGTGGGTGCGTACGTGCGTGAGTGTGTGTGTGTGTGTGAATGTGCGAGTTTGTGAGTGTGTTTGAGTATCTGTATGTTCGTATGCTTTAGTATGGTAGTATATAGAACAGCTATTCGCTTTCATAAGCATGGAAACTAGCCAATGCTCCCGAGAATTCTTCTTTCTGTTCCGAAAGTACCGGAGTTTCCCAAGGATGTCCAATCAATCGGTATTGCTAATAACTGAATGACAAATTCTAAATACGAGTATATACCTATTCATAGTTCACATTATCACATGTATCTTTGAGCGAAGTAAATTACCTGGTTAAGTTTTTTTTTGCCGCTATCAGCCTCAAAAGGGTCAGATTTCCATATTTGCACAGGAATGTTCGCTGGTAGATACATGTTCTCGAATACTTCCTAGAATAAAGTGAAAACGCAATATTTGTGAGGTAGAAGTGTGGAATTTCACACTGAGAAGGCGTGATCTCCTGTAGAGTTGATTGGATGAAGAATGGCGCATGATGGTCGTGGCATCCTCTGGCCACTCAACGCCAACGCAGGTCGCGTCGCCTGAACGTGGCGTTGGTGATTGGTCTTCAAAGCCTTGCACACTGTCGCGGCCTGCGGTGGCGGCCAGTAGTAAACTATGATAATCCTATTAATGATTCAGACACTCAGGGCCTTGATTATCACAGTATACAAATGGCAGCCACCGCAGGCCGCGCCAGTCTGTGAAAGGCTTTAAGGATTTCGAGTCTGTGTCTGTAAATGATGAATATTTGCAACTTGCCTGCCACACGATGGGTTGCGACCTTGCGCCGAGAATCGCAAATAATTTGTTCATAAACATGGGTAGCAGTTCAGTGGTATTCATGTTGTGCTCCTTTAAATAGGCCTGAATTGTTGGGTCCATATCCCTGGTAATACAGAAAATAAATATTTAGGCAGTTTCTATTTCACCGCTAGACAGTTTTGGTTTTGAATTGACTACCGTAAAAGAAGAAAAAAATACTTTCCAGATCTGATAATTTAGTGAGACGACATTTTAGATAACAAGGGCTACGCTGGAAGCAAAAAAGGCGTAAATATAACACAATGGCAATGAGTATCGGCCGTCTAAAGCCGATAACTTGACTGGGTAAACTCACCAACAATAGGAAAAGACCTCGTCTCCCCCGACGTGGAAGGACGCGTCCGGGAACAGGTCCTGCACCTCCTTCACCAGGGCTCCGAGCAGCTCGAAGGTGGCGTTCTTCACGGGGTTCAGAACGCCCCTCATGTTGCCTCCGCCATCGACACACTTCGTAAGGATCTCGGGGTGCGACACTCCCCAGGAAAGTGTATGACCTTTGTGACAATTAGACGATGTATTCATAAGTTATGCCGCGACGCGGCTTTGCTTTTAAGATAAGATAAGATAGATAAGATTCATTTATTGTCCAAAACTGTGTACAAATAGATCACATCTTAAATAAAAAGTCCAACAGTTTGCCCGTTTCGGGCGTACAATAGTAAATTATCACATTTCAACATTCATTAACATTCTTAATATCTAAATATCAATCTAAATATGTAAAATATTCATTAAAATTATAACAACATTTAATTAATAGCCATTCCTTGAGCTTACTTTTAAATTTGATCCCAAATAAACATATTTGTAGTATATAAATACACGTCAGAGTTAGTATTCCATTATCTTTGAAAACGTCCCTTAACGATTCCATATTTCTAAGCTTAGACATAATTCGCAATATTAGCATACCTTTTTTTTTAAAGAAATGTAGAATAACCCCAAAAAATTATGCCATACGTAAGGAGGGGATAAACATTTGCATAGTAAGTACCTACGCCTTCTTTACGACGTCGATTGAAGTTATTTTGGTTAATATAGATAGTACATAGCAAGACTTGGCTAGCTTTTTATTATTTTTTTCAATGTGAGAGTTCCAGTTAAAGTTTCTATCTATTGTGACTCCTAAGAAGTTAGTATTATTTACTTGTTCAATTTGATTGATTGTGATTCACACTTAAATTTAACGTAGACAACCAATTTATTACAATTTGTAAAGTATTTTGTAATCCATTAGCTACGAGTATATCCGAATATTTTTCTTCAGATACAAAAATAGTCGCATCATCGGCAAACATCACACACACGTGGTCAATTTTTAAGGGGAACTCATTCACCTATATCAAAAAACAATAGTGGTTCCAAGACGCTACCTTGGGATACCCCTTGCAGATTCATGCAATTTTTTGATTGACATATTGTTATTGTTTTTGTGGTCCTTTCATATGTGTCTAATATAGTTCTATTATTAAGATAAGTTTGAACTAATTTCAAGGCCACTCCTCGAATCCCGACATTTTCTAGTTGGTTCAGTAAAATCTTGTGAGACACACAGTCAAAGGCCTTTGACAGGTCTATAAATAGTGCACAAGATATTTTTTTCTTATCCATATTTGTCCATAATATTATTTCATTCAAATTTCGAACGTCTCAAAAACAAAGAAATTTGATTTAACCTCTATTCTAATATCAGTCGAGATGACGTTTAGTTCGAAATGAATTGTCAATTTGCATACAGATTTGACAAATGTCGCACGTAAGTAAGATATCAAACGATATGATTGTTGGATCCGACTCTAGTTTGTCTCTGAATTAAAAAAAGAACTATGGCAGCTGCTAGAAAACAACGCTGCGATGCCGGTCATAATATGCGGCTCCTGAATGCATCATGGAGGCTTATGATATGTGGATAGATAAATTAGTGTATGTAACTATACATAATTAATTAGGCATTAAGATACTCGAGTGATGTTATTATGAAACATTTCATAAACCCACGCTCGTATTTTATGCCTTTCATTATGTACAGTCACATAAACTACTATTAGCTGTCGGTGGCTGGAATCGACCCCGCAACATAGGTTTTTGGTTAAAATGGGTTTATTGATAAGCGATATATGCTAAGTAGGTAAGTATATAATATTGAGTCTGAATAATCTATCCTTCATATTTATGTCAAGATGCCTGTGCAGCACCGGGATATACGCGATATAGGCTATTGACAATTTGTTAAATTCTCATAAAGAGATGTAGGTACATATACATTTGTTTACATAGGTATGTAGGTACATACCTGGGACATCAAACTCTGGAATTACCCGGATACCGCGCTCGCGCGCATACTTCAGCACGAGCACTATATCAGCCGTCGTATAAACCATTGTAGGATAATACGCCGCATGTTCACTGGAAAAATAATAAGTTTAAACTCTTTTTATACATCTTTTGCGTAGTTGTGTAATAGCTTTTTGCTGCTTATGCTATTAGCTAATATATTTTTTGTACTCGACGATTAAAATATGTGTATTAAGATTTCATAGAGAATACTGCAACGTCACTCTTTTCATAGTTGTAGTCCTCCATGTTACTGTCGAAACAATCGAAATAACTACTTTTCGATACGCTCCAGACAACTAAAATAAATTCGACCAATCACGTGGCTGCTTTACTGAACTGTAATGAATTGGACCAATAGAATCACTTTGATGTGGTACGCTCGTTGATGTCTTGATATCAACAAGCGTACGAGCGATGAGCTGCACTTCGTTTCAACAGTATCGAGTTTTTTTAATTAGTTCAGTTGACTCGTAGAAAATTAATTTTAATGAACTCGTACAAAAAGTATTGTTCACAATAGTGTTATAATCAAGCTTTTTAATCTCGTACCTTACTTAGGCCACGCAGCAAGCTTCGTGGCCTAAACACGGTACTCGACTAAAAAGCTCTCTGTTATAACACGATTGTGAAAAATACTATAGGTAGTGCGCCAGCGTGGCATTAACGGGCCTTTCAAGAGCTAGGGTTTCTAAGACCATCATACAATTACTTATGCTAAGTAACATAAACAGCTATTTATTATCTCTTGCGCCACTTTGACCACATCATGTGTGGCATGAGGACATCTTGATTTATTGGAAATAGCAGAGATCTGACAATACAATTGCCCTCGCGTAGGCTGACATTCGATTCGAATAGTTGCGGAACTTCCATGAATATTAAAAATTAAACGAAATCTTGCTCGTCTACAAACTCACCTCAACTCAGGAAACTTATGACTCTGGTACGGAAAACTCTCGTCATCGACTATGTGCCAGTGAAATACGTTCATTTTGTTCATCTCCATAGCATCCAAAATTAACAGGATATTTTGGAGCGAGACATAATGCCTGGACGTATCCAGCAAGAGCCCTCTATGTGAAAATCGCGGAGAATCGACAATATCCGTCGCGTTGATTAATATTTCCTGCAAAGTCATCAAATCAGTACCTACGTAAGTCGTATTAGTCATAGGGCTTAGCAAAATTAAACTGCATTTTATGCAGAAAGCAAGCCGCTTTGCCCAGTAATACTAGGGACTAGGGACCAATATGAATGATTTCTTCCGTGGAAACACAAATCCCATAAAAAGCAGCCGCCGGCTGTTCAGTCTTACCCTGTAGTCATCAGTGAGATTAAACGAGTGCAACACGGTCTGCAACCCTCGTAGAATGCCCCATATGGAGCCACTTCGCAGAGTAGACACCTTTGCTATTGTGAGGTTGTCTGGAAAATTAGGGGTTTACATAAATATTACATGTACCTACCTACTCTTAAACAATGTGTTTTACATAGGGAATGCAAATACCGGGCGAATTTCATTACCGGTAAATTACCGACTTCAGGGAGCCAAAACCGGTTAACCGGTAAATTACCGGTAAATTCAATTTGGCTAATAAGTAGCGTTTTTTGACGTTTATTTATCGTAAAAATAAGCTATGATATAGTATAAAGCGTTATCATGTGCCGTAAATGCCGTAATAATCAGATCTTTAATATTTGAAACTTGCTCAGTGGTAGGAGGGCAAAAAACGCAATTGAAAACGTTCCTTGGGGATTATTTAGCAGGTAGGTAGGAAATTTTCCTAGTTCTACAGAAACTAACTACAGGCCCACTTAGTAGTCTAAAATAATATTTCACTAAATACATGTTTCTACGGGCTTCAAGAGAGAGAGATATATAACCAACAATACCTAGATTGAAATGAGTTGCATAGAGAAAAGAGCTAAGAGTGTTCGTACAAACGGTTTCATAACTTTTTCTAGGAGTGGGGAGCTCATGGGGGTTCCAAATTGCGGCATTGGTTTAGCGATTCGGAGGGCTATATCTGTTACCTTAGTTCTACTGCGGATAGCCTCATTTCTAATGCGATCACGCAAATAAACTCCCAGCATAGCCATCTTCATTGCCCTTTGGGTGACTTCTAGCCTTCTATTGAGGCCCATAGTGAGCGACTACATTTCAGGTGCCATATATTATGTCATCACTGGCACCACACACTGGGCAAACCGAGCCGACAGGAGTGTAACTGAACAGCTTGTCATAGGTATATATTTATAATCGTCTACAACTCTGAGCGTGACGCGTCCGATTGTAATGGGAGTTGGCACTACATGGGCATATAACATGATCTTCGTCTTATCCATGTTCATCTTTAGACCGACTCGCTCGGAGGCTTTACTGAGGTCATCGAGCATTGTACTAAAGTCCTCCATGGACAAGACTACTAAATCGTCAGAAATCTGAAGGTGAGTGATGTACTCGTAGTTGATGTCTGCCTTCTCCAGTCCAGAGTCTTGAAAAAATCCTCCAGTGCATATTTTGTATTTGTATTTTGTATACTTCGATATAG
Source organism: Epinotia brunnichana (assembly GCA_963854355.1). Lineage (NCBI taxonomy): Eukaryota > Metazoa > Arthropoda > Insecta > Lepidoptera > Tortricidae > Epinotia > Epinotia brunnichana. The sequence goes on along the minus strand of OY977950.1, from coordinate 25,676,037 downwards.
CAGTCGTCAACTTGGCACCGCTGGAGAGACTAGTACAGCCCAGGTTTCGATCAAATCGTAGGCTTTCTCGTGTATCGCGAACACTAAGCAGAGGGGTAGGTTATACTCCTCAGTCTTTTGTATAACCTGACGGAGCGTGGATGTGGTCTACGGTGCTAAAGCCTTTCCGGGAGGCTTTAAGAAGCTTTTACAAACGATTGCATTAATTTGATCCTACCTAGGTACATGAGGTAAGATAACTTTAACAAGTTTATTCAATTGACATTTTTACATGATAAAAGAAGGGTTATTGAGGTATAATCATGACGAGGAAGCATTAACAATCTTTAAAATGTAGTATTTTACTAATAATTTGGGTTCGGTAAATTACCGGTTTTCATTTTAATTTACCGGTAATTTACCGACCTCATATTTAGTCAATTTACCGGTTAACCGGCTAACCGGTTTACCGGTTTGCATTCCCTAGACTTTTACACGCTAAATCTTTGGGGCTAGCAAACAAAGATGAACGCAAGTCATTGTCTAATCTTCTAATTACTTAAAAACCACCAAATTTTAAACTTCCGAACTCTGGTAAATACCGAAATTTAGTTTTGATTTTATTATAGCCTAGTATTCGTATTACAAATAGGTAATTTTGCTGAATAAGGAATGTATTTAAAACCGCATACTTTACCGCAAACATACCGCAAAAGTATTTTTTCAACGACATACCTAAATATTATATTGTTTAGTTTTATTTTCAAGTTATGTGTTTCTCATAAGTAGTTTAGTTTGTACCTATTAAATGCGATATCGGTATCAGCTTTTTGACATACATTGTATTTTCCGCATGTTAACTACTCATATTGAAAATTATTACTGATTGCACCCTATTGTATTGATATCATATGTAATTTATACAGGATCCTTTATTAGCCTTCATAAAAGGCCGTTCGTCTTCACTAGCGAGTACCTATGTAGGTATACTTATTTTGCACTTTATCACGATCATTGGAATAAGTATCTCGTCAATACTAGACAGTACCAATGTACTTACTAATGTTTTACAAATAAATTATCTCTTATCTATAGGCCTTGTGGACGACAGAACCCACATTGTACGTAATATAACTTATTTTAGACAATCATGTATGAAGTAATGTAAAATGGGATACCCAAGGTCATTCCGACCATACAGGTGCAAAGCATAATATAACTAATAAATAATAACAAGAATAACGTCTTTTATAGAGCTATAGCACAACAATAAGCTCAATAAACGAAGCGATCCATATGTAAAGCACGCCTCTTATATACTTAGAAATATATAATGTACAAACATAAAAGGTAGATAGCAGGATGGAGTAAATTGTGACAAATCCAATGATAGTAACATGATAACAATCGGTCTAGGGAGAGACAGCTTTAATTGAGGTAGAGATCCTCAAAAGTCCATACTAGATTATATCAGCCCAAGTCCATAACATAGTAGCAACGTAAGCGAGCAGCAAATAGTACATTACGGTTAAACAAAGAATGTCTCAGATCGCAGGTATTTGACGCCCGAGCCGAAGGCAAGGGCGATAAACATGCGCTCTGAGGCTTTCTTTATTACCGCCCGTGGTGAGTACAAAATTTTACGTCTCGATCTGGCCAGGAAGTGGGGTTTTCCGCACGCATAGCGTGCGGTAATTCCTACTTTATGGCCAGGTATGACGTAATAGTACATTACTTACCTAGGGCGGTTAAACAAAGAATGTCTCAGATCGCAGGTATTTGACGCCCGAGCCGAAGGCAAGGGCGATAAATATGCGCTCTGAGGCTTTCTTTATTACCGCCCGTGGTGAGTACAAAATTTTACGTCTCTACCTGGCCAGGAAGTGGGGTTTTCCGCACGCGTAGCGTGCGTTAATTCCTGCTTTATGGTCAGGTATGACGTAAAAAGTATTATATACCAATTAAAAGATTTGTGAGACTTCTGTATGTAAATATGTAAAGATTAATGTTGCAACATAAACCATTTATGTACCAACTAATGTTGTATCAGTAGGGTTGCCATACGTCCCATACATACGGGATTGTCACCGTATTTAAGTATCACGTCCCGTATTCTTACTTGTCCCGTTTATCAATATTTATAGTACATTGTTTAACAAGGGGCGTAGGAGAAATATTGCAAACGAGAGTCTATCAGTAGCCTGACGCCGGAGGCGGAGGGCTTTTGATGACTCGAGTGTACAATATTCTTACGCCCATGTTATACACAATGTTTTTCATCACATTTGCGAGGAAATAAATAACTACAAAAGACAGAAAAATCTAGGTTTCATACAAGCGCACCAATCAAAAATTTACTAAATTGACAACTTCACTTCCAAATCAGTGCTCGTGGAGCGCGCAGCTTCAATATTTCGACCTCGATTTTTATTCAACCAATCACAGAGCAGTATTCTTGCAGCGCATGGCCTGCTCGATTTTTATTCAACCAATCACAGAGCAGAATTCTTGTAGCGCGTGACCACGTAGATTTGCTTTAATCAATCAGATCACACACAAGCTCATAACTCCACAGGGGGTTATATAAATCCATAACTCCCGAGGGAGGTAAATCGGCTATAGCTGCTTTATACACCTGCCTATGATACACCCTTTACGAGCAAGTGTGATGAAAAATATATCATCATCATCATATCAGCCGAAAGACGTCCACTGCTGGACATAGGCCTCCCCCAAAGAGTTCCAAAGTGACCGGTCCTGCGCCACCCGCATCCAGCAGACTTCCGCTGCCTTAACCTTTTAAATATATAGTACGTATGTATAAAGGCTCGAAGCCGACGGCAGGCAAGAGACGCGCGGGGGCGCGCGGTTGCGAGGAGAGGTGAGGGAGGGGCGGTGCGGACCGCTCGCTCGCCCACTCGTTCACTAATAATTATATCAGTAGGTATCAGTTCCAATATATCAGTTCTCAACAACAATGGCAACCCTATGTATCAGTAAAGTAGGTACTTAAATGCGGCTAACAATTTGTATCTCACCCGGCAGGGCTAGACCTCACCGACGGACGAAAAAGACGACCCCACCGAACCAGACGGGCGTTACGCCCACCCCAGCCACCCATCCGTAGTTGCGGACGGCGCCCGATCCCGTCATTTGCGGCACAGCCGCGCAAGGCTTCTCCGAGTTTGTGGGAATGTTAAAGATTGGCAATTTGTGTTCGCTGGCTCCTCGGAAAAGAAGCCAAGCAAGTAAAAGTAAAATCATAACTCCATAAGGAAGTGTTTTAGGGAAATTGTGATAATACCTAGGATGTGATAAGCAGTTTGTAATCTAAAGTTTAAAGTCAGTTTATTTCGTAGTAATCAGTGTTTTTTTATTATCGTCACCTCATCCACCGAGAGCTTAGCGAAGCGTGGGGTTAACACTCCCAAAAGTGTTGTTTACGCTGTTAGAGCGTAGTCCGGCTATCCGGGGAGCACGATTGAGTGGTTCGTCAGGTTCTGTAGAGTCACGAGGGTCCAGCTCTGGACCTCTCGCAGTCGGCTCAGTCGACGCGGTACACCCGTCCTAGCGCGGCAAAGCGCGGAGCGTCAGGCGACGCGTACAGCGCGCAGGTCTCGCGTGCCATTGACTGAGGGCAGTGCGTCGTGCACAGGCCTGTTTGCCAGGGGTGGGGGCCGGCTCCCTCTGGCAGGCTTTTTTAAATGACTGGCATGGCATTTTGAGGCAGCGACCAGCATCCGGGTGTGGGCACCATACCCTTCTGGGGTGGGCACGCACGGCCCACCCCGCTCCCCCCCCCCTATATACGCCTATGAACATGAACATGCTACCAGTGCTGGTGGACAATGGTTGAAGTTCTTTCACAATCGCGTGGGTAGTCCTCACATGGTGGTGAGCACTGCTTGATGTGTTCCAGCGTAGAGCATCTCTCTCACACATACTTATAATATTATACTGTTTGCTGGTGAAGGACGAATGCTTTCGACGTCAAAGATACACTTACACAAAGATACAGTTACACTTTTCCACTATTCAATTGTAGTACGGCGAATAATCTCCACTTATAATAAATCTCTAAATTAAAAAAAGAATCAGCCAGTTTGAAACTAAGCTTTGCGCGGTTCGAATGTTCTCAGCATCCCATGAACGGAAAAATATGAAACATTTTATATAGGTACATTATTATTCTAGCTGCAACTTAGGATAGTTTTTATCCGACTGCGACAGTTAATTAATTTTCCGAAATATACGACTTCATTTAATTTTTCATTTATTTTTATTGAAATCAAACGCTGCTCCAACTGTCAGCTATAAGAACCGTCAAAATGGCGGAATTGCTTTGCCTTTCACTTATTAATAATTTAAATCCCGTCTACGATAGACCTTTACGAGACAAATGCTAAAATATAAACCATAAAAAAATATTCGATTCTGATATGAGAACTTATATGCGCAAATGTCGTTTTATGTCGTAATTTCAATAAATGAAATCAACAAATTTGAACAATATAATTAACACGAATTTGTTTTTTTTGAATGACAATGGCACGCGCTCGGCGCATTCAGCCAAAGTACCTGCGACGCTACCACGAAAACCGATGAATGAAACTCAATGTTCATATATTTGCATCCCTGTCACTCGAGTATGGTTAGTGCGATAGAGATAGAGATACCCGAATATTTCCGAAGTTCGTGGTTATAGCTCAGGAATCGAAAATATGGTAAATAATCATAATGTATTTTCTCGAAAAAGAATTTAAAATAAATATAGTCAAATGGAGAAAAAAACAACGCAAGAGGTTATATAGGTAATGATTAAGTTATAAGAGTCCAAAGTTTTAAGAGGGGGTATGTTCTGTCCCTTTTCCGCAAAACGCACCTTCATATGAAACGATTGTTTTTTACTATGACGCTCGAGTATATTGACGTCACAGTCCCTCATCGTTTTCTCACTCTAACAAGCGACATTAAAACGGATGTAGCTTCATAATTTTTTGAGATATTTGAATGGGAGTTTCATTATCTTCTATTTATTTATACATAATAAATGCCTATGTCCTGACTGACTTATTCACTCACTCACTCACTCATCAACGCACAGCCGAAACTACTAATCGTAGAGAGTTGATTTTTGCACAGTATGTTGCTTTTATAACTTGGGCTAGGGATAAAAAGGGATTTTTGAAAATTCTACCCCTAAGGGGGTAAAATGGGGGTGCAAAGTTTGTATGGGAGAACCTTTTTTTTTTGAGCTATAGACTTAAACTTTGTAGAAAATATAGTTCTTAGAATACAAATGAAACACTTTCAGCGTTTTGGAAAATTCCACCCCTACGGGGGTAAAATAGGGGTGCAAGGTTTGTATGGGGGAAACATTTTTTTTTTTAAATAGAGACTTAAAACTTTGTAGAAAGATCAGTCATTAGAATACAAATAAAGAACTTTCAGGGTTTTAGAAAATTCTACCCCTAAAGGGGTAAAATAGAGTGCAAAGTTTGTATGGGAAAAACTACTTTTTTTTAAATAGAGACTTAAAACTTTGTAGAGAAATTATTCATTAGAATACAAATAAAGTACCTAGATTCAGTGTTTTAAAAAAATCTACCCCTAAGGGGGTAAAATAGGGGTGCAAATTTTGTATGGGGGAAACAATATTTTTTTTAAATAGAGACTTAAAACTTTGTAGAAAGATTAGTCATCAGAATACAAATTAAGTACTTTCAGCGTTTTAGAAAATTCTACCCCTAAAAATAGGGGGCTAAAATAGGGGTGCAAAGTTTGTATGTGGGAAACTATTTTTTTTAGCAAGAGTCCTAAAACTTTGTAGAAAGATTATTTAAATACAAAGAAAGTACTTTCAGCGTTTTGGAAAATTTCACCCCTAAGGGGGTAAAATAGGGTGCAAAGTTTGTATGGGAAAAACATATATTTTTTTAATAGAGACTTAAAATTTTGACGAAAAATTACTTATTAGAACATGAAAAATACTACATTCGGCGTTTTACAAAAATCATTCCCTAAGGGGGTTAAAAAAGGGTGCAAGGTTTGTATGGGGAACACTTTTTCTGAGCTAGACACTTAAAACTTTGTAGAAAGATTACTTATAAAAATACAAAAAAAAATACTTTCAGCGTTTTGAAAAAATCTATCCCTAAGGGGGATAAAAAGGGGTGCAAAGTTTTTATCAGGGAAAGTTTATGTTTTTGAGTTAGAGACTTGAAACTTTGTAGAAAGATTACTTATTAAAATACAAAAAAAGAACACAAATCGTTTTAGAAAATTCCACCCCTAATAGGGTTAAAAAGGAGAGCAAGCTTTGCATGGGCAACACTTTTTTTTGAGTTAGACTTAAAACTTTGCAAAAAGATTACTTATTAGAATACTAAAAAAGAACTTTCAGCGTTTTAGAAAACTCCATCCCTAAGGGGATCCTAAAGATCCTTAAGAAGGGTAGCCAGTGTTGTGTGGGAAAAACTTTTTTTTTTACTAGACTTAAAACTATTCAAAATGTTACTTATTAAAATTAATAATAAAGTACTTTCAGAGTTTTAGAAAATTCCACCCCTAAGGGGGTTAAGAAAGCTTTGTATGGGCAACACTTTTTTTGAGCTAGAGACTTAAAAGTTTACGAAAAAAGTTCTTTCAGCGATTAGAAAAATTCAACCTCTAAGGGGGTTTAAAAGGGGGTTCAAATTTTAAATGGCGAGCAATAAAATTTTAAAGTGTGAGTAAGAGATTTTTAACTTCGGTCTTATTCTGTACGTTAAAATAAAAGACTACAAAACTGATTTCAGAGTTTTTCCAAATTCATCCCCTAAGAGTGTTAAAATTGGTTCAAAGTTTGAGTATTTCAAGGCATTTTTAAAGTATGAGATTTTTAACTTTGGTTTTAGACTGTTTGTTCACAAACTAGAAAATGAACATCAACTTTTTTTTTAATTATCCCCTAAAAGAGGGTTCAAATTTTGTATTGAGAGAAATCATTTTCTAAGACGATAAAAAGTTCTACGCGGACGAAGTCGCGGGCAACAGCTAGTGTATACATATATTTGTATGTATACATAGCTACACGTCGCAGATCGACGTGCAGCTCGGCGGCGGCGTGCTGGCTTGCGAACATGTGCAAGCGATGGCTTCACAGTTGTTGGGATACTAGCAGTTTTCCACCATGCCGTAGTACCTAAGGGTAGTCCTCGAAGAGCGCTGTTACGTCTACGATGCTGAATAGTTATGAGTTGGGACAATACTCACAGTTCTCATGCATGCCCAAGTGCGGGTAGTTTTCGCAGGAACCCGTCAGATCGACATGAAGCTCACCCATCCGACTGCGTTGGTGACTATGATCGGGGATACGGTGCGCGAGTTGGCTCTGTCGCGCATATAAGTGTGAGTACCGCGCGACTATGTTCGACAGGAACGGGCAGGTGACGCCGACAACCTGCAAAATAAACAAGTGAGTGAGGGTTCATCATCACCATCATCATAATTTTCAGCCTGTAATCGCTGCTGAGCTAGTCTTGTCTAGGCGTGATAGGGCGTGACACGTAATCTTCCTAATATCATCAAACCCTCGAGCTAGTGGGTGCGGCCGACCCTCCTTTTACCTAGCCTAGTGGGTAGAAGCCGCCAATCCTACACCCTTTTGGTCACTTGAGACGATATGCACCTATTAGGTACATCTTTGTGCGACTGCCAGACATTCCTGAGGGTCATGACGGCAAAGGTAGCAAACAGGCGTACGGCCCGCTTGATGGTAAATAGTCGCCGTCCAATAGACGCTTGCACACCCCCAGGGGTGTCAGTCACAAGCTCCTAGCCGATGTTACATTTTGATTTCCAGCTACTAAACCTAATTCATCATTCAATTCACACATAATGATTTAAAATCATTTATTAAATTTAATTTCATTACCTTAATTTGGAATTGGTCACGGTCAAAGCTGAAAACGGTATTTTTTTTTACTTGGTGTTGTGGCTTAGGCCACACCTCCCCTTTGGTCGCCGGGAAGTGTGGCCCGATACCCCGAGAGCCTACAGCCACGCAAAACGCGTTCAAATTTAAAATGAAACGTAACATGTTCCCGGACAAGCCTTCCTTATTTATGAAGCCTTCCCGAGCGCCGGCTTGCGGTTAAGTAACTGAGGGAACGTTTGTTATTGAACCTTCTTGTTACAAAGTAGATAAGCATTATTTAAACATGCAGTACAGCAAGTGGAGCTTGTATTAAATAACACGATAAACACGCTTAGTTAGTTAGTTTACAGGGAGTCCACTGCAAAGCCTGAAAATATTTTCATGACTTTTTCGGATTTCCCTGACCAGAAATGTTACAAAATATCTCGATTGATTAACCTTTAACGCCATTTCAAAGTACGCACGTCAAACTACAAACTTTTTATGGCTATGAAGCGAAAGTAAACCTTTTTATTTTTTTATAAACTTCACTACGATGGTGACAAACAAGAGCACGGCCTGCCTGATGTTGTGAGTGTTGTGACACCGCAGACTTTTAGACGTCTGCAATGCTATTAGAAGCATAATTCGTCTGGAAGTCTGGAAGCCTTCTCGTGCTTTGACATTGTTAGCACCATAGAGAAAATGGTATAACTTAACTCCACTGGTTCCTTCGACATAATATGACGGCACGTGTACGTATTTTCAAACACTTACAAAATACACGACAATCCGAATTTTGAGAGGATATATGTACGTTGTCAATTCAAAACCCTTATTTTTATACGTCTTTAATTTGAGATAGATGACGATCGGATCTACGGTAACTCTTGACGGCATAAGACGATATGGAATGTCGTAATACATGCCAGCTTTGGAATAGGTACAGTCAGCATCAAAAGTAACTACTTACGCAATCGAAGACGTCAAAACTAGTCAAAAGTACTTATTCCCTTTCAATAATAGTTATTTGTTATACAAGGGGGGAAAGTTGTATTTTACCTGCGAGTGTTCATTTTGAAACACGAGACGTAAAATAACTTTTCACCCGTGTATAACACAAATATTTTCACCTAACTACAGCAAGGAAAATAAGAAAAGCGGCCAAGTGCGAGTTGGACTCGCACATGAAGGGTTCCGTTAAATAAATTGCAGTTTACGATTTATGACGTATTAAAAAAAAAACTACTTACCAGATCTCGTTCAAACCAATTTTCGGTGGAAGTTTGCATATGTACATCATATATTTTTTGAGTTTTATCATTCTCTTATTTTAGAAGTTACAGGGGGGGGACACACATTTTACCACTTTGGAAGTGTCTCTCGCGCAAACTATTCAGTTTAGAAAAAAATGATCTTAGAAACCTTAATATCATTTTTGAAGACCTATCCAATGATACCCCACACGTATGGGTTTGATGAAAAAAAAATTGTTGAGTTTCAGTTTTGTGTATGGGGACCCCTAAAACTTAATGTTTTTTTTTTCAATTTTTGTGTAAAAATCTTAATGCGGTTCACAAAATACATCTACATACCAAGTTTCAACAGTATAGCTCTTATGGTTTCGGAAAAAAATGGCTGTGACATACGGACGGATAGACAGACAGACAGACAGACGGACGGACATGACGAATCTATAAGGGTTCCGTTTTTTGCCATTTGGCTACGGAACCCTAAAAAGGGTAAAAAAAAAGTAAAAAAAAACAAAAAAATAAAATAAAGTTTAAAAAAGTTTTAAAAAAAGTATAAAATAAAATAAAATAAAAAGTAAAAAAAAAAAACCTAAAAAAAAGTTAAAAAAAAAGTAAAAAAAGTTAAAAATAAAAGTTAAACAAAAATATGTCATAAAATATACCTACAAAAAACAAAAATAAACATTTAACGTTCTACGTCATAGTACTTTTAACGTTCTACGTTTACTTTCTTCACATGTGGATAAAAAGCGATTTTCTCAATAGTTAACAAACATACAAAAAGGCCTTTCCGAGCTAGTGAGGTGAAATAGTTATTGGTTATACAAGGGGGGAAAGTTGTATTTTACCTGCGAGTGTTCATTTGAAACACGAGCTTGCGAAAGGAGTCTATGATTGACCACGAGCGAAGCGAGTGGTTCAAAAATAGAATCCTGAGCGTAGCGAGTGTTTCAACACACGAGACGTAAAATAACTTTTCACCCGTGTATAACACAAATCTTTTCACCTCACTATAGCAAAGAATATAAGAAAAAGGGTAAAAAAAAGTAAAATAAAGTTTAAAAAAAAGTAAAAAATTAAATTAAAAAAAAGTTAAAAAAAATTAAAAACGTTAAAAATATTTTAAAAAAAGAGTAAAAAGAGTTAAAAATGAAAGTTAAACAAAAATATGTCATAAAATATACCTACAAAAACAAATATAAACATTTAACGTTATTATTATTATTTGTATGTCTGTGCCATATCACGGGACCATGGGGTCCCGGACTTTTGGAAGGCATGCGTGGGGCCAAAGCCAACAGCGCAGAGGCCCTTTAAGACAAAAATAATCTAAAGCGAGGGATGCACATGGCGGATACCATCTCCGAGCGCACAACATGATACAACCAGTGATGATCCCCGCCAGGTGCAAAGACTATTGCAGTGCAGCACTGTGACTGCGATGGAAATTAAGGTCATGGGCTATTGAGTAGAGTGTTGGATGGACTGGATAATGGGTTATGGAAGGAGACTAGCGGACACCTGCCGTGACAATCAGTCTCAAAATTGTATAAAGGCAGGCGGTGACTCGCCTTATTATTATGTATCTCCTGTTTAAATTCACGGGACAAAGCCCGGTCCTTTGGAAGGCGTGCGTGGGGATATAGATCCAACACGTAGAGGCCCTTTGGAGACGAAGTTTAATGTGATGTAATACACCTGCTAGAACCCATTCACGGGTACATCGGTAGATACCCGTGAACCGGTTCCAACAGGCGTTGGGGCTATTGTAGGTTAAGAGGAAAGAGTAACGGGCTATGGATGAAATTTGGATGGACAAATGAATGAGCTATTGCAAGAGTTCCGGACACCTGCCATAACATTGTGAGATGCTATCGAGGCAGGCGGTGACTAGCCACTCGCTAGATGGGCCCCTGAAAGCGTCGTCGTACAGACGGCCAGGAGCAACACTGGGTGAGCGGCTCAGGGGTGTCGAGAGGTGGTGCTGCGCTTTCTCCGAAGTTACTCGCGGCGTTATGCCCTTTAACACTTCCACCCCTGGAGCATATAGCACTTACGACTCCTCTCTGGACGGCCAATGAAGGCAAGCCAGAGCTGAGAGTCCTACGGGCCCCCTTGGGGTTCCACTCCGACCGACGAAGACACGCCGGAGACGGAGGCCCTGACCGACTCTCGGGAGCACTCGGGTCCGTGGGGTCGTTACTCCCCAACAGCTCGCCACAAGCTGCCCTGCGGGCTTATTATTATTATGTATCTCCGATTTAAATTCACGGGGCGAACCCCGGTCATTTGGAAGGCGTGCGTGGGGATATAGATCCAACACGTAGAGGCCCTTTGGAGACGAAATTTAATGTCATGTAGTACACCTGCTAGAACCCATTCACGGGTACATCGGTAGATACCCGTGAACTGGTCCCAGCAGGCGTTGGAGCTATTATTATTATTATTATTATTATTATATAGTACTTTTAACGTTCTACGTCTACTTTCTTCACATGTGAATAAAAAGCGATTTTCTCAATAGTTAACAAACATACAAAAAGGCATTTCCGAGCTAGTGAGGTGAAAAGACTTTTGACGTCTTCGTGCAACGCGCTAAAGGTGCAGTACAATAATGCCTTTCGTATTTTGCTGAAATTGCCACGTTTCTGCAGTGCGAAAGACATGTTCGCCGATGCGAGAGTTCCTGATTTATTCGCCATCTTGAGAACTAGGTCTGCTGCCTTTAGGGCGAGAATCTTAGCTACCAAAAACTAAATCTTGTCGTTAGTGGCTCGTGATTACAGCGACGAATTTAATACATACTGGCTCATATCAAACTGCACCGACCAGTCTGAGAACGGCCAAGTATAGTACAATGTGTGAGTGTTTTATTTCAGTGTTTTAGGTATGTATAGTGTAAGCCGTATGATTAAAAACACTGCAAATCGATGTACAGTTTAGCCGTTTGGCACACGCATACTATAGAGGTCAAAACAAGTTTTTTGACCCGCAGTTCCTTAAAAAAATCCCTCAGGAAGCGTGTGCCGAGACATTTTTTTTTTTGTATGGAAAACAATTTTTTTTTTCAGTGTGTGGTGGCATCTTATAAAAGGGCATTTTGAGGCGATTCTAAAAATGTCTCGGAAACTTTTGAACTCTATGCGTGTGCCAAATGGCTAAACTGTACATCGATTTGCAGTTTTTCTTTGAAATTCGGCTTTTGTACGGCTACCACTACCAGTGGGTATCGATGTGTTCTCGCTAGCCACTGGTAGTGGTAGCCGTACAAAATTACGTTACTTTCCTCGGCAGCGAGTAAACGCGCTTCGAATAGATTTCGATTGTCGCAAATTCGAGAGCTATCAAATTTGTAATGATTCTAGCTAGGGATGCGTGTTGGAACTACGAGTTGGAACATAGGCGTAGGCGGCCAATACACGGTGACTGATAATCCATAGATTTCTATAACAATCACTTTCTATAACATGCAATAGAAAGAGACAGCTATGGTGGATCATCAGTATTTAATTACCGTGTATTGGCCGCCATAGAAGTATGGGTAGAATTGTCCGCTAACTTTGCGTTTGCCTGAAGCAATTTCAGAGTAAAAAACTGCTTTAGGCAGTCTTGATGATGGCATTCGTACAATATCTGTGGAACAAGGATGTCCTCAAGCGCCATCTGTTTGCAACCACCATATCCTGTGAGTCATTAGGGACCCACAACACCGTCTTCCAGGCAGAGTGTATGGGCATAATAATGCCTGCTCTGCTCAGGGAGGTAAGGGGATATCCCATCCGCATACTTTCCGACAGATCGATCCGTACTGCAATGCAAGCCCTACAAGGTCACGCGACAACTTCTGGGCTGATACAAGAGTGCCACAAGATCCTATCAGAGGTATGTAATAACAGCGACATAACTCTGCAATGGATCAAAGGGCACAGCAATTCACGCGGCAACGATGCAGCGGATGCACTGGCTAGAGGGGGTTCAGAGTCAAGAGCTGTAGGGCCGGAAACCACAATTCCTCTACCCTCTGCATGGCTGCGGAGCACACTGCGACTAAACATTGTTAAAAGAACAACTCAAACATTTCTCTTCCTATGTAGTCTGTGGCAACACTCTGACACAGACGCGGTCTATGCTCAACTATGGCTGATATACGGTGTGTGTGATTCTAAAGAATTATGATAAATAATAACATAAATGTGATGTCGTGTCGGTTACTTAAAAGACTAATAAACTATTCTTATTAACAGAGCGCCTATAATTTATAACAATAGTTATGGGCCCAGTCATAGTGCCCAGTGCGTAAACTGCTAAAAGTGATAAAAGGCGAATTTGGTGTGTTTTGACAAAAATGGCGGTGAAGGACAGTCGATATAATATTATGCAGTTTAACGGAGAAGGGTTTAGTGTATGGTCATTTAGAATCAAAAGTATTTTGAAAGAAAATTCATGTTTGGAAGCCATACAGACACATGATTTCAACTCGAAAACAGAAAATAAAGCTTTGGAGGCACGTGCTCAAGCCATAATTATTTCCGCTGTGGCAGACAGCCACCTAGAATATATAAGAAAAGAAACGGCGTTCAAAATGTTTCATAACTTAGATGAATGTTTTAAAGAGAAAGGAACCCGGAGCAAATTGTTTTTGAGAAGGCAACTAAGTGAAATGAAGTTCAATGGCAAAAGTAGTTTGAAAGAACACTTTACGAAAATCCAAGAAATTTGTACACAATTAGAAGAAGCGGGGACAGAGTTGAGTGAAGAAGAAAAAGTAAACTACATACTTTTATCCATGCCGAAGTCATATGAACCGGTGGTGACTGCGCTAGAAACGATTGGAGACTTAACGTTAAACTTAATCCGAGACAGACTATTGGCAGAAGAAGAAAAACAAAATAGATTTGGGGAAGAGAGGTATGAGAATAGCAGCATGGGTAATGCTTTTAATTGTTTTTCATGTGGAAGGCCTGGACATAAGAGATACCAGTGTCGACAAGGATATAATACCGGACGAGGACATCGCTTTAATGCAGGAGTTAGTAATGAACAAGGAATTAATACCGGACAAGGCTTTAATACTGGACGAGGTTACCAGACAGGACGAGGTTACCAGACAGGACGAGGTTATCAGACAGGACGAGGTTACCAGACAGGACGAGGTTACCAGACAGGACGAGGTTACCAGACAGGACGAGGTTACCAGACAGGACGAGGTTACCAGACAGGACGAGGTTACCAGACAGGACGAGGTTACCAGACAGGACGAGGTTACCAGACAGGACGAGGTTACCAGACAGGACGAGGTTATCAGACAGGACGAGGTTATCAGACAGGACGAGGTTATCAGACAGGACGAGGTTACCAGACAGGACGAGGTTACCAGACAGGACGAGGTTACCAGACAGGACGAGGTTACCAGACAGGACGAGGTTACCAGACAGGACGAGGTTACCAGACAGGACGAGGTTACCAGACAGGACGAGGTTATCAGACAGGACGAGGTTACCAGACAGGACGAGGTTATCAGACAGGACGAGGTTACCAGACAGGACGAGGTTACCAGACAGGACGAGGTTACCAGACAGGACGAGGTTACCAGACAGGACGAGGTTATCAGACAGGACGAGGTTACCAGACAGGACGAGGTTACCAGACAGGACGAGGTTACCAGACAGGACGAGGTTACCAGACAGGACGAGGTTATCAGACAGGACGAGGTTACCAGACAGGACGAGGTTACCAGACAGGACGAGGTTATCAGACAGGACGAGGTTACCAGACAGGACGAGGTTACCAGACAGGACGAGGTTACCAGACAGGACGAGGTTACCAGACAGGACGAGGTTATCAGACAGGACGAGGTTACCAGACAGGACGAGGTTACCAGACAGGACGAGGTTACCAGACAGGACGAGGTTACCAGACAGGACGAGGTTACCAGACAGGACGAGGTTACCAGACAGGACGAGGTTATCAGACAGGACGAGGTTACCAGACAGGACGAGGTTATCAGACAGGACGAGGTTACCAGACAGGACGAGGTTACCAGACAGGACGAGGTTACCAGACAGGACGAGGTTACCAGACAGGACGAGGTTACCAGACAGGACGAGGTTATCAGACAGGACGAGGTTACCAGACAGGACGAGGTTACCAGACAGGACGAGGTTACCAGACAGGACGAGGTTATCAGACAGGACGAGGTTACCAGACAGGACGAGGTTACCAGACAGGACGAGGTTATCAGACAGGACGAGGTTACCAGACAGGACGAGGTTACCAGACAGGACGAGGTTACCAGACAGGACGAGGTTACCAGACAGGACGAGGTTACCAGACAGGACGAGGTTACCAGACAGGACGAGGTTATCAGACAGGACGAGGTTACCAGACAGGACGAGGTTACCAGACAGGACGAGGTTACCAGACAGGACGAGGTTACCAGACAGGACGAGGTTATCAGACAGGACGAGGTTATCAGACAGGACGAGGTTACCAGACAGGACGAGGTTACCAGACAGGACGAGGTTACCAGACAGGACGAGGTTACCAGACAGGACGAGGTTACCAGACAGGACGAGGTTACCAGACAGGACGAGGTTACCAGACAGGACGAGGTTACCAGACAGGACGAGGTTACCAGACAGGACGAGGTTACCAGACAGGACGAGGTTACCAGACAGGACGAGGTTACCAGACAGGACGAGGTTACCAGACAGGACGAGGTTATCAGACAGGACGAGGTTACCAGACAGGACGAGGTTATCAGACAGGACGAGGTTACCAGACAGGACGAGGTTACCAGACAGGACGAGGTTACCAGACAGGACGAGGTTATCAGACAGGACGAGGTTATCAGACAGGACGAGGTTACCAGACAGGACGAGGTTACCAGACAGGACGAGGTTACCAGACAGGACGAGGTTACCAGACAGGACGAGGTTACCAGACAGGACGAGGTTATCAGACAGGACGAGGTTACCAGACAGGACGAGGTTACCAGACAGGACGAGGTTATCAGACAGGACGAGGTTATCAGACAGGACGAGGTTACCAGACAGGACGAGGTTACCAGACAGGACGAGGTTACCAGACAGGACGAGGTTACCAGACAGGACGAGGTTACCAGACAGGACGAGGTTATCAGACAGGACGAGGTTACCAGACAGGACGAGGTTACCAGACAGGACGAGGTTACCAGACAGGACGAGGTTATCAGACAGGACGAGGTTATCAGACAGGACGAGGTTACCAGACAGGACGAGGTTACCAGACAGGACGAGGTTACCAGACAGGACGAGGTTACCAGACAGGACGAGGTTACCAGACAGGACGAGGTTACCAGACAGGACGAGGTTACCAGACAGGACGAGGTTATCAGACAGGACGAGGTTACCAGACAGGACGAGGTTACCAGACAGGACGAGGTTACCAGACAGGACGAGGTTACCAGACAGGACGAGGTTACCAGACAGGACGAGGTTACCAGACAGGACGAGGTTATCAGACAGGACGAGGTTACCAGACAGGACGAGGTTACCAGACAGGACGAGGTTACCAGACAGGACGAGGTTACCAGACAGGACGAGGTTATCAGACAGGACGAGGTTATCAGACAGGACGAGGTTACCAGACAGGACGAGGTTACCAGACAGGACGAGGTTACCAGACAGGACGAGGTTACCAGACAGGACGAGGTTACCAGACAGGACGAGGTTATCAGACAGGACGAGGTTATCAGACAGGACGAGGTTACCAGACAGGACGAGGTTACCAGACAGGACGAGGTTACCAGACAGGACGAGGTTATCAGACAGGACGAGGTTACCAGACAGGACGAGGTTACCAGACAGGACGAGGTTACCAGACAGGACGAGGTTACCAGACAGGACGAGGTTATCAGACAGGACGAGGTTACCAGACAGGACGAGGTTATCAGACAGGACGAGGTTACCAGACAGGACGAGGTTACCAGACAGGACGAGCTTACCAGACAGGACGAGGTTACCAGACAGGACGAGGTTACCAGACAGGACAAGGTTACCAGACAGGACGAGGTTACCAGACAGGACGAGGTTATCAGACAGGACGAGGTTACCAGACAGGACGAGGTTATCAGACAGGACGAGGTTATCAGACAGGACGAGGTTACCAGACAGGACGAGGTTACCAGACAGGACGAGGTTACCAGACAGGACGAGGTTATCAGACAGGACGAGGTTACCAGACAGGACGAGGTTACCAGACAGGACGAGGTTACCAGACAGGACGAGGTTACCAGACAGGACGAGGTTATCAGACAGGACGAGGTTATCAGACAGGACGAGGATGGAATCAAGGACGTGGTAGAGTTTTTAACAGTGGATATAATTCAGGACGTGGACAGAGTCAAGGACGAGGCGCTGGGTGGAATAATAGGCAAGGACAAGGGAGTACCAACTACGCAGAGGAAAGTGAACATGAAGCGAGTGCATTCTTTAGTGGGCAAGTGAATCAAGTAAGTGGAAATTCAGTTCTCGAGTTTTGTGTGGACTCTGGTTGTTCAGACCATCTAATTAACACTAAAGATCACTTCATAAATTGGAAATATAAATGCAATATTTAAAGTTGGTAAGAAGGAAAATAAATGTGGAATAAAAAATGTGTATTATGTTCCAGATTTAAGGAAAAATCTGCTGTCTGTGTCAAAAATGGAGAATGCTGGCCTAAGAGTTGAATTTTCTGAGGGTAAAGTGAGAATTTTTGAATATAATTATATGTTGATTATTGGAAATAGTACAGGCATTCTATACACTGTCAGCGGGCAAAGTGAGGTTAACTCTTGCAACCTTACCAACATAAGCAGCAACTCTGATTTGTGGCACAGACGATTCGGTCATTTGGGTATAAATAATTTAAATTTACTTGTGCGCAACAATATGGTTGATGGCCTATCAGAATTAAAAAATAAAACAATAAATAACTATTTGTGTGAACCGTGTATTTTAGCTAAAAGTTGTCGACAGCCATTCAACAAACCAGGTGTTAGAGCCAGAAAACCACTAGAGATTGTTCACACTGACGTCTGCGGACCAGTGTCACCTGTAACTTGGGACGGTAATAATTACTTTGTAACATTTATAGATGATTTTACCCATTTTACCATGGTGTACTTGATTAAACATAAGGCAGAGGTTTTCAAAAAGTTTGAATCATATTACAATCTTGTAACGAATCATTTTAACTCAAATTTATTAAAGTTGAGAATGGATAACGGGGGTGAGTATATGTCAGATCAGTTTAAAGAATTTTGTAACCGGAATGGGATCATCATGCAACATACAGTTCCGTATAGCCCACAAATGAACGGGGTGGCCGAAAGAATGAACCGGACCCTAATGGACAAAGCTAGAGCAATATTAAAAGATTCAGGAATGAAAAAAGAATTTTGGGGCGAGGCTGTTTTGTTTTCAGCATATGTCACTAACCGAAGCCCAGTTTCAGGAAGAGATAAAACTCCTAGTGAGCTATGGGAAGGCCGTAAACCAGATGTATCAAATCTACGTGTTTTTGGGTGCACGGCTTACAATCATGTACCAAAAGAAATCAGAAAGAAATTAGATGATAAAGGAAAGAAGATGATCATGATTGGATATAACATAGGTGGGTATAAACTATTTGATGAAGAGAAACGGAAGGCCATTACAGCCAGAAATGTAGTTTTTGATGAGGAGCCTAATAAACTGGACAAAAGAGCATATGTACCTGACTATGACAATTTAGAGGATGAGAAAGAAGAACAAGAAAGTGATGAAGGCAAAGAAAAGGAAGAGGATGAATCAAATGATGGAACTAGTGTACAGAAGGAAGAACAGGAAAGGGAATCAGAAACAGGAAGAGGAAAGCGGACAATAAATAAACCAAAATGGCAGGATGACTATGTATTAGATCTAGATAAAGATGATGATGAAGCACTATTTGCCTTGCTGAGCAGTTACCATGAAGATGTGCCAATGATATATAGTGACATAAAAGACAGAGAGGACAAAAAGGACTGGGAAAAGGCAGTATATGATGAACTCCAAGTATTAGAAGAAAGTGAAACCTTTCAAATAATCCCAGAGCCAGCGAATAAAAAGATGTTAGATAGCAAATGGGTTTTTACACGAAAGGAAACTGGCAATGGAACTATTTGCAAGGCTAGACTTGTTGTTAGAGGTTTTCAGCAGGAAGAGAAGTTTGAAGATGTGTACTCACCTGTCTTAAGGCTTCAGACCTTAAGAACCTTATTGTCAGTCGCTGCTAAGAGGGAATACCATATCCATCAAATGGATGTGAAGGGAGCATTTTTATATGGGAGAATAGATGAAGATGTTTACCTGAAAGCTCCAGAGGGAATGAAAGTACCGGAGGGTAATGTGCTAAAGCTGCAGAAATCTTTATACGGACTGAAAAAATCACCTAAATATTGGTACGAAAAATTTAATGAGACGATAACTTCATATGGTTTTAAACGATCTGACAATGACTACTGCTTGTATAGTAAAGGGGATTTATATTTGCTACTGTATGTGGACGACTTATCAATACTCAGTTCAAATGTAAAAGAGATTGAATCTGTGAAAAATTTTTTGAAAGCCAAATTTCGTATGAAGGATATGGGAGATAATAATTTGATGTACTTGGGTATTTCTATTAAAAGGAGTTTAGAAGGCATTTCAATAGATCAGTCTAGATATTTAGAAAATGTACTCAAAAAATTTAATATGGAAAATTGTAAGGGCTGTGATACACCCATGGATGCTAATTACAAATATGATGAAAATGTGACTATTGACATGTCTTATGAACACCAATGCAGATCTTTGATAGGATCACTTATGTATGCAACGGTAGGCACTCGGCCTGACCTTGCTGTTTCTGTATATTATTTGAGCCGATTCCAATCAAAACCCAATGCTGAATTATGGAGAGCATTAAAACGATTATTGAGATATGTAAAAAAGACTGTACATTTGTCATTGTTGTACACTAAGGATGACACTAGCAAGCCTTTATTGGGATATGCAGATGCTGACTGGGCGAGGACTGGTGATAGAAAGTCAACATCTGGATATTTATTTAAAGTTTATAATAATACTGTTGTATGGAGGTCTAAGAAACAGAATACAGTTGCGCTCAGCACAACTGAGGCGGAATTTGTTGCCCTGTGTGAGTCTATTATGGAGGCTTGCTGGATGTTGAAAATGTTAGCTGATTTAAATATTAAAGTGGAAACTGTTACTATATTTGAAGATAATCAAAGCACTATTAAGTCTATAAGAAATCCAGAACAAAAGAGGATGAAACATGTTGATATAAAATATAACTACTTAAAGCAGAAAGTAGAAGAAAATATTGTATGTGTTAAGTACATTAGTACTACAGAACAATTGGCAGATATTTTCACGAAGCCTCTTGGTAAAAATATGTTTTTGAATATAGTGCAGAAGTTATTCATATTCATTTAAGTTGAAGTTGGGCTTCATACAGAGAAATGTACGTGTTGAGGAAGAGTGTTAAAAGAACAACTCAAACATTTCTCTTCCTATGTAGTCTGTGGCAACACTCTGACACAGACGCGGTCTATGCTTAACTATGGCTGATATACGGTGTGTGTGATTCTAAAGAATTATGATAAATAATAACATAAATGTGATGTCGTGTCGGTTACTTAAAAGACTAATAAACTATTCTTATTAACAGAGCGCCTATAATTTATAACAATAAACATCAAGGTAGAACATCAAAAACATTGGACTGCAGGCAAACCAGGGAGGCCCTCCCGACAGTCCCGACAATCAACCCCGGATTGTCAAGGAAGCTAAAGCACCTAAAGAGGCCGGCACTCCGTCTTCTGACAGGAGCCATAACTGGTCAAAACAGCTAAAGTATGAATGAGTTGTAATGTCAAAATCGAATGACAATGTCACTGTCATCCAAAACCTTGTTCGAAGGTGGCAAAATTGGGACCGTCTCTATACAGATGCCTCTAAGTTCAATGATGGGCCCATAGGATGTGCTTTCATTCACGATAACCTTAACTCAGTACACAAATTCCAATTGCCCAATATCTGCTCTATATATACTGGGGAATGCTTTGCCATTCTGAAGGCGGTTAAATATGTTAAAGAACACAAACTGGCAAACGCAGTAATTTTTTCAGACAGCCTTAGCTCTATCCAAGCCATTACAAACAACTCAATTAAAAACTGGGCCAAATCACCGTTGGTTTGCCTCATCAAGGAGGGTCTCCTATCCTGTCGACTTCTGAACTTGGAAGTAATCTTATCTTGGATCCCCAGCCACAAGGGTATACATGGAAATGAATTAGCTGATAAAGCTGCAAAGGAAGCAGCAGAAAACGGTGATAGAACTTTCTTTCAAAGCTTTAGCAAAGACTTGGACGCGATCTCATCGTTAAAACTATTTTCATCATGGTCGGCTTTATGGGCTACCGATAACAAGTTGCAGTTTTACGAACTGCAAAGAAATATTCCGGCTTCTCCCTGGTTTTTTAAATTCAAATTTAAAAAAAGAGTAACTAGTTGCATCATACGCCTCAGGCTGGGACATTTGTGCTCCCCTGAATTTTTATTTAAAATCAAAGTCATAAATAGTGCGGAATGTCTGTGCGGGCATGATGTAGGTTCAATTGATCACATTTTTCTCGAGTGTCCTTCAACTCTTTTCTCTCTTTATGACCTACTAACAAAACTTAAAGTCCAACTCCCTACTAATGTTAAAACTCTCTTGGCTAGTTTTGAGCCCAAAGTCGCTAAGGCTTTGGCTTATTTTATAGATAAAAATAATATCAAATTATAACTATTTATGAATATATATAAGCACTCTTTTATCCACTTATTACCAATATTCAAATATGGTCGTTACGTACAATTAGTCCCTGGGGCAAAATTATTAGGTGCACTCCACGGAACCGTAAAGCCAAAACTTCCCCCACTTGACATTGGCAAAGTGCCTAAGCAGCAAAAAGCCACAACACGGAAAAAAAAAAAAAAAAAGTCCCGTCTCCATGAACGTAGAACGTAGGAATGCCCGTCTCTTTTTTATATTCTCTTTGGCCGTGATGGCTTGGTACTCCTGCCGATTTCGCTCGTGTAACATCTCTTTAAGTGTCTGCTAGACGGTCGCCAACACGCCCTTCCGACCGAGCGACCTTGGTCGGCACCGACCACTGTAGTATGGCGGCCTCTACACGGTGATTAAATACTGACAATCCACTCATATCACAATATGGATCACATGCATATTGACGTGTATCACAGGACTGTCAATATACTGCAGAATTATCCGGAAATTTTGAAATCCGCCCACAGATAATAAAGAATTAAGAGACATGTCTTAATAATATTGTTCAACCAAACGCTTTGAATTCAAATTACAACTCCAGATTTTAGAAGGCACCTTCGACGTTTATTTTATTTATGTCGACGCGATAGGCCGTGTCACTGTCAGCGACTAAAATAAAAGGCTCACCCCACGTTCCACTTGGTGGATGGTATGAGCGGTACGCAGCTATAAGATAGAGCGAGAATAGAATATGAAAGAACCAGAATTACCGTCTGGCCATCCTTAATACTGACGTGATAAATAATTAGCGTTTAAAGGGCCATTCAATACTGCTTCCATACTGAATATTGCTGCAAATACTGACAAACCAGGATCACAGTAATTATTCACCGTGTAGAGGCCGCCATTGACTTGACAGTCACGTTGACCATAGACTATATTGAATAACGTTGACTGACGAGGACGACGTCAGTCTGACGCAAAGACTACATACATACTGAGATAGACAGGCAACTCGACCAAATTGAGAAGGCATTTAATGCTTGCGTATACAGGCGCCATCTCTTCTGCGATACTTAAAACTTTTCTTTGAATGTACAAAACATACAAAAAGTGCGTTGGTCACAGGGTTTGAACCCCGGCTCATCGACTCCAAATACCGCCGTCTGTACCCCTAGGCTACTGATGTCTTATGACAATACGGCGAATTTTGAAATACCTTGACAGCCTAGCCTAGCAATCGCTATTCGCTAGAGCTTCAGAGAGTTCGCCACCTATCAAGAAGGTGGCACTGTTTTCAATAAGAAACTGGATTTGCATTAAGTTCTAAGTTCGCATAGCATGGTCTGACGTTGACATTTGCATGATTTGCATTGCATTGGGCGTAAAAAATTGGATAATGCTATAGAACATCAAATAGTGACGAATAAACTAATTGAGAGACAATAAGCTAGTGTACAAGTAATCAAATATCACATACGAAATGGTAAGACTATCGTTGCCGTTCGTCGGGCTGTTGTGCTCACTCGGGACTGTCCTATGCGCAGTCGAGGAAGAGGCCGGGAGCGGCCGATACGTGATCGAAGGGCGAGTATTCCCCGCCGACGAGCCCAGCGTGGGAACCTGGCAGGTGGACACGAGAGTGCACGTCGATGGAGGCGAACACATCGGCTTCATACGCGACGACGGCTCATTCGTCATACACAATCTGCCGCCGGGCTCCTACGTCGTCGAAGTCATTCACCCCGACTACCTCTACGAACCTGTGCGCGTTGAAATCAACTCCAAAGGCAAATACCGCGCCAGGAAACTCAATTTCGTGCAAACCTCACAAGTGATACAAATTCCGTACCCACTCAGAATGAAGGTGTTATCTAAAGTCAGATATTTCCAAGTCAGGGAACAGTGGAGGCTAACGGACTTCTTGTTCAACCCGATGGTGATCATGATGGTGCTCCCACTTCTGCTGATTATGGTTCTGCCTAAAATGATGAATGACCCGGAGACCAAAGAGGAATTGAAGCAGATCGGCAATCTGGCCAAGATAGGTGAAATGCCAGAGATGTCTGAAATGTTCACTAACTTGTTCAGTGGAGGTGCCCCTAAGACTGCACAGAAGGCCAAGCAGATCAAGAAGAGACAGTAGGCCTATATAGGGTGGGTCTATATAGTTAAATAATTTATTTATCTTTAATCATTGTGTATAGTTTTCTTGATAAATAAAATAGTCAATAGTCAATTAATTGGTTTTCACAATAGGTAATCCCTTATTTTAATACAGTCCAGCCAGCATCATATAGTTAGTAGCAGCCAAATATGTCGTAACACGACATCCTCACGCCTATAGTAATGAAGACGTGTTGCAATATATTTGGCTAGTACTAACTATCTGATGCTGATTGTAAATGTACATGGATAATACTTGTGGAAAATGCCCAGTAAAACTAGCTAACTCAGCGATACTCACCCTGCAGCCTGTGCGGCCTGCCAAGCTTTTGCGAGTGGCCCGACATATATGGTATGGCTGAGCTAACTTGTTCGTGGACTGCAGCCCAATCTCCATAAGAGGAGGTCTGTGGCCAGCCGTGGAATGTATTTAGGCTGATGATGACTATGATTGTGTACTGGTTAAGAGGCGCTGTAGGTTCATGGTCTTCTCTCCCTCTCACTGAGCATAAGCGAGATGGAAGTGCGTGTTCGGAAGCGCAGATATCATTTTATTTTTTTAATGTTTGTCTGTTTAAATAAATAAAAAACTAATCACTAAGTTCCCTCAAACATGATTTTGCCGATTTTTAGAACCAATATTAATATTTTTAGCTTTTGTGCATAATTTGTTACGAATGTTTTAGTGTATTTTAGATCTGTTCGTGATTTTTTTCTATGGAGTGAAAATTGCTTAATCATGTTTTAAATCACTGATCTCATTGTAGAAAAGCCTCAAGATTACTATTCGTATTTTTTTGAAACCATATTATTATAAACAGACGCATTATATAGTTTCAAAAACTGTAACCCTTTGAATGTCAAGAACCCATAAAGTGGTCGTGTGTCGTCGTGCCCCTCACGCCAAGAACCCATATAACGGTTATGACGTCCGCTGTCAAAGCAACCTTTCAAGTCAAAGTCTTTTATATAAGGTTCATTTATTATTATTTTGTGGGCCTTAGTATGCCGCTTCGACCAGCAAGTGATCTATTGTGGCAGCCCTTGTTTTAGAGTTCACCGTTAAGTCCCGTTGCCTCCAGGAAATTCCAGATTCTTTGGGCGGTGATATGTTGTACTTCTTGTGGGTGCATTATGTGCCGCCCTAGGTAGGTACTTCTTTTATGCATGAGTGGTCCGCAGGAGCAGAGAATGTGCATTGCAGTCTCCTCTGTCTCCTGGCAGAACCTGCAAGTTGTGTCCTGCTTCATACCCATTTGAAACAGGTGTTTGTTCAATTTGCAATGTCCTGTCAGGATTCTTGTCACTGCGCAGGTTTTGTGCCTTTTGAATTGTAATAACTCTTAATAAGGTTCATAGTCACTCTCTTATGGAAAAAAGGTTGGCGTGTCAGTGACACTTTAGTATGTGTATCATGGCGTTCAAAGGGCCTCTCCCTCCCCATAGAATCGTGAAATTTGACACTGTCGTCTGCCCAACGCGGATATATCCGCCAAATTTTTGACCAATCGTGTTTGTTGCTTTCCCACCACCCCACGCGCCCCGTTCGGCCCCTCGACCAATCACGAAACACGTTTTGGCGACCCAAATGACAAACAATGGGGAATTTTTTTTTGACGGATAGATCCGCGCGTGGTAGACGACAACATTTAGGTCGGTACTAGTATGCCTATATCGGTTTGTAGGCCTATACTATAGACCGTATTTATTACTGGTGTCTCGGTGAGCTGTAGAACTCGCAAACCTGTTTTTTTTTTAATTCTTCCAAAACCTGAATCAACAAAAAAGTCTATATATAGTTAAATATCGAAACCGCTCACGAAATTTGACGAGAATCGGTTAAGAAATGCGACCTGGCCCCGTAGCATGGATGGCGTTATCACGCGATAAGTGATAGGATAAGCGCGTCGTCTCGTTCTATCGAACGGTGTCAGCCAGGGACGGATGCTCTATCCTGTTACTTATCGCGTGATCCATGCTACAGGGCCTGAGCTATAACCACGAACTTCGAATCTCGAATTTCGTATACAGGGTGATTTGTAATTCGACCTATTCCTTGAAAGGGGTTATACTAGAGCTAATTTGCAACAATTTACGTCCAATCAACCAGGGGTCGTCAAAATGCACCGCATTTCCGCAAAATTTTACGCAGTCCAGCGGCAGTGTGTGCTGCGCATGATTGTTAGTTATGGGTAGCATAAATGATTGATTAGGATTTTGTAAATGACACAAGTTAACATATTTTGCACAAGGTTTTTATTTTGAAATAAATCTATAAAAGTCAATAATAAGATTTCATTCCTAACCATGTACAAGTTGTACAACTTAGATTAGACACAGATACATATAAAATAAAATAAAATAAATCAGTCA
Source organism: Epinotia brunnichana (assembly GCA_963854355.1). Taxonomy (NCBI): domain Eukaryota; kingdom Metazoa; phylum Arthropoda; class Insecta; order Lepidoptera; family Tortricidae; genus Epinotia; species Epinotia brunnichana. The sequence goes on along the minus strand of OY977950.1, from coordinate 25,649,547 downwards.
TTGGTAATTTGGACGGAAACTACTTAAGTAACATATGAAACATGAGATTCATTCCATATCATATTATTACATACAATTTGCATTTGACGAGACTCATCTGGACGGGAGATAAATTTTCGGCATTTTTATAAAACTTTATATAACTTTGTCTTCTTACTGTTACTTTGATATACTTCATCACAAACAAACATTACCTACCTAATTTATGTAAGTATACAATTTTATAATTTTCATTCTCTACAAAAATATTTTTGTGATTTAATTTCATTTTAATACAAAACTAACAAGGCATTGATTATTGACATGTGATTCAGTATTGCGTTTTCGCCATAATATGACAAAGGGGTAAATAATAAGATTAATTCTTACATCTAAGCATATACCTTATGGTCTAAAACTATATACATATACATAAAGTGGTTGTAATGCCATATTTATTTGTCCAAAAGGCAAGGTCGCATTCTATGCTATGTTTTAGAATCTTTTAAACTACATATTTCTCTCAATTTGGAAGTTTAATTATTTTCAAATCAGATATGTTAAAATACACTTTATAAAGATACTGTATCTATAGACACCAGGTAAAGATAAAATATTCAAGATGGAGTTAAAATGAGAAATAAATGCTGACAGCACCAACGAAAGGAAAGGAAGAAAATGAAAAATAAGCCTAAAGAAAAAGTTCAAGTATGATAAGATAATAACAAGGAATAATTAAAATTGAATAATGTGTGGAAACATAATTGTATATAACCCAATGTGTAGTTAATATTCGTGTCGCCCAATCTGCAACAGAATATAAATTGTATTCAAATGGAATTTTGACCTTTCATAAGACATTTAGTCGTATTTTTTTTGTTACATTAAATTCTAGAAACAAAATAAATTCCTCTCTATTTTCAAAATAACTTAGTTCAAATTTAACCTTTCGGATTGATGTCGCAATATTTTCGTATCGTCACACATATTTCATACATCATAATTAATTATCCATTCACACACATGATTGATTGGTATGTACAAGTACAATTGTATAAGCAAAATAACTTTACTAAGCCTAGTCTGATTGCTTTAGTCTAACTACTTACTACTCTGGAATGGACAGGACAAGATCTCACATGGCTACATGTATAGTATAGAGATCACTAACTCTGACAATACCTATGTTAGAGACAAACATAGGTAATTAAAAAGGAGAATAAAGGCCATTACCCACCTAGAAATTTGTCACAACTTGATTATACGGGGTGTTTTTTTATGAGTATCCAAATTTTTTCCAGGCATTAGGCACAATTTATAGATTTCATTTATGAAAAACAATTTTTTTTTTTTTTTAGAAATAATAATGACTGTAGTGGGCAACTCGATTCACTTGACAAAGGGGGGACAACTGTCACTTGCGTCCGCAGGAGCTACTCGTACCTACCACAACCCTGCACGTGTCCCCTGGGTGACAAACTCAAAGGCCAAATAATGTATGCCATACGGTTAAATAAATAAATAAATGACTGTAGTGTGGTCACAGAGTCGAATGTAAACAAACTAGACACAAAATGTGTTGTAGTTCACATTTACTAGGCTGGCCGCCCGATCGGAATGTTACCCACTTAGTCGCCTACCAGCCACCCGTGCGCTAGACAACTTTGAGGTGCCCTAACTCAATATTTTACTACCGAGGGATACTAAAAAAAATACTAGTAAATTATAATTTCGTATTAAGGATTAACATACTTCAATTCGGATACTCACAGAAAATCCATCCTGTATGATTGAGAAAGCAATACACACCCGTCATTCTTACTATAACAAACTATAGGAATGAGACAATAAAATACCCGTCATTCTAACTATAGCAATTTGTTTGCTGTGTGCTTAAGGCGTATCACACTGCCGCCGCATCGCGTGGCGTGCGGAGCGACGCCGACGGTTCGCAACATTGTATGCCAGTACCTCAGTTTGTATACAAAATCCGCACGGTACCGCACACTGCACCGCACCTCCGTCCGGTGAAATTTGTATGCGGCTCCGCAAGCCGCAGTGGGATGCGACGGCAGTGTGGGATGTGCCTTATGTGGGCGATAGAACAGTGTGATGAAGTCTTTGAGAGCATATTTTAGTACAGTAAGCAAACTTAGTTAGATACAGCAGGGCCTCTATAATCCGTACCCAAGCTAATACGAACACCTCTATAATCCGAACAGGGTATACATTTTGGGTGTTCGGCTAATCGAGGCCCTGTTGTATTTATAAGCAAAGCTTGGAAGTATTGGAAAGATTAACTTAAGTCAATATCAAACGGTGGTTAATAAAAAAATCTAAACTATACAATAACAAAGACATTCGTAAACTAAACCTTCGTAACAAAAGGTTGTAAATGCAGTTTACATAATTATATCAAATTAACTGCCTTGGTATATTTAGCTGACAATACAGACTGACAAAACAGTTTAATTATATGATTATTGCGATCTTAAAGTATTACGGAAAATAAAATGTTACATATTACACAAATGTAATCATTGTATTTAATACGGTAAAAGAAAATAAGTACGACACTTTTCATGTTAATGTATGTAGGATGGTATTGAAATAAAAAATAAATTTGTATACATATTGTCGAAATCATTAATCGAGATTCAAGTTGCTTTACTATTCAGTTCAGATATTTTACAAAGAAATAATTGTATATCGTCAATTCACTTACTTCATTATTACTTAGTTACTATACATACACTCGTATAGCGAGACTTAACCTTTTCGACGCCAACGACGTATATATCCGCAGCGCAGGTTCAACGCCAACGACTAATATATTCGTCAAGGAGCCCAGCGCGATAGCAACCTTATTGCATTGCCATAAGATTTAACTCCGCACTAAATGTCTAATTGACTTGGCGTGTGGTTCACAACCTTTCTCTCTGACAGAGCTTTGAAAAGGTTAACAATGTTGGCATTCGTCAAAATAAATTCAGATCTCGTGAAAATGCCATCGAAAATTGTCGAATTGATTCGATTAAAAGTCAGCTGCTTTCTTTGTACTCTAGCTTAGCTCGATAGCTAAGGTAGTACAAGTATTAATTTACATGCAAAATTTTCCTAAGAAAAGCGCAAGATAACACCGAAGAGGTTCTTAAATTAATGCGGATTTTGGAAATGGAATATGCCTATTAGTTTTATGGTCTCAAAAATACTTTACATTTGACGTGGGTCTAAGCTTATTGCTCCTAAAGTCTGTTCATTAATTCGACGGACTAAAATGACGTTTCACGTGTTGTCAGTTTTTTACATCTCTGAAATAGTGATGTGCTACAACCGATAATTACCGAAAAGTTTTAAGGAAGTCCAAGGGTGGGTTGTATCAACAAATCAACACTATCTAAGAGGCCGGTGTTAACTTTAAATAAGGCGTCGTTGGCTACTGAAAACTATCAAACATCCCTTACACTAGCTAGCAAATCCAGAGGGCTTCAAGCCCCTTCACAAGTCAACAGTCAAGCACCCTCCCAATCAAAGTACTGAATCCGCCACTGTTCCCATATAATACAATTTTAACAGACATTTAATTAAGCGATATGATACGAAAAATAAACTATCATCGTCTGAAGCCCAGGACAAGACTCGAACTTGTGCCCTCTGTATTGCCGGTCTAAAAAATGTGATCGTGGTAACTTCCACGTTAAAATGACAATTAAAAAAAAAATGTTTTTTTAAGGCGACGGGTAGAGCAAGGCATTCTCCATACAACCATTGTGCAAGTTTTTTTTCGTCGGTTTTTGCACTACAGAATATTCGTTTTTTTTGCTTGTTCATATTGGATTTATGCACGCCATGATGTTAAAATTTTGTTAGATTTGAAAATAATAATAAAAAAAAATTTACATCAGTGAATAGCTAACAAAAAAATTAGTTTACTGACTAAAACTTATATTTATAGCGCAAACACAAATGAAGAAAAACTTGCACAACATTTGTATAGAGAAAAGGCTTGCCCTACCCGTCCCCTTAAGAGACGTTAATTTGAAACAACCTGCCCTAAGATAAATTGTGATTACCTATATATAATACTACGTGGTTGTGGCAGGCCGTATATGGCTGGCCACAGTGAAGGTCGCCAGCAGTAGCGTGAGCGCGGCGACGGGGCGCGCGGCCGCGTTGTAGATGGAGCAGTAGGGGCACTGCGAGGAGCCGCACACCTCGCAGATGTTCAGCAGGTACGTGGGGAGAGCGTCGAAGATCGTCTCGTTGTAGCGCTCTGTGGGAAACGATATTCGTTAATGGGCGATAACTTAATGTTGTATATGAGAAATACCACTAGTAATTAATTAATACACTGGTCTTCATCAGTAAATATACTTTATTATATCCCCGCCATTTTTATAAGACAACGAACAAAACACTATCGCTTCTAGCATAGACAACCAACTTGTAAGGTTGAGTATACAACACTTAACTTCTCCGTTCTCTCAACGCACTTCAACCACAGTCTAACTACATACAGTCTGCAAGCTCCTGGCTACGCGGGCCAACGATGGGGGGTACGCGGGGAAGCGGGAGACAAAGAAATTTATTTTGAACGAAATCTGGCCGTATTTAAAGAATGTCATGATGGCGGCAACTTTTTTTACAATCTAAGCTCGGATTCATATTAAGAGGCCCCGCGGACCCTAGGGTATCGATTTTGAACGAAATCTGGCCGTATTTAAAGAATGTCAAGATGGTGGCAACTTTTCTTACAATCCAAGCACGGATTCATATTAAGAGACCCCAGTGGACCCTCAGATATCGATTATGAACAAAATCGGACTTTATTTAAAGAATTTCAAGATGGCGGCAACTTTGTTACAATCCAAGCTCGGATTCGTATAAAAAGCTCCTCGAAACGATAACGATTATGAAAACGAAAAAAAAATGACCGCCTTTTCCAAACTTATATATTAAAGTAGTTATAAAAAAAATCATATCTCTCCAAACATATTTTTAACAACCCTAACTTTTGAGCGGTTATGCTAACCGGGTGCGTAAATTCGTAAGATGAATGAAGCTTGCCTACTGGTTGTAGTTCTTTATACTGTGCTTCAACTCAACATCCAAGTGTATGGGCTAGCTGGCTATTGGTTGACGAAGATATTTCACGTCGTCCGTCAAGCTGTGAACAGTCAACACGTGTCCGTGAATGAGACCTACCGGGCGCGTAGTAGTCGTACACGCGGATGGGCAGGAAGCGCGACATGTTGGCCACCGGGAACCAGCGCTCCACCGTGAAGTTCACGCACGTCATCTCCGCGTCCAGCTGCGAACAGACACCACATTGAAGCATATATTTTGGCTTTCTCCCTTACCAGACACAATCATTAATTACTTTGGCAATGACTAAAACTAAAGGTATTCAGACTTCTGCCGGTGCATTAACGAAATTCTGAAGCGTACTTAGTCATGGAATAATTCGACACGTACGCGTCGAGGCGCTGTTGCTGGATCATGTAGCCGGTCGGGATCGCAACGTCGAGGATGTAACTGTCAGTGTGTGGGACTCACGTAGTCGAAGTAGAAGAGTAGCTGCCTGGGCAGGTACTTGGCGCGCTGCAGTAGCGCCACGCGGCGCGACAGCACGTACGCGTCGAGGCGCTGTTGCTGGATCATGTAGCCGGTCGGGATCGCAACGTCGAGGATGTAACTGTCAGTGTGTGGGACTCACGTAGTCGAAGTAGAAGAGTAGCTGCCTGGGCAGGTACTTGGCGCGCTGCAGTAGCGCCACGCGGCGCGACAGCACGTACGCGTCGAGGCGCTGTTGCTGGATCATGTAGCCGGTCGGGATCGCAACGTCGAGGATGTAACTGTCACAGTGTGTGGGACTCACGTAGTCGAAGTAGAAGAGTAGCTGCCTGGGCAGGTACTTGGCGCGCTGCAGTAGCGCCACGCGGCGCGACAGCACGTACGCGTCGAGGCGCTGTTGCTGGATCATGTAGCCGGTCGGGATCGCAACGTCGAGGATGTAACTGTCACAGTGTGTGGGACTCACGTAGTCGAAGTAGAAGAGTAGCTGCCTGGGCAGGTACTTGGCGCGCTGCAGTAGCGCCACGCGGCGCGACAGCACGTACGCGTCGAGGCGCTGTTGCTGGATCATGTAGCCGGTCGGGATCGCAACGTCGAGGATGTAACTGTCACAGTGTGTGGGACTCACGTAGTCGAAGTAGAAGAGTAGCTGCCTGGGCAGGTACTTGGCGCGCTGCAGTAGCGCCACGCGGCGCGACAGCACGTACGCGTCGAGGCGCTGTTGCTGGATCATGTAGCCGGTCGGGATCGCAACGTCGAGGATGTAACTGTCACAGTGTGTGGGACTCACGTAGTCGAAGTAGAAGAGTAGCTGCCTGGGCAGGTACTTGGCGCGCTGCAGTAGCGCCACGCGGCGCGACAGCACGTACGCGTCGAGGCGCTGTTGCTGGATCATGTAGCCGGTCGGGATCGCAACGTCGAGGATGTAACTGTCACAGTGTGTGGGACTCACGTAGTCGAAGTAGAAGAGTAGCTGCCTGGGCAGGTACTTGGCGCGCTGCAGTAGCGCCACGCGGCGCGACAGCACGTACGCGTCGAGGCGCTGTTGCTGGATCATGTAGCCGGTCGGGATCGCAACGTCGAGGATGTAACTGTCACAGTGTGTGGGACTCACGTAGTCGAAGTAGAAGAGTAGCTGCCTGGGCAGGTACTTGGCGCGCTGCAGTAGCGCCACGCGGCGCGACAGCACGTACGCGTCGAGGCGCTGTTGCTGGATCATGTAGCCGGTCGGGATCGCAACGTCGAGGATGTAACTGTCACAGTGTGTGGGACTCACGTAGTCGAAGTAGAAGAGTAGCTGCCTGGGCAGGTACTTGGCGCGCTGCAGTAGCGCCACGCGGCGCGACAGCACGTACGCGTCGAGGCGCTGTTGCTGGATCATGTAGCCGGTCGGGATCGCAACGTCGAGGATGTAACTGTCACAGTGTGTGGGACTCACGTAGTCGAAGTAGAAGAGTAGCTGCCTGGGCAGGTACTTGGCGCGCTGCAGTAGCGCCACGCGGCGCGACAGCACGTACGCGTCGAGGCGCTGTTGCTGGATCATGTAGCCGGTCGGGATCGCAACGTCGAGGATGTAACTGTCACAGTGTGTGGGACTCACGTAGTCGAAGTAGAAGAGTAGCTGCCTGGGCAGGTACTTGGCGCGCTGCAGTAGCGCCACGCGGCGCGACAGCACGTACGCGTCGAGGCGCTGTTGCTGGATCATGTAGCCGGTCGGGATCGCAACGTCGAGGATGGCCATGCCGGATCGGGGAGATTCTTCGAGGTGCGTCCAGCTGGATATAAAAAAGTAAGTTGTATTCATAATATTTGATCAACTCATATAACAGACGAATAATGTCCGTTATTGGATGTAAACGTGGCATAGACCTTCCAAAGGATTGTCTTGTGAAGGTGTTTAGTGAAAGGTTGGCAAAAGTGCGCCGCACACCGCAGCGAGATGCGGCGGCAGACCAGCGCACTAGTAGAGCCGAGCGCATGCGCTGCGTCGGCTCGAATAGTCGGATCCTAAGTAAGAGCGGCCGCACATTGCGCCACAAGCTGCGGGAGTTGGTCGCGCTCGCTACTGCGGTGAGTGCGTATGTTCGGCGGAGTGGTCGCGATTAGTGGCAGCCACTAGTGGTTGAGACGTGCACTGACCTCGCGCAGGCCTGGTACTCGATGTGCGACTGGTTCCGGCCGTGGAAGTGCGCGCGGGCCTGCAGCTGGAAGGCGCGCACGGGCGGCTCGGTCTGGAAGCGCGGGATGTCCACGTTGTATGTGACGGACATCTGCAGGATCGCGTATCCGGCGCCGCGCGCTGTCACCTTCACCGTGCCCCATGCCTCTGGGATCTGGGAATTAGAAAAAAATCTATTAATGTTGAAAAGGGAACTGTCGTCTCATAACGTCACGCAAGTTGTGACATATTTAATGGGTATTCATACTTTACAACGCAGCGAAACGCGCAGTAGAGACGTCACGCAGCCGCTTGCGGTCCGTGTACTACAGTACTGACACTGTACTCACGTCGATGTACTGCATGACGGCCAGGTTGTGGTTGTCCACGTGCAGCACGCGCGAGGCGCCCTTGAGCGCGACCGCGTCCACGGTCACCGTCAGCGTAGAGACGTCACGCAGCCGCTTGCGGTCCGTGTACTACAGTACTGACACTGTACTCACGTCGATGTACTGCATGACGGCCAGGTTGTGGTTGTCCACGTGCAGCACGCGCGAGGCGCCCTTGAGCGCGACCGCGTCCACGGTCACCGTCAGCGTAGAGACGTCACGGAGACGTTTGCGGTCCGTGTACTACAGTACTGACACTGTACTCACGTCGATGTACTGCATGACGGCCAGGTTGTGGTTGTCCACGTGCAGCACGCGCGAGGCGCCCTTGAGCGCGACCGCGTCCACGGTCACCGTCAGCGTAGAGACGTCACGCAGCCGCTTGCGGTCCGTGTACTACAGTACTGACACTGTACTCACGTCGATGTACTGCATGACGGCCAGGTTGTGGTTGTCCACGTGCAGCACGCGCGAGGCGCCCTTGAGCGCGACCGCGTCCACGGTCACCGTCAGCGTAGAGACGTCACGCAGCCGCTTGCGGTCCGTGTACTACAGTACTGACACTGTACTCACGTCGATGTACTGCATGACGGCCAGGTTGTGGTTGTCCACGTGCAGCACGCGCGAGGCGCCCTTGAGCGCGACCGCGTCCACGGTCACCGTCAGCGTAGAGACGTCACGCAGCCGCTTGCGGTCCGTGTACTACAGTACTGACACTGTACTCACGTCGATGTACTGCATGACGGCCAGGTTGTGGTTGTCCACGTGCAGCACGCGCGAGGCGCCCTTGAGCGCGACCGCGTCCACGGTCACCGTCAGCGTAGAGACGTCACGCAGCCGCTTGCGGTCCGTGTACTACAGTACTGACACTGTACTCACGTCGATGTACTGCATGACGGCCAGGTTGTGGTTGTCCACGTGCAGCACGCGCGAGGCGCCCTTGAGCGCGACCGCGTCCACGGTCACCGTCAGCGTAGAGACGTCACGCAGCCGCTTGCGGTCCGTGTACTACAGTACTGACACTGTACTCACGTCGATGTACTGCATGACGGCCAGGTTGTGGTTGTCCACGTGCAGCACGCGCGAGGCGCCCTTGAGCGCGACCGCGTCCACGGTCACCGTCAGCGTAGAGACGTCACGGAGACGTTTGCGGTCCGTGTACTACAGTACTGACACTGTACTCACGTCGATGTACTGCATGACGGCCAGGTTGTGGTTGTCCACGTGCAGCACGCGCGAGGCGCCCTTGAGCGCGACCGCGTCCACGGTCACCGTCAGCGTAGAGACGTCACGCAGCCGCTTGCGGTCCGTGTACTACAGTACTGACACTGTACTCACGTCGATGTACTGCATGACGGCCAGGTTGTGGTTGTCCACGTGCAGCACGCGCGAGGCGCCCTTGAGCGCGACCGCGTCCACGGTCACCGTCAGCGTAGAGACGTCACGCAGCCGCTTGCGGTCCGTGTACTACAGTACTGACACTGTACTCACGTCGATGTACTGCATGACGGCCAGGTTGTGGTTGTCCACGTGCAGCACGCGCGAGGCGCCCTTGAGCGCGACCGCGTCCACGGTCACCGTCAGCGTAGAGACGTCACGCAGCCGCTTGCGGTCCGTGTACTACAGTACTGACACTGTACTCACGTCGATGTACTGCATGACGGCCAGGTTGTGGTTGTCCACGTGCAGCACGCGCGAGGCGCCCTTGAGCGCGACCGCGTCCACGGTCACCGTCAGCGTAGAGACGTCACGCAGCCGCTTGCGGTCCGTGTACTACAGTACTGACACTGTACTCACGTCGATGTACTGCATGACGGCCAGGTTGTGGTTGTCCACGTGCAGCACGCGCGAGGCGCCCTTGAGCGCGACCGCGTCCACGGTCACCGTCAGCGTAGAGACGTCACGGAGACGTTTGCGGTCCGTGTACTACAGTACTGACACTGTACTCACGTCGATGTACTGCATGACGGCCAGGTTGTGGTTGTCCACGTGCAGCACGCGCGAGGCGCCCTTGAGCGCGACCGCGTCCACGGTCACCGTCAGCGTAGAGACGTCACGCAGCCGCTTGCGGTCCGTGTACTACAGTACTGACACTGTACTCACGTCGATGTACTGCATGACGGCCAGGTTGTGGTTGTCCACGTGCAGCACGCGCGAGGCGCCCTTGAGCGCGACCGCGTCCACGGTCACCGTCAGCGTAGAGACGTCACGGAGACGTTTGCGGTTCGTGTACTCGATCAGAGCTCGGAGAGCGACGTATGTGTCCTGGGAACGAGAATGTGTGTTAATTTTCAGATAGAAGGACCAATATCGGTTGCATCAAACACATTTAACAGGCTGCCTAACTGTCATGGCAAAATGAACTGTGAAACTTCAGCGCGTCTGCCGTGGCGTACTGATCTATACCTGCGTGGAGGCCCAGCCGCCGTCCGTGAGCCGCTGCGCGTTGAGCCACATGACCATGGCCTCGTTGTTGTCCTGGTGGTCCATGCAGGCCAGCAGCGCGTCTGCCGTGGCGTACTGATCTATACCTGCGTGGAGGCCCAGCCGCCGTCCGTGAGCCGCTGCGCGTTGAGCCACATGACCATGGCCTCGTTGTTGTCCTGGTGGTCCATGCAGGCCAGCAGCGCGTATGCCGTGGCGTACTGATCTATACCTGCGTGGAGGCCCAGCCGCCGTCCGTGAGCCGCTGCGCGTTGAGCCACATGACCATGGCCTCGTTGTTGTCCTGGTGGTCCATGCAGGCCAGCAGCGCGTATGCCGTGGCGTACTGATCTATACCTGCGTGGAGGCCCAGCCGCCGTCCGTGAGCCGCAGCGCGTTGAGCCACATGACCATGGCCTCGTTGTTGTCCTGGTGGTCCATGCAGGCCAGCAGCGCGTCTGCCGTGGCGTACTGATCTATACCTGCGTGGAGGCCCAGCCGCCGTCCGTGAGCCGCTGCGCGTTGAGCCACATGACCATGGCCTCGTTGTTGTCCTGGTGGTCCATGCAGGCCAGCAGCGCGTATGCCCTGGCGTACTGATCTATACCTGCGTGGAGGCCCAGCCGCCGTCCGTGAGCCGCTGCGCGTTGAGCCACATGACCATGGCCTCGTTGTTGTCCTGGTGGTCCATGCAGGCCAGCAGCGCGTCTGCCGTGGCGTACTGATCTATACCTGCGTGGAGGCCCAGCCGCCGTCCGTGAGCCGCTGCGCGTTGAGCCACATGACCATGGCCTCGTTGTTGTCCTGGTGGTCCATGCAGGCCAGCAGCGCGTCTGCCGTGGCGTACTGATCTATACCTGCGTGGAGGCCCAGCCGCCGTCCGTGAGCCGCTGCGCGTTGAGCCACATGACCATGGCCTCGTTGTTGTCCTGGTGGTCCATGCAGGCCAGCAGCGCGTCTGCCGTGGCGTACTGATCTATACCTGCGTGGAAGCCCACCCGCCGTCCGTGAGCCGCTGCGCGTTGAGCCACATGACCATGGCCTCGTTGTTGTCCTGGTGGTCCATGCAGGCCAGCAGCGCGTCTGCCGTGGCTTACTGATCTATACCTGCGTGGAGGCCCAGCCGCCGTCCGTGAGCCGCTGCGCGTTGAGCCACATGACCATGGCCTCGTTGTTGTCCTGGTGGTCCATGCAGGCCAGCAGCGCGTCTGCCGTGGCTTACTGATCTATACCTGCGTGGAGGCCCAGCCGCCGTCCGTGAGCCGCTGCGGATTGAGCCACATGACCATGGCCTCGTTGTTGTCCTGGTGGTCCATGCAGGCCAGCAGCGCGTCTGCCGTGGCGTACTGATCTATACCTGCGTGGAGGCCCAGCCGCCGTCCGTGAGCCGCTGCGCGTTGAGCCACATGACCATGGCCTCGTTGTTGTCCTGGTGGTCCATGCAGGCCAGCAGCGCGTCTGCCGTGGCGTACTGATCTATACCTGCGTGGAGGCCCAGCCGCCGTCCGTGAGCCGCTGCGCGTTGAGCCACATGACCATGGCCTCGTTGTTGTCCTGGTGGTCCATGCAGGCCAGCAGCGCGTCTGCCGTGGCGTACTGATCTATACCTGCGTGGAAGCCCACCCGCCGTCCGTGAGCCGCTGCGCGTTGAGCCACATGACCATGGCCTCGTTGTTGTCCTGGTGGTCCATGCAGGCCAGCAGCGCGTCTGCCGTGGCTTACTGATCTATACCTGCGTGGAGGCCCAGCCGCCGTCCGTGAGCCGCTGCGCGTTGAGCCACATGACCATGGCCTCGTTGTTGTCCTGGTGGTCCATGCAGGCCAGCAGCGCGTCTGCCGTGGCTTACTGATCTATACCTGCGTGGAGGCCCAGCCGCCGTCCGTGAGCCGCTGCGGATTGAGCCACATGACCATGGCCTCGTTGTTGTCCTGGTGGTCCATGCAGGCCAGCAGCGCATCTGCCGTGGCGTACTGATCTATACCTGCGTGGAGGCCCAGCCGCCGTCCGTGAGCCGCTGCGCGTTGAGCCACATGACCATGGCCTCGTTGTTGTCCTGGTGGTCCATGCAGGCCAGCAGCGCGTATGCCGTGGCGTACTGATCTATACCTGCGTGGAGGCCCAGCCGCCGTCCGTGAGCCGCTGCGCGTTGAGCCACATGACCATGGCCTCGTTGTTGTCCTGGTGGTCCATGCAGGCCAGCAGCGCGTATGCCGTGGCGTACTGATCTATACCTGCGTGGAGGCCCAGCCGCCGTCCGTGAGCCGCTGCGCGTTGAGCCACATGACCATGGCCTCGTTGTTGTCCTGGTGGTCCATGCAGGCCAGCAGCGCGTATGCCGTGGCGTACTGATCTATACCTGCGTGGAGGCCCAGCCGCCGTCCGTGAGCCGCTGCGCGTTGAGCCACATGACCATGGCCTCGTTGTTGTCCTGGTGGTCCATGCAGGCCAGCAGCGCGTATGCCGTGGCGGCGATGTTGTACGAGTCGTACTTGTACGGCAGGCGGGGCAGGAGGAAAGGCTTCTGGTTTTCAGTCTTGGTTGGGGGTTGCGGGACACGCTCTTTGCCCCAGTACACTAGTCCACCTGCAGACAATTATAAGTTGTTGTTTAAATCTATAAAGAATCGACGAAATTCGTCAAACATTAACGGCACACATGATTTATGTCTCTACAGTAACGCGTGCATCTGGATCTTGGAGAGCACATGGCTGTATATTACAATGTAGAGCAACTCGCTGCAAAGTCGTGTCACTCCTTTCTCACTCGCAACCTGTGAATTAAATCACGAATTCCTAAATTTAATGAACTGTACCTTCTTCTCGCTGGAACCGCTTGAGCAGCTTGAAGGCGTGCTCGGAGCTGGAGGCCTTGGCGACGGTGAGCGCGTACGCCACCACGGCCATGGAGTACGGGTCCCCGAAGTCCTCGAGCAGCTTGAGGTGCTGCTCCAGCCAGGACACAGCGCGCTGTTGGGCTTGGACCACGCGCGCAGATAACCCCTGATAAATGTCCAAACGTTTACCAGAATGTATAGACGTAACATACCCTCGTCAGCCCTATGTGTACATGGCGTAAGCCTATGATACTAGCTACTAGCATCACAGTCTAACTACATACAGTCTGCAAGCTCGGGGCTGCGCGGGGAAGCGGGAGGCAAGGAAATTTAGCGCAAACTCATTGAGTTTGTGAGTTTGTGCTAACTATTCTGAAGGGGTGTCGAGTTTTAAAAGGTACGGTTAAAATAAGTTTTGGGTGTTGTTGTTGGGTTTTTAAATAATGCCACTCCAATTGTGTTCAATATCGATATCTGAGGAGTCGAGAGGTCTTTTAATATGAATCCCGAGGGTATAAATAAAATAAAAAAACAGCCAAGTGCGAGTCGGACTCGTGCACGAAGGGATCTGTACCATTATCTATAAAAACGGCAAAAAAAATCAGTTTGTTGTATGGGAGCCCCCAGTAGCCTAGGTGACCCTGCCTACGAAGCCGGAGGTCCCGGGATCGAATCCCGGTGAGGGCATTTATTTGTGTGATGAGCACAAATATTTGTTCCTGAGTCATGGATGTTTTCTATGTATTTTAAGTATTTATTTATCTATGTGATAGGTGGGCCCACCTATCACACCGGCGTCACCAAAAGAAATAGCAAGAGAAATACGGACCCTTGACCCTAATAAAGCCCCAGGCTTTGATCTGATCACTCCAAAAGTTTTGAAGAAGCTACCGAAGAAGTGCATTACTTTTCTCACTTCTCTTTTCAATGCTATCTTGAGGACATCGCACATCCCTAAGCTCTGGAAAATATCACAAATAATCATGATCCACAAAGCCGGGAAACCTCCTCACGAAGCACCTTCTTACCGTCCAATCAGTCTCACTCCAGTTCTTTCAAAATTATGGGAAAAAATTTTTGTGGCACGTGTAACAGCTCACCTGGACGACCATGAAGTCATACCTAAGCACCAATTTGGATTTCGGAAATCGCACTCAACAATTGAGCAGATGCACCGCGTATATAAAGAAATCAGACGCTGCTTTGAAAGGAAACTTTACTGTTCAGCGGCTTTCCTGGACGTACAACAAGCTTTTGACAGAGTATGGCACAAAGGCCTACTGTGTAAAGTGAAACTACATCTCCCACACACTATGTACGTCCTGATCAAATCCTACATATCTGACAGACTGTTGTCCAACCTACACAAAATAGAAGCCGGGGTACCACAGGGCTCTGTGCTTGGCCCCGTCCTATATAATATTTTCACATTGGACCTGCCTACCACTGAAGATGTGACTGTCGCCACATACGCTGATGATGTAGCATATCTAGCCAGTGATGAAATTCCTGAAGAAGCCAGCAATAAACTTCAAAATGTATTGGACAAGACACACACCTGGTTGGAAAAGTGGCGCATACGGCCAAGTGCACAAAAATCTAATCACATCACATTTACTCTGAGAAAAAAGGATAGTCCACCCGTGAGACTCGGTTCTACTATTCTCCCAGACACCAACTGTGTAAAATACCTCGGGTTTCACCTGGATCGAAGGCTTACTTGGAAACTCCATATAAAAAAGAAAAGAGACGAGATAAACCTAAAGTGCAGGAGCCTATATTGGCTTCTGGGAAGAAACTCGGCTCTCTCCGTTGACAACAAATTGCTAATTTACAACTCTGTACTAAAACCTATTTGGACCTATGGTATCCCGCTCTGGAGCACAGCCAGCAAATCAAACATTATATGCTTACAACGCGTACAAAATGGTATTCTGCGCACTATAGCGAACGCTCTGTGGTTCTCCAGGAACGAAGATATACATAAACACCTCGAAGTACCGACAATCCAAGAAGAAATAGAAAGGCATAGAAAAAAATATGCAGAACGCCTGACTATGCACCCTAATCCCCTGGCAACGCAACTCCTACAGCCTGTTCTTACTCAGATGCGACTAAAGAGAAAGAATGTTTTGTGAAAGGACAGTAGAGGCACTGGCCACTACGCCTACAAGTCACTAAATCACTTGTTGTCAACAAATCAGCTTATAGTCTCGCGACTGATCGCCGATTAACCAAGAAAAAAAAAAAAAAAAAAATCTAAGTATGTTTATCGTCGTCTAGTTAGTACCCATAGTACAAGCATTGTTTAGTTTGGGACTAGGTCGATTTGTGTAAGATTGTAAAAGAAAAAGAAAAAAATATATAGTTGTTTATTCTGTTTTTAGTATTAAATTTGTTGTTATAGGGGCAACAGAAATGCATCATCTGTGAAAATTTCAACTGTGCAACTATCACGGTTCATGAAATACAACCTGGTGACAGACGGACAGACAGACTGACGGACAACGGAGTCTTGGTTAGACTCTAGCATGTCATATACGACTTACCTCCCTGACGCCGATGTCCTTGAGATTCTTGACCGTCTCGAGAGTGATGACCACTTGAGCGGTCAGAGTGATGTTGCGTTGCAGTATTATTGTGTTGTTTATCTGAAATATAGAGTGGAAATAAGCAATGGTTAACCCTTTGTGTCATGGCATGAATATGGGTCACAACCAAATTAGAACAGCAATTTGTTATACATAAGGTCCGTTTTTGTATCAATCTGGCCCCGTAGCATGGATGTTATCACGCGATAAGTGATAGGATAAGCGCGTCGTCTCGTTCTATCGAACGGTGTCAGCCAGGGACGGATGCTCTATCCTGTCACTTATCGCGTGATAAGGCCATCCATGCTACGGGGCCTGGTGGTCATTGTAGGTCACCACTGCGACGAAAAGCGTTAACAAATATTAATTGTTTTATGATAACTAGATAAATTTTGTGCTTAAAGCTCCCTTCGCCCTTGTAATTTTGTACAATCATCTAACAGTTCCTACTCAAAAGTGGACAGTTCATAATGAACATTAAACTTAGTGTATCCTTGATGGTGGTGTTCTGCCATAGTACTAGGATCACATATCACAGCAAGAGTAGTCGACACGTCCTTCTACGTAATGCCAGCTGGAAGTTAAATGTTACTGACCTCCTTGGCACTAGCCTCGAACAATCCCCTGACCCCGGCTGCGCCCACCAAGTCCCGCAGCTTGGGGCTGTCCCGCGGCACGTTGATGGTGGTGTTCTGCCATAGTACTAGGATCACATATCACAGCAAGAGTAGTCGACACGTCCTTCTACGTAATGCCAGCTGGAAGTTAAATGTTACTGACCTCCTTGGCACTAGCCTCGAACAATCCCCTGACCCCGGCTGCGCCCACCAAGTCCCGCAGCTTGGGGCTGTCCCGCGGCACGTTGATGGTGGTGTTCTGCCATAGTACTAGGATCACATATCACAGCAAGAGTAGTCGACACGTCCTTCTACGTAATGCCAGCTGGAAGTTAAATGTTACTGACCTCCTTGGCACTAGCCTCGAACAATCCCCTGACCCCGGCTGCGCCCACCAAGTCCCGCAGCTTGGGGCTGTCCCGCGGCACGTTGATGGTGGTGTTCTGCCATAGTACTAGGATCACATATCACAGCAAGAGTAGTCGACACGTCCTTCTACGTAATGCCAGCTGGAAGTTAAATGTTACTGACCTCCTTGGCACTAGCCTCGAACAATCCCCTGACCCCGGCTGCGCCCACCAAGTCCCGCAGCTTGGGGCTGTCCCGCGGCACGTTGATGGTGGTGTTCTGCCATAGTACTAGGATCACATATCACAGCAAGAGTAGTCGACACGTCCTTCTACGTAATGCCAGCTGGAAGTTAAATGTTACTGACCTCCTTGGCACTAGCCTCGAACAATCCCCTGACCCCGGCTGCGCCCACCAAGTCCCGCAGCTTGGGGCTGTCCCGCGGCACGTTGATGGTGGTGTTCTGGTTACGGTCTGGCATCCACGTTACTTCATAGAAGGCACCTTCGGGGGTTTGATGTTCGAGGACCCATGATACCGCCATTGAAATGACCTAAAACATGATTGAAATCATAATGAGGTCTCCTTCGAACTTGCTTACACTACGAGTATTCAATTTGTGACGGCAGCACGGCAGCAGCTACACCGAGCGGCGATGACGCGCCACCCGCTATAAAACCCCCGCGCACCGAGGCGAGTAGCTCGGCCGTCGGGTAGCCCAAACAGGAGTCTACCCACTAGCCAGTCAGGACGGGCAGCAAAAGCCAAGAGGCTGCTGCAAAGAGCATGATCAAAACAAAAAAAAAAGAGTCGAGTAGCAGTCGCTCGCGCTCCGTATAGAGTGCACGTCTGCCCACCTACAAATACAAATACAAATCGTTTATTTGTTCAACATAGGTGCATGACGGTACATGAGGGTCTTATAATTTAATTTTCTCAAACATGCTCGGAAATGTATGCTTTAATGTCACGAAATGAAGACATGAAGTTCCTTGTTTATGGCTGCCTACATTACTTCTTGGCCTAGGCCAAGAAGTAATGTATGAAAACCCTAACTAAAAACATTATTGGCCGCTACTCTAACTTTTTAAATTTGCTTACCTACTGATATTAAACAGACAAAGGAAAAAATACATACTGCCACTACCACCAATACTTTTTTTTAATTGTTTTAGTTTTTAGTAAAAAAAAAATTGTTAGTTTTTTACATTTTTTTTGTTATTTTTCGTTTATTTTTTAGTGTTGTTTATCGTTTTTAAAATTAAAAAAAATATATTTTCTTTTCTTGATGTTTGTCTATTTTTTAATGTTAAAATTGTTGTAGGGTCTTTTATGTTATTTTTAAGTTTTTTTTATCTATTTTTCCTTTTTGTTTTACTTTTTTTAATGTTTTTTGTTTTTTTTTGTCGTTTTTTTAATTTTTTCAAGTTTTCCTTTTTGTTTTACTTTTTTTAATGTTTTTTTTTTCCTTTTTTTTTGTTTTTTTTAATGTTTTTTGTTTGTTTTTCTTTTTTGTTTTTTTTTTGTTTTTTTTTTGTTTTTATTGTTTTTTTTCATTTTTTTTAATGTTTTTCTTTTTTTTTGTTTTTTCCTTTTTTTTTTGTTTTTTTTGTTTTTTGTTTGTTTTCAATTTTTTGTCATTTTTTTGGGCGTTTTTTTTAGTTGTTTTTTTTTGTTTTTTTAAGTTGTTTTGTTTTTTAATATTATTCTTTTATAATGTTTTTTTTTTTCTTTTTTAGATTTTTTTATCTAGAATCTCTCACTTTAGTGAGGTGAAAAGGATTATTTTTTTAAACCACTCACATTCGCTAGCTCGTGTTTCAATTCCACACTCGCGGTTAAATTATAACTGCACCCTAGTATAACAAATAACTATTTATTATTTCCTCACATCGTTTGAGAAAAGCACTATACAAGCCTCGGCCGGAACAGGGATTGCTGGACTCGTTGTATCCGGCCTCGTCTACGACTCGGCCGTCTAGCCCAAACTCGTCCATCAATCCCTTACTTCACGGCCTTTGCAGTAATGTACTATTTTGTATCACTATGCTGGGCCATTTGGCATACAAATTGGTGAGTAATGAATGGAGAGGCTCCATTAATTACAGTCTGACAAAAAGTCACTTATTTTGTAGTACGCTTTTTCTACTAAAATGTTAAATAACTTCTTCTTAAACTCGACCATACTTTCTATACTAACAATATCGTTAGGAATTTTGTTATAGATTTTTGGCGCCATTCCGAGTATACTTTTTTGAAATAAAGCTGTTTTTGAGGACATTCCGTTTATTTTATTCCTAAGTCGTTTACTCTTAAAACTATTAAACAGGTAACGATTCGATTTTGTAAAAATTGCAATTTCAAATATATACAAGCATGGCAGTGTTAATATTCTTAATTTCTGAAAATATGGTTTACAGGAGTCGAGTTGACGTATGCCACATAACGAGCGAATGCATCTCTTCTGCGCTTTAAACGCTATTTCTCTGTCAACTGAGTTTGCCCAGAATATGATGCCGTACCTTAGAGTTGATGTTACATAGGCTTGGTAGGCTGTTAAGACTACTGATTCATTGACAATTTTTCTTAAATTATAAAGTACATATGAGAATTTATTCAATTTCTTACATATAATGTCAATTTGATTTCTCCATGTCAGCTTATTATCTACACTTAAACCTAAAAACTTTGTCATGTCAGTTTCATCAATGTGTTGTCCTTTGTAAGATATGTTAAGAGTGTGTGCAATATTTAGTCTTTGTTTAAATGTCATGATTTTAGTTTTCTCCAAATTTATTTTTAAATTATTAGATGTAAGCCAATTTATTACTATCTCTAATGTCTTATTTATGTCATTCTCGTAAGACTCTGAATGTTTGGAAGCAAAAAGTATGGTACTATCATCTGCAAAGAGAACTGTAGGGTACTCTATGGATTTTGGTAGGTCATTTATGTAGATGATAAATAGTAAAGGACCTAAAACACTTCCTTGAGGTACACCGTAATGAATTCGTCTAATTTTGGATGAGTAAGTGACTTCAGTTTTTGTTTTAACACATATTCTATTTATTTGTGTCAATTGCTTTCGATTACTTAAGTATGATTTCATCAAGCTGTGTATATTACCTCTAACTCCATACTTATATAATTTATCCAAAAGTATGCGATGGTCAACAAAATCGAATGCTTTAGACATGTCCATGTATAGAGCTGAAACTGGGACTCTTTTGTCTACATTTGTTAAAACTGTATACATTAAATCAAAGATGGCCATGTTGATAGATTTGCCTTTGCGAAATCCCATCTGCTCTTTAGCGAAAAGGTTATTTTTCTCGAAGTAGTCATAAATGCCACTATGAATGACCTTTTCTATTACTTTTGAAAATATGGGGAGCAGTGCCACAGGTCTATAGCTGCCTGGGTCTTTCCTGTCACCTTTTTTAAAAAGCGGCTTCACGATGCCTATTTTTAGCCTGTCGGGAAATTCACCCTTTTCTATACATAAATTTGTTATATGGCTAATCAATGGTGAAATGATGTGAGACACCGATTGTACAACTTTAGTACTGATGTTATCGTAGCCAGTACTGTGTTTTTTTTTTTTAAAGAATTAATAATTTTTTGGATGTCAATTGGATTAGTTGGCTTCATAAATATAGAATTAGGTTTATTAAATGTCATTGTGTTCATGATATTATGTCTATGTTGATTATTTGTTTTATGGGTTAGGTCAATAAAATATCTGTTAAATTCTTGCGCAATTTTTTGAGGGGATGTGAAATATTTACCATTGGATAATATTTGAGGGATACCGTCAATTTGTTGTCTAGACTTGTATTTATTAATAACATTCCACGATGCCTTTGTTTTGTTACTAGAGTTTTTAATATAGTAGTCGTTTTGAGCTTTCTGAGTCAGTTTTATAATTTTTTTTAATCGTTTTGAGTAGTCTAAAAAAGTCACTTTATGTATAAGTTTATTATCCTTTGAAAACCTGTATTTCCAAAGTAACGTACGTTTTCGCTTGCAGCACTTTTTTATTCCTTTAGTAATCCATCTCGGTTTAAGCACTGGCGAAATTTTAATCTTTTTCATAGGAAAACACAAATTATAGAGTAATCCGAATTGATCTGCAAAACTGTTATAGGCTTCATTTGCATTTTTCGCCATGTAGACTCCATTGAAATTTAGTTCTTGTAGGCGATCTCTAAATTTTAGAATATTATCCTGACTAATATCTCTTTGTTTTCTATACCAGTTTGCAAGAACACATGTTTTTTTGACCGGGCATTTCAACAATTGAGCTGAGTGGTCTGAGATGGCAAAGTCAATCACTTGAGCTGTGCTACCTCGCAGGTTGTGAGCAAAATTATCAATACAGGTGTTGCTAGACAATCTTGTCGGCTCAGATATTGCCAATCGTAAATTATAACATGAGATTAAGTTTTTGAATTGTATAGATTGAGGCGTTCGTTTAAGGACATCGATATTAAAGTCTCCGCAAATTACAATTTTTTTCCTTATATGACATATTTTATTTAGTATATAATTCAATTTGTCGAAAAATATCTGAAAACTGTTACTACTATTTTTAGGTACTCTATATATGCTAAGAATAATAATGTTATGATCAATGAGCTCTAGTCCTGCGCATTCTATTATATTTGGTATAGAAATATTATTAACTTCGTCTAACTTTAGGTATTTGTGAATATTTTTAACCAAAATACAGGATCCCCCATTTCTATTATTCCTTGAGTAAAATGATGCTATCTTAAAATTAGGAATAGCCAAATGAGATTCATCACCTGGCTGCATGTTATGCTCTGTGACACAAATAACATCAACTTTTAACTTACCTAGTTAGTGCGATATAGGTATACCGCGCCCGCACGCTAGGTTTCTAGCCCAGGAGGTTTCTTGGTAGCGGTGTAGGGATACCGCGCACGCTCCAGAAACCTAACCCTGACCTTCCTCCTCACCCCAGGTATCAGCGGAGTGGTATTTTCCACCGCCCTACGCTCACTTGGGTTCCACGAGGAACTTCCGCTCCAACATCCATAGCCAGGATCTACCGATCTAACTTCAGGGCCAGCTAACAGAGCTCCGCGCCCTGGTCTCCTAGACCCCTAGATTAAAATGTCCCTATACTAATTTCCTATTCTTACAAAATTCTCTTTACACTACAAGATCACAAGACAACAACATAACAAGATTTATGAGAAAGATGAGAGGTTAGGTCGATGCGAATGGCTAAAGTGAACGAAGCCATTTACTAAAGTTTACTCTTTAAGAAATCACGAATAGTAAGTTTTGTGTAGTTAGTTTTGTTTTAGCTGATGATTTTCGTAAATAAATAAATAAAGATCTCCAGCCATGGTTACAATACCATAAGAAATCCAGGCAATAAGTAAAATTACATCACTTGAAATACATCTATTTTTCAAAAACTTACATCCGGATCAATATAGATGAAGTTCTCCCACTCGTTGAATGAAGCGTCGTTGATGATTTTCGTAAATAAATAAATAAAGATCCCAGCCGTGGTTACAATACCATAAGAAATCCAGGCAATAAGCAAAATTACATCACTTGAAATACATCTATTTTTCAAAAACTTACATCCGGATCAATATAGATGAAGTTCTCCCACTCGTTGAATGAAGCGTCTTGGAATATCTTAGCGCAGAAAGACGTCAGCCACACACTCGATGACGATTGGTTCCTATTAGAAGAACGGAAATTAGTAATGGAATTAATCTTGCAAGGATTTTACAACAAAGGAATGTCTCTTGACAGTAATAGGCATCTTTACAATTGTAAGTTTGTATGGGGGTAATCACCGGAACTACTCATTCGATTTTTAAAAACCTTTCACCAATATATAGAATAGATGGACCGACGTTATATTTTATCCCTCAGGTTTGCCTTCGTCCTGTGCGTAAGTGAGCGAAGCCGCGCAGACAGTAGAAAATAAATTCATCATTACATTGGCATCTATATTCCATCCACTGTAGTAAGAATAGTGAGATCCACGATTGTGACAGTGTGAACAGAAATGAGTGTACTTCTATGGTAAACCTGGCCGGTCCACTTCAGCTGGACTAAGCCCCTTAAGTAACTCACCAGTCGCTTCGGAACAAGCTGAAACTGCCGTCGAGCTTCATGAAGGACAGTTGTCGCTGGTACAATATGTTCATGTGATAGAACGCGTCCTTCTCTAAGGTCCTGTTGCGCTGGTTGATGAGACGCATGTACAGCGTGAAGTACATGTTCGCTGCGAAGCTGAACATGTTCTGTTCTGCTGAATCCTGGGAAAAGTTGCTCGGTTAATATTGTCCCGTCATCATGATTTCCAAGTTA
The DNA here is from genome assembly GCA_963854355.1 of Epinotia brunnichana. Classification (NCBI taxonomy): domain Eukaryota; kingdom Metazoa; phylum Arthropoda; class Insecta; order Lepidoptera; family Tortricidae; genus Epinotia; species Epinotia brunnichana. Next base: position 25,626,270 of record OY977950.1, on the reverse strand, counting down.
GCTTCGCCTAAATTACGCATTTTTAGCTTCGTGTGTCGAAAGCAAGATGCCGAGCCGTCCACCCTGGGCAAACGCCCTCAGACGCCTTGGAGCATGGACACAAACTGACAATGTTAAGTTTGCACAGAGGCAGTCTCGGAGAAAGTGGCGCGTTGGTATAGGCAAGTCCACAGTCCACCAGAGCTCAGAGGCGAGAGACCCATGGAACCGGATTTTCATTGGTTTACTAGTAGCAGTAGAATAAAGTTTAGCAGTAGAGTAGCATTGATAGGAGTCTTTGTCACTTACCATGGGCAGTCTCAGCAATAAAGTAGCATTGATAGGAGTTTCTGTCACTCACCATGGGCAGCCACAGCAGTGACGTAGCATTGATAGGAGTCTCTGTCACTTACCATGGGCAGTTTCAGCAGTAAAGTAGCATTGATAGGAGTCTCTGTCACTCACCATGGGCAGCCTCAGCAGTGACGTAGCATTGATAGGAGTCTCTGTCACTTACCATGGGCAGTTTCAGCAGTAAAGTAGCATTGATAGGAGTCTCTGTCACTCACCATGGGCAGCCTCAGCAGTGACGTAGCATTGATAGGAGTCTCTGTCACTTACCATGGGCAGTTTCAGCAGTAAAGTAGCATTGATAGGAGTCTCTGTCACTCACCATGGGCAGCCTCAGCAGTGACGTAGCATTGATAGGCATGGTCGGGAACAGCGGGCCGACCACGTCTCCGACCACGGACACGCGGGCTCGGTTGGAGCCGAACACGTAGTAGCGGTCGACCTCGTACGGGATGATGGGGGTCTCCGTTACGTTCACGTGCATGTATTGGAACACGTAGGCCCGGTTGGACAGGTCGAGTAGCACGGACTGGTGACGGTGTTGAGGGAGACCGTCAGCCTGGGGACAAACGATTAGATTACATTGGCACTGGGTTTAATGAGGTTTCAATTAAATATCAGGAAGTTTCATCGAGGAACAAACTTGTCTTCGGTGGCTAAACTGAATAAAGACAAGTTATATTATAAATAAGTTTACCCGCATTTGATATTAAAAAATTAGGTGAGCGCGGGTGTGCACCGAACCACAGAATAAGTAATAGTACTACGTACAGAAGGTTCTCTGTTAACAAATTCCCTGTTTAGGTACGCCAAACGTGCCTAAATGTGGCCATCCCTTTCTATCGCATGCAACGCGCTGCGATCCGTGCGAGCGTCCCGTACCAACGCGCGGCAGCTACTAATGGGCCGCCAATTTGGCGGCCGCCGGCATGTACTTGTAGCGGCGCGACGGGATCACTAGAGTGAACCGCCCCTGACCGAACCTACGGTCAATTATACATGGAAGGCGCCCTTTGGTTCACCTATGGCGCTGGCAGCTGCTAGAAACCAGTCAAACTTTCCATACAAATAGAATTTAACGCAGGAGCTGACCATCTACGTCAGCGGTACACAAGGAGTTAGTTGATCGGTCTGTTAGTGTAAGTTGGTGCAACCCGCCTTAAGTTTCAAATGTCACCCAAAGGGCAATGGAGTATGCTGCGTGATTGCATCAGAAATGAGGCTATCCGCAGCCGAACCAAGGTAACCGATATAGCCCTCCGAATCGCTTAACTTAAGTGGCAGTGGGCGGGGCACATTGCACGTAGAACCGATGGCCGTTTGGGCGGAAAGGTCCTCGAGGGGCGACCACGTACCGAAAGGCGCGGCGTGGGTAGGCCCCCCACATGACTGATGACATGGTAATGGCGGAGTGCCCGTACAAGCCGATTCCCACCGGCTTGCCTAAATTTTCTTCTTAGGCAGACCTATGGTTGTATTTACTCTAATCTCTTTCATAACATTTTTGTTCCGGGTTGCCCATAGAATCTTTTCACGCGCCGCCACTGTGACCTGGTAAAGGTCACGGGAGTCCGCTGGATGCGGGTGGCGCAGGACCGGTCACTTTGGGGGCAGTGGACGTGTTTCGGCTGATATGATGATGATCTTACCTCAACAGTGATCGTCTTGGTGTACTTGTGCTGGCCCTGCAGCGTGGACGCATGCAGCTGCACGTGTATGTCCCCGAGCCGCGTGGGCACGACGGGCACGTGCACGGTGACACGTACCTCAACAGTGATCATCTTGGTGTACTTGTGCTGGCCCTGCAGCGTGGACGCATGCAGCTGCACGTGTATGTCCCCGAGCCGCGTGGGCACGACGGGCACGTGCACGGTGACACGTACCTCAACAGTGATCATCTTGGTGTACTTGTGCTGGCCCTGCAGCGTGGACGCGTGCAGCTGCACGTGTATGTCCCCGAGCCGCGTGGGCACGACGGGCACGTGCACGGTGACACGTACCTCAGCAGTGATCATCTTGGTGTACTTGTGCTGGCCCTGCAGCGTGGACGCATGCAGCTGCACGTGTATGTCCCCGAGCCGCGTGGGCACGACGGGCACGTGCACGGTGACACGTACCTCAACAGTGATCATCTTGGTGTACTTGTGCTGGCCCTGCAGCGTGGACGCATGCAGCTGCACGTGTATGTCCCCGAGCCGCGTGGGCACGACGGGCACGTGCACGGTGACACGTACCTCAACAGTGATCATCTTGGTGTACTTGTCCTGGCCCTGCAGCGTGGACGCATGCAGCTGCACGTGTATGTCCCCGAGCCGCGTGGGCACGACGGGCACGTGCACGGTGACACGTACCTCAACAGTGATCGTCTTGGTGTACTTGTCCTGGCCCTGCAGCGTGGACGCATGCAGCTGCACGTGTATGTCCCCGAGCCGCGTGGGCACGACGGGCACGTGCACGGTGACACGTACCTCAACAGTGATCGTCTTGGTGTACTTGTCCTGGCCCTGCAGCGTGGACGCATGCAGCTGCACGTGTATGTCCCCGAGCCGCGTGGGCACGACGGGCACGTGCACGGTGACACGTACCTCAACAGTGATCGTCTTGGTGTACTTGTCCTGGCCCTGCAGCGTGGACGCATGCAGCTGCACGTGTATGTCCCCGAGCCGCGTGGGCACGACGGGCACGTGCACGGTGACACGTACCTCAACAGTGATCGTCTTGGTGTACTTGTCCTGGCCCTGCAGCGTGGACGCATGCAGCTGCACGTGTATGTCCCCGAGCCGCGTGGGCACGACGGGCACGTGCACGGTGACACGTACCTCAACAGTGATCGTCTTGGTGTACTTGTGCTGGCCCTGCAGCGTGGACGCGTGCAGCTGCACGTGTATGTCCCCGAGCCGCGTGGGCACGACGGGCACGTGCACGGTGACACGTACCTCAACAGTGATCGTCTTGGTGTACTTGTGCTGGCCCTGCAGCGTGGACGCGTGCAGCTGCACGTGTATGTCCCCGAGCCGCGTGGGCACGACGGGCACGTGCACGGTGACACGTACCTCAACAGTGATCGTCTTGGTGTACTTGTGCTGGCCCTGCAGCGTGGACGCATGCAGCTGCACGTGTATGTCCCCGAGCCGCGTGGGCACGACGGGCACGTGCACGGTGACACGTACCTCAACAGTGATCGTCTTGGTGTACTTGTGCTGGCCCTGCAGCGTGGACGCGTGCAGCTGCACGTGTATGTCCCCGAGCCGCGTGGGCACGACGGGCACGTGCACGGTGACACGTACCTCAACAGTGATCGTCTTGGTGTACTTGTGCTGGCCCTGCAGCGTGGACGCATGCAGCTGCACGTGTATGTCCCCGAGCCGCGTGGGCACGACGGGCACGTGCACGGTGACACGTACCTCAACAGTGATCGTCTTGGTGTACTTGTGCTGGCCCTGCAGCGTGGACGCGTGCAGCTGCACGTGTATGTCCCCGAGCCGCGTGGGCACGACGGGCACGTGCACGGTGACACGTACCTCAACAGTGATCGTCTTGGTGTACTTGTGCTGGCCCTGCAGCGTGGACGCATGCAGCTGCACGTGTATGTCCCCGAGCCGCGTGGGCACGACGGGCACGTGCACGGTGACACGTACCTCAACAGTGATCGTCTTGGTGTACTTGTGCTGGCCCTGCAGCGTGGACGCGTGCAGCTGCACGTGTATGTCCCCGAGCCGCGTGGGCACGACGGGCACGTGCACGGTGACACGTACCTCAACAGTGATCGTCTTGGTGTACTTGTGCTGGCCCTGCAGCGTGGACGCATGCAGCTGCACGTGTATGTCCCCGAGCCGCGTGGGCACGACGGGCACGTGCACGGTGACACGTACCTCAACAGTGATCGTCTTGGTGTACTTGTGCTGGCCCTGCAGCGTGGACGCGTGCAGCTGCACGTGTATGTCCCCGAGCCGCGTGGGCACGACGGGCACGTGCACGGTGACACGTACCTCAACAGTGATCGTCTTGGTGTACTTGTGCTGGCCCTGCAGCGTGGACGCATGCAGCTGCACGTGTATGTCCCCGAGCCGCGTGGGCACGACGGGCACGTGCACGGTGACACGTACCTCAACAGTGATCGTCTTGGTGTACTTGTGCTGGCCCTGCAGCGTGGACGCGTGCAGCTGCACGTGTATGTCCCCGAGCCGCGTGGGCACGACGGGCACGTGCACGGTGACACGTACCTCAACAGTGATCGTCTTGGTGTACTTGTGCTGGCCCTGCAGCGTGGACGCATGCAGCTGCACGTGTATGTCCCCGAGCCGCGTGGGCACGACGGGCACGTGCACGGTGACACGTACCTCAACAGTGATCGTCTTGGTGTACTTGTGCTGGCCCTGCAGCGTGGACGCGTGCAGCTGCACGTGTATGTCCCCGAGCCGCGTGGGCACGACGGGCACGTGCACGGTGACACGTACCTCAACAGTGATCGTCTTGGTGTACTTGTGCTGGCCCTGCAGCGTGGACGCATGCAGCTGCACGTGTATGTCCCCGAGCCGCGTGGGCACGACGGGCACGTGCACGGTGACACGTACCTCAACAGTGATCGTCTTGGTGTACTTGTGCTGGCCCTGCAGCGTGGACGCGTGCAGCTGCACGTGTATGTCCCCGAGCCGCGTGGGCACGACGGGCACGTGCACGGTGACACGTACCTCAACAGTGATCGTCTTGGTGTACTTGTGCTGGCCCTGCAGCGTGGACGCATGCAGCTGCACGTGTATGTCCCCGAGCCGCGTGGGCACGACGGGCACGTGCACGGTGACACGTACCTCAACAGTGATCGTCTTGGTGTACTTGTGCTGGCCCTGCAGCGTGGACGCGTGCAGCTGCACGTGTATGTCCCCGAGCCGCGTGGGCACGACGGGCACGTGCACGGTGACACGTACCTCAACAGTGATCGTCTTGGTGTACTTGTGCTGGCCCTGCAGCGTGGACGCATGCAGCTGCACGTGTATGTCCCCGAGCCGCGTGGGCACGACGGGCACGTGCACGGTGACACGTACCTCAACAGTGATCGTCTTGGTGTACTTGTGCTGGCCCTGCAGCGTGGACGCGTGCAGCTGCACGTGTATGTCCCCGAGCCGCGTGGGCACGACGGGCACGTGCACGGTGACACGTACCTCAACAGTGATCGTCTTGGTGTACTTGTGCTGGCCCTGCAGCGTGGACGCATGCAGCTGCACGTGTATGTCCCCGAGCCGCGTGGGCACGACGGGCACGTGCACGGTGACACGTACCTCAACAGTGATCGTCTTGGTGTACTTGTGCTGGCCCTGCAGCGTGGACGCGTGCAGCTGCACGTGTATGTCCCCGAGCCGCGTGGGCACGACGGGCACGTGCACGGTGGCCGCGTCGCCTGCCGCGATGTACACGAAGAACTGGTGCTCGCCGAACGACGTGCGAGGGTTGTACGAGCGGACCTGGAGGGTACAGCAGCTATGAGAAACATCACTACAGCTATGGATGCCTACAAGTTTAGTAAAAAAACAGTACTGTGCCTACGGACTAAGACATTTAGCGAACAGGATATTCTTCGTATCGGATATTTCGTAGAAGTGACGTTTTGCGGATGGTACGAAATTTCAATTAGGGGATGTTTTGCGAACGGCTTATGCGCCCTAATCAAATTTATTCAACAACAAAAACATGTCTCAAAGTTGAGACCAAACAAGTACAATACGGATGTCCACGTATCGAAACTGCCGATCTGCTCGCCCTGCCGACAGTAGTCAGGGCCTTCCACTTGGATGAAGAATGGCAGGACACCTACTGTGTAAGGTTAGATGGCTACTCATAATGCCATCTCCGAATCCAACCGATTCCCGCTCTATCTCTTCAGCGGGTGTAACATGGTTGCCGACCTGCTCGCCCTGCCGGCAGCGGTCCGGCCCTTCCACTTGGATGAAGAATGGCAGGACGCCTGTACTGTGTAAGGTCAGATGGCTACTCACGATGCCGTTCTCCTCGACGTGCACGAACTTGTAGTCGGGCGAGGCGGACAGCACCACGACGGCCTCGACCGCCTGCGGCTGGTAGTTGAACACCACCACGCGCAGCCCGACCTGCTCGCCCTGCCGGCAGCGGTCCGGCCCTTCCACTTGGATGAAGAATGGCAGGACGCCTATGTACTGTGGACAATCAAGTGCAATTACAATCAAGTGCAGTAGGGGTTATGTTCAATCAAGGGGGGTGTTCTAGTAAATGGTTAGTAATGAGATTACGTACTGCCTTCGCTTCAACGTATCGTTACTCACGTGCTCGGGCTCTCGCATGCCCAGGCCGCTAGTGGGCGACATGCTGACCGCGGACACGGTCCAGTGCGCCGGGACCCGCGGCACGTCCACTGTGAACACGTAGCGCCCGTGCGGCCCGATGTTCACGTCGCGCCACAGCCACACGTTGTCGTATTGTCTGTACGTGTGTGTGTGCGTTACTCACGTGCTCGGGCTCTCGCATGCCCAGGCCGCTAGTGGGCGACATGCTGACCGCGGACACGGTCCAGTGCGCCGGGACCCGCGGCACGTCCACTGTGAACACGTAGCGCCCGTGCGGCCCGATGTTCACGTCGCGCCACAGCCACACGTTGTCGTATTGTCTGTACGTGTGTGTGTGCGTTACTCACGTGCTCGGGCTCTCGCATGCCCAGGCCGCTAGTGGGCGACATGCTGACCGCGGACACGGTCCAGTGCGCCGGGACCCGCGGCACGTCCACTGTGAACACGTAGCGCCCGTGCGGCCCGATGTTCACGTCGCGCCACAGCCACACATTGTCGTATTGGCGCTGGACGCGATTGAAGCGGAACTTGCGGAAGTGGGCCAGTTCGAAGCTGTTGTCGTGTTCGCCTGGCGAAGAAAACATAAATATACAGCCCGCGTACAACCTATACATTGTGACGTACACGAGCACGCCACAACGCCCGCGCCAGACCGGCGCCGACGCGCGGGGTCAGACGCACGGGGCAGAGTGTCTCACCGCACCGCACCACACACCGCCGGCCCGTATATAAGCGCCGCGCGACCGCCAGAACGCTAGCGGCTTGCCGTGAGTCCAACTCTGCCCCCACCCTTCTCTCCTACCCCGCCCCTGGCAACTTGGATACCGACTGCGCCGCCGTGGACTCCCGAACCCTCCGGCAACTTGGCTCTCGAGTGTACTGCCTAGGTTTATGCTGGATGCGGGTGGCGCAGGACCGCTCACTGTGGCACTCTTTGGAGGAGGCCTATGTTCAGCAGTGGACGTCTTTCGGGTGATATACACCCAGTGACGTCACTGCTGCGACGAGAATCTACCCTACTCTTTTTAATTCGCACGGTGCAAGTGAGAAAACGCGAAAGGTGCGTTAGGTTAGGTTTTCTCGAGTGGCGGACACGAATCGGAAGGCGGAGCGTGAGTAGACGCCCCACGATGTGATCCTGGTAAATGTCGCGGGAGTCTACTGGATGCGGGTGGCGCCGGACTAGTCATTGTGGCACTCTTTGGGTCCAGCAGTGGACGTCTTTCGGGTGATATACACCCAGTGACGTCACTGCTGCGACGAGAAACTACCCTACTCTTTTTAATTCGCACGGTGCAAGTGAGAAAACGCGAAAGGTGCGTTAGGTTAGGTTTTCTCGAGTGGCGGACACGAATCGGAAGGCGGAGCGTGAGTAGACGCCCCACGATGTGATCCTGGTAAATGTCGCGGGAGTCTACTGGATGCGGGTGGCGCCGGACTAGTCATTGTGGCACTCTTTGGGTCCAGCAGTGGACGTCTTTCGTCTGATATGATGATGATGATGAGTGAGTCTGTGAGCCGCTTTGCAGCGAGTTATGCTAGACATACTGGTTGGATAGAAGGTACGTACAGTTGGACTCGTCGGTATGGTCGGCGCAGTCGGCTTGGCCGTCGCAGCGCTTGGCGAGCGGATAGCAGCCGCCCTCGAGGCAGGTGCCGAGCCCGAGGGACGCGTTGCACGCGTTCGGCCGCGCGGTCACCGGCACGTCGCTGAATACCACAAGGCCGGCGTATCTGGAACATAGATTATTTCATTTTCATCTCTCCTGTTCTGAAAGTTGACTTTTCATGGGTATATAGCCGGGTGGAAAATAGCGATTTCTCCCCTAGGGTGGAAAGTAATTTTTTTTTAATTGTTACGGTCAGCCACGGAGTCGAAGATAATTGAGTTACTTCATATTATTAAAATAAAAGCTTTACATATATCGAAACATTTATTTATAGAATAGGCTTGTTGCGTGGTGTTAAAATTGACAACGTCGTGTTGCTAAATGGATAGTAAACCATCAAATGAATGTAATAAAGTATAAATTACAAAATATAATTCAAATCATAAAAAGATATGAACCTTGAAAGTTTAGAAAAAAAAGTTTTTTTATTTATTGTCCAAGAGTAAATTTAAAGGTACCAATAGAATCCTTACGCTTTTATAGAAACACATTTGTATGACAACTATGGACCTAAACGCAGTATTTCGCGACCGAAACAGCAATTTACTTCATTTTCCATGCAACGGTTAGTACAAATTGCACGGTGTGACGTCATATTTTAAAGCCAATCAGTATGAAGCGTTTCGGCTGCTGTCAGCGAGGTCCGTCTTTAACTCGATTTTTTGGGTATTAATGTCCTTTAAATGTAGTTGCTTCCATACAAACATTTGTTCATCTACAAAAACTGGTTCGAATGGCATCGTAAACAAATTTAAGGTCACAAGCCCATTATATAAATACAAGAAATAAGATTAAAACTATTAGATCAGAAACGTTTTTTAAACTTTTCTAAAGTTGACAGTATGTGTATTTTAACGGATTATTCTTAAAATACCTGTTTTATAAAATGTACGTGCAGTATTTTACTTTGCTCACAGTCGAAATGAAAAGTAGAGTGTTTAACTCGGGTGAAATTACCCATTTTACCCTCGAACTATTGGCGCTCTCACTTCGTTCGAGCGACAGAAATATCTCGGGTGCTATGGGTCACTTTCAACCCTTGGTTAACAATCTACTATTTGTCAAACATGCAATGAAATGTCATCATTACGTGCGTTATAACAGGCTTCAATGTATCACGTTTCGGGCGGAACAACTCAAGAGAACTGTAAAGGAATTTCATACGAAATTGAAGGCCTAGGCCAGTCGGCAACGCCCACGTGCGAGCGCCACGTGTACGCGAACGTGCCGTTGGTGGCCTCGTCGAAGTGGGACACCTGGGACATCACCAGTTACGAAGCTGTGGGGTAGTCAGTAACTACACGGTACTCACTCGAAGGTGGTGTTGGCGTCGATGCCGAAGGTGGAGGACGGGAAGTAGACGAGCTGGTCGGCCACGCCCACGTGAGAGCGCCACGTGTACGCGAACGTGCCGTTGGTGGCCTCGTCGAAGTGGGACACCTGGGACATCACCAGTTACGAAGCTGTGGGGTAGTCAGTAACTACACGGTACTCACTCGAAGGTGGTGTTGGCGTCGATGCCGAAGGTGGAGGACGGGAAGTAGACGAGCTGGTCGGCCACGCCCACGTGAGAGCGCCACGTGTACGCGAACGTGCCGTTGGTGGCCTCGTCGAAGTGGGACACCTGGGACATCACCAGTTACGAAGCTGTGGGGTAGTCAGTAACTACACGGTACTCACTCGAAGGTGGTGTTGGCGTCGATGCCGAAGGTGGAGGACGGGAAGTAGACGAGCTGGTCGGCCACGCCCACGTGAGAGCGCCACGTGTACGCGAACGTGCCGTTGGTGGCCTCGTCGAAGTGGGACACCTGGGACATCACCAGTTACGAAGCTGTGGGGTAGTCAGTAACTACACGGTACTCACTCGAAGGTGGTGTTGGCGTCGATGCCGAAGGTGGAGGACGGGAAGTAGACGAGCTGGTCGGCCACGCCCACGTGAGAGCGCCACGTGTACGCGAACGTGCCGTTGGTGGCCTCGTCGAAGTGGGACACCTGGGACATCACCAGTTACGAAGCTGTGGGGTAGTCAGTAACTACACGGTACTCACTCGAAGGTGGTGTTGGCGTCGATGCCGAAGGTGGAGGACGGGAAGTAGACGAGCTGGTCGGCCACGCCCACGTGAGAGCGCCACGTGTACGCGAACGTGCCGTTGGTGGCCTCGTCGAAGTGGGACACCTGGGACATCACCAGTTACGAAGCTGTGGGGTAGTCAGTAACTACACGGTACTCACTCGAAGGTGGTGTTGGCGTCGATGCCGAAGGTGGAGGACGGGAAGTAGACGAGCTGGTCGGCCACGCCCACGTGAGAGCGCCACGTGTACGCGAACGTGCCGTTGGTGGCCTCGTCGAAGTGGGACACCTGGGACATCACCAGTTACGAAGCTGTGGGGTAGTCAGTAACTACACGGTACTCACTCGAAGGTGGTGTTGGCGTCGATGCCGAAGGTGGAGGACGGGAAGTAGACGAGCTGGTCGGCCACGCCCACGTGAGAGCGCCACGTGTACGCGAACGTGCCGTTGGTGGCCTCGTCGAAGTGGGACATCTGGGATATAACCTGGTACAGAAAAAAAAAATTAAAATTAAAGGCTGTGGACGAGGTACACGCAGCGTGCCATGAACGAAAGCCATGTGTGTACAGTCCAACGACGCGTCCAGGGTACTGTGGCGGCTGCCGCGACACTGCAGTGCGTCCGGCATGTTTGCGGACGCGCACGTGGACGGTTGCCAAGTGCCGCGACGGTGCGCGCCAGCCGCCACAGTCTCCTGGCCGTTGTGGCGGGGAGATGGGACAGTGCCCTAGTCAGGCACTGGACCACTCAACATTTAACTTTAGGAACTAACATAGTTATTTAAGTTCATTTTTGTAACACTAACGTGTCTAACTCTCCCGCCCGTAAGTAACCTTGGCGTAAGTAAGTTCGTTGCCAGCCTGCATGGTATAGAAGGCATTGTCAATACCAGACAAGCCAACGTAGGCGCCCGGCTCGCCGTAGATAGCGACCTCAACTCTCTCGCCCGTGCGGTGAAGGTTTACCTTGGCGTAAGTAAGTTCGTTGCCAGCCTGCATGGTGTAGAAGGCATTGTCAATACCAGACAAGCCAACGTAGGCGCCCGGCTCGCCGTAGATAGCGACCTCAACTCTCTCGCCCGTGCGGTGAAGGTTTACCTTGGCGTAAGTAAGTTCGTTGCCAGCCTGCATGGTGTAGAAGGCATTGTCAATACCAGACAAGCCAACGTAGGCGCCCGGCTCGCCGTAGATAGCGACCTCAACTCTCTCGCCCGTGCGGTGAAGGTTTACCTTGGCGTAAGTAAGTTCGTTGCCAGCCTGCATGGTGTAGAAGGCATTGTCAATACCAGACAAGCCAACGTAGGCGCCCGGCTCGCCGTAGATAGCGACCTCAACTCTCTCGCCCGTGCGGTGAAGGTTTACCTTGGCGTAAGTAAGTTCGTTGCCAGCCTGCATGGTGTAGAAGGCATTGTCAATACCAGACAAGCCAACGTAGGCGCCCGGCTCGCCGTAGATAGCGACCTCAACTCTCTCGCCCGTGCGGTGAAGGTTTACCTTGGCGTAAGTAAGTTCGTTGCCAGCCTGCATGGTGTAGAAGGCATTGTCAATACCAGACAAGCCAACGTAGGCGCCCGGCTCGCCGTAGATAGCGACCTCAACTCTCTCGCCCGTGCGGTGAAGGTTTACCTTGGCGTAAGTAAGTTCGTTGCCAGCCTGCATGGTGTAGAAGGCATTGTCAATACCAGACAAGCCAACGTAGGCGCCCGGCTCGCCGTAGATAGCGACCTCAACTCTCTCGCCCGTGCGGTGCTTGCGGTTATTGATGGAGACAGTGAACTGGAATCAAGACGATTTATTATATTCTAGATTACAAGATTTTAAAGACATATCAAAGATAAATTGGACAACACAGCAGTGGCGGCGCGTGAAAATTTTCTATAGGCAACCCGGAACGAAAAAAGCTATGAAAGAGTTTAGTGTTATTGATGGAGACAGTGAACTGGAAACAAGACGATTTATTATATTCTAGATTACAAGATTTTAAAGACATATCAAAGATAAATTGGATAACACAGTAACAGGACAAATTATTTTGAATGTTCTGGAATAATCTAGAAAAAAGATAGACATGAGAATAATCACATCGATCGTCGCCACTAGCTGCATCTCTGCAACGTTCGGCCACAGAACATCCTAGATAACCGACGGCTCTAGTGAAACCAATCATTACTGGTTTCAGTGATTGATGTAGGGAAGTTACCAAAGACAAACGTCATTTTGCGCCAATATGGGATCATCATCATATTCGCCGGAAGGCGTCCACTGCTGGACATAGGCCTCCCCCAAAGAGTGCCACAATGACCGGTTCTGCGCCACACGCATCTAGCGGACTCCCGCGACCTTTACCATGTCATCAGTCCACCTTGTGGGGGGCCTACCAACGCCGCGCCTTCCGGTACGTGGTCGCCACTCGAGAACCTTATATGGGATAGGCCTGGCTTAACTAAACTGGTTGTACCTTGTTCCTCGAGATGCCGTTGACGGGGAAGGTGAGCGAGTCGGCGAGGATGCGGCCGTGTCTCTCGGCGCACCACGCCACTATCGTCGCCACGGGCGCCATCTCCGCTGATAGCGTTACGGCGAACGTTCGGACGCCGTCCTGGAATATAATTCAAGTTTAACTACTGATAAACTAGACATGTAGCACAGAGTAAATGATAGTACTAAGTGCACAATGTGCAACAAAACAGATGTTTGACAGCTAGAAATTTCAACTCATGCCGTCCCCCTGTAACGCATAGCACGTGCGTATCTGTCGCGTTTTGTGTGACACTGAGGCCGCTGTCTAGACGCGCGGGCAGCGGGGCGACGTACATTGAACTCGCTCGAATGTATGAACTGCTACTTTGTGCGGCCGATAGTGCGAGTAAAGGTCACAGCTCATTACAGCCACCCGGCACCCTTGCCGCACCGCCTCGCCTCGCGCGGTTAGTATTCTTCATATGGATTTGTATGGACATGCGCTCACTACATCAACTCCGTAGCATCAACGGGCCGCCTCGCTCGCTCAGTGTCCACGCGCGGACCACTCGATGATAGCTCGCTGTTGGCATGCCTGCCTCGTGTGAACCGCGACCACGTGGGGGGGGTCTCGTTGACAACGCTCGTGTTGACTGGTGGCGGACCAGCTGTCGACAACGAGTGGACACCCTGACTGGTGACGGACCAGCTGTCGACAACGAGTGGACACCCTGACTGGTGACGGACCAGCTGTCGACAACGAGTGGACACCCTGACTGGTGACGGACCAGCTGTCGACAACGAGTGGACACCCTGACTGGTGACGGACCAGCTGTCGACAACGAGTGGACACCCTGACTGGTGGCGGACCAGCTGTCGACGAGTGGACACCCTGACTGGTGACGGACCAGCTGTCGACAACGAGTGGACACCCTGACTGGTGGCGGACCAGCTGTCGACAACGAGTGGACACCCTGACTGGTGACGGACCAGCTGTCGACAACGAGTGGACACCCTGACTGGTGACGGACCAGCTGTCGACAACGAGTGGACACCCTGACTGGTGGCGGACCAGCTGTCGACGAGTGGACACCCTGACTGGTGACGGACCAGCTGTCGACAACGAGTGGACACCCTGACTGGTGGCGGACCAGCTGTCGACAACGAGTGGACACCCTGACTGGTGACGGACCAGCTGTCGACAACGAGTGGACACCCTGACTGGTGACGGACCAGCTGTCGACAACGAGTGGACACCCTGACTGGTGGCGGACCAGCTGTCGACAACGAGTGGACACCCTGACTGGTGACGGACCAGCTGTCGACAACGAGTGGACACCCTGACTGGTGACGGACCAGCTGTCGACAACGAGTGGACACCCTGACTGGTGACGGACCAGCTGTCGACAACGAGTGGACACCCTGACTGGTGACGGACCAGCTGTCGACAACGAGTGGACACCCTGACTGGTGACGGACCAGCTGTCGACAACGAGTGGACACCCTGACTGGTGACGGACCAGCTGTCGACAACGAGTGGACACACTGACTGGTGACGGACCAGCTGTCGACAACGAGTGGACACCCTGACTGGTGACGGACCAGCTGTCGACAACGAGTGGACACCCTGACTGGTGACGGACCAGCTGTCGACAACGAGTGGACACCCTGACTGGTGACGGACCAGCTGTCGACAACGAGTGGACACCCTGACTGGTGACGGACCAGCTGTCGACAACGAGTGGACACCCTGACTGGTGACGGACCAGCTGTCGACAACGAGTGGACACACTGACTGGTGACGGACCAGCTGTCGACAACGAGTGGACACCCTGACTGGTGACGGACCAGCTGTCGACAACGAGTGGACACCCTGACTGGTGACGGACCAGCTGTCGACAACGAGTGGACACCCTGACTGGTGACGGACCAGCTGTCGACAACGAGTGGACACCCTGACTGGTGACGGACCAGCTGTCGACAACGAGTGGACACCCAACGACGAGGCGGTGCGGCAAGGGTGCCAGGTGGATGTAATGACCTTTAATGTGAATGTGGTGTCAGCCGCGTTCGACTGAATTCGCACCTCGACGGAGTTTAGCCGAAGTGGCAAGAGGAACAGGCATGCCTGTAGCTTAATCGGGTACTTTCCTAAGTAAAAAAAAATAATTCTATTTAGTCCGTCAGTTAGATTATCCAAAAATATTGGACACATATTTTTTATTTTGTCCATCAAACAAAAAAGAATGAAGATATAACCCGTTAAAGTTCCACGTGACGTTCCATAATGTGAATTCACGCGGAAATCTAACTGAGGGACTAAATCGTTTTTTTAGAAAAGTAGCCAAATGGTAAATCACGTCCTCCCCGCGAAAGGCGACTAGGATGCGGTCACTGAGTTTTCATATATTTATCACCCAACTGAAGCTTGAAACACTGAACTCAAAAACTGTTTTTGACCATAAAATGATGTTACCTCTAAGTTCTCCTGCGAGCTGGAGAGAATGATTCCTTTGGACATGACCACGTAGTTAAACGACTCCACGTAGAAGTTGCTCTGCACGTGGAACACGATATACTCGCCCACCTGAACAATAAAAAAACGTTACACTTGGCCATAAAGGGACGACTACCGTCCGCTACGCGTGCGGAAAATGCCTTGATCCGACAAAAAATTGTGAATGTACAGTTCAAACCTCGGTGATGCTTGACCGTTCATATGACATAACAATTATTACGAATAAATATTTGTATTTTTGTTTGTATTTGTACAGTCATGCGGTTAAAGATTACGTCCGGCCGGGCGGATGTTGTCGAAGTAAGGGTTGAAATAGCAAAAATAACGTAAGGTATTTTCCGAGTATTTCTGTATTGCGTGTTTGTTGGTAATGTAATAGTAGATTGTACAACAAGTGCATAAAACGCACCATTTTACTCGAGACGTTTATCCATCCGAGCGAGCTTGCGAGCGAGGATAGATATAAAGTCGAGTGTAAAATGGGTTTTATGGACGAGTTGTACACTCTACTTTTCACTTCGATTGCGAGGAAATGAAACAGCAACACGTAAAATAATAAATGAGACGAAATACAAATTATAAGTTTATTTCATGAAGTTTTATTGTGTACTTTGGCTGTTGGTATCTTTGCCTTGGTCTTAGAATACGAACGAAACGAAATAAAATAAAGAGGTTGTTGTATGAAGTTAAAGATGTTCGTGTGGCTGTTGCAGCGATTGCCTTGGTCTTCGACGAAGATTTTACTTTATGCTCTAGAGCATAAAAAGCGACTTTATGTCGCCTACGCACGACATAAAGACGAACTTTTAGAGCATGAGAAGTGAAAAAACAATTTATGTTTACTGTTATTTACTAATCGCTAAGAGTGGTAAGTGGTCACCAGACGGCGAAAACTTAAGGCTTGCCCACATACTTCGCTCGATGCCAGCGACTCTTGAGCACGGCGCGACACTGGGGTGCCCTAATGATACGACATGCGGCATACATTTGGACGCCCCACTCACGCCCCGTCAGCACGATCGCAAGTGTGTGGCGAAGGCTTTATTATAGAAGGCCTCACAGTTAGTTATACTGGGCGTTTTCCGCAAGTCGATCCATTGTGCCTATTTTGCGTGAAACGGCGGTGTGGCGCTACTCTAACTACCCCAGCTCGTCTAGAAAGTTGGTGAGTGCCTTGGTGTTGCTGACTGCATCCCGTAGTATTTGGAGAACCTAGGTGCTTCATTCTGTATACTTGCCTAGGCCTCGCAGTCTCATTTGCGTATAGTGACTCACCCTAGCATCAGTGGTGCTGGTGGATATCCGTATATGCTGGTGCTTGGGGCTGTAGTGCGCCACCATGTGCAGGTCGGCGCTGGCTCGGGAGCCGCCCACGTCGTTCAAGGTCGCGCTCAGCCTGACGCCGGTCACGCCGTTCAGCACGTCGCGGTAGTTCGTGACTCACCCTAGCATCAGTGGTGCTGGTGGATATCCGTATATGCTGGTGCTTGGGGCTGTAGTGCGCCACCATGTGCAGGTCGGCGCTGGCTCGGGAGCCGCCCACGTCGTTCAAGGTCGCGCTCAGCCTGACGCCGGTCACGCCGTTCAGCACGCCGCGGTAGTTCGTGACTCACCCTAGCATCAGTGGTGCTGGTGGATATCCGTATATGCTGGTGCTTGGGGCTGTAGTGCGCCACCATGTGCAGGTCGGCGCTGGCTCGGGAGCCACCCACGTCGTTCAAGGTCGCGCTCAGCCTGACGCCGGTCACGCCGTTCAGCACGTCGCGGTAGTTCGTGACTCACCCTAGCATCAGTGGTGCTGGTGGATATCCGTATATGCTGGTGCTTGGGGCTGTAGTGCGCCACCATGTGCAGGTCGGCGCTGGCTCGGGAGCCGCCCACGTCGTTCAAGGTCGCGCTCAGCCTGACGCCGGTCACGCCGTTCAGCACGTCGCGGTAGTTCGTGACTCACCCTAGCATCAGTGGTGCTGGTGGATATCCGTATATGCTGGTGCTTGGGGCTGTAGTGCGCCACCATGTGCAGGTCGGCGCTGGCTCGGGAGCCGCCCACGTCGTTCAAGGTCGCGCTCAGCCTGACGCCGGTCACGCCGTTCAGCACGTCGCGGTAGTTCGTGACTCACCCTAGCATCAGTGGTGCTGGTGGATATCCGTATATGCTGGTGCTTGGGGCTGTAGTGCGCCACCATGTGCAGGTCGGCGCTGGCTCGGGAGCCGCCCACGTCGTTCAAGGTCGCGCTCAGCCTGACGCCGGTCACGCCGTTCAGCACGTCGCGGTAGTTCGTGACTCACCCTAGCATCAGTGGTGCTGGTGGATATCCGTATATGCTGGTGCTTGGGGCTGTAGTGCGCCACCATGTGCAGGTCGGCGCTGGCTCGGGAGCCGCCCACGTCGTTCAAGGTCGCGCTCAGCCTGACGCCGGTCACGCCGTTCAGCACGTCGCGGTAGTTCGTGACTCACCCTAGCATCAGTGGTGCTGGTGGATATCCGTATATGCTGGTGCTTGGGGCTGTAGTGCGCCACCATGTGCAGGTCGGCGCTGGCTCGGGAGCCGCCCACGTCGTTCAAGGTCGCGCTCAGCCTGACGCCGGTCACGCCGTTCAGCACGTCGCGGTAGTTCGTGACTCACCCTAGCATCAGTGGTGCTGGTGGATATCCGTATATGCTGGTGCTTGGGGCTGTAGTGCGCCACCATGTGCAGGTCGGCGCTGGCTTGGGAGCCGCCCACGTCGTTCAAGGTCGCGCTCAGCCTGACGCCGGTCACGCCGTTCAGCACGTCGCGGTAGTTCGTGACTCACCCTAGCATCAGTGGTGCTGGTGGATATCCGTATATGCTGGTGCTTGGGGCTGTAGTGCGCCACCATGTGCAGGTCGGCGCTGGCTCGGGAGCCACCCACGTCGTTCAAGGTCGCGCTCAGCCTGACGCCGGTCACGCCGTTCAGCACGTCGCGGTAGTTCGTGACTCACCCTAGCATCAGTGGTGCTGGTGGATATCCGTATATGCTGGTGCTTGGGGCTGTAGTGCGCCACCATGTGCAGGTCGGCGCTGGCTCGGGAGCCACCCACGTCGTTCAAGGTCGCGCTCAGCCTGACGCCGGTCACGCCGTTCAGCACGTCGCGGTAGTTCGTGACTCACCCTAGCATCAGTGGTGCTGGTGGATATCCGTATATGCTGGTGCTTGGGGCTGTAGTGCGCCACCATGTGCAGGTCGGCGCTGGCTCGGGAGCCGCCCACGTCGTTCAAGGTCGCGCTCAGCCTGACGCCGCTCACGCCGTTCAGCACGTCGCGGTAGTTCGTGACTCACCCTAGCATCAGTGGTGCTGGTGGATATCCGTATATGCTGGTGCTTGGGGCTGTAGTGCGCCACCATGTGCAGGTCGGCGCTGGCTCGGGAGCCGCCCACGTCGTTCAAGGTCGCGCTCAGCCTGACGCCGGTCACGCCGTTCAGCACGCCGCGGTAGTTCGTGACTCACCCTAGCATCAGTGGTGCTGGTGGATATCCGTATATGCTGGTGCTTGGGGCTGTAGTGCGCCACCATGTGCAGGTCGGCGCTGGCTCGGGAGCCGCCCACGTCGTTCAAGGTCGCGCTCAGCCTGACGCCGGTCACGCCGTTCAGCACGCCGCGGTAGTTCGTGACTCACCCTAGCATCAGTGGTGCTGGTGGATATCCGTATATGCTGGTGCTTGGGGCTGTAGTGCGCCACCATGTGCAGGTCGGCGCTGGCTCGGGAGCCGCCCACGTCGTTCAAGGTCGCGCTCAGCCTGACGCCGGTCACGCCGTTCAGCACGTCGCGGTAGTTCGTGACTCACCCTAGCATCAGTGGTGCTGGTGGATATCCGTATATGCTGGTGCTTGGGGCTGTAGTGCGCCACCATGTGCAGGTCGGCGCTGGCTCGGGAGCCGCCCACGTCGTTCAAGGTCGCGCTCAGCCTGACGCCGGTCACGCCGTTCAGCACGTCGCGGTAGTTCGTGACTCACCCTAGCATCAGTGGTGCTGGTGGATATCCGTATATGCTGGTGCTTGGGGCTGTAGTGCGCCACCATGTGCAGGTCGGCGCTGGCTCGGGAGCCGCCCACGTCGTTCAAGGTCGCGCTCAGCCTGACGCCGGTCACGCCGTTCAGCACGTCGCGGTAGTTCGTGACTCACCCTAGCATCAGTGGTGCTGGTGGATATCCGTATATGCTGGTGCTTGGGGCTGTAGTGCGCCACCATGTGCAGGTCGGCGCTGGCTCGGGAGCCACCCACGTCGTTCAAGGTCGCGCTCAGCCTGACGCCGGTCACGCCGTTCAGCACGTCGCGGTAGTTCGTGACTCACCCTAGCATCAGTGGTGCTGGTGGATATCCGTATATGCTGGTGCTTGGGGCTGTAGTGCGCCACCATGTGCAGGTCGGCGCTGGCTCGGGAGCCGCCCACGTCGTTCAAGGTCGCGCTCAGCCTGA
Organism: Epinotia brunnichana; assembly: GCA_963854355.1. Classification (NCBI taxonomy): domain Eukaryota; kingdom Metazoa; phylum Arthropoda; class Insecta; order Lepidoptera; family Tortricidae; genus Epinotia; species Epinotia brunnichana. The sequence goes on along the minus strand of OY977950.1, from coordinate 25,606,466 downwards.
CGCCGGTCACGCCATTCAGCACGTCGCGGTAGTTCGTGACTCACCCTAGCATCAGTAGTGCTGGTGGATATCCGTATATGCTGGTGCTTGGGGCTGTAGTGCGCCACCATGTGCAGGTCGGCGCTGGCTCGGGAGCCGCCCACGTCGTTCAAGGTCGCGCTCAGCCTGACGCCGGTCACGCCGTTCAGCACGTCGCGGTAGTTCGTGACTCACCCTAGCATCAGTGGTGCTGGTGGATATCCGTATATGCTGGTGCTTGGGGCTGTAGTGCGCCACCATGTGCAGGTCGGCGCTGGCTCGGGAGCCGCCCACGTCGTTCAAGGTCGCGCTCAGCCTGACGCCGGTCACGCCGTTCAGCACGCCGCGGTAGTTCGTGACTCACCCTAGCATCAGTGGTGCTGGTGGATATCCGTATATGCTGGTGCTTGGGGCTGTAGTGCGCCACCATGTGCAGGTCGGCGCTGGCTCGGGAGCCGCCCACGTCGTTCAAGGTCGCGCTCAGCCTGACGCCGGTCACGCCGTTCAGCACGCCGCGGTAGTTCGTGACTCACCCTAGCATCAGTGGTGCTGGTGGATATCCGTATATGCTGGTGCTTGGGGCTGTAGTGCGCCACCATGTGCAGGTCGGCGCTGGCTCGGGAGCCGCCCACGTCGTTCAAGGTCGCGCTCAGCCTGACGCCGGTCACGCCGTTCAGCACGCCGCGGTAGTTCGTGACTCACCCTAGCATCAGTGGTGCTGGTGGATATCCGTATATGCTGGTGCTTGGGGCTGTAGTGCGCCACCATGTGCAGGTCGGCGCTGGCTCGGGAGCCGCCCACGTCGTTCAAGGTCGCGCTCAGCCTGACGCCGGTCACGCCGTTCAGCACGCCGCGGTAGTTCGTGACTCACCCTAGCATCAGTGGTGCTGGTGGATATCCGTATATGCTGGTGCTTGGGGCTGTAGTGCGCCACCATGTGCAGGTCGGCGCTGGCTCGGGAGCCGCCCACGTCGTTCAAGGTCGCGCTCAGCCTGACGCCGGTCACGCCGTTCAGCACGTCGCGGTAGTTCGTGACTCACCCTAGCATCAGTGGTGCTGGTGGATATCCGTATATGCTGGTGCTTGGGGCTGTAGTGCGCCACCATGTGCAGGTCGGCGCTGGCTCGGGAGCCGCCCACGTCGTTCAAGGTCGCGCTCAGCCTGACGCCGGTCACGCCGTTCAGCACGTCGCGGTAGTTCGTGACTCACCCTAGCATCAGTGGTGCTGGTGGATATCCGTATATGCTGGTGCTTGGGGCTGTAGTGCGCCACCATGTGCAGGTCGGCGCTGGCTCGGGAGCCGCCCACGTCGTTCAAGGTCGCGCTCAGCCTGACGCCGGTCACGCCGTTCAGCACGTCGCGGTAGTTCGGGTCGTTTTGCAGTTCTAGGCAAAATAGCAAGAAGTAAAAAATATTAATTTAAAATGTTATCAAGTGTACAAGTGAAATCAAAAGATTTTTCTAAAAAAACAACTGTTTTCTGAAATATCATGGCCTATGTTACTTCCACGATTAGGCCGGTTCAGACCGGAATGGCAGCGGCAGGCTCGCGTCTCCGCCCGCGCCGCCTTTTATCTACATACTTAAAGACCAGTATCGCTTGAAAAGGCCGCGCGGCGCCGCCGGTATAACCGCCGACAAGGCGCGCGGCGCCGCCGGCATCCAGCGGCCTCCCGCCAGTCCCGCCGTTACCAGGTCTTCAGTCCACCTTGTCGACATCTACCTACACTGCGCCTACTGCGGTCGCCAGTCGAGAGTCCTCAACGGCCAACAGCCTGGCCGATTACTATAATAATCAGTGTGACTCACTAAGCAGTTTGTACAGGTCCATCCGCAGCCTCCAGACGGCGGTGTGTCCGGGCACGAGTGTCGCGTGCTGCGGCTCCACGCCGCCCCCCCGGCCTTCCACGGTGACGTGTACGGTGAGAGCCACTCCCGCCGCCTGCCAGCCCGGCAGGGGGGAGCCGTCGTGGTACGATACCACCATCTGCGGGACAAGCACACGTCATCTTACGAATTTACGCACGCGCTTCGCGTAACCGCTCAAGAGTCAGGGTTGTCAAAAATATGTTTGGAGAGATATCAATTTATTCATAATTAAGTACCTACTTGATACATTTTTAAGTATTTCATAAGTAGGTATGTAGTTACTTTATAAACACTCTCACTCACTCAGATCTTTAAATAGAAATATATAAGTTTAGAAAAGGCGGCCATTATCTTTCGTTTTTATAATCGTTATCTAAGGTTCCGACGGGCTTTTTATACGAATCCGAGGTTGGATTTTCAAAAAGTGGCCGCCATCTTGATATTCTTTAAATACGGCCCGGCCCGGTTTTGTTCAAAATCTATATCTAAGGGTCCGAGGGGCTTCTTAATACGAATCCGAGGTTAGATTTTCAAAAAGTGTCCGCCATCTTGAAATTTTTTCATTACGGCCAGATTTCGTTCAAAATCGATATCTGAGGGTCCGAGTGACCCTCTTAATACTAATCCGAGGTTGGATTGTCAAAAAGTGGCCGCCATCTTGAAATTCTTTAAATACGGTCCGATTTTGTTTAAAATCGATATCTGAGGGTCTGAGGGGCATCTGAACACAAAACCGAGCATGGAAAAAAAACAACACATGAAACGCAATAAACCATTTGATTGAATTGAACGTGACCGCGAGCGACGAGTGGAAGATGCGCGCCTACTACACTAGCCTACTATACTGTAGACTTCCACTATGTCGTCCAGGAACGGGTCACACACACCAACAGTGTGTCCTATACAACACTCACGTAAACATCGAACGGCATGTGCGGCTTGAAGACCTGCGGCGAGCCGCCGAGGAACGTGACCGCGAGCGACGAGTTGAAGATGCGCGCTATACTGTAGCCTTCCACTATGTCGTCCAGGAACGGGTCACACACACCAACAGTGTGTCCTATACAACACTCACGTAAACATCGAACGGCATGTGCGGCTTGAAGACCTGCGGCGAGCCGCCGAGGAACGTGACCGCGAGCGACGAGTTGAAGATGCGCGCTATACTGTAGCCTTCCACTATGTCGTCCAGGAACGGGTCACACACACCAACAGTGTGTCCTATACAACACTCACGTAAACATCGAACGACATGTGCGGCTTGAAGACCTGCGGCGAGCCGCCGAGGAACGTGACCGCGAGCGACGAGTTGAAGATGCGCGCTATACTGTAGCCTTCCACTATGTCGTCCAGGAACGGGTCACACACACCAACAGTGTGTCCTATACAACACTCACGTAAACATCGAACGGCATGTGCGGCTTGAAGACCTGCGGCGAGCCGCCGAGGAACGTGACCGCGAGCGACGAGTTGAAGATGCGGGCTATACTGTAGCCTTCCACTATGTCGTCCAGGAACGGGTCACACACACCAACAGTGTGTCCTATACAACACTCACGTAAACATCGAACGGCATGTGCGGCTTGAAGACCTGCGGCGAGCCGCCGAGGAACGTGACCGCGAGCGACGAGTTGAAGATGCGCGCTATACTGTAGCCTTCCACTATGTCGTCCAGGAACGGGTCCCCCACGGAGGCGGTGATGATCACCTCCACGCCGTCTAGTGTGGGGACCAGCTGGGCGAGCTCCGACATCGGGTACTTGAAGTCGAATGTGCCGTTGAACTGGGGAAAAATATCATGTGTCAATGTTGTATTTGTTAAGGTTGTATACCTTATGTAGATTTATATTGGCTGCTAACAGTTTTCTTTATGAGATAAATTTCGACTGTCGCTGTCTGTCGGTAAAATAGCAATGTCAAGTAATTTATATTATTGTGTGATTATAATGGTTTAATATAATAAATATCGATTCACGGAACAACCTTTCGTCTTCATTAACATGGTAGCAGAGCGGGAAACATGAATTAAATATTGAAATACATGTAAGTCGTAAAAATGAGTAATAGTATTGTAATACCAATTTTTGACGGGACGGATTATGCGAACTGGAAAACTCGCATATTGAAATTTTTACAATTTAAAAAATGTAAAGAAGTTGTGATACGATTAAAAGGCGATAAAGATGATGCGGCAAATTGGGAAAACATGGATATTGAGGCTACACACTATATATATAGTGCTATCACGAACCAACAGCTGGAATACATTAGCGAAGTAGAGTCAGCATATAAAATAATGTTAAAATTCGACGAAATGTATTTGAAACAATCAACCGCGTTGCAAATTGTATGCAGAAGCAATTTAGAAAATATAAAGCTTGCGAAATATTCCGACATTAATATTTTCTTCGACGATTTTGAACGATGTGTCAACGATTTGAAAAAAGCCGGCGCCATGGTATCAGAAAACGAGAAAATGAACTATATGTTAAAAACATTGCCGGGAAACTACAGCCATATAGGCGATTTAATAGACGTTTTACCGGAAAAAGAAAGAACCGTCGAATATTTAAAAAGCAAAATAAAAATGAAAAATATACAAAAAGTAAACGAAGAAATTCCTGACCGATCGAATGCATTTAAAGAAGAGTCTGAGAATAAACCTAAATGTTTCACTTGCGGAAAATTCGGACATATACAAAGAGATTGCTGGCACGGTAACCGTGGTCGTGGACGCGGACATTATGGTCGAACTCGTGGTCATGGACGAGGCCACTACAATTATGGACAGAATAGAGGCAGAGGAAGTTATTATAACACAGATTTTTACAAAAAGAGCTTTCACACATCGATTGTTAACAACTCGACTATGGCTAAGGAAGATGTTCCAATAAAGTCAGGACAGATAAATTGGCTTCTAGACAGCGGATGCACGGATCACATTATAAATACCGACGAATATTTCGACAAATTTGTGACATTGAAAGAACCGATAAAAGTAAAGGTTGGAGATGGAAGAATATTGAAAGCCACAAAGGTTGGCAGTATTATAACGTACTTTCCTGTTTATGCGAACAGAAATAAAGTGATAATAGACAATGTATTTTATGTGAAAGAGATGAAAGCTAACTTATTAAGCTATTCGAAGATTACTGACAGTCATACAATAATTTCGAAAGGACATACAACGAAGATATATAACATGAATAGAGAATTGATAGCAATTGCAAAGAAGGATGAGAGATTGTATAAAATAACCAGTTTTGTCTGTAAAGAAATAGGCGTAAATACAGTACATAGTGAAATGACGATGAAAGAAAAGCTTCACCGGACTTTTGGACATATAAACTACAATTGTATTGATATGATGTGCAAAAATAAAGTATTAGAAGGAATGCCAAAGCAAATAGAAACGGATTTTATGAAATGTGCTATCTGCGTTGAAAATAAAATGCACAACTTGCCATTTAACAACAACAGGACAAGAGCGAAAGCTATATTCGATATCGTACACACTGATGTAAATGGACCACACAGAACTACGGGATATCAAGGAGAAAAATATTTTCTAACGTTTATAGACGATTACAGCAATTTAGCGAGAGTATATTGTATCAACTCAAAAGAACAAGTTTATGAATGCTTTGTAGAATATGTAAATGGAGTACACAACATGACAGGAAGAATGATTAAAGAATTAAGATGCGACAATGGAAAAGAGTATATAAACGGTAGAATTTTTAACTTCGCCAGAGAGAAGGGAATAATGATAAAGCCTTGCCCCGCATACGTTCATGAATTAAACGGTAAAGCAGAAAGATACAACAGATCAATAATGGATATGGCACGATGTCTTATGGCGGAAGCAAAAGTTGATAGGCGATATTGGCCAGAAGCGATTAAGACAGCAGCTTATTTAAAAAATCGGATTATGACAAGTACACCAGAAAAAAAGACGCCGTATGAGATATTCTTTGATGAGAAACCAACTGCAAAATATTTGAGAATGTATGGCAGTAAAGTTTATGTGAGAGTACCCGAAGAAAGAAGAGTATCAAAATGGGACAAAAAAGCAGAAATGGGAATTTTACTGGGATATACAGATGTTGGATACAGAGTGCTAATTAATAACAGAGTAGTCGTGGCAAGACACGTTGACATAATTGAAGAAGATGTAAAGCTTATTGGTTTTGATGACAACGAAGTAGAAAACAAAAAAGATGAAGAAAAATGGGAAGACACGATAGACGAGATTCAACCGGAAGATAATAATGATAAAGGAGATGAAGGTGAAATTAATAATGAACAAAGAAAGTCAGCGAGACAAACTAAAGCACCAGTCCGTTTTGACGAAGAATTTGGCTACTACTGTATAACTGTTAACTATTGTGATGCGATGATTCCAGATACTTTTCAGGAGGCGACTACATGTGATGACGCTGAACGATGGAAAGAGGCTATGGATCGTGAGATGAACAGCTTGGTGAAAAATGATACTTGGACACTGGTAACTGCACCTCAGGAGAAAAAGGTACTAGACGTAAAATGGGTTTACAAGAAGAAATCTACCGAACTTTATAAAGCTCCAGTTCGCGCGCGTAAGCGATTACGAACGGGCGTGTGCACGGTACGCGGTCAGTGCGTGTGCCGTTAAAATAATGTCGTCGTCTCGGACGGTTAAGTGCGCGAATTGCAACATATATAAATGAACTGTTAGCCTATGTGCAAAACAAAGTGAATCTTATGGACAATGACAGTTTGATGCGAATATGTCTGTCTGCATTCAACGATTCTGATATAAGTGAGGCTAAGTCAATGCTGTTCGATTGTATAAAGGATGGGAAGAAAAGGAAAATATCGAGAAGAAATAATGGAAAAAAGATGAGAGAGCTAGAAGATGTCATTCTAGTATTTAAGGACATGGACCAAGAGATACTGCCGATGTTTGTGGCTAGGGATCTTAACAGGCTGCCAGCAGTAACTTTTGATTTTTTGGATGCATCCGCCTTACTTAAAGACTTAGTGCGTGTAAAATATGAAATTCAGGAGATCAAATGTAATTACGCTACAAATAAACAGCTAGAGGAGCTTGAAAAAAGGTGGCATAAATAATGATAAATATGAATCTTTTATAAACGGGCAAGCGAACGTTAATACAAAAAGAGGTGCTTGGTTGTTAAATAGCGGGCCGATGGGTATCATATCGCCGAGCGGCGGGTCAATGAACGGGCAGCCGGTCGGTGACCGGGGCGAGTCAGTATCGACGTCATCTGTAGGTGCGGGTGCGCAGAACGTATGGCAATGGAGAGCAGCGCCGTCCCTGTCACGCGAGCCCGAAGACCAATCGCTCTCTCCCTTGCACGAGTCGCCAAGACGGCAAGCCGAGTCGACAGAACAGATACCGTCAGAAATGCAAATATTACGCTCTGAGCAGTCGCCGGGTGGCTCGAACGTAATTAGTTGTGACAAGATTGAAAATGGAATGCAACAGAGTGGATGCACTGCCGGCTCGACCGTAATTAGTGGGGACAAGGTTGGTAATGGAATGAAGCAGAGTGAAGTATGCGCCGTCAATACACAGCTGAGCGTAGAATGTAAACAAACCGAGATCGCTGCGAGGAATAAAACATCAACGTTTGCGGATTTATTAAAAAATGGGGAACAATGGAAACATGAAAAAAATAAAGAAGGCGAATGGATATTGCCTAAACGTAAGAATCAACGGTATAGGTATATTGGATGTCAGGGAAACGCGGAATCCAACCTAAATGGGAAATTTAAAGCAGCCGAGGAGAAGGTCCCGCTTTATATATATAATGTACACAAAGATGTATTGGAGAAGGACATACAGGATTATATATATGAAAAAACAAAAGAAAAAGTAGCGTTAGTTAAAGTAAGAATGAGGAGACAAAAAGACTACCAGTCATATAAGTTATTCGTTTCGGCTCATAATTTAAGTGTTTATATGGACCATACGCTATGGCCAAAAGGGGTGTATTTTAGACGCTTTATTGTAAGGCGGGAAACAAACAATGAGATTGGAGAACAAGTGAATAAATTGCGTAATGAGTAACACTGATACCCAACTAAGTACGCTAATTAGTTTTAATTGTAAGTCGGTCAAGAGGTCGATGGAGGGGGTGAAGGCGTTATGTGAAGTGGGAGATATTGTAAGTCTACAGGAAACATGGCTGCTGACACACGATTTACCGCTGCTGGGGACAGTACATAAGGACTACGCGTACACGGGGACCTCTGCGGTGGACACAGGTGCCGGCATATTAACGGGGCGGCCTTATGGTGGTGTTGCGATCTTGTGGCGGAAAACAGTGTTTCCGAACGTCTCCGTTGTGAAATGTATAAGCGTGCGGTTAGCGGCTATTAAGATATTATTACCAACGACGTCGGTATTAGTGTTCAGCGTATATATGCCGGTGAATTCAGTAGAGAACCTTCCATTATTTACTGAATGCTTAGGAGAAATAAGTGCTATTTGTGAGGAGAATACAGACGTTCAAATGGTTTATATCTCAGGTGACTTTAATGCACACCCAGATGAGATATTTTGTAATGAAATGTTACAATTTTGTGAGACTCAGAAGTGGTGCTGTATCGATTTTGAGTTGCTAGGTGCAAAATCAGGGACTTTTACATTTACTAGCGAGGCACATGGATGTGGCAGGTGGTTGGACCATTGTATTCTCACGGAGGCAGCGAGGGATACAGTGCGCAATGTGAAAGTAAAACATGACATGTTTTGGTCCGACCATCTGCCGCTCATGATTGCTTGCGAGATGGAGAAGTCACATTGCCGCGTCAGTCCTGTTAAGCCACTGCACGAGGGTGTAAGATGGGGTGACAGGAATACTTCACAAATTGAGCTATATCACGAGATATGTAATGATAAACTGAAGCTACTTGACTTCCCAGCCGAGTTAACTTCATGTGCGGATCATTTGTGTGATGATCACAAACATCGCGCAATCCTAAACGATATGTATCGCTATATAGTCGCAACACTGACGGAGGCGGCTCGTGAGTCAAGTAGATCTGAAGGGGGTAAGTGCAGGTATGGTGGACTTCTGGCTGGATGGAACAAGTACGTGGCTGACGCTCATAGGGAGGCTCGAACGAAATTTTTGGTATGGGTATCCGCAAATAAGCCGCGTCAGGGTCCACTGTATGACGAAATGTGTGAAACCAGAAGGCTTTTTAAGTCCAAGGTAAAATGGTGCCAGGACAGGCAGGAGCAAATAAAATGCGATATACTTGCCTCAAACCGGGCAGCCAAAGACTTTAAGGCCTTCTGGAAGAACACAAAGAAGCAGAATGTTCGGTCGAGCGTCCCTGTGAGCGTGGGAGGGGTGAGTGACCCAAAAAGCATTGCTAACCAGTTTAAGAGGCTATTCGCTGTGTGCCCGCTCCTTAATACGACTTCGACTGGGGTGCAAGATGCTGGGACTGTCATGGGCGTGAGTACTGCTAAGTTTTTGGCTAAGGAAGTAAATCACATCATTAGAAACATGCAGAGGGGAAAATCGCCGGGACATGACGGGCTCAGCATCGAGCACCTTAAATATGCTGGAGTACATTTGCCGCGCACGCTGGCAATGTTTTTTACATTGTGTTTAAGGCACGGTTACTTGCCCGAGCAGCTGACTAGGACAGTGGTTATACCACTCGTCAAAAATAAGACGGGAGACTTGTCCGACTCTGCAAATTATAGGCCTATCTCTCTAGCGACTGTTATCGCGAAAGTGCTGGACGGCTTGATTACTGCACAACTTTGCAAGCATATTAAGTTAAATGACGCTCAATTTGGCTTTAGGCAGGGGCTGTCAACCGAAAGTGCAATTTTGTGCCTTAAGCAAGCCGTCTGGTACTATAAGGACAGAAACACACCCATTTACGGGTGTTTTCTGGACTTATCTAAAGCGTTTGACCTGGTTGTGTACGATATACTGTGGGACAAATTGGCAATAACGGGTCTTCCACCGGAGTGTGTTGCCTTGTTAAAGTATTGGTACAACAACCAGGTCAATCGCGTGAGATGGGCGGGTGAGGAGTCGGATGAGTACAGGCTGCAATGTGGGTTATGTGGGGTTAGACAGGGGGGGGCTATCGTCGCCTATCCTGTTTAACCTATATGTAAACGAGTTGATTGAGGGGCTCAGCAGCACGCGTGTTGGTTGCCATATAGGAGGTGTCAGCTTCAACAACATAAGCTACGCAGACGATATGGTGCTGCTGGGGCCGTCAGTCAACTCAATAAAGCAGCTTCTGAAGAAGTGTGAGGGGTATGCTGAGCAACATGGTCTCAGATATAACGCGGTTAAAAGTGAGCTTGTAGTGTTCAAAGCACCCAAATATAACCCGAAAACTGTTCCTGAGATCATGCTGTGTGGTGTACCCTTAAATGTGGTAAACAAAGTAAAGTATCCAGGTCATATGCTAACGGCAGACCTGAGCGATGACCTAGACCTAGAAAGGGAAAGAAGAGCGACGGCGGTGAGGGGCAACATGCTTGCCCGCAGATTTGCACGTTGTAGTAACGAAGTCAAACTGACGCTTTTCAAAGCTTACTGTCAGACGTTCTACACGTGCAGTCTGTGGGCAAAATTCACGCAGAGGGCCTATAACGCATTACGCGTACAATACAATAACATCCTTAGGATGCTGTTGAGGCTGCCAAGGCACTGCAGTGCATCCGGTATGTTCGCACAGGCGAGTACTGATGACTTTTTTGCCATCAGGCGCAAAAGAATCGGATCACTGCTAAGGCGTGTGCGCGGCAGCAGCAATGGCCTCCTAAGGGTGTTGGCCGAGCGCCTCACCTGTCCCCTCACCAAATATTGGATGGAGGTGACTATTGGCAGGGCCAAGTAGAGATAATGTTCGCTCTGTTTGGTACTGCCAATAGCTTGCCAAAACCATGTCTGTAATTTAATGCCCCCGATTCTTAGTTTGTAATTCTAACATAGTTTTTAAGTCTCGCTAATCTAATCACATATGGATCAATGGTCTGAAATAAAATATTTTTATTTTTTATTTTATTTTTATTAAAGCCAGGTTAGTGGTAAGAGGTTACCAACAAACCGACAATGTTGATGATACGTATTCACCTGTTGCTAGAATGCAAACTTTGAAATTACTTCTATCGTACTGTTGTCAATTTAACTTAAACGTACATCAAATGGATGTAGAGACTGCTTTTTTAAACGGCAAAGTGTTATCGGAAGTGTACGTTAAACAGCCACTTGGTTATCAAGATGGTACTGAAAAAGTGTATAAACTATACAAATCTTTATACGGCTTAAAGGAAAGCCCACGTGCATGGTACGAATGTTTTAACAATTTTGTGACAACTATTGGCTTTAGGAGAAGTAAATATGACTATTGTCTTTATGTCAAAAATGATGATAACCAAACGATTTATATATTAGTATACGTTGACGACTTATTGATTGCATGCAAGGATGAACAAACAGTTCTTACAATTAAAAGTAAACTGAGCAATTATTTTAAAATGAAGGACATGGGCAAAGTTAAAAACTATATAGGTATTGATGTTGAGTATGATTATGCAAAAGCAAATATTTTGACTTTGAGCCAGGAAAAATACATAGAGTCGTTAGCCAAAAAATATAAAATTGAGAATTCAAAACTGTACAAAACACCCATGGAGATTAATGTCAAACTTGAGAACCGCGAATTAAATGAGGATATTAAATACAGAAATTTGATAGGAGCTTTGCTATACGTAAGTTCTGGTACTCGGCCAGACATTGCCTTTTGTGTCAACTACTTGAGCAGATTTCAAAACTGCTATGATGAGATTCATTACAAATATGCGTTACGTGTTTTAAAATACTTGTATTTGACAAAAAGCCTTAAGCTTACATATTATCAGAATTTAAAGGCGAATATTATGGATTGTTATGTTGATGCCGATTGGGCAGGAGATATTGTAGACCGGACGTCTACCTCTGGTTTTGTGATTAGATTATTTGGTAACGCCGTGTATTGGAAGTCAAAGAAACAATGCAGTGTAATGTAACGAAATCTTCCACTTTTGCTGAATACATTGCGTTGTCAGAAGCTGTAACTGAAATAAGCTTATTGCGTAGTATTATTGATGATGTTTTTATAGCGTTCGACAAACCAGTAAATATTTATGAAGATAATTCAGGAGCTATAGCTATTGCTAAATATGGTAATTTCACAAAGAATTCGAAGCACATTGAAGTGCATTATCACTATGTCCATGAGAATGTTAAGAATGGAACCATTGATATAGTAAAAGTAGATTCGGAAGATAATGTTGCAGACATTCTTACAAAGTCGTTAGGAAACATTAAATTCTTCAAATTCAGACAAATGTTGAATATAGTTTGATATGATATTGCCATGCTTGAAATGTTTTTCTTTGTTAATTTAATATTGCAGATAAGTGTTGCCATATAAATCGAAGGAGGCGTGTTAAGGTTGTATACCTTATGTAGATTTATATTGGCTGCTAACAGTTTTCTTTATGAGATAAATTTCGACTGTCGCTGTCTGTCGGTAAAATAGCAATGTCAAGTAATTTATATTATTGTGTGATTATAATGGTTTAATATAATAAATATCGATTCACGGAACAACCTTTCGTCTTCATTAACAGTATTATTGCAAGTAACGTCGCACATACTCTTAGCGTTAAAATGCAACCATTGTCAGCGTCGAATAAGGCAACTCGTTGGACGCGGTGGGTCGCGTAACCTCTAGAAAGGGGTCCAAAATACTTGTATTTTAAAAGGAGGATTGATGATTGCATATTTGTAATATGACAAATATAATTGAGAACAGCTGAGCGCGAAATGTGTTTCCATACTGTGCACGGTTAGCACGGTACAGGTGTGAATGTGGATGGATGTAAGTGTTAAGGTTTTACGTTATTGTCTATTATCTGTATCTATGGTTTGTGTAAGACGTTGTCATGTCACTTTGTTTTGAAGAAAATAAAACGAAATGGTGTACGGACGTGAATATTAGTTTTACTGTTTAATATTAGGAATATGGTGACTTCCGCGTGTGATTCAGTATTTAAGAGGTTATGGGCTGCCCCATATTCTTGATTTTCAAAAATTAAAGGTATAATATGTATAAGCTTGTTATCGGAACAGAAGACCTACAAGAGCAAAATATGGCTCAACCAAAACTACAAAACGTGATTTGTCGGTTAGAAGATGGAAATAATTTTCATAATTGGAAATTTAGATTGGAGTTGTCATTGGAGGTAAAAGGCCTTGGTGATATAGTGGCCTGTGCTAATGTGGAGGACAAAGATAAAAAGAGAGATGCAGAAGCTAGATCGCTAATTGTACAATGCATAGGAGATAATTTTTTGGAAATCGTAAAAGGGTGTAAAAGTGCAAAACAGATGATGGATTCCTTGGAAAATATTTTTACAAGAAGAAGCGTAATTAATAAATATAATTTAAAAAGAAGATTGATTGAGTTGAAATGTGCCAGTAACGAAAATTTACAAGATTTTTTTTTGATATTTGACAAGCTTGTGAGTGACATTGAAGTTATGTCAAAAATGGATGAGTCAGATAAAGTGGTACATTTGCTACTCGCTTTACCAGATAAGTACAATAGTGTTACAACAGCTTTAGAAGCAATTAATGAAGAACTGACTTTGGAAAAGGCAAAAAGGACTCTACTTGATGCAGAAATTCGAATGAAGGACATGATCATACCAAACCAAGATAATGCATTTAATATAGAATGCTGGAATTGTAACGAAAGAGGGCACAAAGCAATATATTGCCAAAAAGGTTTTCAAAACAAACTGAATTATACTTCCCAACGAGGAGCTCCTGTCCGAGGTGGTGAATCATATAGACGTGGTCGTGGCAGAATGCAGGGACGCCTTCGTGGTGCCAATAGAGCATCTACATCAAGGAATGATGCAACAATAGCCCATGAAGAAGGTGTCGAGGAAGTGGGTTGTATGATTGATGGAGAATTCATTTTAACTTGTAAAGCAATCTTTAGTGAATCAATTTCTTTTGTGGTGGACTCTGGTGCATCACAAAATTTCATATCTGACCAATATACACAATGTTTGATAAACATAAAAAACTTAGAGCATCCTATAAGAATTAACACAGCTAATGGCGAAAAGTTAATTGCTCATCAAAGTGGGAGTTTACCAATAAAATGTGGCAGTGATAGATAAAAACATAAGCTGGAAACCACATATTGACTCTTTATCCACTAGAGTAAATAACTTTGTATTTGCCTTACGAAAAGTTTCAACAATATCTAATCAAAAAACAGCGTTACTAGCTTATTACGGATATGTGGAGTCAATTTTACGATACGGCATAATATTTTGGGGTAATTCTGTACAAAACTCAATTCAAAGAATTTTTATAGCGCAGAAAAAGTGTATAAGGGCAATGTGCAATATTAAACAAATTGAATCATGTAAACCCCATTTTAAAACACTAGGCATACTGACTTTAACAAGCCTGTACATCTTTGAAGTGTCAGTCTTTGTTAAATCAAATCCGGTTCTATTTCCAATAGAAAGCTCCTGCGCAAGCGGAAGATCGATTCGGCATAAATATAAAATAAATGTGGCCCCTGGCAAAACTGCATTACTAAGAAAAAGTATATTGGGAATGGCAACTAAAATTTATAACTTTTTACCAGATGCTCTTAAATGTCAAGATCTTCACATATTTAAGAAGGACCTGAAAAACAAACTGGTCGAAAGAGCTTATTACACGCTAGATGAATTCTTTAATGACCAAATCTAATTGCATGTTTATATAATTTCAATTTATTGTCATGTTTAAAATAGAATTCTCTTGACATTGTGCACTGTAATTATTATTATATATTGATTTTTTTTATTTTCTAAATCTGTAATCGTGACATTCCTTATTTTTATTTTTGTTCTTAATTATGTATGACATCTACTTACTATTGATTTTTTATAAAGCAGTTACGCTGCTAATTTATATGTTTAAATCTGTTTGACATATATAGGTATTTAATATAAGAACACATGTGCCATTTATTATTGTAATTGTTTTCCTGTTTTATTTTTTTGTACGCCGCAAGGTAGAACATAGAGGACTCTCAACCTAATTTAAGATCTACAATGTATGTACCTATGTTTCACAAAATAAATTACTTACTTACTTACTTACTTACTTAGTGTTAAGTTTACTGTCGAGGGACTTATAGTGGCAAATCTAGCCTATAATCTTTTGTCTGTACGAAAACTTCTTGAAAAACCAAATGAAATTATATTTAGAAATAAATATGCGAAAATTACCTTTTTTAATGGGTCCACTATATGGGCATACAATAATGGCAAACTTTATATTTTACAGGATGAAATTGTAACAGAGGATGGAGTCGCGGCTATACATTCAGCGGATGGCATGTTGTGGCACAGACGTTTAGGACATACCAGCTCTAAAACTTTACAAAGGCTACAGCTACCACTTAACAACAACGTATGTAATGCATGTATGAAAGGTAAGGCAACAAGATTACCATTCAAAAAGTTAGAGCGACCTAGGTCACGTCAGGTCTTTGAATTGTTGCACAGTGATATAGCGGGTCCATCCAGAATTCCAACTATACAGGGTGAAATCTATTTTCAAACAATTATTGACGATTTTTCACACTTTTGTGTAGTTTTCTTGTTAAAAAGGAAATCGGAAGCAACTGAAAATATCATCAATTATATACATCGATACGAAAATGAATTCGAAAAAAAGGTAAAAAGGATAAGAAGTGACAATGGGGGCGAATACACTTGCAATAAACTACGACAACTTTGTAATGAGAAGGGTATAGTTTTGGAATATAGTTTACCATATTCGCCAGCTAGCAATGGCGTTGCAGAACGAATGAACCGTAGTTTATATAACAAAGCAAGGACAATGCTTATTGAAACTAAGCTACCGAAGAATTTGTGGGGTGAGGCTGTAAAATGTGCAGCTTATCAGTTAAACCGCTGTACCTCTATGGCAATTAATTACAAAACTCCGTGTGAAATTCTTTATGGGACAAGAGACTTAAACAAACTTCGTGCATTTGGTGCAAAGGCGTGGGCTTGCATTTTACCAAAACCTGATAAACTTTCTGAAAGAGCATGTGAGTGCAGAATGGTAGGATATAGTAGGACAGGATATAATTTATGGGATGTTAAAAGCAATAAAATCATTGTGTCGCGAGATGTGAGATTCGATGAAGATGATATTGTTTATAGTGAAAGTAATCTAACTGATAACGAGCATGAGTGGCAAAGAGTTAGTGTTTCAGATTTTAATCAAGAAAATAATGATAAAATTACTGAACCAGAACAAGGTAATGAAGACAGAGAAGGGGTTATCGTTGATAATAATAATATTGATGAGGAAATTATCGAACCACGAGAAATATTTCAGGACTGTACTGAAGATAACTTAACTGAGAGAAGCGACATTACAAATGAACACGAGCTAAGAACAAAAAGTGGAAGAATTATTAGGCCTCCGAAAAGATTAGAAGATTATGAAACACATGTTGCCTACTGTTTGTGTACGGGTGATCCAGGTTCTTACAAAGAAGCTGTCGAAAGAGGTCGTGAATGGCAAGACGCAATAGACAAATAATTAAATTCCCTAAAATGTTTGGGAACCTGGGAAGAATCAGAATTGCCTACAGATAAAAGGGCTATAGATACCAAATGGGTATTTACTACTAAGAAAGATGGTACAAAAAAGGCCAGATTAGTGGCGAAAGGATTTCAAGAAGAAACAATGTTTAATGTTTATTCACCTGTAGCTCGCATGCCTACAATTCGTATGATGCTTAGCCAAGCGGTAAAACATGATATGTATATGAAACAATTAGATGTTCCAACGGCCTTTTTAAACGGCTTTTTAAAGGAAGACGTGTATATAAAACCACCCTTAGGAGTAAAAGTTGAAAAAGGAATAGTTTTAAAACTAAAAAGATCTCTGTATGGATTAAAACAGGCACCAAAATGCTGGAACGAACGACTTCATGGCTTTTTAGTTGGTAAAGGATTTGCACAATCGAAATATGATTTTTGTTTATATGTCTTGGAAGATGTCTTTTTATTAGTTTATGTTGATGATATCATTTTAATGTCAAAAAGTAAAATAAACCTAAATAAAGCACATGAATTTTTAAAAATTGAATTTAATGTCAAGGACCTTGGAGAGGTGAGTGCTTATTTGGGATTGGATATTGTGAGAACGCCAGAACTGATTTCGATTTCTCAAGAATCAGCAATAAATAGATTGCTTGATAAATTTAACATGTCAGATTGCAAAGGAGCAGAGTCGCCAATGGAAGTAAACTTCGCAATAGATGAAAATGAAACTATCTACTTGGATATGCCATATCGTGAGCTCATAGGTTGTCTTTTATACTTAGGTACTTCTAGTAGACCTGACATTTGTTTTGCCGTGTCTTTCCTAAGTAGATATTTGGATAGGCCCACTATATCGCTGTGGAAAGCAGCTAAGCGTGTATTGCGGTACCTAAAACAAACAAAGTCAAAAGCTCTCGTATATAAACGGGATGGCAGTTGTCACTTAGTTGGCTATAGTGATGCTGACTGGGCTGGCGACAGAATAGACAGAAAAAGCGTGAGTGGTTCTGTAGTCTTCTATGGCAATAACTTGTTGGCCTGGTTCTGTAAGAAACAAAACGTTGTAGCCTTATCAACGGCCGAAGCTGAATATATAGCTGCGGCTCTAGCGTCTGCGGAGTTAGTTTATTTAAAGGGATTGTTGCAAGATTTTAACTGTCCGTCAAATTCAATGTTGCTTGTAGATAATCAAAGTGCGATTAAATTAATGGAGTCAAATGAAAACAGTAAGAGGTCAAAGCACATTGATATTAAATACCATTTTATTAAAGATTTAATAAGTAAACGAGAAATAATCGTGAAATATGTAAGCTCGAATGAAAATGTAGCAGGTATTTTGACAAAAGCATTAGGAAAACAAAAGCACAACTATTTTGTACAAAAACTAGGCTTTAATTGAATGGTTTCTTATTGATATAGGAACGTAGATAGAGGTACCATAATGAGTGATATACTAATTATTATGTTATTTGTTTCAATTTCAACATAGGTAAACTAGAGTAAGATTCTTGAAATTGAGGGGGGAAAGGATTTGTAAGGATTTGTTAAATAACGCAGCGATGCGCACGCACAAATAGGCGTCTAGGTACATAACATGAAACAACATAAGTTAATGTTTTGTGTATTTCATGTTCTCTGGTTTGATTTTAATTAGAATTTTCTTGTTAGTTTTTTTTAGTTGCTTATTTTATACCAATTCTTATTTTGAGGTAAATTAGAATTGAGGGGGGATGTTAAGGTTTTACGTTATTGTCTATTATCTGTATCTATGGTTTGTGTAAGACGTTGTCATGTCACTTTGTTTTGAAGAAAATAAAACGAAATGGTGTACGGACGTGAATATTAGTTTTACTGTTTAATATTAGGAATATGGTGACTTCCGCGTGTGATTCAGTATTTAAGAGTAAGAGACGTGAGAGATGATATGAAGAGAAAAGAAGTGAGTGATGAGATGACGGCTGACAGTGAAGTATGGAAGAAAAAGACAGCTGCGCCGACCCCAAGTAAATGGGATAAAGGCAAGGAAATGATGACTGAGCACGGTTAGCACAAGAACACGGAATAACACATCCTTAATTAGAATGAGACGGATGGTCTTGTGATGGCCGTGCAGGAAGGGGTCGCGTCATGAAAAAGGTAGGAAAACTCTGAGTTAAATGATAGAATATGACTCACATATCTCAAGTAAGGCAGCTTGTCGTAGTACGCCGCGTTGTTGTAGTAGCCGTTGTACTGTGTGTTGAGCGAGCTATGTGTGTCGTACTGGGTGTTGTACTGGTTGTCGTATAGATGGTAGAATATGACTCACATATCTCAAGTAAGGCAGCTTGTCGTAGTACGCCGCGTTGTTGTAGTAGCCGTTGTACTGTGTGTTGAGCGAGCTCTGTGTGTCGTACTGGGTGTTGTACTGGTTGTCGTATAGATGGTAGAATATGACTCACATATCTCAAGTAAGGCAGCTTGTCGTAGTACGCCGCGTTGTTGTAGTAGCCGTTGTACTGTGTGTTGAGCGAGCTATGTGTGTCGTACTGGGTGTTGTACTGGTTGTCGTATAGATGGTAGAATATGACTCACATATCTCAAGTAAGGCAGCTTGTCGTAGTACGCCGCGTTGTTGTAGTAGCCGTTGTACTGTGTGTTGAGCGAGCTATGTGTGTCGTACTGGGTGTTGTCATAAGTCATAAGTCTTTTATTTATAATATTATTAATATTACATGTCATTGTATTAGTTTA
Organism: Epinotia brunnichana; assembly: GCA_963854355.1. Taxonomy (NCBI): domain Eukaryota; kingdom Metazoa; phylum Arthropoda; class Insecta; order Lepidoptera; family Tortricidae; genus Epinotia; species Epinotia brunnichana. Next base: position 25,587,169 of record OY977950.1, on the reverse strand, counting down.
AATTAAATTTATATACTAAGTGTGTTAACATATAACATTCTTATTCTGGTAACTCATAAAAATCTTTAATGTCATAAAAAGAGTGCGTGAGAAGCCACGATTTTAATTTTCTTAAAAAAGTTGAGTTACTACCCGCGCATTTTACATGTACTGGTAGTTTGTTAAATACTTTTGGCCCCACGTGAGAGATGATTTTACTTGACTTGGTCAGTCGAGTGGTTTGTGTGAGGAGCTGGTTCTGGGACCCCTGTCTTGTGCGAGTTATCTTTCTGCGGGGAAACGTGTCAATGTTTTCTTTGACGAATTTAGCGACGTCATATATGTACTGGTTGTCGTAAAGATGGTAGAATATGACTCACATATCTCAAGTAAGGCAGCTTGTCGTAGTACACCGCGTTGTTGTAGTAGCCGTTGTACTGTGTGTTGAGCGAGCTCTGTGTGTCGTACTGGGTGTTGTACTGGTTGTCGTATAGATGGTAGAATGACTCACATATCTCAAGTAAGGCAGCTTGTCGTAGTACGCCGCGTTGTTGTAGTAGCCGTTGTACTGTGTGTCGAGCGAGCTCTGTGTGTCGTACTGGGTGTTGTACTGGTTGTCGTATAGATGGTAGAATATGACTCACATATCTCAAGTAAGGCAGCTTGTCGTAGTACGCCGCGTTGTTGTAGTAGCCGTTGTACTGTGTGTTGAGCGAGCTCTGTGTGTCGTACTGGGTGTTGTACTGGTTGTCGTATAGATGGTAGAATATGACTCAAATATCTCAAGTAAGGCAGCTTGTCGTAGTACGCCGCGTTGTTGTAGTAGCCGTTGTACTGTGTGTTGAGCGAGCTCTGTGTGTCGTACTGGGTGTTGTACTGGTTGTCGTATAGATGGTAGAATATGACTCAAATATCTCAAGTAAGGCAGCTTGTCGTAGTACGCCGCGTTGTTGGAGTAGCCGTTGTACTGTGTGTTGAGCGAGCTCTGTGTGTCGTACTGGATGTTGTACTGGTTGTCGTATAGATGGTAGAATATGACTCACATATCTCAAGTAAGGCAGCTTGTCGTAGTACGCCGCGTTGTTGGAGTAGCCGTTGTACTGTGTGTTGAGCGAGCTCTGTGTGTCGTACTGGGTGTTGTACTGGTTGTCGTATAGATGGTAGAATATGACTCACATATCTCAAGTAAGGCAGCTTGTCGTAGTACGCCGCGTTGTTGTAGTAGCCGTTGTACTGTGTGTTGAGCGAGCTCTGTGTGTCGTACTGGGTGTTGTACTGGTTGTCGTATAGATGGTAGAATATGACTCACATATCTCAAGTAAGGCAGCTTGTCGTAGTACGCCGCGTTGTTGTAGTAGCCGTTGTACTGTGTGTTGAGCGAGCTCTGTGTGTCGTACTGGGTGTTGTACTGGTTGTCGTATAGATGGTAGAATATGACTCACATATCTCAAGTAAGGCAGCTTGTCGTAGTACGCCGCGTTGTTGGAGTAGCCGTTGTACTGTGTGTTGAGCGAGCTCTGTGTGTCGTACTGGGTGTTGTACTGGTTGTCGTATAGATGGTAGAATATGACTCACATATCTCAAGTAAGGCAGCTTGTCGTAGTACGCCGCGTTGTTGTAGTAGCCGTTGTACTGTGTGTTGAGCGAGCTCTGTGTGTCGTACTGGGTGTTGTACTGGTTGTCGTATAGATGGTAGAATATGACTCACATATCTCAAGTAAGGCAGCTTGTCGTAGTACGCCGCGTTGTTGTAGTAGCCGTTGTACTGTGTGTTGAGCGAGCTCTGTGTGTCGTACTGGGTGTTGTACTGGTTGTCGTATAGATGGTAGAATATGACTCACATATCTCAAGTAAGGCAGCTTGTCGTAGTACGCCGCGTTGTTGTAGTAGCCGTTGTACTGTGTGTTGAGCGAGCTCTGTGTGTCGTACTGGGTGTTGTACTGGTTGTCGTATAGATGGTAGAATATGACTCACATATCTCAAGTAAGGCAGCTTGTCGTAGTACGCCGCGTTGTTGTAGTAGCCGTTGTACTGTGTGTTGAGCGAGCTCTGTGTGTCGTACTGGGTGTTGTACTGGTTGTCGTATAGATGGTAGAATATGACTCACATATCTCAAGTAAGGCAGCTTGTCGTAGTACGCCGCGTTGTTGTAGTAGCCGTTGTACTGTGTGTTGAGCGAGCTCTGTGTGTCGTACTGGGTGTTGTACTGATTGCCGTGTTCGTTGCCGTACTGGTTATCGTATAGGTGGGGCTTCTCCATCCAAAACGGGTATTTTTCATCCTGTTAGAAAAAGCATTGATGACATTTTCAATGTATTCAAAAGTAACTGAATATTATATGTCTTTAATATATTTGGGATTGCGTTTGAGATTAGTCTCATCATCATCATCATCATATCAGCTGAAAGACGACCACTGCTGGACATAGGCCTCGCCCAAAGAGTTCCAAAGTGACCGGTCCTGCGCCACCCGCATCCAACGGACTACCGCGACCTTTACCAGGTCATCAGTCCACCTTGTGGGGGGCCTACAAACGCCGCGCCTTCCGGTACGTGGTCGCCACTCGAGAACCTTTCCGCCCCAACGGCCATCAGTTCTACGTGCAATGTGCCTCGGCCACTGGCACTTAAATTTAGCGATTCGAGAGGGCTATATCGGTTACCTTGGTTCTGTTGCGGATAGCCTCATTTCTAATGCGATCACGCAGAGAAACTCCCAACATAGCCCTCTCCATTGCCCATTGGATGACTTTGAGCCTTCTTATGAGGCCCATTTTAAGAGTAGCTAGAAAATGGTGTTGTATTCATACTCACAAAGTTGAACATCCTGGTGTAGACCTTCTGCGGGTCGTACCACCAGTCAGGCTGGTCGACCTGGTTGGGCTGCCCGGGCAGGTGTCTCTGCTCCGGGCGTCCGAACTCGTCCGGGAACCCATACTCGAACTGCTGGTAGCTCTCGTTGTAGAGGTACGGATTGAAGTTGGGCCGGACTGTAAACAATAGTGGGATATTATCGCCTGTATTTTACTTTCTATTTTCATCATAATATATCTGTACTCATGGATAAAATACAAAATAGTAAATTGCTCTTTGACTTGTAAAAGCTTGTTGAGGTTAACAATGGCTTTTTTACAGAATAAAGGTTCGATTTTGTGGCATAGTTTTTCAAAAAGACTAATTACTAGATTTTTTTATACAATTTTGTTTTTTACTAGCCAAAATCAACTTCACCTGTATAGGTAACTACAATGTTATCAAATCTTGCAAGTTAGTTTTCACCTAATAGGGGTGTAGACACTAAATAAAAAAAACAATAATGTTGCATTTTCTCGAAAAAGGATTAAAAATGTATTCAAATTGAGAAAAAAGCAATAGGTTAAATAATCACAAAGTTATAAGCGTCCAAAGTTTTAAGAGGGGGTCCCCTCTTGACTGATCGACTTGAATGATTTGACTACATTTTTAATCCTTTTTCGAGAAAATGCAACATTATTGATTATTTTATTTAGTGTCTACACCCCTATTCGATAGCAGTGAATGGGTCAAACTGACCTCTAGAATACTGGTTATTGTTGTACGACACGGGCGGCACCCCGAACTGTCCCTTGTTGTTGAACTGTCCCTCGCGGTAGTACCGCGGCCGGTACTGCGGTATCGGCCGCACAGTCGCCTTGAGGGTGAGGTTCCCGCGTACGGGGGCCCCAGATGTGTAGTTGGCCATGATCCTTCCGTGGATAAACTGTTCTGTGTTGAAGAAGAACGCTGGCATTGTCACGTTCACCTAGGGACGAAGTATTTTTATGAAACTCCATAAATTCATGTTTCACTCAGATTTTATGGGTCAATAAATCATATGTTTTTTACTTTATAAATATGAAGGTATATTCTGAAACTTGAAAGAAATTTACTTCATATATATTCGTCATGATAAGATACGATAAGATTTATTTCAATAACTTTAGTTCGAAAGTTATAAGTTTGTTGATTGCCAAGGAGGGAAAAGACGATATTTTAAACGATCGATGTTCCATATTCCCAAGAACACAATCTGAAATCATTGTTAACTGTTCAAAGTATCTAAACTCACCTCAAATCGTGTCTGATAGTACTCTTCCACCAGAAACTGTGCCTCCTCAATCTGTCCCAACGCCTCCACCCGGATGGTCCACTCTCCGAACAGAGGTTGGTCAGACAGCTGATAGTGCAGACTCACTGTACCGAAGTTGCTCTGTCATGGAACATATACATATTAGTAACTACCCTGAATAGGGGTTCATCATCATCATATCAGCCGAAAGACGTCCACTGCTGGACATAGACCTCCCCCAAAGAGTTCCAAAGTGACCGGTTCTGTGCCACCCGCATCCAGCGGACTTCCGCGACCTTTACCATATGACATACGGCACTGAAACGTGGTCGCTTACAATGGGCCTCATAAGAAAACTCCAAATCACCCAAAGGGCAATGGAGAGAGCTATATTGGGAGTTTCTCTGCGTGATCGCAACAGAATAGGGGTTGGAGACTCAAAATGTATTATTAAAGAATGCAAAAAAATATGCCTAGTGACGAAAATCCCATTCAAATATCTCAAAAATTAACGAATCTACAACCGTTTTAATGTTGCTTGCTAGAGAGAGAAAACGCTAGGGGATCGTGACATCACGATCCTCTAGCGTCATAGTAAATGACAATCGTTTCATATAAAGGTGCGTTTTGCGGAAAAAGGACAGAATGTACCCTCTTACAACTTTGGACACTTACAACTTTGTGATTATTTAATCCCCTGCTTTACTTTTTTCTCCATTTGACAATATTTTTGAGAAAATTCATCATTATTGGTTATTTTATTTGGTGTTTTTGAAATTAACCTCGTATAAGCCCCGCGTATTTGAAATCGAGTTTCGTACTCTAAAGGCATTCAAAGGTTCCAAATTCAAAAATCTTACTGGGACTTACCATGTAACAGTGTTTTTTTTCTTTACAGCCCAATTTAGTAAGTTTAGTTAAGAAACGTAGCCTATTAAAATTGAAATTAGAAACCGTAATACATCACGATCGCCAGGAAACAACGAGGCGATCAAAGTACTTTGTTATGTTACACAAACGGTTTCGTCTGCCACTAATATTGGCTATAGAGACTGAAATTCGAACGGTATGCATTGTATGCAGGTGAATTCGACCTGTCTTGACTGTCTTCGTTATTATACGTTTACCTGACTCTACTTGGATTGAAACAATCTTTAGGACTACCTGTTTCAAAAATGCTAGGATGATGGCTAGCAATGCTTAATAATAAATAAGTAATAATTCAGTCTAAAGTTATTAATGTTATTATTGCGTTGTAATAAATCATTCGTTACACTTTAGAAAATGTTCATTCGTATACTCATATTTTTTTCTACTCCTGTACCGTTATCTGTCATTTATATAGGCTGTAGCTCAAATACAATGACACCACTAATAAGTCGTGGAAAAACTCTATGCTCTATGGCCCAAAAACGCACTATTTAGCGTACTTTTTTGCTTCATACATTTTTCATAAAAGCACTGTTTAACTTTTTTTTAATCGGCCGTTATATTGCAGTGATGCCAACTTCATAAACACATATTTCGAAATAAAAGTATTTATTTACGATTTAACATTTGTACATTATGAATTATTTACTACAATAATAATAAATCATCATCTATTGTGTGTTAAATTCATTCATTTCCTTGCCCTTATCCCATTTACTTGGGGTCGGCGCAGCATGTCTTTTTCTTCCATACTTCTCTGTCAGCCGTCATATCATCATTCACTTCTTTTCTCTTCATATCGTCTCTCACACAGTCCATCCACCTTTTTCTTGGCCTACCTCGTCTTTTACATCCATCCACATTCATACCTAATACTCTTTTGGTCACATGACTTTCATCCCTCCGCATTACGTGCCCATACCACGCAAGGCGATAGGCCCTCAATTTATCCGCGATAGGTGCTACTTTTAGGCTTCCCCTTACATACACATTTCTTATTCGGTCCATCCTCGTCACACCACACATCCATCTTAACATCCTCATCTCCGTTACATGCAATCTCTTTTCATCCGTCACCTTTAAGGCCCAACATTTTATTGTGTGTTAAATTACATGTTTTATAAATTCTTGGCATTATTTATAAAAATAAACAGTTCGAATTCGGTCCGGGTCCGGATTCAGTTTGGTTCGGATGGCCAGTGCAAACAAATTAAAAACAAAACAAACCATAAACAAGAGCTGTCACATTTCCGATTTCCCACCAAAATACAGTTCAAAATGAAAAGACGAAAGATGATAAACTATTAGTCCTAAACTATTAAGATTTTATTCGTGTTTGTGAAGACAAAAGTGTACGTTCCTTTTAAAATGGTCGAATAAATTAATAACTGCACTCCTGAAGAAATTACGTGAGTAGCAAAAGTACGTATAGAAAACTTGCTGCCTGAAAACTTTAACTATTCTGTATGCTATTTATTTAAAATGTGTCCTAGAAAAAGTATTATATGCAACGGTGTATAACTGGTCTAAAAACGCTCGTGGCGTCTTTAATTGCGATGCTCGCCAAGGCTCGCATCGCAACCCACGCCACTCGCCTTTTAAGACCCTTCTTATACAACAGTTGCATAAAATACTATTACTGAAGTCAAAGGGCCTTAAAGAAAGTGGGATTTTCCTCAAAAAAGTGGACCAAAGCGTTTTTGTGGGCCCAGCTAGTGAAAGTGATTGAGGTTTTTATGTATCAATATTTTTTTACAACTTATACGATTTACCATTCAATACTTTATTGTGCTAATCCAGACTGCGTATTGAACACGGGTACCGTCTTTTAGGGTAAAGTAAAGTAAAGTTTATTTGTAAAGCATAGGTAACAAAGATGGTACAATGGTAATATGTGTATCACTATGTTTGGCCTGCATTACATACTCATATATAGATAGTATTAATTATAAAATTATAATAAAAACAGGAAATTGTTTGATGTTGCACTTGATATACCTCTAACTCGAAAATATATAAACATGGCAGGGTCAATATTTTAAATTGGATATAGTAAGGCTTGTATTGCAGAAAAGTACAGTCGGCAATAAAAGCTTAGCCTTCTTCCCTGTTTTCTTAAAGTGTGGTCCATGGACCCCTTCTTAGGGGTCCGTGACATGATTGCTAGGGGTCCACGGCCACTTCGTTCACTCTTAGGTATGTAGGTTCCTACCTAATAGACACATGAGCTTTTTTTCAACATTTTCTTCGGCAGGGGCCCGCGATATTTTTGAAATTCTGTAAGTGGTCCATGCCTAACAAAAGCAGGGACTGCATAACCGAAAAATACCGGTATTCTATTTTAACGGTATGGCGTCATATCGGTTGTCAAATAGCGGTTTCGGTAGCGGAACCTTTATATTTCGCTACCGAAATATAACGGTACATTTATTTTTTCCGGTACCGTAACCGCTATTTAAAGGTACCGATATTATCGACTTTGGCCTGGTGTTATTGCCAAACCGCCGGCAAAGGCTCTGCCGCTTTGTATTTTTGTTTTTAAATGTTTAGTAGCCAATGCTTCCTCTGTAGAGTGCCAGCTTGCTTACTTTTCTCGATAACCTTTATAATACCGGTATAATAAAGGTTACGGTATCGTTTAAAACTGATACCGTTAACCGTTATTTCAAAACGGTTACGGTACCGTTATGTTCGCGCGGCGCGCATAACCTTTATGACATAACGGTACCGTAATGGAATACCGGTTTCATACCGGTATAACCGTAACCGAAATCAGTCCCTGAACAAAAGTTTAAGAACCACTGCTTTAAGAGTAAACTACCCTATTAGCATCAGTGGCGATGACTATAGATGCTGCGCATCAAAGCGCATTCAAACGATTGCTTCAAGCATTGTGAACAGGCGTTCTAGAACTTACCTGTCTGGAGAGCCATCGTTTCATGATCCTCCGGTTGGGGTCGAGGATGAACACGTCGATGGCGCGCCCGAACGCCTTCAGCTCCGTGGAGATGGGAATCGCGCGGAAACGCACTGCCAAACGATAGTCATACTTAGTCATATAATCATAAGGTGCACAATTAATTTTCAATCTATAAGTAAGCTTAGAAAAGTTGGAGAGCTCCCTCGATTTCTCCAGGATCCCATCATCAGATCGTGACTTGATGACCATGGGACCATTTACAAGGATACCATTTCAAACGTCCGAGACAAAGAGTGCATTGCTGTCACAAAACAATTGTTTAAGAAGAAAGTAAGCGACGTCTTATTAAATACATTAAAAAATAAAATTCAGCTATGTTAAGTAACTTTATAGATTCCTTTTGTTGTATCTAGCATAAGTAATACCGTACATATATAATACTACTAGCTTCTGCCCGCGACTTCGTCCGCGTAGAACTTGTTTATATCGTAGCTCGATACAAACTTTCACCCTCCATTTCACCTTTAGGGATTGATTTCCGGGATAAAAACTATCCTATGTGCTTCCCTGAGACAATTTTATCTAAACGGGTGCATCGGTTATATATTACCTCCATACTACATAAATGTTCACCTCCCATTTCATCTCCTTAAGAAATGATTTCCGGGATAAAAACTATCCCATGTCCTTTCCCGCAGCTCAAACTATAGTTTATACCAAATTTCATCTAAATGGGTTACATCGAAATTTTCACCCCCTTGGGGGATAATTTTTGGGTTAACACTAACCTATGTCCGTCCCCAGGACTGCAACTATCGCTATACCGTAAATGTGTTCAATCCAAATTTTCACCCCCTATTTCATCCCCTTAGGGGATTGTTTTAGGGATAAAAGCGTTCCGCTGTCCTTCCCCGCGGTTCAACCTATCCCTATACCAAATTTCATTTAAATGAGTTCCATTCAAATTTTCACCTCAATTTCACTCCCTTTGGGTATGATTATTGGAATAAAAACTATCCTTTGTCCTTTCCTAGGGCTAACACTATCTCTTTACCAAATCTCATCTAAATGGGTTCCATCCAAATTTTCACCCTTAATTTCACCACCTCAGAAGAGGATTTCCGGAATAAAAACTATCCTATGTCCTTCCCCAGGACTCAAACAATCTCAGTACCAAATTTAATATAAATGGGTTACATCCAAAATTTCAACCCCATTTCACCACCTTAGGTGACGATTTCCGGAGTAAATTTATCCTTTGTCCTTCCCCAGGACTCTATCTCAATACCAAATTTCATCTGAATGGGTTCCATCCTAATTTTTTCCCCATAATTTTCCTATTTTTTTTCCGTAGAAGATGATTTTCGGGATACAAACTATGCATTGTCCTTCCCTGGGACTCCTACTATCTCTATACCAAATTTTATCTACATGGGTCTAATTCAAATTTTCACCCCCTTAGGGGATAATTTTTGGGATAACACTAACCTATGTCCTTCCCCAGAACTCCAACTATCGCTATACCGTAAATGTGTTCCATCTAAAATTTAACCCCCTATTTTATCCCCTTAGGGGATTATTTTAGAGATAAAAGCCTTTCGCTGTCCTTCTCTCTCTTACCAAATTTCATCGAAATGGGTTCCATCTAAATGTTCACCCCCTATTTCGACCCCTTTGGGTTTGATTATTGGAATAAAAACTATCCTTTGTCCTTTCACAGGGCTCAAACTATCTCTTTACCAGATTTCATCTAGATGCATCCAAATTTCACCCCCTATTTCATCCCCTTAGGGGATTGTTTTAGGGATAAAAGCCATCCGCTGTCCTTCCCCGCGGCTCAACCTATCTCTATACCAAATTTCATCAATTGGGTTCCATCCAAATTTTTACCCCCTCAGGAGATGATTTTCGAGATAAAAACTATGCATTGTACTTCCCTGCGACTCTTGCTATCTCTATACCAGATTTCATCTAAATGGGTTGTATCCAAATTTTCACCCCCTATTTCATCCCCTTAGGAAATGATTTTCGGGATTAAAACTATCCGTTGTATTCCCCAGGACTCAAACTATCTCCATACCAAATTTTCACCCCCCTCCCCCTTTTACCCCCTTAGGGAGTGATATCCAGAATTAAAACTATCCTGTGTCCTTTCCCAGGACTCAAACTATCTCTATACCAAATTGTATTCAAATGGGTTCCATCCAAACTTTCACCCCTAATTTCACCCCCTTAGGGAATGATTAACGGGATTAAAACTATCTTATGTCCTTTCCCAGGACTTAAACTATCTCTTTACCAAATTTCATCAAAATGGGTTATATCCAAATTTTCACCCCCCCATATCACCCTCGTAGGGGATGATTTCCGGGATAAAACCTAGTCTATGTCCTTTCTCGGGACTCAAACTATACATATACCAAATTTCATCGAAATCGGTGCAGCGGTTTAAGTAGATCCATACAAATTTCCACCCCCAATTTCATCCCCTTCGAGGATGATTTCTGGGATAAAAACTATCCTATGTCCTTTCCTAGGTCTGAAACTATATCTATACCAAATTTCATCTAAATCGGTTAAGCCGTTTTCACGTGATGCGCGGTCACATAAACAGACAAACAGATAAACAGACAAAAATTCTAAAAACTGTTGGAACGTGTTCTGTTGTCGATTCTAAGTATTTATTCCTAGCCAATTTGTTTTCTAATCCATTCCATGTACAGACTTTCGATCCTCTTCAGCTTTATTATATGTATAGATAGATATAGATAGATAGATGATAGATACCTTGATGATGTCATCTCGCGCTGTTGTTCCAGTGCAGCACGAAAACGACCACTCTCCCCGAGCCGCCTATGTGCAGATCTTAGACAAAGCTCGACTTGCAAAGTCAGACCTCTCTACCTCGGTCCATCGCCACAGGGCTTTTATGATCACGTTACCAAAATCCAGAAACAGTCCGTTGCGCAGGATATATTATGGTGCGTAAGTGCTCGCGCAAACACAGACGCAGCCTCTCGTCCCCACCCCGCTTGACCCAATGGAACGGATAGCCGCTACGATCGGAGAAGAGTAGAGATGCAGTGTCTGGGCAGCGATAACAGGACCACTATCACAGCCCTTCAGGCCATCAACAGCTGCCTGGCTGCCTCGCCACCGGAGGTGAACTGCTAATATTAGCCAAGGCAGGCACTATGCACCTACCTACCTTATTAGTAGGATAAATCAATTTCCTTACGCATAGAATTTTCATTTCACTAACTCTGTCTTGAACCATTTTCTAATTTGTTGACGATGACGTTACCATGGTAACAATAACGCCGCTCTCGCAACATAAAAATATTTGGTTTCCATACAAAGTTTCATCCCCTTTTTCCTCCCTAAAAGGGATGAAATTTTACATAAAAATAAGCCTATGTCCTATTCTGCTATATAAGGTACATTACTGGAAAGTTTCATCAAAATTCGTCCAGTAGTTTTTGAGATTTAATGGAACGTACATCCATCCATCCATCCATCCAAACTTTCGCATTTATAATATTAGTAGGATTAGTAGGATTCATACAGTTTTTAGCTAATAAAATGTAAAATCAATTAGGAGCGTTGTTTGCCAACAAACCGCATTGTGGTTTGGCAGATTAATTGTACCTATGTAAATTTAGCTATAAGCCTTAAAGAGAATAAAACTTAAAAAAAAAAAAAAAAAAAAGGAATAATTTTCCAAATCGGTCCAGGCGTCTTTGAGTAATCAGGTAACATAAATACTCGTACATAAAAAATCTCCGACGAATTGAGAACCTCCTCCTTTTTTGAAGTCGGTTAAAAAGGGGCTTATATTGGACAGAATAAGTAAAGCCCTGGCTAGACGGTTGCCAACACGCACCTTGGTCGGCACCGACCGCTGTAGTATGAAATTTTGCTCCAAACAACTGTCTACACGGTCGGTGCGGACCAAGGTCGCTCGGTCGGAAGGGCGTGTTGACGACCGTCTATGATAAATGAACGTCATTGATTGAATTCCGCGTAATTTTTGCTTATACGTCTTAGGATAAGTTGGTAATCATTCCAACAAGTTTATTTTTTTGTTGACCTCAACAAACTTAATGGAAGATTTTTTTAAATATTACCAGGGCCATTGATTGCAAATTTAGTTACTTCATGGGAATAAATAAAGATTAACTAGAAGAAGCGATTTATAGGGATAAGTTCGCCTTTGTACTTTGGGGCTGTTCATATATTACGTTGATTTTGAACCCGTTATCAAAAAACTGCTTACGACAGGTAGCAGTCATTATTGCTAGAATAATAATATACATACATATTCATTTATATGTTAGTCTGTACGGTATTTGTAAATATGAGCCTTCATTGCCTGATACAAACAACGTAAAAAAAATCCTAACTGTAATTTTTAATTAACGATTTACAAACAGTTTGACTTAATAAAATCCTGATATCATAATTATGGATGTTTATCAACAAAGATGTTACAACGGGAATGCTCTTTACAATCATACATATGTTTACATCTGTACGTTAGGTCTAAAAATAGCTAGATCGAGTCGGTGAACTCGATTAGAATCGAAACACTCGATGCATAATGAGTGCATCTCTTATTTTAGAAAAGCGATTTTGACGCAACGTTATCTGATCTAACTTCCGTGCACTAGATTGCTAGTGTTGATTGAATTATTGATGTTCATTACAGAGTTTTTAATTTATTTTACACCTGGACATATAGTGGCCGTTTCCTACTCCAAAATCCTGATCAGGGGGAGACTTAAATCATACTCACCGCGGTCGTTAGTAAAGAAAGCATCAAATAGCACTTAAGCTCGGGCGTAAAATATCTGCTATCTGATATACAGGGTGTCCGGTAATTCTAACCACGAATGCCACCTTAGACTGGTCCAGAAAATCGACTTTAAGGTTTAGTAAAAGTCCCCTGGTTTTCGAGATATTCGCACTTTTTGAAGAGCGAATTGTACCAAAACAAGGTGTTTAAAAGTGAACATTTATAGCAATGGTATAAAACATGCCATTTACATCTTTACAAATAAAGATGTAAATGGCATGTGTTATACCATTCATATGATAGTTTTTATTCCGGAAATCATCCCCCACGGGGGTGAAATGAGGGGTGAAAATTTCTATGAAGCTACGATATAAACGACGGACGCGGACGGAGTCGCGGGCAGAAGCTAGTTAGTTACTTATACTGGGCGTTACCCCAGCTCGTCTAGAAAGTTGGTGAGTGCCTTGGTGTTGCTGACTGCGTCCTGTAGTGTGTCTGGAGAGCCTAGGTGCTTCATTCTGTATACTTCTACCTGCTTGCAATCCAGTAGAATATGTTTAGTCGCAAGTCAGAAGCTAGTGCTATAGGTTGTACGCGGGCTGGGTTTTCGCAACTCGCATAATGCGCCTATTTTGCGTATGGGTTTTGGCACTACTGATATTCGTGCCAACCCAGTTCCACCAGGAAGCCTAGCAGACCCTTTATGTTGCCTCCGGTAGTGACCTCGGTGCTTTGTCCTGTATTCTGCCAAGCTAGTACTACAGAAGTAAATGTTCTCACCAGTCTGCCCCTGCATGTAGACGGGCTTGTCGAGCTGCACGAAGATGGTCATGAACCGGCGCGAGAAGGAGAGCGCGGTCTCGTTCACGAAGGCGCGCCCGCCGAACGGGTTGTCGAGGTACAGCCCTTCGATGCGCAGCTTGTACTCGCCGGGGGCTGCTGTTGCGGGGACCTGCACCGAACATCACAAATAACATTCATATAAATATTCGCGGACAATCTTACACAAATCGACCTAGTGCCAAACTAAGCAAAGCTTGTACAATGAGTACTAGACGATAATATAGACAAGTGGAGTAAAAAGGTAACCCAGTGGTACCCAAGACGCTGCAAAAGAAAGAGAGACAGGCAACTCAAAAGATGGGACAATGACATTAGGTTTGTTGCTGGTGTCACTTGGAGCAGGGTTACGAGGGACAGACACAAATGGAGAAAGCTGGAGGAGGCCTTTGCCGACTGGCACACAAAATAAATAAGAAAACCACCCAACTGCGAGTCGGACTCGCGCACAAAGAGTTCCGTATCTATAAAAACGGCAAATATCATATCTATATCAATTCTCCACTAGCCTGCTTTATAAATCATGTGAAGTTTTAACAGTCCGACAATTATTTATATTGCACACAGTTTTAAAACAGCACGCTGAAACCCCTTACAACACTGATCATGCCAGTAAAAGGCGTAAAGATTTTGTTTGTCCTAATTATACTCAAATACGACACGCTTTCTCTTCTAGATTTTTTCTTTTCCTAGGTCCACTTCTTTACAAAAAACTTAATGCACGGCTAGATTTATATCCCCTAAACTACATGAAATGTAATTCAACGCTACGAGAAGCCCTACATAATATGTCCTATGACGATACTGAGAAGTTATTTATCGTTTTAAAATAATTTTGTTCTATCTTCTATCTTTTTATACTTTTTTTATATATAGGTTATTAACTTACTAATTATTTTGTACTACCTAGTCAATAAAAATCATATTGAATAATATTTTGCATGTCAATAACATATTCAATTGTTAGTTCTTTTTTGCCTGAAACACAGGGTATCCTAGTTCATGCACGTGTTATTTGCCTCTAATATTAAGCTCCTAGTCTATAGTAAATACTGATGTACATTATGTTTTATCAATAAATTATATATACACGGACCCTCACTACCCCCGAGTGTCTTACAAGCAAACCTGAGGCCCTCCGCGTAGGGCCAAAGGCTCGAAGCGTCCCTTCAGAGCGCTCTCTACGCGAGCCCGAGGGCCGAAGGCCCGAAGGGCGAGCCTACGCGGACACTCACTACCCCCGAGTGTCTTACAAACGAACCTGAGGGCCGAAGGCCCGAAGGTGAGCTTCAAGGTCCGCGAAGGCCGAAGGCCCAAAGCATCCCTTCAGAGCGCGCTCTCGGATAAATTATGAATTATGAACCCTACCCCCGATTGCCCTTACGCAAACCTGAGGTCCGAAGGCCCGAAGGTGAGCGGCAAGTCATGAGAGGCCGAAGGCCAAGCTCCGCGTAGGGTTGAAGGCCCGAAGCGTCCCTTCAGAGCTCGCTCTCTACGCGAGCCCGAGGGCCGAAGGCCCGAAGGGCGAACCCACGCGGACACACACCCCCCGCACTCTCTCACAAGCAAGACGATGAGTGCGATTTCTGTCTTACAAAATTACCTTCCGCTTTTCGTTTCCCATAGCGGAATTTCACTTTCCTTTTCCTTGGAAATACTTAACCAATCACTGTCAGATTTTGAATATAAATCCAAGTACCACACCGGTACCGCAGGCAAAACACTAGTTTCCTAATAAAGTTGATCCCAATTTCAGAGTCAAATATTCATGCTCATGACAATAGTAGATTGTACAAGGGTCTAAAATGAACCATATTACCACGAGATGGATATTTTCACGAGCGAAGCGAGAGAAAATTGTTCGAGTGATAATATTGCTTTTAGACCAGAGTTATACACTCTACTTTTCACTTCAACTGCGAGAAAATAGTAAAAACAAAGATTATTCATCCACAATCAATAATAAATTCCACGGCGAAAAGATTGTTCAATTTGGCGGCATGATTATAAACTGCTTTGACACAGGACACAGATACAAAATATTGACACCAAGAATAAACGCCTCTGACTGTTTATAGGCGCGTCCAAACGACATGATTGTGAGTTAGGGAATAAAAAACCGCTGATCTTTGAAATTAATTCTGTTCCCTGATTGGTCGATAGCAAATACAAATTATTTTTTTAAAGGGTTGTGATTGGTGGATTTAATAAGGTGAAGTTATGATTGGTCAAATTAAAATCATAAATATGTATATACATATTTTCCCTAGGGGCTAAATGTACTACTTTAGCCCCGCTTGCTAAGCCTAATATGACACACTTTTCGAGCACGAGTGAAAAAATATTTGCCCTTACAAGGATTTTCATTATCCACTAGTTTAAACCGATTGTTCATTACATGAAGCTTCAAGTATAGATCGAAGTATAAAAGCCCCATTTCATACTTTATTTTATATGGGTAAAACACAAACTAGAAAATGAGAAGGATAGAGCCTAAATTCATTATAGGTACGTATAGGTATGATAAGGCCTTGTTTTTAATTACTTATGCCAATCATATGCATTGATGACTGCCCATAACGTTCTCCTCATGTTTATTCATTTAATATTGGCTTGGTTTGCATACTGATGATGATGAACACAATGAATTTCATTTGAAAACCAAAGTCATTGAATCTTCTCTTAGAGATTCATTCCCATGTCGACTATTACTTGCATATTGTATGCACACTCTTAGCCTCGGCTAAGCACGATATTGTGGAATTGGAATACTCACTAACATATCGCGTAATTCGAACCTACCATCTTACTGAGTATCACGAATATGTACACTTGTTATCTTGATAAGGCGCGATATTGTGGGGTACTCACCCTCATATTGATATTGAGCATATCTTCAGCACATTCTCCTTTCTCTGCTTAAGTACATAGTATAAAACAAAGTCGCTTCCCGCTGTCTGTCTGTCTGTCCCTATGTATGCGTAGATCTTTAAAACTACGCAGCGGATTTTGATGCGGTTTTTTTTAGGGTTCCGTAGCCAAATGGCAAAAAACGGAACCCTTATAGATTCGTCATGTCTGTCTGTCTGTCTGTCCGTCCGTATGTCACAGTCGCTTTTTTCCGAAACTATAAGACCTATACTGTTGAAACTTGGTAAGTATTCTGTAAACCGCATTAAGATTTTCACAGAAAAATAGAAAAAAAACAATAAATTTTTGGGGTTCCCCATACGTAGGACTAAAACTCAAAAATTTTTTTTCATCAAACCCATACGTGTGGGGTATCTATGGATAGGTCTTCAAAAATGATATGGAGGTTTCTAACATCATTTTTTTCTAAACTGAATAGTTTGCGCGAGAGATTCTTCCAAAGTGGTAAAATGTGTGTCCCCCCCTCTGTAACTTCTAAAATAAAAGAATGATGAAACTAAAAAAAATATATGATGTACATTACCATGCAAACTTCCACCGAAAATTGGTTTGAACGAGATCTAGTAAGTAGTTTTTTTTAATACGTCATAAATCGTAAACCGCAATTTATTTAACGGAACCCTTCATGTGAGAGTCCGACTCGCACTTGGCCGCTTTTTAATAGATAGAGTGATTGAAGAGGAAGGTTTTTATACATACAAACCATACATGCATGTATTATACACATAAACCCGTGCGAAGCAGGGGCGGGTCGCTAGTACTAGATAAATTACTACAGTCAAATAGCTGGATAAATATCATGCATAAGTCTACTCACAATCATGATATGGCGCGATAGCATGGGGTACTCACCCTCATATTGAGTATCTCCGGGACCCCCTCCTTGACGCGCATGCTGACGTCTGTCATCTCGACGCCATCGCGCGAGATGGACGCGCGCACGGTCATCTGCATGCGCGCGCGCAGGATGTTCGCGGAGATCTTGTAGATCTGTCCCGGGCGGACCATGCGCGATGCTACTATGAAGTAGGTGCTGGAAGGAAGGGACTTATTAATACAAATCTTCATCATCATACGGCTAAGGCGTAAACCAAACAGAGACGGCATACGGCGAGGCCGAGGCGCAGGCAGGCATAAGGCGCAGCGCGCTTCAACCTATTGTAATGAAATGAGGTATTGGTGAATTGAACCGCGGTGCCCGCGCCGCGCCGCTTCTGTGTAGTTTAAAATACGTCTCCTTAGTACATTTTGTATACAAATGTTTTGAAGCGGCGTCGCGCCCTCGCCGCATCCTCGCCACGCCGTCTCTGTGTGGTTCACGCCTAAGTAGTCGCGCTGGTAGGCACAGAGCTCCTCTCATGAGTGAGGGGCAATCAGCTGTAGTCCCGGCGTCGGCCTAGTATGATTTGGGGACTTTACATATAACTATGAATTTCTTCTCAAATATATGCAGATATCCTCACAATGCAGTCTGACTGAAAAGCGAATGGTAATACCAATTTCAAATAAAAAGTACCACTGCTGGTGGTCTCAATAAGAAAGTAAAAAACTCACCAGTTTCTCAGATGTCAAGAAAAACATAGAATTTCTGATTATTAAACGACTTCAAAAAAGGAGGAGGTTATATGTTCCACTCTATATACAATACATACATGTATGTATTTTTTTTATTTACGCCTGTAGTGATTTCGATATTTTCTATTATAACTCGTGTATTTACCCTCGGAAATCGCAATTTTGGTTAAGTGGAACTGATGATGAAGACCACAGATGACTTATGGAACTCCTCATAGATGTAATGTATGTTCGCCGATTTCTCCGTCAATTGTGGACCGATTTCCAAAATTCTTTTTTTATTCGTAAGAGTATACTTCCGAGGTGGTCCCATTGTCACCAATTTGGGATCTGATGATGGGATCCCAGGGAAATTGAGGGCAACCCTCCAATTTTATAGGCACGCGTGTAGTGATAGCGGTATTTTCTATTATAACTCGTGTATTTACCCTCGGAAATCGCAATTTTGGTTAAGTGGAACTGATGATGGATACCACATATGACTTATGGAACTCCTCAAAGATGCAAAGTACGCCAAAGATTCTGACATGATTCCGTTGAAGTAGCAACTAATGAAGTGGTAATTCTGAGATCCTTGAGGAATCGACGGAACTCCTCAAATGTTATCAGCCCACATATAGCCTATGGCACATGGACTGTCATAAACCCCTCTGGGGTGAAGTCCACACTCACCCTGTCTACTCCCCCATCAACATATTAATTATTGCCAGGCAGTGGACACTATCCTCAACCACCAACCACCGTCTGGCAAATAGCCACTAGGGGTTTTTCTGTAATAATCAACGCATTTGCTCTCGGAAAGCAGTTCATGAGGTAAATTGGAGAGGAAATGTGGAAATTTTCGTGTACCATGTGGCTTGGCGACGTACTGAATAGGGAACATTACGCAAAACTCTTCGTAGGTGGCGACACTAGCAGCGTTGACATTGTATCTCGTTCGCACTTGCGGTATTGTCTATGCAAGCATCCTTGTCACTCATTTGACAATCAATTGTGCATGCGTGTGTGAATCCCTATATTTCTATACTGGTTTACTATTAGTGGTAGTGCTGCCTCTGGCGGCAGAACATTGCAGTAATGTTCCCTATTGAAGTCGGTTTAAACTTTGTTTTTAAAGTAAATTATGTAAATGGCTATATGAACTAAAAAACAAATGTGGCGAGGCATAAAATGCACATGTCATATTCATACTCTACTCGTACACCACAAAGGAGAAGGGTGCAAGTCAGGTTTATGAGTGCCACCTGCTATTTAACGACTTTTTATGTAGTTGTTTTACGTAAATTAATTACATAATGGGGTTTATGTCTGAAATAAATAACCTATTCATCCCTTAGCAAGTAAGCACGTGTGAGGGTTATCCCCTCCACGTGCTTACTGCCAGACATAAGTTTATCGTGTTAAATAGTCAGGTGCATTAAACGAGTAGTAAAAATGGGCGCCCAGCAGCGCGCGGCGTGTGGTCTATGGGGGTTGTACGAAATAAAATTGTTTTATTACGTAAATTGATTACTTGTTGATCTAAGATAAGGCTGCTGAGTTTAAGGGTGGGACTGTATTTGTAAAATCGTAGAGAGCAAGTATGGTGGGGTGATCCTTTATACAAAACAGGTATAAAGATATGGGTAAAAAAAAAGTAAAGTGTGACCTAGTATTTCCGCCGGCGTAAGGGTAAAGAGCCATAAAAATAAGCTAATTAGTCAACTATTGTAAAAAGAGCGTAAGTGATTTCATACGTAGAGAAAATGTTAACTTAACAGTTTGTACTAAGGTTCAATTTCAAATGACATCACTCAACTTGCAAATGCAGTAACAAAAAATGGTGGGTAGGGTTGCAACAATCGGGAATTTTCAAATAGATACTCCGTTGATGATGAATTAACTGATTAACGTGTTAACGCAATTTAAGATAAAATAACTTATTACGTCCATGGGAAGATAAAAAGGAAAGCGATTGTACTCGTTTTCGGACTCATTTAAATAGCGAGAGTAAGCAAATAGTGAAAAATGTGTACAACAGACTTTAGAGATGTTGGACACATAGCATTAAGGAAAACTGCTGAACTAAGTCAGGTGCCATACGCAACAGTGAACAAAATCATACGTGGCGGTACAAGTGAAGGAGATACTTATAAAAAAAAAGCAATAGCAAAAAAGTTCCCTAAAATTTACAATCTCACAGAAGATCTTTTAAGTAGAATATATATATATATATATATATATATATATATATATATATATATATAATATATACTGCTCCATTTATAATAAGTGGAGGCAGATAATGCTTGGCATGTAAGTATAAATTTAATTCCATTTTATTTAATATAATTTAATGTACACTACCGGTCAAAAGTTTAAGTTCACTCTTTGTTTTAAGTACAAATGAGTACTTTTGAACAATAATTTTTTGCAGTTTGGAAGCCGAAATTTGTTTCCAACTGATCCGTTATTGTTTCCAGAGATTTGTTTAATTAGTCAGACACAATTCACGTACATTTCTAAACAACGCATTCCCTAAAATCTTATAGGAATGACGGCAAAGGCTGGGCCATATATGGGCTTGCCACTTAAAACGTACAATGATCAGATACAATGTTGGTTTTTAGGGAATCAGTTGTTTAGAAATCTACGTAAATTGTGTCTGACTAATCAAACACATCTCCGTAAACAATAACGAATCAGTTGGAAACAATTTTCGACATCTGAACTGCAAAACATTATCGCACAAAAGTACAAATTTGTACCAAAAACAAAGGGTGAACTTGAACTTTTGACCAGTACTGTACAATACCAATACTAGTGTAATAATTCATACTATCATAGATTAATGATAAGTAATTGTACTGTACTAACAACTTTATGGGCTCCTTATTTTTTAATAAATAATAATAATATTATGAATGTTGTTTATTTTACTCACTTATTACAGTTTTGACAGCCCTATGCATCTGTGAAGATCTTTTGTTATTGAAAAATAAAAGGCATCCAGGTCTATGTTATTTGCTAATATGTATTACAACTTATCACCTTTTAAAAATAAAAATGTTATTGTTACAAGTTTTATTGCTCTTTACTCCAATGCTGCTGGACATACTATATGTAGTGGGTAGTTTTATTGCATGTAGTAAACTCATCAAATAGGCATTCTTTTTAACAATTTCTAATATGTTATGTCTATTCAAACCACACACAAATATGTATAATTTTTCACCTAACCATTTCCACAATTTTCTCCATCCATCTACCAGCTTTTTGTAATTGTAATGATCTGACGGGTGACACTCTGTTGCCCTCCCAATGGTGCGACGGTGACATGACTATTTTTCTGCTATACATTCATACATAAAAGTGTGTATAATTAATAATGACTGGCAGTTCAATACTTACGCTTCCCTCACCACAAGGCCTTCCAATTCCACATTAGAGCCAGAACTGCTGTAAGACCTCTGTGTGTCCCATGCAGGTCTCGGAGAGACGTCTTTCCCGTAATTCAAGTCATTTCTGTTCTGGTTGTAATTTTCATCATTTCTATTATCAAACTGATTGAACCTCTGCTCTGGATACCTATTTCTGTTCACATCATATGGATTATTGAATGTTGGGTTCCGGGGGTCATATGTGTTGTCCGGGTATCTAGGGTCATTGGGGTTGTTTGGATTGTTTGGGTTGTTGGGGTTGTTTGTGTTGAAGTAGTCATTGGTGGGGCTGGGCTGGCTCGGATCATATGTTGGGTTGTAGTCCTGGCAGTAGCATTGTGATAACAGCAATGATATGTATATTGATATGGGATTCATAATTCAGTCTTTGTTAGCTGCCTGTAACAATGAAAATGTCATGAAAATATGATAAGAAATAGTTGTAATCTTTCAGTTTATTTTTTGTTTGTTAATAATTGTTTAATACATAGTAATATTTGCGACAAGCGCAGAAGACTTACAATAAATGCTAGAAGACCTGGACAGAGCTAGCAGAGAGGTGGGACTCTCAATGAATGTACAAAAAACAAAAGCTATGTCCAATGCGAACAACAAAAATATAATTAGGCTAAATAACAATATAATTGAATATGTCCCAGAATATTTATACTTAGGCCAAATAATCTCGCCACATGAGTCGACCGCCAAAGAAATAGACAGAAGAATCGGAAATGCATGGAAGAGATACTGGTCAATGAAAGAGATTATGAAGAGCACCCAGTTTAGTACCAGTATAAAGAGGAAGTTATTCAACACATGCATTTTGCCAATATTCACATATGGCTGCGAAACTTGGGCACTGACCAAGGCACAGTGTCTGAAATTAAAAGTAAGTCAGAGAGCCATGGAAAGAAGCATACTCAAGAAGAGAAGAATAGACAAGATAAAGAATTCGGAACTGAGAGACAAGACAAAACTTGAGGATGTAGCGTATAAAGTGAAAAATCTTAAATGGAAGTGGGCTGGACATACAATAAGAGGACCGGAGAAATGGAGCAAAATTTTAACAACATGGTACCCAAGAGGATGCAAACGGAATAGAGGCAGACAATTCAAAAGATGGGAGGACGAAATTATAGAAATGGCTGGCAAGACGTGGACCAGAGTGGTCACAGACAGGGAGGAATGGATAAGACTGGGGGAGGCCTTTGCCAGTAGGCACACAGAAATGTAATATTTTGCGGTTACTGTAGTTTTAAGTATGTTATTGTAACTTTCTGAAAAGAGGCTATAAATAAATAAAAAATTGTTTAATATATAAGAGTATGTTTTTCCAGCATATATCAAAATATATTATGTATGAGCCTATTTGCATAATATGGAAAAGTAGTAGCAGAAGAGCTTTTTTTAATTTTTCATTCCAGGGTCATGTTGACGATAGCTGGCTGAATGATATAATAGAGATTATTTACGATATTCACTTCATCATAAAGATAGATGAAAGAACTTAATGCATGTAAGCTTTAATGCATCAATACTACTTAGATAAATTTACATCGGGTGATTTAATAACGAACTCATTCGTCACTCAACACACCGCATGCATGAAAGATATATAAACAAAGTAACAGGAAAAACAAACTTGATAAGTTTCAAATAACATTCGTTAGACAACGTAAACAAGAAGTTTGATGAACAGTACAGCATGTATCATTTAACTAATACATCAATACACCAACACTTACTAATAATGACAACCCTGAAAGAGTTAAATACTATGTTAACCGTAATTATAATTTAATAATATCTTAATAACGACTTAACCTGAAGTTAACGCCCATGGAAACGCCTGGTTTGTGTTACTAACGCACGGAAATCCGACACATTTGTATTAATATTTCACTTTAGAGATGTAAGAACTCTTTAAATTTAACTTGTAAATCAATTTAGAGTTTAAATTTCATTGAAAATACTTTAATTGATTTGACTAAATAAGTTACACCGCCTATTACTCGCTAGCTCGCTACACTTGTTGACGGGTTTGCAAAGCATACAGCTCGCGCAGCCGCACCACGCCCGGCAGTTTTGGTCCAAAACCGGTAACTACCGAAAAAAGTACAACCCTATTGTCACTACAACCGCCCAAGTGTGAAATCGTGTGAGCCCAGCTTTTTATAAAAAGGATTGTCTATAGTTAGTCCTTGCGTTGCTATTACTCACTCTGTGACAGCATCATGCACGTGGCGGAAAATTTCGACTGAGTAAAATTAAATGTTAGTAATCACTTATTTAATCCAGTTCAATATTGTCTTTAGTGCTATAAATGTATATCAGGATGCTTAGTGCAAGTCTTCAACTACTAAATAAAGTAACATTGCCCAAATCCAATGTATAACTCGACCAAGCTAAGAATGCACATCGCTCAGTGTAACTTGTTCGACGCGAGGTGCATTCTTAGCTTGGTAAATTTTAGGTATGGATTGCGATTGTGCGCGAATGATGGTCCTACCGCGAACGGCATTCGAAGTTTTCTCTCTCTGTCGCACTTAAGTACGAACTCGTAAGTATGAAAGAGAGGGGAAACTTCGAATGCCTTTCGCGGTAGGCCCTCTGGTCCCTGAGAGTCCTTCTTGCATACATATTTATAGTGTTCTTCAGAAAAGAAACGAATTTTCCCAGCATTGACTTACTATTACTACGTATAGACTGGCAACAGTGGCAACCCAGAACATTTTTCTTGACCTTGACGTCTTCCAATTAGGCCGCCATCTTGGAAAATCAAAGAGTAATGTATGTGAACGTGCAGTAGATGCGACAATTTTCTGAGTTAGGATATGGTTAGGATTTAGATATAGCCATAGCATGTTAGCATGATTTCATACAATTCTTTTTTATAAAAAAAACTACTTATTGATTTAATCACCGACATTTGGTATTACTCAAACAAAAGATCTAAATAAGTCATTTACATTCCTTGCTTGATGAAATTCATATTATAAATATTACATGTCATCATTTAAGGACGTCGTTTTGTTACTACGCAACTAAACATTGTGAATTATTCATAAAAACCGTTTCATCAAAATCGTTAAAGCGGTTTTCGAGAACGTGATTACAAATCCCACCAAAAACATAAAAGTAAATAAAAACCGGCCAAGTGCGAGTTGGACTCGCGCACGAAGGGTTCCGTACCATTATCTATAAAAACGGCAAAAAAATCACGTTTGATGTATGGCCCCACTTAAAAAAATATTTTATTTTGTTTTTAGTATGTGTTGTTATAGCGGCAACATAAATACATAATCTAAGAAAATTTCAACTCTCTAGCTATCACGGTTCTTGAGATACAGCCTGGTAACGGATTATCTATAAAAACGGCAAAAAAATGATTCGAAGTTCGTGGTAGCGCCGCTGTGGTCTCGTGAAACTCATGGCGATCCGTGAGCGATACGCCATCGCTCACGGTCTCAAATACAACTCCACCAAGAGCGAGATGATGGTTTTTGGAGTCAGAGGAAAAAGTGTGGTGGCTCCCACGTTAAAACTGGACAACAGTCCATTAAAAATGGTATCCCAATTTAAATACCTTTTAAATTTCCTCTGACCTCAAGGATGATGCCGACGTTGAAAGGGAGCGCAGGGCGCTGGCTGTTAGAGCGAACATGGTTGCCCGTAGCTCTACTGCTGTAAAGCTGACATTATTCAGAGCATTTTGCACGTCGTTCTACACGGGTAGCCTGTGGGCGGACTATACGCAAAAGCAGTACAGCGCCTTACGAGTGCAGTACAACAATGCATTTAGGGTGCTGATGGGGCTGCCTCGCTACTGCAGCGCGTCAACAATGTTCGCGGAGGCGCGCGTCGATAGCTTATCTGCCATCATGCGCAAGCGAGCCGCCTCGCTACTGAGCAGGGTGAGGGCCAGCACCAACAGCATCCTAGCAATGTTTGCTGGCTGGTGGGATGGGGGCGATGGGGCTTACCTAAACCACTGCACTAAGCTCCATTCCATAATGTTTAAGTACTAGTGCAGTACAACAATGCATTTAGGGTGCTGATGGGGCTGCCTCGCTACTGCAGCGCGTCAACAATGTTCGCGGAGGCGCGCGTCGATAGCTTATCTGCCATCATGCGCAAGCGAGCCGCCTCGCTACTGAGCAGGGTGAGGGCCAGCACCAACAGCATCCTAGCAATGTTTGCTAGATGGTGGGATGGGGGCGATGGGGCTTACCTAAACCACTGCACTAAGCTTCATTCCATAATGTTTAAGTACTAACACTAGATGTAAAATAATGTTACTAACACCTATATTCTAAATTCAAATTTGACATGTTTTTATTTTTATGGATTATATTTTAATAGTTACTTATAATTTTTGTATACGTATGTTAGTCTGTAAGGTATTTGTAAATATGGGCCTTATTGTTGCCTGAGACAAATAAATTAATAATTAATAACAATACAAAAATTATGCTTGGCTGTGGGCTTCGCCGCAAAAAGAATGGAGATCTAAATGAGTGCCAAGTTCTATGCAAAATCCAAATTGTATTTATAGGAACAAAATAACATTATGAACAAGTATTAAACTCTGCGTTTGCTTTATTGGATACATATAACAATTGCTGTTTTAAAAAAATGTGAGATCTTAAAGTAGGTTCGATTTTACTTGGCCAGTTTTAATTACATCAGTCATTTTATAAAGTTATTCAACATATATATCTATATCTTTTAATTCTGATAAAAACTGGCCAAGTCAAATCTAAACTACTTTAAAATCTCACATTTTTAAATAACAGCAATTGTTATAGGTATCCAATAAAGCAGACATAGAGTTTAATACTTATTCATAATGTTATTTTGTTCCTATAAATACATATTTTATTTTGCATAGAACTTGGCACTCATTTAGATCTCCATTCTTTTTGCGGGGAAGCCCACAGCCAAGCATAATTTTTGTATTGAACTTGGCTCTCCTTTTTTACATTTATGTTTTTGGTGGGATATCATAACTTTTTGTAAAGAAAACTAGGCAGGTATTGAGATTTACTTCTGTTCTGTGTATAATTATGTGGTGCCGCGCGCCGCAGACGACACACCGTTGGCCAGTTGTTTAGCGCGTATTACAAGTTTTTTGTATGGGGACACCACTTATTTTTTGACTTAACTTTATTTATATATTTCTGTTATATAGCAAATATAATAATACATATATTGGGATAGTTTCAAATATCTGCTTGTAACGGTTCCAACGCTACAATAAAAAAAAAGATTTTTTCCTACGCTTAAACACAATTACCCAGCTGGATTCCAAATTTCATCCTTCTAGGTCATCTGGAAGTAGGTTAGGTTGAGGTACTATCTGTTAGTCAGTCAGTGCTCAAATTTACGACTTTTTGACCTTCATATCTTTATAACCGTTTGAGCTAGCTTCATGAAATTTGGGCTTCTAGATGTCCTTATGGATATAATTAGCAAACATCGGGGTTTTCGGAGCGGGAACGTTTGACATTAGCCAAAGAGTAGGTATTTACTTAAAAACAGATCGTACCCTAGTAGGTTTCTACCGAATGAATAATTGATTGAAAAATAAATAAAGATTAATCATACATATAGGTACATATTTTATATTGGTCATTCATTATCAACCTCTTCAGTTAAGTCTATTCATTTATAAGAAAATGCTTCATAGATATCGAGCGTCAAGATTGACATTGTATTAGACACCTATTGTCAACCGTTACCCTTGCTTGTCTAGTAGATAAACTTATATGCAATTGTATTTTAAAAAACTGTAAATAATCAGTCAACACAAATATGCCTCCGAGAAAAAAAACTCGTTACGAGTTTATGCGTTCGTGGATAGATAATAATCCAGAGATAGAGGTTCGAGATTCTTAATTATTTTGCACCAAGTGCAATGTGAGCTTCGCTCAAACGAAATCTAGTGTAACGCGACATGTCGCATCTAATAAACATACAGGTATGAAATATGATTTCAATAGTGAGCTCTTGAAATTTGTTGTGGGCTGTAATATACCATGGACGCAGGTAAACAATCCGATATTTAAAGATTTTATCGAAAATTGTGTTACCGGTAAATTTGGAAAAACTGCAAAAGTTCCTTCGGAATGTCAACTGCGACGGGAATATTTAAATAAAGCTTACGATGAAAAAATGAATAAAATACGGAGCGAGCTAAAAAATGAATATATATATGTGAGTGTTGACGAAACCACGGATGATTATGGTCGTCAAATAGCTAACGTAATAGTGGGAGCATTACGTGATGATCACATTGGCACTCAACACTTGATATCCAGTAAACGGTTAGACAGCACGAACAATGTATCAATATCCAATACGGTCACAAGTGCTCTTGATGAATTATGGGGTGCTAACCATAATAATCACAATAAAGTACTTTTACTTTTAACTGACGGTGTGGGCTACATGCTAAAGGCTGGAAGAAATTTAAAATGTATTTTTCCCAATCTTTTGCACGTCACATGTTTGGCTCATGGTTTAAATAGAGTGGCTGAACTAGTAAGAAAACTTTATCCAGATGTGAATGATTTAATCGCAAATGTTAAGAAGACATTTTTGAAATCTCCTAAAAGAATACAAAAGTTTAAAGAAATGCTCCCCGGAGTGCCTTTACCACCTCGACCAACAATTATTCGGTAGGGAACCTGGATAGAAGCTGCAACGTATTACAGCAAACATTACGATGAAGTGAAACGTGTTCTAAATACATTCAGTCCCACCGAAGCCCAAAGTATTAGAAAGGCAAAAAGAGCGTTTGGAAATGCAAATATAAAAAGCGACTTAAATTTCATAGCAAATCATTTGATGACTATCCCAAATGCTATTAAAAAACTACAGGATGCGAAGCTGTGAATCAGCGATAGTTTAAAAATAGTTCATGAAACCTATAGAGAAGTTTCCAAATTAAACATGAGCGTAAAAGGAAAACAGATTTATGATAAACTGAAGTTGGTGTTAAAGAAGAATTCTGGCTATAGCACACTAAAAATTATAAATGAGTTGGTACAAGGCAAAGAAATAGAACTTCAATCTCAAACTTCTCGTGCATCAATTGATTCCTACAAAAAAAAAAAAATATGCACCTATTACAACTGTCGACGTGGAAAGATCATTTAGCTCCTTGAAATGGATATTTACAGCAAGACGCCGTAGATTAACTGTCCCAAATATAGAAAAAATATTAATAGTTTATTCTGACAATCGTGTCAACTATTCAATTTACAGCAGGTAATTAATTAAAGTTATTTTTATTGTTACCTTATAAGTTATAAGACTTTTACGGAAATTAAAATAAAACTTTGTCACAGATTGTATACAACTCACAGAGAGGTAGTTATTCATTAGGCATAATAAGATATTTTCTTAGACTAACATATCTGTTTATCTCTACTCTTTCTCAAATCATTCCCGCTCCGAAAACCCCGACGTCTGATAATTAGACACGTAGTTTTATGTGTTTACGTTAAAGAGGGTTTGAGTTATAGAAGGGTCAAAAGTGGTACCAAGTGGTTCGTGTAATATTACACTTGGCGCTGGCTAGCCAGTTCTTTTGCTTGAACTTGAAGCTTGATATTGATCATTTCAATTATTAGTACAGGATCCAGAAGGCATATCGTGGTCGTTTGTATGACGATACGAAGCTTCGGTTTCATTTTATCCGGGACCATTGTTGTATTTTTTTTTCACGTCAGTCACGTTTTATATTAACACTATCCAAGTGCAATGGTATAAATATATGCATACATGTTTGATGCCGAGTGGTACCAGCCCGGCTAGCACACTAGCAAAATGACGACTTTTATGCACATGTTTTATGTCCACAACCGACGTATAAAATTTTACCGTCATGAGCTAACATGCTATACCATCATCTACGTAAAATGCTAACATGCTATTGATTTTGGCACATAAAACGCGACGATATGCATCGTTGATGGACGAAATTTTATGTAGGTGACTCGAGACCCCGGATAAATTTTAACACTATGAAAACAATATCATTTTCGCAGGATTTCTCCGATT
Organism: Epinotia brunnichana; assembly: GCA_963854355.1. Classification (NCBI taxonomy): domain Eukaryota; kingdom Metazoa; phylum Arthropoda; class Insecta; order Lepidoptera; family Tortricidae; genus Epinotia; species Epinotia brunnichana. The sequence continues at coordinate 25,557,627 of OY977950.1, read as the reverse complement.
GTTGTCACAACACATAAGGTAAACGTCCGAGTGCTCGACGCTGTACTAGTATATGGCATGGGCACTCTATGTCAACGTGACATGGCTTAAATTCGAATGAAGAAAAATCCTCTTTGTTCGAATTACTTTGACATAAATAAAATAAAATAAAAATCGTTTATTTCAGACCAGATACGATCCATAGTGAGTTAGTAAACATAAAGTGTCCATGCCATGATAGTAGTACAGCCGGCTACAGCGTCGAGCACTCGGACGTTTACCTTGTGGTTTCAGTTTCAAAACTTCGATCATCTCCTGAAACAATGATGTAGCATTTTGAATTTTAGCTAGAACATGATTACTGATTACCTATAAATAAAGCAATGATTAAGATTATTTGCTTATTGTGTTGTAATAAATATATATTACACAAACTTACAAATATTATTGATTCAATTAAACATTCTGTTTTGGTACTCGCTTCATAACCACAACGTAAAACTTTTGGCGGAGCGGGAGTAAAGTAAATAAAACCAAAAAACGATGATAACACAACTTAATACAGGGACACAACTGTTTAGTAAACTGTGCAGTGCTTATCATTACTCTTTAATTTAGGTAGTATTATAATGGGCTTCTCACCATAGACTACTATTGAACGAATGAAATGAATGTAATAATTTGGCTACGTATATTTTACGCTATGGCATAAATATATGCTGCGAGATTACCATGCTAGCGAAGTAACGTAAAAATGGGCACAATCGTAAAGTTATACGTCTGCCCAGCTAGCACACTAATCGGACATATATTTACGTTCGGACGTATAACTTTACGATTGTGCCCATTTTTACGTTACTTAGCTAACATTGTAATCACGCAGCATATATTTATGCCATAGCGTAAAATATACGTAGCAAAATTATTACATTCATTTCATTCGTTCAATAGTAGTCTATGGTTAGAAGCCTATTATAATACTACCTAATTAAAGAATAATGATAAGCACTGCACAGTTTACTAAACAGTTGTTCTCCTGTATTAAGTTGTGTTATAATAGTTTTTTGTTTTTATTTACGTTACTCCCCCACCCCACAAAAAGTTTTACGTAGTGGTTTTAAGTAATTTAGCGAGTACCAAAACACATGTTAGTTTATAATAAAATCAATAATATTTTTAAATTTGTGTAATATACTTTATTACAACACAAGCAAAAAATCATAATCATTGCGTTATTTATACTAATTTATAGTTAGTAATCATGATCTAGCTAAAATTAAAAATGCTAGATCATTGTTTCAGGAGACGATAGGAGTTTTGAGACTGAAACCGTATGTGTTGTGACAGAAATCGGAGAAATCCTGCGAAAATTATATTGTTTTCATAGTGTTAAAATTTATCCGGGGTCTCGAGTGACCTACATAAAATTTCGTCCGTCAACGGCTCATATCGTCAAGTTTTATGTGCCAAAATCAAGAGCATGTTAGCATTTGACGTAAAGCAAATAGTTTTATGTGCAAGACATATAAATGGTCACATTTTACGTAAATGATGGTATAGCATGTTAGCTCATGACGGTAAAATTTTATACGTCGGTTGTGGACATAAAACATGTGCATAAAAGTCGTCATTTTGCTAGTGTGCTAGCCGGGCAGAACGTAAATATACGTCCGATGTGTGAGTGTGCTAGCCGGGCTGGAATGCATGTTTTAAACGTGACACTTCTTAACCCTAAAATTGACATTGTATCTAATAATGCACACATTTTTTGGTCATCTTTTTCTAGAACAATTTTTTGCGCTCTATACAGCGCAAACGAGACTTGAACGCACATTTTTGTTTTATTTTGCCAAGTTTAGGGTTAAGCTTTTATTTTAGGCGTATTTTAATTGGGCGTTAAGTAGACCCGTGCTACCCGTAGACCGGATAACGACTGGAAAGTCAGCAGTTGATCGCACAGTCGTCGCGTCAATTAAAACTTTAAGCGTACGAGGGTAGTTCCGCAGTTACAATGAACATACATCCTAAACATGCTATGCGAACTTAATGCAAATCCAGTTTCTTATTGAAAACAGTGCCACCTTCTTGATAGGTGGCGAACTCTCTGAAGCTCTAGCGATTGCTAGGCTAGGCTGTCAAGGTATTTCAAAATTCGCCTTATTGACATAAGACATCAGTAGCCTAGGGGTACAGACAGCGGTATTTGGAGTCGATGAGTCGGGGTTCAAATCCTACGACCGACGCACTTTTTGTATGTCTTGTACATTCAAAGAAAAGTTTTAAGTATCGCAGAAGAGATGGCGCCTGTATACGCAAGCATTAAATGCCTTCTCAATTTGGTCGAGTTGCCTGTCTATCTCAGTATGTAGTCTTTGATCCTAAAGAACGCCCGCCCGTCGCTATCGATGCTACCTCCGAATGCGGGCCTAGTATTGACAAAAATTAGTTAGTCTACTTTATATGGGGGGTATATGCCATACATAATCCAATTATGTAATATAAAAAATATGTAGATAAGATATAAGCGCTCCAAAAGTGGCACACTAAAACCTGGCTAATTGACACGGCTTGCCATAGTTTCGCGTCGTCAATGGAAACGAATGCTGTCAGAATTTGGTGGCTATTTTTTAACACGGAATTTCGTATAGTATCTACCCCTTTTTTATATTACATCAATGCCATACATAATAGCCAAGCTTGGCATGCGGGTTGGCGATCGCAGTATTTCCACCGCTCTGCAATGAGTCCGCTGGATGCGGGTGGCGCAGGACCGGTCACTTTGGCACTCCTTGGGGGGGGCCTATGTCCAGCAGTGGACGTCTTTCGGTTGATATGATGATGATGACTTTGGACCACAGTTGATCTTCTGGACTATAGCTGGAAGGCTTTATAGTATGCGTACAGCCAGCAGTAGTAGCTACGCAAGCAGTGCTCCAAGAAATCGGTTTTACTTCCAAGCTTGTGTAGTTGATTTTGGGTTTGTTAATCTCGGTAACTAATTCTCCAGCTGGTTGTATTTGCAAGTTGATGACTGGTTGTGTAAATATCAGATTGTATTAGTAGATCGTTTGATATAGCGTAGTCGGAAAATAAAATAAAAAACATGTCTGTTAGATGAGGGAGACAGAAACTTGATAGAGTAAGGCAAGATTTTTATTTCATTATCTCCCACGTTAAGCTAAACAAGTATACAATAACTTGTGTCATAGGTACATAGTCACAATGACAGGGATAACAAAATAAAAAATATTCTGATTGATGAAATTCTAATTAACCACTGAATTCTCCACAGTAAGCAGGACCTCATAAACAAAGGATTGATCAAAGTAATTAATTATCACAGAGTGAAAAAGTAGAGTTGTTGATTTGTTGAACCACAGTAGCACAACTACTAGAAACAGGACGAACATGGGTCAGGCCTCTCCCGGGATCTCCTCTCCTCCTCATTGAAAAGTCATGGTACGCCAGCATCCAATTTATCTTTTGACAAAAAAATCTGTACAAAATATATTAAATATATACTCTGTAATGCTAAAAACTGTAACGCTACCTCATCAATAGTTCAATCACGATTATTAAATGATTTAAAAACACAATAACTCGATCACCTGCAGAACAAACATTACTCTAGCCGCGGCGGCCGCCGACCGCCGCTCGGAGACCTATATACAAGTCAACATTAAAACATACTCCTCAGTCTGTCGATTTCTGTGTCTGATGTGTAATTCCGTTGCGTTAATTTCATCAGTAGTGGTCATACGATCTAGTCGCTCTCGTCCTTTGCTTATCGTCCGTGCGTGGCATCATAATATACATAGTTTCGTAATATTACATAAGTGTGGGGGCCGCTCCGGTGCGCCGGGCGGCGCGGGCCGGCGGCGTTAGTTCCGCTCGGCCTCCTCGCAGTCGCGCGAGATGTGGCCGGGCTTGCCGCACATGTAGCAGGTCTTGGTGCCGTCGGGGCAGTTGCGCGAGATGTGGCCCGACTTGTTGCAGTTGTAGCACGTCTGGCCGCCCGACGACTCGCGCCCGCCCTCGGGACAGTTCCGCGCGATGTGCCCGGTCTTGTTGCAATTGTAGCACGACGGCTCGTCCGGGCTCTGCGCGCACTCGCGCGCTATGTGCCCAGTGCCGTTGCATCTGGAAGGAAACAACAACGTGCTATGTCAACTCAACACTATGATGCAGGGGTTAGCTTACAGCTCCAACATCATACAAGAGTGTAGCATCAGATACGGGGTTAATAGTGACTGCAAGGAGGGATCAAAACAAAAGCGGAACTTGACATTAAGCCAAGGTTTTTGGGTCCTGAACGACTTCTTACGCAATAGCTTAGCTTCTACAATACCAATGAATACGGTACGAGTTCCAAGCCTCCTATTCCCGCATCCAGACATTTCATTAAGCAAGGAATGTAAATGGATTCCTACAGTGCCCTAATTAGACCTGTTATTAATCGCCGAGTTGCGAAGAAACATGATACTTCTTTATAATGCATGTACTTCTTTTGAAATGCAGTGTTTATTTCATTTATTTTACTAAGCTGGGCGTTTCTTAAAAAAAAAACCACTATTATTTGTAATTTGTAAAATTTTCTAGGAGTTTTATGTTATTTCCACTGAAAATCACGAGCTTTAGAGAGCGGTAACACAATAGAAAGATAAAATTTTGGGACTTTTTTCTCCTAATGGGATGGAAAGAGATCGTGATACTGAGTAGAAATAACATAAAATTAGTGACATTTTTCTTAAGAAATGCTCAGTTATTTATTTTCTACTCAAGTCTTCCCTCCCTTGACTTGTTGAGCTCAAATTGTTCGGGGCACAGGTTTAAAAGTCGCGGTTTCGTTTAAACGTGACCGCGAACACGTGCGGCCGTTGTCCGCCATCTTAACTAGGGCCAAGGTCACCGACCGAGGTCAGGTTCGGCTTCAGCGGACGCCCTACGTCCTACGCACGTGTTTATTCGCGCATTACACACCCTCAAGTGCAACGCACGTTGAACGCGCAATAACGCTGGTGATTCACCAAACTGAAATTATCAGTTTCTGATCAGATTTCATCATGTGACCAGCACTTACCTACTTTTAACAGACACTACCTGCGACGAATCAAACTTGTCAAATAAACAGGTATACATGACTACTTACCCTTGAGGGCAATTGATCGATCAATTCTAATGGCTTTATTCATAAACGCCCATCAAACGTATTTTAGTTAAAATGCCGTTAAAAGCCGTCTTTATCTGTAACTTTGAGATGTGTTTCTAGGAAAGGACAGAACATATTTTAGTTAACAGGCATGTTGAGTTTTATGAATAAGGTGGGGAAGTGTTTTATGTTGTTCGAAATAACGACATATTCAAAGCAATTATAATCCTTTAAAGAATTTGTAAATCAATGCAGGTATGGTAGGTTAATCTAAATTAGATGCCTACAGTATTATTTGAAGTCCAGTAAGTGGATCAATAACCCCTTGCCTTATTGTCCTTTATCAAAGACACAATGTCAATGGTATTTTTAAATCGTTTATTTAGACAAGACACTGAAACCAGTATCTTTTCATGTATAATTTACCTATCTTGAGAATTGATAACAAAATTAAGATTTGAGATTGAGGTGCTTACTGTTTGGTAAGATAATTGAAAGTAGTTAAGAATAAGAAAATAACATCTAAGACAATAAGAAATTTTAAAATGTATTTGACATGCATGATATTGACCTGTAAAATATGACATTTTATCAATAAAGTTCTGAATCTGAATGATCAGGGTTTTCTGTGGTGAATTCGTTTTTTAGCCTTCTCTTCAAGTTCTCTCATGGACAGAATGTGGATTCTGAAGGCATCCTGGGCAGCGCGTCCCGCGCAGTTGAATTTATCTTCTTGGTGCATTTCTAAGGCTGGTGGCTGAAGGTGTTACCTGTAGCAATAGCCGGCCTCCTTGCAGTCCCGAGCGAAGTGTAGAGTGGCACTTCTAAGGCTGGCGGATGTATACGTCTAGCACAACTTGCTGCCAAGTCGCGTCGCGCCCGACTCAACCACAACTGTCTTGCTTGCTCTTCGCAAATTAGCAAGACTATGGTAGATTTTCTGGTCTCGCTAACCCTGCTGGAGGTATGTAAATGCTGTTACCTGTAGCAATGGTTGGCCTCCTCTTTGCAGTCCCGGGCGAAGTGTCAGCACTGGTCAGGCTAGTGGCTGACAATATGAAAGTGTTGTTACCTGTAGCAACGGTCGGCCTCCTCCTTGCAGTCCCGGGCGAAGTGTCCGGTGCGGTTGCACTTGAAGCACTTTTCGCGCTGGCGACTGAAGCCGGCGTCGCGCGTCTGCACGCCGCCGCCGCCGCCACCACCGCCTGCCGCCGTGCACTCACGGGCGAAGTGCCCCGTCCGGTTGCATTTGTAGCATACGCTTGAACTCATTGCTGAAAAGAAAAGTTGAAATTAGTTTCAAAAAAAAAATAAATTTCAACTAATTTTTATGTAATTCTCTGTAGATGGTATTTCAAGTCTTTCTGCATGTTGTGAAGTAAGACAGACATTTAGTTAGACCATACATAAAAAAAAGTTTAATCAAATTAAATGGCTTGTTATTGTTACATGTTAAACATAAACGCGATCATGCTAGCTAGGCCGGTAACACCTGCATTGACTATTCAATGTGACTTGTTTGAGCCACATAAATATATGTGGCTTAAGGTGGTTCGATTGCCATACAAAGCGTTATTTGACATTCGCAGGCTAACGGCGTGATATTTTAAGAAACTTATGTAACAAACTTTCATCAATTGGCTTCCCATTTGCGCCAAATTCCCCCTTTCCTAGAATAAACTTGTATAAACTAGATTAATTTGAGAAAAATAGTTTTCCCAAAATATCACGTGACAAACCAATTTCTCAAATTAATCTAGTTTATGTAAGTTTATTCTAGGAAAGGGGGAATTTGGCGCAAATGGGAAGCCCATTTATGAAAGTTTGTTACATAAGTTTCTTAAAATATCACGCCTTTAGCCTACGAATGTCAAATAACGTTTTGTATGGCAATCAAACCCCCTTAAACAAGTTTATGGCCAACTGTTATTATTATTATATTATTCAATACATTGTTACTTAATTTTATATAGGTAGGTAAGTAGTAGGCTCTGTAGAATTGATGTTATCTTCAATTGAAAAAACCATGTTCTTCAGGTGGTCCCGTAACCAGCGAAATTATCCTATTTATAGATTTCAATCTCTGAATCTAAAGGTAAGATTTGCAGTATATCTATTATATAACTATATTCTTGTGTGGCCATGACCATTGAGTGTGGCACTGATAACATAGCAAGATCAGCCTGTTTTTTGACATACATAGATACAATTGTTATCACTATGTAACTGTATTATAATAAAACCGTAAAAAAGATACCTTTGAGATCAAAAAATAACCAAACAATTGAAATAAACTATGAAATTCAGGTTCACAACTCGTCGTAACTTAATTTTATATGGAAATAATAAATTACTGCATTACAATATTAAGAAATCACAATGAAAATAAATCAAACTGTAAAGGCTTTCTCATATTTCTGCAAATTCAGGTTGGCCATGCCATTCCATGGACAATTACTTTCTAAATTGTAACTGCATTGTAATTTAGGTCAGCAAGTTATTTAGGTCTAACTGTACTTTTGGTATTGAGGCTTCAACAAAAACATTTTTCATCTTCATTTTGATTGTAGGCTAGTACTCCACCTAAAAAATTCACACTTGGCTATTCTCAAAGGTAGATATTACTAAATGCAAAAAACGTGGCCCAAATAAAAAAAAACAGGGCTAACTCAGCTCTGTTCTAAAACTATTATTTGGTTTGATAACATAATGTAGAAAACACCAGTTACCGTGTACCTAAGCGACCACACTTATGGCAATTGTCAATACTTTAAACTGAATTTTCGAAATTGAATACAGAATATACAGAAAGAAGAACACTTAACATAAGCTGCTTGTGCATGCATTATGTATTTTTTAGAGATCTTTAAGTTTCATCCATTCCAAATCCATGTAATGAAATTTCTAAGATTTTACGACTCAAGTTGTGTATAAAATTGAATATGCAGGCACAGAGAAAGCATGTCCAGTGTAGAAAGTAGCAGTACATCAGCATTACTGTCCATTAAATGTTATGGAATGTTTTAATTTCAAATATGTATGTAAAAACATGATTTAACCATTGCTAAGATATAATAAAGGTATATTATATCTAACCTATTTACTTGTTACAAAGAAGAATAATCAAAAAACCTGAGTCAAATATTACATAGTTGTTCAGTTATGATACAGGCATCTTACAGCCTTTTATTAAATGGTCTACACTATTATATTATGTAGCTTTCATGCAACATTCCAGTTTCTCAATTGATGTTGAATATGGGAGATATCATGGTCTAACAAGAAACCAAGCTATATGCTATCTCTGTAAACTGGACAACAGGTTTGTATTGTATCACACCAACAAAGTAACCTAAAATATCTCTTCAAACAAGTGCGTTTTTGATCATTTTTCAAACTACACTTACGTCGTGTATTTATACGATTTCTAAAGCAGCTCTCAGTAAATTGAAATTGATGCGTCATAACCAATAGAGGAAAAAAGAGAAAAGTCGCCACGACATGCTGGCGACAAGGCGATGAGCCGACGTACGACACGAGCTAAGTCAACAGGAGGATTTGATTCACGATATCTCTTCTCGCTATCAATGTATAAATAAGTAGGAAAACGAAAAGCAACACATTTCACAACTAATTACCGTGTCAAGATGTGTGTCAGAAAGCTAGTACTTGTCAAAATTGACCACGTTCAATACACAACCTAAAGAGTACGCGGCAAATCCAATAATAAGGGAATTTAACTTAAAATACATTAGTATTACACGCAACCATTAGAATCTTATGATGCTTATAAAAAAATACAGTTGGAAAGCACGTACGCGGGACGGTAGCCAAACCACGTGTAGACGTACCGGTAGCGCGCGGTTTCCGAAAGATTACGATACTTAACACTTACCGATTGGGTGTGAAACTTCAGAAACACTTAAATCACTACTATTTAGATCGTTAATCGATCGAAATTTCTCTTGAATTAACAAATTAGCTGCAATTTATGACGCGTCGTCTGCAAGGAAGCCAGCCACCATCACTACGTTTTCGTAAAAGACATTTTTATCATAGACAAGACTCGAGGTTTATGAAAACGAATTAAACCATAAACAATAAAGGCGTATTTCACATTCTTGACAAATTTTGAAAAAACCGTAACCTTCTTTGTCATAGTCTGTGGCAGTGTTACTAGTATGAAATTGTGGTCGCTTTATTTACGATAAAGTTATTGCATTTTTCTATCATTTTCCAGTTTTTAAATGGAAAATTGCGTCTGGCAACATCTAAATGCATACGTTTATCAACTGTTAGGCAATATTACCTTACTTGATAGCGATGGATTCTGTTTTGAATAATTCCTGGCAACACATCGTATCTGTCAAATACTTGGTTTGGTTTTATACGCGATACGCGTCTCCCTCCATCAAAAATTTATCAAAACATATTTAATTTTGTATCTTACTACACTCAAAACTTCAATATAACACTCCTAAAACATGTCTGCGGAGAAGAGACCCGCCAGTCCCGAAAAAGCAGAAGAATCAGAGGATGCAGACGCCTGGATAGGACCAATGCCTTCTGAGGCGGCAATATCCAAACCCAAGAAAAGAAAGGGTAATATTTTTGTTGCTGTTGTCTATACGAAGTAATACTTAATCGAACCTTAATTTAATTTTGACATGTATTACTCAGTACTAGACTTAATTTAATGTAGCTAATGTTATGATATTTTCCTCAGTTTTGGAGTTTGAGTCCCTATATCTGGAGAACCTACCGTTGTCTGAGACCTATGAGCGCAGCTATATGCACCGGGACGTGGTGTCACACGTCGTGGTCACCAAAACAGACTTTGTGGTCACCGCTAGTCAGGATGGTCATCTCAAATTTTGGAAGAAACAGGTTTTTCCCACTATAATTATTATAAGCTATATATGTGTCGCCACGCTCCCGACCCGCGTAGTGCCCAGCCACGATGGACACGATAACGACAGATCGAGAGCGCAGCCAGGGTATATATATATCAGTATGGGTGCCTGGATCTTACCTTGATTCCTAGATCCCTGCTGGCCCGTCTCTCCTCCTCTCTCTCTCTCTCTCTCTGCTGTCCCGCTCCCACTACGAGACCTGCTTGCCCCACCTGTGGTTTGAAAGGTAATTCTTGACACCAACTGTCTCCAAGTACCCCTGGGGCTTCTAGTCTTATCTGGGATTGGTGTTAACTACTATTGTCCATGTCCTGGTCAAGTCCGTTCTTAGTCAACGAGCTTTAACCTTCCAATTATCTCATTCTCCTAAGGGTGCAATTGCTATCCACACGTAACGTCTGTGTGGATAACACGTGACTGATAGCCAAATGCCATTAAAGGCCATGCCTGTCCCTAAGCATGCTTGATCCGATGGGCCTCATAACCACCACCACTTCCACTATTTGACCACGCTGGGTCTCGTCAACAGTCTGGGACACAAAGCTCACGTACGCATATATGGTCTTGCTAATATTGGAACCTCGTCCGCTATAGCCCACGCATAGTACGATCTTGCTACCTGGACCAGGCTTTACACCAGGGCGCCCTGCAGCCACTCACCAACCTGAGTCGCCATCCAACACATGGATGGCGGCTCTCTCGCTCGTATAAAAGAGAGGAAACAAATCTGACACATGCCACGCCACCATCAGGATAAGTAACTCTATTTCTTTGTCAGTGGCAGTACTAGGGCATAACGTGATAAATGTGGCTAATTCGCTCTTATCTCAATATATAATTGGAAATACACATAGTATAAGAAATATATGAAATTAGTGGTTTCACTTAGCTCTCAATCTGTAGGCGAGGTCGCTGTGCTCGTCAGTTTTGATACGGACCAGAATACTTTATACTTCACGTGGTGGGCGCCAACTTCTTCTAAGCCTGCCATTATACTAAACTGTAAATAGACACCTCGTCTTCCTCTTGGGTTGCCAGATATTAAATTGTTGTCATTGCGAATCTTAGGCACGATTCGCGACAATATGTGTTCACTAATCTACAATTATGTAAATGGTGTGAATGAAGTGACTTACAAATTCATGAACAGATATGACTTTTAAAACGTGCACTGCTTCTAACTTGTTTCCTATTATAACAAATCATAGTCACAGCAAACTATCTATTATTTGGTTAGATTGAGTAGACTTTTATACCATCAACATGGCTAACACAAGAGTGTGCATCCATCTCATTCTAATTAGAATGAGATGGACGGTTTTTCTCATGTATGGTCCTTGTACTAGCCATGCAAGTCGACTTTTATAAAGTCTTGAAACACTTCTTTATTCCGCAGGAGGAGGGTATAGAGTTTGTGAAGCACTACCGCTGCCACCTGTCCATCATCAGCCACATCGCAGCAAACAGTACCGGATCCCTGCTGTGCACTGCCTCCCCTGAGAAGACGCTCAAAATCTTTGATATTGTCAATTTTGGTAAGTGTTGAATCAATGGGGGTGTAGACTGTAGACACTAAATAAAATAATCAATAAAGTTGCATTTTCTTGGAAAGGATTAAAAATGTAGTCAAATAGAGAAAAAGCAACGCAAGAGGTTAAATAATCACAAAGTTATAAGAAGGGGTATGTTCTGTCCCTTTTCCGCGAAACGCACCTTCATATGAAACGATTGTCATTTACTATGACGCTAGACTAACAAAACTTAAAGTCCAACTCCCTACTAATGTTAAAACTCTCTTGGCTAGTTTTGAGCCCAAAGTCGCTAAGGCTTTGGCTTATTTTATAGATAAAAATAATATCAAATTATAACTATTTATGAATATATATAAGCACTCTTTTATCCACTTATTACCAATATTCAAATATGGTCGTTACGTACAATTAGTCCCTGGGGCAAAATTATTAGGTGCACTCCACGGAACCGTAAAGCCAAAACTTCCCCCACTTGACATTGGCAAAGTGCCTAAGCAGCAAAAAGCCACAACACGGAAAAAAAAAAAAATATGACGCTAGACGTTCGTGACGTCACGATCCTGAAGCGTTTTCTCTCTAACAGGCAACAATAAGATGGTTGCAGCTTCGAAATTTTTTGAGATACTTGAATGGGAATTTCATCATCAGGCATATTTTTTGGCCTTCTTTCTTTTGAAATAATAATAAATTTTGAGTCTACACCTAGGGGTTAAAGTAATGCTTATTGTAAATATATGGATGCAAAATAGGGCCCTATAACATAACAAGGTTCAGTTTCTTCTCTTCTTCTTCTAGCATATGCATAAAGCATAGAAACTCAATTACTCAAAAGGTGCGTCCACACCAAACGCACGCTCACCCAAGCGCGGCTCGCCCTAGCGTGCGCGCTAAGTGTGGACGGCGATGGGCGCGCCTGAGCCGAGCCGGTGTGGACGGTTGTTTTGTGTGGCCGCAAGCGTTGTCGGCTTTTTGGGCGAAATCAAAGGGGCCGCGACGCCATGCTACTGGCAATGTACTTGTTTATTTATTTATCGTTTTCAAATGAATAACTTGAAAATTATTTTCGCGGTGTGCGTCCACACTGAACGCACGCTCACCCGAGCCGCTCACCCGAGCCGCTCAGGCGAGCGTGCGGAGGGCTCGGGCGAGCCGCTCGGGTGAGCGTGCGTTCAGCGGACGCACCTAAAGGTTACCTGGAAGAAGCTAGACTTGCTCTTGTAATTTCTGTCTTGTTGTAGCATTTTATTTCTATACCCCGTTATCTAACGCTCAGTTTGGGGGCAAGTGATGGGGCAGTTTCGATAATCTGAATCAATTAAAAAAAAACCGACCAAGTGCGAGTTGGACTCGCGCACGAAGGGTTCCTTACCATTATCTATAAAAACGGCAAAAAAATCACGTTTGTTGTATGGGAGCCCCCCCTTAAAAAAATATTTTATTTTGTTTTTAGTATATTTGTTGTTATAGCAGCAACAGAAATACATAATCTGTGAAAATTTCAACTCTCTAGCTATCACAGTTCTTGAGATACAGCCTGGTGACAGACAGACGGACGGACGGACGGACAGCGAAGTCTTAGTAATAGGGTCCCGTTTTACTCTTTGAGTACGGAACCCTAAAAAATGAAGTAGATTTACTCACTCAACTCAATAACATATCAAAAGATCCGATTCATATTTAAGCTCTGCTGTAGTGATTTTTTAAATTATTATGAAATGAAAGATTTTTTTTATTGTATGTTGCATAGTAAATTACTTAATATATTTTTTTGCAAATTATTGTTTTTAAAAATCTATTTTAAAAATAAAAATGAAAAAATACTACTTATTTCTTCACAAAATTAACAACTTAAACTGCTCCTTATTATTAACAAAATGGGACTTAATCGTGTACTAAATAATTAATATTTACCCCCGACGTTAAACTGCTCATACAAAATTTGGCACCTACCTAGTAATTCCTCTGTATACTATTCAACAATTGTCACCCTCCTGATCAAATAGATGCAATGAATGAGTTATCTCAAGAGCATTCACAAAAGAAGAATTTTATTTTGACAAATAACTCTTTACAAGTAAATATGAATTAACTAATTATGTGATACCCTGAGAAAATTACGGTTTTTTTGGAAATAATTCAATATCAGGCTAATTATTTGTATACGGCTTTTATATGTTATTTTAAATAACTTTTACTATTGACATGAATAATTCTATGGACCGCAAGTTAGGAAATAAAATTAACCCGCAAGCAAAAATGCTATCAGTATTTTTATAATGAAAACATGTTTGAATACACAAATGTTGAGACTTACTACATGAATACAAAAATATATGCATCAGGAAATAACGGCATTCTAATTAAATATTTACGACCTTGAGATAATATTGCATTTCATTCTGGCCTATAGAAAGGTTTATTCATTAACAAAAATAAGTGGATTATGCGCGTATCCCAAAGAACGTATATAGACGTAGTCAATTATAAAGTAAAGAAAGTTTATACCAATTTCGCCTGATTTTTACGGAATTTATGAAGATTGCTTCTCATTATTTTTTACCGTATCGGTATTAAATTTAGGAGGATTATGAATGAATATTTAGTCAAATTACCCAACCTATTTTTTGGTGTAAAAATATGGCTGATATCGATATATTGTTGTGTTTTCATAGAGCGAAACCGTAAAGTTCTCAGGGTATTAAGGTGGTTCGATTGCCATACAAAGCGTTATTTGACATTCGCAGGCCAACGGCGTGATATTTTAAGAAACTTATGTAACCAACATTCATAAATTGGCTTCTCATTTGCGCCAAATTCCCCCTTTCCTAGAATAAACTTGTATAAACTAGATTAATTTGAGAAATTGGTTTGGGACGTGATATTTTGGGAAAACTAGTTTTCTCAAATTAATCTAGTTTATACAAGTTTATTCTAGGAAAGGGGGAATTTGGCGCAAATGGGAAGCCAATTTATGAATGTTGGTTACATAAGTTTCTTAAAATATCACGCCGTTGGCCTGCGAATGTCAAATAACGTTTTGTATGGCAATCGAACCACCTTAAGCAACATCACTATTTTAGCTTGCCGCCAAACTGAGCTTTAGATAACGGGGTTTATTTATTTCATATACAAGTATGTTTATACAAACAAAAGTGTGTTATTTGTTTACAATTTTATCACAGTATTTAAGCCCATAAATAAAAAATAAAATCTGCCAGAGAATATATTTAAGGGGCTCCAAACGCTAATTGACTAGTTTTGATGTGTTTTGAGTTGATATTCCTCCGTCATACCAATAGATATATTTATGGTACAAACGTTAATCCGTTCTTCAATCCTTTATCTATTTTTGCAAGAGAGTTTTTTAGAAAAAAATGTATACATATTTTTTTATGATTTATTCAAACATAGTCCAAAAAAGCTCTGTTATCGATATTAGTATGTTGTTTATGCACTTTTATAATTTACATGTAACTGTTCCTTATTGACGTCTCTAACAACCCAAGAGATATTTATATTTTTAACTAATTTTCACAAAAGTTACGTCCAAAAAACTGGTTTTTTGGCCTGAAACTGCTAAAGTTTGGTGCCATATATCTCGAAAACGGTGAGTTTTGAATTAAATATGAGACACTATTTCGGTAAACCTCGTTGTTGTTAATACGGTAAAACACAAAAAACACGAAAAAACGGACAGTAACAGATCGAAGGTCATTGGGAGCTGTAAGCCCCTTAATACAACATACTATATTTTTAATAAATGTTCTTTTGTCATTAATTGCAGACATGATCAACATGATCACAGTGGAGTTTGAGCCATACAGGGTGGAGTGGGTGCATTCTGCCGGGGACCCCATATCAGCATTAGCAGTGTAAGCATTTACATCCGCTTTAGCCTAGTTGGTAGTGACCCTGCCTTCGAAGCAAGAGGTCCTGGGTTCGAATCCCGGTAAGGGCATTTATTTGTGTGGTGAGCACGAATATTTGTTCCGGAGTCACGGATGTTCTCTATGTATTTAAGTATTTATTTATCTATATAAGTATGTTTATCTCCGTCTAGTACACATAGTACAAGCTTTGCTTAGTTTGGGACTAGGTCGATTTGTGTAAGATTGTCCGCAAATATTTATTTATTTATTTTATTTTTAAGCAACCATAGTGTGTTGTGCGTCAGCCTTGAACATGCCATTCAAAAAATTTCAGGAACCTATGGCAACACTTCAAGTCAAGCACCGTAGTGTAGCCAGTTAAAATTACCCGCAAGTACTCAAAGCTGAAAGAGAAAAGTTAGCAGCATATTATTTGGCTAATGGGAATGGGAATTATATTATACATGGACGCAATAAAGAATATGAATATGAATATGAATATTTCAATGCCCAATCGTTCTAATCATACAAGTATTCTTTTTTTTAAATTATTTTTCTGATTGCTTTGAAGCATGCGCTCCATGTGAGTACTACAATTAATAGTGACTGTGACATTAAAATAAATCGTATTATCACTTTCCAGTTCAGAGAAAGGCAGCAACAGAATCCACATTTTCGACGGCACACAAGCTTCAGGAGCCCCACTCCACACATTCGGAACTCTACATCAAAGCACAGTCGCAACCATCAAGTACAACTCAGTCTACGAAACAGCAGTGTCAGTAGACAAGGCTGGTATCGTTGAATACTGGACCGGCCCGAAGCATGAGTACGTGTTCCCGAAGAATGTGGGTTTCGAGTCAAAGCTGGATACGGATCTGTATGACTTTGTGAAGAATAAGACTTACCCGACTTCACTAAGTTTCTCTCCGGATGGGAAGAAGATGGCATCTATTAGTTTGGATAGAAAGGTATTTAGTTCAAAGTCTGTAGTTTCGTTTGTCCTTAAAGATTGATTACAATGGGTCGTCTAGCAGATTTAATTGATAAAAGTGACATGCTTTATAAAGGCAGGCTTTACTATGGTGGCGGTAATGGAGATCCGGCTTTATATGCTGTCAATTGTTGATTATGTCTATTGTTCCATTGTAACTAAGTCCTTATCAGTAATGCAGAAGAATATTATGGATTGCGAAGTGATCAAATCAAATGGCTATCTAGAGTTTGGCCTGTAATATGGCTTATTTATTTGGATTACAATTCACTTGTCTAGTAAATACTTACTTTATTTTATGTGTGTGTGTTTATGTTGGTATAATAGGTGCGTGTGTTCAATTTCGTGTCAGGCCGGCTGAGCAAGGTGGTCGACGAGAGCCTCCAGCGCTTCCAGGAGTTGCAGCACCAGCACCAGCAGCTGCCCAACATGGAGTTCGGCCGCAGGTGAGCTCATCCACATACAAGGTGGTATACTAGAGACTCCAGCGCTTCCAGGAGTTGCAGCACCAGCACCAGCAGCTGCCCAACATGGAGTTCGGCCGCAGGTGAGCTCATCCACATACAAGGTAGTATACTAGAGACTCCAGCGCTTCCAGGAGTTGCAGCACCAGCACCAGCAGCTGCCCAACATGGAGTTCGGCCGCAGGTGAGCTCATCCACATACAAGGTGGTATACTAGAGACTCCAGCGCTTCCAGGAGTTGCAGCACCAGCACCAGCAGCTGCCCAACATGGAGTTCGGCCGCAGGTGAGCTCATCCACATACAAGGTAGTATACTAGAGACTCCAGCGCTTCCAGGAGTTGCAGCACCAGCACCAGCAGCTGCCCAACATGGAGTTCGGCCGCAGGTGAGCTCATCCACATACAAGGTGGTATACTAGAGACTCCAGCGCTTCCAGGAGTTGCAGCACCAGCACCAGCAGCTGCCCAACATGGAGTTCGGCCGCAGGTGAGCTCATCCACATACAAGGTAGTATACTAGAGACTCCAGCGCTTCCAGGAGTTGCAGCACCAGCACCAGCAGCTGCCCAACATGGAGTTCGGCCGCAGGTGAGCTCATCCACATACAAGGTGGTATACTAGAGACTCCAGCGCTTCCAGGAGTTGCAGCACCAGCACCAGCAGCTGCCCAACATGGAGTTCGGCCGCAGGTGAGCTCATCCACATACAAGGTAGTATACTAGAGACTCCAGCGCTTCCAGGAGTTGCAGCACCAGCACCAGCAGCTGCCCAACATGGAGTTCGGCCGCAGGTGAGCTCATCCACATACAAGGTGGTATACTAGAGACTCCAGCGCTTCCAGGAGTTGCGGCACCAGCACCAGCAGCTGCCCAACATGGAGTTCGGCCGCAGGTGAGCTCATCCACATACAAGGTAATATACTAGAGACTCCAGCGCTTCCAGGAGTTGCAGCACCAGCACCAGCAGCTGCCCAACATGGAGTTCGGCCGCAGGTGAGCTCATCCACATACAAGGTGGTATACTAGAGACTCCAGCGCTTCCAGGAGTTGCAGCACCAGCACCAGCAGCTGCCCAACATGGAGTTCGGCCGCAGGTGAGCTCATCCACATACAAGGTGGTATACTAGAGACTCCAGCGCTTCCAGGAGTTGCAGCACCAGCACCAGCAGCTGCCCAACATGGAGTTCGGCCGCAGGTGAGCTCATCTTCTGCTTAAATAATTTATTGCTATTCAGACTGGCAGCTTACAAGGGTTCAGGATTCGAAATTATCAGGATGATTACGCTTCTTGATAATTATCACCAGTATAAGTGCAAATAAAGTATGACCATATAGGATCTTTCTCACTCGGCATTGTTCAAATTCAACACAATAAACAATATTTAACTTAACAAACCAATGACACTCGAATTCACTCAACTTTGCATAATCCGAACTGATTTTTTCTTGTAAGGGGTATCCCAGTATATAACAAAGTACTTTGTGGGGTATCCCCACGGCGCGGCACGTTCACACTAGGGAATGCAAACCGGTTAGCCGGTTAACCGGTAAATTGACTAAATATGAGGCCGGTAAATAACCGGTAAATTAAAATCAAAACCGGTAATTTAGCGGAACACAAATTATTGGAAAAATACTACATTTTAACGATTGTTAATGCTTCATCGTCATAATTATACCTCAATGACCCTCCTTTTATCATGTAAAAATGTCAATTGAATAAACTTGTTAGCGTTATGTTACCTCATGTTCATGTAGGATCAAATTAATGCACTCGTTTGTAGAAACTTCTTAAAATATAAAATTAAACACGTTCCCGGTTCCGTTCTATAAAATATGAATAATGATCAGTACAATAGACACGCCTTATTTAACATACTTTAGAGGTATACTCATCATTACAATCCAAAGAAATACCGTCTTACTGGGAGGATGAAAGCCAAAGGCAAGGAACCGAGGTGGTGGTGCTTTTCTTCAAAAAGGGTGACAACACCCTGCTGAAGAGCTACCAACCCATCTGACTTCTGAGCCATGTCTATTAACTGTTTTCGAGAGTCATTACAAATCGTCTCGTACGCAGGCTAGATGACTTCAAGCCTCCCGGACAAGCCGGTACCTGGAGAAGCTTTAGCACCTTAGACCACATCCATACGCTCCGTCAGGTTATACAGAAGACTGAGGTGTATAACCTGCCCCTCTGCTTAGCGTTCGCGAACCACGAGAAAGCCTTCGATTTGATCGAAACCTGGGCTGTACTAGTTTCTCCAGCGGTGCCAAGTTGACTACCGCTATATCGAAGTATTGAAGTGTTTGTACAAAAACGCCACTGTGTCAGTCCGACTCCAGGATTTGAACGCGAAACCTATTCTGGTGCAGCGGGGAGTCAGTCTTAGACATGTTATTTCCCGCTGCACTGGAGGATTTTTTCAAGACTGGACTGAAGAAGGCAGACATCAACGATGAGTAAATCACTCACCTTCAGATTTCTGACGATCTAGTAGTCTTGGCTGAGATCATGGAAGACTTTAGTACGATGCTCGATGACCTCAGTAAAGCCTCCGAGTGAGTCGGTCTAAAGATGAACATGGATAAGACGAAGATCATGTCAAATGCCCATGTAGTGCCAACTCCTATTACAATCGAACGTATTATATTTACGATCAGAGTTGTAGACGATTACAGACTGTCCAGTTCCAGTCCTGTCGGCTCGGTTTGACCAGTTTGTGTTACCAGTGATAACATAATATGGCAACTGACATATAGTCGCTCACTATGGGCCTCAATAGAAGGCTAGAAGTCACCCAAAGGGCAATGAAGATGGCTATGCTGGGAGTTAATCTGCATGATCGCATTAGAAATGAGGCTTTCTGCAGCAGAACTAAGGTAACAGATATAGCCCTCCGATAAACCAATGACGCAATTTGGAACCCCCATGCGCTCCACTCCTAGAAAAAGTTATAAAATCGTTTGTACGAACGCTCTCAGGTAAAATGTATTGTTACTATTACTACCCTTTTCTCTATCCAACTCTTTTCGATCTAGGTATGGTTAGTTATATGTACGTCTCTTGAAGCCCGTAGAAACATCAATTTATTGAAATATTATTTTAGACTACTAAGTGGGCTTGTAGTTAGTTAGAACTGGGGACTATTCCTACCTACCTGCTAATCCCCAAGGAACGTTTTCAGTTGTGTTTTATTGCCTTCCTATTTGCCTTCCTATTTGCCCTCCTACCACTGAGCAAGTTTTAAATATTAAAGAATCTGATTATTACGGCATTAACGGCACATGATAATCTTTATATTCTTTATAGCTTATTTTTACGATAAATTAACGTCAAATAACGCTACTTATTAGCCAAATTTAATTTACCGGTAATTTACCGGTTAACCGGTTTTGCCTCCCTCAAGTCGGTAATTTACCGGTAATTAAATTTGCCCGGTAATTGCATTCCCTAGTTCACACTTCGTGCGTTCGTATAGATGCAAGTGCGGAAATACACGTTCGAATACCGTACACTTTCACGAGCGCAATTTTTTGTTATTATCAATCATAAAATAGATTCAGTGAGCTCTGCCACATTATTGGGTATAGATTTGGACAACAGTTTGAGTTGGAAACCACACATCCAAAGGCTATCTAAAACCTTATCATCTTTTATCTATGCTCTCAACCACCTTAAGCGCGCAACAGACTTTAACACATCACTCACGGCATATTACGCCTACGCCTACTCAAGAATATCTTACGGTATTGTTATGTGGGGAAATAGTTGTGATATAAAAAAGATTTTTACCCTCCAGAAAAAGTGCATAAGAATTCTAGCTAATATAAATCCAATGGAATCCTGTAGACCATACTTTGTCAAATACAAAATACTCACCCTTACTTCCATTTATATACTTGAATCGAGTAAATTCGTCCGAAAACACATAGGTTTATACGAACAGATAACGAGTATTAAAAGAAACGATCGGAATATGCACAAAATTAGAGTACCTTTCTCCAAATATAAACTCGTCACGTCTAATACGCATTACATGACAATAAAAAATTTTAATCATCTTCCTAACCATATAAAAGGCCTTGTCAAACCAAAAATGTTTAACCAACAGTTGAAATCATTGTTAATCGACAAATGCTTCTATAGTTTAAATGAGTTTTTTAACGCAAAATTGTAAATATTTTTCTTTTCCTTAATGTCCATATTTTTAAGTTTAGTCACAATCGACAAATGCTTCTATAGTTTAAATGAGTTTTTTAACGCAAAATTGTAAATATTTTTCTTTTCCTTAATGTCCATATTTTTAAGTTTAGTCTGTTATTCTACTATACATACTAATATACTATACATATACATATATTGTTGTGCCCTTGCAGGGTGTCACATGAATACCTTATAATGTACCTACCATCTATATTTTGTAATGTGATAATGCAATAAATAAATTGAATTGAATTGAATTGAATAATTATCCACCTGTATCATCACGATAATTCATCATCATCATCATATCAGCCGAAAGACGTCCACTGCTGGACATAGGCCTCCCCCAAAGAGTGCCACACGATAATTATCCTTTCGAAACCTGCAAGGGTTGACACTATTTTAATTAGCGATTTGATGTAGTTTTTTTGTAACAGATTGTATAAATCCAGCATTTACATCCAGTTTCACTTTTGTTGATTCTATTTACATACTTATTTCACCCTCAGAATGGCCACCGAACGCGACCTAGAAAAGTCGGACTCTGTCCACTACGCGAACATAATCTTCGACGCGAGCGGACACTTCGTGCTGTACTCGACCATGCTCGGCGTGAAGATAGTCAACCTGGTCACCAACCGGTGCGCCAACATGCTCGGCAAGCCCGAGAACCTGAGGCCACTGCACTTGGCGCTCTTCCAAGTAACTTTCCATTAGTTTGGGCCACTCTTCAATGATTATTAGGGTTCCGCACCTCGAAAGGAAAAAGCGGAACCCTTATAGGATCACTTTGCTGTCCGTTCGTCCGTCTGTCTAGACCCTTTTTCTCAGGAACGCGTGGAGGTATCAAACTGAATTTTATATCAAATACTCAAGTCTACTGTCCCTTGGAGCTGTGAAAAAATCAAACTACTAAGCCAACGCAATCAAAAAATACAGCCGTTTATGCCGCAAATTTTTGAAACTCACAAGGGAATCAAAACCTACAGGGTACTTCCCTGGAACTCAGAATCTTGAAATTTGGTACGAAGCAACGTCTTATAGCACAGATAAAGGGAAAATTGAGAAAACAGTAAATTTTTAGTTACATCATAAAATTAAAATATTTTTAATAAATCAAAGGTTTGTACGGAACCCTTGGTGCGCGAGTCCGACTCGCACTTGGCCGGTTTCTTTTGACGTGATAACGTCTTATAAATCGATGAACACCGGCAGCACACACGAAAAAGTATGACTCATTGTCCCGTTCCGCCTGAGCCGAGCGCTCGGCTTTAGGATGTTATCACGTAAAATTTTCGAAAATTGTTGATTTGTTGATTTACTATCTATTTAGCAACACTGCGTTATCAATTTTAACATGAGTCATCATGCCTATTCAAGTTCTGTTCTCGGTCGGTTTACCCACATAGCATGTGCTGAAGTGCACTACCATAAACATGGTAAATATCACAGATGTATGAATATAAGGAGATCGGACATGCCGGCCGATTTGTATTGAGTACGCCTGTCGCAAGTACATTAACCCACACAAAGCCCAAGTAATTGACAAGACAAAGCACGCACACATCTAAAACACACACACACTTGTATACCTACGCTCTTATTGGACAATACACGCGCATCATATCAGGCATTTTGGGAAGAAACGTAATATTCTCTGCGATCAGCACGCGTGCACAGTATGGCAGAGTATGCCCATTGATCTAACAACTGCGACGCGGCAGCCGGCGGCTTGTCCTCTCTCTAGTACTCTATGCTCTGAGGTAAATATCACCCACAGGGCCGAACCAACCAGGCGAAAGTGGCCTCAACCCTCGAGATGGAAGGCTCGGAGAACCCAACCCTGCTCAGCATCAAGACCGACCCGACCTTGTTCTGCACGGCCTACAAGAAGAACCGCTTCTACATGTTCTCACGGAGGAGCCCAGACGACATCAAGAGTCCGGACGCTGATAGGGACATATTTAATGAGAAACCGTCTAAGGAAGATATCATCTCGGCAACGGAAGGACAAGGTACTGTTTTTATGCCATGTTTGATTGATTCTTGAGTTTTTGATTGGTCTGCAAAAAGGTGCTGGCTTAGGGGTCTAAACAGGTGGTTCTACTAGCGTTTCAACCGCCAGCAGGATCCCATATAAGTCCTATAGGAGTGCGACTGTGTGTAGTGAATGCTTGAGGCTCTGTGAGACGATGGATGCAAGGTAGACCTACCTTAATTCAAATTCAAAATCTTTATTGTTGGTTATATGTTAGTAATTAGTATGACGGGGGATCGTATACGCCCGGGGATTCGATCGGATCAGGAACACGGAGCTGCGTACCAAAACTGGCATCGTAGATGTGGGTGCCAAGACCGCGAAGCTTAAGTGGGACTGGACTGGACATGTCTGCCGAATGCACGCAGAACGATGGGCCAAATTAGCCACCGTATGGACCCCACAAGATGGCTTTCGAAGTAGAGGCAGACCGAAAAGGCGATGGCGGGACGACCTTGACACATTTTGTACAGATTGGCGAACACTAGCACTGGACCGAGACAAGTGGCGGAAAAAAGGGGAGGCCTTTGCCCAACAGTGGGACACAAATTAGGCTACAAAAAAAAAAAAAAAATATGTTAGTAATACAGATGTTAAATGATTTATAGTGCATTATAACCTGCCTACAAGGCGTACAATGTCCTTAAAATTAAAAGTATGTACATGTATATATATTTTTTTTAATAGCATGCGATATTAAATTGCTCCGTTACATCTAAATTATAATAAATAAGAAAACAACAGTAGTATAAAATTCTTCAAAACATTAATTATTAGACTATTAGGTATTTAAATTACATCATGTTAACAATCCAAATTACAACAAAAAAGAATAGCATAAAAATCATCATATTAAGTATAGTGAGAGTAAGTATTCAAATTATATTATTATGTAGGGTACTCATACACATTCTACATTTTACACTTATACATTTCTATAATCGCATGTTAAAACTTATTTCTTTCCAATTCTTAACTTATACATATTTACATACTCGTACATATATACACACTTATATAGATATACATATATAAATTATATATTACGCTTAATATGCTTATTACACTTATAGAAATATATATGTATGCCAACCAGTTTGTCAATATCGATATAGTAGTATATCGACATACTAGATCGACCTCACCGTCGCCCTAGCGGGCAACTGGTTATGGCCGAGCGCGGCGTCCGCGCATCAGCAGAGGTCGATTATGAGTCATCGCCTAGTACCGACGCGGAGCGCATGAATCTTTTGACCGCTAAACAATAGCCGCGATCTATGTGCTTGCTTTCTCGCTCGCTTATTATTATCAATTTCTATCTTCCGAACTGTATTCTCGCTTTAAGACTTTCTTCTATTAATAGTGCCTGTGCTTTCTACCCTTCTGTGCCTTCTGTTTATGCTTGTGTATGGATTTTGTGTGTACGCGGACAATATACATTGAACTGTAAGTTTGTGCATTTTATTACTCGCAACTCCTGCCGCATAGTACACGCCCTTAATCACCTACACCACAATGGTGACCCCTAATACGAACCTAGAAAGGGTATTGATTGATCTCGCACCAGGCACGCCAGCACAGAATAGTGTGGGGACAGAGTCGATAGAAACGAGCAATATTTTTAAGGTCGGCGTAAGAGTGCCACCGTTCTGGGCAGAAGAACCGGAGATTTGGTTCGCCCAGGTCGAGGGTCAATTTAATATTTCTGGCATCACCAGCGATTCCACGAAATTTAATTATGTCATCGCCCACCTCGACAACCAGTATTCTCGCGAGGTGAAGGATATAATTATAAATCCGCCCGCGACCCAGAAATATGAGAAACTCAAATCTGAGCTCATCAAGAGGCTAGGCATATCCAACGAGAGGAAGACCAAGCAGCTGCTGATGCATGAGGAGCTCGGGGACCGCAAACCGTCCCATTTCTTCCGGCATCTCAAGGATTTAGCAGGGCCTGCAGTGCCAGATGACTTCATCAAATCTATCTGGACAAGCCGTCTCCCTCATGGAGTGCAGATGGTGCTCACAGGTCAACCAGCTTCGACTTCACTTGAAGATCTCTGCGACCTAGCTGACCGCGTCAACGACTTGGCCTGCTCTTCGCCTCAAGTAGCGGGCGTGAGTGGCAGAGCTCCAGGTTCAGTTCCAGGTGACCTTGTCAGAGAAATCGCAGAACTCCGGAAGCAGTTCCAGCAGTTCCAGGCTCACGCATCGGGCAGGAACAGCAGATCTAGAGCACGTGCATCTTCTGGTAAGCGAAACGCTTCGAGACAACGATCCCAGTCGAATTACCGCAAATATCCTCTCTGCTGGTACCACGGAAAGTTCGGCGACGACGCCAGCAAGTGCGTTCAACCATGCGACTTCAAGCCGGCGGAAAACTCGAGGGGCAGTCGATAATGGCGGCTGACGATTGCCCATCGACATCCACTGGTCGCCTGTTCGTCACCGACCGTACTACAAAGACGCAGTTTTTAGTCGATACTGGAAGCGACCTCTGCGTCTATCCACGGTCGGCATTGTGTGACCGTCGTTCTCGGACTGGATATAAATTGTGTGCTGCGAATGGTTCTGACATTGCTACTTATGGCTATGTAAATTTAAACTTAGATTTTGGCTTACGTAGGTCTTTTGTATGGCGTTTTGTAGTGGCCGATGTAACCAAGCCAATCATTGGAGTAGATTTTTTAAATTATTATAGCCTAATCGTAGACTGTCGTAATAGACGTTTAATAGACAATTTAACTTCTATAGCTTCCATTGCTACTATAGCCAATTGTAAAAACGTGTCCTCCGTTAAAGTCGTAACTGGCGAGTCTCGGTATCATAAAATTCTTGAGGAATTTCCCGAAATTACTCGACCAGCTGGTAGGCATAACACCATCACACCACACAACACTGTCCACCACATTCGTACGACATCAGGTCCCCCAGTATATTTGCCACCCCGTCGTTTAGCTCCTGACAAACTGAAAATCGCCCAGGAAGAGTTCCGGACCATGCTGGCTAGTGGTACAGCCAGGCCGTCCGAAAGTCCCTGGTCATCTCCTCTTCACCTGGCTCCGAAGAAGGGTAACGGATGGCGCCCCTGCGGAGATTACCGCAGCCTGAATGCTCGCACGGTGCCTGACAGGTATCCGATTAGGCATATTCAGGACTTCGCGTACGACATCGCTGGTAGTAAGGTATTTAGTACACTAGACTTAGAAAAAGCTTACAATCAGATACCTGTCAATCCCGACGATATCCCTAAGACCGCCATTACCACTCCCTTCGGCCTATACGAGTTCCCTTTTATGTCGTTTGGCCTACGAAACGCAGGTCATACGTTTCAGCGGTTCGTGGACGAGCTCACCAGAGGACTCGATTTCGTCTACGCTTACTTGGATGATTTTTTAATTTATTCTAGGGACGAAGCCGAGCACGAGGAGCACCTGCGAATCGTTTTCAGTAAGCTAAAGGAGTATGGCATGCTGGTAAATACCTCTAAGTGTGTCTTAGGAGCTCATGAGGTGACATTCCTAGGGTACCTGATCACATCCAGTGGATGCAGACCCCTGGAGTCGAAGGTGCAGGCAGTTATGGACTTCCCAGCCCCAGCTAACGTCAAACAGCTCCGAGGCTTCTTAGGGATGCTTAATTTTTATAGACGTTTTCTTCCACGAGCAGCCCAGATACAAGCCCCACTACACGCGCTGTTGACAGGTTCTGTCAAGGGATCCCATCCAGTCAACCTCACAGGAGACGCCTTAGAAGCTTTTCAGGCCTGCAAGGAGAGCTTATCAGACGCAGCCATGCTAGCACATCCTACCTGCTCAGCAAAACTAGCAGTAGTCACGGATGCGTCTGATAAAGCCATGGGTGCAGTGCTCCAGCAACTTAAGGACGGCGCTTGGGAGCCATTGGCCTTCTTTTCCAGAAAGCTGAGCCCATCACAGGTCAAATACTCACCTTACGATAGGGAGTTACTGGCCATATACGAGGCTATAAAATATTTTAGGCACATGCTCGAGGCTCGTGATTTCATCGTCTATACTGACCACAAGCCGATCAGTTTCGCATTCCATGAAAGGAAGAACAACTGTTCGCCAAGGCAGTATAGACACCTGGACTTCATATCACAATTCACGACAGACATCCGCCACATAAGTGGCAAAGATAACGTTGTGGCTGATGCCTTGTCGCGAATTGAGGAATTAGAAGCACCTGTCAGCCTCGAGACGATAGCCCAACATCAAGCCTCCGACCCCGAATTCCAACAGCTTTTGGACAAGGGTTCTTCGTTGCAGCTGCAGAAACTCCATGTTCCTGGAAGCCAAGTCCCTTTGTACTGCGATGTCAGCACACTGGCTACCAGGCCTTACGTACCGAGGTTTCTGCGTAAGCAAATTTTTGATAGCCTGCATTCTCTTAGTCACCCTGGCAGTAACGCTTCGGCGAAACTAGTTTCCGAGCGTTTTGTCTGGCCAGGAGTAAGAAAGGACTGCAGAGAATGGGCGCGTTCTTGCTTGCCGTGCCAGCGAGCTAAGGTCAACCGTCACGTGACTTCCTCTCTGGGCACATTCAATTTACCGCGCGCCCGTTTCAAACAGATTCATATAGACCTGGTCGGACCTCTTCCACTTTCTCAGGGCTATCGATATTGCCTCACAGCAGTAGATCGCTTTACTCGCTGGCCAGAGGCAGTACCGATAGAAGACATCACGGCAGAAACCGTTGCAAAAGCACTGCTGTCAACCTGGATTGCTCGATTCGGCTGTCCTGTAAGCATTACAACTGACCGAGGCCGTCAGTTCGAGTCGGCCCTCTTTCAATGCGTATCTAGGATAGCCGGGTTCGAGCATAAAAGGACGACAGCATACCATCCAGCTTCTAACGGTTTGGTTGAGCGTTTTCACCGCCAACTAAAGGCGGCTATAGTCTGTCATGCAAATGACAGATGGACTGAGTCGTTGCCGTGGGTCCTTCTAGGAATACGTACATCTTTTAAAGAAGACTTACAAGCGTCTTCAGCCGAGCTTGTTTATGGAGAGCCGTTGAGACTACCCGGCGAGTTCTGGGAGCCGAGTACTGGCTTTACTTCAGACTTGTCAGATTTTTCCGCTAGACTCAGAAGCTTTGTAAACAAATTACGGCCCGTTCCTGCTTCACGCCATTGTAATCCTAGAGTGTTCGTACACAAGGAATTGGAAACCTGTAGTCATGTCTTCCTTCGCGATGACACTATCAGAGGTTCCCTCACCCCAGCTTACTCCGGGCCACATAAGGTACTCGCCAGAGGAGACAAGGTTTTTAAAATTCTTCTCAAGGGCAAAGAGGTGTCTGTTTCCATTGACAGGCTCAAACCGGCTTTTACGCTGGACAGCGTTAAGCCCACTCCCGCACCAGAAAAACCTCAGAACAAAACAACTCGCTCAGGACGCGTAGTTAAATTTCCAGACTATTATCGTCCCTGAGGGACTCTGGTGGGGGGTGGTGTAGGGTACTCATACACATTCTACATTTTACACTTATACATTTCTATAATCGCATGTTAAAACTTATTTCTTTCCAATTCTTAACTTATACATATTTACATACTCGTACATATATACACACTTATATAGATATACATATATAAATTATATATTACGCTTAATATGCTTATTACACTTATAGAAATATATATGTATGCCAACCAGTTTGTCAATATCGATATAGTAGTATATCGACATACTAGATCGACCTCACCGTCGCCCTAGCGGGCAACTGGTTATGGCCGAGCGCGGCGTCCGCGCATCAGCAGAGGTCGATTATGAGTCATCGCCTAGTACCGACGCGGAGCGCATGAATCTTTTGACCGCTAAACAATAGCCGCGATCTATGTGCTTGCTTTCTCGCTCGCTTATTATTATCAATTTCTATCTTCCGAACTGTATTCTCGCTTTAAGACTTTCTTCTATTAATAGTGCCTGTGCTTTCTACCCTTCTGTGCCTTCTGTTTATGCTTGTGTATGGATTTTGTGTGTACGCGGACAATATACATTGAACTGTAAGTTTGTGCATTTTATTACTCGCAACTCCTGCCGCATAGTACACGCCCTTAATCACCTACACCACAATTATTATTATCACAATTTATCGTCGAAAAATTCTTTTAGGTCGTAATAACATTTTTTGATGAGGAGTTTGCGTAAACGTTGTTTAAATACAGGCATTTGCAGTTCTTTTAAATTATTTGGCAAGTGGTTAAATAATCTCGGTCCCATCGTAAAAAATGAGTTTTGATAGAAGCTAGTCTTAGGTAGATAGTTCGGCAAGATGGTTATCGATTTTTTTGTTTTCCTCGGGAATTGACATTCGTGGATTTTAAATGAATCCATATTTTCTTTAACAAATATGCAGGACTCTAAAATATATATAGAAGTAAGGGTCAATATGTCTAGTTTAACAAAGTGGGGTTTACATGATTCCCTTTGATTCAAGAAACACATAGCCCTAATACATTTTTTCTGTGTTCGGAATAAAGGTAGCATGTATGTACAGAGAGCATTTCCCCAAAGTATAATCGCATATCTTAAATTTGAAGCTACATATGCATGATATGCATTCAGTGCAGTTGCTTGTGATACTGTCATGGTTAAGTTTTTTAAAACATATACGTATCGGCTGACTTTTTTGCAGAGATTTATTAAGTGCGGTTTCCAACAGAGGTGCGAATCAATTGTAACGCCTAAAAATTTAATTTCACTTACTTGTTCTATTTCATCATCTTTATATTTTATCGTGACGTTCTTTCCGCGTGATTGAGGTAAATAGAATTGCATTGCTTTAGTCTTCGTTATATTTATTTTCAAATTGTTATTTTCAAACCATCTAATTATATTGTTTACAGCGTTAGTAAAACTGAGGTAGTAGATCTGGCAATCTCCGATCACACTGCCCAAATTCTGAAATGTCCAGTAAATCCCACATGTTCACTTTCTCATTGGTTCATCTCTAAAAGAGACCTAAGCAATGAAAATATTGTTAAATTTACAGAATGTATAAAAGAACTTAACTTAAATGAGGTATATATGGCAAACGATCCGAATGTAGCTTTTAATTGCTTTTGTGACCACATCAAACTGTTCTATAGTTTATGTTTCCCTTTCATTAGAGTTAGAATATCAGCTTATAATAGGCCAAAGTGGGTCACCAGCGGAATAAGAAAATGCTGCAAACGGAAAAGGAATATGTTATGGAAATATCGTTTAGGGCCGACTGAACGTAACAAAAATCTTTTAAAGCAATACTCCACAAGACTTAAAAAAGTTATATTTCTAACTCAAAAAGTTCAAAACAATCATTACATTAAAAATGCATCAAACAAATCAAAGGCTACTTGGAATATTATTAACAACTCCAAAAACAAACAATTCAGGGAAAATATTTCAGAATTAAACATTAACAATACGGTTATTAGCAATCCAACACGGATAGCACAACAATTTAATGACTTTTTCACTGACATACTCGACGTAGACAAAACTGACAATATAAGATTAAATAACCCTTTTACTAATAATGATAATAATTCAAATGATAATGTATTACAAAACAATATAACAATGACATTTAATTCCTCTAAATCTATGTTTATGAGACCAACCACACCCGACGACATCCGTGTAGTAATCAACTCACTGAAACATTCAAAAACCACTGGTTATGACGACATTAGCTCGAAGGTTGTAAAAAGAGTGGTAAATATAATCTCACCACCAATTAGCTACATTTTAAACTTATGCATCGAACATGGCACTTTTCCAGAAAAGTTAAAGGTAGCTATCCTGCGCCCAATGTATAAGAAGGGTGAAAAAACGTCGATTAGTAACTATAGACCTATAGCCCTGCTATCTGTTTTCTCGAAAATCATTGAAAAAGTAATTTACAATGCTTTAAACAATTACTTTGAAATGAACAACTTTTTTGCACGCGAACAAATGGGTTTCCGCAAGGGCAAATCAATAAATATGGCAATTTTTGATCTACTTCGTGTAATTATGCTTAACATAGACAACAAAATTCCCGTTACTGCTCTCTACATGGATATGACCAAGGCTTTCGATTTTGTTGATCATAAGATTTTATTAGATAAACTCTATAGATATGGAATTCGTGGAAACGTACATAGCTTACTTGAATCTTACTTAACGGGTCGAAAGCAATTTACTCAATTAGACCGTATCTGCACCAAAGCTAAGAAACAAATAACGTATACATCTGATCTTAGGGATACACATACTGGCGTCCCACAGGGTAGTGTCTTAGGCCCACTACTTTTTCTAATTTACATCAACGATTTTCCGCTGGCTATCCAAGAATCTATGGTTCTATTTGCTGACGATAGCACTGTGATATTCACAGGAGAAGACCTACACTACTACGAGGAAAACGTCAATAGATCTCTGCAATCACTCATTGAATGGCTAAACAGGAACAACCTCCACATTAATTTAGAAAAAACTAACATTATGAATTTCAAACAAAGAATTGACAGAGTCACTAATTTAAATGTAACTTATAAGGACCATAGGATTAATGAAACGGACATATCAAAATTTTTAGGTTTAAGCTTAGATAATAAATTGACCTGGAAAAACCAAATTGACTCTCTATGTAAGAAACTAAATAAATATTCATATGCTCTGTATCATCTTAGTAAAAAAGTTAGCCAATCTGCAGTCTTAACATCTTATCATGCCTATGTTACATCTACACTAAGGTACGGAATAATATTTTGGGGCAACTCCACAGATAGAGACCTAGTCTTCAAAGGTCAGAAGAAATGTATCAGATCCGTTTGCAGCCTACACCCCCGCGAATCATGTAAACCCTATTTTATTAAATTAAATATCTTGACATTCCCATCACTCTATATTTTTGAAACAGCAATGTATGTTAAACAGAACAGTAACCAGTTCTCGAGCTTTAATAGTGCCCGTATGCAGGGTAAGATAAACCATGGACCGTACAAAACTGCCCTACTTTCAAAAAGCATATTTGGAATGGCGCCTAGAATTTTTAACAAATTGCCAAGAGCCATTTTGAAATTCCATGACCCTCATTTATTTAAAAAAGCATTGTTTAAATTTCTAGCTGCCAAAGCATACTATTCCATACAAGAATATTTAAATGACCCTAGCATAACGTAAGCAAATGATAGCATAATTAACGACTTATATCTAGTGTGTAAGTGCATGCTGCATGCTATTTTGTGGCTATTTGTATGCCTTAACAGGCAAGACATAGTGAGACAAACCATAAACTGTAACACCGATGTACATACCTATGTTTAACAAATAAAATATTTTGTATTTGTATTTGTATTTGTATTCGTTATTTGCTTGTGATTCATATTTTACAATATCTTTTGGTTCAATTATAAGTGTGGAGTCGTCTGCAAAAAGCACCATTTGATTTTGCACGGCACACGGGAGGTCGTTAATATACAATATAAACAATAATGGCCCCAGTATACTTCGTTGTGGGACGCCGTATTCTACCATTATAGACTTCGACATTGTTTTGACTTCCATTCTTTCATCGTTTATATGGGCAATTTCAGTGGATTGTTGTCTGTTAGATAAGTATGATTTTATTAGGTCATATGCTAACCCTCTTATTCCATACGAATATATTTTTGTTAGGAGTCTTTTGTGGCAAACAAAGTCAAAAGCTTTTGACATATCCATAAAAATTGATCATATGGGTTTTCGTGAGTTTAAACATTTGGCAATAGAACTAAGAAGACTATTAATTGCCAATGTTGTTGATTTATTTTTTCTGAATCCAAATTGTTCTGGGGTTAAAATACTATATTTTTCTAAAAAAGAATACAATATATTGAAAATTACTCTTTCGAAGATCTTTGATAATACTGGAATTAATGCAATTGGTCTGTAGTTTTTACATGTTTCTCTGTCGCCTTTTTTGTGTAGTGGTTTTAATATTGTTATTTTTAATTTGTCTGGGAATACCCCTTGAGTAAGTGACAGGTTGATGATGTAACTTAATGGTGTGATGAGTTGTTCTGCACAGTGTTTTATTGCAATCGTGGAGAATCCATCATAACCAACACAATTGGTATTTTTTATTTTTTTTATTATTTTATGTATGTGTTCGGGAGTGATTGGGTTTATATAGACCGATTTTGTAATCGACATGTTAAGATGCTCATTTGTATAACTTTGTGTATGTTGGGATTCTTTATCAATATTAGTAAACATATTATTAAACGTATTTGCAATATCTTCGGGTGAATTAAATACTTGGTTTTTATATTTTATTCGTGTGATATGAGATTTTGGTGGTAAATTCATATTTCCGTTGATAACATGCCAAGCAGCCTTTGTTTTATTAGCGGAATTCATAATATAAGCATTATTTTGAATGCGTTGAGATTTGTTAATAACCTTTTTTAGTGTCTTAGAATAGTTCAAATAGTAAAGTTTATCATTATTACATTTTGATTTTCGACAATTCAAATATAATATTCTTTTAGTCTTACATGATTTCTTTATGCCTCGCGTAATCCATCTATGTTTCCGTTTCCCTATTGTAACTCTACATCTTTTTATTGGAAAGCAAATTACGTCTTACACGTCGACATAAAATTGTTACAAGCAATATTAACATCATTAACCTGGTACACATTATCAAAGGAGACACTTCGTAAGCAATCTTGAAATTTTTGTAGATTTTGTAAACAGTAATTCCTTTTATTAACATACCATTTAGTAAATGCGTAGTTTATTTTGATTGGGATTTTGAAAATTTGCGCTAAATGATCAGAAAGACCCATATCTATAACTTTACTTTTACATCCATTTTTGTTGTGAATAATATTGTCTATACATGTGCCGCTCGCAATTCTAGTTACTTGATTTATTTCTAATTTAAGATTATAATTGAGGAGGAGATTTTGAAAGTCTAGTGATATTTTTGTGCTTTTAAGTATGTCAATGTTGAAATCTCCGCAAATAACAACTTTTTTTATTTTTTAGCATTCCTGTCTTTTCCAATAAGGTTTCCATCTTTCCCATGAAGCTGTCTATATTATTGACATTTGGTGTTCTGTATACACATACAATAATAAGTTTATATGATACTATTTCTATTGCACAGCATTCGAAGATATTTTTTAGGGACATAGACTTAATATCTGTTAGTTCTTTACAAGCTAAACCTTTTTTAGTATATATACAACTACCACCCCTTTTTTCAGGCCGTGTGTAGCTTGATGAAAGATTAAAATTGTTTATAGATATGTTGGCTTCACTTCCTTCATCAATGAAATGTTCCGTAAGGCAGATGATATCGACATTATCATTATGTGTCGACAGATCTTCTAAGGCAACTTCTAATTCATGTCTCTTCTTTGGTAAGCTAGCTATGTTTTGATGTAAAATGGTAAGATGATTATTCTCGAAAGGAATCAGTCTTTATCTGTTCGTTATCCTGGGTAATGTGGTGTTTTTTGGAGCCTGGGCTTTTTGATGGTGTCGTATTTGTTTCAATTTTCTGTTTGGGCATGTATTCTTGTCCATTAATAATAAGTTTGTTATTTCTAATAACTGCGTGTTAGCCTTCATTTCGTGCTTTTGTTAGACACTCTCGCAGATGCTTGCGTTCCTTTAGTGCACTGACGTCTAAGTAATGAGACACGTATAAACCCGAGTTCCTAAAACAATATGAGTTTTGTAGAATGTACTTTGCTTCTCTTTTGTTCGTGAGTTCTATGATTAGAGGACGTCGGTGCTGTCTTCTATTCCCTATTCATTTTAGGTTTTCTATATAGCAATCGATATTTTTGCCTAAGATATCGTAAAATACGTTTGACACACGATCATACAGGTGATATTCAGGTTCATCGTGGAATTCTTCGAATCCATATACTACTACCTTTCTGCTAGTATCCTCATTATTATTATTAATACCCTCATTATAATGTTTACCCAGCATATCTAATTTTGTTTCTAAATCTTTTAAATCTATCTGCAGATTTCGGTGTTTATTTTCCAACTCTTTTATATTCTGTTCCAAGTAACATATTTGTTGTTGGGACTTTTTCTGTTCTAGAGAAAGGTTTGATATATTTTTAAATATTTCGTCTCTGAAATTATCCATTGCGTTCTTAATTTCAGTGTGAATTGATTGTGTGTGTCGAATTATTTCTTTTTTATTAGCCTCAAATTTTTGATCAAGAAGTTTGCTTATACTCTCTAATGTTAAAGTGTGTACTGAGGACAAGGTCTGCGCGGGCTGCGCGGGCCGCGCGGGCTGCGCGGGCTGCTCTCGGGCTGGAGTTGCTTGTTCTGATTTTCTAATTCAATTTGACTATTAAAATAATCGGTATCTCCAGTATTATCACTGTTTTCATTTAATAAATCATCCACCGACATATTCGTATCATTTATGTTTGTCGAGAAACTGTTGTGGACGAGAGTCTCGTCATTTTTTCTTCGTGTTATATTAGTGCACGAATGGCAGATCCAGGATTCCTTAAGCCTAATTTCATGAGTTCTGAAGTATGCTGACGTCATGTTCAGACACTTGTAGTGGAATAAGGTAGGCCATCACATACATCGGAGCAAACAAGCACGTCACACACATAAGAACACTCCTCTATTTTCAAGGCATTAGGGTTCATGTGCCGATATTTTTGAACACCTATAGTGTTGGTACTGTATGTGATGGCGACTGTACCAATATAACATGTTGGAAATTAAATGCCAATTATTGTTTAGTCTAATAAGTTTCGTGACGCATTGGTTTTTTGTTACTGTAATGTCATGTAAACGTGTTCAGTAAATAAAATAAAAAAATATAACGTAACAAGTGTACTAGTCAACAAAATAAGCAAAATATTGGGTCACGTAAATAACATTCCATAGTGTTTAAAAGTTGCAATATATCTTTTGTAAATCATTTGATATGTCGCTGTTCGCATTTTTATGGCTAAAACTCGAAGTTAGCTCAGGTCATCACTAATTCAGCTGCATAATGTATTCATTATTCAATGATCTAACATTTATTGAGAGAGTAAAGGATGCTTTATTATAGCATTCTGAACGCATATAAACGAATATTTTTTCGGCTAACGTGATAATGAGGACCATGTTATCTGTCCTCCAGGCGTCCAACGTATATACGAGCAAGCAATCCTGCACACGTCACTAGGCGACGTCCACATCCGTCTATTCGGCAAGGACACGCCGCGCGCCGCCGAGAACTTCTGCGTGCACGCGCGCAACGGCTACTACAACGGGCACGTGTTCCACCGCGTCATCAAGGGGTTCATGGTGCAGACGGGGGACCCTACAGGTCAGTATATACTAGCCATCCTGCAAGCCATCCTGCAAGGACACGCCGCGCGCCGCCGAGAACTTCTGCGTGCACGCGCGCAACGGCTACTACAACGGGCACGTGTTCCACCGCGTCATCAAGGGGTTCATGGTGCAGACGGGGGACCCTACAGGTCAGTATATACTAGCCATCCTGCAAGCCATCCTGCAAGGACACGCCGCGCGCCGCCGAGAA
The DNA here is from genome assembly GCA_963854355.1 of Epinotia brunnichana. Classification (NCBI taxonomy): domain Eukaryota; kingdom Metazoa; phylum Arthropoda; class Insecta; order Lepidoptera; family Tortricidae; genus Epinotia; species Epinotia brunnichana. The sequence goes on along the minus strand of OY977950.1, from coordinate 25,520,920 downwards.
CTTCTGCGTGCACGCGCGCAACGGCTACTACAACGGGCACGTGTTCCACCGCGTCATCAAGGGGTTCATGGTGCAGACGGGGGACCCTACAGGTCAGTATATACTAGCCATCCTGCAAGCCATCCTGCAAGGACACGCCGCGCGCCGCCGAGAACTTCTGCGTGCACGCGCGCAACGGCTACTACAACGGGCACGTGTTCCACCGCGTCATCAAGGGGTTCATGGTGCAGACGGGGGACCCTACAGGTCAGTATATACTAGCCATCCTGCAAGCCATCCTGCAAGGACACGCCGCGCGCCGCCGAGAACTTCTGCGTGCACGCGCGCAACGGCTACTACAACGGGCACGTGTTCCACCGCGTCATCAAGGGGTTCATGGTGCAGACGGGGGACCCTACAGGTCAGTATATACTAGCCATCCTGCAAGCCATCCTGCAAGGACACGCCGCGCGCCGCCGAGAACTTCTGCGTGCACGCGCGCAACGGCTACTACAACGGGCACGTGTTCCACCGCGTCATCAAGGGGTTCATGGTGCAGACGGGGGACCCTACAGGTCAGTATATACTAGCCATCCTGCAAGGACACGCCGCGCGCCGCCGAGAACTTCTGCGTGCACGCGCGCAACGGCTACTACAACGGGCACGTGTTCCACCGCGTCATCAAGGGGTTCATGGTGCAGACGGGGGACCCTATACAGGTCAGTATATACTAGCCATCCTGCAAGCCATCCTGCAAGGACACGCCGCGCGCCGCCGAGAACTTCTGCGTGCACGCGCGCAACGGCTACTACAACGGGCACGTGTTCCACCGCGTCATCAAGGGGTTCATGGTGCAGACGGGGGACCCTATACAGGTCAGTATATACTAGCCATCCTGCAAGCCATCCTGCAAGGACACGCCGCGCGCCGCCGAGAACTTCTGCGTGCACGCGCGCAACGGCTACTACAACGGGAACGTGTTCCACCGCGTCATCAAGGGGTTCATGGTGCAGACGGGGGACCCTACAGGTCAGTATATACTAGCCATCCTGCAAGCCATCCTGCAAGGACACGCTGCGTCAGTATTGAGACTATAATCGCTCCTTGTCGGAACCTTACCGATATATACCAACATGTTGCGTCTATGACGTGACAATGATCGCAGTTATGTGTCAAAAATGCGTTGTTTGTGCGTTGTCTGGAAATTGTTTTAATTTTCATTATGTGTTTCTCAGGCACGGGCACGGGAGGCGAGAGCATCTGGGGCGGCGAGTTCGCGGACGAGTTCAAGCCTCACTTGAAGCACGACCGGCCCTACACCGTCAGCATGGCCAACGCCGGCCCCAACACCAACGGCAGCCAGTTCTTCATCACACTCGCGCCCACGGTAACTGTTCAGGCACGGGCACGGGAGGCGAGAGCATCTGGGGCGGCGAGTTCGCGGACGAGTTCAAGCCTCACTTGAAGCACGACCGGCCCTACACCGTCAGCATGGCCAACGCCGGCCCCAACACCAACGGCAGCCAGTTCTTCATCACACTCGCGCCCAGGGTAACTGTTCAGGCACGGGCACGGGAGGCGAGAGCATCTGGGGCGGCGAGTTCGCGGACGAGTTCAAGCCTCACTTGAAGCACGACCGGCCCTACACCGTCAGCATGGCCAACGCCGGCCCCAACACCAACGGCAGCCAGTTCTTCATCACACTCGCGCCCACGGTAACTGTTCAGGCACGGGCACGGGAGGCGAGAGCATCTGGGGCGGCGAGTTCGCGGACGAGTTCAAGCCTCACTTGAAGCACGACCGGCCCTACACCGTCAGCATGGCCAACGCCGGCCCCAACACCAACGGCAGCCAGTTCTTCATCACACTCGCGCCCAGGGTAACTGTTCAGGCACGGGCACGGGAAGGCGAGAGCATCTGGGGCGGCGAGTTCGCGGACGAGTTCAAGCCTCACTTGAAGCACGACCGGCCCTACACCGTCAGCATGGCCAACGCCGGCCCCAACACCAACGGCAGCCAGTTCTTCATCACACTCGCGCCCAGGGTAACTGTTCAGGCACGGGCACGGGAGGCGAGAGCATCTGGGGCGGCGAGTTCGCGGACGAGTTCAAGCCTCACTTGAAGCACGACCGGCCCTACACCGTCAGCATGGCCAACGCCGGCCCCAACACCAACGGCAGCCAGTTCTTCATCACACTCGCGCCCACGGTAACTGTTCAGGCACGGGCACGGGAGGCGAGAGCATCTGGGGTGGCGAGTTCGCGGACGAGTTCAAGCCTCACTTGAAGCACGACCGGCCCTACACCGTCAGCATGGCCAACGCCGGCCCCAACACCAACGGCAGCCAGTTCTTCATCACACTCGCGCCCACGGTAACTGTTCAGGCACGGGCACGGGAGGCGAGAGCATCTGGGGCGGCGAGTTCGCGGACGAGTTCAAGCCTCACTTGAAGCACGACCGGCCCTACACCGTCAGCATGGCCAACGCCGGCCCCAACACCAACGGCAGCCAGTTCTTCATCACACTCGCGCCCACGGTAACTGTTCAGGCATGGGCACGGGAGGCGAGAGCATCTGGGGCGGCGAGTTCGCGGACGAGTTCAAGCCTCACTTGAAGCACGACCGGCCCTACACCGTCAGCATGGCCAACGCCGGCCCCAACACCAACGGCAGCCAGTTCTTCATCACACTCGCGCCCACGGTAACTGTTCAGGCACGGGCACGGGAGGCGAGAGCATCTGGGGCGGCGAGTTCGCGGACGAGTTCAAGCCTCACTTGAAGCACGACCGGCCCTACACCGTCAGCATAGCCAACACCAACGGCAGCCAGTTCTTTATCACACTCGCGCCCACGGTAACTGTTCAGGCACGGGCACGGGAGGCGAGAGCATCTGGGGCGGCGAGTTCGCGGACGAGTTCAAGCCTCACTTGAAGCACGACCGGCCCTACACCGTCAGCATAGCCAACGCCGGCCCCAACACCAACGGCAGCTAGTTCTTCATCACACTCGCGCCCACGGTAACTGTTCAGGCACGGGCACGGGAGGCGAGAGCATCTGGGGCGGCGAGTTCGCGGACGAGTTCAAGCCTCACTTGAAGCACGACCGGCCCTACACCGTCAGCATGGCCAACGCCGGCCCCAACACCAACGGCAGCCAGTTCTTCATCACACTCGCGCCCACGGTAACTGTTCAGGCATGGGCACGGGAGGCGAGAGCATCTGGGGCGGCGAGTTCGCGGACGAGTTCAAGCCTCACTTGAAGCACGACCGGCCCTACACCGTCAGCATGGCCAACGCCGGCCCCAACACCAACGGCAGCCAGTTCTTCATCACACTCGCGCCCACGGTAACTGTTCAGGCACGGGCACGGGAGGCGAGAGCATCTGGGGCGGCGAGTTCGCGGACGAGTTCAAGCCTCACTTGAAGCACGACCGGCCCTACACCGTCAGCATAGCCAACACCAACGGCAGCCAGTTCTTTATCACACTCGCGCCCACGGTAACTGTTCAGGCACGGGCACGGGAGGCGAGAGCATCTGGGGCGGCGAGTTCGCGGACGAGTTCAAGCCTCACTTGAAGCACGACCGGCCCTACACCGTCAGCATAGCCAACGCCGGCCCCAACACCAACGGCAGCTAGTTCTTCATCACACTCGCGCCCACGGTAACTGTTCAGGCACGGGCACGGGAGGCGAGAGCATCTGGGGCGGCGAGTTTGCGGACGAGTTCAAGCCTCACTTAAAGCACGACCGGCCCTACACCGTCAGCATGGCCAACGCCGGCCCCAACACCAACGGCAGCCAGTTCTTCATCACACTCGCGCCCACGGTAACTGTTCAGGCACGGGCACGGGAGGCGAGAGCATCTGGGGCGGCGAGTTCGCGGACGGATTCAAGCCTCACTTGAAGTACGACCGGCCCTACACCGTCAGCATAGCCAACGCCGGCCTCAACACCAACGGCAGCCAGTTCTTCATCACACTCGCGCCCACGGTAACTGTTCAGGCACGGGCACGGGAGGCGAGAGCATCTGGGGCGGCGAGTTCGCGGACGAGTTCAAGCCTCACTTAAAGCACGACCGGCCCTACACCGTCAGCATGGCCAACGCCGGCCCCAACACCAACGGCAGCCAGTTCTTCATCACACTCGCGCCCACGGTAACTGTTCAGGCACGGGCACGGGAGGCGAGAGCATCTGGGGCGGCGAGTTCGCGGACGAGTTCAAGCCTCACTTGAAGCACGACCGGCCCTACACCGTCAGCATGGCCAACGCCGGCCCCAACACCAACGGCAGCCAGTTCTTCATCACACTCGCGCCCAGGGTAACTGTTCAGGCACGGGCACGGGAGGCGAGAGCATCTGGGGCGGTGAGTTCGCGGACGAGTTCAAGCCTCACTTGAAGCACGACCGGCCCTACACCGTCAGCATAGCCAACGCCGGCCCCAACACCAACGGCAGCCAGTTCTTCATCACACTCCCGCCCACGGTAACTGTTCAGGCACGGGCACGGGAGGCGAGAGCATCTGGGGCGGCGAGTTCGCGGACGAGTTCAAGCCTCACTTAAAGCACGACCGGCCCTACACCGTCAGCATGGCCAACGCCGGCCCCAACACCAACGGCAGCCAGTTCTTCATCACACTCGCGCCCACGGTAACTGTTCAGGCACGGGCACGGGAGGCGAGAGCATCTGGGGCGGCGAGTTCGCGGACGAGTTCAAGCCTCACTTGAAGCACGACCGGCCCTACACCGTCAGCATGGCCAACGCCGGCCCCAACACCAACGGCAGCCAGTTCTTCATCACACTCGCGCCCACGGTAACTGTTCAGGCACGGGCACGGGAGGCGAGAGCATCTGGGGCGGCGAGTTCGCGGACGAGTTCAAGCCTCACTTGAAGCACGACCGGCCCTACACCGTCAGCATGGCCAACGCCGGCCCCAACACCAACGGCAGCCAGTTCTTCATCACACTCGCGCCCAGGGTAACTGTTCAGGCACGGGCATGGGAGGCGAGAGCATCTGGGGCGGCGAGTTGTATCATAAATAACTATTATGTGGCTGTACATAATGAAGGGCATAAAACACGAGTATAGGAATAACATCATACGAGTGTTTTAATGCCTAATTATGTACCTGTACAGTGATATCCACATATTATAAGCCTCCATGATGCATTCAGGAGCCGCATAATATGACCGGCATCGCGGCGTTGTTTTCTGGCAGGTGTCATAGTTTTTTTAATTCAGAGCCAAACTAGAGTCGGTCCTAACTATCATATCGTTCGATATCTTACTTACGTGCGACAATTGTCAAATTTGTATGCAAATTGACAATTCATTTCGAACTAAACGTCATCTCGACTGATATTAGAACAGAGGTCAAATCAAATTTATTTGTTTTTCAGAGATGATCGAAATTTGAATGAAATAATATAATCGAAATCGATGTTATTATTTGGCAATGCTAACATATTCACAGATAAGAAATTTGTTCTAACAAAACAGTATTTTTAAGGTGGTCATAATGTGCGTTTCTTGAACGCATCGTGGAGGGTTTATGATAGTTAGATAAATAAAAGCACTTGTCAACTTGTAAAGTTACACAATAATGGTAGTTTATGTGACTGTACATAATGAAGGGCAATAAGTGGCTGACAAGACCAAATTTGTTGAAATTGTTTAAGGTGAGGCATCTCGGGTGAAGCTACATACGCGACACTAAAAACCTACTAGGCGGCGCAACATTATCGTAATTCTCCCCAGAAACACACACCGCTACATTTCACGCACACTATCTCACTTTACTGTGACAGGTCACTGACCTCGGTATTTTTTTGCTTTCGTGATATCATACATTTAAATCAGTCACCAACCTCCATACAGAAAGTGAAATTGTCAAAACATCTTATTGAATAATGTCAGACTTGTTGACATTTTCTTATTCTGCGATGATTCTGCGTATGTTTCTTAGGTACATTTTGGTATATGAAATATGTACTATTGATAAGTCAATAGATTAGTCTTTAGATTGGCAATGTCATAGCAACTCTATTCGGTCTTCGTTAAGGTGCAAAATTTCATGAAAATAAGCAAGCGAAAATTTATTAACATTGCTTGACAAAAGGGGTAACATTATGGTAAGGACTCAGATCGAGCTGGCTTTTTGGGGGGCTTGAGCCTGGATGGATAATTAAATTTGAAAATTCAGTTTAATTCTCAAGTCTCAACTCATCACAATAGAGGGGCCATTAAGCGATCACGTCAGTCAGAATGATCGAGCCTTGTTGGTACGTACCTATTTGTACGTTACTGGGTAGGTATCTATATTAGGTAATCCTTATTTTGCTCCTTAGTTTTATAGTGTGAAAATGCAAAAAAGTAGGTTCTACAAATAATACTAAGTATAAAATACCGTCCTAAAACATAATTATACATTCGGTTTCTGCAGCTGTTGTAAGTGTTATTATGAAAGTGTAACACCAATGTATTAGGTATACCCGTGAACCAATATCAGGCCAGAATATAATTATACTAAATAGACCTAATAAACTCGTACCTACATATATTAATACGTATTTAGTACTCTTTAATCACTGTCACTGACACCCCCTGGTGCCTCTATGATTGTGATATACGGTAAGTAGTGTCGTCAGCAAACCGAAAGTGAGTAATGTAGTCGCAGGTGATAGTGATACCTACATCAAAGGGTAGACACTAATAACATAATTATAGTAATTTGTTAGTGCTATGTGGAAGTCATTTGTATATTCATGAAGATCATAAAAACTCTTCGGTGCTCTCCAGTACCACATCCAATGAACCTGGTTCAAAGCGATGCGTTGTTAGGACTATAGAATTCGACATTAAAATCGCAAAGCACGATGTAGTTCTGGTTTTTACAAGCTTTATATTAACTTCACCTGTATGTATGTAGGTTAATTTTGTCAGTAACTTATTTGGTTTTGTTTTATGGATCAGTTAGGGTAGTGTAGACACAAATTTGCGACTTCAAAAAGCTTGTGCCAGTTGCGCGACACGCGTAAAACTGCGAAATTTTAGGAATTTATTTTACATTTACGCCTGAATTTTAAAGTTGATTAAAATGGGGAACTTGCATGGGACTTCAATTTCGAATAAATTGCACTCAATTGATGCGGATATACGTAGAAATATCATACAGAAGAAATAAAACAATTGTATTAGTTTTATCTCACGTTAAAATGACGAAAAAAAATTATTATTGTTTCGATAAAATACCATAACAGTTACACAGAATATTGAATTGGCACAGAAAATGATATTTTGTATGACAAGTATAGACTTAAACGCAAATGTTGTGGAGATAATTGCAAATTAATGACTTACTCCATAGTAAACGCGCCGAGAATATATGTTGTGTAATAAAGTTAAACTCAATTTAATTTGCTTTCATTAAAACACAGAGAGGTCTGTGAGACTAATAATTCAATCACAATCTCGAAAACACTAAAATAGGTAAAAATTGATTATCAAATAATGAGACATTTGGTGTCACTATACTGACAAATGTATAGGTATTCAAAGGGCTTTGCATGCACATTTGCCACCAACTACCAGAGAGCTAAGCTCAAATGCTCAGTTCTATGCTTAATTTGCTCAGGAAAATTATTCGAAATCATCGCTTTGATTTATATAGGCGATGACGAGAACGATCTTGAGAAAGCCCAGGCACAACACGAACTCAAAAAACTGAAAGAACCTGAGGAAGAAAGCGTGGAAGAACCTGAAGAAAAGCTTCTAGCTGAACCAAACCAAAAGAAGTCTGTAAATTAAAAAGTAATTATCGTTTTTACATAATTTATAGCCCTCCGTATTGCTTTTAAAAGGCAGAGGGCGGGGCACATTGTGGTGCGGCGGGACAAACCTTTTAATCGGCGCCAGCCGCCAATCCAGTATAGCGTTCGTGTTTCAGCATACAAGAAAGAATTTTGTTATTTCACAGTAAACACTTGTACTTCGGTAATCACTTGTGGTTTTTGTATGCACACTTGTAGCATTTTTGAGTTTTTTCAATAGTTTTTGATTGAGCGTTAGCGCGCGCGCGACGGGTATTTTTAGTGCACTGTGGTTTGGGGTGGGGGTGAAGGAAAGTTGCCAGGTATGGCGTGTAATAGGATGCGTTCAAAAATGTGTGGTTGTATATTAAAAATAAATGAAGTAAATGAGTAAAATTAATAGTAATGTGTAGGTATTGGCGCCGCCATATTGCACATTTGATATTATTTATTGTGTAACATTTATGTTGAATATTCAAATTTTAAATTTAGGTACCTAATGCATAAATTGACATTGTTTATTTCTGTTCAATAGTAAGTGTCTATTAGTTGTTAAATGACAATCCTTAATTGGAGATACAATTTCCACTATGTGTATTAACATTTTGAATATTATTTTATTTTTATTACTTATTATTGACGATCGTGATAAGGACCTATATTGTAATTTTTATCTCGAAAGAAATAAATCTAAACCTAAATCACGTCGAACCGATGGCCGTTGGGGCAGAAAAGTTCTCGAGTGGGGACCGGACTGATGACCTGGTGAAGGTCGCGGGAGTCTGCTGGATGCGGGTGGCGTATAACCGGTCATTGTGGCAATCTTTGAGGGAGGCCTGTGTACAGCAGTTGACGTCTTTCGGCTGATATGATGATGATTATTTATTGCTTTTCCATTGATACTTGGCTACTTTCACACAAACTATAGGTCTCTCGAAGGCCTTTTGCACTCAATTCTTCAAAAAAGCCATTTTTACCTTTTTTCGTATTTTCAAGATTGTGCGTGTAGTCTTACAGAATTTATAGAGGGATTGTATGAAAGAAAATTACATATCAACAAAACTTTATATCCAACAATTTTTCTCATTGGACGAGGGATTTTGCCAATATTTTGATCCGGACGGGACCATGACTTAAAATTGACAATCTTCGGGAAAATAGACTATATTTGAAGGGCCATCGCTCGAGTGTATAGACCTGTGGCTTAACTCAAATTGTTTTAAATTTATTTATCTTTTAAAGTGTACTACATCTTGATGGTCAAAGTAGCATAGTTTATGACTTTTAAACCAAAATTTCGTGTTCACACTATCCTAACTATATATCGGTTCAATATACCGAAAAACCATGCCCTTGCGATTTAAGCCTATTTTGTGTCGATTTCTACTGACCTATATCTACAAAGAATAATATAGGTAAGCAATATTATATCGTAAACTAGTGAATATCTGTGAGTTAATTCAAATGAACCCTAAGCATCCTCCAATGTGTGAATCATCTTTAGTAGCAAGCGTCCATAGGCTTCGATATCTCGCAAACCGTGTGTTTGTTTGCAAAATACATGGTATAAAAAAATGGTACTAATAATAATTCTTTGATAATTGTACTGACTGCCGTACTTCCTGGATGGCCCCTCGATTTCGATTCCTGCTTGTAAGTAATGTATTTTATTTACTCATATTTCTTTTGTACGCATAGGATTACAAATGATATGCCATTTTATACTATATATGTATGTATCACATACATACATATAAACCTGAGCTCTGCTTGGGTGAAAATAGAGAAAAAAAAATTCCCAGATATGACTTAGCTGGTAAGGCGAAAAAATTATATATTCTATACTACTATATATAGAATGGGTGGCGCAGGACCGGTCATTTTGGCACTCTTTGGGGGAGGCATATGTCCAGCAGTGGACGTCTTTCGGCTGATATGATAATGATGATGATATATAGAATATTTTTCTTTTTCGCCTTATCACTAAGGAATAAGGTGCCAAATTGTAAACATAGCTCGGAAGTCGATTTTAGCTACCTAATTGTATTCTCATTGGCAAGATCCGTCACATCATTATATCCTTCCCATAAAGCTTTAAAGCGAGCATACGTTGTTTACTACAGCATACTTAATCTAAATATGTCTGTTCTAGTGAATTCCTTAGCCTCAGAGTAGGTAAAGAAAATGAAACAAATTCTTCATTAGTAGGAATGTTTTATACCACAAGAATAAAAAGTATATCATTCAATGTAAATTACATCATACAATGAAATCATCCTACTTCATTATTTGTAGGTAAAAAAATATGTTAGGCAACAAAATGATGCAAATCTATATATTATGCAATGGAATACTTTACTGTTTAGGCATATTAATTATTACAATTATTTACTACTTCTTCTTCCTCACTTGACTTTCAAACTCTCACTCAGGTCTGCCATGAAACCGCTTAGCGGGCGCCTACGCCGTAGGCATCGGCATGGGGCGTAGTGCGTTGAGATTCTGGGCAGTGAATGTGTTAAAAACTTGGAGTTGAAGTGTGACAATAATCCGTCTTGATTTGATCACAATAAACACAAATTACATCATGCTTGCAGATTCCGAGTAGGTATAATGATTCTGACAATCTCTTTTCACATTCAATTGGTTGGAACTGCAGGGGATTTAACTGGATGGCGTCATTATTACAGCGGATCACAATATACTATCATAATCGTTATATTTTGTACACTATACGATTTTCATTGTATTTAATATATTATTATTTTATTGAAAACGATATATCTAAGTCCTAAGACAGCGTAAATGCCAAATGTCAAATCTTTCTTTATGACAGATCGCTGCCCCAATATTATACGGTTCTATGTTGCACTTTTATCAACTTGAAATTTGAAGTCTGTCAGAGTGACACTAAGTCTAAATTGAAGTACCCCGACAATGTAACATAGAACCCTATAATATTGGGGCAGCGAGATGTTACGCACATAAACTGTACTAGACAATGTTACCTGTGTGATAAAAAAATATTCCACATTCTAAAGAAACGTATTCGAACTTCTTTCATTAATAACAGGATCTTAAGATGAGAAATATGAAAAATCGGGTTGTAATGGTAGGGTTTGTGAACGAACTTTTGTGTTTTAAATTAGAACAAATTGTAAAAATGACCGAAAATCTATTTTAAACGTTTATCCACCCACATGACACCCTATTAATTCTCCCTGAAAACGTATTATTTTCTAACAGCTGGTATTAAACTAGCGAATTTTACAGTTGTCAAAATGCAAAAAATCGCGACAGACGTCCGTCCAGCCCGAGGCCGCTTGGCCATCTGCCTACTAAAATTCAAACGCATGACTTACGCGCATCCGTTTTGAGCGAGATTTTATATTTATGTGCTTAATGTTACTAATTTACGTTAATTAAAAATAAAATGAGCCTACTACGTTGTCAAATATATAATAAGGAATAAAAGTTACAAAAATAAATACTGAACATTGACTAGCAAAAAAATGGTTCTGGTTTTTAGTCAACTCGACCTACCGAAAAACGCGCAATCAGAGCTAACTTTGCGAGCCTAATCCATCGAGGCAAATTAATCAAATCGTGTGTTGGGCATTATATAATTGTAGCAAATATCTTCAAATAGCATTTAAATAAGGAACCGTTACATTTTATGTAGTTTTCGCGTAATGAAGTAGGAATTTCCAAGCCCATTTTGGTACTTTTCTGAAGCTGCTTCACCTTAAGATAAACTATTTGTTCTAGCACATCAAAAAAAATATAAGTGAATATTCATCATATTTCCAAGACCGTAGACGGACTCGAGACATAATTGGATGAAATCGGCTCGATAGAAAATAATTGTAAATATTGGTTTTAAAATCATCTTAAACGGTTTTATGTTCTTATTATTTTGACGTATGGGTCTGCAATTAAAAACATGAAGTCCACATATTCATACCTAAACCGCTGACGAGCCATATTTCACAAATAATCCACACTTTTTTTTTTTCAATATTTATTAATTATTTTCTTCTAAAACCTGGCCGCTCAAGTAACGCTCGCTCTCGTTTACTCCGATACAAATAGACAGTGTGCGCGTTTTTAGTATTGCCAGCGCCTTAATACTTAATTATGTACAGTTATATACACTACTTTATCTACCCACATATTATAAATCCTCAATGATGTGTTCGGGAACCGCCATTGCACCGCCATGGCCAAGCCATGGCCGATTAGATTTCAAATCATGACATTCATGACCAACTAGATTTCCATAATAACATCGATGTTACTATGATTTTTCATACATTATAATAACACTGGCACAGATAAAACGCTGATGTTACTCATATAACGTTACTGGTTGCGATAATGGTGGTCATTATATATGGTTTCCGAACACATTATAGAGGATTTATGATATGGGTGTAGATAAAGATGTATATTAGTATAATTTTGTCCGTAGCCGTGGCTAGACAACAAGCACACAGTGTTCGGTCGCGTGGTGCGCGGCATGGAGGTGGTGCAGAACATCGGGCACGCCAAGACCAACCCCAAGACCGACAAGCCCTACGACGACGTGCGCGTCGTCTCCGTCACCGTCAAGTAGTCAACTAGACAACAAGCACACAGTGTTCGGTCGCGTGGTGCGCGGCATGGAGGTGGTGCAGAACATCGGGCACGCCAAGACCAACCCCAAGACCGACAAGCCCTACGACGACGTGCGCGTCGTCTCCGTCACCGTCAAGTAGTCAACTAGACAACAAGCACACAGTGTTCGGTCGCGTGGTGCGCGGCATGGAGGTGGTGCAGAACATCGGGCACGCCAAGACCAACCCCAAGACCGACAAGCCCTACGACGACGTGCGCGTCGTCTCCGTCACCGTCAAGTAGGCCTGTCGGAGGCGAGACCAGAGGGTCTACCGCGAACGGCATTCGAAGTTTCTCCTCTCTGTCATACTTACGAGTTCGTACGTAAGTGCGACAGAGAGGGAAAACTTCGAATGCCGTTCGCGGTAGGCCCTCAGGTACACTCAAGGTCACCAATATCTATATCAGTGGCGGAGCGCCCGTATAAGCTGATTCCCACCGGCTTGCCTAAAATTTCTTGCTATATATTTTACCAAACTCGTAAATTATCAAAAAACTGTCCTTTTTTGTGCTCCGGGTTGTCCAGTGAAAAATTTCACGCGCCGCCACTGATCTATATACTCAAAGTTGCAAAAATATGTATACAACAACCTTACTACCGTAGTAACAAGGTCTGTATAAATATTTCTGTAAGTTTGTGGTGTATACATATTGGTGACCTTGACTGTACCTACACTCAACCTAATAACTAAATGTGTATAATAGATAAAGTTACCTCCGGGACGCCGCAGCGTCCATACATTCCTGTAGGCTCTCTCTCGCTACAAATGATTCTGTTATTTATAAAACAAAAAAATTGTACAGCAAAACCCCGCTCAAAATCGGGGCATCCCAAATTCTTATAGAAGATAATATATGCAGCCAAATAACACTACTTATTGAATGAGTGAGCGGAGCGGACGAAGTTGTCCGATCAGAGGGCCTACCGCGAAATGAATTCGATGTTTTCGCTCTCTGTTAGACTTGCGAGTTCATGCGTAAGTGCGACAGAGAGGGAAAACTTCGAATGCATTTCGCGGTAGGCCCTCAGCGGCTATTATGAAACGCTTCGTTCGCTCGTCTATCTCTATCTCTGTCACACTTGCTTATTCAAGCGACAGGAGAGGGAGATATTGCGATTTTCGTGGTAGCGCCCGCAGGTCGGGCAAAATTTCTTTCGTGTTTTACGGTGTTCTCCTCTACTGCCCAGCTAGCACACTAATCGGACATATATTTACGTTCGGACGTATAACTTTATGATTGTGCCCATTTTTACGTTACTTAGCTAACATGGTAACCTCGCAGCATATATTTATGCCATAGCGTAAAATATACGTAGCAAAATTATTACATTCATTTCATTCGTTCAATAGTAGTCTATGGTTAGAAGCCCATTATAATACTACCTAATTAAAGAGTAATGATAGGCACTGCACAGTTTACTAAACAGTTGTTCTCCTGTATTAAGTTGTGTTATAATAGTTTTTTGTTTTTATTTACTTTACTCCCACCCCGCAAAAAGTTTGACGTAGTGGTTTTAAGTGATGAAGCGAGTACCAAAACACATGTAAGTTTATAATTGAATCAATCATATTTGTAAGTTTGTGTAATATATTTTATTACAACACAAGCAAAAAATCTTAATCATTGCGTTATTTATAGGTAGTAACCATGATCTAGCTAAAATTCAAAATGCTAGATCATTGTTTCAGAAGATGATAGGAGTTTTGAAACTGAAACCGTATGTGTTGTGACTGAAATCGGAGAAATCCTGCGAAAATTATATTGTTTTCATAGTGTTAAAATTTATCCGGGGTCTCGAGTGACCTACATAAAATTTCGTCCGTCAACGGTTCATATCGTCAAGTTTTATGTGCAAAATCAAGAGCATGTTAGCATTAGACGTAAAAAAATAGTTTTATGTGCAAGACATATAAATGGTCACATTTTACGTAGATGACGGTATACCATGTTAGCTCATTACGGTAAAATTGTATACGTCGGTTGTGGACATAAAACATGTGCATAAAAGTCGTCATTTTGCTAGTGTGCTAGCCGGGCTGGTCGCATTTCTCAACTGATTCTCGTGAAATTTTGTGAGCATGTGCAATAATTATATAGAAAAAAAAACAAATTTGGAACAATCGAGTGAAATGTTCACAGAAACTTACAGGAGACCCTTGGGATGCCGATGTCAAAAATGTGTTACTTAAATCATGACCCTGAAGTTTAGACGTATATTTCAAATTGTACTACTTATACCAATAAGCACTACATCGCACTGGCGCGGTAACGTAATTTTCAAATTAAACAGCTAATGCCAAGTTTAAGCCTGCATCACACTGGCGCGGCCTGCGGTGGCGGACCATAGTAAATTTGACAGCTAATGACAAGTTTTCTATTGTCCGCCGCGGTCAGGCCGCGCCAGTCTGTGAGAGGCCCAAGCGGTTGCCAATAAACATGTGACATCCTAGGAGTTGGAGTAGTGTGACCGCTTGTTCAGGCAGGTTGTAGGCTTGTTATCTGCTCAAATTAATAAGCAATATAGGAAAATAATATGGATTTATTAAGTAAATTTTTCGGATTTACACTATCTTACATTACTCAAATGTAACTATAACATTTCACTGTACACGATTTTCTGTCAAATCGAATATCGGACGAACTCTACGCAAAGCGCAGACTTTTTAGGTAAAGCTAGCTACATTAGTAGGCAAATTGTAAATATAATAAAATTGTAGATAATAATTACCTCATTAACAAGTATAAAGTATGAGTACAATACAATGACTACGAAAATTAATATCGAGTTAAATATGTGTTATAGAAATGTAGTATAAATTTGACGATACTTCTGACTACCCATAAATTTTTAATACTGTGTTGTGATTGTGAAAGTACTATGTTATTGTGAAAGTCTTAGACAATGTATTATAACTATTATAAGAACTAATTTAAAATGTGGAATAAATTCTATTTTTATATTTATTGTACTTTTTATTTTATAACTCGAACTTGTATCCCATCCCACCTACTGTACGGCTAACGTGAGTTTCAATCGTAACCTTACGATAAATAACTACATACGAGATCGAATAAACGCGCTTCGAATAGATTTCGATCTCGCTACGGTATTCTTCGATTCGACCCGTTAAACTTGTAACTCACACTGCCGTTGTACTACGAATCCAACTACAAAACGATAGGCACTTTGCGTTTAGTTTTCGATGCGTAATTTAACGTTCGATTGTTACTACCAATCGGTAGTGTGAGACATTTCGAATCGAAGAATACCGTCGCGACTGTAGTTTACTATTTCACTTGCAAAATGGCCCGTGATATCGTATTATTCCGTCAAGAGTTACCGTAGATCCGATCGAAATTTATCTCATATCCAATGTCATAACCGAAAAACATTTAAATTAAAACGATAAATGCTAGTGATATAAGGTTGAATATTGGAAAATCGATTAAACTATACGAACGAACGTGAAGTCGATCGCGAGTTAAGTAATGTATAAGTGACTCACGTTACAGTTTGGATTTTTAGTTCTATGAGTGACCACCCCAGCTAGCACACTAATCGGACATATATTTACGTTCTGACGTATAACTTTACGATTGTGCCCATTTTTACGTTAATTAGCTAACATGGTAATCACGCAGCATATATTTATGCCATTGCGTAAAATATACGTAGCAAAATTATTACATTCATTTCATTCGTTCAATAGTAGTCTATGGTTAGAAGCCTATTATAATACTACCTAATTAAAGAGTAATGATAAGCACTGCACAGTTTACTAAACAGTTGTTCTCCTGTATTAAGTTGTGTTATAATAGATTTTTGTTTTTATTTACGTTACTCCCACCCCACTAAAAGTTTTACGTAGTGGTTTTAAGTAATTTAGCGAGTACCAAAACACATGTTAGTTTATAATTGAATCAATAATATTTGTAAATTTGTGTAATATACTTTATTACAGCACAAGCAAAAAATCATAATCATTGTGTTATTTATACTAATTTATAGTTAGTAATCGTGATCTAGCTAAAATTAAAAATGCTAGATCATTGTTTCAGGAGACGATAGAGTTTTGAAACTGAAACCGTATGTGTCGTGACAGAAATCGGAGAAATCCTGCGAAAATTATATTGTTTTCATAGTGTTAAAATTTATCCGGGGTCTCGTGTGACCTACATAAAATTTCGTCCGTCAACGGCTCGTATCGTCAAGTTTTATGTGCCAAAATCAAGAGCATGTTAGCATTTGACGTAAAACAAATAGTTTTATGTGCAAGACATATAAATGGTCACATTTTACGTAAATGATGGTATAGAATGTTAGCTCATGACGGTAAAATTTTATACGTCGGTTGTGGACATAAAACATGTGCATAAAAGTCGTCATTTTGCTAGTGTGCTAGCCGGGCTGGGCGGTGTATAGACTTTTCATACTAAATCTTGACGATAGGCGGTAGCGTCTGAAGTAAACGCGACTCACTTCAATCCCACGCTAAGGGTGCAGGTTTTTTTCAACGATTTAACGGACACTTATACACAATACAAATAACTATGGTTGGAAAAACTCTCCAGTACGGTGAAATATCTTTGGAGCAATTTTTTTCTTTTAAAATATCGACGCCAAGTACAAAATGTCCTGTTCCGACCCGTTTGGATAGCTACTCCACTCCCAGAGTAACGATTATATCATTTACTATTATTTTTTATTTTTAATACAACGACGGTGGCAAACAAGTCAATCAAAACAATGCCTGCCTGATGTTAAGCTGGTACTGTCGCCTATGGACACTTGTGACTCCAGAAGAATCACAAGCGCTTTGCCGACCCTTTATTCACTTGAGGATTCGCTGTGTTGGCAGATAGAGACATGCAGGTCCCTCACTCCCAACGCAGCGCATCCTAGGGAGCAACTTGGCGACTAGTATTGGATAGCTACTCCACTCCCAGAGTAACGATTATATAATTCACTAGTTACTGCCCGCGACTGCGTCCGCGTGGAACTCGCTTATATCGTAGCTCTATACAAACGTTCACCCCTTAGATAAAAACTATCATATGTCCTTCCCCGGGATTCAACCTATCTCCATACCAAATTTCATCTCAATCGGTTTAAGCGTGAAGAGGTAATGACAGACACACTTTCGCATGTATAATATTAAGTATGGATGGATACATCATCTTTGCTGAGAACCCTACGTGGCCTGTAGGCTACCGGCAGACACCAGAGGGCCTACCGCGAAAGGCATTCGAAGTTTTCTCTCTCTCTGTCATACTTGCAAGTTTGTACTTAAGTGCGACAGAGAGGGAAAACATCGAAAGCCGTTCGCGGTAGACCCTCTGAGCTATAACCACGAATCTCGAACTTCGTATATCTCCGTCTCTGTCGCTCGAGTACCATAAACCATAAGTGCGATAGAGACGGAGATATACGAAGTTCGTGGTTATAGCTAGAGGGCCTACCGCGAAAGGCATTCGAAGTTTCCCCTCTCTGTCATACTTAAGAGTTCGTACGTAAGTGCGACAGAGAGGGAAAACTTCGAATTATACGAAGTTCGTGGTAGCGCCGCTGCCCATGCCCAGCTAGTTTTTATCGTCATGTAACGGCGAAAATGTACTCAAAGTTGAAACGGCTCGTAAAACGTGACGATAAAACCTTTCATGTTAGGGCCTTTGGTAAA
Source organism: Epinotia brunnichana (assembly GCA_963854355.1). Classification (NCBI taxonomy): domain Eukaryota; kingdom Metazoa; phylum Arthropoda; class Insecta; order Lepidoptera; family Tortricidae; genus Epinotia; species Epinotia brunnichana. The sequence goes on along the minus strand of OY977950.1, from coordinate 25,502,801 downwards.
AAAAAAATAAGTAGTTCTTCATAATTGATGATTTATAATATGCTGCTTTTATTAGTTTACACTGTCCATTATTTTATCTAAAACAAAGATAAAATAAGTTGAGACGGCACGTAAAACGTGACGATAATACCTACCTATCGTGTTAGGGCATTTGGCAAAAATAAGTACGTAGTTCTTCAGAAATTGCAATCATAATTGATGATTTAAAAAATATTATGCTGCTTTTATTAGTAATTACACCTAGTCCATTATTTTAGCTAAAATCTTGGAGTGTCAACACTGCCATCTATTAGCGAGTAGCCGTAAATGGCTGATGCAGAGCCAACTAACGTAGTTGTACTATTCAACGCTAAATGGCGTTGATTACAAAACTGGTTTTCACCGAGTTTTGTTTTGCAATGCATTGCGTCTCAATTCTGTTATGTTTTTGGACTCTTTGGAACAAATAAAGGCTGATTATGATTATTATTGTAAGCTATTAAGTAGGTAATGAAAATGCATTGATTTGATACATCTGTCTTTTATACTCTTCAGTTGATTTATGCAATTACAATAAGTATTAACCTTTCAGAAGTAGCCATTGTTTTAACGTACTTACTATAAGTATTAATTAGCTATCACTTATCATTATCAAATCACACTCATTAAAATGTAGGTATGCCCTATCTTCATAATAGTGGTGTTTCCTTAGACCTAGTCGCAGAGTTTTTGATAGCCATACTTAATACTAATACAATACATATACCTATTATATACATCTTATCATAATTATCTCAATTTTATTTGTGTTAAAGGGTGCGAATATTTCGAACATAAGAAGCAAACAAATGATATTAAAATAAATCCGCGGAGAGGGCCTCATCCAATCATCCAAGGTCAATGAAGCTTTACCTATAGTACTAACAATAAAATCGTCTTCATAAAAACAATGGCTCCCAAAATCATAAACGCGGGAATTGTAGTGCACTTAATTTTCCTTCTTATTATTATTAGTGCCGGACTTTATCTCCGAGCGAGAGCGAGTGTTGCCGTACTGCTCTTACTTATACGCCGCCGTATGACCCCGTCCCGCTTTGCCCGCATAATATTTTTTCGTGCAGGCAGCGCGCCCCGCCTCCGTTCGTTTCCATTATACATTTGGAAATGACGGAACAATACACTTTATTTTAATTTAATGAGATTTGATGAACAATAAATATTATAAAATGGCTCTTGATTTATTTATGTTAGTAGTGATTGGTAAGGGATTAGTGACTATATATTTTTTTTGTTCAAAAATTCGTAAGTAAGTGTTTTAGCATAACCTAGTGTTTTGAGTTTAAATAAATAATTAAATAAAACTCAAGTGGATTATTTTACTGTTTTGTTATTTATAACCTACCTAAGGTTTAAAGTGAGTAAAATACCAATAGAGTATTAATTTGAGAAGTGAAGTATAGATCGAATATGAATAAAGTATGTGAATATTATTTATATGGAAAATGTGTGAGTCAAAATAAAAGTTTTACTAATATACAAATACATAGCTAAGCTAATCGTTCATTCTGTTTAGGGTAAGTACGAATAATCTTCTGAATGTATTTGCAGAATGAATTACGTAGATGTTGACACAATCGATAAATTTTACATACTTCAGAATTTCGCTAAACATAAGTACTTGTGTAAAATAGTACCTACACCATATATTATCAAATAATTTTTAAATTATATTTGTGTTTAAACTAATTATTATTGCATAATTGTGTGGGTAAAGTATTTTATATTAATTTAGTTAATGAATAATACGATCGTTACAAATGTTACAATATTGTCGGCTGAGAATGGACAAAGAGCCGGCGATTCTCGGTAATCGCACGAAGTCGTAAACAGCCCGCTGAGGCCTCGCGCTTCGTTACCATCCGGCCAGCCAATCAGCGCGTGGCGTGGCGCGGTATCACGACATGCTCGACCAATCTGCGCCCGGCCTCATCACGCGACGGCTAAAAATAGCTTATCTGAGTCACTGACATATAAGCAGTGCTCGCTGCTTGACAATGTTTAGAAACAAGTGAAACGTTGAACGAAGAGGACGTGCGGTGCGCAACCAAAAAGTTTTAAACTTCGCGCAGTGACTTTAGTGATATTAGAGCGTTCAGTGCGTACACATGGTTCGACACTCCGGCCACGGCATGGAGACCACCTTCTATGACGAACAGTTTCCCTTGAGCGGTCCTGTGGAAAACCTCAAAAGGAATCTCACGCTGGACCTAGATATGGGAAGGGGTATCAAAAGAGCACGGAACGGTGCCCCTATGCTGTCTTCACCGGACCTTCAGCTTTTAAAACTTGGATCACCCGAGCTCGAGAAGCTCATCATCCAGAACGGCATGATCACAACAGCGACACCTACACCCGGCGGGCCGGTGCTTTTCCCCGCCGCCACCGAGGAACAGGAAATGTACGCCCAGCCGTTCGTCGAGGCGTTACATAAACTACACCACACCGACCAGCCGGCAGTCGCGACGCGGCGAGTGTACGCGGATCTCGACCGGCCCGTCGACCGCTACCCGACTCCCATCATCAAGGACGAGCCTCAAACTGTGCCTAGCGCTTCCAATTCGCCTCCCCTCTCCCCAATAGACATGGACTCGCAAGAAAGAATCAAACTGGAACGGAAGAGACAGAGGAATCGAGTGGCCGCCTCCAAGTGCAGACGGCGTAAGCTAGAGCGCATCTCAAAATTGGAAGACAAAGTGAAGCTGCTGAAGGGGGAGAATGCGGAGCTGGCGCAGATGGTGGTGAAGCTCAAGGATCACGTGCACCGGCTCAAGCAGCAGGTGCTGGAGCACGCGAATGGTGGCTGCCTCATTGAGTCGCACTTCTGATCGCCTCGGCGCCAGCTCCTCCACATTCCATGCTAGTCGCGCCCGCTAGGACGCAGCATACAAAGCGATTTGTGATCTTAATTTTACTGTGTAATATATAGTTAAAAACTCTAGTGTAAAGTGTTAAAGTCGCTACGTTAATGATAGTTCAGAGATTAGGTTGCCAGTGATGTGTCGAGGCAAAACCTCGAGGAGCTCCCGCTCTCAGTGGACTACATTCGAGGGATGTACTTAGCGCAATCACGCGTCCAAAAGCTTTAGCTCTCGTTGTAAGTTGCAGAACAAATTATTTTCCTTGTATCAGTATTGCGGTGCCTCGTTTAGAATAGTGTAGAAAGGAAAATACGTGCAACGTCATTCGCTCGCAGTCAGACTGAACGAGGTAATGCGACGTTGCCAGTTGGACGGCGAATTTCCCGTTTCAGCGATGTTGCCGCTCTTGCCGTACCGAGGGGATTTCCAACAGTAATTGGTTTTGTTGCGCGACGCCCGAATGTAAATTTTTCCCTTCAATAAGTTAAATGGGGGTCATTGGGGTTAAAACGCAACAAATGGAACACGCCTTCAAACAGGTTTTGACAGGACTTGCACAGTGGTGTAAAGGAGATAGCGACAAGCGCGAGCAACTGGCAACGGCGCATCAAACCAAGTTACGAGCGGATGTTCTGCTAATTAAAATTCCGCCTGCGCTGCCCTCGCGGAATGGCGGCCATGTGTTCAATTTTGTTGTCGGACGCGCCGAATCATGTTATGTTACACAAGGTTAACTTTTTCACTGTGGCATACAATGGTGTTTCGACGCCATTGTTTGATTGAGTTAACCGAATGTGTTCATTTTTTAATGCTTAATGTTTTAAGACATAATAACGTTGTATGTAAGACTGATCGAGTGTGAGTTTCGATGATTGTTTGGCTAGCTGCGTGAGCGTGCTTTGCGCGCTAGTATTTTCCCCGACACGTCGAAGTTTTCTGAGAACTGACCCGGTGCTCTTAATGTAGGACGTGACTTCATGTACGCGAGGCCGTCCTTTTTATTATGATGATGGACGAATGGCATTTCATAATCGAGCGACCGATTTGACAGTGAGAGTAAATGTGAGATGTATGTATTTATTAGTGAGAATGTCTCCTACGACTAGGATCAAGTAGCAATCTCGAGTGCCTACGCTTTGTAAACTAAAGCCTTTGTTTTAATTGTTTTTGTTACCATTAATGTGCTACGGTAAATTGTTCTGTACCATTGTCTTCTATAGATTATTGTAAGTAATATAATAAATACCAATTAACAAGTTGAATTGTTATAGACTTTTTAAAGGGGGAGCTAGCTGCAGACTTCAAAGCCTGTAAATGATTTTCATTTTTATAAAATTATAAGTGGCTAGCAAACCTAAATAAATACATATTTGTATTATTTTATACAAAATTCGTCAGAATGTTAACAGTAATTTGTAAGTTTATAAGAGATAAATAAAGAACAGTTATACTAAAATAATATATTTCTATGAATGTAACAAAGAATATTGTTTTATACTGAATACATTATTGTATGCTAAAAACGAAAGAAGAGAAAATAAAATATGAAGATTATTATACTATTACTTTTTGCTTTCATTTCAACTCCATGAACACTTCAAAGTCAAACATTGATACTAAGTATATTTGATACACTCGCCGTCCGATTTTCCATAACCTCCACATATCGAATACCTACCTAACTGTAAAGCGAAACGAAAACGAATAATGTAAACACGGAAGGAAAACAAAATCCTGTTTTCTCCTACTGTGTGCAGTAGAGATTTGATGACTCAAGGTCACCAATGACTTAGCAGTCACAGTAAATACTGATTGCAACATTTGCAACCATGTTGTATGTGTTACTCAATGTAATACAATAACATGGACATAACCCAAAATAAGTCCAATGTTTCGATACCTAATCAACGTAAGTAAACACCATGTGCTTGATGTTTATGTTTTTACTAAAAATTAACGCCGCATCCTTATCAGGCGAATAAAGTCATACATATAAAACTGTAATTTCGGGAAAGACATTAACATAATAAAAGTCTCTTAATTATTAGTTAGAATATATAAACTAAACTAACATGATAGTTATTAGCTAATATACCTAGAAGAGAACTACTTACATCAGAAGAAGCGAAAGAGCATTAAAATTTGAACCGGAGTTTACTAAATAATGAAACGATGCCAAGAATTTCTTAACGAGTCGGATATCCGAATTCCCGAAGATTTAGACGTAGAAAATATTGACCAACGTATTAAATGGGTCAGCCAAGAAGGAAACATCACTATGGCTGCGGCTGCCTACGCATTGTTCTCTTTGAAACATCGCAGTATTTACTAACAAGCCAATGTTTATCCAAGTACATCGATGTAAACCTGTCATTCACTGTTATATAAACACGAATGTACTCATAACGTAACATTCAGAAGTTTTTATTGATCGAAATCGGGGTGAGTTACCTATTTAATTCAATGACAAGAACACAATATGCCTACCAACAATATATTTTCGTTAATGATGCAATTCTATAAATTCATAAATAATAGGTACTTGTTTGGTAGTGCCAAACCGTTAACACGTGGTATGTTTATCAACGTTGAACTAATCGATACTGGTTGATGGAAGACGAATAACGGAGGGTGCGTTTTAAGACGTAGTTAAATGAGTTGTTAGAAGACACAGGCTGACAATATTGGATTGGTTCCAAGGAAATCTCTGTGTGCGGTCGAGTGTCCCCGTGCGGGCGTCCTGGCTGACTCACGTAGATAAAAAAATGCCAAGTCCACAGTGACAATGGCAAAGACGGAATCGCCGTGTGAATATTCGTTGAAGAACCTTTGTGGTCTTTGTTTCTGGAGCACAATAGGCGCACGCTCGAGTAACCACCATCCAATTACCTTTGTCGTTTTTGATGATTAGTTTTACGGACATGATTTCGACAACCCTTAATACTTTGACCTATGACGATTTATCAGGAATTCAGGATTCTTCTGCAATCAATGATTATAGATTTCTAACACCGCAGATACATTTTAGAAGTAGGCTCTATATTAAGATCCAAATTGGATATAATTAAGTACATACCTATAGATACTCGTGCCAAATTTCAGTACTTATCTAAAGTAAATCAGTAAATTGACTCTATCCTTGGCACGTTAGTTTAGGAACGAGCGGAAACGACATCATTTCTTTGATTAGGTACCAATATTTCAAGACACCCAGCAACAAGCCAGGCGACTTATGAGACAAGTGACACATATCTTTATAAATTAAATGCAGAGAATATATCCTTTTCTTGGCCAGGTGTCAATTTCAAGAAACTGCGAGCTACCGCTCAAATAGCCAGTTGTTATTGGTTAAGTGCCTCAGTGTTGCCAATTTAAACTTGTAAAATTGTAACTTGTAGCTTCTTGAAAGGCCCCCGTTTCACTGCTGGATTTTGTTAGAAAAAACGATTTTTTTGTTAGTCTGTTCTGTACATATAACAGGGATATTCAGAAATAAAGACGTTTTTGAAATCGGATATACCTACCTAATACAACACATGTGAAATAAACGGAAAATGCGCCAGAATGTCACTCGAGCGCTCGAAAATTGTATTTTCTGTAGCCCCAACCCAACCATGTCTTATTATATTAAATCGGTCCGTATCGACTGGCTCCCCTCCAACGCCGCACGTGCCGTGGCGATAAATAAATCACGTAGATTCATTGCACTATTGTGCCCTGAGCGTTGCCCCAATATATAAATAGATAATGTAACTACTTACTTTATAAATAAGTGTATCTGTCTAAAACCGAAACAATACGCGGACTAGCCTACCTACTTCATGCTAGGTGCCTATCCGCCAAGCGCGTTCCATTTTCAATAAGATGACAATGGTGAAACGGTTGTTCTTTCCTATGGCAGTGGGATGAAGGTGATTCATTTATTTATTCGGTCACAATTTATATTGTATATGAATTTCAGATACATAATTTTTTTAAATATCAAAACAAAAAAAATGGATTAAAAGTCGACCTTAGGTAATAAAATAATTAGTTATGTCAATTTATAAATTTAAATTAGTTATGACAATTAATAAATTTAAATTAGTTATGTCATTTAATAAATTTAACAAACAGGTGTATAATTAAAAATTAAAATGTAAGTAGGTACCTAGAGTGCAGTGCCATATTTTTATATAGGAGGAAACACAGTGAATGTTTTACATGCCTTTTACAGTTATTGTAACATGTAGGATTTTTTTTGTCTGGTATTTCTTTACTTATCTGTATATTTATCATATACCTACTGTTGTTGAACTGCGGATAAGATACCTACAAAAACGAATAATAATAAATAAATAAATATTAGGGGGGGGGGGGGGGGTAGAATCTTACACAAATCGAACGAAGTCCCATAGTTAGCTCAATAAAGCTTGTGTTATGGGTAGTAGACGACGATATATTTAAAATAAATATAAAAACATCCAAGACTCAGAAACAAATATTCATGTTCATCACACAAATATTTGCCCTTACTGGGATTCGAACTCAGGACCTTCAGCTTCGTAGGCAGTGTCACTATCACTACCCACCATAGGCTGTCGTCAAAATAAAAAAATGCTAATTAAAAAAAAACGCTAAAATAATAAGACCCATCAATGCTGTCGCTGCCGTGACATGTTATGCCAGTTGTTATTAATTTGAAACCCAATTCAACTAACGTTCAATCTACTTATGATATCAGTCAATTATTTATTACACAGAAAGGATATTTTACGACTAATACGCCCATTATCTATGCCTAGTATGCCTACACACAGTTAAGAGCCAAACCAATGGTACATTTGCAGATACGCAATTGATTAACGACATTAGGTATCTTACCACGTTGTTCTTTATCATTCTTAAATCTTGCATGATAAAATATATTACAGTCTAGTAATAACGTTTTTTTAAAATTTTAACCATTTTTACAATTCAGGTAACCAACACCTATGAGTAGTAGGTAAATTGCATAAAATAATGAAATGACCATGAAAATAAAACATATTTTCGTTAAACAAAAGCAAATTACTAGTCGTTACCGTAGGGAATACCGTGAATTAATGTAATTATAATTAGTAACAATGAAGTCGTGGCGTAAATTGCTAGCCATTTATGGATTATTGGTTAATTAGCCTCTGCAATAATCCCTAACCCCTTTTAAGTAGTTAACCGTGGTAAAATTACAAAGAAAATTAACAATTTTCATCTGGGAACCAAAATTTATTTATTTATCGTATGGCGGTTACACACTGGTACATATATATATATATATATTCGTATTGATGTAAAATACTACTTTAAAATTAACACGTTTATGGTAAGAAAATTAAGTATTTCAAATACCAATAAAAGATGTACCCACGACGTACCTAATCCGCCATATATGTCAAAAGTGTCGAAATTGGGCAGTGGAAACGCGCACCTTCTCAAAATTAGACTTGCCAAAGTACTACCAACCTAACAATTTAGATATTTTTTCTATTAACGAGTAAATATTTTTAAATGGATGTTTGGAAACTGGGAATAGGTACAATTTCATCGGTTCTGAGTTCAGCCCAAACCAAATAAAATGTAAATTAAAAGTAATGGTTGCCAACTGCCCAAAACTCATCTCTTTTTTGGGGCAGTTTTAGCGAAACAGAAACAGTCGATGTTAGGACTTGTAGGGGGGTATTCTATAAGGGACACCATCACACCAATAATAGACAGGACTATGTCGATCACGTAACGCATTGTACGAACGTCGTCGGGTAGGTCTAAATGTCACTTTTTATATGGGAAATTGACAGTTAAATTGTACCGACGCGCGTTCGGAACGTTACGTGTTTACCCCCAAGGCCCTGATTTCACATACATTATTTTACATTATTCATGAACTAATAGTTCTTACATAAATCGTGCTTATTAATGTTAATTACCTAGTCTTCCCGTGTCGCGCCAAAGCGGAGGCGGATGTTTTCAATTTTGGAATCTAGATCTTTCTTCAAGGTCACGCTCGGAAACCGTGACAAAGTGCCCAACTTTTTCGTGATTCAGGCTATGTTTACAATAATGAATGAAATATCATGTCACATCATATATGTATTATTTTATGCTGATTTTGTAGAACATTTTGCAGCATGACTGTTGAATTGAAAGGTGCAATTTTGCGATAAAAGAATTGAACAAACCTGTGTTACTTACCTAAAATGTGTTAAAAAAAATGAGGGATCAAAGTTGTACTTCTTTTCTGATCTTGCCATTCAGAAAAGAGTTAAATTCAAAAGAGAGGGATATACATTTTACTCTTAGAAAAGTCATAAAAGGTGTAAAAAGCAATAAAAGAACTCGGTAGAAATGGTAATTATTTGTGTTTGACGGGAGCAAAATGATGTATTTACGGCGAGGGCGGTACATTGAATCCAGAGTGAAGCGAAGGATTCTACGATAGAATCCTGAGCGTTAACGCCCATGATGAAAAAAATTTTGCTCCTGAGTGACACACACATACAACTTTCACACAGACTCATCCTCCTAGCGTTAATCCTGGTTGTGCCCCTAAAGGAGCCCGGGGTCCGCTTTGACACCTAATCCCAAGATTTGGCATAGGCACTCATTCTTACGAAAGCGACGCCATCTGACCTTCCAACCCAGAGGGAAAACTAGACCTTATTGGGATTAGACCGGTTTCCTCACGATGTTTGACAGCCGCATGCCTGAACTAAACCACTATAGGCTTACCGACTATGAGGAAAAAAAATGAAAAAAAAACTACGTTTTAATCGGTTACGATGAAATTACAATCGATTATTTTACTAAGATCTGTGTTCAATTGGTACATGTATTGCGTTAATGCTACATGCCAATGAATAAATTAAAAAAGTAACTTTAACAGAAAAGTAGCATTTTTATCCCCCTCGTCGTGGAGCAAAACTTACTTTTCCGAACGAAAGGTGTGAAAAAAACCGATTTGCGTAAACACTTCAATTCAATCCCTTCACTAAGGCAGGATTCAATATAATATCTACTCGCCTCACTATAATTTTGCTCCCTCTAAACACCATCTACTATTGTCCCATTATCGCAAACAAAAATGTCAAAGCGATAGATAAAAAATAAAGACAAGATGCAAGTAGTAGTACTTATCTAAAGGAATTTTAATCACCGATATATTGAATTGCCTTTCCTTGTTGTTGATTGATTGATTGAAACGAATTTTAACGGCAACTTAGCTAAAATTGGTTTGATTAACGTTTATAAGTTATTCAAGATTTTGATAAGGTTGCAGTTTGACAAGACTAATACCATCTAATACAGTTTCCTGCCCCGCCCGCTTTTCTGCAACTTTTTTAACCTCACCTCATCGTTCAACCACAAATACAGGGTGAATGGTAATTCGACCTATTCCTTGAAAGGGGTTATACTAGAGCTAATTTGCATCAATTTATGTCCAGTCAACCAGGGGTCGAAACTAGCTGGTTTCCGAGATATTCGAGTTTTTAGTTTGTATGAAAAAAATTCTCCTTGCAGCCTTAAGCTGGTGATTGTGACAAAAGTACTTCCATTTGGATAGTAAAAAAACATTTTTGTCACAATCAGCACTTTAAGGCTGCAAGGCGATTTTTTTTCAAACAAACTAAAAACTCGAAAAATTAAAAAAAAACCGTGTTTTGACCCCTGGTTGACTGGACATAAATTGATGCAAATTAGCTCTAGTATAACCCCTTTCAAGGAATAGGTCAAATTACCAGTCACCCTGTAACTATATCTTGACGCCGCGCCGCGATTCGTAGTACCTAAGTTACCTAACTATAAGCGTAGGTAGAGGTCAAGTTTCGTTAGGGGTGACGGCGAGGTGAGGCGCATTAGCGCGTCCCGAAAATCAGTCCTGATAACAGTGATAACTCCCAAGGATTGTCATTTCTTCCAACATAGCACCGTAATGTAATATTCCGTTGATAGCAACATTTAATATTTTTCATTAGAAATTGCTAACAAGTAACTGTGTTTGGCAACTCGGCGAGGCCAATTCCATAAGTCGTACGCGGAAGCTTAGTCCTTCTGGGAGTTCTGGGCTGGCGTTGGCACACTTTCCTTCGCAAACAATACTTTCTGAGGTAGGTAGTTATTATTTGCGTAGGCAGAGTTTACGAGTGAGCCGGGTGTACTCAGCTACATGACACCGTAGTGGGTGTCGCGGTTGTGTATTGTACAGTTGACTGTAATTAGCGTTGACATACGTCAGGATTTGTCCTGACATGTCCGTTGTTGTAAAGGGTCAAACATCCTGACATGTCAGGATGTTTGACCCTTTGCCAGGATTGCGGCCGGACTTGGCAAGTGTCAGGATTAAAAAAAAAAATACCTCAAAAAATACAAAATTAAATATTTTTTTTTATGGTATACCTAATTATTACAAATTTTACACAGTTTAAATGAATGAAATGATATATTTCTGTTACAAGAAATGTCAGGACTTTTAGGGTGATGTCAGGATTTTTATCAGGACACTATTTTTTTCCATATGGCAACCCTACCAGTAATGGCAGTAATCATTTATGAAGGCACTCGAAAGTATCTGACCAAGTACCTAGTTACCTACTCAACACAATATTTCTTCTAGAGCTCGTTAGCACGTGTCAGATAATTTTGTGTGATTTGTTGTTTGAGATATTAATGAAGGACTGTGTAGATCACCGCGACTGGTAATTTAGGTAAATAGCCCTTGCATATCGGTTTCCTCATTACTGTACTAAGGGTCGTGGTCATTGTACTTATCTGGAACATTTTTTTAAATCTTTATTTGCATTAATCATTACCGGGTACAGGTGTTACAGAATAATTGGTAGGTTTACATGTTTAACCATAATTGGTACGCAAAATAATTCTATAAATAAGAAACGTAGGTATTACACATTCACACATTAACATATTATTATATTATTTATGGCCCAACTTGATGATTTACATAGATATCTCAAATATTAAATGTCGAAAAATTTGTTTAAACTGTAGAAGTTTTTGTTACTAAGCCCTCGGGTGATGTTTGATATTGTTGCATGTAAGTATTGTTTAAATTATGTAGGTAACTGTGTCACCTAATAGCTACTACATATTATTATTACGTTGACATGTAAAATGACATTGTTACCAATAAATTATGTACATATTGTATATTGTACTGATGTCTTTATCTCTTCCTAATAATATCTGCAGCCGATTGCAGAGCTTCTTGAAGTGTTGTATCAAGGGCTGCACGAATTTGGTCTGTCCAGTTGTTAGGTAGATATACGACATACGTAATTATATTACGTAAAAAAAAAGGTAATTTGAATTAGCCGATTGACCATTGTTTCCATCTACGTCACTAATTGCACTCATTAACACCTAACTAGGTCGGCAGGGGACTCGCGTCACAGTCCCCGCGACGTACGAGTTCTTTGTTCTAGACAAAGAACTCGTGCGCATACTTGATACTACACATGCAAGTTGTGTTAGATTGCCGTTTGGGTACTATTAGGTATATATAAAATCTGTAAAATATGTGCAGAATTTATGGTTTACCCTTGTTTTACAGAGACACGTTTCGTCGAATGAATGTTTCTCCGAATTTTCATTTCCCAGGGGACTCCCAGAATTTATTCGTTTCTTTATTGACCACATTAAATAAATAAATATTTGTGGACTATCTTACACATATATCGACCAAGTCTCAAACGAAGCAAAGCTTGTACTATGGGTAACTAGACGACGATAAACATACAAGCATACGATATGGTTAATCTTCCGTTCCAACCTTGTTTGTTTTTATGACGTGGTAAATATGTACATTAAATACATAGAAAACATCCGTTACTCAGGAACAAATATTCGTGCTCATCACACAAATAAATGCCCTTACCGCGATTCGAACCCAGGACCTCCAGCTTCGTAGGCAGTGTCACTAACCAACTAGGCTAAACCGGTCGTCACATTGGTGATAAACAAGCGTCCGGCCTGTCTAATTGTAAGCAAACACCGTCGCCTGTGGACGCTTCAAAAGCGACAATTTCACGAAGCTACAAATTTAAAGGCAACATGGGTCAAATGGCCAGTCGTTATGGTGAAGCGCCCCAATTTGGAGTAGTAAAATTTTTACTTTTTGAAGTGATGAGTTTTTGACGACCGCTGTAGCCTAGTTGGTAGACTTGGTAGTGACCCTGCCTAACGAAGCAAAAGGTCCTGGGTTCGAATCCCGGTAAGGGCATTTATTTGTGTGATGAGCACGAATATTTGTTCCTGAGTCATGGATGTTTTCTATGTATTTAAGTATTTATTTATCTATATAATAAGTATGTTTATTTTCGTCTAATAGGTACCCATAGAACAAGCTTTGCTTAGTTTGGGACTAGGTCGATTTGTGTTAGATTGTCCGCAAACATTTATTTATTTATTGATTATGTATTTATTAATTTTAACATTTTGAAATGATTAGTTTTTATTAATTTTAACTTTTTGAAATGATGACTTATTATTTTAACTTTTTTGATGATTTTTTATTAATTTCTCACTCTCAACACAGTGAATCCTCGGGAGTTACTAGGAAACTTTAGTCTAGTCCAACATCAACTTTGTTGTCCTTATAAAAATTCAGTAAATTTTTATAAGGAGTTTCGCGCCCTCGCTGCTGCTGCTGTCATTGGAATGATCCAAACAAATTAACATAAGTAAAGTAACTAACTATATCGTTGTGTGGGTGGCTGCCGTCTGTCATTTCATTAACCTTACACATCATATTATAACGATTACGATACATTCACGTGAATTAATCTTTATTAAATCTCCAGTCTCTGGTCGCGTATTTTTTTCCGTTGGCTCAGCTCAGCCATAGCTTGATGGCTTAACTTTGTATCATCAGCATCACCTCATGACACTGCCAAATATTTTGTACGTGCGAAGTCCACGACTTTATCTGATTTCCTGTGACTTTCATGTTTATACTCTTTTTCGCCTACGACATTGTACCTAGGTACGTAGGTACATAACAACTACTGTGTTGGCAGGATTGCACGTGCATGCATCTAGAATAGATCTTGTATCTAATATAATAGTGAAGTTAGACTAAGAACTAAAACAAAGAAAAACGTCCCATCGCTTCGACATTTATAATTCACGCCTAAACAGAAAACATGGCAACACTTACACAATTTGTAACTCGAAAAGAAAAATGGCGTCGAAGAGTCAACGACTTCGGAGCCGAAAATATTCAAATAAAGAATGGCCGCCATCGCTCATTGTCACCGGAGGGGCGCTACATTGTCTAACGAACTCTGTGTAAAATAAAACTTCTTTGTTTGGTTGGTGCATGCACCTTCGTCTTCCGAAACCTGTAAAAGTAGCGCGTGAAAAAATCGAGTTTATTTCAAAGGAGTAGGTAAGGATATTGGATGCCAAATTGAAGTTTTAGTCAATTACCTAGAGGTGCTTTGACGCAAATCATTTAATGGAAAATATAGTTAATACTTATTTAAGTAGGTTAGGTGAGTATTATATCCTGAAAAATAAAAAAATCCTTCATACTTGATTTTTGGAATTATGAAATTCGAACGAAATGAAATGTACGGCTGCGTTTATGGACAAGGCCCATCGAAAGTCGCCCAAACATAAAAAGATGGCGGTGCTTATAACATGTACAGTCAGAATCATAACATGTATAGGTATGTATAAGGATAAGGTCGAAGAGTGTAGGTACCTACACTTTTCGACCTTATCTCTAAATAATCAAGACAAGACAAGGCCTTAAGTTTGTTCACTCACCCTGTGTAACTGTATTTAATCGTGGCGTCAAGATATATTTGTGGGGGAATGGTTAGGTCAGGTTAAAACAATTAAGTTACAGAATAGTGGGGTAGTAATGTTAAAGGGGTACCTACTGAATCCGACACCGACAGTTACGGGTTGGTTGGTGAGAACATTGAGAACAAGCTCTTACGATATGACCAAGCACGAATGTTTTTCGAAATTAATTTTACATGGATCTCAGGTCATACCTTAGATTCAGTTCCCAGTATTCCGCTGTATTGTTATTGATCGTAGTATTAGGTAAACGCGATTAGCTTCCAATAAGCAGAAGTCATTTACGGTTATTGACCCTCGTTCGTCTGGGTCTTTGTTTGCACAGGTAATTGTATTACAACTACTAATTACAAAAATTGAAATTTCATGCCGTTCTACTGTAGAAAGGCCGGGCGCGTCTGGGAAATATAGGTACCTATATCCATATGACTACGGCCACGTAAAACATTTCACATTTAGACGAAGCTAGTGTTCAGCGCTAGCTTGTTATAGGTATTGGTCTCGTATAAACAGTGTTTCAAGAGAAGCAGCGCTGGCTGCCAGCACTGGCGGGAATAGATCTTAATTCTTAATATTATCAATAAGTACTCCTTTATTTCTTTAAAAGTTGATGCATTATTATTTTTTTCTCAAAAATGGCCCACAAAGTGAACATAACTCGCTACATATTGGAAGGTAAAGTGTGTAGTTTAAGGCCAGATCAAAATTAAAAAATAAAAAACATTGCAGGCCGCCTGGAATGTTTCATATAAATTCCTTTATTTGTCGAGTACCAAACTTTAAAAAAAGTAGAAACTGGCATATAAAAGACGGCACAGGTCGTATTCAGCCAAATCATAAGTCGTATTTTTCTGTTGCAAATGCAACATTTTTGTATGAGTCATTAAAATATTGTGTTTTTCGGTGGAAAATACCCTTGCGATTCTGTTTAAAAAAGTATATTATGACGTTTAATTTTATGAAATTTGCAGTAAGTATCCTCAATTTGTATTTAATAATAACGCTTGATTTCAATTTAATATTTTTTATTCCCCCATTTTTGAGAAAAGTACTATATTAGCCTCAGCCGGAATGCCAATTGCAGGCTTCGTATTATAATTAAATGGACTCGCAAGCTCGTCCGTTTAAACAAATACACAGCCTGCAATTGCCTCACTCCCGGCCACGGCAATAATGGTGGCTCCATGAATGGTTTTCTCGGCCTTTCCCTTTTTCAATTTCCATCTATTATTGTAATCCATAAATAAAGTATATAGGTAAACTAGAAAAGGCTTGTTGTTTTCGAAAGGGCTGTAGCTCTAGTATAAGTTTTATCAATACATAAATACGTTTTCGAACGCGTTTGCGTTTAGTTTCAATTTGTATTGCAACGCGTAGTTCCTAATAGTTACCACCAGAGGCGCTGTTCGCGTTTATACTTTATACATACAAATTTAATCTATACCCTGAGAAAATTACGTTTTTTTTGGAAATAATTCAATATCGGGCTAATTATTTGTTATTTTAAACAACTTTTACTATTGAAATCAATAATTCTATGGACCGGAAGTTAGGAAAAAAAATTAACCCACAAGCAAAAATGCTATCAGTATTTTTATAATGAAAACATGTTTGAGTACACAAATTTGGAGACTTACTACCTGAATCCAAAAATATATGCATCAGGAAATAACGGCATTTTATTTAAATATTTACGACCTTGAGATAATATTAAATTTCATCTGGCCTATAGAAAGGTTTATTCATTAACAAAAATAAGTGGATTATGCGCGTATCCTAAAGAACGTATATAGACGTAGTCAATTATAAAGTAAAGAAAGTTTATACCAATTTCGCCTGATTTTACGGAATTTATGAAGATTAGGTACTTTTCATTATTTTTTACCGTATCGGTATTAAATTTAGGTGGATTATTAATGAATATTTAGTCAAATTACCCAACCTATTTTTTGGTGTAAAAATATGGCTGATATCGATATATTGTTGTGTTTTCATAGAGCGAAACCGTAAAGTTCTCAGGGTATAAACGCAAACGTGTTCGAAAACGTATTGTGTCGATAAAACTTATACTAGAGCTACTGTACCTAACTACTTATTGGGTTAGCAGTAAAATTGCAGTAAACAATGTAACTAGCACGTCGCGATTTGGTTACAATGAGCCGTAAAGAAATGAAGATCGCCGGCTGTTGACCTCCAGTCCGTACTGAGCTGCCCCGCCCGCTATTCTGTAAGTAACTTAGTTTTAATTTTAACCTCACATAATGTGCCTCACCTCACCTCACGAACGTCACGCCTAACGAAACTAGACCTCTACCTACGGTAAGTTACTACGAATCGCGGCGTCAAGACATAGGTATTTGGTGAGGCGAAGCTACAGCCCCGCTATTCTGTAACTTGTTTAAAGTTCACCTCAACGCGAACTCACAAATATATCTTGGCGCCGCGATTCGTCGTAACTAAACTAACTAACCGTAGGCACAAAATAAGTAAGTAGGTAGACGTCTAGTTTCTCGTCAGGCGTGACGGGTGAGGTGAGGCGCATCAGCGCGTTCAGAATAACAGCCCCGGTATTCACCACACTTCACCTCACCACCTCACCCGCCAGTGTAAGTCAGACCTATGCGATCCATTTCACGAAGCATCAAGCTACAATTTTAAGGGGTCTATACTATACATGTAATGATGATTTGTTGGCGGAGAGGCGAGTGAGCTAAGTTGAGTTAAGTTGTGAATAGCATATCTAGTAATAAACCGACACGTCAATTTTTCCTAATACTTACAAAAGATCGCACGTGCTATTGTAGTTCATACACAATTTCACGCTTTGTATAATACAGCATTAAGGTCGAAAGTTCGAAACGCACAGACAGCGGTGGCGGCGCGGTGAGGTGCGGTGCGGAGGCGGTAATATGAAAAGGTCCGCACAGAATACCGCGGCGGGACGCAGCGCGGCGCGGTATTCTGTGCGAACCCTTTCATATTAGCTCGAACATTACAACCGGTACCGCCTCCGCACCGCACCGCGCCGCACCGCCACCGCTTTCAGTGCGTTTCGATCTTATAACATTTATAACACTCCTAATTGTCATCTCATGCTGTGCTGTTGAGAATAGTCGAGATGGTACAAATTGGGAGATGCGGGTAGGGATCGGGATTAATGCGTGAGTTTAATTTCTATTCATGGTTTGAATGTGATAACTGATAAATTGACTGTGTAGGACTACAGGTCAATAACCAATTTTCCCGCATCTTAGTTAGTATATTTCTATTCATCTTTTTCATTTTCCCTGAATGTATACAAATCTGTTTTTTGAAATCCTGATGTGATCTGTTTACCTGGACGGTTGTCCAAGTTAGACCGGAAATAAGAGTAAAAAGACTAAAAAGTGTCTCAATGAATTGTAATTGTAACGCAGTAAGTATGGTGTGTCACGAAAATCGCGTCCAAAGCCCAACTACAATTATACGTACAATAGCTCTGGTCAGCTCTACTGTGCTTTCTGCGACCGAGTGTTCGGCTTCGCAAGCCATTTCGGCTCACTCCCGCAACTAGCTAGGGTCGCTATCGCCGGCCACGGCGTGGATAGCTATATATACAGGGTGGAATTTCATAAACTGTACATAATAAAAGGAGAAAAATTTCAGCCAATTTCATCTGTGAAACGGTGTTTTTTTTTTTTTTTCTAGTCATTAGTTTTTTTTTTACAGAATTTTGAAAATTTTTGTAAAAACTCGGGTAATACACCTAATTCAGACGGTATAACTTTTGATCCAATGGTCCTAAAATGAAAATAAAAAATGCAGAGTATTACCAAGGGACAGGTTAATAATTCTTAATAACAATAGAAAACCAACTAGAAGAGAAAATCCGCAAAAAAAATTATTGTTTTTGAAAAATGGCTACAAAAATTACGAATTTTAAAAGAAAAACACAATTTTCTGAAAAAAAAGCAGATTTAGTTACCATTTTTTTTGCTTAGTATTAAACCTCACTTAATGCCGATTCTAAAACCGTTTTTAAACTGTCTCAGACTTTGAAAGATACCACGCAAATGGGTACGTAAATCAAACCATAATTTTATTAATTTTAATCCTCTTAAAATCCTTAATGACCGCTTGTTCCCAGGTAGTTGAAGGGTGTTTTTGGGTTGAAGGTGGAGATAACATGAGGGGTATAAAGGCATTGGGCAATAGGTCAACTATTCAGTCGCTCGCAAATCGCAATTGCTTGTCTTTGCTCGCCACTTCTTTGATTACTCCAGTACTTGTTCAGTTTGAATCATCATGCCCCGCTTACGAGAGTTTTCGCCGTTACAAATAGCCAACATGCACTATTATTATGGATTGTGCCATGGATCTGCAAGAGCTGCGTGTATCGCCTATTTGGAGCAGTATCCTAATGACGTTCCAAGACCTGCTGCTCGCCACTTTCAAGAAGTTCATCGCCGGTTGTGCAATATTGGCCTGGGATACGGTGGCCGAGATCGCCGAGAGCCAGGAAACATAATTGATGTTGCCATAGAAGAAGCAGTTCTCAGAGACTTGTACGCGGACCCAACCACGAGTCTAAGACGCTTGGCATTGAGGCACGGAATCTCAAAATTCTCTGTCTGGAAAATTTTGAAGAAGGAAGGACTGCATCCATTTCATTATCAACGGGTACAAAATTTGCAAATTGGCGATGCCCGCGTTAGGTGTGTTACGTCGACTTGGATACTTGGCAATATCAGAAGGGATCCGGAATTTACTAGAAGAATTTTATGGATGGACGAAGCAAGATTTACTCATACGGGAATAACTAACTTCAGAAATTTACACACATGGGCTCACGATAATCCAAACCTAGTAAGACCATCTAATTTTCAAGACCAATTCTCCATAAACGTTTGGGCAGCGGTACTCGACGATCAATTGATTGGACCAGTCTTCTTACCGAATACTTTGAACGCCGACAGATTTTTACTGTTACTGAGAGACGAGCTCCCAGAGCTTTTGGAAGATGTGATGTTAGATGTGAGACAACGCCTGTTTCTCCAAATGGATGGATGCCCAGCTCATTGGGCATTAAGAGTTCGACATTTTTTAAATTAGCAATATCCCGTTGGATGGCCTGCAAGATCGCCTGATATGACGCCGTTGGATTATTTTCTTTGGGGTGATATGAAGCAACGGGTATATCACAGAATCGTCAATACCGAAGCAGAATTGCACGACAGAATTTTAAATGCAGCACAAGAAATAAAAAATAATCCGGGAATGATTCGACGGGCTACGCAACAAATTCAAGCTCGGGCCACATTGTGCCTTCAAGAAAGAGGAGGTCATTTTGAACAATTAATACCATACAGGGAACGCCCTTTGCAACACTAGAATAAGTTTTTTCTTTAATAAAGGTTTATCAATCGAATTTATGACTTTTAATTAAAATACATGATTTTATTTACGCAATTTTTAGGACTACTTTTCTTCCTATTGTTTTCTCTACCTAAAACCCGATAACACCCTTCAACTACCTGGGAACAAGCGGTCATTAAGGATTTTAAGAGGATTAAAATTAATAAAATTATGGTTTGATTTACGTACCCATTAGCGTGGTATTTTTCAAAGTCTGAGACAGTTTAAAAACGGTTTTAGAATCGGCATTAAGTGAGGATTAATACTAAGTACGTAATTTGTTATTTCCACCTAAAACCCAATAACACCCTTCAACTACCTGTGAACAAACGGTCATTAAGGATTTTAAGAGGATTAAAATTAATAAAATTATGGTTTGATTTACGTACCCATTTGCGTGGTATTTTTCAAAGTCTGAGACAGTTTAAAAACGGTTTTAGAATCGGCATTAAGTGAGGTTTAATACTAAGCAAAAAAAATGGTAACTAAATCTGCGTTTTTTTCAGAAAATTGTGTTTTTCTTTTAAAATTCGTAATTTTTTGTAGCCATTTTTCAAAAACAATAATTTTTTTTGCGGATTTTCTCTTCTAGTTGGTTTTTTATTGTTATTAAGAATTATTAACCTGTCTCTTGGTAATACTCTGCATTTTTTATTTTCATTTTAGGACCATTGGATCAAAAGTTATACCGTCTGAATTAGGTGTATTACCCGAGTTTTTACAAAAATTTTCAAAATTCTGTAAAAAAAAAACTAATGACTAGAAAAAAAAAAAACACCGTTTCACAGATGAAATTGGCTGAAAATTTTCTCCTTTTATTATGTACAGTTTATGAAATTCCACCCTGTATATGGTGACATAGGCCCAAAGCCAAACCGATTTGAGGAATTTTTGTATCCATTTTCTATCGAACTTGAAACCCTTTAGTTTTGCTGGTTAAAGTTCAGAAGTACTTAGCCAGACTCCGTAATAGTAAACACGTACAAATAGTTTGCTGCCCCGCTATTCTGTAACTTGTTTTAACCTCGCTTCACCGTTCACCCACAAATATATCTTGACGCCGCGACCCGCAGTAACTAACCGTAGGTGGAGGTCTAGTTTTGTTAGACGTGACGGGCGAGGTGAGGCGCATTAGCGCGTTCTGAATAATACTAATTGATATAAAATACTGCCCCTACTTGTCTCGCCTGTAATTATCTACCCTGTATATTAAACAGCTTTCCCATAATTATTTTAAATAACATTGATTAAGAAAATGTTCATGGGGCCCCTAGTAATATAGATAAATATAATTAGTTATTAAGATAAAAAAGTTTAGTAAATAATTTTAAACATTAAAGATTGCACTAAACGTAACCCATGTAATTTAATCACAAACAAATCTGAAAATAAACAGTTAATTTTTTTTTACAGGGCCACTGGTAATTCGACCTATTCCTTGAAAGGGGTTATACTAGAGCTAATTTGCAACAATTTTATGTCCACTCAACCAGGGGTCGAAACTCGCTGGTTTCCGAGATATTCGAGTTTTTAGTTTGTATGAAAAAAAATCTTCTTGCAGCCTTAAGCTGGTGATTGTGACAAAAGTACTTCCATTTGGATGGTAAAAAAACATTTTTGTCACAATCAGCACTTTAAGGCTGCAAGGCGATTTTTTTTCAAACAAACTAAAAACTCGAAAAATTAAAAAAAATCGTGTTTTGACCCGTGGTTAACTGGACATAAATTGTTGCAAATTAGCTCTAGTATAACTCCTTTCAAGGAATAGGTCGAATTACCAGTCACCCTGTATTATTATGCATAAATATTGTTTTTATGAATCATGTGTTCCCTTTGATATGTTAACTTGATATTGATGTTGACTTTGATAAGTTCACCCGTACTTTCAGGTTGGACATGGGCTATATTTTATCCCGTGGCTCCGCCAGGGATCTCTCTGTTATGCGCAAGCGCAGCCGCGCGGGCAGCTAGTAGTCAAACAATAGGCTCGTGTCCTAATTTTATTTACAATGCCATTCGCACCAGTTTTTGGAGAGGAACAAATGTTTGTATGGGAAGTAGTTGCTTCCCATTCAAACATTTGTTCCTCAATGAAAGAACATAAATATCCAAAAATTTGAGTGAAAAGTCGGACGTCGCTGGCGGCAGGCGAAACGCTTCATACTAATTGATCCCACCAAAAACATTAGGTATGTACATGTAAAGTGATTGCCAAGACTCCCTAGCTCATAACACTTTCAGCGTTAAAAAGATATCAGATCATAAGAAGCGCCAAGCTTCCTACTCCATCACACGGCGTAACTCTACCACTACCAGCGACGCTCTAAAAACAGAGCGGGTGGACGCCTATTGAAAAATAGTATGTGACGAATTAATAACAATAGTAATTGTGATTAATAATATGTGACACGTAATATTTATATGATATTGTGTATAAATGAGTATGAACAGCGCTAACTAACCCGCGGCGCGGCGGGTGCATATGGAACGGGTACCCTCAGGCCCTAAACATAATGCTAAAGTGCAATCTTATCGGTTCTCAATCAATAATAAAAACTTCAAAATAAATATGAAATAAAAATAAATGTTATTTATTAGTGCTATTAATGATGTCGGCAAAAAATAAACACGAGTATACGAGTATTTATAAATACGAATATTTACCTTATGTCATTCGCCGAATTACATAGATATTAAAGTAGGTACATATGTATTAATATAAACAAACATGTATGACTAAGAGGTTAAGAGCGGAATATTCGTTATTTCCTCGATAGGTACTAAGTATACTATTAAATCTTATCGTTTGATTTGATAACATTTTCCTTCCCAATTTCTTGGACGAAACACTTAAAGGTTTCAGAGAATTCTTGTAGCAATACGATTAGCCATTGAATCCATTTAAAACTAACTCGTATTCCTTTAAAATAATGATCAAACTGTTACATTTGGTAGGTACAGTCGCCATCACATACATACATAGGTATGTACAACCTAAAATTAGGCTTTAGAGCCCTAAACTTTAGCTACATATGTCCACCGAAGAGACGCGAACCTAAATCTGACAATGACTGACCCAAATATTAGTTGCCAGCTTCTGCCCGCGACTCTGTCCGCGTGCAGCTCGTTTATATCGTAGCTCCATACAAATAATCACCCCCAATTTCACCCCCTTAGAGGATGATTTCAGGGATAAAAACTATCCTATGTCCTTTCCCGTTCCCGGGACTTAAACCTATTTCTATATCAAATTTCATCCCAATCGTTTAAACGGTTTAAGCGTGAAGAGCCCAGTGAAGGGGTAACTGACAGACAGACAGACATACATACACTTTCGCATTTATAATATAAGTATGGATAGTATGGTTATGGATGGATTGCGATATTTGCGGCAGGTTAAGTTACCCGTGTTCATAGACGATTACAAATTACAACACGCTAGTCCCTGGCTTATAAGTGTGAGCGGAACCGTGTCCAGTTCGCGCTGACTTATCTTATCTTATCAGGCGAGCCGAGTAAACATTCTTTGTGTCCTCCGAGGATGTGGGGAATTTTGTAGAACAAGGTGAATTACTAGAACATACATGCACGCCAGTGTTCCCGGAAGCTGTAGGCAGAGCACGTGAAATTCAATTTTCAGTGCAATTTCTAGCAGATTTTACTAGAACTTTCTTTTTTGTTACGATGTCGCGGGTTGGTTAACACGTAGGTATAACGTTGTCACAGCGTGGCTATATCACACTGCTCCTGGGACATATAATATAACGCGTCCAATGGGGAACTTGCATGGGACTTCAATTTCGAATAAATTGCACTCAATCGATGCGGATATACGTAGAGATATCATACAAAAGAAAAAAAAGAAAAAAAAACGATTTTATTAGTTTAGTGTAGTAGTAGTAACTACCCGACGATATTGTCAAAAGCATAAGTGATAACCCACATAAATGTAAACGTACTTTGAAAGAGTTATATCTTGCTGATGTGCCAACTGCACAAACATTCCATGTGTAAAAAAAATAAAAAATAAAAAAAACACAGTGTAATAAAAATAAAAAAATACTTTATTCATAAAATTTTGAAGGCTTACTAAGTTTATAAAAAATATTTTTGTCCCATTATTACGAACACAAATGCCAAAGACAATGTGAGAGAGACGAACTTTAACGACACTTTAGCTAAAATAGGTTTGTTGAACGATTATGAATAAGGCCAATAGTAATTAACTAAGTACCTACTATTGTAAGTAACTATAATATTAAATTAGCTAAAATAGAACTGCACCCCTGTAAAAATATATATTTAATTAGTTAAAGAGCGAATACAGCGGCAGATAAACCTTTACGGCTTTGTCCGCTGTACAAATGTTTTTTTGTATTGTTTTTTGTAGTAAATAAATGAAAAAAAAAAAAAAAAAAACCTAACGTTAAAATGACAAAAATTTATTTTTTATTTTTTTGATAAAATAACGTAACAGTTACATAGAATATTAAATTAGAAATGATATTTTGTATGACAAGTATAGACTTAAACGTAAATTTTGTGGAGATAATCGCAAATTAATGACTTACTCCATAGTAAACGCGCCGAGAATATATGTTTTCGGGGTGTACCGGCGCGTGCAGTTTTCAAATGCATATAACATCAGAAAAATAAATCATAAGAAAATTTTAATGCTGCAGTTGTTTTAATGCTGGATTATACTTTTGATTTTCGTAATAAAATAAAAAGATGCAAGTTCCCTATTTACCGCCACGCCATAGCCAGAATCAGAATCGGAAAGAATTTTATTGTAGAACATAATAGGTAGGCAGTATAAGATATACAGAGTTATTAAATACGTACATTTGGTGATCATAATTATTACAGACCAGGAGAGGGACATAATTATGCGGTTTAAGCGTGAAAAGTATTTTCGCATTTATATATTTAGTATGGATATTACTATTTATTATTATTGTCGTATGTATATACCTACTGGGCGGGGCACATTGCATGAAGAACCGATGGCCGTTGGGGCGGAAAGGTATTGGCGACCACGTCCCTGAAGGCGCAGCGTGGGTAGGCCCCCACAAGGTAGACTGGTGCCCTGTTAAAAGTCGCGGGAGTCCGCTGAATGCGGGTAGCGCATGATCGATCATTGTGGCACTCTTTGGGGGAGGCCTGTGTTCAGCAGTGGACGTCTTTTGGCTGATATGATGATGATGATGATGATGAGTACCTAATCCATAGTAATGGATAGTACGAGTATATGGATATCGCATTCAATCAAACTAGTAGTACAGTATTTATATACATTTTCTTCACAAATAGAATTCTAAGAAATAATGCTAGTGACTAAGTTGTAATGTAACCGCAGCTGAAAATATTTACTCATATTATACGTAGATATGGCACCGTCATGGGTAAACACGTCTACAAACATTATGCGTGTGTTTACGAAATACTGTTTCGTTCATGAAAACTAGTTCGATGTATTCACAAGGTAGGTACTTAAATAAAAAATACAGTGGGTATGGCCTACTTTTTTAAATATCTATTGTTAAATTTAAATATTGTTTCGTTGATGACTGACCATACCCAATTACCCACACGACTAGTTGTTGAATTGTTTAATTGAAATACCAAAGATATATAAAAATATAGACACATCTGCAGACTATAATATTTTCATAACTGATACCAAATGTTCTTGAAACCCGAAGTTTTACTAATATTTCTACTACAAAACAGTTTTAATTAAATATATTTTAATCATATGCTTGGTTTTTAAAGAAGCATTTTTATTAACACAGAGTATTTAGGTTCTAGTTACGTATCTTTAAAATTGCTAATGATAATGAATATACTACTTACACTTGAGTGCATTTTGTCGACAAGAGTTAATTTGTTTCATTTCAATGGCATTGGCAACGCAGTGGTAGATTTGATGGAATTTAATTATGGTTCTTGGTTTAAACAACGCCATATGTTTGTGATAGTTAAGGTGACTTTCGACGCATTCGCTCAAACGCGGCCAAGCGCACGTAGGCACGTAATATCTCTGTCTGTCTGTGGTATTGTATAGGTATCAAACGAATGAACTGATTTGGGTGTGTTTTTTTAAATCTAAAGTTTTGTCTGTCTTTTTAGTAGTATTTTTTCTTAGCTGCTTGATATGTGGGGCGTGCTTTAGAATTTACTTTATTTTATGTCGACTGATGCTACTATAGAGTCGCCTCCTTGACTACCTTATGATATAAGGAGGAAAGGTGGTTTAAATTTAGAGCTGAACGCTTCATCAGCTACTTTAATTATTATTATTATAATTTTTCCGTTTCCCATTCTTTTTTGTAAACTTATGCTCCACTATAAATAAATAAATATTTGGGGACAATCTTACACAAATCGACCTAGTCCCAAACTAAGCAAAGCTTGTACTATGGGTACTAGACGATGATACACATACTTATAAAATACTTAATTACATAGAAAACATCCATGACTCAGGAACAAATATTGGTGCTCATCACACAAATAAATGCCCTTACCGGGATTCGAACCCGGGACCTCCGGCTTCGTAGGCAGGGTCACTACTAACAGTACCAACTAGGCTACATAGGTCGTCAAACTCGTCATGTCACTATGATATGAATACATAGACCCGAAGGGACGCGCCGGGGGAAGGGTTTAATTTAATTATTAAACTGTGCACATTGCACGTAGAACCGATGGCCGTTGGGGCGGTAAGGTTCTCGAGTGGCGGCCACGTACCGGAAGGCGCGGCGTGGCGTGTGTGTGCCCCCCGCAAGGTGGACTGATGACCTGGTAAAGGTCGCGGGAGTCCGCTGGATGCGGGTGGCGCAGGACCGGCCATTGTGGCACTCTTTGGGGGAGGCCTATGTCCAGCAGTGGACGTCTTTCGGCTGATATGATGATGATGATGATGATGATGATGACGATTAAACTGTGATTGCCCGGTAGTACCGTTTACTGTACAGTCAAGTGTAAAAAAAAAAATATGGGTGCATCTTCATGCAACTTACTCAAAAATATTTCCCATCGCTCTTATGTCAGCTAAGGTTTCGGTACATATTTATGAGCGGATTAAATCGATGTACATATTTTTGCACTAGAGATTAATAGATTTATTTTGGACAAAAATAATAAATACTAACAATAAAACAAGAACTTAACCTACAAAGACGAAAAACTATAAATTAAAACCAATTAAAACTTAAAGATAAGTAGAAGATTTTAAAATCCGAAACGGATGAATCTGTAACAGATTTTTATATTCGAAAATGCATCGTCGATGTATCGGTGTTTTATTTTTTTATTGATGTGTAACTAACTACATACCTATTAACTCTATTTTATTCACAACTTCAGCAAAAGGAGTTTTATTTTATTTAAGATTGGTGTAAATACTGTAAATGCAGGAATACTACGAGGATCTAGTTAAGTACTTCCATGATGGTTTGCCATACATCCTCAAAATCTATAACTAATAGGTACCTAGTTACCTAGTTAGACTTTCAAGTTTGGCTCGTCAGACTAGCCGCGCTGTTTTGCAACTGGATCCTATGACACATGACATAAATAACTAACAACAACATGGCATTCGAAATTTAAAAAAATATTCCAGTTAAATTCATTTTAGCAATATCAGGCGACTTTGCGGCTGTGGTTTCATCGTTCGACGCCGGACAGCAATGAATTTTCCTTCATTATAAATTATGAGGATAATTATTCCAATACCTATTATGGATAGGTAGTTACTGGGGTTTGAAAAACAGACATACGTCAAGAGACAATTGTTTAGTCATGTCACGTCGACAAACAATCGGTTGTATTTACCATGCAGCTACAGTTACCAACCGGCCAATAATAATTCTAAAAATCATGCGAAATCTTTAAACTAGTAATCATTTTAACTGTGAAAACTGTGTAATTCTTCATACCAACTGATGTTATATAATGATCTCTTAGGACATATAAATTTATGTTATTAAGAAACAACATGATACAGACATAAATATATTTAGATGTTCGCGTATGTCCATTGCCAAAGAGCATATTTTTTAGAAAGAAGAAAGAAAGAAAACATTTATTCGTGACAAAATAAAACACATAAAACCAACTGCAGACAAATACGCACATACACATTTGCCACAAAATGGTCACAACTCAGCGTAAATGCTGGCGGCGCCAGCGCTGGTCTTCCGTTGTGACCATTTGCCTTTGACGCCACGATCGCACAAAAGCACAAACATTACAAAAAATCATAAATAAGAACACAGAGCAATAAAACCATTAATAACGAATAAAATAAAAACTTAAAGGACACCTTATAAATATTAACACTGATCCAACACAACAAGTTTGATCGTGTGGTATCCACTTAAATAAAATAAAAAAATAAAAAGAGATGTGGTACTATAACTTATCTATGGTACTATGGTAAAATTGACAGACAATAAATTATTATTATTACATTTATTTCATAAACAGAGTATATACATAAACATGGGTACATTAGCTGGGTCTCACAAATAACATTACGCATTACAAAAATTACATAACCAAATGTGTGGGACTATTTAAAATTAAAAACTATATTATGAGACTTACTGCTAAACAAAATACCAATAACACGGAGTGGAATTTGAAAATTAAAACATACAAGAAACTAACAGCTAACTACAAACAACTTTTAATCGGGCTCTTATCCGTACCTATCCTATTATATAATGTTATTATTTCCTAATAACACAGGCACAACAGGCTCCTGCTTGTGGTGCCCCAACTGCTGGGCAAAGCCCCTCCGTTTCCAGTCACCCCAATCCCAAACAGCCTCTGGCCAGTTCTTTAAAAAGGAGTCTATTATTTAGCTCGTCCCGCCATCGCCGACGAGGTCTGCCGCGTCTCCGTTTTGAGCTGTTCGGGCTGCCATTCAGTGGCGATCCGGGCCCACAGCCCACATGTCACTCGGAATGCGGCAGACATGACCAGCCCAGTCCCACTTCAACTGAGCCGCTTTCCGAGCTGCGTCCATTATTTGGTTCTTGGAGCGCAGCGTGGTGTTGCGGTATACACCATGGGCCCGAGGAATCCGAAAGATTTAAATCACGCATTCCTGAGGTCATTAAAAGTTAAAAATGTTACAAGAACCGAATTCAAATTCAGCAAAAAATATTTTTTTTTTTTGTTTGTCGGTTTTTGTAAATAAAAATTGGATAAGTATCGCTTCTCTATGGAAATTATCGAGTGGCGACCACGTACCGGAAGGCGCGGCGTTGGTAGGCCTCCCACAAGGTGGACTGATGACCTGGTAAAGGTCGCGGGAGTCATCTGGTTGCGGGTGGCGCAGGACCGGTCACTTTGGAACTCTTTGGGGGAGGCCTATGTCCAGCATTGGACCTCTTTCGGCTGATATGATGATGATGATGGAAATTATCCCTTTTAATAAAACGGTAACGTTATTTTTTTCAAAAAATGATGAATTTAGTGAGTGGTAGAGCTGTCGCTGTCACTTTGATGTCTGTCAATAGCGACGCGAAACTCCTGGGCAACATCGGTAGCAACGTCGCAATCAAAAGAGCTTAATGCTCTTTAGTAATCACAATAAATAGTTTACGGTCATGAAAATTTATAATATCTTCAAGACTAAGCCGGATTTGACTGGGGTTTCATATACATTTTTTTGCTTTTATAATGACCTAAGGAAAGCGTGGTTAAAATCTTTCGGGTTCCTCGGGCCCACGGTATATAATTTTATGCGATGAAAACATTTTATATGCACGTAAGCCTTTATTAACTATCTATCACAGGAAAGACGACTTTAGTTTTATCTGACAAGTGCACACACTAATCGTAGTCGACGACCGACAGGCATGTTTTTCTGACCCCATCTTATCTTGTAATTCTCCTCGGTCATTCACGTTAGTATAAAAGTCCTAAAACTCAGGTTGACCGTGCAAGGGCACCGTTAGTACCTACACTACCTACTAATAAATATGTTTTTATTATTCGGACATTGGTCCTCTGAGTCAGGTCATAAACATGGTAATGAAGGAGAAAGCTGCAGATCGCGTCTCGCTGCGTGGGCGCACCTGGGCAGCTTTAGGACAACGACCAAAGAGTACAGTCGACGCAAAGGTCTGTTTACACAGTTGGACCTTATTACCACGTGATAAGGCTAAAAATGTAATGACGTCAACTCTACAATAATAATATATATACGACGACTCCTGCCGGCCCCGCTAATGATTTTGTTATTGTTTCACGATGAAAGCAGGTAATGGATGATAATTTTAGGAGTGCCTGATTATTTTTTTGTGGTGATAGGAATAACCTTCCTTAGTACCAGAAAACAATTGCAGACTTTTCAGCTGCGTCAATTATTTATGAAAAATATAAACAGTTTCCTCACTTAGGTTTTGGGTTTAGGACGGCGAATGAGACACTTTCCTTAATCCGTCTCATATTACAAGTAGTGTTTTACATATCTGACCCTGGCAATGACAAATATAGCTACTGCAGCTGTCGATATCATTGCCAGTGTCAGATTATTTCGGATTTTTAAGATATTTTTTTGTAATATGAGACGGATCAAGCAAAGTTTCTTATTCGACGTCCTAAACCCAAAACCTAAGTGAGGAAGCTGTTTATATTTTTCAAAAATAATTGAGGTAGCTGAAAATTCTGCAACTTTTTTCTGGTGCTAAGGAAGGTTATACATGTCACCAAAAAAATAATCAGGCACTTCTAAAATTTTCATCCATTCCCAATTGTGGTGAGTAGGTAGGTATAGGTATAATTTTGCCCATAAATCATAATTTTATTACCGATTGCTGAATTTGTTTTGATTTTATTCTCGACAGTGTTCTCTTTTGAAGCGCAGAATCAGATTTGGAAAAGTGTACCTAATAAACCTCCTCGCAAACCTATCACGCCATTCTGCCCACCGCTCAGAAGGACTGTCCTCGGCAGTAGCTCGCCTATCCCAAGGATGTGTAAAGCAATTAACAGCTGCAGTCACATGTCTGATGTTTTCTTTGACTCGGTCGTGAAATTTAAAATAAGGTCTGGTAACTGCTTGGCTTTGCAATAATAATAAAGTTGGTGACATCCATTTTCTATAAGAGTGACGCGCAGAAAGTTGTTAAAAAAGTTTTAAATTATTTAGTTACGTCGCAATAATAAGTTAAGCAAAAACTATGTATAATCTTGATAAGTTAATGTTAAGGCTTCTTTTATATAATGCATGCGGTGTTTACCTTTAAGTGATTGTTACACTTAGCAAGTAGTTATGATAATTGGATTACTGTAAACTTCAGTGTAAACAATTGTTGGTGAACCAAAATAAATAAATAAAATAAATAAAAATAAGTAAATAAATCAGCCAATATACGTCCCACATCCCACTGCTGGGCACAAGTCTTCTCTCATGTATGAAATGGAACGGCCAGTAGTCCTCACGCTGGTGCAGTGCGGGTTGGGGATTAAGTGTAGGTAGGTATTTTATTTATGTTAATTATGTGAGCGGAAACAGCGAAATATTATTTAAGGCGCTATAGTATCATGGTCTTCTCTCCCTCTCGCTAAGCATAAGCGTGAGCGTGATGGAAGTGCGGATATCATGTTTTTTAATTTTATTTTTTTGTGCGTTTAAATAAATAAAAAAGTCTATGTTGGTAAAAAGTAATTTTAATTCGCGATCGGCGCGGAGCGTGCGTTTCGTGTCGCAACGGTAGCAAGAGTTTTTTCTAATCTCCAGGTGGCGCTGCAAGCGCCGGAAAAGGCTTTGGAATTCACTAGAAAGTTGCCAGTTCCGAAAAACTAGCCCCAAAATACAAGGAAAATAATTCTTTACTAATTGTGTTGTCTTGTATGCATGAAAAAATACCTATTACCTTATCAAGAAAAATAAATTAAGTAAAATTAAATCCTACATCTGTTCCTCGTCGGAACAAAAAGTAATCACCAAGTTCCCTCAAACATGATATTGCCGTTTTTTAGAACCAATGTTAATATGTTTAGCTATTGTGCATAATTATCTACGAATGTTTTAAGTGAATTTTTATATGTTTTAGACCTATGTTCGTGATTTTTTATCGAGCGAAAATTACTTAATCGTGTTTCGAATCACTGATTTCCCTGCAGAAAAGCCTCAAGATTACTATTCGTATTTTTTTGAAACCATATTATTATAAACAGACGCATTATATTGTTTCAAAAACTATGTTCGCTTCACTTCGCTGAACCTATAGCGCCTTAAGGCGCTGTCAACACCAAAAACGCGCACACTGTCTATTTGTATCGGAGTAAACGAGAGCGAGTGTTACTTGAGCGGCCAGGTTTTAGACGAAAATAATTAATAAATATTGAAATAAAAAAAAGTGTGGATTATTTGTGAAATATGGCTCGTCTACGGTTTAGGTACGAATATGTGGACTTCGTGTTTTTAATTGCAGACCCATACGTCAACAAAATAAGGACATAGAACCGTTTAAGATGATTTTAAGACCAACCTTTGCAATTATTTTCTATCGAGCCGATGTCATCCAATTATGTTTCGAGTCCGTCTACGGTCTTGGAAATATGATGAATATTAACTTATATTTTTTTTGATGTGCTAGAACAAATAGTTTTTCTTATACAACTGCTCAAATAATATCAATTTCAACAAGTTTGGTCTTGTCAAAGACATGTTTAAATGTGTCGCCTTATAACAATGGAGTAAGCCAGTAAGGTGCAAAAGTGTAAACATCTTTTGACGATGACTATACCTATATGCACATTATGCACATATTGCACATCTTTTTGGTCTCTCTGAGTGACAATGAGTACCTACTTCTGAGCTTTCGCATAGAGAAATTATGTGCAGAACCTCACAAGTATTGAGCAACGAGCACCCGGCCATATCGTGACATTTAACATTAAACGTACCTATATGTCAGTAAAATTGAACTTTAACCAACCACGAAACTTTATCATGGAACCATATCGCTATGTCACAAGATTTCAAATAAATTCATCGAATTTCGCCGCAGCCACAGGTAATCATCAAGAGAAGTGTGTGTCTAAAGTTAAGTAGCTGATTAAATATGTATGTAGTTCGTCAACCTGCGGTGATTGCTTGTTCAGTCCGCGTCAAAGAGATGTTACATAGGTACACCCATACCTAGGTACCTACCATATATGTATATGTAGGTACCTAGACATTTAGTAGATAAGTAATTTTTTTTTTCCAACGATTGTAACCATATGTACCTACATAACGATTGCAGCTATGTGCAACAACACACAACATACGTAGGTGCATACGAGTATATAACTAATATATATGTTGCATTATCCTCCGCCGTTCTTAAACAGTTCGCATATTAACTTACTTACACTTCTAACTAAAATTAAAATAATTATACCTCGATGTAAAAAAAAAAACCGTTTACAATAAGTAGGGTAAAAATAAAGCACTGCACATCCGTGCCGCCAACAGGTCGTAATTTCGTATGAACTCTGTAGGGACTTACGGCCTTTTGGCTGGGGCGGTAGTGTAGTGTTTCGGTGTACCGCGATAATAAGTATTATCTTTTTTATTTAAGTGAGCGAATCGCCAACAAACTGCTTTGCAGTTTGGCGAATCTTTAGGTTAAGTTACTAAAATTGTATCTTTTGATTCCAAATAAAAAAATATATATATTTTAGGCCTTATCACAAATGAAACAAGTGCAAAAGTACAAACATAGTTTTGATGTGGACAGTTCAATCCAATCGACCCTCTTTTATCAACCGACCGAAAGACATTGGAAATCCTCTTCGTTTTATCTGACACCTGTAAAAATAAGCACTTGTAATCATGCGTAGGTAATACCTATGTGTGCTTGAAGATTCTAGATTAGGAAAGCATGCATGGAATTTCGTCAACAACAAGGCGGGGCAAATATGAACGAATTCGAAGGTCGAGAGATTATCTGGAACCAATATACTTAATGTTTTCGACGGAATGTTATGTTTATTAAAGATTAAGAATTTACTTTTATTGTAAGTAAATAGATAATATAAGCAACAGCCGATATAGAGGCAAGCGTAGGTATATCTTATCGCTAATTGCCGAATCGCCACATTAAGCCCCCCAATACCTACGCAAAATAGATCCTTATTAGTTTCACGATAAGGCTCACCGAACAGCAAAAATAAGGTTGCGTTGCGAGGTGGTTCGGAAGTGACCCCATTTTACTGGACGCCGATTGCACAATCTCTTCTCTTGTTCTTGGAAAGCCTAGGAGTCTGTCGCGCGATGTTTAAAAGACTTAAGTGTCTTTGAGATTCTTTACACATAGGATCTTTAAGTGTTGGTATATAGCCGGGCAGCTTGCTACCTACATACGTGACTTGAGCACGTGTGTGGAGATATATCTTTTTGCACGGCCATAACTCAAACAAGGCGATTATAACTATTATCCTTATGGAAAGTTTGGTACGTTTTAAGAATTTAAGAGGATTGTGAACCTGTAAATTTTCATACAAAAAGCGATAACGTTTTTCACCCCGTAAACATCGTTCGATTTTTATAGTTTTTGGACATGTTGTAGATATAGTGAAATACTAGGTCTGTACGTTTTGATTTTTAAGAAATATTGCTTACGGTAAAAGTTATTAGCATCTAAAAATCTATATTTTAATTAATCTAAACTGATTTACTAAAAAAGGAATAGTACAGACATAGATTAAAGTGTACTTAATCCAATTATACATAAATTATTTAATTTCATTAAGGTTTAGGGGGGTAAAAACGTTATCACCCGAAACCATATTTCAACAAGAAAATGTAGGCAATTACCTCCAGGACTTGCAACTCTCTTTATCGCACGATACGGGTCGGGAGACTCGGGAGGCAGAGCGGTGTGAGACAGATATATATTTTTAAATACCTACTCGCGCCGCGTATCGACACTTCACAATCCTCTTAAAACCCATGGGAACAGAATGTGAACTTTGTTTGACTGAATATGCTAATTCTGAAATCTGAATTCAATTTGGCATAAAGATGCACCTTGGTGGGCCTTTAGTGTAAAGTGTGTACCTTTTTAACTAGGAGCTTAGCATTGTTCTTCGCGTGACTAGCACCAGTAGCATTGCTCTTCCTGTGTTGCGTACTAAACCACGCATTATACCTACAGCAGAAGTTGGTACATCATTTCCCTGTATGTTTGGGTAGGTACCGTGACAGCGGGTGAGAATTGTCACTGAACAACCCGGAGCAAAAAAGGGCTGTTTTTTTGATGATTTTCGAGCAGATTATATACCTCAGCAAGAAATTTTAGGCAAGCCGGTGAATCGGCTTGCCTAAAATGTCTTGTTATATATTAGCAAAGTCGTAACGTAAATCATCAAAATACAGTCGTTTTTTCACTCGGGGTTGTCCAGTGACAATTCTCACGCGCCGCCACTGGTAGGTAGGTACATTATCCATACACGTGGCCTTTTTTGTGTGCCTACGGTAGAGACGTTTCTAGGAAAAATGGCAAACTCGAATGGAATCTATTCGAGGTTACCCATTTCCCTGGTGGATAGATTAGCTTGAAATTTGGTGTAGCTAGAAGCCAAGTAAACTCAGTTTATTTTAGCAATTAACGATATTTAGTTCAACATAAACTTATCAGGTGTTAACTATAAATAAGAAACCTAATTAAATAACGATTGTAGTAAACCTTTTTTATGAATGACTTGTCATTGTCATTCAACCTCTATAAGAGTGTGCATAGAGTCTTATGCAATATTTAAATTGGTCGCGTTAGGTACCTACATTGGCAAGCATAGACGAATGGTCATAAAGTAGTACCTACCTTATTCAGGAAATTATTTAAATATCAAAAATTCTTACCTAAACGAACGAAACTAACATAGAAAAATATAACATTAATACATAGCAGAACGTATCGTATGTAGGTCAAAACAGCGTGTAGTTCCTATTGTATGTAACCTTTTTCTAGGTAAACCAGTAGTAATGTAAATACGCAATAAAGTAATGTTATTGTCGGAGTTCAAGACAAAGTAAATATGGTGCAAGAAGGTGCCGCGTGGAACTCGTTGGTACGAGTTCGGATTGATAGGTATAGCATGTGTAGGTAGTTTGTGGTTTGATTAACTCAAAATAGCTGTAAGTATTATTTTGATGTAGTTTTAAACAGTGTGTACCGTTTGAATAACTTGTAGTCTAGTCTAGGTATATGTATGGTCTGTTCTTCTAAGCAGAACCCGATTTCTATGATCTGATTTGACGAAACTGGAA
Organism: Epinotia brunnichana; assembly: GCA_963854355.1. Lineage (NCBI taxonomy): Eukaryota > Metazoa > Arthropoda > Insecta > Lepidoptera > Tortricidae > Epinotia > Epinotia brunnichana. The sequence continues at coordinate 25,466,390 of OY977950.1, read as the reverse complement.
TAAGGACGGATTATTAATCATGAAATGAATGAATCAATCAAACATTTATTTTGCAAATAGGTCACAAGGGCACTTTTTTTAAACCTTTTTTAGTTTGTTTGTATTGGCTCTTATTACGTTCACAATTTTCGAGTGAAGTAAGTAATACAATTAAATACTTCACATTTAATAAAATTAATGATTCGTGGTTTAGCATTGCGGGCTTTATTAAAAAACGAAATATTTTTTTACATGATATATTATATTGTTTAAAAAATGTGGTGCCAAGGTGGTGCGGTCGAACTGACAACGGGCTATTGTCCCATGTTATGTCGCTTTTAAACATTTTAAACTGCCAAACAAAGTGGTCAAACTGGTGAAAGCGAGGTATCAAGGTGTACCTACTTATAAGTTTAACTGTACCTACCTATAATAGTTACCTAATACTTAGACTTAGTTATTACTATTAGACTTATACGTACCTACTACCTACCAACCAAACCAAAACCGAAAAAAGTAAGAATTTAAAAGTAATAAATAAGCAAGTAGAGGTAGGTACTACCAAGGGCAAAATGTAATCGAATACGAATAGGTATAAATAGAATTATTCACGAATGACTAATAAATATTTCAAATAACTATTCGCCAATAGTTATTTATTCGACAAAGAAACTATTCGCGAATAAATTATTTCTCGAATAACTTCTTTATTCCTTTCTGGGATAATATCTTGAGAGTTTTTTGTAGCAATCATCGAATAAATGAAGAAATTTCTGAAATCGTTTTCGAAGCCAGCTTGATTAATTCTTGACCTAGTCGACCTAGTTCTGTGAAGTTTTGGTACTCGGCGAGCGGCGACAGCTTCTTCCCCGTGTTTTCTCTTTAAGTGACTGAAAAAACTCGAGGTCGAATGGGAAAGCCCTTTAATTTTGACGACTTGAGGTAACCCTTTACACATGTGACTGTCACTAAAGCATTCTTTCCTTTTTGAATTTCTGAATCAACTTTGAAAGGTTAAACTTGTAAACGAGTAAGGTCTGCATTCTAAAATATAGATTATTTGTGGATTATTCGAATACGGAATTATTTGAAGAATGCCCGTCTGTGGTTACTACACTGTTAAACATTATGTTTTTACATTTAAAAAAAACATATCATGTACGCGCGGGCATCGGACGACGGCAAAGGACGGGGCGTTTGAAGGGCAGATCGGGCGGCTGCGCTCGCGCACCGCCAGTCAGCGAGCCACCTCAGCGTCAAGCGCATGTCGCGCAGAGCTATTTTGTCATTAATTTCGTGCTTGTGAAATAAATAAATGTATTAAGAAGAATATTACATTTTTATTGTCCTGCTTGGACAATAATGGCGACCGTTGGAAGAAACTGCAAATAATGTGCAAGTTCAAGCTGCATTTTAACCGTTAAAATAACGGAATTTTACCGGCTCGCTGACTCACCGACTCGGAAGAACAAAGGATGCTGCTGTTTTTTTTGAAATACTGGGGCCTCAAGGTTCTACGTGGTTGCCTGCAGGTCTAACCCGAGGGAAGTACGCCTATTTTACCATTCCTTTGTTCCGATCCCCTTTTATAATTTGGCTTCGATTTGTGTGACGGCTTTCTTGCATCTTAAGCGTTAGGTTCAATTCCTAATCTAGCTTGCCTAAAAGACAAGACTATTAGCTGCACGCAACGGCCTGTGCTTATTTCTATTTGGTACTTCTTTTTTAAAGCGTCAGGATGGTATCCTGATCTAGCTTGCGAAGTGCTTATTTCTATTTGGTAAATAAATTCTTCTTTTTTAAAGCGTCAGGATAGTATCCTGATCTAGCTTGCGAAGTGCTTATTTCGGCGAATATTATAAAAGACAAGACTATTAGCTGCACGCAACGGCCTGTGCTTATTTCTATTTGGTAAATAAATTCTTCTTTTTTAAAGCGTCAGGATGGTATCCTGATCTAGCTTGCGGAGTGCTTATTTCTATTTGGTAAATAAATTCTTCTTTTTTAAAGCGTCAGGATAGTATCCTGATCTAGCTTGCGAAGTGCTTATTTCGGCGAAGAGTTGCCTTATTAAATAAATTCTTCTTTTTTAAAGCGTCAGGATGGTATCCTGATCTAGCTTGCGGAGTGCTTATTTCTATTTGGTACTTCTTTTTTAAAGCGTCAGGATAGTATCCTGATCTAGCTTGCGAAGTGCTTATTTCGGCGAAGAGTTGCCTTATTAAATAAATTCTTCTTTTTTAAAGCGTCAGGATAGTATCCTGATCTAGCTTGCGAAGTGCTTATTTCTATTTGGTACTTCTTTTTTAAAGCGTCAGGATAGTATCCTGATCTAGCTTGCGAAGTGCTTATTTCGGCAAATATTATCGCATTACTCGCATTTATACGCATGTTAAGTATTAAGCTGTATTATACAGGCATTACAGTGCTAATTTTAGTAAATCAGAAAGTTATTTGCAAATCCGTTACGTAGTTAAATTTAAAATTTGTAGTAACGGTTCCTTTGTGTGCAATACGTGGCTATTCCATATTTTTGTACAAGAGTTGCCTTATTAAGCTGTATTATACAGGCATTACAGTGCTAATTTTAGTAAATCAGAAAGTTATTTACAAATCCGTTACGTAGTTAAATTTAAAATTTGTAGTAACGGTTCCTTTGTGTGCAATACGTGGCTATTCCATATTTTTGTACAAGAGTTGCCTTATTAAGCTGTATTATACAGGCATTACAGTGCTAATTTTAGTAAATCGGGAAGTTATTTACAAATCCGTTACGTAGTTAAATTTAAAATTTGTAGTAACGGTTCCTTTGTGTGCAATACGTGGCTATTCCATATTTTATACAAGTTTGCCTAATTAAGGCTATTACTTAGTGTTTTCCTTAATTATTAGAGATTTTGCTAAACAATAAACGGAGATAACCGTGCTAAATCCCTTCTTAACGAATTATTGTAGTTCAAATATCTTATAGCGATTTGCCGACTATTTCAGTGTTTGATCGGGACCGGCGCGCTTAAGGCGTTCTAGTTGCTGGGTGCAGCCCGGGTCCGTAGCAGCTCCGCGCGCACCTTGCTGGCTAGCTGTGTTCTCGGACGGAGTAATTTTCTATGTCGGGCGGTCGCGGCTGAGACTGGATTTAACTGGTTTGAGATTTAATTACTTACTTATTTCATTGTCGTTAGCGCCTTCGATATTTATTGTTTGAAGTTATGGCACCACCGGAAGGGGCAAAGTTGGATGTGCCGTCGAAGGTTGATGATTTGTCTAAGCTTATTAAGCAGCGCGGTAGTATCAAAGGCCGGCTAACTAAATTCAAACTTTAAAGGTGCAAACAATGAACTGGGTAAATTTATTAAATCCAGTCGTCAGTCTATAACTAATTTTGCTAATGATGAAGGAATTAAATTCATGTTTAGTCCAGCTTATTCTTCCCATTTCGGAGGGATCTGGGAAGCCGGGGTTAAGTCGGCTAAGTTCCATCTTCGACGTATTGCTGGGGGGGCTTCCCTGACGTTTGAAGAGCTAGCAACGCTATTTGCACAAGTCGAAGCTATTTTAAATTCTCGACCCCTAACGCCTCTTTCGTCGGACCCCACTGACCCAACTCCTTTGACTCCAGGGCACTTCCTTTGCGGGCGGCCTCTCACTTCGGTACCGTCCCGACCTATTACTACAAAGTACCCCAACAGATACGAACGCATAGAGCAGTTGAGGCAGCACTTCTGGGACAGGTGGCGACGAGAATTCATAGCAGAGCTCCAACAGCGTACGAAGTGGAAGACGCGGCAGCGAGAGCTTCGAGTCGGGGACCTCGTCATTTTGAAGGAAGATCAACTACCTCCTCTTCAGTGGCGCCTAGCACGCATCAGCCATCTATACCCTGGGAAAGATGGCGTCAACCGTGTCGCTGATGTCATCACCAATCGGGGCACAATAAGAAGAGCAATCAAAAAAATGTGTATTGTTCCTACTACAGACGTTGTCGAAGGGAAGAATGGTTTACCTACCCATTAAGGGCAACAAATCCTGAATTCTGTAGATAGGACTCATATCAAATCACACCTGAAGACTTACAAGAAAAAGATACATGGGAACAAATCAACTACTTTACTCCATCGGGTGAACTTCACCGCAACGACTATATTGCAGGTTGTCGAAGGGTTGACTAGACCTATATCCTAGACCCGCGAAAGGCAACACAAAGAATCTCTGCAATTTATTGTTGAAAGCCAGTCTTTCAACGCCGGGACGATGTACGCGCGGGCATCGGACGACGGCAAAGGACGGGGCGTTTGAAGGGCAGATCGGGCGGCTGCGCTCGCGCACCGCCAGTCAGCGAGCCACCTCAGCGTCAAGCGCATGTCGCGCAGAGCTATTTTGTCATTAATTTCGTGCTTGTGAAATAAATAAATGTATTAAGAAGAATATTACATTTTTATTGTCCTGCTTGGACAATCATAATCTGTAAAATTTCCGAAAAAGCTAATTTCAGGAAAAAAAAAATTCAACATTTAATGAAAAAAAAAACAATGAATATGAATGTTTCCTAGCTTTTGGGGATTTTTACGTGTTTTCTTGGATGCAAAATTACATAATTGTCAGTGTAATAGCTGCTATCCAAGAGATTAAGTAGGTACTACAGGCTACGCCAAGCTACGAAGTTGCTACGCGTGTCATCACAGGAATATCGCCAGGGCCACAATTCGACATTGCTGTTTAACTGCTAGTGACATGGCCAATATTGTCTAAGCTTTTTTTTTGTAATTGCGTTAGGACTACTTAACTGATATTTTCTCATAAAAAAAATGTCATTTAGATTAGAACTAACAAATAAATGGATTTCGTAAATGCGTTTACCGCATTAAAGATGATATCTATAAGAGGAGACGCCGTTTATGCGGATTATAAGAGTCCAACCAAAAATTAAGCTTAAACTTTTTTATTGACCTTAATTTTTTTTTTTTTTGCTTAATTTTGGCATAACCAGAGGAAACACGCGAACATAAATACAAGAATACGGGTCAGTAAAATACCGTCATATTTTCTAAAATAGTGCAAGGTCGTACAGTTTTTTTTTTAATTCTTGTCGTGATCTTTATTTATTATACGAGTACATCAATACTACAAAAATAACAGTAAAAAATGACGTCACCAGATTTAAATCGGACTCGTAACGACCCATGGAAAAAACAACGTTAACGGAGCGAGATATCGCAGAAATCGTCATTTTTGGACATTGATATTTTTATGAGCGGATCCCGGAAATTGCTAATACAGTTGGGTATTATAAAGATATATAATGTAAATAAAGATAGTGTTAAATAAAAAAAAACCTTTTGCGGTTATTTAATTTAGGGTGACCCGAATTGTTTGACCGTGAGTGTATTATACCCTACCATACGTTATATCAAAATCAAAATATTTATTGATTGTGTAATTAGGCTCAAGCTAGCTCTTTTACACGTCATGTTTTAACATATTAACTACGGCTATTTTAGATAAATGCTTCTTTATCATATAGACATTCCTTTACAGTACCTATAATAAGATTTCTCTATATATATAAGACGGCGTTTAACGCTTGACTTAAATCTCTTCATTGACAATTTCAGTATATAGTTATTCAAACGAATCATCTTGCAATATAAAAAAGTAAGATTTGATAGGGAATATTATACGGTTCTCGCAACACGGCCTATAGTTACGAGTATTGTAGTGCGAGGACCACTGATTGTTCGAATGAAATGTAGTTATAGTATCTGCAAAACTATATGGCCGGTCAGGTCATAAATCATCGGAATCGTGCTATCTCTTTCACACCAGCGGGGCTAGCACAACTGACACAACAAGCGCGACGCGAGGCGAGATAATCTACCCGCCTCTTTCTAATTTGCACAATACGAGTGAGACAGGAGTCGCTGAGTCGCGCGCGACACGACTTAGCAGCAAGTTGTGCTAGACGTACTGCACGGCTTATGCTAGCGCCGCTAGCGGGCCGAGCAGCAATAGGGCAGGTAGCGTTACGCATAAAAAGGAATGTCGATAAAGTAATGAAACAAAGAATATAAATTACGTGGTGTTTTATATAACAGTATTTTGCAAAAATCTTCCATTACGACGTAGGTTCACAGACAAAGTTCGTATAACGAATGAGTTAGGTATGCATTGTGATGTTTACCCTTTTATGTTATAGTATATTTTGTTATCAATTATTCTTAATGACTTAAATATATGCATTTCTCATTATCTACTTACCTAACCACGTATTTAGCTAATTATTTAAGAAATATCTTAAACATTTAGTATTTATTATTCATTAGATAACTTTAAAAACAATATCAATAATGATATAAGATTTCATTTGAAAATATAATAATTATATCGACGTTTACATTATAAGTTATCGACATGTTACACCCCTAACGGTAGCGGACTTTTATTGCCCTACCGGCCAGATAGTTTTGCGGATAGTATAGTTAAGTTGTTAGTTATTTTCTTGATTGTAAAATCGCTGTCTGGTACTGGTACACTATAGGTGTTCAAAAATATCGGCACATGCACCCTAATGCCTTTAAAATTGAGGTGTGTTCCGATGTTTGTGAGCTGCTTGTTTACTCCGATGTATGTGATGGCGACTGTACTTATTGTTTAAAAAAAAACTCTTCTTGAGCCTACAGTTGCTGTCAAATCTTGCTGAATAGGGGCTCTACGTTGCGTATGTTAGCATCGCCACATGGTCCGAGTAACCTTTGCTCTCCGCCAACTGGGTCAAGGCGCTGCGACCGGCTCGCAGTCTGGCTGAAAGTTGAACCAGAGAACAACACATTTAATAAATTAGGCGCAATACAAACAAATGAATATTCGTTTTTTTATTGAACCAAAACAAGGATTACACAGTATAGTTTACAGTAAAATTTGCGCCAAACTGCATAACAGTTTGTTGGCGAGTGGTTGTTGGTGGTTGGTTGTTCGTAGTGTGTCTATCTATACTATATGTAAGGTACACTGCCCCGGTAAAGAGGGCGCGGGTTCGACTCCCGCCATCATCATCATATCAGCCAAAAGACGCCCACTGCTGGACATAGGCCTCCCCCAAAGAGTGCCACAGTGAACATCAAAAGTAACTACGCAATCGAAGACGTCAAATGTTCTTATCGCCTTTTTACAAAGACTTTTGACGTTCTCGTTTGCGTTGCTACTTTTGATGCTGACTGTAGGCAGGTTATGTACAGTCGCCATCACATAAATCGGAGCAAACAAGCACGTCACAAACGTCGGAACACACCTCTATTTTCAAGGCATTAGGGTGCATAGTGCCGATATTTTTGAACACCTATAGTGTACCTATGCATGTGATGGCGACTGTAGGTACATCCTATTCCCGCCTTATGTTATGTGTTAAAATTTTTATAGTAGAGAAATTATGGCGTTAAATAGTCAAGTTGACATTCCTGGAAGTCTATTTTGTTCTCCCTTGTGAAAACAATCACATTTCAACGTGGTTCACGCGCACGATTTACCGGGCTATATACCTCATAATATATGTTGAAACTGTTGAAAGCAGAATATGTCAATAGTAAATTAGCTGCAAACCTTTATTTCTTTCTTTGCATTTGATAGAGCTAAACTACTTATTACATAAATTTGCGGTCATGCACAATTTATTTATTTATTTAATATTTATTGCACAAAAGAACAACTTAACGTGTACAAAAGGTGGACTTATACTCCAGGCAAAATACGGTTTTGAAAAACATTAATTTATAATAGCGTTTTTTTTCATTACATCATTTTAAAACTTATTCTAAGATGCTTTATCAAGAATCCAACAAACTTTCCATCCGGAAGTATTTATAAAGATTTGAATAAAACATGAATTGTTTTTTTTATTAGGGTTCCGTAGCCAAATGGCAAAAAACGGAACCCTTATAGATTCGTCATGTCCGTCTGTCTGTCTGTCCGTCCGTATGTCACAGCCACTTTTTTCCGAAACTATAAGAGCTATACTGTTGAAATTTGGTAAGTAGATGTATTCTGTGAACCGCATTAAGATTTTCACACAAAAATAGAAAAAAAACATTAAGTTTTAGGGGTCCCCATACTCAGAACTGAAACTCAAAAATTTTATTTTCATCAAACCCATACGTGTAGGGTACTTATGGATAGGTCTTCAAAAATGATATTGAGGTTTCTAATATCATTTTTTTCTAAACTGAAGAGTTTGCGCGAGAGACACTTCCAAAGTGGTAAAATGTGTCCCCCCCCCCCCTGTAACTTCTAAAATAAGAGAATGATAAAACTAAAAAAAATATATGATGTACATTACCATGTAAACTTCCACCGAAAATTGGTTTGAACGAGATCTAGTAAGTAGTTTTTTTTTAATACGTCATAAATCGTAAACCGCAATTATTTCACGGAACCCTTCATGTGCGAGTCCGACTCGCACTTGGCCGCTTTTATTTATCTAGAATATTATAAAGCAAATGTGAATGAACCAAAATAAAGATAAAACCATTTATTCATATTTTTTCTGACTTTTCAGAAACTAGTTAAGTTATCATTTTTTTGATGTCTGAAATTTTGTTGGATTTTGTCGCTAGGTAACTATTTAATTGATAATGTATCCATTACAATGAAAAAATCAGCTATAAATTATTTCCAAGTTTGTCATTTTTCCATACAAGTTGTCAGTTCATTGCCTGGACTATTAATGCCGTAGGCAATGTAGGCATTTATGTAATTTTTTTAGTTAACTGCTCCAATAAGCTTTTCTGTTTGGCCCTGGGGTTGACTGGTAGTCAGTGCCTTAAGGCATTATTAGGTAATTCCACCTTTTGTACTTTTTGTTTGTGCAATAGAGTTTAAATAAATAAATCCTAGAATCATATTATCCTACTAATCCTCCTACTAATATTACTTATAGTTAAATGCGGAAGTTTGGATTTGTTACTCAAATCACGTTTTGAACCTTTGGTAACGTACCTACATATATTTATGAACTCGACTGTACCTCCCTACGTCATGGTCAATGCATAGGGTTAAATTATATCACTGTTCACTGTTAAATCTTGTATTATCTTGTTATACTTTTTGCGTGTAATTTTATTTGTAAAATAATATGGCAATTTTTTTTTTTATACTTAATGATTTTGTTTTTAAGTATTCTAGACCTATCATAAATTGAGTAAGTTGTACAGGCGGAAATAAAAAGTGGATATTCTCGAATCTTAATTTGACTTTGACATTTAAATTTAAAGTCGTGTCGTGAGGATGAATATGCAATATATATTCATCGTTCACCGTTAATTTGTTGGGTTTCAGATAAATCTTATCAGCGTTTGATCTAAAACCGCGGCTATCTATATAATTTATTAATTTAAGAGTTCCTGATTAAAGGATCACGTTTACTGTGATCTATTCGGCCCCTGGAGTCTATTCGACAAACGCACCCAAATTGGAATCATATTTGTATCACTCGCGCGACAAACCTAGCCCGCCGCACCCTTGATTATATCACATATATATTAGGTCCTTACCTATCAAATTGGCGGTGTGTATGGAGAATTTTATGAAAACTGTGATTTTCATACATTGAATTATGCGGATTATTCAGCAATGTCAAATTCAAAGCAAATTAAATTTTGGTAGGAATATAGAAAACTTTTAAGCTACTTTACACATATCTTCATTCCTTAAAAATAGTTCGCATCATAAAACTATACGTAATTGAAACACTTTAACCGGCAGCACATGAAAAGGGCGGTTTTCAAGCTTTAATTTAAAACACTAAATAAAAAATTCAAACCTATTTTTTGTATTTAAAACCTTTGTTACATAGTCTAATAATGAAATTAAAAAATAATTTGGAAGTTGCAATAGAAATGAATAAAGTACGTACATAATAATATCTGTGAAAAAACCGCCAATTTCATAGGTAAGGACCTAATATATATCATATTACATATCATTTTTTGTGTCATCATATTATGAAACGAGCGTTTGTTAAGGCCTCTCATAATCTCATGTATCAGTTGCATAAACTACTTACTATTATGTTCCGTTGTCTGTAGGTGACATACCTACGTAGGTACCTACTAAATATAATTAGAAACAGCACAAGCCCTTAGGTACTATATTATCTTCAGCACCCTCATATTATTGCAAATAGGGCAAACCTAGGCTAATCTGTGATATGAAGTTATTCGGTGATAGTTACTTTAAGGTTTAATAGCGGAGTTACTCGATATCTTTACGGCTTGTAATAATTGCCAGTAGGTGGCGGCACTGTCATTCAACTTACGTGCAGCAAGAATCCGAACGCATCCGTCAAAATTAAGAAAAAAAAACTAAAAAAAAAACTCTAAAAACTTTACTATCACCGATTAGCCAAGGTTTGCCCTGCCTAATATGATCCTAATTTCTACCAAACCACGGACTTTATGCTTACAACCTATCTGCACAAACCCGACTAGTAATAACGAGCAAAATAGAAACATACTAACTATGTATGAAATGAATACACTGTTGTTCCCTTCTATCATTGGGTGACATAGTCGAAGCGAATATGCGTGAGTCACGCAATACCAACATAACTGTACCATTACATTTAATATTCAGCGCTTTATTTATAAGGTAGCAAAGCCGATAATTGAGTAGCATTTGTTTATGCAATTGCATAAGTAATTTTGTAGCTTAAATTGAAATTCTGCACCATTACTTTCTCAAACTCGTATATTACGCTGATGCCGTTTTGAAAAATGAATTTTACACTGTTTGAATTAAGGTTGTTTTTATGAAGATGCAGTTATGTAAAGTTGTTGTGTGGGAGGGTAATCGGTTGATTTGAAACCGTTTGACCCATTTGTCGACCGGGAGCGGTTTGTTGATTTATAAACGCGCGGACATTTAATTCGGGGAAGACACGAATGAATACGTATTAGCGAATGGATATATTAATTATAATCGTAACCGCCTAATGCTACGGTTACAGTGATTAGTTTTGCGATTGGGGACGCCTCCTAATCCTAAGTCACGTTAATATCCGTCTTGGATACAACTGTGGCGATCTGGCCCCGTAGCATGGATGGCGTTATCACGCGATAAGTGATAGGATAGAGCATCCGTCCCTGGCTGACACCGTTCGATAGAATGAGACGACGCGCTTATCCTATCACTTATCGCGTGATAAGGCCATCCATGCTACGGGGCCAGGTGATTTTACCTTCTTACATCTTGATTTTCTATGAAATATATTTTTATTTTCATGTAAGTATTTAAAAATCGATAAAATAGCAAAAATAAGTGGTACCTAGGCGTGATGTTTTACGAGTATTGTCGAGTATTTTCAATTTCCGAGAGTGAGTTTACGTTAGATGGTAAACATCGAATGAATTTATTTTAGTGATTAAAAGTATTTGGAACCCATTTTAATCTCTAACCCATCACACACTAATATTATGAATGTGAAACAGTATCTATATGGAAATCCATGTGGTCAAAGATACATAATAAAATAAATCGACGGAAATTGTATTTATACAACTAACGTTAAAAAAAAAGAATGATAAAACTTACAAAAATATATGATGTACATTACCATGCAAACTTCCACCGAAAATTGGTTTGAAGTTTGAACGAGATCTAGTAAGTAGTTTTTTTTAATACGTCATAAATCGTAAACCGCAATTTATTTCACGGAACCCTTCATGTGCGAGTCCGACTCGCACTAGGCCGCTTTTTTATAATTACAAGATGGCGAGACCTGTCTCAATAAAATAGTATATTTTTAGAGAAGGGCTGTCAAATGATTTGATTAGAGAGCTCAGTTACGATACCAATATATTGGACACTTACGTAAGAGAAACTGAGTCACGTCTACTACCCGAGCAAAAGGAGATATATCATAAAGTTTTACAACGAGTTGTGAGTGGGAAAAGTGGTATTTTCTTGATGCGCTGGGCGGCACAGGCAAGACTTTTTTGCTTAATTACTTAGCTCCTCGCAAAAATTCGCAAAGACAAACATGTTGCATTAGCTGTGGCTTCCTCTGGAATCGATGCAACATTATTAAGTGGTGGCCGAACAGCACACTCAGTTTTCAAGTTACCTCTTAATTTAGCAAGCGAAGAAAATCCAACTTGCAATATTAGCAAGAGTAGCGCCCGCGGCGCCCTATTGCAACAGTGCAAACTGATTGTATGGGACGAATGTACGATGTCTCATAAGCGAGCTATTGAGGCGCTCGATCGTTGTCTGCAAGATATGCATACCTAGCAATCGAACGTTAATGGGTGGTGTGGTTGTGTTACTGTCTGGTGACTTCAGGCAGACATTGCCTGTTATCGAGCGAGGCACTCCAGCAGACGAAATAAACGCATGTCTGAAAGCATCACGCGTGTGGACCAAGGTGGAAATGTTCCATCTCACGACAAACATGCAAGTCCAGCTGTTTGATGATGTAGAGTCGGGTGCGTCGCCTATCTCGAGCAATTTTTATGCTCAAAAATTGCTCGAGATAGGCGACGGACCGACGGTCGATTAAAAACTGATGATGAAGGTATGATTCTATTCACCAACCAATTTTGTCATGTTGTGGATTCGGAAGACGAGCTTATTGCTCAAGTTTTTCCGAATCTGCAACAAAATATTCTGGATGAAAATTGGTTGTGTGAAAGAACCATACTGGCACCAAAAAATGAGACAGTATCAAAAATAAATAAAAATATATTGGAAAAAATATCAACCGAAACAACAGTGTACAGTCGCCATCACATACATAGGTACACTATAGGTGTTCAAAAATATCGGCACATGCACCCTAATGTCTTGAAAATAGAGGTGTGTTCCGATGTTTGTGACGTGCTTGTTTGCTCCGATGTATGTGATGGCGACTGTACAACTCCATAGATACATTAATGACATCCGACGACAGCATCAGTTACCCGGTTGAGTTCTTAAACTCTCTGGAGCTATCCGGGGTACCTTCCCACAAACTCGAATTAAAAGTTGGCGTACCCGTAATGTTAATGCGCAACTTAGATGCACCAAAAACAAGATTACGGGTCACTGAATTGGGAAAATACATAGTAAAGGGCACAATCTTAACTGGTGAAGCGAAAGGAGAAGATATACTCATACCCCGTATTCCAATTATACCTAATAACTTGCCATTTAACTTTAAACGACTACAGTTCCCTTTAAAAGTAGCGTTTTCAATGACAATTAACAAATCGCAGGGTCAAACCTTAAAAGTAGCGGGATTACATTTAGGCACGCCATGTTTTTCCCACGGGCAGTTGTATGTAGCTTGCTCACGTGTGTCTAAATCTAAAAATCTACATGTTTTAGCAGAACGAAATAAATCATACAATATAGTTTATAGAAGTATATTGGAATAAGTAGCAGCGGCGAAGCGGCCAACTTATTTTTTTAGTTTCAGTATTTTTGTAAGCTTTTCGCTTAGGTGCTTTATTGTCTGACAATATACTAGGTAAGCAAAGTATTTTTTTTAGTTATAATTATAAATAGCGTGAAAAAGAAAATAATCTCTAGAGGGGGTACAATAACAACAATTTGTGTAGTGAAACGAATTCTACGCGGACGAAGTCGCGGGCAAAAGCTAATATATATATGTATAAAGAAAAAAGTACCTATCTTAAATCATCAACTTCATAAACCTTAAAGTATTTATAAGCCATTATAAAGCATTAAATGTATTAAAACTGAACAGACGGCCGCCGGTCGCATGAAACGTACGTGTACAATCGACGTCAAAAATATGTCAATACTTTTGGACCTTATTCCATTGTAATATGGCGATAAATGTATATTATATTTGATGTCTATTGTACCATGCTCGCAGATGACACATTCAGCGATAAGGAAAGGTCACTCTGGTGCGGAGATAGGAGATATCTAAGTACTCACAATTACACGCAAACAACGGATTGTTTTCAATTCAATCAAAGATAACGTATCACAGTTGTTTTATAATTATAGTGGCCATCTTGTGGATTATTCGTTCATTTTAACGAGGGTAATTATTATCAGTAATTTAATATTATCTATAGGTAAAGATAAATGCGAAATCTGTGCGAGTGAACGAAGTCGTTTTTAACCTTTCTTTGGTCTAACCTTTTCAAGCTTCTTTCTTTCACGGTATCAATCCTTCCTTCTGAAATGGCTTATGTAAAATTAAATTAAATGACGTTAACCACAGTTAGAAGAGTTTCGCATCTCGTTTTCTCGTGCGTGGCAGACATAAACGTGTCTCTTACACAGGGACGTGATGGTTTACAAGAATAGAAGTATTTCAAACTGGGGACTTTTTTAGGGTTCCGTAGCCAAATGGCAAAAAACGGAACCCTTATAGATTCTTCATGTCTGTCTGTCTGTCTGTCCGTCCGTATGTCACAGCCACTTTTTTCCGAAACTATAAGAGCTATACTGTTGAAACTTGGTAAGTAGATGTATTATGTGAACCGCATTAAGATTTTCACACAAAAATCGAAAAAAAACATTACGTTTTAGGGGTTCCCCATACACAGAACAGAAACTCAAAAATTTTTTTTCATCAAACCCATACGTGTGGGGTGGGTATATCTTCAAATATGATAATACGGTTTCTTATATCATTTTTTTTCTAAACTGAATAGTTTACGTGAGAGACACTTCCAAAGTGGTAAAATGTCCCCCCCCCCTGTAACTTCTAAAATAAGAGAATGATAAAACTAAAAAAAATATATGATGTACATTACCATGCAAACTTCCACCGAAAATTGGTTTGAACGAGATCTAGTAAGTAGTTTTTTTTAATACGTCATAAATCGTAAACCGCAATTTATTTTACGGAACCCTTCTTGTGCGAGTCCGACTCGCACTTGGCCGCTTTTTTATTTTCGTGGAGGAAACCTGTTGCATATTAAGTATCTAGATATGCAATCACATGGAACATGGTTTTAAATAAAAGACTCACTTAGTATGTTCTTGTGTATTCGACGCCATATGCAATCTGGCCGGCTCTCCGCTACCACAGCGTATGCAACATATGTCACATCCCCCGCTTAAGAAATAAAGTTATTATTATTTTAATTTAACGCTAGCTTAAATCAAAATCTCTTAAATAGGCAGGTTTCCTCACCAACCTCCCTGTCCTGGTTGCCATGGGTACATCAACTGGCTCTGGGTTAGCTACAGGTGCAAGAGAGCTTGGTGCTGAAGATACTGGTGCATCTTGCCTTAAATAATTCCCTACTCTATCCCTGATTTGCTTCAACTCAGAGGAGTCCAGCATATTATAACTTTTAACCGTAAACTTATTTCTACTAGGTCTAATATGTCTTTCATTTCTTCTAACTAAATTGCCTTTATCATTTTTAACAATGAATGATCTAGGTCCACTGGCCTCTTCTACAATTTTACCTGAATACCAACATTTGCTCTTATTTACATCTTGAATAATGACCTCCTCCCCTTTCTGAAATGACTTTTTAGGTTTGGAAGTTTTATTATAATTGATCCTAGATTTTTCATTGTTAATTGACATTTGTTCTTTGACATTTACACATAACTTAGGTTTTAACATTTCTTTTGAACAAGGTAAATTTGTTCTTAATAATCTACTCATTAACAACTCTGAAGGACTATAATCCAAGTTTGCAACCGGAGTTGTTCTATAATGTAACTTCGCTAAGTCAAAATTATCACCACTTTCTCTACATTTTTTCATCATATTTTTAACAATTCCCGCAGCTTTTTCTGATAATCCATTCGATTGTGCATAATGTGGACTTGACTTAACCAATTCTATTCCCTGCTGTCTTGCAAATTGCTCAAATCCACAGCTACCAAATGGCATATTGTCACTGACTATTTGTCTAGGAATTCCATGGATGCTAAACATTTTTATCAACTCAAAAATGATATTGGCGGCAGATTTGTTATTTAACTTTGCAACTTCAATCCACTTTGAAAAATAGTCTACAACCACTAAGAAATCTTCTCCTGCATAATGTCCCACATCCATACCTACTTTACTATAAGGAAGTTCAGGAATGTCATGAGATATAATAGGCTGTTTGCAATTGGATACCCTGTACTTTTCACATGCTTTACAAGCTAAGATATGATCCTCTATATCTCTTGACATTCCAGGCCAATACAGTATTTTTCGTGCTCTCTTTTTACATTTTACCACACCTGCATGCCCCGAGTGCAGTATATCCAGCATTTCCTGTCTTAGTACTCTAGGCACAAGTACCATATTTCCAAAGTATACAACATTATCTTTAACCATTAACTCATTTCTCAACTTGTATAACTTTTTTAATTCTCTACCCTGTATATTTCTGTCATTTTTTGGCCACTCTGAATTATGCCATAACTTTATTTGTTGCAAATTACCATCTTTATTTGTTTCATCCTGAATATATTTCAACTTATTTTCTGATATTTGTAAGTCATTATCTAACCCTATTAAGGACTTCTGATGGACTGTATAGCTGGAGTGATTATTTATAGGAAATATATTAAAACCAAGCCGACTCAATCTGTTTTCGACAGCAATATATTGACAACTGATAAAACAAAATAAAACATTCCAAAAGTATAAAAATAATAGACAAAAAAAGGTACAAAATAGGTTGCATCCGCAACATCCCACCCCCTAGTGTGCGAAAGCACACGAAGCTAGCCGGGCCAGCCAATAAGGAGCCCTACGCGTCTAGCCTGACCAACTTTTTGGAGGGCCGACGAAGAAGGCCTCCCTGTGTGGCTACGTCCACCACCCTGACTACGCCATCTCGGCCAGGGAAGGTTGCAGTGATGCGGCCTCTTGGCCAAGTTCCTCTTGGAAGATTTTCGTCCACGATGAGTACCAGGTCACCGATGTTTAAGTCGCGTTCCCTGTTTTCGCCTGTCTGTCGTGGTTGCATTGTAGGTAGAATCTCTTTCACCCAACGGTTCCAAAAATGGTCGGCTAACCTCAAGGCCTTCCTCCAGTCTGCTCTACGAAGAAGGTCTCGGTCGTCAAGGGTTGCAGGTAGGACTTGATTCGAGGATGTGCCAATTAGAAAGTGGAAAGGTGTCAGCGTCTCCTGGTCATCTTGACTCACAGAAACGTGACTTAGGGGCCGGGAGTTGACAATGGCCTCAGCTTCCATCAGGAGGGTCACGAGTACTTCTGCGTTAGGTGCCCTTTCGCGTAGGGTGGCGTTCAGTGCAACTTTGACGGTGCGAACTAGCCGTTCCCAGCATCCACCAAAGAAAGGAGCAGCGGGAGGAATAAAGCTCCAATTGATTCCTCGGCTGGCAGCAAAATCGTTGACATCTGTCTGATAAAACTCCCGTAATATTCGGTCACCACCAACAAAACAAGTTCCGTTGTCAGAGAATATTGTTTCGGGAGCACCTCTCCTTGCAATAAATCGACGTAAACTCATTATCGCTGAATCAGCCGTCAGGGAGTGCACAAGTTCCAAATGGACGGCTCTGGAAGTCAAGCAGGTAAATAGGGCTACGTATCGTTTTTCCTGTTTGCGTCCGATTGTGGAGTTAATCGGGCCAAAATAATCAAGTCCAGTGAAATTAAATGGGCGGCGATGGTGGGCAAGCCGCTGCGGAGGAAGGTTTCCAGTCATTGGATTCATCGGTTTTGACTTCCTGATCCGACAATACAAACATTTGCTGGCGACGCTTCGTATGGTGCTGCGCAAGGGAAGAAGCCAGTATCTCTGTCTCAGCTCATTGACGACCATCTCATTATTCGCATGTCCAGCCTTGCGATGGTAAAAGAGAACCAAAAGGCGCACGACTGGGTGATGACCATCTAACAGTATGGGCGATTTGACTTCGGTACCGACGTCTTCTACAGCCTCAATTCTGCCGACCAAACGTAGCAAATTGTCCGTTCCCATCTTGGGTGATAACTTTGCTAAGCGACTGCTCTTGGGCAATAACTCTCCTCGTTCAATCCGCAGAATTTCTTCTCCAAATGTCTCGGACTGTACTTTCTGCAGGACGTGCCTTTCTGCGGCTTGCATCAATTCCGCTGTCAGGGGTAATAGAGCGGTGGACGTAGGCGCGTTTGTACGTTGACGAACCCTAAAATCGGTGCTAGGATCAGTGTGATCAATGTGTCTAACGCGGTCCAAAAGTGAGCGAAATTTAGAAGCCGCCTGCAAAACGCGAGCAGTGGCGCGCAGTAAGCGCAACCAGTCACTAAAACGACTGAAATCCGCGGTGATAACCAGATGCCCAACCACAAGTGTAGGAGTATGCTTAAACTCTTCATGAACTGGAGGCTGGCCAGCTGGTTCCACAGGCCAATTTTCCGGAGAAGCCAGAAGAAATGAGGGGCCGGTGAACCATCGGTAGTTAGGGTTGATATGGAGAGGTTTGATTCGCGTGGCATCGTCCGCGACGTTCAAGTCAGTTGGGACCCATCTCCAGTCTTGAACGCATGAATTTTCAGTTATTTCGCCGATCCGATGGGCCACAAAGGGCTTGAACGTTCGTGCGTCACTTCTTAGCCAGCTAAGGACAGTTCTCGAATCTGTCCAAAAAAACGTCCGAATAGGCTTTTTCTTGTGAAATTCCTTGATGGTCATAGCAAGGCGTGAAGCCATTAAAGCACCCTGCAATTCTAGGCGTGGAATTGAAGTGGGCTTCAATGGCGATACTCTTGCTTTACTGGATATGAGAGCAAGCTTGACTGTACCGTCTGCGTACAAAAAACGCCAATAAGCGACAGTCGCATAGGCAAGCTCGCTCGCATCCGCAAAAACGTGTAGCTCCCTGTGCAGAGGCTCGCCGTTTACCTTAGCGTACCAACGTGGAACTCTAATATTAGATATATCTGACAGTTCTTTAAACCATTCGTTCCACCTTAATACCTGTGAAGGTGGAAAAACCGTGTCCCAGTCAATGTTGGATCTCCATGCCTCCTGAAGGAGTATACGGCCCTTGACCACTATAGGGCCAAGCAATCCTAGTGGGTCGTACACTTTCATGAGGTGGGACAAAACTTTACGCTTAGTAAAAACACCATGTAACTTGAGCCCTTCTAAACCAGTCCTAAAACCAATGGTATCCGATATAGGATCCCAAGAGACACCTAAGGCTCTGACGTTAGTTGATTCACTACCAAGAGACACTTCAGTAGGCTGTGCAGCGTGCAATTCAGTTGGAACAAGACGCAACGCTTCCTGGCTGTTAGAAATCCAACTACACATTTCAAAACAGGCGTTACGGTGGATAGTCACCACATCGGATGCCAGCTGCGCAGCTTCAGTTACCTCATCAAGACTGTCCAAAAAATCATCCATATAGGAACTGTGAATGCTTGCATTGGCTGCGTTGGGATACAAATCCTGATGTGACATTGCATTTTTATTTTTGATATACAGCGCAGTAAATGGACTGGATGACGCCCCGAAAACAACAGCTGTCATTCGATACTCTTTTATGGGAGTTGTGTTCTTTGACCTAACGTCGCGCCATAAAAAACGTAATGCGTCCCTATCTTGATCACGGATCCGTATTTGGGGAAACATCTCCTTAATATCCGCTGTCATTGCGACAGCGCCCTCTCTAAAACGCCAAAGTATGCCTAATAAGTTTTCTAAGAGATCTGGTCCTTGAAGAAGCAACGAATTTAAGGAAACGCCTTGATTCATTGCGGCTGCATCATGGACGACACGGAGTTTACGCTTTTGTGGGTGATACACCCCAAAATGAGGCAAATACCACCTTATTTCGGTATTGGTTTCACTTTGAGTTGTATCAGAAGATTCAGAAGTCGTTTTTAAGTTTATTTTATCCATGTCTGTGGTTGACATGTAGTCATGACATTTTGGTTGCACTTTATTCGGACTGACTGTACCATATTGAATGTAACCTGACGAAGTGTTATTTTTATTTGGACATTCCACTAAATTGTGTTTACTGTTGATAATATTGGTACCGTTCCTATTACTGACAGAATGACCATAATAAGTGACAGGATCACATTCTTCAGCATAACCTTTGGCAATCATATTGTCAATAAACCTTTTGTACGCTTCAGCAAAATCGGACTCTCGAAACATACGTCTTTCTAAACTTAAGAAGCGAGATAGGGCTTGCGGATAACTGTCGGGAACGCACTGAATATTATCCCGCCATGGAAGTCCTACCTCATACCTACCAGTTGGCAAACGTGTGGTAGTATTGTGTAAGATCTCAACAGCTCGAGCATCCAGTTTACTATGAAGTTTCTCATGTTTGGTAATACCCAGTGAGTCCAATTTGTACTGCTCCTTTATTAGCAGTTCTAAACGTTCATGTTCAGTAAGCTCAATACGGTCTAGGTGACAGTGGTTGACAAACTCAACCGGTTTCGTTTTACTAGAAGCCACTCCATACAATGTCCAACCAAGCCAGGTGTGACAAGCTACCGGCTCATTACGACTACCAGCGCAGATATCACGAGATATTGACAGATGCCAGTGCTCGGCACCAATCAGCACGGTTGGCATAGCGTCAGTGTACGTCAAATAATCGGTTAAATCACTCAAATAATCGTAAGACTGTGCGGTGTGTTTGGACAATGTTTGCGTGCTCAAGCTGAGTAAGGGCATGGCCCTGGCACGATTGACTAAAAACCTGTCAGATTCGTGTTTACCCTGTATGTAAAAGTCCACATAAGAAATCTTAGTAGTTTTGTGTAAGCCACCTACAGCATTGACAGTAATAACCTCCTCTGGCCCTGACACCCCGATACGGGCAGCCACTTTAGAATCAATTAACGACGCTGTACTGCCATCGTCTAGGAGTGCGAAGGTTTCGTAACTGCCAGCTGGTCCAGACACAATAACTGGTACCACTTTTAATAATGCGCTGTGTGGTTGTGTTTTGGTTGTCATTCCAACATGTTGACTTAAAATACCTGTATTAGAAACCATGACGTTTTCTTTTGACAACTCCTGTGTAGTCTTGGAACAGCACGGCGTGTGTTTGGCATCCCTTTCAGACAAATTCGCATACCCAATATTATTGAACGCAGTACACTCAGTTTTGTTTAGCGGTGCCGTACACCCCGTATTGTTCATATTGTTTAGTTCTGTTTCACACTCATGGTTGAGCGCAGCTGTACACACTGTATTATGGAACGCCTGTGTATGGTGTGTTTGCGGTGATGTAAATGTATCCTGCCTGCCGTGTAAAAGTGGATGGTGTCGGAAAGTACAACCGTCGACACCACAAGGGTTCACTTTACATAACTTCCACTGATGTGATTTACTCTTTAGACATTTGTAGCATATTTTGTGTTCACGCAACCAACACCACCTGTTTTCAACTGATAACCTTGTGAATTCGGAACAGTTTTTTATATCATGGCACTTTTTACAATAAATGCATTCGGTTTTGTCACCTGTTTTAATATTGTCATGTGTCACAGCGTGAATATTTTCACGTTTGAATTGTTTATTGACAGGCACAATGATGTTTTGTTGTGTAGCAATAAAACCTATTTCAGGAGATAATGCGAATTTAATATAACGCTCGTGTTCACGAGTTAGAAAATCAGATAAAAGTTCTAACTTTGACATGAGAGGGTTTGACATTTCTGACGCATAGTCAGACCACCTCATCTTCATTAAAGGGTTAAATTTGCCCAAAATACTATGAAATAGCTCAGGTGAATGTAAATATTCTCGTAGACCGAGTAATTTCATAGTAGAAAGGCTGTTTCGTACCTTGTTGGCAAAAATACCAATCTCCTTAAGCTCGGCGCCAAGCCGCGGCAGCGTTTTCAACACTTGTACCTCACCAAAGACGACCATTTCCGGGCACGCAAATGTTCGCTCGAGTGCGTGCATGATCTCCTCGGGGGCAGCTGCCGTGTGGAGCAGCGAAGCGACCGCCTCACGCGCGGGTCCGCGAAGCGCGTTCTGTAAACGCGCAACGTTCTCTGCGGGGGAATGAGAAGACTCAGTACTACTAAATTGACGTTTAAATTGTAGCCATTGGGAACCATTCCCGAAGAATGTAGGGAGTTCTATGTTGGCTCTACGACCTGAAGCCAAAGCTTTTGCTGCAGCTGCAGTGTCAGCAATCGCTTTGAGTATAATTCCATCGTTTCCTGTATTGCGATGCAATTCGACAGTTGGCTCATTCGTCATGCGTAGGCAGCTACCCTGGTTTATATCGCGAACCCAAGATGCCGTCCGGGAATGAACATTACTGGCCGACTTTGCGGAACGTTCTTCGGCTTCTTGAGCGGCCAGAGCAGCTTCCATTTCTAATTGTTCTACTTGTTTTACCTGCTCAAGTAGTTTTCTTTGTCGAGCAATCTCAATTTCTTGCTCACGAATCATCAATTCTTGCTCTCGCTCCATACTTCTGCGGGCCAACTCGGCCTCCGCAGAAAGCCTCCGTGCTTTTATAGTAGCTGATGACCGCGAAGACCCTGATACGTGCGACCTGCAACTAGGAGAAACGTCAAAATGTTCGGCTGCAACAGCGGAGCCGCAGCCGCCGGTGGTGGTAGTTGCGGGACACGCGCGAACAATATCGAGAGCTGCGGGTGTTTCTGTGGCATCAGTCTTCGTGAGGCCCTGACTTTTGGACCGACCGACCCCACCCACAGCGGGTGCACCTGGTTCTGAACGTGTCGCCTTACGACTTTTAGCCGGCGTTGCCAGCTGCTTGGTTCTACTTCGCATATTCATTATAAGACGGGAGAAGGATCAAATATTAAGGACTTCTGATGGACTGTATAGCTGGAGTGATTATTTATAGGAAATATATTAAAACCAAGCCGACTCAATCTGTTTTCGACAGCAATATATTGACAACTGATAAAACAAAATAAAACATTCCAAAAGTATAAAAATAATAGACAAAAAAAGGTACAAAATAGGTTGCATCCGCAACAAACCCATACACTGTTTCTACTTCCACACAATGCACAAACTCTTTAAGTGTAGGCTCCACTTTCCCATTTGTTGAATTATAATGTCTAGACAAATAGTCTGCAACATACCTACATTTGAGATCCTGGTATATACCTAATATCAAATTCATATTTTAAGAGTTTAAGAACCATTCTTTGCAGTCTGGCCGAAATTTTATCAGGGTATCAGGGTTTTGGGCAAATGCACAAAATATCCCACTGGGTCGAAGTGCATCCGAAAGGGCCCTCACCTAGATAAGATAAGATCTGGTATGTCCATCCCATGGGTGATCTTCCGCGCGGTCGGGTACCCTCAACTCTGCCTTGCACAACAAGACCATCGATGGAGTCGCCTCGAGACGTGTCCGAAGAATAGGGGTGTAGACTCAAAATGTATTATTAGGTACTCCAAAAGAAAGAGCAAAAAAATGTGCCTAGTGACGAAAATCCCATTCGGATATCTTAAAAAAATTATGAAACTACAACCGTTTTAATATTGCTAGTTCGAGAGAGAAAACGCTCGTCGATCGTGCCGTCACGATCGCCGAGTGTCATAGTAAATGACAATCGATTCGTATGAAGGTGCGTTTTGCCGAAAATGGACAGAATAGGTATACCCCCTCTTAAAACTTGGGACACTTATAACTTTGTAATTATTTAATCCCCTGCTTTACTTTTTTCTCTATTTGACACTATTTTCGAGAAAAAACATCATTATTGGTTATTTTATTTGGTGTTACATCCCTATTTGAGGGTGCGAGTTTGTACTGGCGTAGATATCTATATAGACACTTTTTTTTTTTGGCCTCACCATCTTGTCGGCGAATGTGCGCTCCTTTCTAAAAGTTAAACATTGTTGTGTTATACCTACCTACTTACTCATCATCATTTCCTTGCCCTTATCCCATTTACTTGGGGTCGGCGCAGCATGTCTTTTTCTTCCATACTTCTCTGTCAGCCGTCATATCATCATTCACTTCTTTTCTCTTCATATCGTCTCTCACACAGTCCATCCACCTTTTTCTTGGCCTACCTCGTCTTTTACATCCATCCACATTCATACCTAATACTCTTTTGGTCACATGACTTTCATCCCTCCGCATTACGTGCCCATACCACGCAAGGCGATTGGCCCTCAATTTATCCGCGATAGGTGCTACTTTTAGGCTTCCCCTTACATACACATTTCTTATTCGGTCCATCCTCGTCACACCACACATCCATCTTAACATCCTCATCTCCGTTACATGCAATCTCTTTTCATCCGTCACCTTTAAGGCCCAACATTCCGATCCATACATGACGACAGGTCTCACAATGGTCTTATAGATTTTGCCCTTTAACCTAGGAGGCATTCTGCCATCGCATATTGTTCCGGAGACCTGTCGCCATTTCATCCACCCAGCGCTAATTCGGTTTTTGACATCACGGTCGATATCACCATCACACTGTACAAGCGAACCGAGGTACTTAAAATCGGAGCAGACTGGGAGCATAACGCCGTCTAGCTTTATGCCTGTAAAACTGGAGAGACCGCCGAAGTCACAAAACATATGCTCTGTTTTGGACCTACTGATCCTCAGGCCAACATTCTCCAGTTTTTGTCGCCACTTCTCCAATCTGCTCTGTACCTCGGATGCGTCTTCACCGACAAGAACAATATCATCCGCGAAGAGCATACACCAGGGTGCTTCTTCCTGTATGTCCGACGACAGAGCGTCCATAATCAGTACAAAGAGGTATGGACTTAAAGCTGATCCCTGGTGCAAGCCTACCGTTACACTGAACCTGTCTGTGGTGCCAGCCGCTGACCGGACGCGTGTACAACATCTGTCATACATAGACCGAATTAGTTCCACATACTTCCCAGGCACACTTTGCTCTTTCAAGGCCCACCACAAAACCTCACGAGGTACTCGATCGTATGCCTTTTCGAGGTCAACAAACACCATATGCAGGTTTTTCTGTGCATTTCTGTATTTTTCGCACAATTGGCGAAGTGAGAAAATGGCGTCTGCTGTACCCCGACCCGGCATAAAACCGAATTGGTTTTGCGTTATAACACTCTCATCTCTCATTCGTCTCTCTATCACTTTCTCCCATACCTTCATACTATGTGACATGAGCTTTATTCCTCTATAATTGTTGCAATCCTGTATATCTCCTTTATTTTTAAAAATGGGCACTAATAAACTGTCGCACCATTCGTCAGGGATAGTCTCTTCACGCAACATTTTATTGAAGAATAAAGTCAGCCACTTACATCCATCCTCACTCAAAACCTTCCAAACTTCTGCTGGTATATCATCCGGTCCTACAGCCTTGCTCCCTTTCATACTTCTCACAGCTTTTCTAACTTCATCCATACCTATTTCTCTTATTACACCTATATTAACCGGCTGGTTATGCAGCACTTTGCTCCAAGGATTCTCTTCATTCATTAACCTTTCAAAGTAGGCTTTCCAACGTTCTTTTATGACATCATCTTTCACCAACATCTTTCCTGCCTCATCTTTCACGCATTTTATATGAGAAATATCTCTTGCATTCCTTTCTTTCATTCTTGCTAAGCGATACAGCTGTTTCTCGCTTTTTGGGCTATCTAGCGAATCGTACAAGATGTCCTGTGCTGCTGCTCTGGCGATAGCAACTGCTCGCTTAGCTTCTTTCTTACGCTCTTTGTACACATTTCTTTTAGCTTCTTGCACACTTTCAAACTCACTTCCAACATCTTGCCAGTCTTTAAATGCTTGTTTCTTTTGTTTTAGCTTTTCTTGCACATCCTCATCCCACCACCACGTTTCCTTATCTATCATACATTTCCCTTTCGATTCTCCCAAAACATTCTTTGCTACTCCTCGTATACAATTTGCTATTTTATTCCAACATTCATTCACATTCAATCCTTCCAAATCCTTCATTTCTATCATTTTATCTACCACGCACTCTTTGAATTTACTTGCACACTCTCTCTTTTCCAGTATATACCATTTCGTTTTAGGAGGGGGCCGTGGTTTTCTAAAGTTTGACTGGACTCTTATGGTCACTTCTATAACTAAAAGCCTATGTTGTGCTACTAAATTTTCACCGGGGATTATCTTGCAGTCTTTGACGCAGTTGATTTTATTCCTCCTTACGAGAAAGTAGTCAATCTGCGTCATGTGGTGGCCACTTTTATAAGTTATAAGATGTTCCTCACGTTTCTTAAACCAAGTGTTAGTGATTGCCAGGTCAAACGCGGAAGCGGCTTGTAACAAGGTTTCTCCTTCCCTATTACGGTTCCCGAAGCCCAAACTTCCATGTACTCTTTCATATCCCACATTCTGTCTTCCCACATGTCCATTAAAATCTCCACCCACATATACTTCTTCATTTTCTGGAATTTCCATTATTACTGCATCAAAATCCTCCCAAAACTTCTCTTTCACTACGTCATCACATCCACTCTGAGGAGCATACACACTTACAAGATTTAGTATAACGTTCTCCACCATTAACTTCATAGCTATTATTCTATCACTCTTTTTACTGACATTCGTTACCCCTTGTTTCAGCCTGTGGTCTAACACTATGCCAACGCCATTACGTTTGCCATCACTTCCACAATAGTAAAACTTATATCCTTCCCCAATCTCTCTAGCCCTTTCACCCTTCCACTTTGTCTCTTGCAGAAAAGCTACATTTATCCGTCGTCTCTTCAGTACATCAGCTAGCTCTCTTCCCTTTCCAGTCATCGTCCCTACATTCCAACTCGCATACCTCAGTCTCTCATACCTTGGTTCCCGGGCTCGCTTCTTACGTCGCCCCCACCCGGGCTGGTGCGACAACCCTAGTCCATTTCCCACAGGAGCCGGGTGCTGCCCCTGCGCGTCGCCTGTGGGGTACGCCCTAGCCCTGTCACATATCCTATTTCGTTCAATATCCATGCTGCTGAGAAGATTTGGCAATTTTCTTTTTACAACCGGCCGCCTGCCTGACGTTAACCCTCCTTGGGAATTCTAAGTTGACTTAGGTATTTGTCATTTAACTCCTTTAGTCGCCTTTTACGACATCCACGGAGAAGCTCGGAGTGGGCTATTCTCAGGCCGGACACCACACGACACCCCTACCTACTTACTAAATTACTTAATTTACTAACACTGAACTTGTGTACCTACACATCGACGACCATTTGTGAACCTTTTCTGAACTGTTTGATGCAGAGTAGGTATTGCCTAGTTCTAGGAGTATGGAAACACGCTTTCCTAGATGCTGCAAATAATATTAATCACTCATTCATGGAGTTTATAAATAGAAGCGCTCAAGGCTGCTCTTGTATACATTAACTATTAGAATACCTACATACTGTTTATTTTAGTTTTTATGCTCGTTGCAAATGGTATTTACCGAGTTTGTTTTTATTGGAACAGAAGTGCGATTTGGTAACTTGATGTTTGAATACCGGCTACTTGATATTTACGAGTACAGTCACGTCTGTAAATATTTAGAAGTTTTGGAACTTATGTCTGAGGATTAGGACTTAAAATTGTTTGTATAATTTTAGTACTGACTATACAAATCTGTATTTGGGTTAGACTTCTGTCACGGTCACGTTTTTGTGTCGAATATTGTGGGTGCGTCTCAGGAAATATAACAACATAATATAGATTTTATATTAATAACGTTTACAAGATATAATGCACGTTAGCTATAATAACAAAATCAATAAAATTATAAGATCGATCGATCAATTGACATAATATTCATTTTATTTATATAACACTCAAATTTACTAATTTCAGTTGGTATAACATGCAAAACGTATAACCATCATAATTTGATAATACATAATATCTTTTAGTAAGTATAAGGATTATAAGATATGTATAAGAGACATGAGATATAAATCAGAGCCCGCTGAATTAGGTTAGGGCAGCTATAGAAAGACACATAGCCCCCCGTAGTAAAAAATAAATCAACGATTGTATTTTTGGTAGATTTAGGTTATGGTTAGCTTGTGTCCCTTAGAGCGGAAATAGGCACCCCGCGAATCGGGGTGACGTCGACACGCTGGTGGTTGAGTTAGGTTTAGGTTAGTTTAAAATAATTGCCATGCGTTTCTTTAAAAAAACGAGAACGTTCTGTTTACAAGGAGACAATTTACTTTTACTAAATGTTCAGGATTAATAAGTAAGGTAAGGTTGATTTCAAATTAGGCAGACCACAAAAAATATTAAATTTTAACAACATAACATGTATATCTGCAAAGTTTACTTTTCTTCAAATACAAATTTGAAGCTTATCGCTCTAAGAAATTCACATTCAGTATATTCAGCTTTTCAAGCGATTGCTATTTAAATAATAGGTAGTAGGTAAGCGTTTATACTATACGAGCATTATGCTTTTTGATGTTAGATTAATTGTATAATATATGTTTTCAATCTTAGGAGTTACGAACATTATACGCTTTAATCGTTATATCAATTGTTATTATATCTTAATAACGTTATACTTTACAAAAGTAGATATTTTGAAATTATATATTTCGTTCATTATATCCAGTGAATGTTATACTCAACAAGCTTATACAAAGTGAGCGTATATATTATGAATGTTATATGATGAGTTCTTATATCTCGTATTACTTACCCGAATATTGTATTTCTACGATTCTTATTTAGCACAAAAAGTAACCCTCATTATCCTTAAAATCACGGTTTTTGTATAAACTTTTAAATTATCTCTACTAAGCTATGAGTGCTCCAACTCATTTAATTTAGCGAACGCTAACTTAAACTAGGTACGTTATTTTTGCTACCCATAATAGGTAAAACACATTAATATTATACGAGTACAGTAGACGGCAAACAACTTGAGCATTTTTTTTTTTACATTCTAAAGCGTATTATTAAACAAAGAAATGTCCATAAAAGCGGGGTCCTTTTTTTGATCGTAAGTGTAGGATGCGCTATCCTTCCCCCACCACGTCATCTAATGCTCAAGAAGTTTGCCGGCTGTTATTGCTGTTACACAACGGAAAAAAGAATTAAAGCGTAACTAGATTAAAATAGGCCTTGTATTTTTTTTGCAATAAACCCATCGTCCAAATTAAGGCAACTTTAAGCCTCATCTAATCTTAATGCAATCCACGTGCCTAATGCACTCAAATGGAGCTGATAGAGTGACATGCGAGGCCGTGCGCGGGATTCGGCAAACAGCGCGGGCCTTGACGACGCGCTAATTCTAGTTGCATATGCGGCGAGGACGAGGCGGGAATTGTTGAGATAAGTAAGGTGCGAAGTCTAGTTGTTGTTGAAAAGTCTGCAAAATCTGCCTACATAATGGTTCCATCCGTCTATAATAGACTGCCCGTAACGGTCAGAAATGCAACTCCCACCGTCGCATTTAAGAAAAAGCTACGCAAGTGGCTACTAGATTTAACTATGTACAGTGTCGAGGAGTTTCTTAAACTACCGTGTACATAACTAATGACAGTAATGACATACTCGTACTTAATTACTTATTATTCTCAAATTTGACTTGTAACTATGGTGTTATCAATAAAGAATAATATCACAATAACAGATAATAAAAACTTAAAACTAAATAAAAATAATGAAAATAACTATTAAGTATAAATATGATCAAAGACTAAATTTCCCCACCCCGCATCGCACCCGGCTCAAAGGTCCCCATGATGCCCGCAGCATTACCCCGCTGAACGGCGATGGAGACCTGCTGAATCAAGTACGACCCGGAGCGGGGGTCACAGCCACTCTCGTGTAAGCGCCGGACTAACTCTTTAAAAAGTCGGCGGGCCTCCGAGCCCCATGGTCCCGCGGTTTCTATGGCTACCGGTACAAAGTCGTACGCCGGCTCCAAGGCGGAGTAAAGAATTGTATTGTATTGTAGTGAAGATTGTTCTAAATTAAAAAAAACACAATACTTCAGGTATATTTGGTTTTCGTCATCTTCCAGGTAATCACAAGTCAGCGTGCGAGCTGTGTCCTGGCGAGATAGATTATCCGTGTCTTTCTAAGTGTTCTAATTATTGCCACCATCAACACAATGTATTTCCCAGCCCACCGTGATGTGACCTACTACTTTCATCCAATATCCATTTAATGTGGAGTCCAGAGAAAATTTGAGTTTGTCATCCAGCTTTGCCACAACGTCCTGGAACAACCATGGGAGATGTCCTCAAATGTACAATGTAAAACATTATCCGCACAAAGAAAAACCCGCAGAAGTACGAGAAAGACGTGCGTAGATATATTAGTTAATATTACCCAAGCGCTCCTGAGCAATACCAAACGCCAAACGTTTCTCCTCCAGCGTCGAATTGACCCTCCGGGAAGATAGGTGCACGCAACAGGGACACAGATGGTTTAAGAAGACGCCACCCCTATTTAACACCGATTCAAAGCCTGACAATAAGGGTGAGTATCCAACAAAGCTGTGCGAGGCGGTGAGGTAGGAAAGAATGCACCAATTGGAAACGATGCGCAAGCGAGGCCAGCAATGCTATTGGTGTATTATTTCTTCACTCACCACAACGCAAACTCGCACAGGGGGCCGATTTTTGACTTTCGAGCGCTCGAAAATTAAATAAAACTAAATACGTTTGTAGGTCAAAATTGCAGGCACTTACTTTCTACCGATAGAATTGAAAACGAGTGGTCAATACCACTCGTTTTCCAATTTTGTATCGCTATTTCAAAATAGCATTTCGTAATTTTTGACCGTTTTAGAGTGAAAAAGTCGAGCGCTCGAAAGTCAAAAATTGGTCCCCTGCTCTAGTGTATATTCAGCCTAAACCAGCATGTATCATAACAAAAAAGCTTGTTATGTGGGGTTTGTCTATAGACTAAACCTTAAAAGCCAGCACCAACTTATTAATGTCCTCCAAAGACTGTATGTAGGTTGCTGTCAATTGTTACATCATCCATACCACACGATTAAGGAGACTCTAGTGAAGAATTAGGATGGCTAAACAAAATATCAAAGGCCCTGTAGGAATAATGTACAAAGCTGGATATATGTATACCTACAGAGGAAAGAGTTATATACCTACATGTATGTACATATTATAACTTTTTTGACGACCGCTTTAGCCTAGTTGGTAGTGAGTAGTGACCCTGCCTACGAAGCAAGAGGTCCTGGGTTCGAATTCCGGTAAGTATTTGTGTGATGAGCACATTTGTTCCTGAGTCATGGATGTTTTCTATGTATTTAAGTATTTATTTCTTTATATAAGTATGTTTATCGTCGTCTAGTACCCATAGTACAAGCTTTGCTTAGTTTGGGACTAGGTAGATTTGTGTAAGATTGTCCGCAAAAATATTTATTATAAATTATATACAAATATACAATGGGTATATACACGGCATATCGAGAGATCTCTCAGGGGCCAAAGTTCAAAGAGAGTTGTTTAGATGATATATTTATGCAACTGATTTAAGAAACTTCGATAGCGCGATGCAGAACAGAACGCGTTAGCTTTGACAGCTGAAAGGAAGTGCCATAGCCGCGACAGACCTTGCTGGGCACCCACCTGTCTGTAAGGAAATCGAGCCATTGCCATTAGTCAAAATTGTGAGGAAAAGGTTAAACCACGATGTCAATTCGAGGAAATCCGCTGTTGAGGAAATAAATAAAATGCGTAACGGAACTAATGATTACCTAAACAATAAAGCGCATAATTATGATATCAATTAACACGTACATAAGCAACATTTCTCTTAATTCACTTTGAATCTTAATTTCCAGTGGTAAGGTCTAAAATGCATATACATACGTTTTGAGACTAGTAGGTAGGTACACTAGCTACTAGTTCAGATAGTGATGCAAAAGTGAGTCATCCTACCGAACTCGTGACCAGCGCAAATTACATTTTATTGTTACTTGGGCATTATCTGCCTTCGTTTATGAATATATTATCCCGTTCAATAAAGGTAAAGTCGTCATGGGGCCTAAAATAGATCTTACTGCATAGGAGCCTAGCTACTATTACCAAAAACACCAAAAAGGTTTATTTAACTAGAACACTTTCGATCCCCATCGCCAACACTAATCTTGTTTAATACTTAGGGAATTCAACGTAAATTATTTTGACAGAGTTCTTATATAAAAAAAAAACTTGTCAAAAAAGCATTTTTGGTACAAGTTTTTATTGTTTGTATTGTACTGTTCCGTATTCTTTGGAGATCGTTGTTGTTCTACGTCCGCAGGAATAACCCTAGAAACCCTACACGAGACCTCCGGGTGGTGCTAAAAGAACAACATACTCGGCAGCTGCACTGTTCCTTCTGAACCTCGCAGCGCACACTGGAACTCTATCAGCGACGTCGATACGAATACATATATGTACCAGTGTGTAACCGCCATACGATAAATAACTGTTCTGTATACTGTCATCAACTACTCTTTGAGACGATTCTAACGAGCCCAAACTCAACGGGGTTACGTCGGTTCAGTACTGAATTCCCATGGCCACCTTCTGTCTCCATCATCAGATCAGCTCGACGGTACCATAATATTGAACTGTCATCCAAACTAGTTATTCCTTTACCCAAAATGTCGGCTCAATCGGTTGAAGATATCTGCTTCAAAATTGAGTTGCATTGCAAGACTCCACCCGAACAAACATAGTTACCTATAGGTACAGTCGCCATCACATACATAGGTACACTATAGGTGTTCAAAAATATCGGCACATGCACCCTAATGCCTTGAAAATAGAGGTGTGTTCCGATGTTTGTGACGTGCTTGTTTGCTCCGATGTATGTGATGGCGACTGTACATACATACATCCTCGTAGTTACTTACATACATTGCAAGTTAATAAAAAGCATGTAAAAATAGGTTATGTTAGGTTAGTAAAGCAAAAATTGGTTGTCTATAAAGTCGGTTTACGGACGATAATTTTACGTGATAAAGCCGAACGCTCGGCTCAGGCGGAACGGGACAATGAGTCATACTTTTTCGTGCGTGCTGCCGGTGTTCATCGATTTATAAGACGTTATCACGTCAAAAGTCCTTCAACATTGTCTTCGGAAGAATGATACATTCAGTTCAGAGGCATGAATTTTCGCAATTACATAGAAATTGTATACGTAGTTACTGTGTGTGTGTGTGTGTACCTACACCTACTCGAGTTAAACCTTTTCGCCTAGTGATACTGACTGATATATAAGACAAAGTTTTAATTTGCTTTTTACAGGACACTCGTAACGGTGGCGACACGCGCATGCCCGATGAAAAATTGATGATTGTTTTTATGGAAGTAACTACAATGAATTAACATACTAACCCAAAAATTTGAGACAAAGATCGGGCGGCAGTCCAAAACGCTTCATACTAATTGACTTAAAAGTATGACGTAACAGTCCGCAATTTTTGTATGGAAAATCAAGTAAATTGCTGTTTCGGTCGCAAAATACTGCGTTTAATAGAAATGTGTTTTAATTTTGAGATGTAAATAGCCGTACGTATTGCAGGCACTAGACGTTTTAATAGTCCGACATGATTTCACAATGCCTACCTAATACCAATAATCTCAACTTTTGCAGCGTTTCTTTGTTATCATTTTATCATTACCACCTGTGTCTATAGAAACAGCTCAACCAGATACTAATGGATTGCCTGGGTTGATTTAATAGCCGCAATAAACTGGTCAAACAATGTCTGCATAGACCGAGTCTGTATTTAGAACCTATTTTACGACGACAATTGGGTCAACTCCTGTAACATTTAATTTATTTGCCGAAGATTCATTATTGTGCAATATTTTAATCTGGGGGCACGGTAGTGCCCCCGCCAAGACGAGCCAAGCGAAGCGCAAGGACACTACCTACCATTTCTCGAAGCGCTTCGTCGTATTTTTGAACCCTCATAACTTGAGTTTGGATTATACCAGATAAACGAAATTCTCGGGATATGATTTCAATAGTGGACTTATTAAACATATAAAGTTTCAATGGCATAGCTCTTATACTTTAGATTTTATTGATATCTAAAAAACGCCGATTTCGTGACTGACTCACTCACTCACGGTGATCATCAAGCAAGACCTTTAGGGTACTTCCTGAAGTCCTAGAAAGCTGAAATTTGGTAAATTTTTTAACGCTGAATTACTTTATTTCCAGGTCCTGATAGTTAATATTATGGGAGCGTTGAATTATGCCAAAATGACCTGGTTATGTTATTTCAATCGAAGTAAAAAATAAAGGCTCTCCTTTCCGCTATGTTGATGGTCAGTAGGAATTTTTAAGCTTAGGAACCCAAAAGTAAATAATATATCGCGCCCACCCTCACGCTTCTTACAAAATCATTTTCAAACCAGATTCCACTAGATAAGAAAATAACACGAGCCTTCCGTCTGGCTTAAGATAAACACGGGTTTTGGTTTTGGAGAGCCATCGAAAACGCTTCATTGCCCCCAAACTTAAAATGACGTAGGTTATTTAAGAATGCACGTGGGTTACGTCGTTTTTACATCGAGAAACGTCTTGGCAACTGCCACTATTAAAACGTATAGGTACACCTGACTTTGGACCTTCGACTTCGATAACTATCGCATTCACTCTTTCGTAATAAAATACCTATCAGACTAGGACGGCACGAACTTTGTTCCATTATTGGTTCGTAGTTCGTAGAAACCTTGCGTGACTCATTCTCGATTCTCGATATAGGTACGTAGCACAATGGATATAGTAAGCATGCAAAGTAACCTATTCAGGTAGTTTCGGAGTAGATTCTTTTGTTATAATCTTATAATAATTTCTTATCCGTCAAAGTTGAAGGGTAAAAGTTAAAAAACATATAATCTTGGCGTATTGAGCAGGTAAAACTACCACTGTATTGGTATTTCGTTTACAGACGCTTTATTCTACTAAAAAAACTTCTATGAACCCATAATCTGTTCGTCAAATACATTTTTATTATACGTACTTGACGTTGTAAACGAATATAAAGATAACACGCCTCAAGGTATACCTATTAATTTTCTTCAATTATGTATTTATGTATATAGTAGGATAAACAAAAAGTTTCTTGACGATTGTTTCTTCCAAAACTTCGACGGTATAAATTGTATTCTTCTGTCTATAACAGAGTCATATAAAACCACTTATAAATTAAGAAAATGTTCTTTATTTGTCTCTATGGTATAAGTAGGTACTTAATTAATCCATAATTACGAACTGCTAAGGAATGGAATTCGCTCCCTTCATCTGTATTTAGAGAAAAATACCAGCTAGGTGTCTTCAAAACAAGAGTGAATAGGCTATTACTGAACCAGTGAGCTTCATCTTAGGCTCTGTCGTCGCTTACCAGCATCACTGGACATTCTTAAAAAAAACTCGTATAAATATAGTTACAAAGTAGGTACCTATGACAAAAACAAAAGACGTTGATTTTGGCACGTGCGTCGAACGACAGAGAATTTTGCTGATTTGAATTCCACTCTAGGTAGTTCCACTGGTTCCGTTCGTTGTAGTAGGTATTAATTATAGGAATCATAAAAGCACAGGTTCAGTGGTTCTCAATGGCACATACGTCATTTCATACAGACGCCAGATGAGCTTGGCCGGAAGTGCAGGAATTCACGTTCGTCTTGATTTACATCCGGCACCGTTTTAAATTGCTATACACTACTACAGTATGGATAAACTCACTGACCGGGGCAAATGTAATAATAATCGTATCTTACATATTAAATACTTTTACCGATCCGCGGTTAAATCGTTTGTACCTGGGCGACCAAGCTCTGCTCGGATGAAAATGGAGAAATTTAATTTTCCCAGGTATGAGACCTTAGGTTTTCCGTCCACGTAAACCACTCCATTGCTTCATCGAAATCATTAGAGCCGTTTTCGAGAACGTGATTACAAACATAATTAAATAATTATTGTAAATATTGTTCGTTTAAAAGTCTAGGATACGAATAGATTGGGTATTAGGTATTGTTTTAAGTATAGTTGTTGTTAATTTGTTTCTTTTAATGAACACGGAAATGGAAAACCTTATAATTTAGTATAGGCAATTCAGATGTATTTTTTAATAAAGCCACGTCTTAATTATTAACAAACACAAACAAAATCAGCAAATCTTGTATACTTTCAAAATGGAAAGAGAACTTTCAGTTGCACACGTGCTAATGGCGGCAAATTGAGAAAGGCGCGAACCATAGACAAAGAGTTGTCTATGACGCGCACATAATGGCGGTTACCGCCAAAAGGAAATGTTAATGCATTTCCACACAAGGCTCGGATTGCTGGAATACGCAGGTGTGCGGAGGAAATGGTTAGATAAAGTGTTTAAGTATTATGTTGTAGTCGTGGGTACGATACCCACTGTGGATACGTTATTACGACAATATGTAACTTAATATGAGTATGTACGAGTAGCTAACTTGCCTATCAAATTCATGTTTAAGTTCCTATGTTTTTACAAGCTTTATATTAACTTGACCTGTTCGTATTGTATGTAAGTATAAATAAGTATGTATAAGTATGTAAGTTGTCCGACAAAATTTGCAATCAATTTTTCAGTCACTTGCCGTTATTCGATTGAGCTGAAATTTTTAAGTATATTTTGGATGACAATTATATATTATGGTACTATCGAGCTGATCTGATGATGGAGACAGAAGGTGGCCATGGGAATTCAGTATTTGACCGACGTAACCACGTAGATTTTGGGCTCGTTAGAATCGTCTCAATGAGTAGTTGATGATGGTATACAGAAAAGTACAGTCGGCAATAAAAGTATATTTATGAACACAAGTGGATATGAGTGGCGTTACGGGGATTGTTGAACGACCTACTTAACTTAACTAAGTCACGCCGTGTTCGTGAACATTTTGGTTTTTCCGTATTTTCTCTATCAATTAAGTTGCTCCGTGTGAAAATTCTGTGCCTATAGAATTTGGAATCGCTAAACTTAAGTGGCACTGGGCGGGGCACATTACACGAAGAACCGATGGCCGTTGGGGCGGAACGGTTCTCGAGTAGCGACCACGTACGGGAAGGCGCAGCGTGGGTAGACCCCCCCCCCCACAAGGTGGACTGATGAACCGATAAAGGTCGCGGGAGTCCGTTGGATGCGGGTGGCGCAGGACCGGTCATTGTGGCACTCTTTGGGAGAGGCCTATGTCCAGCAGTGGACGTCTTTCGGCTGATATGATGATGATGTTGATGATGAGAATGTGGCTAGAGGCACGTTGACGTTACGCACCTACGAATAAAGTTATTTGTCATCGTCGGATTGCTAGTTTTCCCATTGTGTTATATTATAAAGTACCAACCTTTGTAAGTAAATAACTAGCACCTAAGTCAATGAGTTTTCCCCACATGTTTGATTTACCTCATCGCTTCGTGTTTTTAATGAGGAATCAAAATAAATTATCAATTTCGACAGTCCTACTTACTAGGTATTATTTTAGTAATAACTTTAGTTATTAGAATATGCAGCATCGTCGGCACCATGCCGCGGGGAGACCCCTTAGTTTAGTTATAAGTAGTTTTATTTAGTTTTATTTATTCTTTTTTTCTGGTTTTTAAGTTGAATTTGTTACAATTATAATATTAATAATTCGAAAGTTTAGAATATGTATGCGAGAAATAAAATATTTGTTAAAATATGAACTCAAAAGAAAAACGGCCGTTTTAACTTTGGGCGCATAGATTGACGAATCCAGCAACGTAAAAACTAAAAGATACTTTTAAATACACAATAAAGTGCTTCTAAATACAAAAATATCTATATTTAAATTTTAATAATAACAATTATAAATTCACCAGTGGCTATCGGTGATAGATATCGGTGATAGAGAAAAGGTTGGAAATCGAAACTGTAGGTCTAGTATAAGTTTTATATAAGTAAGATACATATAAGTTTTCGAACGTGTTTGCGTTTAGTTCAATTTTGTATGGCAACGCGAACAGCGCCTCTGGTGGTAACTATTAGGAACTATTACTGATGTGCCGACGGAAAGTTTCCTAATTTGCGAAATGTTTCTGCAATTGAACATAGGAAAGTTTCGGTAATTTTCCTCATTTTTGTATGGGAATTGAAACTTTCCATTTCCAACATGGAAATTTATGTAAGTACTGAGAAGCATAAAACTGTAACTCTTATACGTATAAGAGTTACATTTTTATGCTTCTCAGTACGTAAATTTCCTTAATTTCTTGTGAAAATTTCTAGAAATTTCCGAGAATTTTCCAACTTTTTGGAAACTTTCCGCAATTTGCTCATCACTAGGAACTATATATGCGTTGCCATACAAATTGGAACTAAACGCAAACGCGTTCGAAAACGTATATATATGTATCGATAAAACTTATACGAGCTACTTAGCTGTTTATTCTGATTCTACAGGACTTACAGGACAGACAGTGCTGTATCTAACACTACGTTTCATCTACCGGCCACATTATGGACTCCGCATTCATGAATGGAGTTCCGTTCTATTGTACCATCTACATAACAGCTTTAATTATTGCAAATATTTTAATTGACCGCCGGCATTATTTTTAAGTGTAAGTATAATGTTTTGTAAGAATAAGAACACATTAAAAGAACTAACAATTTTGTAGAGTGAGGAAAGAACCGTGAAAATACGTTTAGAAGCACTATAGGAACTATTATTAAGTGACAATTTCAAACAAATTTAAAAAAATTATTGATTCACGATTTTTTTTGACATCTATTTATTTATTTAATGTTTTCATCATATCGGCCGAAAGACGTCCACTGCTAGACCTCCCCCAAAGAGTGCCAAAGTGACCGGTCCCGCGCCACCCGCATCCAGCGGACTCCCGCGACCTTTACCAGGTCATCAGCCGCGCCTTCCGGTACGTTGTCGCCACTCGAGAACCTTTCCGCCCAAACGACCATCGGTTCTACGTGCAATGTGCCCCGCCCACTGCCACTTAAGTTTAGCAATTCGGAGGCCTATATCGGTTAGGTACCTTGGTTCTGCTGTGGATAGCCTCATTTGTGATGCGATCACGCAGAGAAACTCCCAACATATTAGCCCTCTCCATTGCCCTTTGGGTGATTTTGAGCCTTCTTATGATGCCCATTGAGCCCCATTGTAAGCGACCACGTTTCACATTCAACGTTTAATGTTTTACATTCAGCTATTCATGAAATATCAAAGGAGAAAAGACATTTTTTCCAAATTTATTCACCTTTCAAAATATGGTGAGGAGTACACTATTGAAGTCAATCGGATTATGCCAACGATGATTTAAAACATAAGTATAAATCGTGAACAAATATTTAAAAGGATAACTCCACACGAAGCACAAACAATTATTCCTTAGAATTGCTTAATAATACAAAAGAAAACTATAGGGTCGTTTCGCCGGTTAGCGACCACTTCTAGCCGAGTTGCTCACTTTAGATTAGTAAATGTATATCTATTCAATGTACCTACACACATAATGGATGGTATTCGTATAGGCTCTGAGTATAGTAAATTTTTGAAACCTACAATAAAATATAGCACTTTTATCCATAGATTAGGAAAAAATATGGAAAAGGTTTCAAAATAACGAATTCGCTAGATAGCGACCGATTTAGTCGGTTTGCGACCACCTGTTAGCTAGTTAGCGACCACTCTTGCAAATAGTGTTTAAGTAGTTAATAAAACGATGCATCATCATCATCATCATATCAGTCGATAGACGTCCACTGCTGTACATATGCCTCCCCCAAAGAGTGCCACAATGACCGGTTCTGCGCCACCCGCATCCATCGGATTCCTGCGATCTTTACCAGGCCATCAGTCAACTTGTGGGGGGCCTACCCACGCCGCGCCTTCCAGTACGTGGTCGCCACTCGAGAACCTTTCCGCCTTAACGGCCATCGGTTCTACGTGCAATGTGCCCCGCCCACTGCCACTTAACTTTAGCGATTCGAAGGGCTATATCGGTTACCTTGGTTCTGCTGCGGATAGCCTCTTTTCTGATGCGATCACGCAGAGAAACTCCCAACATAGCCCTCTCCATTGCACTTTGGGTGACTTTGAACCTTCTTATGAGGCTTCTTATGAAATTCTGAAGCGACCGCGTTTCAGTGCCATACGTCATCACATCACTGGCAACACGCACTGGTCAAAGACTCTCGTCTTCAGAAACTGCGGAATATTGGACGAAAAGATGTGCCATAGCGTAGCTTCCCGAACGCTGCCCAGCCGAGTCGGATTCGACGATTGACCTCTTTCTCAACGTTGGACCTACCTTACTGCCCTTATACCACTACAAACTGTTACTCTTCTAAACCTAGTTTACATTGCTTGTCAATGAATAATAGAATCGAAAACGGCGCGCTATCTCATCTCGCTCACACCATAGTGCTATTATATATATTGCTATTACAGTCACACATGTCATTCATAGTAGGTATCTAAATGCCACCATTTTACAAGCTTTTATTTAACTTTTAGATTATATTCTACTTACCTACACTAGCTTCTGCCCACGACTCCGTCCGTGTGTCTCGTTTATATCGTAGCTCCATACAAAATTTCAACCTCTTGAAATTCCTTGAATTTCAGCCTGGTAGGGGGTTATTTCGGGGATAAAACTATCCTACGTCTTTTCCCGGGACTCAAACTATCTCCATACCAAATTTCATCAAAATCGGTGCATCTGTTTAAGCGTGAAGAGGTAACAGACAGACAGACAGACACACTTTTGCATTTGTAATATAACCATATCATATAATCATGTAAATTATTTATTTTAAATATATAGTTTTTCTCTTTATTGTTTTAGTATTTTATAATTATATATTATTATTATATTACATATACTATGGACATAGCATGGATTGGCGCGGCTTATATACCGACTCAATTGGCTTGCCAAGCTAAATATCGCGGGAGCCGCAAGAATCCATAAGGAAAGAAAAAGAAAAACGATGTGGTCGCTATCCGACTTCTTTGGTAATAATTTTTTTGGGTACGCGACCACCCCAAAGTGACGTAACTATAGTTTTCGCGCCAATTGTCGCGTTATTTTTTTACAGATTCACTGCACATCAACACTTTACGGAAGCAATGTGTGAATTGAGGTTTTTTTTTCTTGCTTTGGATTAAGCTTTGGGTTTTAAAGTGTATTTATTCTTATTCTGATACTATTCAAGAATAGTTAATAACTAATTATTTTTCTGTTGGGTTTGTAGAAATGTTAATATCTTTAATTGAAGCAGCCTAGTCCGTCAAGTGGTCGCTAACCGAAGGTGGTCGCGTTACCGGCGAAACAACCCTACAAAGCGTAAAAGCAAAATGACGTTATCCTTTTAATTTCACCGTAGCCGGCTCAAAACAATGTTACAAAAGTGAAATTCTATCCTGTTGCGAGTAAACAGTTACAAATGTTACAATCCTATTTTAAAATCCCTTTTACCACTAAATATTATGTTACTGTAATAACAAACACCGCATTTTTCGTAGAAGCCAACAGTTGCTTTTATAGAGGTCGAAAAAAGATATAAGTGCCATCTTTTTTCGACATCTTTCAGTGTGGTGTTGTCTCGAAAATAGGGTCTTAGTGTAAGGCATAGTAGATCTCTTTTCCTAGATACGCTTATTGTAGTTACCGTTTTAAAAAAAACCGGCCAAGTGCGAGTTGGACTCGCGCACGAAAGGTTCCGTACCATTATCTATAAAAACGGCAAAAAAATCACGTTTGTTGTATGGGAGCCCCCCTTAAAAAAAAATATATTTTGTTTTCAGTATTTGTTGTTATAGCGGCAACAGAAATACATAATCTGTGAAAATTTCAACTATCTAGCTATCACGGTTCTTGAGAGCCTGGTGACAGAAAGACGGACGGACAGCGAAGTCTCAGTAATAGGGTCCTGTTTTACTCTTTGAGTACGGAACCCTAAAAAGTAAGACCCTTTTAAGTGGCGGAAAGAAAACGGTAACAGCATAGAACCCGTGCTGATAAAAATGACATAGGTACGAGTTTCTGTTGAAAGGGGACCATTATTGGAAGTGGGTTTTGTAAAAAGTAGCATTGTGTATTTTGTGTTTGACTTAAGGTAAACATGTTAAATACCTATTAACTCTGTGTGTGGTATGTAACTAGTGGTGAGTACTGTAAAGGTATGGTATTTTGCAGTACATGAGGTCGCCAGAAGTCTTAATGGACAGCGATTCCATTTGCCACTTTAGCTCTGCTGTCTACACATTAAATCTACTTTACATTAAAGCTACTTTAGCTACCTACCTGTAAAGTGACGCCCTCGAACGGAGTAGCATAATGTGTATTTGTGTATATAAGTAGGCTGGTTGTATGCTTGGTTACCACACCACAACAATATTTTATTATTTCGGTATTATAACGGAACAAATTGTTAACAAAGAAAGGAAAATAATTGGTAAGTACACTTTTCTAGAAATACTCTATAATGTCTCGAGGGCAAAGTAAACCGTATTGACACTTCGTACACTCGTCAGATAAGAGTGTTAGCTTTGGTGGAAAGTGTGCCGAGCCTACGATGATATAGATAGTCCTTTGTAACGCCGACATCCGACGACCTTCGACGAAGGCAAATAACCATTGTCACCACTTTTGAAAGCTATCCATTAAACTTCACGAAAAGGTATACCTACATGTCTTAAATTCTGACTGACTGCTGTATTAGTAGTACAGTTCAGTAGTCTTTCTTTTGGCGTGATATTGGCACCATTGTAAGAAATAAATGGGTTACGCGTTACGCAACTACAATCTTATGAGGTTGTTTGGCCATACTACATAAAGTATATGTCTACTTTGTTAATAGACCTCTCATTTTTCATTTATTTTGTTTTTAATTTCTTATAACGCTAGTTGACGACAGTAAGAATAAACTATCCTAACAATAACTCAAGAACAGAGTTAATAGTGACCTTTCGTAAAAGTAAAAAAAGTGACGGATTTGATTATCAGTCAACATCTCTATT
Source organism: Epinotia brunnichana (assembly GCA_963854355.1). Classification (NCBI taxonomy): domain Eukaryota; kingdom Metazoa; phylum Arthropoda; class Insecta; order Lepidoptera; family Tortricidae; genus Epinotia; species Epinotia brunnichana. The sequence goes on along the minus strand of OY977950.1, from coordinate 25,423,530 downwards.
GTAGAATGCCTCTAATCCATGTTGAATCCATTTGATAGAGCAAAGTTTAATGTTCCTGTTTGCTCCATTATTTACAAATCTTACCTTCTAACTTCTAAGGCAGGCAGTGGTTGTGCAGGTGTGGTACTTGGAGTTATAAATTATAATATTTATAATGCATCAAGTGTCAATAAATTATTGAGTGCTTTCTTGGCAATCTGCTTCCATTTTTGCCGGTTCGAGGCTTTGCGTTTGTAATGGATCAAGGTGGACTCGGTTAATTTTCTAATTAGATCTGTCCAGCGAGTCGGGGATCGGATCGTGCTCTCTTGCCTTCCACTTGACCCTGGACCTAACAATCTCACCCCTTCCTGATTTGTAGACGGTTACAATAGTACATTGTTGTAGAGGCTAGAAAGCAAGTTAGGTAATTGGACGAGTTAGTTCGAGGGCCGACGCGTAGCTGAAAGTACGAGTACTATTGCACTTTCGCACTGTGCTTTTCACGTCTACCGCGAGGAAATTGCAAATATGTAATTATAACTGGTGGCGCAGGCGCGCCGGGAGGGGGTCTGTGATTGTTCGAATCACTGTTAAATCTGTCCAACAATGTCATGTTTGTATTCATAAGTAGATGGCCTGTTCCTGCGACGTCCACTAACCCCAGCCCAGCTTTGAAGCCTGAATTCTGACCATCTTTTGCCACCATTTCCGAGCAGTGGCGTGAAAAGTAAATACGAGTATAAGTTTATTTTCCCCGTGGGGGCGTCTGGTGTCGGGTTGGTATATCCTCCTTCTTCTCGAGGGTCTCAAGAGTCGAGGCGAATAGGTTCGAAGCATTTTGTGGACGATGGGCTAGCAACCTATCACTACAATAGGTATCACAAAATCAAATTTATACATTATTTCTGGAAATAAATAGGTCACAAGGGCACTTTTACATGTCAAACAATAATTTGCAATAACCTTACAAAAATAAACATTTGGAAGTTGCAGTTTAGGTAACACTGTAACAGTACTAAATGTCACTAAATGAAAACAAAATTACTTACCAAAATATTATCCTTTATACTTATTGTATCTAAATAACAAGGTCTCTATCAGAGTTAACAAGAATTTTACATCCCATCTTTAAACCTTCAATTGGTACAAGTGGCACAGAAAATGTATAAAATTTCATAATGCATTTCATAATAGGGTTGTGAACTCTAATTTTATTATAAGCCTTATGACGAAAATCCTATTCAAAAATATCTTTATAACTTTTTATTTCATAAACAAAGAACAAATATCTCCACTTATAATAAATCTCTAAATTAAAAAAAGAATCAGCCAGTTTGAAACTAAGCTTTGCGCGGTACGAATGTTCTCAGCATCCCATGAACGGAAAAATATGAAACATTTTATATAGGTACATTATTATTCTAGCTGCAACTTAGGATAGTTTTTATCCGACTGCGACAGTTAATTAATTTTCCGAAATATACGACTTCATTTAATTTTTCATTTATTTTTATTGAAATCAAACGCTGCTCCAACTGTCAGCTATAAGAAACGTCAAATTTTTGTCAAAATGGCGGAATTGCTTTGCCTTTCACTTATTAATAATTTAAATCCCGTCTACGATAGACCTTTACGAGACAAATGCTAAAATATAAACCATAAAAAAATATTCGATTCTGATATGAGAACTTATATGCGCAAATGTCGTTTTATGTCGTAATTTCAATAAATGAAATCAACAAATTTGAACAATATAATTAACACGAATTTGTTTTTTTTGAATGACAATGGCACGCGCTCGGCGCATTCAGCCAAATTACCTGCGGCGCTACCACGAAAACCGATACTCAATGTTCATATATTTGCATCCCTGTCACTCGAGTATGGTTAGTGCGATAGAGATAGAGATACCCGAATATTTTCGAATTCCGAAGTTCGTGGTTATAGCTCAGGAATCGAAAATATGGTAAATAATCATAATGTATTTTCTCGAAAAAGAATTTAAAATAAATATAGTCAAATGGAGAAAAAAACAAAGCAAGAGGTTATATAGGTAATGATTAAGTTATAAGAGTCCAAAGTTTTAAGAGGGGGTATGTTCTGTCCCTTTTCCGCAAAACGCACCTTCATATGAAACGATTGTTTTTTACTATGACGCTCGAGTATATTGACGTCACAGTCCCTCATCGTTTTCTCACTCTAAGAAGCGACATTAAAACGGATTTTTGAGATATTTGAATGGGAGTTTCATTATCTTCTATCTATTTATACATAATAAATGCCTATGTCCTGACTGACTTATTCACTCACTCACTCACTCACTCACTCATCAACGCACAGCCGAAACTACTAATAGAGATAGAGAGTTGATTTTTGCACAGTATGTTGCTTTTATAACGTGGGCTAGGGATAAAAAGGGATTTTTGAAAATTCTACCCCTAAGGGGGTAAAATAGGGGTGCAAAGTTTGTATGGGAGAACCTTTTTTTTTTGAGCTATAGACTTAAACTTTGTAGAAAAATTAGTTTTTAGAATACAAATGAAACACTTTCAGCGTTTTGGAAAATTCCACCCCTACGGGGGTAAAATAGGGGTGCAAGGTTTGTATGGGGGAAACATTTTTTTTTTAAATAGAGACTTAAAACTTTGTAAAAAGATCAGTCATTAGAATACAAATAAAGAACTTTCAGGGTTTTAGAAAATTCTACCCCTAAAGGGGTAAAATAGAGTGCAAAGTTTGTATGGGAAAAACTACTTTTTTTTTAAATAGATACTTAAAACTTTGTAGAGAAATTATTCATTAGAATACAAATAAAGTACCTAGATTCAGTGTTTTAAAAAAATCTACCCCTAAGGGGGTAAAATAGGGGTGCAAATTTTGTATGGGGGAAACTATATTTTTTTTAAATAGAGACTTCAAACTTTGTAGAAAGATTAGTCATCAGAATACAAATTAAGTACTTTCAGCGTTTTAGAAAATTCTACCCCTAAAAATAGGGGGCTAAAATAGGGGTGCAAAGTTTGTATGTGGGAAACTATTTTTTTAGCTAGAGTCCTAAAACTTCGTAGAAAGATTATTTAAATACAAAGAAAGTACTTTCAGCGTTTTGGAAAATTTCACCCCTAAGGGGGTAAAATAGGGTGCAAAGTTTGTATGAGAAAAACATATTTTTTTTTAATAGAGACTCAAAATTTTGTCGAAAAATTACTTATTAGAACATGAAAAATACTACATTCGGCGTTTTACAAAAATCATTCCCTAAGGGGGTTAAAAAAGGGTGCAAGGTTTGTATGGGGAAAACTTTTTCTGAGCTAGACACTTAAAACTTTGTAGAAAGATTACTTATAAAAATACAAAAAAAAAGACTTTCAGCGTTTTGAAAAAATCTATCCCTAAGGGGGATAAAAAGGGGTGCAAAGTTTTTATCAGGGAAAGTTTATGTTTTTGAGTTAGAGACTTGAAACTTTGTAGAAAGATTACTTATTAAAATACAAAAAAAGGACACAAATCGTTTTAGAAAATTCCACCCCTAATAGGGTTAAAAAGGAGAGCAAGCTTTGCATGGGCAACACTTTTTTTGAGTTAGACTTAAAACTTTGCAAAAAGATTACTTATTAGAATACTAAAAAAGAACTTTCAGCGTTTTAGAAAACTCCATCCCTAAGGGGATCCTTAAGATCCTTAAGAAGGGTAGCCAGTGTTGTGTGGGAAAAACTTTTTTTTTTACTAGACTTAAAACTATTCGAAATGTTACTTATTAAAATTAATAATAAAGTACTTTTAGAGTTTTAGAAAATTCCACCCCTAAGGGGGTTAAGAAAGCTTTGTATGGGCAACACTTTTTTTGAGCTAGAGACTTAAAAGTTTACGAAAAAAGTTCTTTCAGCGATTAGAAAAATTCAACCTCTAAGGGGGTTTAAAAGGGGGTTCAAATTTTAAATGGCGAGCAATAAAATTTTAAAGTGTGAGTAAGAGATTTTTAACTTCGGTCTTATTCTGTACGTTAAAAGACTACAAAACTGATTTCAGAGTTTTTCCAAATTCATCCCCTAAGAGTGTTAAAATTGGTTCAAAGTTTGAGTATTTCAAGGCATTTTTAAAGTATGAGATTTTTAACTTTAGTTTTAGACTGTTTGTTCACAAACTAAAAAATGAACATCAACTTTTTTTTTAATTATCCCCTAAAAGAGGGTTCAAATTTTGTATTGAGAGAAATCATTTTCTAAGACGATAAAAAGTTCTACGCGGACGAAGTCGCGGGCAACAGCTAGTATACAATAAACTAAGGATAAACTAAACTAAACTAACGAAATTAAATATATTTACAAATAAAAAATTGCGTCAAGCTCAGACCCAGGAGGCAGGGTGCCCAGAAGGCTGGCAGCATTGCCGCGCTGGATGGCGATACTGACTCGCTGTGCAAGGTACGCACCAGCCTTCTGGTCACCTGTTGCGTCGACAAGACGCTTTGCCAGCTCTTTAAAAGTGCTAATAACACTTGGTCCCCACAGCCGCGGCCCTAGCGTCTCTACCCCAAACGGCTCAAACATGGCCTGAGTCTATGGCTGCATATTTGCGCCGTTTGAGGAGCTCAGCCGCGTTAGCGGCAGCACCGGCCCTGATCGAGGTCCCTTGGAGATGGGACGGCGCCAGGGTATCCACACAAGTTACTTATCCACCCAGACTAGCGGCCGTCCCAACTTCCAAGGAACCAGGGTCATGCCATCCGGTCTCCTGCCATCGTCGCGAGCCAGGCCAGTCGGCTCTAGGACCGCCGGTGTACCGGCACTGGCAAGGGCTCGGCGCAGGATATCGTTGATCGAGGCATGTCGTGCGATACGTCCAGCGCTCCTGCTACATGAAAGGCCGTGGATACCGTATCGTTAACACTCGTACCACAGTGGCACCGATGTGGCGCAACACAAGCCGCTCCCATCTAAAAATATTACGAAGACACAACCGATTTAATATTGCTTCATATAGAAAAAAAGCGACCAAGTGCGAGTCGGACTCGCCCATAAAGGGTTCCGTAAAATAAAATTGCGGTTTACGATTTATGACGTATTAAAAAAAAAACTGCTGACTAGATCTCGTTCAAACCAATTTTAGGAGGAAATTTGCATGGTAATGTACATAATATATTTTTTTTAGTTTTATCATTCTCTTATTTTAGAAGTTACAGGGGGGGGGGGGGCATTATACCACTTTGGAAGTGTCTCTCGCGTACACTATTCAGTTTAGAAAAAAAATATATTAGAAACCTCAACATCATTTTTGAAGACCTATCCATAGATACCCCACACATATGGGTTTGATGTAAAATTTTTTTTTGAGTTTCAGTGCTAAGTAGGTATGGGGAGCCCCCAAAATTTCTTGTTTTTTTTTCTGTTTTTGTGTGAAAATCTTAATGCGGTTCACAGAATACATCTGCTGACCAAGTTTCAACAGTATAGCTCTTATAGTTTCGGAAAAAAGTGGCTGAGACATACGGACGGACAGACAGACAGACAGACAGACATGACGAATCTATAAGGGTTCCGTTTTTTGCCATTTGGCTACGGAACCCTAAAAACGACAATCGTGTCATGTCCCTTCTCCTCCCTCTTAAAACTTTGTACACAAAACTTTGTGATTATTTATTGTATAGTGTTGCTTTTTAGTGTTCCGTACTCAAAGAGTAAAATGGGACCCTATTACTAAGACTTCGCTGTGCGTCCGTCCGTTTGTCTGTCACCGGGCTGTATCTCAAGAACATAAATAGCTAGAGAGTTGAAATTTTCACAGATTATGTATTTCTGTTGCCGCTATAACAACAAATACTAAAAACAAAATATTTTTTTTTAAGGGGGAGCTCCCATACAACAAACGTGATTTTTTGCCGTTTTTATAGATATTCATATTCATATTCATATTCATATTCATTTATTTCGTATTGATCATACATTGTCATTCATTACATTAAAATATCATAATAAGGTCATTAAAGACAATGTCAACAGGCATATATATAAGAAGCAATACAGTCAAAGTTATTTAATTTATAATTAAAATTGTTCGTCCAAGAATTCAGCTACCGAATAATAGGCCCTTCGCATCAGCAAGGATTTAAGTTTCAGGGTAAAACCAAGGCACGTCCGACAGTCTTTAATAGCTGTCGGTATTTGGTTGTATATCCGCGGACCCAAGACATACATTCCATTGGCCGCTTTCATGAGTCGGTGTCTTGGCACCTCCAGGTCATGCTTCCTCCTATCCTGAAAACGACCGCTGGTCCATATCCTCCTTTGAAATACCTCCAAGTTCTGCCGAACATATTTACCTACCTCGAGGATGAATATCGAGGGAAGTGTTAGGACTCTAAAGTCCATAAATAGCTGGCGAGCCGGCGCATCGGGAGCAGCCCTTGCCATTTTTCTTATGATTTTTTTCTGAATGACGAAGGGTCTGTCCCTGTCCGCAGCCAAGCCCCACAAATCTACTCCATATGTTAGTACCGAATGACAGTATGCATAATAGGCTATCAAAAGGTTTTCATTTGACAAGATGGGCATAATTCGGGATATAATATAGTACGCAGAGTTGAGTTTCTTGCAAACCTTATCAATATGGTCCTGCCATTTCAGGCCGGAGTCAAAAATGAATCCTAAAAATTGAGTTTGTGGTACGATTGGAACAGCTGCATTTTGCACGAGTACTGAGTTTAAACTGCTGGTCGTATCTGAACTACGCTTTAGATTAAATTCAACCAGGTTCGTTTTTTCGAGGTTTAACATCATTCCATTGGCTTTGAACCATTCAAGTTTATGGTACGGAACCTTTCGTGCGCGAGTCCAACTCGCACTTGGCCGGTTTTGTTTCTCCATGTGACTATATTTTTAATCCTTTTTCCAGAGTAATAAATACAGAACGTCTTATTTATATACTAAAATATACATTTATAAATTTGGACAGAACAATGCATTAAATATGCAGGAGCAATACCTAGGTACAATTAATAATAACATTTAAAAATAAAATAAAATTACAGAGACGTATCAAAACTTTGCCCTTTAGGCAGGGTGCCCATCACACAGGCAGCATTCCCACGTTGAATAGCAATCGCTAATCTTTGAGCGAGAAAGCTGCCTGCCAGAAATTTTTGATTATTTTCCTACATTATTGATTATTTTATTTGGTGTCACCATCCGTATTGTATGTTATTTAATTTCTAGCTCTAAGAAAAACCAAATAAAAAACATCACAAAGAGCTATTATAATTAATGCCGATTCTTCTTCAATTAGCTGCCCGCTAACTGCTTGATCCCAAACTGTTCATTCTGTCGCACCGAATTAGCGAGTCCGTGCTATTTTTAAGTAACTACTGTAAGTCAACGTTAAATTTAATTGAAGGTCCATCTACAACACGCGTTTTGCATTCCAATGAAAATCTAACGTGTTTTGCGCGCACGTTTTACCCGCATCATCCAAGCTAACGTGTTAGAGATTAGAGAGAGCGTGTAAAACATACACTAAAAACATAAATGTAAAAAAGGAGAGCCAAGTTCAATACAAAAATTATGCTTGGCTGTGAGCTTCGCCGCAAAATGAATGGAGATCTAAATGAGTGCCAAGTTTTATGCAAAATCCAAATATGTATTTATAGGAACAAAATAACGTTATGAACAAGTATTAAACTCTGTCTTTGCTTTATTGGATACCTATAACAATTGCTGTTATTTAAAAATGTGAGATATTAAAGTAGGTTCGATTTGACTTGGCCAGTTTTCATTACATCAGTCATTTTATAAAGTTATTCAACATATATTTATATATTTTTTTAAATTCTGATAAAAACTGGCTAAGTCAAATCTAACCTACTTTAAGATCTTACATTTTTAAATAACAGCAATTGCTATAGGTATCCAATAAAGCAAAGACATATTTCTCAAACTTGCAATGAAATGTTGACATGACTTACTTCAAATTAAGTCCGGAAATACTACGTATCCGGTGCGACTAGTGAAGATGATATGTAAAGGAATTTCATACATCCTTACACACCTAGGCCTGCAAAGCAACCGTCTTTTGTTTATAAACGTCAAATTGTGACAGAACGTCATGTGCATACAATCACCAAAAAAAAAAGATTAGGACTAATGTCAATGTCACCGGGTAAAACGTTGCTTCAAACAGGTTACAAAAAAGTTAGGCGCGTAAATTGAATTTTTTTTTTTTTCATGTTGGCCGGATTTGTCAATAGTTCGTAATTATTTTGAAACTTTCTAATAAAAGCCATCGATTTCAAAATGAGTTCGGACGAAAATGATATGGAATTGAACTGTATGCCTCCGGAATTGTGAGCAGAAGTAGCCATGAATAATTTACTACCTCCGAAATCAAAAGTTAGGTACAATAACGGCGTATGAAAATTTCATAAAAATTATAAGTGTTTTCTTTGTTGTAGTGCCTCGTCTATATACTTAGATATAAGTTCATGTAACTATAAAATAATACTTAATTTTATGAAATAAGCGGAATATTTGTTAGTAACAAATGTGGGACACAATTATAGGTTATGATGTGACAGCACTGACAGCTATCAGAAACGTATTATTTAGTTGTACGAATAAAACAAATTGACAACTTTTTATTTCATTGCAAGTTTGAGAAAAGCACTATACAAATCTCGGCCAGAAACGGGGTTGCCGGCCGCGTATCCCTAGTCTATATCTACTTGGCCTGCAACCCTTCGTTTCCCGGCCTCTATAGTATTGTACTAGAGTTTAATACTTGTTCATAATGTTATTTTGTTCCTATAAATACATATTTGGATTTTGCATAGAACTTGGCACTCATTTAGATCTTCATTCTTTTTGCGGCGAAGCCCACAGCCAAGCATAATTTTTGTATTGAACTTGGCTCTCCTTTTTTACATCTATGTTTTTGGTGGGATATCATTACTTTTTGTAAAGAAAACTAGGCAGGTATTGAGATTTACTTCTGTTCTGTGTATAATTATGTGGTGCCGCGCGCCGCCGACGACACACCGTTGGCTGGTTGTTTAGCGCGTATTACAAGTGTTTTGTATGGGGACACCACTTATTTTTTGACTTAACTTTATTTTTATATTTCTGTTATATAGCAAATATATAATACATATTGGGATAGTTTCAAATATCTGCTTGTAACGGTTCCAACGATACAATTAAAAAACCGGCCAAGTGCGAGTTGGACTCGCGCTCGAAGGGTTCCGTACCATTATCTATAAAAACGGCAAAACAATCACGTTTGTTGTATGAGAGCCCCCCTTAAAAAAATATTTTATTTTGTGTTTAGTATTTGTTGTTATAGCGGCAACATAAATACATAATCTGTGAAAATTTAAACTCTCTAGCTATCACGGTTCTTGAGATACAGCATGGTGACAGACAGACGGACGGACGGACGGAAGTCTTAGTAATTGGGTCCCGTTTTACTCTTTGAGTACGGAACCCTAAAAAAATTGTATGGGGATTGGGGAATGGGAACCCCCTTATTTTTTACCTTTTTTTTTTTTAGAATTTTTCCTACGCTTACACACAATTACCGAGCTGGATTCCAAATTTCATCCTTCTAGGTCATCTGGAAGTAGGTTAGGTTTAGGTACTAAGTATATGTCAGTCAGTCAGTGCTAAAATTTACGACTTTTTGATCTTCATATCTCTATAACCGTTTGAGCTAGCTTCATGAAATTTGGGCTTCTAGATGTCCTTATGGATATAATTAAACACACGTAGTTTTATGTGTTTACGTTAAAGAGGTTTTGAGTTATAGAAGGGTCAAAAGTGGTACCAAGTGGTTCGTGTAAACTGTAATAGTACACTTGGCGCTGGCTAGCCAGTTCTTATGCTTGAACTTGGCTTGACACGCTGCCGCGTGTCTAGATTAATATCAAATTAGAATGCAAAAAACTTGTTTTAGGTTGACCCTCTGCTCGTTTTAGCACTGTGTCGCAATAGCGCGAGTGTATAGTAGGTACTTGTTTTTGAATGTGACATGGTGAGACATGGTCCTAAAGTTGTCAGCTACCTACTTGTACTTGATCGTTAAGGGGACGTAGGTTCGTGGTCTTCTCTCCCTCTCACTGAGCATAAGCGTGAGCGAGATGGAAGTGCGTGTTTGGAAGCGTGGATATCATGTTTTTTAATTTTGATTTTTTGTGCGTTTTAATAAATAAAAAAGTAATAGCTGATTTCCTTCAAACATGACATTGCCGATTTTTAAAACCAATTTTAATATGTTTAGCTGTTGTGCATAATTTGTTACGATTTTTTTAAGTGTATTTTAGACCTATGTTCGTGATTTTTTTCTATCAAGCGAAAGTCAAAAACTCAGGATTCGAATAGCTGATTTCCCTCGACAAAAGCCTCAAGATTTCTAATTAAATTTAGGGCAGCCGTAGGAATTTTTTTTAAGTCAGTTTTTTGGAGCTCACGTCGCCTTAAGAACTTCGCGTTTAAGTGTTAAGTACTGCGTAATATTAAATTGCGTCTTAAAAATAGAAAAACCAACGTACATGTTAAATATTTACCGGGTAGCTAACCAAAGTAGCTACCTATTTACCTACTATTGATTTAATATACTGTGTTTCAGCTTGTATTGATTCAATATTATTCAAAGTTAGCAAATTTTACGTCGTATTCTATTCGTAAACATGTACCTACCTGCCTTTCTTTATTCATAAAAATACATCAAACCTATTTTAGTAAAAATCCGTTAAACATTTTATTTATCTGTTCCTTTTAAATTAGTAGAGGAGATAAAATATATATAGCCTTTGGGGTCATAATAATTCCCACAGAGGCAGAGTTAGATTTTTTTAGTTCTTTGTGTGTATCTTTTTGACATACTAAAAATATAGAAAAATCTAAGTGTGCAAAACGCATTTTTTTAACCGCCAAAAATTTTAAATTTGAAATATTTCTAAAAATATTAAAAATCATGTGTGGTATCAAATTACGGGCTATTACACGCTAAAAAAGGTTAAGTATTGACATTGATTTTATAAAATGGTAGCTGAAAAACTGAAAGATTTTTCAATTTAAAAAAATATTTTCTACACGTATAGATATTGCTTCACAAGGAAGAATAGATATTAGATTCTGTCAGTCACTTAAATCAATGCCAATGGCCCAAAACTGGAACATTTGGAGATATGTTAATGTTACGACTATACAGCAAGCATATTGCCAAGCAATATAAAGTTGTGACAGTTGTGTTGGATGGTTATGCCAGCTCCAGTACAAAGTATGTAGAGCCTCAGATACCCACAAAACAATCATCTGTAGCAGTGAATTTTAATGAAAGCTCTCCACTCAAAGGACCCTTTCTTTCAAATAGTCATATCATAACAAACAGTGCTTGGGACACACTTAGAAGCGAATGGCCTTATGATGATTCATACTAGAGATGATGCTGCCACTGTTATTTTAAAAAACGCACTTACTTTGGCAGAAGAAAATCATGTAACACCATTGCATTGCATTGCTGATGACACCGACATTCTTGTATTTTTGGTTTATACACGAAATATCTATTTGCAGTCATCTATGTCCAGTGATAAAAAACGCGATATTAAATCGATGTACTTGGTGTAAACGGGTGCAAAATAATTCTCTTGTCACATGCTTAAACTGTCTGCGATACCACAAGCTCCTTATTTGGTAAAAGTAAATCAACAGCATATCGTAATTTTTGTAAATGTGAAGACTTTAGCATTTGCGCTATACTCTGTTTGGATCAGAAAATGCAACCACAAAGGAACTCATAGATATTGGAAGTTCCAATTTGGAACCAAAGCATTGGTATAATTTTACAGTGGAAATCCAAAGACAGAGACTCTGAACCTATATTATACTGCGTTATAATACGAGTATCTACTTGAAAAAAATCACTACGGCCAAAGCAGAATTTAATATTGCAAGTTGCCACCTACTGAAGATGCTGCTGTTCATCATCTTCTCCGCGTACATTTACAATGTCTTTGTTGGAAAACTATGGACACCAATATTGCCAATCCCTTAGAGCCCTTCACCGGATTTTTTATTAAATATGATCCGATGCACCTGCAAAACGGATACAAATGAGCCATGTCGCAGATTTACGTGTCGACATTAACAAAATCAATTATAATCTAAGCGAGAGCGTGGTTGCAGGCTCTGCCTGCTCTTTATCTGGGAACACTCCTGGACAACTGACAGTAGCTCTCCGCCTGGGCTGCGATGTTTGTGTGCCACATAAATGCATCTGCGGCTCCATGGTACAGGCGAATGGCCATCACGCGCTGAGTTGCTGTCGTTGTTTGGGAAGATTTCCACGTCACCACGCTCTCAATGACATCGTTAGGAGGGCTTTAATATCTGCCAACATCCCTTGTGTCCTGGAGCCCCCAGGCCTCTGCCGCACCGATGGCAAAAGGCCAGACGGCTTAACTTTGGTGCCGTGGCAGAGGGGGAAGTGTCTGCTGTGGGATGCCACGTGCGTCAGTACTTTTGCTGCCTCGCACCTCGGCCGAACAGTGCGAGCAACTCGTGCCGCTGCAGATTTTGCCGCGGACAAAAAACGGCATAAATATTCGGCCACCATTTTGTACCCCTTGCTTTTGAGGCTACTGGGTGCTGGGGGTCGGAAGCTATTGCCTTCATTAGGGAAGTGGGACGACGAGTAAGGGAGAGGGGATCTGACGCCCGCGTAGGGTCGTACCTGGTGAAAAGGTTGTCCATCGCCATTCAACGTGGCAACGCGGCTAGTGTTATGGGAACCTTTGCGCCAGGGACGACTCGAGGGGGACTATTTGACTAGGCTTAAGGTAGTCTTAAGTTTATTGTTATTATTTTATTGTATTTTAAGTTGGCATGATTTAGAATTAAGTTTTGAATGTAATATATTTAAATGTATCTAAACTCATACTAACACATAACTGCAACTGTAATGTTTTACTGATTATAAGTATTATGGTTATGGTGTGGAATGTACCGAACAATGTTTTAACTGTTCTGGTAGCGATTGCACCCAATAGTGCCCAAAAAGAAACTGATTTAGAAGAAACGGAAGATTATTAGATTTAGATTTTCTCTTGTGTTAGTTATAACATTGCTTAAATGTATATATCATTACATTAGTATTACAAAACGCAAATAATTATTTAGAACACTTGTGAAGCTTTTATTTTTTCTTCCACCATTTTGTTATTTATTTTATTTTCAAAAATCAATCATCAAACACAACTGTCACAACTTTATATTGCTTGGCAATATGGTTGCTGTATAGTTGTAACACATCTCCGTTCCAGTTTTTGGCCATGACATTGATTTAAGTGACTGACAGGATCTAATATCTATTCTTCCTTGTTAAGCAATATCTGCAGCGTTAAGCCGGTTTTTATAACGCAAAACCTTCTTAACTGACAATACATTCGACTTTTCACCAAGTGATCCCGGATTTGTACATTATAATTCCCATTCCATGGAAAGTGTTGTGACCACCGGTCGTATCAATGTTGTGTATAAAGATTTTTTTTTATATTGAAAAATCTTTCAGTTTTTCAGCCACCATTTTATAAAATCAATGTCATAACCTTTTTTAGCGTGTAATAGCCCGTAATTTGATACCACACATGAATTTTAATATTTTATAAATTTTTCAAATTTCAAATTTTTGGCGGTTAAAAAAAAAGCGTTTTGCACACTTAGATTTTTCTATATTTTTAGTATGTCAAAAAGATACACACAAAGAACTAAAAAAATCAAACTTTGTCTCTGTGGGAATTATTATGACCTATGCCCTACAAATTTTCATACCACTCCTGTACTAAATCTCTGTACGTGAGAATGGGACAAAACAGATTTTAGTTAAACCATTCAGGGCCCATGACGACACATATGCGTCACAGCGCTACGAGCGCTTTTCGCTACATACGAGGTTTAACCTGCTACGGACTACGGCGTAGCGCTACGAGATTAGCGTGGCCGTGAATGTGTTAACAGAGGATTGTTGAGTTTTATGAATAAGGGAGTTTAAAGTTCAACAAAATACTACCTTTAGTGCCATATCAGTATCACAATGACAATAATGAGTAAGTATCTTAATGATTGTCATGTTATTGTTATAAGGCAGATCAAGATGTCGAATTTACTGGGCCGCGATTCCATTTTTCATAATTGACAAAAGAAAAAGAAATATTCCTTGGATATCAAAGTTTCATATCTGTCAGTCTCATTTTTACTCTGTGGAGTGTGGGTGTTATATCCCTATGACATACCGGAGATGTCACATGTTGTCAACTCGAATCGAGCCGTGCCTAATAACTGTAATTTGATCGATCTATCGATGTAAGGTAAGTGGACGGTTTGGTGTTTTATTGAGCTTAGAATGCGGCTAGTTCGATTTGTGTAAGATTGTACAATTTGTACCATAATATTTATCTGGCACGGCAGTGCCCCCACCAAGTCGAGTAAAACAAAGAAGCACGGCCGTACCATCCTTTTCTCGAAGCCATTCAGCCATTTTCAACATCCTATAATTTTGTACTGGCAAGCTATCTAGGACCCTGATTTTTCCAAGTTGCAGAATTTTACTTAGCAAGCAAATAAAAATTAATAAGAATGCCTGACTTGGCTCTATGAAATATCTCACAAGAGTGGAAGAGTTTCGAAACTTGTTTTTTTTTACATGGAATGTTTTTTATGGGATTTGTTTGTAAGTGACACGTGCAGCGGCACGACACGCGGGCTGTCAAGTGACTATGGAAACGTTTACGCCTGTATATACGTAAAAAACACACTAAGCCATAATATATGTTTGTGTTCAGTTCAAGGCATTAAGGTTGTAGAATTAGTAGATAAAAAAAAACTGCTTAGTAGGTATTCTTTACATCACTTGACGCCATTATTTTATCAATATTTTTCAATACAGGTATATTTCCTGACGAAGATTCTCACGTTACAGACAAATATGGCGGCTATTCGACAAATCGGTAATTTTTTAGAGCCTCATTAATTGCTGCCCACGCGCTTCACATAAGGGTTAGTATAAATATGTGATTATTGTATTAATAGTTTTATTAATTGAAATAGACGATGATGTGGGAGCGGCTTTCTATGTTATATGAGTACACAGACGTTCGAGACGCAGCTTTTAGTCTAATATTTCTTAATAACTAACCGCCTTATTCATAAAACTTAAAATGCCTCTGCTAAATAAAATGTGCTTTGTCCCTTTCTTACGACCACAAATGTCAAAGTGACAGATAAGGACAAACGAATTT
Source organism: Epinotia brunnichana (assembly GCA_963854355.1). Lineage (NCBI taxonomy): Eukaryota > Metazoa > Arthropoda > Insecta > Lepidoptera > Tortricidae > Epinotia > Epinotia brunnichana. The sequence goes on along the minus strand of OY977950.1, from coordinate 25,408,265 downwards.
TAACGCCATTTTAGTTAAAATAGGCTTGTAGAACGTTTATGAATGAATACGGCCGTAAGTACACATATATGTAAGTAGGTAGCTAACCTAATAAAAGGAAATCAGAAATCTTTGAAGGTATTTGCATAATTTTATTAGATTTATGAAACACGGAAAAGTTAGATCCAGTGTGAGTATCCGAGTGACAGTGGACTTTTGTGGAGCTTTAGTCAATATGATATTCATAAAGTTCCTTGAATAAAAGTGCTTGATAATTTTTTTGGTGATATGAATAACCTTCCTTGGCACCAGAAAAAAGTTGCAGAATTTTCAGCTACGTCAATTATTTTTGAAAAATATAAACAGTTTCCTCACTTACGTTTTGGGTTTAGGACGGCAAATAAGAAACTTTGCTTGATCCGTCTCATATTACAAAAAATATCTTAAAAATCCGTGGTAAACTGGCAATGATATTGTCAGCTGCAGCAAGCAGCTATATTTGTCATTGCCAGGGTCAGATATTTAAAATATTTTTTTGTAATATGAGACGGATCAAGGAAAGTGTCTCATTCGCCGTCCTCCTAACCCCAAAACGTAAGTGAGGAAACTGTTTATATTAAAAAAAAAAATTGACACAGCTGAAAAGTCTGCAACTTTTTTCTAGTGCTAAGGAAAACCTTCCTTCCTTCCGGTATAGTACTGCTGGGCACAACGCCTCTAAAGGATGATACGCTGTAACTCATTACTGGTTCAGCAAGGGGCCATGACCTCAGTTCATAGAATACTAGAGAGAGGACAAGCCGCCGGCGGCCGTGTCGCAGCTGTATGCTCAATGGGCATACACTGCCATACTGTGCACGCGTGCTGATCGCAGAGAATATTACGTTTTTTCCCAAAATGCCTGATATGATGCGCGTTTATTGTCAAATAAGCGTGTAGGTATACAAGAGTGTGTGTTTTAGATGTGTGCGTGCTTTGTCTTGTCAATTACTTGGGCGTTGTGTGGGTTAATGGACTTGCGACAGGCTCACTCTATACAAATCGGCCGCCATGTCCGATCTCCTTGGCTTATATTCATACATCTGTGGCCATGACCATGTACTATTACTTATTCTGTGCCATTGTCACCAATTTAGGTTCTGATAGTGGGATCCCAGGGAAATTGAGAGATTTTGGTATTTTCTATTATAACTCGTGTATACCTCGGAAATTGCAATTTTGGTGAAGTGGAACTGATGATGAAGACCACAGATGACTCATAGAAGTCCTCAAAGATGTAAAGTACCTACGTCAAAGATTCTGACATGATTCCGTTGAAGTAGCAACTAATGAAGTGTTAATTCTGAGATCCTTGAGGAATCGACGGAACTCCTCAAATATTATCAGCCCACATATACTCGTAGCGACTTGGGTTTTTTCTGTAAAACATAATCAACGCATTTGCTCTCGGAAAGCAGTTCATGTGGTAAATTGGAAAGGAAATGTGGAAATTTTCATGTACCATGTCGCTTGGCGAAGTACTGAATTGAAGTCGGCTTAAACTTTGTTTTTAAAGTAAATGATTACTTATCCTTTGTGACAACAACTAGCTATAGTTAGAATCATCATCATATCAGCCGAAAGACGTCCACTGCTGGACATAGGCCTCATCCAAAAAGTGCCAAAATGACCGGTCCCGCGCCACCCGCATCCAGCGGACTCCCGCGACCTTTCAGGTCATCCGTCCACCTTGAAATAGTCCTAGATAGAATTAAAGGTATTACTCTCTCGTTCCCACTATAGCAAGTTGTGACCAAATTACTAGATGTGTAATCAAACTTAACCTCAGAGCCTAAATAAAGTCTTGAACTCAACCTAATCTAGCGTAACTTATTAATTTCACTCAACCATATAATTACCTACCAAGTGTTTTTTTATTGAAATAGAACTCTTTGCTCTGAGGCGTTTGAGCTAGGCAATGAATATAGAGGCGCGTCGTTACTCTCGTCTGTTATGTATTAGGATGTGTGTCCGCGGCCTTAATGTGACCTTTGACGTGCGCAAGCACAAGGGCATACTATAATGTAGGAAGATAGGAATATACCTCATCGTCAAAACTTGTTTTAAAGTTCATTCTCTTCTTGTAATAATAGGTGAAAATTAAACCGTTTAATTACACAATTTATTATAATTTTTGCAGAGTACGTTAGGTACCTATATTAGGTACGTACTGACATGTCCAACAACGAAATGCAAACATTCTGATCTGCTAATGGGTGGAAAATTGTGTTATGTTATGTCACGTAAACTTAACATGGACTAAGCTCCTTAAAGGACCTAAAGTTCCTTTGTAAGCAACTAACCATCTTCGCAATTAATAGGGTTATTTGCAATAACTAGTACCTACCTACCTTCAAAGGTACTGCCTAAATAAACTTTACACTTTACAAATAAAATCTGGTTCGAAGGGCCATATTTCCACTAATAATACCAATTTAAAGAAAGAAAGAACTAATAAATATATTTATTTGGTGTCACTAAGAAATTAAACATGTGTTAAAATACAACTCAAATGCGCCAAAATGGATACCACTCAGCATAATATGCCTGCAGCAATATATGCTAAAGGCGCTGGTTTTCAGGGCACTCAGAGAGATATACAGATCTTAAAATATCACTATAACATCATCATCATCATCATCATCGTCATAATCATCGTCGTCATCATCATCATCATCAACCGATACGTAAAAACCTAATTAATGAGAAGGAGAGGTTGCTGGGCAATTAATTAATTCAGAGCTAAGTAAGTTTACAAATTTGTACTTTAGTACCTGGTATCTATTGACAAGAAATTATATAATGCTTTATTACAATGGGATAAGGTGCAAAAGGTAAACATAATTATTATCTTTGTAGTCAACCGTACGTAGTTACACACATTGTACCTACCTATTATCAAGCTTAACATTTAGTTTAGAAGTTGCAAAAAACTAATTTTCAACACATTTGCTCGTAAAATGAACTGTGCTTATGAACTTCTGGGTTGCGTTGCGACCGGATTTGCGCGTTTTAGTCTTTGTCAGCAATCTGAGTTTTGCTGATTTATTCAAGATCGATCATTATTACTAGATCACTTACTAGTCTTTGCACTGGTAGTCTCAAGTAAGAGAAAAGGTTCTTATTGTGCCGCTTTTGGGCTCATAATCCTGGGTATTAAACACGCGTGTTTGATAACATTACACACACATAAACATATATCCCGATTAAGACACGTTGGCAAGTTGGCACCTTGCAGCAAAGTGTATGTATGGACTCGGCGCATTCTTAAATTGACCGGGTTATAGAGGATTGTTTTTAATTCTCGTCAAATGGATTCTTACTCGACTAAACAAATTAAATCCTTCTTGTGAATTAATTGATTATTTCTTCTTGGATATGGTATAGAAACGTTTCATTTAGTAAAACTATTTACTTTTGATAACATTTTACATGAATTTATATTGAATAAGAAAATATTTATTTTATTTTGTATTAGTTGTTTAGAGATTTCATCTAAGCCTCGCTGCGGGCGCACTGCGCGAACTTCACGAAAAAAAAATAGTTACGCGCCATTATAAGTAATTTCACAAATATTTGTAAGCATTGATGATGCGTGTTTGGCTATTATTAAAAATGTTGACTCGTGGTGAATAGAAAAGTGATAAATAGAATTGTACATTCTTGGAGATGTACAAATGTATGTGAGTAAAAAAAAACCTGTTGTCATCAATAACTAAAGGAAATAACTTAGGAGCCTGTAACATTTCAATTTTATGAAAAGGTTTTTTTCCTCGCAAATGTGTTGAAAAACGTCGTATGACACGTGTGAGCTTTGATAATTACATCCTCGGCTCTATTATCACGCTCACCTGCGGTTCGCGTGATAATTCCGCCTCTGATATAATGATCAACATAGCTCACTTGTATCACAATGTACTATTGCGACTATCTATATTAGTAAGAAGGCGTTACCCGTTACATTATCGTTAAGTGCGTAGAAGGCGTATATATTATCAAAGGTCAATGTTACTTGGACCAAATTGATCGAATGGGCTTATAATTGGTACGACTAGCTAGAATGATGCCGTATGTTGGACATATAGTATTTGTCCCGTTCTAGCAAGTACGTAAGCGAGAGAGGGACGAATGCTGTACCTACATATGTTATCTAGGCTGTATCATGTTAGCTAGGCTGAAAGCCACCTCATTTATTTTTAGGTGACTACGCTTCTTTCCTTCAGTTTCAGTAGTAGGAACAAAAACAATAAGTCAGAACATCCACTAAAGAATAAGTAATCAGCGCAGCGCTAATCAAGAAAACATTAGCACATTTATTGACTCTGAATTACAGCCATAACGATGGTGGCATAAAATTGAATGAGTCTGAGGCCCTAGCACGATAGGTAAATATTATCGTCACGTTTTACGGGAAACATGTACTGAGACGTCACGTGAAACATAACGATAAAACGTATCGTGCTAGCTGGACTGGTGTGTAATTTAAAAACCGGCCAAGTGCGAGTCAGACTCGCGCACGGAGGGTCCCGTACCATTATCTATAAAAAAACCATTTTATTCTGTGTTTTTAGTATTTGTTGTTATAGCGTTGTGTATATATAAAATTTCAGCTGGAACTATCAATATCAGTGAGATACAGCCTGGTGACAGACAGACGGACGGACGGACGGACGGACAGCGGGGTCTTAGTAATGGGGTCCCGTTTTACTATTTGAGTACGGAACCCTAAAAAGGCACCAAACCGATACATAACCTTGTCACTTTACAATCCAGAGCAATTCAATGCAATTGATTACCTACTCATATTTAGTTATATCACGACCATATTCACCAGGAAATGATCATTAGGAAGGATGCAGCTGCCCCATCGACGCACGAAGCGAATTTAATGACTTCTACGGCCATGACGGAGTTGACTTCTTGATCTATGAATTTAACTGTTTCAACGCAGCTGTCAGTAAAGGGTCTAAGAGGGCCACGATTCCAGTTGTCAATGACAAAAGGGATGTCCCTAGGATATCGCTTGTCTTTCACTCTGATTTTGAAAGATAGACCCATGAATCGGACCTTGACGCCTTGGCTAAACCTGTTGGTTTGAAATCCAATTTATATTTATCGCGCTAAGGGCGAACTAGTACTTGTAACAAATGTAATTTCGATTATAACCATAACAATAAGTTATAGGTAGACCGGCCCCTTATGTCCTTCGTCAGGCGCGAGACATGTAGATATTGTAGATAAAATACATGTGCTAAGTTGGAATATCCTACAACAGGGTTTATGGGACGAAAAATCAATAGAGATCGTATTAAAAAAAACTGGGCACGTAGCTAAACTTTTGCTATACATAATGGCATTGTTTTTAAGCGTTTGTTTTAACTCCCAACCAAAACCTTTTAAATATCTTTTGCACGAAGTCATCGAGTGTCCAGAACATTCGTTAACTTAACGCCCAAATTATAGAAGTTTCATAAAAAAACTAAAACAATGCTAGCTTCGACGTGATAAATGGTTCTGGCTGCCTTGAGCGTTGGCCTTGCGTAGGTACTAAATGGATATAAAAACGTAGGAAATCGAATATTATTGGGAAAAAGTTTATTTTTCTCACATAATTTATGTCTAAAGCGGCCTCGTCGAACGTCGAGAAGTTATATTTTATTTGTCTATGGTTAGATGATATGATATTTATTAAAAAACTGCCTTGGTTTCTTGTGAGCACTGAGCAGGTTGATTGAGTATATCCAGTTTCTGCATTGCCTTGGCTCGGTTTCATAATAGTTTCATATTGAGTTACAGTATTAACTCATTTGATGGTAGAATTTAGAAATCTCCGACTAGAGTCAGAATAGGGCACTTTTGTCTAGTCTCAAGCTCAACTGGGTATTATATATGACTATTCTTTTATACATTGCATTTTATAAAACATAGGAACCTTTAAATATATGAGACTGGCTTCTTCCTTCACATATATCCTAAATACATAAGGTAAACGTTCCATTATACTTAAGGCACTGACTCAGTATTTGGCACCATGACAACAGAGGTGGAAAAAAAGAGGGTGTTAATTATCAAACATTGGCACTTTACCTTTCATTGTACGCCCGATAACAGTCAGATAATTAAAAAATAGTTATTTATGATACAAGTGCGGAAAGTAGGTAATTACCTACTTTCCGCACTTGGGAATTACCTATCCGCACGTGTATCATACAACATTTTACAATGCATCATGCGAGGAAATAAAAAAATATGCATAAAATGTGAAATTTTAATTGTCACGAAATCTCATTATCGCACAGTATGGGGGAATTTTGGCCTGAAATCCATTCCCTCACGGGCAGGTCCCGCCCGGCGACGCCGTGCCGGCATAGACCACTTCCCGTGTTTATGTTGAACCATATAAAGGGGCACATTCAGAGCAAGTGTGCATTGTAATAGTACATTACTTACCTAGGGCGGTTAAACAAAGAATGTCTCAGATCGCAGGTATTTGACTTCCTACTTTATGGCCAGGTATGACGTAAAAGTAGTTACATAACTATGTATGTAGGTATTTACAATGATGTAAACCAAATGTTGTTGAGTTGACGTCTATGATATGATTGATATGTTTAGCTTTTGCACCTCATTCCATTGTATTAGGGCTACATAGTACCTACACATATCTTTGACGACAATTAGACTAATCCAACTGTTTTGCTAATCTTGTGTGTGAAATATTAAGTACAAAGCCCATATTTTATCAAATTAAAGACATGTGATTAAATTAAAAAGTAATTTAAAATATGGATGCTAAATCTGAAATTTAGCATCCATATTTTACATTAAAAATAAAGATAAAATCAAAAACAATTTTGAATTTAGAATAATTTCTCGAATTCTTCTATAGTAAGGGGGTCGCGCCATGAAAAAGGTTGAAAACTCCGTTTTAGAGAATAGGGGTGTGCACTCAAAATTTAAATTTAAAGTGACAATCGTTTCATAATATTATGATTATGAAGGTGCGTTTTGCGGAAAAGGAACATAATATTCCCGCTCTTAAAACTTTGGTAGTTAAAAAAATATTATAACTTTGTGATTAGGTAAATGGTATTTTTTTAGGTACCTATTTTACTTTTTTTAATCTTATTTATATTTTTAATCCTATTTCGAGAAAATTCGACACCCCTATTGCACTCCTGCTTTCTATGCACCTATAAGTCTGTCGATTATTTAAACTTTGGAACCGCACTTGAATTAGGTAGGTAACCATAAGTGCTGACTGGTAACGGGTCATTAAATACAGCATTTACTATAAAATCTGGCCTCAAATGACAGTCAAACTATATGAAACAACACTATTTACCAAACACGTAGATATTACCAGTGGACGAAATAATAAACACCGGTTCGTCACCCAACTACCTACGGCAAATTGGTGCAAATGATGCCTCCCTTGGTGTCACTAATAAGGCAGATTGAATGGGTTTTATTAGGTATTTACGACATCGCCTCGAGGCACTAGGTACTGCGAACTTCCTCTCGAAGCGTACGTGAGACCGCGCACGGAGGAAGAGTAACCAGTAGGCATAATATGTAGTAGGTACATAGTCAGTACTGTACCTAAATCACGAGGATTTCCCTGTGAGTGTTTAATGAAAACTGGATTAAAGGAGTATTTGCTATCGTTACAATAGGCATGATATGCATCATGTTAAAATTGAACGTAGTGTTGCTAAATGGATAGTGAACTATCAAATTATTGTAATAATGTATAAATTATAAAATATAATTATAATCATAAAAAGATATGGACCTTGAAAGTTTTGAAAATATAGGCTTCTTTTATTGTCCAAGAGTAAATTTAAAGCTACCAATACAATCCTTACGCTTTTATAGAAATAAAATTGTATGACACTAAACTAAACGCAGTATTTCGCGAGCGAAACAGAAGTTTACTTGATTTTCCATATAGTTCAGTCATTATATCCAAATAACCGACCCTACCCGTGAATAATTAGTTCTTGGATTTTTTTTCGTAGGTCCCTCGGGGGGGTCACTGGGAGTGAAAATTCAAAAAGTAGACTGAATCAGGCTCCTGCGTATATTCGAAAAACGGTTAACGGACAAAAATTGTAGGAAATTTGATTCTCTACAAGTTTGGTCCTAGCAATTTTTTCGCTAGGATCGATATTTTGGAAATTAAATTTGAAAAAAGCGACAAAAAAGGTGGGAACCAAAATTGTTCAGAATTTGATTCTCTTCAAGTTAAGTCCTCTTCATTTATGCCGTAAAGTTGTAAATAAACGAGATGATGAAAATATTTTGAATTTGTCGCTTTTTTCAAATTTGATTTCCAAAATATCGATCCTAGAAGAAAAATTATGAGAACCAAACTTGTAGAGAATCAAGTTTCCTACAGTTTTTGCCCTCACGGTTTTACTGTAAAATCAAAAATGGCCGAGTTATTCAAGAAAAACCATTTTTCGAATATACACAGGAGCCTGATTCAGTCTACTTTTTGAATTTACACTCCCAAAGACACCCCCGAGGGACCTACGAAAAAAAAATCCAAGAAAAAATTCACGGGTCAAAATCTATAATGACTGAACTAATACCTAAATAACAGGCGTGTCAATTAGTATGAAGCGTTTATGGTTGCCGCCAGAGAAGTCAATCTTTGTCTCAAATTTTTGGGTATTTATTTATGTTCTTTAATAAAATTGTCGTTGCTCCCATACAAACATTTGTTCCATGGAAATACATCATCTGTGAAAATTTCAACTGTCTAACTATCACGGTTCATGAGATACAGCCTGGTGACAGACAGACGGACAGCGGAGTCTTAGTAATAGGGTCCTATTTTAACCGACTTCAAAAAAGGAGGAGGTTCTCAATAAGTCTGTTTTTTTTTTATGTGTGTAAGTTACGCAATATCTCGGTAATTTATGTACCGATTTGAAAAAAAAATTCTTTGTTTGAAAGCATATACTTCCAGATTGGTCCCTTTGTCACCAAAATCCAGTTCTGACTTCTGATGATGGGATCCTGGAGAAATCGAGGGAACTCTTCAAATTTTATAGGCAAACTTGAAGCAATTTGGCTACTGATTTGAAGTCTGTTAAAACTTTGTTTTGAAAGTACAATTATTACCCTTTGGGTACGGAACCCTAAAATGGATAAATGCTTAGATATTTGGGTAGTAGTGAGGTAAGAATAACTTCACTATGATTTTGTCTCTATGAAGTATAAATATGTAAACACGATAGATCGTTATAAAGCGATAGGACAACTTTGCACACTATCCTACCACATAAAAGCCACGGTCAGTTTAATTAGAACCAACACTTCATACATTTCATTTCACATACCGACACATTACTACTCGTACGTATGTTGATGAGATGAACCCAACAAAAAGATGAAATTCTCGCGTCACATCAATTCGACCACACTTTTACGGTCCCTTTGTTAATGTATTGCTCCAAAAAACATTCATCACATTTTCAACCTTAGCCCTTTGTCTTAAGGACCATCGTTAATCATACCGTTTTACAATGATTCTTGATGGCTGCATTCCTCCAAGCCATATATCACTAGAAAAACAACAATGATGTTTAAGGGCCACATTCCTTTGCATTATGAGTTGATGTTCGAAGTTCGTTTGGTAATTTATCATTTTAAATGGAAAATTGTAGTTTTGGTGCTTAAGTGGAGATAGGTGTGAAGTGCCTTGCTACCGATTGCATAATAGTTGGGGCATGCGACACTTTACTTGATAAATACAATTTGAAGGATATATTAATCCATCCATTACAGAGAGGGCACAGCGGAATGTCATCTCGCTCGTATATGGAGCAGCCCAACTGGGGAAGTACCTTACAAGAGACCGCAGCCATAATAGCACCACTGCTTTGTATCTTATAGTGTTGCTATATTATTGCATGCTATGACGCATGTGGTGTTGTGTTCCTGGTGGTGAGTAAGGTCGCCAGAGCTCCCTAGGATGCGCTGTGTTGGGAGTGAGGGACTTGCATGTCTCTATCTGTCAACACAGCGAATCCTCAACTGAATAAAGGGTCGGCAACGCGCTTGTGATTCTTCTGAAGTCACAAGTATCCATAGGCTACGGTACCAGCTTAACATCAGGCAGGCCGTAAGCTTGTTTGCCACCGTCGTTATATAAAAAAAAACATACTAATATGATCATCATCATCATATCAGCCGCAAGACGTCCACTGCTGGACATCCTCCCCTAAAGAGTGCCAAACTGACCGGTCCTGTGCCACCCGCATCCAGCGGACTCCCGTGACCTTTACCAGGACATCAGCCCACCTTGTGGGGGGCCTACCCACGCCGCGCCTTCCGGTACGTGGTCGCCACTCGAGATAACCTTTCCGCCCCAACGCGGACGTCGGTTCTACGTCTACGTGCAATGTGCCCCCGCCCACTGCCACTTAAGTTTAGCGATTCGGAGGGCTATATCGGTTACCTTGGTTCTGCTGCGGATAGCCTCATTTCTGATGCGATATTGCGATCACGCAGAGAAACTCCCAACATTGCCCTTTGGGTGACTTTGAGCCTTCTTATATGAGGCCCATACTAATATAATAAAGATGATTTATATAATTAGTTACATTCTAGTTTTCCCTCTGGGTTGGAAGGTCAGATGGCAGTCGCTTTCGTTAAACAATTGTCTACGCCAAATATTGGGCACTATCGGAAAAACGCTGGGAGGATTATGTTGAATGTTAGTGACTTTTAAAGTTTGTATACCTACTTTGTATGTAGAAGGCACGCACCGAAACAACATATTTAAAAAAAGCGGCCAAGTGCGAGTCGGACTCGCACATGAAGGGTTCCGTGAAATAAATTGCGGTTTACAATTTATGTCGTATTAAAAAAAAATACTTACTAGATCTCGTTCAAACCAATTTTCGTGAAACTTTGCATGGTAATGTACTAATGTACATCATATATTTTTTTTAGTTTTATCATCCTCTTATTTTAGAAGTTACAGGGGGGGGGGGGCCACACAATTTACCACTTTGGAATTGTCTCTCGCGCAAACTATTCAGTTTAGAAAAAAATTATATGAGAAACCTCAATATCATTTTTGAAGACCTGTCCATAGATACCCCACACGAATGGGTTTGGAAAATTTTTTTTTTGAGCCCTAAAACTTAATGTTTTTTTTCGATTTTTGTGTGGAAATCTTAATGCGGTTCACAGAATACATCTACTTACCAAGTTTCAACAGTATAGCTCTTATATGTAGTTTCGGAAAAAAGTGGCTGTGACATACGGACGGACAGACATGACGAATCTATAAGGGTTCCGTTTTTTGCCATTTGGCTACGGAACCCTAAAAATATTTCACCAGTGCATAGAAACTAGAAAGGGCCTTGATGGATATATATGCCATGTTTAATTCCGCGGATCCACCTGCCACCGTGCTGTTTATAATATGCGGAAGGAGGCGAGGCCGCAGGCAGTCGTGAATAACTATGCAATATAGCAATAGCATGTTTGTTTACATTGTTTAAGAGGCATTAAACGGCCTCCGTAGCCCAGTGGGTAGTGACACTGCCTACGAAGCTGGAGGTCCCGGGTTCGAATCCCGGTCAGGGCATTTATTTGTGTGTTTATCACGAATATTTGTTCCTGAGTTATGGATGTTATATATGTATATAAGTATCTATATGTATTTATCTATTATATATATCATCGCCTAGTACCCACAACACAAGCCTTACTGAGCTTACCGTGGGCCTAGGTTGATTTGTGTAAGATTGTCCTATAATATTTATTTATTTATTATTTATTTATTTATTGTATTTGCTGTGAAGTTCTTCACAGCATACATATACTAGAACTTCTAGTATAATAGGTTAAGAGGCTGACAAGACCAAATTTGTTGAAATTGATATTATTTATTTAAGCAGTTGTTTAAGAAAAACTATTTGTTCTAGCACATCAAAAAAATATATGTTAATATTCATCATATTTCCAAGACCGTAGACGGGCTCGAAACATAATTGGATGAAATCGGCTCGATAGAAAATAATTGCAAAGATTGGTCTTAAAATCATCTTAAACGATTCTGTGTCCTTATTTTTTCAATTAAAAAATGGGTCTGCAATTAAAAACATGAAGTCCACATATTCATACCTAAACCGTAGACGAGCCATATTTCGCAAAAAATCAACACTTTTTTTTATTTTAATTTTAATTCATTATTTTCTTCTAAAACCTGGCCGCTCAGTGCGCGTTTTTGGTGTTGACAGCGCCTTAAATAGGTACAATATACGCGCCACATTGTGTCTCTGAAGTTAGCCTGAAGTCGCCTCCGCACACCCGTCGAACCCATCTGACACCTCTGCGACGTTGAGGCCTCGTTCGTATGAAGTTAGGGCACTTAATTAGTAGGTACGCGCTCGAGTCTCAAAGTCTCAAGTTAACTCTTGCGGGATATAGCTAAAGCTAACTTTACAGACGCAAAGTTATGTGGCGCGTACTTATAATATGTACATATAAAGATAAACTAGTATATATCTATTTGACGGCAAATTCGCGTGTATACAATAACATTAACACAGCATTTATCACTGGCTTGCCAAACCGCGGCATCTCCCGGTTTCCGGACAATAAACCGTTTGAAATAAAAAGGCCATATGGTCGGTATAAAAGTCATAGAGACATACGACTTATAGATATTGTCTGTTATTGACGCGCGGCAAGTTGGCAAGGTTAGCTCCGCACGTTTACTATTGGGGTTCCGTATCTTATGGGAAACTATTAGAATAGAACCCTTTAATTAATTAAATCTCCCATTGGAGTTCTTAGCCCTGGCCTGAACGACAAAGATAAGTGATATGTGTATTTGTGTGTCTGTACTCTGTAGGTCCCAAATGGATGACCGATTTGGGTGCAGTTTTTTTCAGTGGAAAGTCTTGTCCAGAATGATGCCAAGATGGTTCTTAGATTGTTGTGTCGGGGTAATTTACATCCTACTGGTATTATAAATGCGAAAGTGTGGATTGGATGAAATTTTGTACGAACATAGTTTATAGCCTGGATTGTAAAATAGGATAGTAGTCAGACGAAGTCGCGGGCGGAAGATAGTTTTTAATATGTAGTGCGATAGCGTTGCTAGGAGCAGGACACGTCTTCGTGAATAGGGAACATTACTGCAATGTGCTGCCGCCAGAGGCAGCACTACCACTAATAGTAAACCAGTATAGGAATATAGGGACACACACACATGCACAATTAATTGTCAAATGAGTGACAAGGATGCTTGCATAAACAATACCGCAAGTGGGAACGAGATACAATGTCAACGCTGCTAGTGTCGCCACCTACGAAGAATTTTGCGTAATGTTCCCTATTGAACGGCAGTAGCACACTGTATATTATACAGGCAATTAATGCCGTCCGTTAAAGTATGGGTACCTAAAAAAAGAATGGCATACTTCCACTCTTGTTCCAGTCCTGTGTTCCCATTACAAAAGTATTTCCCGTGTCACGTCACTAATAAAATCGGATCGTAAGACCACATTTACCTACAGCAGCTACAAGCAGCTTTTGACGTTTATTTTAATCCATTATTCGTTGTGTTACATATGCCTGTATGTATACCATAATAGCATAAAAGAACCATAGAGTCAATTATTATATATTCATATTCATATTCATTTATTGCTAAGCATTTATCTATTGAAAAGAACCTTGATAGCGAGCGACCAATTCACGCTTGGCAGGTCTGTAGCGTGCGACCCAACACTAAACAACGTCATCCAATGTCAGACGGTGGGCGTGGCTGCTGACAGCCTGTCAAAAGTTATTGGCACTGTGAAAAACATTAGATATTACACAATAATGTTTACTCAATAATATACTACAAGATTTCTTTTTATTTTTTTTTATTTTTTATATCTTGTAATTAACTTATATTTATTTTATTTTACTGACATTGATAATTGAATTGTATTTTAATGTATTTGAAATTGTATCTAGTATGTAAGCGACTTGGTATTCTTTACTGCTTGATGTCTCGAATAAATCAAATCAAATCAAAAACAAACGGTCATAATTTTGTTAAATTGTTTACTTTCGATTAAAAGCATTTCAAATTTATAAACCTTGCTCAGATGTAAATGGAAATATTTGATATACGGTCGGTAACAAGAGGAATTTTCTATTGAAAGGAGTTGAAAAAGGTTTCCCCTTGCAATACAAGTTACAAGACGTTATGCAATGGGTGGGATAACGAATTAACTACTAAGTCAGTAGAGGAAAATTGAAAATTTTTTCGCCACGGGCGGGATTTGAACCCGCGACCTCTGGAATCCGTCCACTGCTCTTTTCCAACTGAGCTACCGTGGGTCCCGCCAGTGGCAACGAATCTTTCAATCCCTTCACTCTTGTTATGATTATCTTGGATGTTTTCTATGTATTTAATATGTATATCCATTAAATATATCGTCGTCTAGTACCCATAACACAAGCCTTATTGAACTTACCATGGGACTAGCTCGATTTGTGTGCAAGATTGTCCCCTAATATTTATATATTCATTTATAAATTATCCAGAATCCAGATCCAAAACCCACGACCGATTATCTATACTTAGGTACTCGTAAATTAACTTGCTGCACCACCTGATCAACTCAATCATTAATTAATTAGGTACATACAAATGTATAGTTGTATTTATAGTACATTACTTACCTAGGGCGGTTAAACAAAGAATGTCTCAGACCGCAGGTATTTGACGCCCGAGCCGAAGGCAAGGGCGATAAATATGCGCTCTGAGGCTTTCTTTATTACCGCCCGTGGTGAGTACAAAATTTTACGTCTCTATCTGGCCAGGAAGTGGGGTTTTCCGCACGCATAGCGTGCGGTAATTCCTACTTTATGGCCAGGTATGACGTAAAAATTTTTAAAATCCAACTTACATTATAGCTACTGTTGGCTAAAACACAACAAGTTCTAGCCAAACGCAAAAACTTTATCGAAGAAAGGAGCCAAGGTTCTGGAAAAACCCATTGCGTTTCGTTGCCAAAGCAGCCATCACAACTTGACCCGTCTAGCTGCGCCTTCCCATACAACTCTCAGAGAAGTGGTGCAATGCCACAGTCCAAGTTTCGCTGGACACCGCCCACAATGTTGCGAGTGCAGTGAAAGTAGCCGGATGCGTTTTGAATGTATTATCTAGGTGCGACCCGCGGTATCGCGCACATTCTTGAAAAGATAAGGGTCAGAAAGTACGTCATGGCTGCATTTTAAGGCAAAACACAGTACCTAGCTACTCTCAAGACGAGAAGAGAAACTGACCAGTGTGTGTTGCCATGCCAGTGATGACATATATGGCACTGAAACATGGTCGCTTACAATGAGTCTCATAAGAAGGCTCAACGTCATCCAGAGAGGGCTATGTTGGGACTTTCTCTGCGTGATCACATCACCATCAAGAAATGAGGCTATCCGCAGCAGAACCAAGCTCCGAATCGCTAAACTTAGGCAGTGACATTGCACGCAAAACCGATAGCCGTTGGGGTGGAAAGGTTCTGGAGTGGCGACCATGTACCGAAAGGCGCGGCGTGGGTATAGGCCAAGGTGAACTGATGACCTGGTAAAGGTCGCGGGAGTCCGCTGGATGCGGGTGGCGCAGGACCGGCCACTTTGGCACTCTTTGGGGGAGGCCTATGTCCAGCAGTGGACGTCTTTCGGCTGATATGATGATGATGATGTTGATTGTTATGAATTAAGATTGAAAGTGCGAAGTGTTGGGCGAGTGTCGTACGCTGGGACATTCGCTTTAGTAACGTACTAGTTGTAGCCTCAAACTCCTTCAGCTGTTTCACCTCATTGCATTGCATTGTAATAAGATGAATAAGTTTCTGTCAAGCTTTTATTGCCAACTGTACTTTTCTGTTTACCGCCATCAACTACTCATTGAGACGATTCTAACGAGCCCAACGGCAAACTACAACGGGATTACGTCGGTTAAGTCCTGAATTCCCATGGCCACCTTCTGTCTCCATAATCAGATCAGCTCGATGGTACCATAATATAGAATTGTCATCCAAACTATACTTATATCCAAAATTTCAGCTCAATCGGTTGAGGTTAATTGGTCCAAAATTCAGTTCCAAGATTTGTCTTACACTAATAAACAAACGAACGTCAAGTTAAATAAAAACTTGTAAAAAATGGTTTTATATCTTACTAGCGACCCGCCCCGGCTCCGCACGGGTTTATATATATAATACATGCATGCATGTTATTAGAAAAAACCGAATCAAAATCCGTTGCGTAGTTTTAAAGATTTTATTTTATACTATGTAGTGATTGTAAACTGCACTTAGGTATACGAGTAAAGATTCATTACAGACTGTGTATAATTTTATTTTATTTTATTTTATTTTATTTATTGGAGAACAAACAGAGTTAAATGTACATAATAGTTACTTACAAGCTAGATTACAAATGAACATGCATTTAGCTCCTCGACAGTTCCCACTAAAACATAATACTATAATATATTTTTCAACACACCTGCTCGTAAAGTAGGTCTTATTACAGCGTATTTACACTGATAATGCAGAATATTACCCATGCCGTGCCTTTTACATTACATTATCGCACTAGTGCCTTTTCATTACATATCTTTTTAAATATTAGCAAAATAATGCAGAATATTACCCATGCCGTGACTTTTACATTACATTATCGCACTAGTGCCTTTTCATTACATATCTTTTAACATTTTCATTTTTAATTTTTTTTTTTCCTCGCAAATGTGTTGAAAAACGTCGTATGAAACACGTGAGCATTGGTCATTACACTTCTCGTCTCCATTAAGCCTTCGCCTTCGGCTCAGGCTTAAAAACCGACTCGAGTGTAATGACCAACTTAGCACACTTGTATCATAATGTACTATTTCAACACACCTGCTCGTAAAGTAGGTCTTATTACAGCGTATTTACACTGATAATGCAGAATATTACCCATGCCGTGCCTTTTACATTACATTATCGCACTAGTGCCTTTTCATTACATATCTTTTTAAATATTAGCAAAATAATGCAGAATATTACCCATGCCGTGACTTTTACATTACATTATCGCACTAGTGCCTTTTCATTACATATCTTTTAACATTTTCATTTTTTATTTATTTATTTTTTTCCTCGCAAATGTGTTGAAAAACGTCGTATGAAACACGTGAGCATTGGTCATTACACTTCTCGTCTCCATTAAGCCTTCGCCTTCGGCTCAGGCTTAAAAACCGACTCGAGTGTAATGACCAACTTAGCACACTTGTATCATAATGTACTATAGTTTACTTACTAACAAACGATTTTATTACAAAAGACTACAATTTCTTACTTATATTATATTATACTTACTACCTGTACATTACAAATTACAACGAAACCATCCTACCAACCATCATCTGGGATGATTTTTAGTAGTAATAATCATGAAACAAATGGATTCCACAAATAAACACCATTCGCTGAACTTTATCGCTCGGTCATGAGCTAATCGTGACTTGACATCGTGCGGGTCTCATGTTTTACTATACCTATGTAGTTATATATATTATATTAAGGTAAGGATATTTCTGCTTTATTCACCTTGACACTCTGTCAAGGCTTCCCCGTGTAGGTACAGTCGACGTCGAAAACTTGTTTCCACTTGGACCTTATTCCATTGCAATCTGCAAATTTTAACAGTGTACTCATGAGGCCCTAAGGAGTAAAAAATATCATATAAAGGAAGCAGAGTCCGGCTAACTCCTTTTTTAGGGTTCCGTACTCAAAGAGTAAAACGGGCACCTATTACTAAGACTCTGCTGTCCGTCTGTCTGTCTGTCTGTCTGTCTGCCTGTCCGTCTGTCACCAGGCTGTATCTCATGAACCGTGATAGTTAGACACTTGAATTAAACTTTTACAGATTATGTATTTAAGGGGGCTCCCGTACAACAAACGTGATTTTTTTGCAATTTTTATAGATAATGGTACGGAGCCCTTCATGCGCGAGTCCGACTCGCACTTGGCCGGTTTTTTATTAACCCCCGACGGAAAAAGAGGGGCGTTATAAGTTTGACGTGTCTGTGTGTGTGTGTGTGTTTGTCTGTCTGTGGCATCGTAGCTGCTAAACGAATGGACCGATTTGAATGCGGTTTTTTTTATCCGAAAGATGGTTCTTAGCTACGTTTCAACAAAATCGGTTCGGCCGTTTTTGAGATATTGAATATTGAAATGAAAATGTCGGAGGTTTTTCAACTTATTACCTAAAACATATTAAAATTGGTTCTAAAAATCGGCAATATCATGTTTGAGAGAGCTTAGTGATTACTCTTTTATTTATTTAAACGTACAAAGGTCAACGCACTCTTTGGGGGAGGCCTATGTCCAGCAGTGGACGTCTTTCGGCTGATATGATGATGATGATGAATTGAATTGAATTGAATTGAATAGCCGCGGGGGACTGTAAGTTACGTGACGCACTGTTATCATGTAAGCATGTTTATTAGAATAAATAAGTTTCTGTCAACATTTAAATCTTTGGTACAAGCTTTTACTGCCGACTGAACTTTTCTGCCATACATACCATCATCAAGTAATCATTGAGACGATTCTAACGAGCCCAAACTCGATGGGGTTGTGTCGTTTTATTGAGGAGTTCGTATGGCCACCTTCCAGCTCCAGCATCAGATCAGCTCCAAGTCATCATAATTGTCATGCGATATACATATGCTTGCAAAATTTCAGCTCAATTGGATAACGGGAAGTGACTGAAAAATGGATTGCAAATTTTGACGGACAACCTACATTCTTACATACTTACATATTTACATACATACGAACAGTGCAAAATAAATAAAAATAAAATAAAAATAAATAAGTTTAAGTGGATACTTCTTTGTTGGCTATCAAATGGAACCCTAATATATCTGAATTAATTCACTAAAATCTGTATAAGTACAGATAAATCGGTATATTTATATGGCAACATTGACTGACGTAGCTCATTTATTAGACTCGTGATAGATTGAAAATGGCGGTCATTTCAGCATTATTTTCATGTCCGCCACATAAACTAAATAACATTTTGTGATTAACAACTAATGGCAAATAAAGGATTAAAACGTGTAACAAACAATTAGGGTGGGTGCACCAGTCCCAAACCAGGCACCAGTAGTTGACCATTTCTAACTTCCACCGAGAATATTAAGATTTGTTTAAATTTCCCGCCTGTTTGGTACTGGCTGTCAGCCGCGAAGGCCATCGATCAATCGGCAAATCACAGCAAAATACGACTTTGACGACATCTGTATTCTTTTTCAACGCTTATTTGCGAACCCCCTCGTTAATTTCGTCCCGGGCGGCCATTGTAGTTAGCACGTGTGATGAGGTAAGTTTTTTTTAATCGTTCCGAATCTTTGATTTTTACTCTGATTACTTCTCACTTTTTGTGTTTATGGGTTAGTGTTCCGTGTGTTCTATAAGCTTTGTATATTATTTCCTTAAATATTGCTAGTTTTAATAGTAAATTTCCACTGGACAACTACTGGTACATTAAAGTTCGCGTTGTCTCAGTGGTTTACCATTTGGTTTGCTACTGGTGATATTGCTTTTTGTGAGATTCTTGGTTTATTATTGATTTTTAACAAATAGGCATGTTCACTTATTGACTTCTTACACAAAACGCTTTGAAAATGTAATGTGGTCCAGTAGTGGACCAGTGGTTTATTACTGGTGACATCAATACTAAAAAATGTGTTCCAGTAATTGACCATCTATACTATCCTTTCCAGACATCATACCTCCAAATACTGATTCAGTCAAATTGAAAAGAGTATTTTTCAAGTATAAAGAAGACTACGTCATAAAGTGAAATTGACGATATCAGCTAAAGTGCTAAGATAAGGGAGACATGCCGAAATATAATTTTTCACACTCAGCGATTGTTAATAAGATGAAATTGAGTCATCCAGTACAAAGGAAGATGGGATCTCCCACTATTTTGGCCCCACATACAGATTAATACAAGTTAATAATGATTTTCTTTAATAAAAGTGTAATTTTTGTTACTGGTCAATTACTGGTGCAACAATCGGTCGAATACTGGTGCAAGCTGGTCAAACTTAGGCACATTCTATTTTGCAGTCTTAATTATTTTATTTAAAAAAAGTGTATGGATGTTCAGTAATTCTATACTCACTAATTGGTTCACCGATAAATGAGGAGTGTTGTATATTTTTTTTTGCATATACATTGGTGCGATAAATAATTAAGGTACAATATCGAATACTATTTCAAAATGTCTCTTAAATGGTTTGGGACTGGTACACTCACCCTATTTGAAATTAGATTAGGCTTCTCTACAAAAAGTTATCCCGGAAGTCACGTGATCCATTTTGAACTGTACCCTTATACAAGAACGCGAGCAAAGAAGTACACCTTCAAAATAAATAAAAAACGATGTAGTTTTAATCCGGCACTGATCAAGGGATAGCCACTATTCGTATATTTATTTGTTAACGATATGTAATCGTGACCAGCATCGTTATGTTCCATGTTTACGTACGATGTAAGGCACCGCTCACCTTGACACGCTCGGCCGTCAATGTCATCCAATCAGGCTCTGTCAACAGTTCAACAGTTTATCCAGCAAAAAATATATAATATCTTCACTATAATCTGGCAGAAAATACTAACATTATTGAAGAGAATACTATAAACTTATCAGTCTTATCACATTCAGGAGAGCCAAAAAACCGACGATTCTAATATTATGTTTCATTTCAGAGTGCCAGTTACTTACCTAATAAAATTCAACAGAACGTAAACACCGTAAACAATCTTCTTCGTATCTAAAGCGGGTGCAGTGGCTAATGTAAATTATCATCTTACAAGATGATAATATACATATACCGAAATAATTTACTTTAAAAACAAAGTTTAAATTAGGTAAACCGACTTCAATTCAGTACTTCGCCAAGCCACATAGGTACATGAACATTTCCACATTTCCTTTCCAATTTACATACCATATGCACTGCTTTCCGAGAACAAATACGTTGATTAATTTATAAATAACTAGCTGTTGCCCGCGACTTCGTCCGCGTAGAACATGTTATCGTCTAAATGTTTGTTTAAGGAATGAATTAAAAAAAAACATTAAAATTAGTTTTGTAGTCTTTTAGTAAACAGTCTAAAACCGAAGTTACAAATCTCTCACCTTAAAAATGTCTTGCTCTCTATACAAACTTAGAACCCTCTTTGAACCCTCATAGTATAAGTCTGAAACCGTAGTTACAAATTTATTACTTTAAAAATGTCTTGCTCTCTACATAAACTTCGAACCCCCTTTTAACCTTCTTAGGCGATAAATTAAAAAAAAACGCTGAAATAAGTTTTGTAGTCTTTCAGCAAACAGTCTACAACCGAAGTTACAAATCCCTTACATTAAAAATTACTTGCTCTCCATAAAAACTTGGAACACCCTTATTATAATCCCCTTTAGAGGTTGAATTTAAAAAAAACGTTGAAATAAGTTTTGTTGTCTTTTAACAAACAGGCTAGGATCGAAGTTACAAATCTCATACTTTAAAATTTTCTGACACTCCATACCAACTTTGAACCCCCTATTAACGCTTTTCAAGGAAAAATTAAGAAGAAGAGTTTTTTTTGTTGTAATAAGCATTTTTTCTACAAACTATCAAGTATATAAGCTCAATAAAAGTGTTTCCCATACGAATCTTGCACCCTTTTTAACCCCTTAAGGGGTGGAATTTTCCAAAACGCTGAAAGTACTTTATTTGTAAGCTTTCTACAAAGTTTTAAGCTTCCATCTCAAAGAAGAATTTCCCTCATACAAACTTTGCAACCCTTAGTAACCCCCTCAGGGGTGGAATTTATCAACACGCTGAAAGTTCTTTATTTATATTCTAATAAGTAAGCTATCTACAAAGTTTAAAGTCTCTTCCTAAAAAAAGAACGTTGTCTCCATACAAATGTTGCACTCCCTTTTTACCCCCTTAGGGGTGGAATTTTCTAAAACGCTGAAAGTTCTTTTTTGTATTTCAATAAGTAGGTAATCTTTCTACAAACGTTTAACCTTGTATCTCAAAAAATAATTTCCCTCATACAAACTTTGCAACGATTTTAACAACCCTTAGGGGTGGAATTTTCCAAAACGCTGAAAGTACTTTATTTTTATTCTAATAAGTAAGCTTTCTGCAAAATTTTAAGTCTCTAGCTAAAAAAACATGAAACCTCCGTACAAATTATGCACCCCCTTTTAACCCCTTTAGGGGCGGGATTTTCTAAATCGCTGAAAGTATTTTTTTTTTATTTCAATAAGTCATCTTTCTACAATCTTTTAGGCTTATACCTCAAAAAAAAGTTTCCCTCATACAAACTTAGAAACCTTTTTTAACCCCCTTAGGGTGGATTTTTTTCAAAACGCTGGAAGTACTTTATTTTATTCTAATAAGTAAGCTTTCTACAAAGGTTTAAGTCTCTAGCTAAAAAAACATGTTTCCTCCATACAAATGTTGCACCCCCTTTTAACCCCCTTAGGGGTGGAATTTTCTAAAACGCTGAAAGTAGTTTTTTTTTGTATTTCAATAAGTAATCTTTCTACAAACTTTTAAGCTTCTATCTCAAAAAAGAGTTTCCCTCATACAAATTTTGCAACCCTTTTTAGCCCCCTTAGGGGTGGAATTTTCCAAAACGCTGAAAGTACTAGTATAGCTCAAAAAATAAAGTTTCCTCCATACAAACTTTGCACCCCTATTTAACCCCTTTAGGGGTTGAATTTCCAAAAATCCCTTCTTATCCGTCGCCTACGTTATAAAAGGTAGTATGGGTGTAAATTTCAAGTTTCTAGTTCCAGTAGTTTCGGCTGTGCGTTGATGATCAGTCAGAAAGTCTTCTTTTATATATATATAAATAATAAAAAAATAAAAAAGCCTTATTTTATATCTTACAGAATACAAAACAAATTACACATCGTTGGTTAGTAAAGAACTTAAACTTAAATTACTTGTTAAAACTAGCTAAGTATTTGTACAATGCTGGTCTGTAAGAAAGAACTCCTGGGCGGGTAGAGGCCTCCTCCAAGGATGACCATGTGTCTCTGTCCTGTGCCACTTCGTACCAGAGCGAGCCGGCTGTCCTCTTGATGTCATCTTCCCAAGGTGTCATTGGTCTTCCTCTGCTCCGATTAGATTAGATTAGATTATTTATTTCATGATAAAAAATTACATTACAAACTTGCTTGCATGTCAAAAAAATAAGAATATTTATCACGATCTTTAAAAAACAAAGAAAAAATAAAGATTTAATATTAAATTAATACAATGTCAACAAATTTACTCAATAACGAGTAAATATAAAAATAAAACAAAATCAAAAGAACAAATATGTCAACCACCAGGTATCGATTGCCTGGCGGTTCTCTCTGGTCTCTTAAACTCACGGCATGGCCAGTACCAGTAACTACCTATTACCGTAGTACTATAACTTATTCTGTGCTATTACGGTGTCTAAGGCCCTGGGTTTTCTGACCACACCCGTCGCCGGCGGCCGGCGACCGACGCGTGTCCACCGCCGACGACGTTCGGATGTTTTGTTCGGGAATGTTTGTGGGTGGTTTCTCTGAAACGCCGCCGGCGGCGGGTAGGTCAGATAAACCACCCTCTAAGCCCCCTACCCTACCCACCGCTACCTTTACAGCTTTATTAGATAGACCCAGCGATGTATGAATGATCATTGTCACTATTGTCAGATGACAATTGTCAAGTAAAATAGAGGCATACAGGGACACGGGGGTAATCTCCGGAACTAATAATCATCATGATCATCATCATATCAGCCGAAAGACGTCCACTGCTGGACATAGGCCTCCTCCAAAGAGTGCCAAAGTGACCGGTCCTGCGCCATCCGCATTCAGCGGACTCCCGTGACCTTTACCAGGTCATCAGTCCACCTTGTGGGGGGCCTACCCACGCCACGCCTTCCGGTACGTGGTCGCCACTCGAGAACCTTTCCGCCCCAACGGCCATCGGTTCTACGTGCTATGTGCCCCGCCCCGCCCCGCAACTAATAATCTGATTACAAACATTATTTCACTGGTATATAGAATGCACCTTCGGCATGGGCTTCTAATGCAATTATAATATTTAAAGTAGCTTATATTATAACATCTTATTCGCTGATCCACGTTGACATATTACATAATGTGTAAAAGACCGATTTAGCAGGCATTATTTAACATTTTCAAATGTCCACTAAGATTAAGATTGGAGGTCATTTTAATTTCAAGGCGATTAAGGCGCCTTTTATATTCAAGTTGCTATCAAAACAGTATTTACACACAATGCAGATTACGCGGATAAGGTGCTTAGCACTGATTAACGTACATTATTGTACAATTTGTTAGTACGACACGGCGGTAAGTCAACACGCGCGCTAGTGGGGGTTTAGGGCTTGGCCACAAAGTTCTGCGGCGCGGCGCCGCAGAAACCCGCGTTTATTACCGAGAAACGCGCCGCACCGCAGACATTTGGCCGAGCCCTTTACTTGCACATCTAGAAAACCCGCGCCAATCGCGTCTTTATATAAAGTAAAACCTTAATGCCTAATAGTTGACATCTATTAAGGTACTGTGTTCAGTTCACCTCTATTGTTTTGATATAAGATTGAAAGTACAGTATAGGTACATGGTACATGTCGTAGCAGTTTACCTTATTTCGTGTTACTTTTTAGCATGACAGCCACTTTTTCTCTCGGCTCTACAATATGTCCACTCAACTGTAAAAACATGCTAAATGTACAAAACCACTAAAAAGTACTTAATATAATTTTATAGGATAGTATAAAAACAATAGGTACTCCAAAATAGCATGAAAACTAATAACTAATAGAATAGGTAAGAGAGGTATGGCACAGCGGAATGTCATCTCGCTCGTATGTGGAGCAGCCCAACTGGGGAAGTACCTCCACCTTACAGAAGACCGCAGCCATAATAGCACCACTGCTTTGTAGTGTTGCTATATTTATGCATGCTATGAAGCGTGTGGTGTTGTGTTCCTGGTGGTGAGTAAGGTTGCCAGAGCTCCCTAGGGTGCGCTGTGTTGGGAGTGAGGGACCTGCATGTCTCTATCTGCCAACACAGCGAATCCTCAAGTGAATAAAGGGTCGGCAACGCGCTTGTGATTCCACAGCACTCGGCCACCCCAGAGAAGGCGGCGAACATGCCCAGAACGAGCCAGCAGGGGCAAAGCGCGAGGAGGGCTCTAGTGCGTTCAACCTGAGATCCTAGAGTCCTCCGAATTACTTAGCGCAGATGGCGGTTGACGTGGAGTTTTTAGTGGGTAGAAATACCACATAACCCAGACCTCCCCCGAGAGCTGGGTACCTGGTTCGCAGGTTTTCTCCAAGAAAAAACAAAAAAAAAAAAAAAAGGCCGTAAGCTTGTTTGCCACCGTCGTAGTATAAAAAAAAAAATAGGGAACATTACGCAAAATTCCGCGTAGAGGGCGAGAGCGACACTAGCAGAGTTGGCATTGTATCTCGTTCCCACTTGCGGTATTGTCTATGCATGCATCATTTCACTCATTTGACAATCAATTGTGCATGTGTGTGTGAGTCCCTATCTTCCTCAGCCGGTTTACGGTTTGTGCTAGTGCTGCACTCTGGCGGCAGAACATTGCAGTAATGTTCCCTATTGGAAACTTATTATAATTGCCCGTTTATTTTATAGTTAAAACAACTGTTAGTGACACAAACAGATGGTAAGACTCTAGTAAAACCTCCGCTAGAGGCACCAGACCTTCAAGGGAACATTGCATTGCGCAATCTGTCTACTAATCACAACACGCGCCAGTCAAAACACGGCACGGGCGAGTCAAAACCTGAGGCCCTACCCTACCGCGAAACAAAAACGAAGTTCGTTCGGTTCGTGTATCTCTCTGTCGCACTTGCTTATTCAAGCGACAGAGAGGGAGACACACGAAGGAATTTAGTTTTCGTTTCCCGGTGTAGCGCCCCTGGCCAAGCCCACCTCTGACGCGAGTAGGGTTGCCAATGTTGCCATATGGAAAAATGAATTGTCCTGATAAAAATCCTGACGTACCCTAAAAGTCCTGACATTTCTTATAACAGAGTGGTATGAAAATGAAAATGAAAAATGAAAAATAGTTTATTCAGTAACTTAACATAGCTTAACTAAATACAGGTTGGTGTCTCTTTTTAAGTATCGAGATACCTGAGGGCCTACCGCGAAAGGTATTCGAAGTGTCCCCTCTCTGTCATACTTAGGAGTTCGTACGTAAGTGCGACAGAGAGGGAAAACTTCGAATGCCGTTCGCGGTAGGCCCTCTGTGTCAAGAGACACCGCTCTTCCATATAGTGTAACTTGAAACGTACAGAACATGTTTAAATAATAATATAATATAAGAGGAGTAAATCTCCTAAAACTCATTTCATTCATATTTTATTTATTTATTTAATGATATCATTTCTAAAAATCCTGACACTTGCCAAGTCCGGTCGCAATCCTGGCAAAGGGTCAGAAATCCGGACATGTCAGGACAAATCCGGACATGTCAGGACAAAGCCTGACGTATAGCAACCCTAGACGCGAGTAGTAAGGTTCCGGGCTTCAGACTTCATAGATCCTTAGTTCTAGGAGTATTTCTTGAGGAAAAGATAAGTCTGAACGTAAAAACTGCCCGATACGAGCTTCGGCTGTTCGGTGAGCTAAATATTCATACATTTGCCCGTGCTGTTGAAGAGTCAAATAGGTACTCGTAACAAATCGAAATGTATCGTGTAGGTATGGTACCTAATACCAAGTGATATGTCATAGGAATATAGGCAATTGCGTGTCTCTATCTTTCAAAATTGGAATGAAAGATACCTATTTGTCACTTGTCACAAAAGCGATATCTAAGGGATATCTTTCTGTCAATAAAAACCAATGGACTTAGGCTTAGGAGGATAATGGAATTTTAACCCTTTGAACGCCCGAGTACACCTACTGCAATGTGTCGTGTGTTGTGCACGCAGCGCCAAGAACGTCCGCTGTCAAAGCAACCCAACCTTCAGTCTTGGAAAGGTTTGTATTTGCTCTCTTGTAACAACGACGTTGGCGTGAACAGTGTCTCTTTTGGAGGCGAAAAGGTTACGACAGTGATTGGTATAATCCTGACAAGTAGGTATATGTGCTTTACTTCGGCGATAAAATGGTATTGAGTTAGGTACTAAATCAGTTCATTAGGGCTTACATACATTATAGCACCTAACTATATATTTAGGACTAACTACACGTGCGGTATTGTATAACGGTACCTTGACTTTCGGTGATTCACGAGGATACTCGTTTAAGATTTTTTGTCTGAGATTGTCCAGTAATTTAGTCATCAATCTATAAATAACATCGCCTGAGCTCATAGTTGTTTGTAAACATACCTTTAAGCGTTAGAACTTTGATAATATTTAAACGATTTACTGTCATTCGGTACGGTACACATGGAAAATCGTCAACACGAAATGACCATTTTGAAATAGGACCAAAAGTAATATCATCAAAAGTGAATTTGGTGAAAATGTAATTGTGTCTATATTTTTTTATGAATAATTTATCTCTTGTAATATAATCTAGCTAGCCCAAATGGAACTTTGTCCAGTATGAAATAGGTCCATATTTATTAAACAGGTGCAAAGTGAATGTTGTCTAATTTAAATTAATATAAAAAAAATACTAAATCCATATATTATGACTATGAATCCGTAAATCGCAAACTTTGAACAAATCTGATATTACGTTACCCCTACAAGCAATACTATAATTATGATTTAAAATATTCATATTAATCAAATATGATTTAAACATGTTATAGGCTATGTTAATTTTATCTTATAGCCGTTTTATCTAGCATTAACCAAACCCACGTTAGTTAGTAAGGATATTCTCTAACATTCCAAAATGTTGTTTTCCGTGAATTATTGGTCTAGTCTAGCATAATTAATATTTATTGCAATTAATTTAAATTAATATAAAAAAAATACTAAATCCATATATTATGACTCATAATATGAGGTTTATATTTGAGGATTTATGAGGTATTTAGAATAGAATAGAATAGAAAAACTTTATCCAACATCACATTATAAGTACACGACATTATAATTAAAGATACATGTGAACCTTAAGATTAGACTTAAAATATAAATAATTATATATTTCTGATTGGTCATATTTATAAAGTGTACCTACGTAATTCAATAAGGACGTAAGTATTTCTTTCGACTTATATCAAGTAGGTAGGTATGTATGTCATTTTTACTTTCAGGACGTAATTAATTAAATTTTAGCATTATTCAGGCTGGACTAATTTCCATGTCGAGGATTTTCAAATTTACATTATTTAGATTCGACCAATAATTTCGATTTGTCAATTTTCCATTGGACATTTTTTATTTGGTGGACTAATGACCTGGTAAAGGTCGCGGGAGTCCGCTGGATGCGGGTGGCGCAGGACCGGTCATTTTGGCACTCTTTGGGGGAGGCCTATGTCCAGCAGTGGACGTCTTTCGGCTGATATGATGATGATGATGATGAATTTTCCATTTAGTGCTGAATGACAGTAAAAAAACATTTAAACTACCTACGTTTAACGCGACAACAGGTAAAAAGCATAATGTGCCACCGAGTTAATTAAATATATAGTTTTAATCAAGACTACGCTTCAGATACGTGATATTTAGGGTTACCTCGCAATCACTAATATTCATTTCCCAACTGTAGGTACTTACCGGTTGTCCGAATTTTCAGTTCGGCAAAATGCCGTTTTTCTGTGAAAACATAGAATCTTCAGAATATCATAAAACAAAACCAACCTAACCTAATGGGTTCTACTTGGTAATATTTAAAAAAAAACATAATAACTTTGAGGTCTTCGAGAAAACTGACTTTTTGCCGAAATGAAAATTCACAGAAACGATACAGTTGGGAAATGAAATTTAGTGATTGCGATAGGTAACCGTTCCTGGTTTTTAATCAGTTTCTGACAAAAAAAATCATTTTTGGTAAGTACAAGCGTTTATTGCCGACTGTACTTTTCTGTATCAACTGAATTTCAGCTCAATCGGTTGAAAATATCTGCTTCAAAATTGAGTTTCAAGATTCCACCCGAACAGACATACATACATTGCAAAGTTAATAGAAAGCTTGTAAAATGATGACCAATTCTGGCTTCCGATATTTTTTTACTTTCCGCATCACAAAGAATCTGTTGCAACGTGACCTATGTACAACTTAATGTATATCACCCTACCTAAGTACGTGGTAATACATACTGCTGGATTATTAATCTCGATTTACGGTACTTCCGAGACCATAAACTTTATGTATTGGCCGTGACGCCAAGGATACATCTATCAAGGTTGTAATTGTAACATCTAGTTACGTAGGTACTTTATATTTTCTTAACGTCCCTCGTTCGTTTTTTGACCTGCCCATACCTGCATTCATGCTCCAGAAGTTAATATACTATTTAAAATAACCCAAATGAATATAATTTTGCCTAAAGAATCCTTAGCTTCGGGTCAGAGAGCAGGGTGAGGCAAATGCCCCAACTTGCCCAACCGTGGGGTACGCCCATGCCTGCATTCGAGAACTTGAATCTCGCCACACATCCAGCGGACTTCCGAAACCTTCGCCAGACCAGATCTAGGGAACACGTGGGATTAATAAGATTTTTCAATAGATACAATCGGTAAAAAAAATGGGTGCTGTATGACTTTGAAAAGCGTGTCGCCATTTGTTCCCCTTACCTTGTAAGCTTGTTGATACCGTCAAACATACCTACTTTGCCACCAGGGGGAACTTTGCCCAAGAAGCAAATTTTAAAATTTTCCTCTTGGGCAAAGTTCCCCCTGGTGGCAAAGTAGGCATGTTTGACGGTACATATCGTGACCGTTTTTGACGACTCGCAATTTTTTCTGATTTTACTAACCATCAGTCAAAATCCCTGGTAGCCAGTGGAGTGGATATAGGACCATACAAATATATCAAGGCAAACGTAATAAAAATAATCCATACAAAACTGTGACGTGACATATACAAAAAAGCGGCCAAGTGCGAGTCGGACTCGCACATGAAGGGTTCCGTTAAATAAATTGCGGTTTACGATTTATGAAGTATTAAATAAAACTACTGACTAGTTCTCGTTATTTGCTGATTCTGTGTTTTATATTTTAATAAATACCAGTTTTTAATACGTGTTTCCATCTTACATCCATTATACAGTCCATTCTCATCCACTAGTTATCATTCAAACCAATTTTCGGTGGAGGTTTGCATGGTAATGTACATCATATTTTTTTTTTAGTTTTATCATTCTCTTGTTTTAGAAGTTACAGGGGGGGGGAAACACATTTGACCACTTTGGAAGTGTCTCTTGCGCAAACTATTCAGTTTAGAAAAAAATGATGTTAGAAACCTCAATGTTATTTTTGAAGACCTATCCATAGATATATCCATAGACACGTATGGGTTTAAAGAAAAAAAAATTGAGTTTCAGTTCTAAGTATGGGGAACCCCAAAAATTTATTGTTTATTTTTTTATTTTTGTGTGAAAATCTTAATGCGGTCAAATGCGGTTTACAGAATACATCTACTTACCAAGTTTCAACAGTATAGCTCTTATAGTTTCGGAAAAAAGTGGCTGTGACATACGGACGGACAGACATACAGACATGACGAATCTATAAGGGTTCCGTTTTTTGCTATTTGGCTACGGAACCCTAAAAAGGTCGCACCACAACCAGTCGCCAACAATACCTATTAACTTATAGCTCTCTGACCATAATAATCCAGAGTAAGTAAGCAATACGGCAATAAGTGGAGTCCCGTGCTAATTGTGTTTAATCCTGGTATATAATTGATGGAGCGCCCCACGCGCCGGCGACGCGGCGCCGCGGCGCCGGGGGGGCGCCGGCGCCGGCCCTACCACGGGCCCGCTTCGCAAAGCACGGGACAATTTTACAAAACTGGACTACACTGCGCTCGACGACTAACGTCAGGCCATTTGATCAGTGTTGGTTGAGACAGAAAATTGTAACTTGCAGCTTCGTGAAATGTTCATCATCAGTCAAGCCCGAGATTAATTTAAAATTCAAATATTTATTCTGCAAGTAGGCCTCGATAGCTATTTCACATTGCGAGGCGGTGAGCGAGGAAAAGATGGACCAAAAGGAAGTGAAGCGGCCAGTTACACTATTGGTGGTTTTCGTTCTCGCTCATCGCCTCGCAACGCAACCTCTTAGGGTAAGTATCCAGGCAACCTCACACAGCTCTGTCTGGTGGTTGCCTGGATACTCACACTTAGGGTGAGTATCCAGGCAACCTCACACAGCTCTGTCTGGTGGTTGCCTGGATACTGACACTTAGGGTGAGTATCCAGGCAACCTCACACAGCTCTGTCTGGTGAATGCCTGGATACTCACACTGGGTGAGTATCCAGGCAACCTCACACAGCTCTGTCTGGTGGTTGCCTGGATACTCACACTTAGGGTGAGTATCCAGGCATTCACCAGAGGTGTGCGAGGATCGGTGTACAAGGAAAAAAAAACACCAATATGAAGAGAGAGACGTGTGAGCACGGCTACCAATGCCGCTTTCTTCTTTCTTTGTATGTGAAGTCGGTGAAGTCCCCAACCCTCACTGGGCCAGCGGGACTACTGCTGCCGGTTCCCTCTCATTAATGAGGTATGTATACAGGCTGATGATGATGATAATTATTTAGAAGTATATTTCAAGTAATTTCAACATGAATAAATCAGCTGGCCTGTCGTATCCCGTAGTAGGGGCTCCAAGCTTCCCCATTAAGCCGGGACACATATATTTGAGAACGTTTAGAATTTATGTATGTGTTTAGGGCCGGGAACTGAGGTTACGCTGCACTATTGTTGGAGACTGTTCGGAATTGGCTTTTATACATGGCCAATGCGCATCATACGTCACGATGTGGAGAAATCTTCAGGTAGGTAGTAAAAACCTATACCTCAAAACCCAAAAATTATAATGTTTAAGCCAAAGGTCTTCTTCTCCTCGTGTCGATGGTTTCAGACTGTGAGCAGCAGAAGGTGGCGACGCGTATCGCCCTGCCTGTCGTGTCTCCAAGGTCTTGCTTGGAGCAGACGTGCGGGCACGCTGGGCAAGACAACATGTGCTCCATCGTTTGGGGAGCCGTCCCACAACATTGGGCGTCTGAAGTCTGAGCTAGTCGCCCCACTTCAGCAAGTTCTCCTTACAGCGACTGACCTACTTAAACCGGGACCCTAACCCCCTGGCCATAACTTTGGTCTCAAGCGACCTGCGACCAGCGTTTTATCTGTTCATTGCGCGTGATCCCAACTAACCACAGTGCGTTGCGCGTCTCGACCGCGCAATGAACAGATAAAACGCTGGTCGCAGGTCGCTTAACACCAAAGTCGTGGCCAAGGCGTACGGCTAGCTCCGTTACTTTAACCCCAGATATGGCATTGTCGCTAGGTTTTGAGGAAGGAAATAACTATTACAGGTCAAGTGGCAGTTATTTCCTTCCTCAAAATTAAGTATTTTGTATACAATAAAGACTTAAAAACCATAAACTGTAATCCCATGTTCGTATTTTACTTACAAGTACATAACGTTTACCTGTTTGTGAAGGAAAACCAACAATCGTCGACTCGCTTATCACGACTTACTTATTAAAATGACTTACTCACTGAAAACATGCAGTTCCAAATTAAATCTTACATGTCAGACAATAAGGTTGTAATTCAAATGGTTTACATGTGGAAATAAAGCCAATTCAAAATACTTCACGGCTGAAAATGAACAGTTTCAGGAAATTTCGTATTTATTCTGATTGAAATTAACTTCCTGTGTAAATTATGACGCATTATTTTATTTGTTTTTGTATGACTAGCCGCTGGAGTAGGTATTTGATGGCAGCACTAAGTTACACACAGTTTTACACCTCCTATCCTACTACAACCAAGATAGTCGTACTTATATCAAACTTGTGTCCTTAGCATAATCTTGTACGGGGCGGAGACCTGGACATCGTACGCCAAACACGAACGTCAGTTTAACACCTTTCATATGCGATGCATCCGAAACATCTTGGGCATACACTGGCAGGACAGGGTCACAAATCAGAGGGTGCTTGAGGTTGCACAGCTGCCCAGTCTCTTTGCGCTGCTTAAGCAGAGGCGCTTACGCTGGCTGGGGCATGTGCATCGAATGTATCCATCGCTTTTGCCGCGGCGTGTTCTGCTTGGGGCCGTAGCTGATGCAAAAAGAAGCGTCGGCCGGCCGATGCTGCGGCATAAGGACTGTGCCAAGCGAGATATGCACGCATTCAACATCCCGGTTCACAAGTGGCGCAAACTGGTGTTCGAATGGCCGTAAAGTTCATGATGAAGCGTGGTTTAAAACACTCGCAGTAAAGCGAGAAAAGCGTCATCAACGTGGCACCTCTTCGCCGCGGTCAAATTACACCTGCCAAGCTTGCGGTCGTGTATGCCGCTCTTGCATTGCCGCTCTTTTCTTGACACTGCTTGTATAGTCTGTAATAGACTTAAAGATGATGATGATGATTGATGATCCTACTATCACACTGATATTATATTTAAATATGAAAATTTGGATGTTTGTTACTTACTCAATCTCGCTTAAACGGCTTAACCGATTTGGATAAAATTTTACACGAAGATAGTTTATGGTCTGGATTAAAATGTAGAATAGTTTTTATCCCGGGTCCACGCAGACAAAGTCGCGGGCGGAAGCAATATGAAACAAAAAAGTCCACAAAATACAGGGGTCTCGGCTCTCAATACCATTTCATGGCATTCGGCGTCGAGACCCTTGGGCCGTGGGGTTCAACCTCAGAGCATAGAATACTAGAGAGAGGACAAGCCGCCGGCGGCCGTGTCGCAGATGTATGCTCAATGGGAATACACTGCCATACTGTGCACGCGTGCTGATCGCAGAGAATATTACGTTTTTTCCCAAAATGCCTGATATGATGCGCGTTTATTGTCAAATAAGCGTGTAGGTATACAAGTGTGTGTGTTTTAGATGTGTGAGTGCTTTGTCTTGTCAATTACTTGGGCGTTGTGTGGGTTAATGTACTTGCGACAGGCTCACTCTATACAAATCGGCCGCCATGTCCGATCTCCTTATATACATACATCTGTGGGTTCAACCAAGCGCCCGGCAACTATTTAATGAGCTTTGTAAAAGGCTTGTCGACACCACAGGTGAGTCTCGGCTCTCAATACCATTTCATGGCATTTAGCGTCGAGACCCTTGGGCCGAGGGGTTCAACCAAGCGCCCGGAAACCACAGGTGAGTGGTGACCAAAGAACTGGCAGCTTCCTCGTGAAGCAATTTAGTATTGCTAGTCATATATACAGCGAGGTTGCTATACAGGGAGGAGATTGCTATGCTATTAATGCTATACAGCGAGGAGATGCTGCTAGCATCTTTTGTACTATGCCACGGGAGCCCTTTTTAGACATACCTTTTAACTTTAGTTGTTTCTGTAAATAAATGTATATCCGCTCAATACTTATTGCACTGTATATTGTATAAAAGCAAATAAAAATTTGTCATTATTTTTATCTAACGAGCGAGTGAAGCGAACGAAGTTCTATTCTTCAGCTTGGGCCAAAAATCGTTTGTCTGATGCCCGTTAGCCGGTGTCTGTCCCGCTGTTCTCCTCTATATGTCACATTTTCGCGCCAGATTCTCGTGAAATTTTGTGAGCAGATTCGTTCAATAAGTAGATAGAAATTTATTCTCGGACCCAATCAATTCAATTCAATTTTTAGTTTATATGGCTCCATCAAAGCCTTGATGATTCCGCCAATGTCGAGTTTGGATAAGACACGGTCAGTATTTTAATCTTGACGGTGGACTATAGGTAGTGTTCGGTATTATATCCAACCGGTCGAATCACCAATCTACAACACAACACAGACTACAACAAACACAATCTACTGGATGACAACTTTTTTTTTTTTTTTTTCCCTTTAGTTTTATGATATGGGTTATAAATCTACAAACTACTTATATTAATAAAAACACATACATATAGGGTTATTTTGAGAATGATCACAACTTTATGTTATTTTTCGACAAGAACTTATTTAATATTCCACAATATGGCGAGAAAACTAAGGTTAAGAGGAAGTTAATATTAATTGGGCGACTTATACAACATGGGAGTAAATTATACAATGGGAAAGAAATTTTAGGACAATCCAACAATATGTGTTCCACAGTACCCTCGGCAAGTCCACATTCGCAGACTGAGCCGTCCCGTATTCTCAGTTTGGCCAAAAAAACTGGCGAACAAATATGACCAAGGCGCAACCTTATAATTGTGGATGTGTTCAACTTACTGAATTCCTTGTTCTTAAAGAACCAAGGTTTAATAGGGATGTTAGGCTGCAGGCTTCCATAATGCTTGCCCTTTGTTTGCCGTGAGAATTGCCACAAGTCATTCCATTTATGGTGTAGTAAAAGTTTAACTTCAGATCTTAGATCTCGGGAGTGACAATTGGTGGATGATTCAATTCCCTGCTGAATGGCATTTTTTGCGCACTGATCAACCACTTCGTTGCCCGTGATACCACAATGGCTAGGAATCCACGCCAAAATAACCTGTATATTAGAATTCTGGCATTCCCGGAGTTTATCCTTAATTTTTAAAGTTAAATAAAAGTTATTTCTAGAGTGAAATGGTAGTCCTATCAAATCCTGTAAACAGCTCAGGGAGTCAGTGAGTATAATGGACTTGTTGAGGTTATGAGAACTAACATAAGAAACCGCTTCATAGAGAGCCAGAGCTTCTCCAGTAAATATAGAAGATCGTGGCGGACTTTTAAAATTTAAGATTATTTTATACTTAGGGATCCATACGGCCGAACCGACACTATCTAAAGGGGTTATTTTCGAAGCGTCAGTAAAAATTTGCATCCATCCACTGAAACGTTTATCAATGATCTGATTAAATTCAGAATTCGCGTTTACAGACTTTTTGTTGATACCTAGATTCAAAATTACTGGAGGTTGAAATATTAAAGTTTCATATTCAAAGCAGAAAATTGGGTTATTAACAAATTGATGTAAGGGAATGGACGAATATTTTTTAAAGGATTTAACCAAAGGGGGAGCTTCTTTATTTCTCCAATATCCAGATGAGGAAGAATAATCTGATAGAGTTTTACATTTGGCTAAAAGAGGGTGAAAAAGATACTGAGCTATGTTAAGAAAAAATCTATCTGCTAAATATTGTCTGCGAAATATAAGAGGGGATTCCACACATTCCACTTGTAACGCATTTGTTGGTGAAGACTTCATAGCACCAGTAATAATCCGCAGACACTTAGCTTGAATTCTGTCTAGTTTCGCTAGAGCTATCTTGCTGCACGGTTCTAAGATAAAACTAGCGTAATCAAAATGGCTACGAACTATAGCATTGTATAGTATTTTTTGCATGTAAGGATGAGCCCCCCAACGTACACCCGACAGGGACCTCATCACGTTGACGCTCTTTTCACATTTATTAGCAATATAGTTTAGATGGGTGATGCCATTCAACTTAGAGTCAAGAAAAACCCCCAAAAATTTTACAGATTCTACAACTTCTATAACCTGGTCATCTAGGGATAAGTCTAAATGGGGAATGTTTCTTTTACGAGAAAATGCCAAGGCTTTGCACTTAGATATTGAAAGAGAGAGATCATGAAGGTCTAGCCAATCGTTTAAATAAAACAGAGCCGAGTTCAGTCTAGTTACGCAGTCTTCGAATGAAGCAGAATTTACGTATAAAACTATATCGTCTGCATATTGTAATATACTACAAAAAGAGTCCACCGTAGATTCCAAATCATATGTATACAGGCTATATAGTATTGGGCTCAGCACCGAGCCTTGTGGCAGTCCTTTCCATACTGGTCTGGGGGGAAGTAGAGAGCCGTTAGTACGAACGCGTATAAACCGAGCCATAAAAAGGTTGCATATGACATTAGTCATCCTCGAGGGTATACTCAGCTGTTGCATTTTTTGCCTGAGTACCGCGAGATTAACATTATCATATGCAGCAGCTATATCTAAGAATACTGCTACTACATTTTCATTGTTGCTGAAGGCTATGCGAATGTCTGTTGTTAAGATACTGAGGCTGTCCATAGTGCCCATTCCTCTACGAAACCCAAATTGAGACCTAGCCAAAATGTTTCGGTTCTCTAGTATCCATTCAAGACGATTTTTGATCAAATGCTCCAGAATCTTAGCTAGGACTGATGATAATGCTATCGGGCGATATGATGAAGAATCGTTTGGGTTTTTCCCGGGCTTTAGGATTGGGATAACAATTTGAATTTTCCATGAATCGGGCACTATTCCAGTGAAGAAAACATGATTTATGATATTTAAAAAATAATGTTTAGTGGTATTGGATGAGCGCGTTATAAATGAGTATGGGATTCCATCAACACCAGGAGAAGTATCTCTAAGATGATCAAGCGCACATAGAAGTTCAGGAAAGGAAAACGGTTCGTTCATTCTGTCGGAATTATGGGAAGATGAGGATGTTGATGGTAAAGGGAAAAGATCTTCAGAGGGAACAAAAGGTGGAGATAATTTATCCACAAAATCAGGTAGCCACATGTCAGTGTTATTAGACAGGGGGTTATTACAATTTAGACTGCGACGAAACGCCTTCACCTTTCTCCAAACCAGAGCGGAAGGGGAGCGAGGAGACAAAGACTTACAGAAATTCAACCACCCATCAGTCTTCTTCTTAGCCAGCAATCTTTTGGATCGTGCCAAGGTTTTTTGGAAATGAAGATAATTTTCCAAGGTAAGATTCTTCGAGTAGGTATTTTCCGATGTATTCCGCTCTCGTATAATATTGGTGCATTCTGGGTCCCACCAGGGAGGAGAGGGGATCTTATTACGCGCAGTATTTTTAATCGGAATTGAAGCATCCGCCGATTGGATAATACAATCTATGAACTTCGAGTATGTTTCTAGAAAATTGTCGTTATTTATCTCGCATAAAGATTTAATTTTATCTTCCAGAATGCAGGAGTAATTACTCCAGTCAGCCTGAGCAGTTTTATATTTTAGAAGGGGGTTAATTACAGGGGGAGGGGGACAAGCCTTATGGATAGTAGAAAGAATGGGAAAGTGATCACTGCCATATGCGCGGCTCAATACTCTCCAAGAGATTGCAGAAGCCAGAGTGGCAGAGGATAACGTCAAATCCAAGGCACTAGCTTGTTGAAGAGGGGATACCCTTCTCGTGGGAGTCCCATCATTCATTATACACAGGTTTAGGCTGTCAAGCATGTCTAAAAGAGCATAAGAATTTGAGTCACATGACGGAGATCCCCACAAAGTATTTTTACAATTAAAATCCCCCAATATTATATATGGACCAGTAACGCTAGAGATTATATTCTCGGACCCTATTCGATTTTTTTTCATGTCCAACTGACGTCTAGTAGTGATAAAGCGATGACGTTCCTCTCTATCGTTTTTCATATTAGCGATGAATGATAAATCGAATCGATTTTAAGAACGCGGTGCGTAAAAGTGGGTTCGTAGTTTTTTCGATTGTACTATTATTGTAATTTGATGCAATGGTTCAATATTTATATTATGTTTTATTTCGGTTATAAATGCATAAATTTAATTGATTTCTGTCAACTGACGTTTCGTCTGACGTGACGTGAAGTATCGTCTGAATCGAAACCAATGATTTAATCACTACACTACGCCATGACTGTTATATAAAAAAAATTACAAAATTCAATTGGTTGCACCTCAAAACAGCGTATTACTTACTACTTACTTTACTTATGGTGTTGGGATACTTGGGATCTGACAAAAATAAGAACTAAGATATCGTGGACAATAGCTAGGCTGCATAAGTTAATACTCCAGGCAAAATACGGTTTTGAAAAGCATTAATTTCTAATAGCGTTTTTTTTCTTTAAATCATTTTAAAACATTATTCTAAGATGCTTTATTCAAAAATCCAACAAACTTTCCACCCGGAAGTATTTATATAGATTTAAATAAAACATGAATAGTTTTTTTTTTAATTATGTATCTTGAATATTATAAAGCAAATGTAAATGAACCAAAATAGATAAAACCATTTATTCATATTTTTTCTGACTTTTCAGAAGCTAGTTAAGTTAAATAAGTTTTTTGATGTCTGAAATTTTGTTGGATTTTGTCGCTAGGTAACTATTTAAGTAATTGATAATGTAGGTATCCATTACAAAGAAAAAATCAGCTATTATAAATTATTTCCAAATTTGACATTTTTTCCATACAAGTTGTCAGTTCGTTGCCTGGACTATAGTCCAGTATCTAGTTATAACTAGACCACACAGGTTCTGCTGCTAATTGTGGCTCAGTGTAAGTCCTAATCTGTACACTGTCTAGACCTGTCTATGGGCTGTTGTCTATTTGCAAACTGAAGCGGCTGAAAACGGCTGAAACGGCGCTGACTCACGCACGACACTGGCGCCGCGAGATTTATTGGACACAAAGCGACTTCGGTGGAGTTAACAAACATGGACCTATTTTTATCACTGTGTATTAAGGAGAACCCGGGTGAAGTCGCGGGAGAAAACATAGCATATGTACAGTCAAGTGTAAAAATATGGGTGCATACAACTTACTCATATTACATAGAAAAAAAACATTTATTTCGGGACATGGCTCCATATACTATGTTAGTAACAAAAGACCTTACTCTTAGTGTTAGTAAATACAGGAAATAAAACAAATAAAATAAAATTTAATTAAATTAGAGAGAGAGAGGCTCACAAGTCAGATCCAACTCCAAGTGGGTGGGAGGCCACCCACATGGAGCTGGATCCAATGTTCTTGGATGGGACAGTCCAACCTTCCAGCCACAAATGTTAGGATGTCGTTGGCGCTGCCGCGAATGCGACGCATCAATGAGGCTACTCGCTTGCGTTACATAACTTTCAGTAAAAAAAATATTTGTGGTACAAGCTTTTATTGCCGACTGTACTTTTCTGTATACCGTACCGTCATCGACTACTCAAGTACTCATTGAGACGATTCTAGCAAGCCCAAACGCAACGGGGTTACGTCGGTTAGTCACTGAATTCTCATGGCCAGCTTCTGTCTCCATCATCAGATCAGCTCGATGGTACCACATAATATTGAAATGTCATCCTACCCCAACTACTTATATTACCTTTACCCAAAATTTCAGCTCAATCGCTCAGAATCAGAAATCATTTATTGTCAAATGGGGAATGGATGAAAGTTTTAGAAGTGCCTGATTCTTTTTTTTTGGTGATAGGAATAACCTACCTTAGTATAGTTGTTATTTTCTAAGCCGTCCGTTCCGCACTAAAGAACGCCGCACTGCAGAACGGACGGCTTAGAAAATAACAACTATACCAGAAAAAAGTTGCAGACTTTTCAGCTGCGTCAATAATTTTTGAAAAATATAAACAGTTTCCTCACTTACTTTTTGGGTTTAGGACGGCGAATAAGACACTTTGCTTGATTCGTCTCATATTTAGGGTACCGTACAAAATTAGAAATGTATAGTTTTCAGATTTTTCCCTGAAGGTAGGTACATAGTTGTAGCATAAGACGATATTACTTGCCAAATTTCATGGTTCTGGGTCAACGGAAAGTACCCTATAAATTTTGATTCCCTTTGTTGAAATATACGTTTTTTGTGGCATAAACGGCCGTATTTTTTTTTATGTTAACTTAGAAGTTTGATTTTTTAACAGCTTCAAGGGACTGTAAACCTGAGTATATGGTTCTAATTTCAATTCGATACCTCCACGCGTTACCGAGATAAAGGGTCTTCACAGATAGACAGACACAAGGGCTGTTATTCGCTACGCGTTAATGCGGCTCACCCCCCCGGTCACCCATTACGAAACTAGACCTCTACCTTCGCTTATTTACTACGCATCGCGGTGTCAAGGTATAATTGTGGGTGAGCGTTGAGGTGAGCTTAAAACAAGTTACAAAATAGGGGGGCTGACTGGACAGACAGATGGAAGTGATCTTATCTTACCTAAGGGTTTGAATAGACTTTCGGTATGGACATATGTACTTAGGGTATATTTTATTCCGCTGCTCCGCCTGGGTTCTCTGATACGGGTGGAGCCGCGCGGGTAGATTGTGTCAAAAAACCGGTATTAAACTGACACTCACTATTATGTATTCAAATACTTAGTGCGTGTCAGTTTATACTGGACATTACATTTTCAGTGATGTTACTAAAAACTTGCGGTTTTCGCAATTTTTCCTTTATTCGTATCAATTTTTTAAGATTCTGAGTTCACGGGAAGTAAGTACCCTGTAGGTTTTGATTCCCTTGCAAGGTTCGAAAGTTTAGCAATGTTTTTACGTAGGTAAACGGCGGTCCTTGGCCATTTCCTCATGAGTCGTGGGAGATGTGTTTTGTGTCTAAAGAGGCATAAGGCCCTTTGGACAAAATGGCGCTTACAAACTAAAGGTGCGTAGGTACATTATAGCCGCGCTAGGTCAAGGTTTCCTGATTTATGTAAGTACAGGTTTTATGTACGTGTCTATGGTAATGTTATGATATGATGGTATGGGCAGGGG
Source organism: Epinotia brunnichana (assembly GCA_963854355.1). Lineage (NCBI taxonomy): Eukaryota > Metazoa > Arthropoda > Insecta > Lepidoptera > Tortricidae > Epinotia > Epinotia brunnichana. The sequence goes on along the minus strand of OY977950.1, from coordinate 25,366,529 downwards.
CACGTTTGTGGCCGGCAGTAAATACAGTCGACTCGACGCCAAAGATATTTATGTTTACACTCTTGCACTTAATTTCAATACTAGCTTCTGCACGCGACTTCATCTGCGTGGACCCGGGATAAAAACTATCCTATATTTTAATCCAGACTTTATAAACTATCTTCGTGCAACATTTCATCCTCCTCCTATATGGAATTAAATATTAGTTTTGCCGACGGCCAGAAACAACAAAACATTCGTAGAACATTTTCACCACACCATTGCGGAATCAATTCCGGTGTCTATTAACAGGACAGTGATCGAGATATTATTCTAGAAAACACTATTGCATCATATTTATTTTATTTACCACGTTTTCATAATACCACCCTGGCAATCTTCCCGCTAAGACTCATACCGTCTAGCTAAACCATTTCCAACCTTAAACCTAGGCGTTAGAATACAAAATCAGTGAGTTCCAAAATCAGTGTCACGTCGGATATTGCCAGTTTTCTCGGAAATGCTTTTCAATGTCTTCATTCATCACGCGTGTTGCCGTGCCGAGTGGAAAAGTCGTATCTGTTCACTCGTCTAATACAGACATACAACCTTTTCAGCGTTACTCGACACGTGGAGAGCTCCATTGAGGATTTTTCATGGACGTTATTGCAGTGACACGAAGTATTAAAGCTGATGACAAATATTAAGCGAAAAGTGAACATGTCTTTTTTTACATTTGGAAGTGTGAAACGATTTTCCGCGTTCGACTTTTCACGTTTAATTAGGCACACCTGCCAAATTTTAGGGTTGCTATGCTCAAATTCAAATTAAATAAAACCGGTCTAGTGCGAGTCTCACTCGCGCGTCGAGGGTTCCGTCAAACTTTCATACAACATAGCCGTCTTTCCACATCCATTAATTCTAGAAACGCATAGTAGAAGTTACTGTCATGTCATGCGTATAAGTCTTAGTCATATTATATAACGTTTTGACAGAGAGACAGACAGACAGGCGGACAGAGTCGCACCATTAGGTATATATTTTTTACCTGTTTGGTATTGGTACGGAACCTTAAAAATATTGTAGTAGCTAGCCCGTTATGTGTACAACTATTGTAGCAAAATATAATTTTTAATTTTCGAAAAAGACACTGAACTACTCGTTTAGGTATTGAGTGTAACCATCTAGGGGGTGGGTCTAGGTAGACTCACCCAAAGGAGCCTTGGACTCACCTATCTAGGCATCAAGCAATCTGTCAAAACTTGCTATAGTTGCACCTTTCATTCTAACTATAACAAGTTGGTGTGACAAATTGCAGCGTTTGTATATAGCCCTTTCAGACCCGGCCAATACAATCGTGCGGGTTGATTACATTTAAGTGTCAAATCAAAAACATATATGTCAATGTACTTCATTTTACGTTAGCAGGATCTTGTTTCTCCGGTCTGAAAGGGGTAATGTGTTTATGTCTGTTCGAAGAAGGGATTAATTAAAACGAAACTTAAAAAGCTTACTAATCAAGGAAAAATGTATGCATAAAATATTTGGCGAAACTTTATATTAAGGCATTCATATGAAGTACTTATGCTGAGGATGCTGGATGGTTTTAGCAGGAATATATTTTACGACAACCTGTTGAAGTATTTGCAAAACGTGGGAAGTTTCTGAAAAGTTAATTAATATGATACCTATGATATGATTTATTTATCTCACAATATACAATTTCACTTAAAACTAACTATATTAACTATAATTATTTGAACTATATTGTAACTAATCGAAGTGTACAGGTAAATTGGTCATGCCTACGGTAAATTTAGATAGCGAGGTAGGTACACATAATACAAATTTCAATGGCCGCCATGACATGAGTTGACCATAAAACAGGAATTGATCGGGGTCTCAGACGATCTCAGGGCGGGCTCGTATACTTCGCCCAAAAGCGGGAATTACACTGTCCTGAATTTAGCATCCTGAACGACCTAGGAAGCTGATTCAGGAAGGTGCAATCGCATTTAGCAAGTAAGGATCCTAAATCTACATGCGATTACACCTTCTTGAATCAGCTTCCTAGGTCATTTAGGATGCTAAATTCCCGCTAAAGGCTCAGCCTGGCCATGTGGCCATCCGACAGCACGGTTATCACGAGACGGCGCCGCTAGCTGTGTCGCGGCGAGATATACTATGCGTCTAATTCTAATCAGAAGTTCAGAACACTTAGAAATAGAAGGCCCAGCCACGGCCACATGTCCACGCCACGCGCCCACGGCGACGACGCCGTGCCGTGGACATGTGGCCGAGCCCATAACCGTGCTGGGAAACGTGGCGAGCGTCTTGGGAACGTGGTGAGCGTCTTGGGAACGTGGCGAGCGTCTTGGGAACATGGCGAGCGTCTTGGGAACGTGGCGAGCGTCTTGGGAACGTGGCGAGCGTCTTGGGAACATGGCGAGCGTCTTGGGAACGTGGCAAGCGTCTTGGGAACGTGGCGAGCGTCTTGGGAACATGGCGAGCGTCTTGGGAACGTGGCGAGGGTCTTGGGAACGTGGCAAGCGTCTTGGGAACGTGGCGAGCGTCTTGGAAACATGGCGAGCGTCTTGGGAACGTACCGGACCGGACAACATTAGGATGTGTTGAGCATGGGCAATTTTGTTTGTTATTCGTTTTGTTTGTTTTAAGTACTTACAGTCAGCAGCAGAAGTAGGTAGCCAAGCGGGCCAGGTATTCAAAATGACCTGCACACGACTTTATTCTTAAGAAATTAAGAGCGTGTGTAGGTCATTTTGAACACCCGGCCCGCTTAGCTACTTCTGCTGCTGACTGTACTTATAATGTATATAATAATATACATATAGGTACCTAATCATGAAATAATTTTTACAATGCACTTGCTCTGAAACTGCCCCTTTATATGGTTCAACATAAACACGGGAAGTGCTCGATGCCAGCACGGCGGCCGCAGGGTGGATGTGCCCGTGCGGAATGGATTTCAGTACAATATTCCCGCACTCTGTGCGGGAATGAGATTTCGTGAGTTCGTGACAATTAAAATTTATCCTTTTATGCATATTTTTTTTATTTCCTCGCATGATGCATTGTAAAATGTTGTATGATACACGTGCGGATAGGTAATTCCCAACTCGTGACGATCAAAAACACTCCCTAACGTGTTTTTGGTCATCGCCACTCGTTGGGAATTACCTACTTTCCGCACTAGTATCATAAATAACTATTTTCATCTTCATGAACACCCGGTAACTATATAGTTTCGTTAAACATCAAGTGTAAAAATACTGCCAGTTTAGTTACATTTATTTATTATTTCCTGTCCACTATTAATATTATTACAGCATTCATCATCAACCATCCCATTTTACGACTCATTTCGTGCCGTTCCCAGTACTTCGCACGTAAATAAAACTTAATGCAATCGTTTATAATTCTTGGGCTGTAAATCAAGTGACCCCATAAACCGATTACCCTGAATCGTAGTTACTCTATAAAATGTATGTCCAAGGTTGTTATTTATTTAATCGATTTACTGTCATTTCATTCGGTACAAATGGAAATTCGTCAACACGAAATGACCATTTTGAAATTGGACCAAAAGTAATACCCACCAAAAGTGAATAGGTATGGTTAAAATTTAATTGTGTCTATAATTTTTCATGACCTATTTTTTTCTTGTTAATAATTTATCTAGCCCTAATGGAATTTTGTCCACTATGAAATAGGTTCATATTCAAATACGTGCAAAGTGAATGTTGTCTAATTTATATTATTATTACGCGAGCCCGATTTTTGTACATGCCATCAGATCTACAGTTATGGTCCGATTTTGATAAATGATATGTCACTGGATTCGTCTCATGCTGCAGATTTGCAATAAGGTCTTCGTTTTTTCATTTTTTATCGGTAAGTTACTAAAATATAAATTTAAAGAAACTACTGTGCGCTGACCACGTGACTTTGGCTGCGTGACATCACGTGGCGTAACTTCTGTTTTGACTCGAGATGACAATGTAAAATAATAAACAAGAATTAAACTCAAACCTGTACTAAGTTCTTCAGCATGAGAAATTATAAATGTTGAGTCGGCCACATATGGATACAACACTAAGAAAAGTAAGAAAAATAGAAAGTAAACGGCCTTTTATTAAATATAGTTTATTTACATAAACTGACAAACGTATTGTGTCAAATGCGGTTTTTTTTTTATTGACAGAGATGTCAGTATACTTGCCATGTTCTTTTTTACTTCAGAAAAGTTTATATACAAACTTATTTTCCCATATTCGAGATGTTGGGAGAAGAATGAGGTTTAATTAAATCCATTAATTGGCGTGGACCCCATAGACGGCTTTTTTAACCTTACTTTCCGCCTAATTTCCAGTATAAAGAAAGATGTAGAAAACGAAACTTGATTACAAAATTTTCTTTTGGCGACTTTGTTGACCTGACTTGAATACCATCCAAATTATTTCAGGTTCAGATAATTATATTTTGATTACAGGTAGGAGGTTGGTTATATAAATTTTGTAATTAAACGAGCAATAGGTATTTGTACATATATATATTTACAATCACGTTCCCGGAAACGGCTCTAACGATTTCGATTAAATTTGGAATACAGGGGTTTACGGGGGCGAGATATCGATCTAGATAGGTATCATGTCCGGGAAAATTCGTTTTCTCCGTATTTTCTCCATTTTCACCCGAGTAGAGCTCGGTCGCCCAGGGACTAAATTGTAATTTGTCAAAACGATATGACTTAATACTGGAAAACATAAATTAGTAGATATTAAACTATTTAGCGGTACCTACCTATAAATAGCCTGTGCCGATACTAATAATAAACAGGTGTAATGTCTGTGAAATGTAAGTTTGTATGTTGGGGGTAATCTCAGAAACTATACCCATCCTATTCTAAAACCCTTTGTTCAGTAGGTAGGTTATATGTATGTATGTATGTAAGCACTTTATTGTACACAAAACAGGTTAAAACATAAACATGATATGTAAGATTTAGTAAAGTAGGTACAAAGGCGAACTTATCCCTATAAGGGATCTCGGGGGGAATATAAGGGATATGTAGAATGGCCCTACAGGATTAAGTTTGTGCTATATTTTATACCGTCGCTCCGCCTAGATTCTTTGTATACGCGGCGGAGCCGCGCGGGTAGCTAGTTTAATTTAATATCAAAATTTAATATGAAAATCGACTATTTTCACAGAATAAGTACCGTACTATTTTGAACAAAATTCATATAACTATGACGTATTTTCCAACCATGAGGGAAAACTAGCGCTGGTTTCCTCACGATGTTTTCCTTCACTGAAAAGCTACTCTTATCTTAACATGTCAAATGATATTTAATACATATGTTTTTTCGAAAAACTCAATAGTAGCACTGGTAGCAGTCGACGTGAAATACTACATATATGTTTACGCTTTTAAATAATGTAAGTAGGTACCTACTTAAACATCTCTTTGACGTGCCTAACGTGCCGGGGTTTAAACTATTTTAAAATAGGTATATAAGTACATAAAATAGGTATAAATAAATAAGTACTTCGTTTGGTATAGGTACTGTTTTAAACTGGTAAGCCCTTGAAAATCATGATTTACGAATGTCTGGCTTCTGTTATCAAATTCCAGCTTTGTCTAGCTAGACATAGCCAAGTCTAGCCATCCTCCACAAATTAAGCGCCGAGCTTCTTAGAAATATATTGAAGGCGGCGGGATATTAAATTATATACCGCCCGAGCTGTTCATAGAAGTACAACAAGCTCGGGAAAACCCGACACGAATAAAATTGGGTTCGACGAATTTGTTCTGAATAGCAATGGCAATGAGAATAAGTGGAGCAGAACTTTTATTCACCGTTCAATAATTAGGGGGTGACACCAAATAAAATAATCAATAATGTTGATTTTTTCCGAAAAAGGATTAAGAATAAAGTGGCATGGAGAAAAAAGTAACACAATAAAATAAATAATCTCAAAGTTGTGAATGAGTGTCCAAAGTTTGCATGGCGCTCGGGACCCGTGACGTCACGAGTATCAAGCGTTTTCTCTATCAAGCAATATTCTTTTGGAAAAAGTTACAATAAAATTAGAGTCCCCAACCCTATCAGCGGGGAAGCGCCTATCATAGCCGATCAGATTTAAAAGCTTCCCTCCCATCCACAAAGCGAGAGCGATGTGCGCAACTTAGGTATATGGAGACGGAAGATCGAGACAGGGGAACGCCTTCAGCGTATTATTCGAATAGTAATTATTCTGGCATAAAGAGAGCTGCTTACCTATAGGTAGTCCGTACAGTGGAGCAGCTTACCTATAGGTAGTCCGTTACAGTGGAGCAGCTTACCAATAATAGGTGCCTACTCCGTGCGTTTTATTGGTGACATGAGCACTTGGGCAGGGTTAGAATGGTTGTCTTGGTCACACATTGAAGACACTTTGTTGCAGTTGCGTCATATGTAGGTACACTGGCACTGTGAATTATCTTGCGTTAGTGAAGGGTGAAAATTAAAATTAGCGCGCACTGTAGGTACTGTTCACGGCATACATACAAAATTACAAACAGGCATTAATTAATTAATATAATTGATTAGTTGAGTGGCGTGATACATACGTAGGTACTGACATTGACGTGGCAATGGCATAGATCAATTTGTTTTTTTTAATGTTTTTACACTAGGAGGGTAGGGCCAGCTAGCCAACTCCCTGATGGTGCATCTCATAAAGAGGTTTTATGGCGATTTAAATTTGCTGGCGTCACGTCAACTTAAATACTTATATTTGGTTTTCAAACTTTTTGGTTCAATTCAAAGCGTTCAGATATTATATTTTATTGTATTTGTGTAAGTCTATGCATTTATTTATACTTATATTATAAGCATTAGGAAATGTATTTTCGTTATTTAGATCTACCTATCCTTTTTTTTCTATTTTTTTTTGCTTTCAGCTTTTCTGTTTAGCCCTTTGTCCTTTTTGTTTGTGCAATAAAGTTTAAATAAAAAAATCCTGTGGCGTTGTACTTACTTAGGTACCTACCTATAATGATGACGATGACATATCTTTGTCCTATTGGTAACTTATTAATTTGGCTATACTCATATAGGCTGCATCGAGGCTGGTCGAGAACTGCCGGGAACTATTGACTGACCTGGGTGCCAAAAACAAGGTAATTTTACGTTGGGTCCCAGGGCATGCAGGTATCGAGGGAAATGAAAAGGCTGATGAGCTTGCAAGAGCGGGGGCGAAGGGAACACACTGCGGACCAGAGCCGTTCTGTGGTATCCCTAAGAGTCTAACCAAGCTCACTCTAAAAGCCTATTGTTTCTACAAGACCATTCAAGTCAGGGTGTTTACTGAGCACTGCCGCCTAAATAAGCACATGCAAACGATAGGACTGTGTGACACAAGGCAGTGCAGATTCTGCTTTGAAGCAGAGGAGACGCCTACACACATCCTAACCGATTGCCCTTGCCTCATGCGCAGTCGTAACTCCTTCCTGGGCAAACACATCATGTGCCCGGAGGAGATCAAATTTCTTGAGTTCAACAAAATCCTGCAATTCTTCGAGTTTGCAGGACTTGACCAAGAATTGTAGTAAGTGGCGATCACATATAGATCAGCGATGGTCGCAGTGATATAAGGGCTTTGACAGCCCGAAAGCCACTACCAGAATAATAATAATACTCATATATCTACTGAATTCGACTGCAGGGACGTTTATATAGGGGTGGATTCTGGGGGTTCAAAAAGGGTGTGAAAAAAATGTTTCAATTTCATCGGTGAGGCGCAGCGACGTGGTTACCTACGTCTTACGTTCGTCGTCCCTAATCCCCCACAAACAAAAGCTATACTCTACGCCCTTGTTCGACTATATCCATATCTACTCCTCATCATCCATGATGTCCTGAGTGCAATGATTTCAGCGCCCCCTGCCGGTCGCTGGCGTGTCTCCAGGACCAGCCTATCATTAATTAGCCGTGAATCGTATCACTTGTTACATTACAGCTGCTGGCTGTTGCCACGCGAGGTGACTCACCGAGTGCTCCCGTACGCCGGGTATTACGGGTAATGTGCGGAAAATTGAGTGTTGGTTCCGTACGATCAATAACGAATGTTGTATTTGTAGGTAAAGTCAGCTGCAGTGTGGAAATCATTAAAAAAAAATTTTTTTTTTTTAGTTACTTGGGCTAGCGACGTAATAGTAGAATCAGAGGCCGGGAATCCGTTTTCACGCCGAGGCATGTATAGTGCTTTTCTCAAACATGCAATGAAATAAATAAATAAAAATCCTCAAATCAAACTAATTTTCATGTCTGAATGCCGTGATGCTGTGCCACAAATAGTGGAATGAAAATTAAAAAAATTACTTTGCAGGCCTAGGTCTGAAAAGTTGTATGAAATCCCATTTCAGGCCGCCTCGAGATGCTGCGCCCGAAAAAGGATACTTCCGAGTCTATTATAAGGTAAAGAGATTATTTCATTGCATGTTTGAGAAAAATCTAGTTACAACTCCTCCAAGCTAAGAATGCACCTCGCTCAGTGTAACTTGTTCGACGCGAGGTGCATTCTTACTTAGCTGGGTCGAGTTGTAGTTGCCTGTGTGAACAGAAGCTAGAAAAAAACATTCTCTACATAGCCTAGATATCTACTAAACACTCGCTACAAATTGACAAACGTTTTATCGAATCTACGTCTACGTTTCCTTTAATTTTAATTTTACAGTTTGTTTTCATTGAGAAACTGTAAACTTATGAGGATTGGAATTTAAAACACAATGACTTTTGGTAGTTAAAAAGTTGCATTTCCGAAAAAAAGTATGAAATTAAAATGAATTGAACGAGTGAATGACAATGTCTATGTGTGTATCACATAATTATTAAATACAGGTTGATGCAAAAAGTGATTAACTAAGTACCTAGGTATGATAATTGTGTTTCAGAATTTTTGCATTTTATAAATAAATAAATATATAATTATAACCATGTTTCATGCACAATGACGATGCCGTGAAACGCAAAAAAAACCTTTTTTAACCGTCTTCAAAAAAACAAACAGTTTGACCCGTATGTTTGTATGTATGTTTGTCCGCGATTATCTCGCGTTTGGCTAAACCGATTTTGATGCAGTTTTCAGAAAAGTATTTGTTACATTCTGGAGAAGGTTTTGGTATAAAACGTATATTGTGCTTTTCAGTGGTAAGGTGTTTTGAAGGAGGTTCCCTTTTTAAAAAAAGTTATTATTCTAAAAAAATACTAAGTATTGGATTGGTAGAAATTATCGGAATTACCCGATTTTCGGAGTTACCCGAATGCACTTAATTATTTGCATGATTTGTTTTTCCTTTCGAGTCTCAGAAAACCACCACACTTTAGTGGTACCATATGGTACCACCAAAGTTTCTGCTTAGCCCAATGGTTGGCTGGTAAAGAATACCTGACTTGAAGGCGTTAAGTACGCCAATTGTACGTTTTGATATTTTTTTTAAGGCGCCGTAGGTTCAGCGAAGTGAAGCGAACATAGTTTTTGAAACAATATAATGCGTCTGTCTATAAAAATATGGTTTTAAAAAAATACGAATAGTAATCTTGAGGCTTTTCTGCAGGGAAATCAGTGATTCGAAACACGATTAAGAAATTTTCGCTCGATGGAAAAAAATCACGAATATAGGTCTAAAACATATTAAAATTCACTTAAAACATTCGTAGCAAATTATGCACAATAGCTAAACATATTAACATTGGTTCTAAAAATCGGCAATATCATGTTTAAGGGAACTTAGTGATTACTTTTTATTTATTTAAACGCACAAAAAATTAAATTTAAAAAACATGATATCCGCGCTTCAAAACACGCACTTCCATCTCGCTCACGCTTATGCTCAGCGAGAGGGAGAGAATACCATGAACCTACGGCGCGACAATTAACCATGAACCTACGACAATTAATCATTTCAAATAAATACCTTAGGTACTTTAACTTGAGAACTGAATGAGCAATTTTAAGACCTGAAAACTCCATCTAGCATGGCTGAACTCCAATGTCATGGTGCGTCGTCAATGTCATCATACCTAATATCTAATTTGCCCTTTACGCAGCCCAAAATCCAAACGCACGAAACGCATTAATATGTCGGGTGAACTTTGTAATGTCGAGTAAATGTTTAGTAGCGTATGAAATATTCCGTCTTATTAGAGTAATGTAAAGTTGATTTTACATTTATTCTATTTAGCGGGATATGAGCTTGTGAAAATTATTTTTGTACAGCCTCGGTCACCCTCCAGTCGCTGTTCTCGGAACTCGCGTGTCGCCACGGTCTCGTGTATGCCAAAATTTGGCTATGCCTACAATCGCCATCCATTATTCGTTATGATTCTATCTGCTTTTTATCAATAATTGAAAATAAGAAACGTGGTTTTTCAACTTTAATCGTGTAGGCCGCAGAATAATGTTTAGGTACAAATTATTTTATAACATTATTATTAAAAATCTAATCTATAGTGGTAACAATCTTTGTGGTCAAATCAATGGTCTTGAATTATTTTTATGACTGTTCGCGCCATCTATTGTCGAGTAGTTGCAACTTGGATTTATTTAACCTTGTTCTTGAATTTAGCGCCATCTTGGTTTGAATAACAGTACAATCTCGTTATTGTTTTTTTAAAGACTATGAAACGAGCCGGATAATGTTTCCAAATAAAACATTAAATTAATATTTTATAATAACTCGTTATTGCCGCACAAAGCGAGTCATATATCAACAAAATTAAATATGCTTCATAAATTTGGTGTACTTTGCCTTCATTTCTAATCCCTTTGTTTCTCATTTTACTTGGCTAGTTCTCCAGCCTGTAATCTGCTCCCAAAAATGTAATCTGCGGCGCTACCACGAACTTCGCATCTCGAACTTCGTATATCTCCGTCTCTATCGCACTTACAGTTTATGGTACTCGAGCGACAGAGACGGAGATATACGAAGTTCGAGATTCGAAGTTCGTGGTAGCACCGCAGCGGCATCAGCCGGGCAGCGCCGGATCTAGATTTTTTTCGAGGCGGGGCAAAAACTAAAAAATGCCGCCCCCGCTTGCATAATATTTTATTATGTATTATATTTTTATTATCATGATTTAAACCATCAGTCAGACGCCCACTGATAGACTTAGGCTTAACGTAAAAAAAAAAGAGTGACCCCAACAAAGAAACCATTATAATTACAAAACCTGCTCTCATAATTTCACGACAATAGGCGTGTGATGCCTTATGTAAAAATTTATTCGTTAGTTATATAGTATTTTGTTGTCGAGTCACTTTTTCGAAATACAAAAAAAATATTTATTACCAACTTTTTTGAAAAAAATCAGTGTCGCGAGTTTTACAGCTCACGGAGCCACTAGTAGGTAATACGATTGTAATGTACCTAGTTTCACGCTATAAATAATTGAGTAAGGAAACACCAACAGACATCGTATTTTCTTGTAATCTCCTAATTAGGTCAGGAAATGAATGCTCAATGCTTGAAGGTCCCAGTTTTCGGTTTTACGCTTATATCTCGAAAACTATGCGTCCTAGCGACATGACTACTGCTACAAAATGAAAGCTGATTAAATTTTCTACAAGTTTTATTCAATCAAGTTTTTCGATACCATGTATAGTTTTTAAGATATCTGCTCTTTAAAGTCTGTAATTTTGGAAAACAAAAACTACCTTCTTCGTCTTCGACAGCTATTCTTCATCAACCTCAAGCACGAAAGTAGCAGAGCATCAAAGGCGCTATCTATCAGCAAGTCTGTTGACCTCCATTTCACCAAAGACACCGAGATAAACGTCATACAAAACCTCTTCTTGTTTGACGTTTATCTCGGTGTCTTACTCTGCTACGTTCGTGCTTACCACATGAACTCATTTCCGAGAGCAAATGCGTTGATTATTATATTAGAGAGAAAAACCAAATCGCTGTACCTATGTTGGCCGATAATATTTGAGGTCTTCCGTCGATTCCTCAAGGATCTCAGAATCACCTTTAGCACTTCATTTTTTGCTATTTCAACGGAATCATATCAGAATCTGTGACGTACTTTTATAGTTTGAAGTACATCATTGAGAAGTTCCACTTCCACAAGCCAACCAACCACCAAAACCCCCCGCCCCCGCCTTTACCAAATTTATGATTTCCGGGTGTAAATACACGACTTGCAATAGAAAATACCGAAATTACTACACGCATGCGTAATATATTTGAGGAGTTCCCTCAATTCCTCATGGTTTCCATCATCCACCTGGAGTTTTGAAAATAATGGGACCAACATGGAATACCTACTTTCATTCAACAAAAAAAAATCATAAATGCCGTGTAGGTAGGTACTGAGGTAACACACATTTGGAAAAAAAATATAAAAATAAAATTAAAAAAATGAACAAGACACGATAAAATAGTTAAAGTAGGTACCTACTATTACCTAGTAGGAGTAGGAGGGATCGGTGAGCTGGCTTTTGACACAAACAGATTTTTCGACAGACTGATGACGACAGATGTTTTGTAGATCGACAAATAATTAAACAGTTAACACAAATTTAATGTTTGAAACAAAACACGGCCGTGGAGAGATATCGACGAAGGAGTTACCAAATAAGTATAGCTTCATCGCCTTCATCCCTTTCGCACCTCAAATGTGAACTGTTCGAACAGCCAGAGTTGCGACCTCTCGTTCTCGTGACGCCATAAAATAACACAATTGTCTCCCAAAACAATAGCCCATGTGCTAGCGCCGCGCCCCGTAGTCCAAGCGATTTATCCCGTGGACATCTGTCTCAGTGGTCAAAAAAGTTGCGTTGACGATGAGTCATGAGACGTGTATTTGTCTGCCAAGAAGTATGAATTTGCCGCCCTCTGAATTTGCCGCCCGGGGCATGGGCCCCGGCTTGCCCCCCCCTAGATCCGGCACTGCAGCCGGGCTAGCACACTAGCAAAATGACGACTTTTATGCACATGTTTTATGTCCACAACCGACGTATAAAATTTTACCGTCATGAGCTAACATGGTATACCGTCATCATCTACGTAAAATGTGACCATTTATATGTATTGCACATAAAACTATTTTTTTACGTCAAATGCTAACATGCCCTTGATTTTGGCACATAAAACGTGACGATATGAACCGTTAACGGACGAAATTTTATGTAGGTCACTCGAGACCCCGGATAAATTTTAACAGGATGTTACGCCCTTTGAGTCTGCAGGTATCGATATACGGTTTCAGTTTCAAAACTCCTATCATCCCCTGAAACAATGATGTACGAGTAGCATTTTGAATTTAGCGAGAACATGATTACAGCATACCCCGTAGCGTGGATCACGCGATAAGTGACATGATAGAGCATCCGTCCCTGGCTGACACCATTCGATAGAACGAGACGACGCTGTTATCTTGTCACTTATCGCGTGATAAGGCCATCCATGCTACGGGGCCTGCTTACCTACCTATAAACAAAGCAATTATTAAAAATATTTGCATGTGTTGTAATAAAATATATTATAGAGTCTGACCAGCGAGTCGTGACAGTCAAAAATGGCGGCAAATTAAAAAAAAACGCTTGCTGGTAACACGAAATGTATGGAGCCGTCATAAGTAAAATTGTTGCCATATAAATAATTTGATAAAAATGCTACTGTCACGACTCGCAGCCCGGCTAGCACACTAGCAAAATGACGACTTTTATGCACATGTTTTATGTCCACAACCGACGTATAAAATTTTACCGTCATGAGCTAACATGCTGTACCATCATCTACGTAAAATGTGACCATTTATATGTCTTGCACATAAAACTATTTGTTTTACGTCAAATGCTAACATGCTCTTGATTTTGGCACATAAAACTTGACGATATGAGCCGTTGACGGACGAAATTTTATGTAGGTCACTTGAGACCCCGGATAAATTTTAACACTATGAAAACAATATAATTTTCGCAGGATTTCTCCGATTTCTGTAACAACACATACGGTTTCAGTCTCAAAACTCCTATTAATTTTAGCTAGATCATGATTACTAACTATAAATTAGTATAAATAACGCAATGATTATGATTTTTTGCTTGTGTTGTAATAAAGTATATTACACAAATTTACAAATATTATTGATTCAATTATAAACTAACATGTGTTTTGGTACTCGCTAAATTACTTAAAACCACTACGTATAACTTTTTGTGGGGTGGGAGTAACGTAAATGAAAACAAAAAACTATTATACCACAACTTAATACAGGAGAACAACTGTTTAGTAAACTGTGCAGTGCTTATCATTACTCTTTAATTAGGTAGTATTATAATAGGCTTCTAACCATAGACTACTATTGAACGAATGAAATGAATGTAATAATTTTGCTACGTATATTTTACGCTATGGCATTAATATATGCTGCTTGATTACCATGTTAGCTAAGTAACGTAAAAATGGGCACAATCGTAAAGTTATACGTCCGAACGTAAATATATGTCCGATTAGTGTGCTAGCTGGGCTGGTCAGACTATATTACACAAACTTCCAAATACTATTGATTAAATTAAAAACTAATATGTGTTTCGTTACTCGCTTCATCACTTAAAACCACAACGTAAAACTTTTCGCGGGGCGGGTGTAAAATAAATAAAAACAAAAAACTATTATAAAACAACTTAATACAGGAGCACAACTGTTTAGTAAACTGTGCAGTGCTTATCATTATGGGTCAGTATTATTATGGGCGTCTAACCATAGACTACTATTGAACGAATGAAATGAGTGTAATAATTTTGCGACGTATATTTTACGCTATGGCATAAATATATGCTGCGAGATTACCATGTTAGCTAAGTAACGTAAAAATGGGCACAATCGTAAAGTTATACGTCCAAACGTATTCCATAAAAAACATTCCATGTAAAAAATAGGCCAAGTCTCGAAACTCGTTCACAGCAAAAAGTGGTGAGATATTTCGTAGAGCCAAGTCAGGCATTCTTATTAAATTAATCTTTATTTGCTTGCTAAATAAAATTCTGCAACTTGGGAATCACACAACTTTACTGCATTTACCTACTAATTTTTGCATAGGTACCTAAAACTATGTAACTGTGATTGCCAAGTGACAAAATTTTATTTAGCAAGCAAATAAAGATTAATAGGAATGCCTGACTTGGCTCTACGAAATATCTCACCATTTTTTACTGTGAAAGAGTTTCGAGGCTTGGCCTATTTTTACATGATATGTTTTTTATAGGATCTCATTTCTTTTTGTAGACTTTGTTTGGGAATTTTATTTTACCAACCGCAAATAACGTTTGTATAGTTTTGCAGGAAAGAACTGCAAAATTAACTTTGTAATCGCATGCATTTGTAAAGGATTACAAACTTACTTATGCAGTTTTTATGTCTCTGAAACGTGACTGAAATTGCAATATTTCTAGGTTTTTTATGAATTACGTAGGCTCAAAACGAATTACGTTTGAAATTTGAAGCTTGCGGGTCTGCAGAAGTACTTTAGAATTAGCGTGATCATTATCAGT
Organism: Epinotia brunnichana; assembly: GCA_963854355.1. NCBI lineage: Eukaryota > Metazoa > Arthropoda > Insecta > Lepidoptera > Tortricidae > Epinotia > Epinotia brunnichana. The sequence continues at coordinate 25,350,986 of OY977950.1, read as the reverse complement.
GGACAATAGTTCTTAAAATAAAAGTTCAAATTGAATGTTATTGATATAATAGACAAATTTTACCTAAAAATAAAATTTATATTAAGTTACTTACCTTATTCCAAGCCTATACAATTGAGATGGCAACATCTATTTCCACAGGCAACACTGCCTAGTTCCAAGTGACAGCTGCTATAATTCAGGTTTTCTCCCCACCTAACCACCTTTGAACCAGCAACGGCTCGACATCGGCTGCGCGCCGCGGAGCCATCATTGGATTCTCAATTGAGTCTACCGTCCAATATGAAATAGGTGGACGGTAGGTAGCCACTGTAATTAGACAGGTGGCGATGTAGCCACGGTCGGCAGACCGGTGGCAATACTATGTTATGTAAACAAACACCGCATTGGGTGTAGGTGGTTGGTTTTGAAGTACACAAATTATGGTACTTTATAGGTACCGCTGAAATTAGAGCTTAAGTACTAATATGTTATCCTGAAATACAAGCTTAAAAACTAGGTTTAGTGGCTGAAATATAAGCTTAATTACTAAATTGTGTAGCTGAAAAATAAGCTTAAATACTAAGATATACCTTTGAATGTTATAAAACATAGAAGGGTATTTGAGCATTCGCCAGCAGGCAGCAATGAAATTAGGCTTGGAATAAGGTAAGTAACTTAATATAAATTTTATTTTTAGGTAAAATTTGTCTATTAAGTATTGTACCTTATTCCAAGCCTATACAATTGAGAAGTGTTTGTTATCGGCTGCTGGTTCAATTAAGGATTAAAAATAGGTAGAACTGTATAGATTCGTTAGAACGCCAATGTGAAAAAGATATTAGTTAGATTTATTACAAGAAAACTTGTACAGCAGTAAAAGTTTCATATACAAACTCAGGTAATTTCAATTATCAATCATCTTGCATTGACTAACTTACAAAAATATCAAACTACGAAATCGGATATAGATTGGTTTTAAAAGCCGAAAGTTTTCTTATAAACTTCCTGAAATATAGCAGCATTGAGCACCTATTGTAATGACTTACCTCGTTCCAAGACGATTAGGTACCTACTAATGAAATAATAATACGACTGTCAAGAGTGTCAAACCAGCTTGACTATCGCGTAGGTACCTATTGTTCACACTACTAGATATGTGCATTAGCATTCTTAAGAAAAGCATGAATGGATTGTTCATGAAGCTGGCTTAACAAAGTCACATGTTCATAACTTCATTATCTTTATACGAGTATCCTCATTGTACCAGGGACAAATAACGTCAGTCTATGTTTTGATAAGTGGGTCGATATTTGGATTAAACACGTGTAGCCAGCTAATTTTTGAATAATTATGTAATTCATAGGAAACCCTAGAGCCAAAATCGAGTCAAAAATTTATTTGATCAAATTCATTGTTACTTCCACCTAAAAGTCTCAACTATCGAGCCACGTCAATATTACCCACTTGGGATAGTTGGGATGATGTAACTTTGAAAACAAAAATGTTCAGCCAGGAAAAACTATTGTGGCCGACAATAAAGTGTGAACTAAACGGTGGGTCCGTGTTCGGCCACAGAACTACATGATAAAACCTGTGTAGGTATTGTATATATCTGAGCGTAATTTAATCCTTGAGCTAAGAAATCATCTTTGGGATTGGATGGCCCACTACTCATCAGCCAGACTTTTACAACTATCTAATAAATAGATTAGTGGTAGGTATCTGTCACAAACAAAGTGTGTAGTATTATGACTCTCCATGGGATAATTATATGCGGGCCGCATTCCACAGGTCACTGAGATAAAACGCCAAACTAGCTAATAGGTATGCAAACATTCAGATCAGAGAAACCGTGATGTTTCGAGTAAGACTGAGTAAAGGACTAGTCGACGCCAATAGTACCTAGGTACTTACATCTAACTCTGATTTAAATTACTAACTTTAACTAACGTTGAACTTGTTAGTATGTACCAAAACTACTTGGACTTTCTTCGACGCGAAGAGATCTGACAAAGACTAAATTCATAATATGTTGAGCCCCTTGTTGAATAGAGTGGATGCCACTCCTACTGACATTAAAATCTTTAAAATCGATCTACCCTGGTGGTGTATGACCTACGACTGTAATATATGTAGTAGGTACCTACGAAGGCTACCGGCGGTTTAGCACGAGATACTGAATGTGTAGGTACTCTGAACTCTTACCGCTTTTGTTGACTAAGTACGATACAAATGTTTGATTATCTGACACGATCTGATAGCGATGAGTTTGTCAGTCTATTAATTTCCCTTAGGTATCGGTACTGGCAACATGTCAGGAAGAATAAAGTATGTGCAAGATTCATTATAACTTGCATTAGCAGCCGTTAACATTTCTCCTTTTGGATAGGACTCTTGTCTAACAGAACTGACGCCAGTAAAAATGGTGATAATATTGAACGATAATACAAGTGGTAATCACAAGGTCGCCCAGCTCGAGAACTAGAATTACAAACAGCTTTAAGCTTTGTTGGATATTATTCATAAATGACACTTACTCGAAGATTGATGCTTTGCATATGCCGAGTCTGTAAGGTAACCGTCCCAGTGCTCGACACGGGGCCAATGCTTGGTCTTTCAAACTTATAACGTAATAAAAGCGAGCAATATGGGACTTATTAGAATAGAAGATGTCCAATATCGGGACGTTTACCTTATAGGTACTTTCCACTCATCTCGTGAAAATCTTGTGCTTTGTGCTAAATCCCTTCAGCTGAGAAGGACTTAATGTTAATCGCCAGATCTCCCTGCAATCCCAGGGACTCCATGGATCGCTAGCCCTAAATCGTTCAGCTAGAGAAACCTTTAGCTATGCAGCAATCTTCAGTTCTGGCGTGCACAGGCAACGAGCCTGGTACTTTGAGATCTGAGGACCTCAACTACCTGAATGATGAGCGAAGCTGCCGCCGAAAATTTAAGAGACTAAACAAATATCTAAATCGAAGTATATTACCTTCAGCAATTGTCGTCGTATGTTGTACGACATGAATGTACATACATGAAGTATACATACACGCCCAGTCTCACCATCCAATCACGTGATCAAAATCGGGAACCTTGAAAAAGACAATAAATGGAAAAGACCCACGTATACGGACATGAAGAGTCGTTTCAATAATTAAGTACTCCTTCAACATGCCCTTTTTCAAGACCAGAGAAATTATAGTCCTGGCCCACCCGGCTCCAATAAAAACTCATGGTTCGCAAGGTCTCTCGATATCTTCCGTCAATGATTCTGACAACATTTGTGAAGGGCAGTGTACTGGAGGACAGCATTTAGACTGTCCTGATTATTACAAACTGCTCCATGTTGGAAACTGCGCAGTATCCCCACCTTCAACCTACCTTGTTTGCTTGTACGTAGCGTGTACCTACGTAATTTTGTGTAACTCGGCAGAGCCAGCGGGAACTTTAAGCTGCGGAAAGTACTCGACACAGTCAATTTCCAGCCGGGAAGGATAAACAAGGACTTCTTATTATGCTTTGACTGTAACATTCGCAAAAGTGTGCTTTGTAGCAACTCCTTGTGCAGCAGTGACTGCTGAACGGGTGGTAGCAACTCCTTGCGCAGGAGAGACAACTGAACGGGTGGTAGCAACTTCTTGCACAGGAGAGTTAGGTGATCGGGTGGTAGCAACTCCTTGCGCAGGAGAGACAGCTGAACGGGTGGTAGCAACTCGTTCCGCAGGAGAGACAGCTGAATGGGTGGTAGCAACTCCTTGCGCAGGAGAGACAGCTGAACGGGTGGTAGCAACTTTTTGCACAGGAGAGTCAGGTGATCGGGTGGTAGCAAGTCCTTGCGCAGGAGAGACAGCTGAACGGGTGGTAGCAACTCCTTCCGCAGGAGAGACAGCTGAACGGGTGGTAGCAACTTTTTGCACAGGAGAGTCAGGTGATCGGGTGGTAGCAAGTCCTTGCGCAGGAGAGACAGCTGAACGGGTGGTAGCAACGCCTTCCGCAGGAGAGACAGCTGAATGGGTGGTAGCAACTCCTTGCATAGGAGAGACATCAGCTGAACGGTTGGTAGCGCGTAACGTAAGCTGGAAAATGTCTTATAGCTACTGAAATTCAAACATATGAAACGTGTCAAAACGGAACTCGAACAAGCGTCCGCTGCGTAACAGTCAACACATGGCTGCGCACTCATGATTATATAATTAAGTAGTAACTCTTCATTAGATATTATAGCGGAATATACGCAACAGTTACTCTCAACGTCTGTCTACGCGACGACTAAATATAATTTGTAGGTTTGTAGGTACTAATTGAACCGGGAAATCGGATATAGATTGGTTTTAAAAGCCGAAAGTTGAAAATCAACCAGCAATACTTGCATCGATTCACAAACACTTGGTTAATAAATATAATTACAAGGCAAGGTAATTTGAATAAGAATTGCATCGGCAAAACCGGAACATAATACGAACTTATTTTTTATGTAGGTATTTCATTTAAATCGACACTCGTATGGCAGCTAATTCGTAAGCATGTAAGCACCGCCCAGAATATTAATTAATTTAGGTTCGGTTAGATTGACATATATATATAACGACTTGAAAATAATAGTCGAAACTGAAATACGGTAATCACACTACGTACCGGTGTGCTCCTTAGAAAATGGCAGTACCCGATGAGTTGAGGGTAGTTTCAAATTTGAAATCAATTTCCTTCAAATGAGCACTGGCATGGGTAGGCGGTGCCAGTTTTACTGGAGGAAGAACTTAAGGGGGCTTCCAGGTCATCGGGTACGCAAATTGACAAAAACCTTAATCATCAAAATTGCCTTCATGCGCGAGGAATAAACGACATTGAAGCACTTACCTCCTGCATGAGTACTACTCACGATTTTCTCCAATACAGGCATCCGTCCGTTGCCAGGCGGTGAAGAATTCTCGCTACTCGCGAGCCTTTGTTAGCGGAGCACAATCCTGCACCTTCATTTCGTTGATTACTACCAATTTTGTCACTATCATGGAACATTTCAACAGAAAATTGCAAGGAATTTTCCGTTTTATAAGCATATTATATGTAGTACTGCCGAAGTTAGTACTACGTGTTGCCTCTGCAAGAAAAAGAACGCCAATGTTGGCTCCGCGGCGCGCAGCCGATGTCGAGCCGTTGCTGGTTCAAAGGTGGTTAGGTGGGGAGAAAACCTGAATTATAGCAGCTGTCACTTGGAACTAGGCAGTGTTGCCTGTGGAAATAGATGTTGCCATCTCAATTGTATAGGCTTGGAATAAGGTACAATACTTAATATGTTAGTCATATTATGCCCTAAAGTCGCCGTCAATGGACTTTGCTAACTATGTAAACAAACCGCCATACTGAAATTGACATTAAATGTCAATTTCAATACATTGTTTGTTTACATAGTTAGCAAAGTCCATTGACGGCGACTTTACATGTTCTTTAAAATTCAGGGTTCTAGCTTTAGCCAGCACAAAATTATAGGTTGTTGAAAATGGCTTCGAAAAATTATTTTGTTACAACATGAACGCAATAAAAATCTGAAAAATCTGAAATCTGAAAAAAGGATGGTACGGCCGTACCTCTTTGTTTTGCTCGACTTGGCGGGGGCACTGCCGTGCCTCCAGATATGTCAGATTAGTGTGCTAGCCGGGCAGGATGTATAATTCTATTCATAGACTATATTGAATAATAGTAAAGCCTAAAGCCTGCATCACACTGGCGCGGCCTGCGGTGGCGGACCATAGTAAATTTGACAGCTAATGACAAGTTTTCTATTGTCCGCCGCGGCCAGGCCGTGCCAGTCTGTGAGATCCTTAAAGCCGCGTCCGCTGCGCCATGTTTTCGTGGTTTTTAAACGTCAAAAATGTTTTGCCAATCAAAACAATACTGTATTTGTTTGCCGAAACTGACGGAAAACATGTTAGATGTTTGCAAACACCGAAAACACGGTGCAGCGGACCCGGCTTGATCCGGTTCTCACGTCACAGGCATGTCCTAGTTTGAGGACCACAGATTTTTCAACACTGAGCCCTTGTGTAAATAATACTGTACTAAGTACTAATATTCTAACAAACAACAAGGTATGTAACTAATAACAAGGTATGTTTGGTAAATGAATAAATTGAAATTTCAAATTGTCATGTTAATATGAAAATGCATAAAATATTCTAAAATATTTACAAAATGTTATTGCTTTTGATTTCTTTATTTATTTTAAGGTTATATACTAAAAAACACATGATTAAATATTCAATTTAATAACTACATAAAATATAAGTTGGTTGTGTAGGGATGTGAAACGGCTTAACGGAACCGTTTTTCCTCGCTAGTCACTTTTCTTAAATTTGTTTATGGCTAAACAAAAAAATTGCAATCAATTAAGTACTTTATTGCAATACGTTAGGATATATTTTAAAACTTTAGGAGCCAACCAATAAATAGTATCTAATTATTACGTGGCAGCACTAATCGGTTGTCTATGGTTCAACATTGACTGACGTTTAGGTGGACATATCCGGCCCGAGAAAGGGCCTTTTTCAAGCGTACGCCATTGTTGGCGTATGGGTAGTTTATTTTATTGAAAGTAAAATCAAAAGCCATCCAATATGGTGAGTATTTAAGTTCATAATCGCGTTCAGAAAAGTGCAACGGTGTATCCCTATTAATGATTCGCGAGTTTATTTTCGTTATTCCATCATAAAATTGAGAAATAAAACTTTATTCCTGTAACGACCGTCTTCGTAGTTCGATGACGTATTTCCCCTAATCGTCGTCGTAAATCTCGCCTAGTGCAAGTGATTTCAATAAATCCGAAACTGAAGATTTGGACTTGGCAAAGAAAACATCGAGAGTTTAATTTACGTTTAGATATGAAACGTGCGTGTGACAGTGCAGACCCATCTGTGTTGTGGTCAGAACTTGGCGAGATGTTGACGTGTTTTCTGGTTTGCGCAGGTGAATTTTACAGTAGACGAAGTCCGTGGTATGATGGACAAAAAGCGGAACATCCGCAACATGTCCGTCATCGCCCACGTCGACCACGGCAAGTCGACGCTCACGGACTCGCTGGTGTCGAAGGCCGGCATCATCGCCGGAGCCCGCGCCGGCGAGACTCGCTTCACCGACACCCGCAAGGATGAGCAGGACAGATGCATCACCATCAAGTCCACGTAAGTGCTTCACATGTCTTCACAAGACGGCACGCGAGCTCTCTCGAATTTTCTCGCACTATCGGTCTCTCTCTTATTAGAAAACTTAGAAAGAGACTTAGAGTGCGAGAAAAATCGCGAGAGCTCGCGCGCCGTCTTGTGAGAGCCGTGCAGGTGTTACAATTATTATTACTTCGTGGGGGCCTCTAATCCCTAGGAGCGCTTCAAAGTCTACTCCTTTCACATAAACTATGACCAACAAAGGTACTAACTTGAGTAGTCCGTAATTAGGTTAGAAATGTTGGAAAGCATCATAAAATCAATACTGACTGCATTACACTGTTGCACCGATTGTGCAATGTTTTTCAAAACAAAATATTCACTTCAAATGATGAATGTTCTTACCATTATAAGCCGAATATCCATTGACGATCTTCAGAACGGCCATCTGATAAAATAAACCTTAAGAATTTAGCCCTAAAATAATAAGTAACCTCAAAATTAACACATGTTACTTTCGCCAGCGCTATCTCCATGTACTTCGAGCTCGAAGAGAAGGACATGGTGTTCATCACCAATGCGGACCAGGGAGAGAAGGGCGAGAAGGGTTTCTTGATCAATCTGATCGACTCGCCCGGGCACGTTGACTTCTCCTCGGAGGTGACGGCCGCGCTCCGTGTCACCGATGGTGCTCTTGTCGTGGTAGACTGCGTTTCCGGTAAGTAGTACGAGCATATAGTACCTGGAATATTAGAAGATTTTGTTTGGATATTTCTTTGTCTTTTGTGTAGAGCATTAGACTTTTATTTAGTGTATGCTCGCAGTGGTCAAGTCTTGTTGCTTGGTTAAAAACTACATTTGAAAATAAATGGAAACAACGCACCCTGTACAGGACTGAATGTTATAGATCCTCCTAAGTCCCAGGGTTTCTGCAGAAAGATCAATATGGTTCAATGCACAATAGATGGAGTGACGAATTTTAAAGGAAGATGATGGCTTTTGTTTCGTTTTTTATTTGAACAAGTCTAAATTCAAAACCAACATCTGAACCAGCTGGCTATTAAAATAGAGTATTTAGTTGTAAGTGTGAAAAAGTTAAATACAGAACTCATTATTGGTTTAGTACAAATACATGACCATATCTATGGGGTATATTGTGCTTTTTTAACTCAATTCACACTTAACCGAGGACCAAATTATACTGAAGATAATCTATCCTCCAGGTGTGTGTGTACAAACCGAGACTGTGCTCCGGCAGGCCATTGCGGAGCGCATCAAGCCCATCGTGTTCATGAACAAGATGGACCGCGCCCTGCTGGAGCTGCAGCTGGAGTCTGAGGAGCTGTACCAGACCTTCCAGCGTATTGTGGAGAACGTCAACGTCATCATCGCCACCTACTCTGATGACAGCGGACCCATGGGTAAGTTTGTTACATGTTGATGTTTCTACAGGTTTATTTGTACCCTTTATTAGTCACTAACGCCGCCAGTGCATTTGGGTCATTTAACTTTTTCTTGTCCCTCAGTTTTTAGGGTTCCGTACTCAAAGAGTAAAACGGGACCCTATTACTAAGACTTCGCTGTCCATCCGTCTGTCTGTCACCAGGCTGTATCTCAAGAACCGTGATAGCTAGAGAGTTGAAATTTTCACAGATTATGTATTTCTGTAGCCGCTATAACAACAAATACTAAAAAAAAATTCTCAACGATTATTGTCTTATTGTACAAGGGTCTTGAAACACATGAAATTATAAAAATGTATGTAAAAAATATGTAATATCGAACGAACTCACTTTGTAAACCTTCTTGTAGTGTATAGGAACCTTACAAATTTTAAAAAGCTGTTATGACGTCTCAGTTAGGAGCCATTTACACTGGTTCAATCTGCAAAACTGATTAAATTAAAGATTGAATATCTTGATAACAGTAAGAGTTGAGATACTACTGTCTTGGAGAAATTAACGTTATTTGATCTAAACTATGCCCCCTTGCAATTAACGGAAATTGTCATGAACATGTTGTATATGTTGCATCTCGCAAAAAAACTTATTCTAGCAGAAAACATGGTTGTCCAGGGGCAAACCACTACTTTGATACAAATTGGAGGATATTTTACCACCAGTGAAATTTAGGGCATTTGTTTTTTTTTTAATACAGTTGTCTTGTAGTTTCACGCTATAATTGATGGAGTAAGGAATGCAACAAAAATTAACAACAGTAGACGTCGTATTTTCTTGTAATCGCCTTCTAAACGGCAAATAGTAAAAACGGGGAGGACACAAAAATCTTGATTCACTCATTTGCATGGCAAAGTAAATAAAAACTGTAAGCAGGAGAGGGTATGTGTGCTAGCTATCCCCATGCAGGTTCTTTCCATATAAAATAGAGCTCTCGGTTCTCGAGCTTCAATTCTACTATGTTTGACCCTTGAAAGTGCCTGGCAACCCTGAGATGCCATGGAAATTTATTTTTTAAGAGAAATAAAAGGTTGAGAAATTGCTGAAAGAGCGAAACGCTCGGTTCTAACTCATTGTTGGCTCAAGATTATTTCCGCAGAGGTAATACTTACCGCGGAAACTTTAATAAAAAAAGACTAAGTACCCGCCTTAGAAAACGCATAATATTCACCCGTAAGATGCTCGTTATTAGGTATGGCCACACTGGACGCATGCTCAGCCGAGCGGCTCGGGCGAGCCGCTCGCATGCTCGGCCGCATGCGCTCGGTTGAATTTGCTCGCCGAGCGACGGCCACACTGAGCGCGCACGCTAGGGCGAGCCGCGCTCGGCTGAGCATGCGTCCAGTGTGAACAGACCTATTGTTAGCTTAAGTACCGAGAAATTGTTATCAACATGTGGCAGTGACTCGGCAACATGCAAGCTATTGCATAATATTTGTAAACATTTCACAGAATCAAGGGACTGACTGTAGTTTGATAGAATAAGGCCTGAAGAAGCCTATTATGATTGATTACTAAATAGCACACTTCAAAACGCTTATTTTCATCACACTTGCTCGTAATTGGTGTTATTCCATGCCTGTATACAGAAGGACAATGGACTAAATTGTTCCCGCGGGAGTAATGGTTTTTACAGCTTGTGTGTGATCTGATTGGTTTAAGCAAATCTAGTTGGCCGCGCGCCAAAAGAATTCTACTCTGAGATTGAATGAAAAAAAATCTAGTTGGCCACGCGTTGCAAGAACCTGCTCTGTGATTGGTTGAAATATTGAAGCTGCGTGCTCCACTCGCACTGATCTGGAAGTGACGTTATCAATTTTTGATTGGTGCGCTTGTATGAAACATAGATTTTTCTGTCTTTTGTAGTTGTTTATTTCCTCGCAAATGTGATGAAAAACATTGTTCAAACGTTGATGACGTTGAACGTTGTTGTCGTTCATTGTTGAAACATTGTTCTTCGGCGTCGGGCTTCTGATAGACTCTTGTTCGCAATGTGTGGAACATTAAGCCTCTCGCTAAACAATGTTCTATTGTTAAAAACGGAAATAAATTAATATGCAACCGAAATCCTGTATTCAGAATTCATGTAACTTTCAATTTTCAAACTGAAAAACGGATATAATTTGATTACTTAATTTTTTATCTATAACACAAATAGAGGACAAATGAATACTTTCTATTGTTATCGTTTGGTTAGAGTGCGATCGCACGACCGACTGATAACGCCAAGGTCGCGATACAACGCCATTACAATTTACACATGTACTAGTTCTTCTACTTTATTTACCGTGTTATGTACAATTAGCGTCTTCCTCATGACTTCTGTCATGTAACTATATTTTAAAATTTATTCACTACATGATGCATTTCTTACCTAAACTTAGGACTTTCTGAACCTAGTCATAAAGCTCAAAATACACATGAACTTAATTGCGGGGTTTCATAGATCTATTGAAGAACTCTGTGTACCTTTACCCGCAATGTAATGAAACTTGCATGCAATTTCTTGCATGTGTAAATTGCGCTTAAGAAAGAGGGGATTCTTTTCAAAGGGCCATGGCACTCTAAATATCAGGTCCTGAATACACTACTTATATCTACAAATCAGAAAATGTATATGTTTGTGTGTAATGTAAATGACCATGAGACAAAAAGGAATAATTATATTAACCCTTTATTTGATGATGTATGACACAGTATACACATTTTTTGATGTGCTTTTTGTATTTTTTAAGTTCACATTTTTTTTGCTCTTTATTATATCGCATACGAGGCTTGAACTCACTATTTTTTTTAATTTGCCAATTAAAGGGTTAATTATGATACTCTCTTCATAAAGCCGGATATTCATTAGGCAACATTTGTCAATAAACTGTTTACGAATTGATCACAATGTTTCGCGACAAGTTTAACGTAAACACTGTTTCTGAAACTTAATTCAATTCAATTCATTTATTTATTCAGATTACAAAGATCCATTATTTGTTAGTAGTATCCTTACTAACTTAGCTAGCAGTCCACACTAGTTTAGTTGTTGCTAGGATGTCGCCCGAAGAGGTAGTGATGCTCTGTGCTGCTTATATAATAATGCACAAGTGTAAAGCTAAGAAAAAAAAGAAAAGGTGGTGGATGAGAAATTACCTCATGAATACAACTCAAGTCCTGTTTATAAACTCGCGCAACACACGTCCACACCTGTTGGTTTTTGCTTATAAACAGTTTATAAACACTTGTTCTCCACTCGAAGTGGGGAACATGGCAACATGTTTAATAAACAATGTGTCATCACCTTTGTTTATTAACTGTTTACAGAGATGATGAAACATTGTGAAACACGGTTTATAAACAGTGTATATTAACAAATGTTGCCTAATGAATACAAGGCTTTAATGTCTCATCGCGACAGAACACCTATTTGCAGGGTTACCACAGAAAAGCATTGTTGTTTATGATTTTCATGAATAGCAGACCATATGAATCTCATATCTACCTCCTAGCTGCCACTGAAAGTGTAAAAATAGTAAACCATTGTTGATCCATGTTATACATAAAAAAAAATATGTTTGTTTGTCAGAAGTTTAAGTGAACAAGTCCCAAGTGTTGCCAGTTATCTTATAAATAAGTTTCTGGGTGTCAAAGTGGACACAAAGCAAGTCTTTCCGGAATTGGTTGTAAACTCCATAGCTTACGGCCCCATAAATGGAAGATACATTCCCAACCCCTTTTTAATTTGATACCGTCAAGCTTCTATGTATTTATTACGTTGTCTGCTGCTGCTGTCTGTGGTCGGTTTCCAACTTGCACCTTAAGCTGTTACTTGGGTTAGCGGCACTGAAGTTGTAAACCACAAATCCATTGTATTGCACATCCTGATTAGATGTGTCTGCCTACAGGTGAGGTCCGTGTGGACCCCAGCAAGGGCTCTGTGGGCTTCGGCTCCGGCCTGCATGGCTGGGCCTTCACGCTCAAACAGTTCGCAGAGATGTACGCCGACAAGTTCAAGATCGACCTTGTCAAGCTCATGAACAGGTAATATTGACTCAAGATACCAATATATTTATAATGAGGCAAACAAGCATATGCCTTGCCTGACGGAACATTGAAAGATAAAGTTAACACTAACCAACCTCAGTTGAACATAACAATTTTTTCAGGTTCTCTAGTCGTTAGCATTTTTCTTTATCAAAGTATGATACTGTAAATTCGTCCCGTTGATACTGGGTAAAGATTTCTGTTCTATACACCAGCGGCAGGAAAGGACGAACATTATAATCTCAGCTCTTTAATAAGAGGATTGTTTTATAAACTTTCTTCTAAAGAGTTGTGAGACAATTCGCAAACAAAAAAGACAATTGAACAAAGGCGTAGGCATGAATGATGATTTAAAGTTCCATTATTTCAGACAATTAACTTTTTTTCTACCTTGTTACTTTTGAAAACTTTTTAAATATAAATCAACCTAAAATATGTTTGTTTTGGTTGTAATTCCATAGAACTGGTCACTTTTGTGTTCTTGCTTAATAGAAAAAGTTTATCATCAATCTTTACAATAAAACTGGATTTTACAGTAAACAGTCATTTTCATTTCACAAAGGATGGCTACGAGGTCGTCACAACACTGACAGTCAATGTCAAACGCATGTTTTTTTTTTTTTTTTTTTCGTGTTGTGGCTTTTTGCTGCTTAGGCACTTTGCCAATGTCAAGTGGGGTCAAACGCATGTTTCGTCACAAAACTGACGGTTTAGACGTGACGTGAGATATAACTTAACCCCTCGTATGAGGATATAAAAATTGTCCATCAAATGAGGACTTTTGAGATGTAGAACAATAGGTTCAAATGTGTCTCTGCATACGAGGGATTAAGTTAGGCTACTGCAAATCATATAGAAATGCCCAAAAAGCAGCATAGGGTTGGGGTCTCTAATTTTATTATTACTCCAAAAGAAAGAAGGCAAAACAATATGCCTAATCACGAAAATCCTATTCAAATATCTCAATAAATTACGAAGATATAACCCGTCACGGTGACCTGGTAAAGGTCGCGGGAGTCCGCTGGATGCGGGTGGCGCAGGACCGGTCATTTTGGCACTCTTTGTGGAAGCCTGGGAGGCCTATGTCCAGCAGTGGACGTCTTTCGGCTGATATAATGATGATGAACCATCACGGGTCTGGAGCATCATAGTAAATGACAATTGTTTGCGGAAAAAGGACAAAGTATATCCCCTCTTATAACTATGTGATTATTTATTGTCTTGTGCTACTTTTTTCTCCATGTGACCATATTTTTAATCCTTTTTCGAGAAAATTCAACATTATTGATTATTTTATTTGGTGTCACCATCCCTATTCTAAGCGTTGATAGCCTAGCGGCGCCTGCGAATTGGAAACGATAACGCAGGATAAGCAAAGATGGCAGCGTTCAGTCTTTGGATGGGTGACCGCCCGTTTTAGTGGTTACTATAAATGAGTGCTTCCGTGCTTTGGAAGGTACGCTAAGCAGTTGATCCTGGCTGCTGTCTATGACAGTAGTCGTTAAGCCGATTTAGAAGCCTCCGGGCGGCTCTGACAGTCGAGTTGCCCACTCACTTGACAAAGGGGGGACAACTGTCACTTGCGTCCGCAGTAGCTACCTACCACAACCCTGCACGTGTCCCCTGGGTGGTACTAAAGGCCGAAACGCACTGAAAGCGGTGGCGGTGCGGTGTGGAGGCGGTACCGGTTGTAATGTTCGAACTAATGCGAAAGGGTCCGCACAGAGCGGCGGGACGCGGCGCGACCTTTTCATATTAGCTCGAACATTACAACCGGTACCGCCTCCGCACCGCACCGCCACCTCTTTCAGTGCGTTTCGACCTTAAAGAGTGACAAACTCAAAAGCAAAATAATGTATGCCATATGATTAAATAAATCCCTAGTCCAAGCAGTCTGCTAATTCCAAACATCCGTCCCCAGACTGTGGGGAGAGAACTTCTTCAACGCCAAGACAAAGAAGTGGGCCAAGATGAAGGACAACGACAACAAGCGCTCGTTCTGCATGTACGTGCTGGACCCCATCTACAAAGTGTTCGACGCCATCATGAACTTCAAAAAGGACGAGATCGAGTCGCTGCTCAAGAAGCTGGGCGTGGCCATCAAGCACGAGGACGCTGACAAGGACGGCAAGGCCCTGCTCAAGGTGAGAGACTCATTGGATAATCTCTGTTTTCTCGGGGGTTGAAGTTGCACCACGTCCGTAGGAATTACCCATCGCTACCCTACACGTGACCCCTGGGCGGTGCTAAAAGTGCAACAACCTGGCAACCGTACCGTCTTTTCAAAGATCTCACGGTTCTAATACAATGATTTGCCATACGATAAATAAATAAATCTCTTTGTACTAGGAAATTATATATATAATGCCAGTCATAAAGACCATCTCTACAGACAAGACTTTCAATGGTTTTAATCAGGGACTGATTTCGGTTACGGTTATACCGGTATGAAACCGGTATTACATAACGGTACCGTAACCGTTTTGAAATGACGGTTAGCGGTATTAGTTTTAAATGATACCGAAACGTTTATAATACCGGTATTATAAAGGTAACCGAAAAATATAAGCTAGCTGGCACTCTACAGAGGAAGCATTGGCTACTAAACATTTAAAGACAACGGCAGTGCGGCTGCCGGCGGTTTGGCAACAACGCCAGGCCCAAGTCGATATATCGGTTACCTTTAAAAAGCGGTTACGGTACCGGAAAAAATAAAGGTACCTTTATATTTCGATAGCGAAATATAAAGGTTCCGCTAACCGCTATTTGACAACCGATATGACGTCATAACGTTAAAATAGAATACCGATATTTTTCGGTTATGCAGTCCCTGGTTTTAAAAACCATACGCATATCTGTTCAGGTGGGAGCTACAATCACACCCAAATCGAACTAGCCCCAAAGTAAGCGCAATAAGGCGTGTGTTATGGGTACTAGACGACGATATATTTAATATATATAAATACTTAAATACATAGAAAACATCCAAGACTCAGAAACAAAAAATCATGCTCATCACACAAATATTTGTCGTTACCGGGATTCGAACCCAGGACCTCCAGCCTCGTAGGCACATGTTAGAAGAGGAACACGGTTAATACAATAAACCGTTGATGCACTTAAGATTTACTAGTCACTTTCTGAAATTCAGTCCCAAGTGTTGCCAGTTACTTACATTAAGTTTCTGGGTGTCAAAGAGGACGTATAGTATTAGTCTTTCCGGAATTGGTTGTAAACTCCATAGCTTATGACCCCATTAATGGAAGATACATTTTACATTGCAAGAGTCTTGTTTTTTGTCCCATAAAAATTCTAATTCCAATAAGGTCTAGTTTTCCCTCTTGGTTAGAAGGTCAGATGGCAGTCGCTTTCGTAAAACTAGTGCCTATGCCAAATCTTGGGATTGGGTGCCATAAGTGGGCTCCTTTAGGGCACATTGGGGACATACGCTAGGAGGATGAATATTGGGTGGGAAACATCAATATTGGAAGCAATATTTTTGGAGGATGGCTCCTCCAGAAATATTGCTGCTATCGCCGTAAAGGCAGTTGTTAACGTCTTTTATGTCCTGGATGTGATTCATGTTATGAGGTGTGCAATTTTTTGTATTTAAGTATTTGTATTGTATTGTAAAGCTGCAATAAATATCATCATCATCATTACTTAAGAGCCTTGTGCTCTTGTCGGTGGTCTGGAGTAACCGCCACTTTTCTCTTTCCATTGCCAGCCTCTTGACTTCCTCATATGACTCGACATCAGCTTTATGTTTTATTTGGCTAGAATATGTTAGCCTAGGCCTTCCTCTGCCTCTCTTGCCTTCAATTTTACCCAATAAATATGTATTTGACAAATTGTTTGTGCCAGGTGGTGATGAGGACCTGGCTGCCCGCCGGAGAGGCGCTGCTTCAGATGATTGCCATTCACTTGCCGTCGCCCGTCGTGGCGCAGAAGTACCGTATGGAGATGCTTTACGAGGGACCCCACGACGATGAGGCCGCCATGGGTATCAAGGTAAACATCTTCAATACTGTTCAAAATCATGAAAGGAACTCGAAAGCGCCTACGAATTTAAAAATTGTTAAAGAGTAGCACACAACAATTGTTGTTTGTGTTATACGTGTTTCAACTAACTTCCATGTTTTATCATTCTTTGTATGAAAAAGTGAACCAGTCCCAAGTGTTGCCAGTTACCTTTAATAAGTAAGTTTCTGGGTGTCAAAGTGGACTAAAAGCAAGTCTTTCCGGAATTGGTTGTAAACTCCATAGCTTACGGCCCCATAAATGGAAGAGACATTCCAACCCCCTTTTTAATTTGATACTGTCAAAACTTAAGAGTATAGATTTCTACAGAGGAGCTATACGCGTTGTCACAAAAAAGAACGGAAGGCTCTTATGCAGCTAAATTAAGAAGTGGTCTTTAAATGGCTGACGGCTTACCACAAACAACCTACTTGCTACTCGATCGTGGTATTATTATTATTGGGTATTTGACAATAGTGAAAGTAAATTGTTTTTTCATTAGCAATAGTGATCTGTTACGAAGATACTCGGAAAGTATCAATCTTGCATTTATATGAAAGAATAAGAATAACTTTAAAACACAAAAGACACTGTTACATAGGAAAGCGATATCTGGTGAGTCTCAAACTAGGATGAGCCTGTATCTTGGAACTCATAAATTTAAACCTGATAAACCTGAACCTAATAAATTTATGTTTGCTATTTTAAGATTTTTAAATTCATACAAACTAATAATAAGGACGTTGTTTTATTGTGACGTCACAACATAGTGATCCCAACAAATTCCATAATAACGGAGCGTTTTTGACGTTTCATAAAAAGAAGCTGATTTGGTCAAATACCCAGCGCGTCCTGATTTGTTATAAGTCCATGTGCCAAATGTAATTTATTACATGTCTAATGTAATATTGATGTTAACAGACGTGCGACCCCGAGGCTCCCCTAATGATGTACGTGAGCAAGATGGTGCCGACCTCCGACAAGGGCCGTTTCTACGCGTTCGGTCGCGTGTTCTCCGGCAAGGTCATCACTGGACAGAAGGCCCGCATCATGGGCCCCAACTACCAGCCCGGCAAGAAAGAGGTAACTTCACACTAAAACAAGTTTCTGACAAAAAATCATTTTTGGTGCAAGCTTTCATTGCCGACTGTACTTTTCTGCATACCATCATCAACTACTCATTGAGGCGATTCTAACGAGCCCAAACTCGATGGGGTTGTGTCGTTTTAATGCGGCGTTCCTATGGCCACCTTCCACCTTCAGCATCAGATCAGCTCCATGTCATCATCATACCCCGCAACGGAGGTAGCAAAACCGTAGCATTTGACAGTTTTATGTTAGGGTTGGCGATTACGATGAATCATTTACTTACTTTTTCTACTCGAGTTTAATCTTTGAATTAAGATTTCGTACACGAAACTAAGATCACATACTTTTTAATCGCTAAGCTCCGTGACGAGATCGTGGATTCATAAGATAACCGCCAGCAGTCATCTTATGAATCCAGGAGCTGTATTAGATAACTGTGAAGACATCAACGCGCAAATATACTAAGCTGCTGCGCTTCATTTCAGCACGGCGATTTTCAATAGATACCAAGTTTGTTTAATAAATTATTATTTCCGTTGACTCGTAGAAAAAGTATTGTATACAATAGTTATATAATTAGCTTTTTAAGTCTCGTACCTTAATTAGGCCACTCAGCAAGCTTCGTGGCCTAAACGTGGTACTATACTTAAAAAGCATACATTATATAACGATTGCATAAACTACTATTATTGTACGTATGATTAATACAAAAGTATAGATATTTAAATTATTTACCATTGACGTCGGTAGATGTGGAACGCTCGTTTTCGACTTTAGAATGGATTTACACAAGTAGTCAACGCAGTTTGACTGCAATAATTTTAGAAAAAATTATGTTAATTTATTTTTAAGATCGATAGACCCTTGAATACTGTCGCTGCTACACCTCTGTCGGCATTTTTCATCAGTTGCAGCTAGGATCAATCACTCGTCAACGTCATATTTTTTGACACAAGGAAACTGATATTTAAATAAAATAAAGACAAAATAATTATTTAAAAAGATGTGTCAGGATTTAGTTCGACACTTTATTAAAAGAGAAACAGGCCAGCTAGCTCATATGTGCGGCTGGCAGGCTCCAGCACCTAGCCATATGAATTGGAAACATCAAGTGATCATATACCTACAATAGAGAAGAAGGTTCAGATTGATCACAGCTTGTATACAATTCAACATGACCAGCCTTTCGTTCATTACATTAATGGAAAAGGACGTCATAATACAGGAACATAGTTTGTTTCAAAATGATGACGAGGTAAATGAGAGATATTTTAAATAATAAATTTGATGATTTAAATAAAATTTTATTTTATTTTGTTCCAAGTACCATACCTACATAGTAACAACCCACATCCCACAGGTTGTTACTATGTAGTTACCGATTTGCTAGTTCGATTGCGGGGTATGGTCATCATATTATTGCATTGTCATGCGATATACATATGCATGCAAAATTTCAGCTCAATCAGAAACTTACAAGATTTGATTACAGACAGACAACGGGACAGGTGAAAGTAAATAAAAGCGTGTAATAAAGAAAGAAAGATATGTTTATTTACAAACACACAGGACAGGCATATTAAAAAATAAAATAAACAAGAAAAACATATGAAACAGGTGTGTCTGCGGCAGTGAACAAGACACTGGCCCAGCATTATGCTGTGAGTATGCTATGAGAATGATTGGGGCGGGACCCTCGTGGTTTGTAACAGTGGCTAGTTAATTTCAAAATGGTGGCTATGGCCGCCATCTTGTTTATACACGTGCCGTGTCGTGTTTCAATTCAACAAGCAGGGGCCCATGGCATAACAATTTACAACTTATAATAATAATACAAGCGGAAGTCTCTAATCGGAAGAGTTGAAAAGTTGTTTGATGAAAATTTATGAAAACTTGTAATATAAGTTGAAGGTTGTTATGCAATAGGAATGGTGACGCCATATAAAATAATCGAAGATGTTGAATTTTCTCGAGAAAGGATTAAAAATATAAGTCACATGGCGAAAAAAGTAACACCAGACAATAAATATTCACAAAGTTCTAAGTGTCCAAAGTTTTAAGAGGGGGTATACTCTATCCCTTTTCTGCAAAACGCACCTTCACGTGAAGTTTACTATGACTAGACCCCGCTATCGGAGGTGCAAATTGGTAGCTGTCACGTTCTTAGGGATGGGAAAAATATTTATGATATCGATACTCTTACTTATTCTGTACATTTCGTTTTATGTGTATACCATTTTTTAGACTACAATTTAACATGTTTTTTTTGGGATCCATGATAATCATTGTTTTAAGAAATATAAACCATTATAAGTACAACAAAAATACTATGGTTGCTATTTTACTTTTCTAATGTTTCGAGTTGCAGGGCAGTGCATCGCTCGTGAGATAAACCTTTTCAATAAAGATATAATACTGGGTTTTTTGTTGAATATATTCATCGTGGCTGCACTAATCTAAAAAAAAACTGATTGTTGTTCATTAAGAATACGATAGCCCTTTTGGTGGAAATAAAAGAGAGATTTATGAATTGTTTAATTTTTAATTAATTTATGAATGGTTCGTACTATGAAGATAACGATAATTTCTTAGTAATGATGAAAGATTGAAGATTTTTATTTATAAAAATGAAAAATATTTAACAGACAATTTTGTAATTATAAAGCCCTGTTTTATAAAATCAACACATTTAATTAAAGTCTTATGGTAAAGGAAAATTATCGACATATAGCTATAATTATCGACATATAGCTAGTATTTCATTTGTACCCATCCCTAGAACTTGACAGCTACCATTTTGCACCTCCGATAGCGGGGTCTAACTATGACGCTTGAGACCCGTGACGTCACGGATCTCAAGTGTTTTCTCTCTCTATCAAGCAATATTAAAGTGGTTGTATCATTGTAAGTTTTTTGAGATATTTTGAATAGGATTTTCGTCATCTGGCATATTTTTTTGCCTTCTTTCTTTTGGAGTAACAATAAAATTAGTGTCCCAAACCACATAGGTCCCTTGTAGGTGAAAAAAAACAATTATTTGAATTTATTGAAAACGCGCCTGGTTAAAGCGCCGCGTTGTAGCGCGCTATTGGCTCCGGCTTTGGCTCGCCGTGACAGCGCGGCTCGGCCAGGCGCAGAGGCACAGGACCACTATCCTTATGTCCCAGGACTGCCAGCTCCCGGGCGGACGATACATTTCACTGAACGACTGGTGTCTAAGCTTGACAGCTCTGCCTGGTATATCTCCAGACCTAAATTTGTTGTTGGTTCCATAGGATCTGTACGAGAAGACCATCCAGCGTACCATCCTCATGATGGGTCGCTACGTGGAGGCCATCGAGGATGTGCCCTCTGGAAACATCTGCGGTTTGGTCGGAGTCGACCAGTTCCTGGTCAAGACCGGTACCATTACCACCTTCAAGAATGCTCACAACATGAAGGTAATTTTTTCTGAATTCCTAACTTGTATTTTGTTATTGAAGAATCTTGATAGGCTTTAACGCAACGTTGTCATAAATGGTGATCGGCAATTTCTTAATAATTCTGTTAACACCCACTACGCCGAAACAAAAATGCTACCAAATTACCGATCACTAGTCGTAAATCAATCTGTTGAATTTGATAATTATACAGACAGACTTCGAAAACTTTTCCCTCACCCTAAATGAAACTGTAAAATCTTACATTCAACATAGTAAAATAAATGTCTCAGAATTCTATTCTAATAGTCATTTGTCATTTTACAAACTGAATTTTACGCTACTTCTACTCTTAGTCGTGTGTTCAGACACCAGAATTCAATCTTTCTTGCTTTCCACTATTAAGTGGGTGACAGACGTTGAGCTTTAAAATCGTGGATTTACAATTGGGAAAGTTGGCTCGATCATTCAACGCAACGTCAATTCCCACAAGCGATCCGAACAAAATGGCGGCTCGCGATTCGGCAGTGACAGACGTACGAGCCAAGGCGGGCTACGAGCAAAAATCTAACATGTATCGTGGACATACTTGCTCGGCTTTTAAAGTATGCAATCGCATACTTGGGATGACACAGGGGAGTAAGGTCGACGAGCTGTAATTCAGCGAACTTACTCGTACCTCTTGTCACCCACTTTGGCCTTTCCAATCGATAGACCGTAGATCGTATCATAAGTAAGATATGACACGTGTACCGACGTTCCCCAGGTGATGAAGTTCAGCGTGTCCCCCGTGGTGCGCGTGGCCGTGGAGCCCAAGAACCCGGCTGATCTGCCCAAGCTGGTGGAGGGCCTGAAGCGGCTCGCCAAGTCCGACCCCATGGTGCAGTGCATCAACGAGGAGTCCGGCGAGCACATCGTGGCCGGCGCCGGCGAGCTGCATCTCGAGATCTGTCTCAAGGTAATGTACTCTACAGAACATCTCTTCTCTCAACAACCTGCAGCATCTTGCGTGACGAGTCTGACTGTGCCGAGTTGGTGGCGCAATTAGTACGCTGTCTCCTGGCAGTGCCAACGTCACGAACTGTGGCATAGTAGTTCCCCGCTGGTTCGCCCTTTGCAGCTTCTGAAGGCTCCTTGCATCAGCTCCCGAGTGCGATTTGTTTGCGAGTATGTGTCATTTCCGTACGTGAGGTATGGAGTCCAAAAGAATAAATCTTGTAGGAATTTGTTGATCTTTCAACTATTCATGAGATATAAAAATATTCGTCAGATTACAATGTTTCTGTGATGAAGGCTTTTGTTCTTTGCCATGGTAATCAGTATGAGATGAAAAAACTAAGAATATAATTTATTGTAATTGACCAAATACGGATTTATTCCGAAATAAAATTATTGATTGATAATTTGGTCAGGATCTGGAGGAGGACCACGCGTGCATCCCCATCAAGAAGTCCGACCCCGTGGTGTCGTACCGCGAGACCGTGGCCGAGGAGTCCGACCAGATGTGTCTGTCCAAGTCGCCCAACAAGCACAACCGTCTCTTCATGAGGGCACAGCCCATGCCTGAAGGTCTTCCCGAGGATATCGATGAGGTACTTTCTTTGCCCATTTATATTGACTAGGTACTTGAGTTACACAAATCCAAATTCAACTTCATTGAACTTAACTTCTAGCCACCCAAAGGCCTAAAGGAAATTCTAAATTATAACGAGAGTCGCTTTTGTTTTGTTCCATTTCAATTGAAATTTTTGCCAAGAAAAACCATAGAAATTAAATTTGAATCAACTATGCAAGGAAATAAAATACAACCCGACCAAGCTAAGTTTACACCTAGCGTTGAATAAGTTACACTGACCGAGTTGCAAACTTGTCGGCATCTAGTTTCGTTTTAGAATACCCTTTCCAAACACTGTTTTGTAAAATTTAAAGAATATCTCAGACTGAACCCATTTATTTAACTGCAATGACTGCAGAGTAGGACAAAGATGTTAAAGGTGTTGTTCCCTCCAGGGCCGCGTGAACCCCCGCGACGACTTCAAGACGCGCGCGCGCTACCTGACCGACAAGTACGAGTACGACGTGACCGAGGCGCGCAAGATCTGGTGCTTCGGCCCCGAGGGCACCGGCCCCAACCTCATGGTGGACTGCTCCAAGGGAGTGCAGTACCTCAACGAGATCAAGGACTCCGTGGTGGCTGGCTTCCAGTGGGCCTCCAAGGAGGGAGTCATGGCCGAGGAGAACCTGCGCGGCGTGCGCTTCAACATCTACGACGTCACGCTGCACACGGACGCTATCCACAGGTGCGTAAACATTGTTGCTTTGCAGACACTATTGCATAACGCGGTAGGGGCCGTCCACCACTGACCCGGTGGATAAAGAGAGACTTCGAGAGAGGACAGACTGTCCTGGCGCAGAAAAGTGATGAGACCCGACCCAAATTAACTGGGACCAGGGACGGAAGAAGAAGAAGACACTACTGCATAAGGGCCGATTCAGACCGTAATGGCAGCGGCGCGGCGAACACTTTCAGTGTGATATAATTTTAAACGTTATCTTCATACAGTATCGCTCGAAAAGGCCGCGCGCCTTGTCGGCGGTTCTACCCACGGCCGCTCGCCGCGCGTCCTTTTCAAGCGATACTGGTCTTTAAGTATGCTTAAAGCATAACATAAGCATAGGTATGCGAAGGTGTGTATGATAAAAGGCGGTGAATGAGCCTGCTGCTGCCGGCCGCTGCCAAACCAGTCTGAATCGGCCCTAAGTCTCACGTGGCATTATTTTACTAGACAGTGTACTCGTATGAGTAGAATCAGCATCATTTGGTAGCAGCCAAATTAGTCAATTGTATCGTAACGCATCTTTATTACTATTGGGGTAAGTTACGATATATTTGGCCGCTTTGGTTGCTATGATTTATTTGATGCTGAGTACAGAGCAAAAAACGAGTCAAACAATATTGCAGTTATATTTTCGACTAGGCCAAACTACTTGAAACTCTCAATTTTAAAGAAAGGAAACTTGATAAATATCTTATGGGAACATGTAATTAACTTGATTGGTATTGCAGAGGTGGCGGTCAGATCATTCCAACGACGAGGAGATGCCTGTACGCGTGTCTGTTGACCGCGCAGCCGCGTCTCATGGAGCCCGTCTACCTTTGCGAGATTCAGGTAAGTGTATCCAGACATGCCGTGACCATTGGAATCCTTTTTCAAGCCCACTTTTCCCAAACATAATTTTGTGCAAATACCTATTCTAAATGGACTAGTAAGATGAAAGCCAAAAATATTAAAATATACATGTGTTGTCCTGTTACAATGTCATTTTGGGCTTGTGTATATTTAGGATGTATACCTTATCCCTGCATGCACCCACGTTAATCCTGAGCGGGTCTAGCACGACTGATAGCTCCGCCTTTCCGTAACGTGGCAGATCAACAGTACATTGTTTTGGCACCGTTACCTGACGTACACTTTGCCTGACTATGTGGACTAACAAAATGATTCCAAATTACTTTTAACACCAATTAGCACTAGAGAATATTTGTAAATCAAGAGGGCACCGAAAATTAATTTTCAATTGATTGAACTGTGATCACACAAATCCATCCTGCACGGTGTGACCCTTGTAGCTACTGCATAAATTTGTCCATGCGTTTGATTTAGCAGTGATTATTTGAACGATATTTTTCAGTAGTATATCGATATGCTCTCGAGTATTAGTCACTGTTTTGTAAAGGTTGTAAAGATGTGTTTGACGGCGACTGTACTTCGAATTTGAGACAATCTTACTTCAGTGCCTTGCCTACATTTCCATCTCTTTGGTCATAACTATAACAAGCTACCCGCGCCCCACAGTGCCCCGAAGTCGCCGTGGGCGGTATCTACGGCGTGCTCAATCGTCGCCGTGGGCACGTGTTCGAAGAGTCGCAAGTGACCGGCACGCCCATGTTCGTGGTGAAGGCGTACCTGCCCGTCAACGAGTCGTTCGGCTTCACCGCCGACCTGCGCTCCAACACCGGCGGCCAGGCCTTCCCGCAGTGCGTGTTCGATCACTGGCAGGTGCTGCCCGGGGACCCGAGCGAGCCGGGCACCAAGCCCTACGCCGTCGTACAGGTCAGTAACCGGGACGGCACGGCCCGATCTATTGTATACTTACGCGCCTGGTTAAAGCGCCGCGTTGTAGCGCGCTATTGGCTCCGGCTTTGGCTCGCCGTGACAGCGCGGCTCGGCCAGGCGCAGAGCGCCGCGCCCGCCCGCCACGCTGCACAGGACCGCTATCCTTATGTCCCAGGACTGCCAGCTCCCGGGCGGGCGATACATTTCACTATTTCAACCTCTTGATTATGTATTACGCTGCTATCTCGTATTAATTTGTGTGCTTCTCTTCCGCAGGAGACGAGGAAACGAAAGGGGCTGAAGGAGGGTCTCCCAGATGTAAATCAATACTTGGACAAAATGTAAACGTCGTAGCTAAATGCAATCTGTACTATAATATATGTAACGATACCAGCGCCGCACCACGTACATACACCACATTATACAGTACTGTTTATTACGTTAACAATTTTTATTCTCCCCAGTTCTTACTTGTTTGCGCCTCATTAAGTTTGTAAGTGTACGTTCAATAAAATATTGCTGGTCGATATACGCATTGTTAATATACCAATATGAAGAGTGATACTAGATTAATGTTGTAGTATCACACAATAGATGGAACCTGAATTTTTCTTTATTATACTGTAATTTAATTAATTTTTAAATTATAATTTTTCTATTATAATGGAATTGTTTGATTTGGGATGGGTTAGGGTGTATAGGCTCTTGGAACGTGTTTATGGTGAGTTAATTCATATACCTACATACTTTTAATTACTAGTATTTTTAATGATATGCATGACTTCAAATGGTAATTATTTGCTTTCAGATTGATCATCGTCGGTTGAGCAGCATACTTTAGGTTAGTTTAAAAGCCTAAATAAATATAATTTTGTAAGTTTTTTTCATGATGATCCTTCACAGACCTGTTCTGAATATTTTTGAGGAAAACTTTATTTAATTCTGATAAACATACTTCAGTTTAATTGTGAACTCAATCTGTTTGGACGTGTATTGATAAATTGTTTTCTTTCTTTCAGGCAATTTACCTTCATCACTAGATACTCCACTACCAGGCAAATAAAATATAATTGTTGCCTATATCATAATTTAGGTTAGTATTCAAGCCTAAATAGATGAGAATTTTCAAGTTTTTTCATGATGATCCTTCACAGACCTGTTCTGAATATATTTGAGGAAACCTTTGTTTAATTCTGACAAACATACTTCAGTTTAATTGACCCCAATCTGTGTGGACATGTATTGATAAATTGATTACTTTCTTTCAGGAAATTCCCCATTGTCATCACTAGAGAGACATGCTCCACCACCAGGTAAATAAAAAATAATTCATTACTTAATAATTTTCTACAAAGTACTTTATTATCACACGGAAAATTATAACCTGTAATCAACATGACTCAAGGTGACTTGTACTATTTATATCTAAATGCGTATTACTACGCATCTTTAATTAAAATCTTGTAATGATGATAAATTTCCCCTGATGCCACAGTGATGGTTATACAAGCTCAACAGGACTGATGTAATATCACTTTACTATAAAAACCTCAGGCTGTCCAAAGATATTTATATAATATAATTTTTCTTTTTCTTAGGTATTCTACAGCCTCGCTGCATAAGTTGCCGACAGCGCACTTAATGTAAGTATTATATATTTGGTAATTTTTCTCTTTGTATCTAAAGATCAGCGTGGAACCCCTTTTTAGATGATAAAATTAGTATCATGTTGCAAACTCCCACCATTCTACCACAAGTGTGTGTCGGAGAAGGTACTGTTCGTTATCAATAAGGACTATTATTATTGAATCGTTATGCAATAGTTAAGAGAAAAACAATCTTGTAATGATGATAAATTTCCCCTGATGCCACAGTGATGGTTATACAAGCTCAACAGGACTGATGTAACATAACTTTACTAAAAAAAAAACCTGGCTGTCCAAAGATATGTATATTGTTTTTTTTTATTTTTAGGTAGTTGACAGACTCGCTGAATAAAGTGCCGACAGCAGCACTACACGTAAGTTATTTCTTTGTACTTATTTCTGACATTCCAGCCGTATCCCTACAGCAGCGTAACACTACCATACTGTTGTTTCTGCTACAAGTCTTATGTCGTTCCCAAGCAGAAGATACTAGTTCGTTCGTTGTCAATAACGAGGATTTTGATTGCATCGTTATACAACACAAAGAGAGAGGAAGTGCGAGAAAGTGGTACCTATTGCCTGGGAACAACAGTATCTAGAAAAGTAATTATGATGATAAAATCGCTCTGATGCCATCATGAAGTTTATCAGCAAGCTCAACAGGACTGACGTGTTCGTTAAAACCGCTGAGTTTGCTCTATTCACTACAATATTAATTAATGTTAGTTGTCATTTACAGGAGTCAACGAGATTACGCGCGGACACACTGCAATCCCTACATTCAAGCGTTACACTGAGGTAATAATCTAATCACATTTCAATATTTTAAGTGTGAGTTGCACCAAACTGTAAGTAATCGTAAGCGGTGTTCGTTAAAACCCGAGTCTATGGAAAGTTAGACAAGTTTCTATGGAATGACAGCTGCCGGGACCATATTTAACCCTTTGAACGCCAAGAACACCTAAAGGTGTCGTGTCATCGCGCCCGCAGCGCCAAGAACCCCTATAGGCGTTATGACGTCCGCTGTCAAAGCAACCTTCAGTCTTCCATGTAAGGTTTGTATTTGCTCTCTTGTAAACGTGATGTTGGCGCGAAAATGTCTCTTTTGTCTTGGCGGCGAAAAGGTTAACGATGATCGGTCGGTAATCGTAAGTTGGTGCAACCCGCTCTTAGTATAGTGTTATTGTTTAATCAGCAAAAAATATTGCTAAAAAGTTACATAAGCATTTCATGATGAATAATTATCACAGACCTGTTCTGAATGATTTTGAGGTCAAACTTCCAATGTATCTGATACTCCTTATCCTATTACCATGTAATTGTTATAAAGTTGATTAATTTTGCTATAATAGTTGATTTTATTGTTTCAGTTTGACGGATTGTAGTCTGCAAATGTGAATGGGAAACAGTTGGCTTCGAGATGTTCGTTTTAAATAAATGGATATTGAGTAAACGTTTTATAAAGTATTTTCTTGTCAACACACCTCATACTGCACACCCTCTTGAATAGTCTAGGAGCTTTTGTTCAGACATGGAGTGCCATGATCACAACGTTGCCTGGCCATGACCTTTGTCGATGCTGACCCAGGATATTCGGAATTGGCTTCAGGTGTAGGGTAACCGGTAAAGGGATGACATCGATTGAGGTCATGTAGGAACAAGCGAGAGTTATAATACCGAAGTTCGGATATCTCTAACGCACATAAGACTCGAGTGACGGATGCATGTATACGAACTTCGATTTTCGTGGTAGCGCCGCAGGTAATTCGCGATAAACGAAAGCATAGCAACTAAAAAAAGAGACGCTCTACACGTTCCAGTGTGACCAGCCAATCGTGGTAGGGAGGGAGTAAGAAAGGTTCGATACCATGGACGATACGGATAGATACTCCTACCTACTAGATAGGGCCTACCGCGAACGGCATTCGAAGTTTTCCCTCTCTGTCGCACTTACGTACGAACTCGTAAGTATGACAGAGAGGGGAAACTTCGAATGCCTTTCGCGGTAGGCCCTCAGGACAGAAAGGCTCCTATGCAGCTAAATTAAAAACTGGTCTTAAAATGGCTGATGGCTTACCATAAACAACCTACTTAATTTGGACGGGTTCATACTTAATCAGTTGTGCCCAACAAAAAAATTGGAACTATGACAAGGACAACGAACGGTTTATCTCTTTCTGTCACACTTATTGCGTTTGGTATAAATAATAATGATAAATAAAAATCATTTATTTCAGACTAAAGTCCATATATGGTTAGTAAACAATGAAATCTTATTGCTATATGGTATAGCACTGTCGCGCTCGCTCGTCATTATTACCATAGCTTGTCCAGAGTAATCCTATGTCCATGTTCGATACCGTGCTGTGATTGGCTGGTCAGACCACGTCGGTGTTGCCGTATGCACATTGTAAAAAAATGGTAGTTGGTTGGCTGCTCGTTTGAAATACTAATAAATTAGATCAGAAACTAAAAAGGAGCAATATAATTTCGCTGACGTTTTTTCTTTAGCCACGCAATGAAATGTTATATAGGTATTTTCATTGTATATAGAGATAGAGACAGCATTGGATTCAATCGATTTGTTCGTTTTATGTGACAACACTGATCATAACGTCATTTGCATTTCAATCATGCGTCACCGTCAGATAGCTCAAGGTTACAGCATTGCGCATGTTTTATAAAATAAACTAATTCCCATAAAGTTAATTAGTCGCTTTCCGTTTGATGCTAGATCGTGTGCTCCGTCGCTTTTCAGTTTTATTCAACAAGATGGTGCCCGACGTGGTGTTTGTGCTCGGGGCGCCCGGCTCCGGCAAGGGCACGCAATGCTCGCTCATATCGAAGGAGTACGACTACGTGCATCTGTCGGCGGGCGACCTGCTGCGCGAGGAGCGACAGCGGCCTGGCTCTGAGTACGGAGAGATGATCGAGGAGAAGATCCGCAACGGCGAGATAGTGCCCGTCGAGGTTACCTGCTCGCTGCTTCACAAGGCGATGCAGAAGTCCGGCAAAACACGCTTCCTCGTCGACGGCTTCCCGCGCAACAAGGACAACCTGGACGGCTGGGAGCGCGTCATGACCGACAAAACCAGGCTCCAGTTTATACTCTTCTTCGAGTGCTCGCGGGAGATGTGCACGGAGCGGTGTCTGGGGCGCGGCGCGGCGGGCAGCGGCCGCTCCGACGACAACCTCGAGAGCCTGCAGAAGAGATTCAACACATATCTTAATGACACCATGCCTATCATAGAGCATTACGACCGCCAGGGCCTCGTGCGCCGGATCAATGCTGAGGTCTGCCCCGCTGAAGTATTTGACAGTGTAAAAAAGGTGTTCACTGCTGTTGACAAAACCAACAGTTAATTAAATTAAGGAATATTAATAAATAGGTAATTTTTAGTTGTAATGGTGTTTGACATGGAGCATTGTATCCTGTGCAATAGTTAAGTTTTTTCATTTTTGTTATTACAGCATAATATTGTCAGCTGTCTATTCTGCTGAGATCAATTAAAACAATTAATGGCCACCACATTTGGCTTGACTGGTTTATAAAGTGAAGACATGCTTAATTGGCCATTTACAGGCTTACTTCAAAGAAATAAAAAATATACCTACTGATAAACACCTACTGATTGGAGTTAGGTATAAGATAAAGTCAACATCATTGTTTTAAATGATTCATTTTTGGCTTTACTTTTTGCTATGTAATCTTTAATCTCTGTAATCTTCAAATGTCTTAAATTATTAAAAATTTCCTAGTGGCTAGTAAATTATAGACTATTAAATTCAGAGGTATTTGTTTTTCCTAAATAGTAGTTTTACAATTTTCAGCAGATTTTGTTTTTTAAGTAACTTGTTTTCTAACAACATTCTTGCAAAGCTAGATGAATAGTCTGGCTGAAAAAGATGAGCCTAGAATAGTGGCAAAAAAAAACATGTGTTTTAATTAAATTTCAGGCTCACCTTTCATTAGTCAAACTAACATGTTAGATGTTTGAAAAACTTTAAAACTTGGGTGCATAGGACCTGGAGTCCTACGCATGACATATTTTTGAAACTGTGATGTCTCAAAAACTGCTGATATGGAAAAACAATATCTTAGATCTTGGAAACCTTTATAATTACCTGAGCTACTTACCTACCTAGCTTACCTTGAACAAATTTATTCCTGTAATTAAAATTCATATAGCCATGCTGTTGCCATTCATGAATAAAGCTGGAAACGCACTGACAGCGGTGGCGGCGCGGTGCGGTGCGGCGCGGAGGCAGTACCGGTTAGGGTCCTTTCATATTAGCTTGAACATTACAACCAGTACCGCTTCCGCGCCGCACCGCACCGCGCCGCCACCGCTGTTAGTGCGTTTCGGCCTTATACGCTGTATACTAAACAGAAGCACTTAGATAATCAGTACAACTACAGTTAGAAAAATAAATAGATAAGTGGTTTAGAACCATTGTGATAGTGCATTTTGTGTTGTATGTCTAGTCTGGGTGTACTAGTATCCATGTTGATGTATTACAAGACATTCCTGGTTTACCATGCAGTCACATAGCTGTACACTTGTGTACTATGAATAACTAAATTATTTATTCTCCTCTAGTGAGATGTAATTCTAATTACTATAATAGTAATAAATAAAATAGCATATGTTCAACATGACTGTCATTTATTTCCCACAGTAACTAAACGTAAACAAAACTACTGCGGCGCTACCACGAACTTCGAATCTCGATCTTCGTATATCTCCGTCTCTGTCGCTCGAGTACCATAAACAATAAGTGCGATGGAGACGGAGATATACGAAGTTCGAGATTCGAAGTTCGTGGTTATAGCTCTGAAGGCGGTAGAACTCACGATTATGTTCCATAAAAAGTAATTTCCAAAAATTTAATTGACAAGAAGATCTATATAATTATCGAACCTGCTCACAAAAACATTACCTGGGCTGTTATTCGCTACGCGTTAATGCAGTTCACCCCGCCGGTCACCCGTTACGAAACTATACCTCTACCTACGCTTAATCACTACGCATCGCGGTGTCAATGTATAATTGTGGTTGAGCGTAAAACAAGTTACAGAATAGGGGGCCAGCACGGATATCACAAGACAGCGCGACTGAACGTAGTATTATCACGACACCGCACCCTAGGAAAACACGATGCAACGCAGCGCCGTAAACTTGCGGCGCGGCGCCGCAAAACTGAATTCCTGCGGCGCCGCAACGTGACTACAGGGGACTTTCTGCGTTGCGGCGACGCACCGTGGATTTTGCGGCGCTGCACCGCACAACAGATGTGGCCGGGCAGGGAGAAATAAGGAAGTTAAGGCTTGGTCAAAAGACTGCGCACCGAAATGTTAATGGAAGGCTAGCGACGCTATGGGAGCATGTGGAGTGCGCGATGCATGCCCGCGTGTTCTGTGACCGTGCGCTCCGCAGTCTCCGCACGCGTCGCAGCTTGAGCTGCAAACGCACAGACAGCGGTGGCGGCGCGGTGCGGTGCGGTGCGGAGGCGGTACCGGTTGTAATATTCGAGCTAATATGAAAGAGCCCGCACAGAGTACCGCGGCGGGACGCGGCGCGGCGCGGTATTCTGTGCGGACATTTACATATTAGCTCGAACATTACAACCGGTACCGCCTCCGCACCGCACCGCCACCGCTGTCTGTGCGTTTCGACTTTCAACGCGTTGCGCTGGCGCCGCGCAACTTTCGCAACTGTGTACAAACCTTTAGTGCAGTGCAAAAGAGAAGGGTAACAGTTTCCGAAAAGTATGAACACCGTAATCAGTATTCTCTTTGAATTTTTGACATCGTCAAATACCGGAGACGATAACAATTATCTCTCACGAATTGAATAATTAATGAATTAGAATATGGCTCGCAAAGGACAGGTTTCTATCCAGGAGTCGATAGAAACAGACGAAGAGTTTGAAAATTATCTTAATGCACATGCTGATCAGTTGATTTGTGAGTACCTACCTACTCAAAATATATAACGCTTAGCTGCCCGCGCGGATCGCCCGCATATTGTACAAAACAAAGGGAAACCCAGTTTCTCCAGAAACGTGTCCGAGCTGCCTATGGAGCCCATTATTTGGCCCATTGCTGACCAATATTTGAGGAGCTAAAGGTTCTCCCCTTGCCCTGCTTATATATATATGAGATAACTAAATTTGTAAAAAGACATCCGCACATGTTCCCTCTGCATAACGTTGTCCTAAATAAAACCAGTGGTAGATATCCGCACAAGCTTTATGAGCCTAGACAGAATGTGATTTTTTTTAGTAAGAATGCTTATATTATGGCAATAAAATTGTACAGTAATGTTCCAAATGACATGAAATGTTTACCAAATATTAAATTTGACAGGAAATTATTTAACTGGCTGCTTGACATTTGCTTTTATTCCGTAAATGAATTTTTAAATTATTAATTTTCTAATTATTACTTTTATTATTAATTTGTCGTATTGTATCATCATCCTCCTAGCGTTTTATTATTCCCGGTTGTGCCCCTAAAGGAGCCCGGGGTCCGCTTTGACACCTAATCCCAAGATTTGGCATAGGCACTAGTTTTACGAAAGCGACTGCCATCTGACCTTCCAACCCAGAGGGAAAACTAGACCTTATTGGAATTAGACCGGTTTCCTCACGATGTTTTCCTTCACGGTAATTCCGTACATAAGTTCCGAAAAACTCATTGGTACGAGCCGGGATTCGAACCTTCGAATTTGTCGTATAAGTAGTATGTTGTATTTAATTAATTTTTATGTCTTGATAATTTGAATGTTTATGATTTACCTACTTAAATTCAATAATATTTTCACCTCAGCAGCTCGAACAAGCATATTTTGCTGCGTGAAAACAGTGAGTCAAAGTACTAAGCTTTTTAATTTTGATATCGAGCACTGGTGACACATCATAGTGTCCACAGTCACTGTGTCACCAGTGC
Source organism: Epinotia brunnichana (assembly GCA_963854355.1). NCBI lineage: Eukaryota > Metazoa > Arthropoda > Insecta > Lepidoptera > Tortricidae > Epinotia > Epinotia brunnichana. The sequence goes on along the minus strand of OY977950.1, from coordinate 25,317,114 downwards.
TCTATTACAAATTCAGAATATTATAGGTGCGTAAAAGCCTAGCGATATATTTTTTAACGTGACGATGTTCTCACTGCTGTGGTGAAAAGTTGTATGTATCACACGAGAGCAAAGATATTTGCATCTCGTGCCTTTGAGTCCCTCACTACGCTCAAGATTCTAATTTTGAATCACTCGCTACGCTCGTGATTCAAATATAGAATCTTTCCCTTGCTCGGCACTCAACATCAACACTCGCAGCAAAAATCTACTTTGCTCTCTTGTTGAACAAATAACTATTCTACGCCGATATCGGTAGGATATGTGAAACTGAAATTTGTAAGACATACCAACAATTGTACCATATTCGGAGAAATAAACTTTTCTATTTTCTATTTTTTTCTATTAAACTCCGTACTCAGGTGATTTTTTTTAATCGAATTATTAGTTCCGGAGATTACCCCCTACCTACCAACAAAAAAAATCCGCTTTATACCTACCTACTAAATATTGCTATTAGTATTACCTATAATAATATAATATAATATTTGGGGACAATCTTACACAAATCAACCTAGTCCCAAACTAAAGCAAAGCTTGTACTATGGGTACTAGACGAAGATATACATACTTATAAATACTTAAATGTATAGAAAACATCCATGATTCGGAACAAATATTCGTACTCATCACACAAATAAATACCCTTACCGGGATTTAACAAATAAAATATTTTGTATTTGTATTTGAACCTGGGACCTCCGGCTTCGTAGGCAGGGTCACTACCAAACCAACTAGGCTACAGAGGTCGTCACGAGCACGGCATTGGCGTTAGGGTATATAGTTCCCTAACGCCAATGCCACAATTAAGTAATGAGTCCACTCCAGAGTGAGCTGGAACAAGCTTAGAAAGTTCATGGTTAGGTACGGCTGTATCCCAAAAATTTTTTTTTTCCTACCTACTAAAGGCAAAAATATGAGACGGAGGGATTGGCGTTCGGACATGGCAATGGCCACCTCTCGATGACCATCGCGGACGTATAGATGTTGTAGCCGGCTTACAAAATTTGCATCGTTGTATAAGTAGGTAGTTAAATTAATACCAACTGTTGGTTCCGGACATCGTCACTTAGCTTAAGTAGTTATTTTTAATGCATTCATAGTATATTTCGTGAAATGGAATGTATTCATTAGCGACAGTTAGGTAGGGTAGTTGTCTAGTTTTTTTTGACATTAGTAAAACGCCAGTTGAGGGTATATCGTTTGATGGCTGACAACGGCTCCGCGCGCAAGCCCATTCGTCGCGCCCAAAGATCGCAAATTTGGTGAAACACGTCCCAAAAACCTTCGCATCGACCAGTGCTTCATCAGCTCGCGCCTGTGGAAGTGTGGACTGTCGGTACCGACTCATCTGTTCGCCGGGCACGCCGGGGTGAGTTGGCCTTCATTTTCGATTACTTTCACTGGCATTTCTCGTAAAAAATTGTAGCTTTCGTTTCGCAAAAAATACGCAATTTCCCTGCTCGAGGGCGATTGTACACCAACAATCATACGGATCAGTGCAAGACTGCCCTCCTCTCGCCCTGTCGACGTGTGCATCAATTCAGTTTAGGGTTTGCAAGATCCGCCAATATTTCGGATCCGGATATTTCGGATATTTCAATTCAAAAGATCCGGATATCCGGATTTTTCGGATAATACGGATCCACAAGGTTTTTTTTGGTATAAAGTAGGAATTGTAAGGTTAAACTAAGAAAACACGGCTATACCACCGTACCGGAAAGATATTAAATTGGTACGCATTCCCGAGGTCATAAGGGGTATAAAACTTTTTTTTTTTCAACTTTTTACTTTCAACTACAAACTAACTGGTAAATTGAGAATTTCGTCACTAAAGGATGTCACTTGAATACTACAACCAGCGGGGTAATCACGTAAGCTCGTAACGTTCCGAACGCGCGTTAGGACAATCCAACTGTCATTTTCCATATAAAATTTGACATTTAGATCTACCTAACGTGAGTACAATGCGTTACGTGATTAAGGACGACGACTACAATGAGCTCCATGTACGGAGTTAATAGGGTTTTTACTAGATATCAAGCCTAGGAGGAGAAATTGACAATATGAGCCTGACGCCTTACTAAGTAATCGATTAGAAGAAGAGCCAACACGGGAATCGTGAAAATTAAGGGAAAAGTTGTTTGTCTAGCAGGGGACATTCCATTAGGCAAGACTGTGTCTAGATATGCCGAAAGCGGTGAACGGACCATGCTTACTTTAATATAAATATATAAAGTTACGACAGCACAAACTTTTAGTAAGAAATAATTATCGCAGCGCCTGAACTAAATATCTTGGGAAACACAACAAATAGACCAATCAAATTAGCTAAACCCGGACATAATTCGATAACTGTAATTTTCTTTTTCTATGATGTAAAGTATTGTTAGTTATAGCTAAAATAAAAAGAATTAAACATTTTAGGGTTCCGCGTCGCTGTAAAAAAACCAAAAATCTAAATTTTTTACAAATTTTGATTTCATAAGTGCAGCGTAATATGTAACTTTGTAAAAGTGCCTCTATTATGATAGGATGCTTGCATTTCAGTTAAAGAAATCAAAATTAAACTAATTAATCAACCGGGACTATCATTAAGAAAGAAAGTTCAGTAAATTACACATTTTCTGGCTTATCTTACCAGAAATTATAGATAACTACAATTTTACAATTTATTCTGAATAGTATTTTATGTGTGTTGATCAATTATAAAAAATTAAACAGATACTCTTTGCGGAATTCTAAAGTCACAAATATTGGTAGTTTTTGGAAAACCAAAATACATAACTACTTGTAAAGTGTTTGATTTATCCTGTCAACATATTATTAGTACTATAAGAAACAAATTAAACAAAAAATATCCACGATTATTAATTAATTCATATTTTTTCTTACTTAAGTTTTAATATGAACGTTATATCTTGCAGAATAAGGCCGTCATTGCTTTGTGCCTCAACTACCGACCGTGCTGTGGCGAGTCGCAGGCATTCAAGGCCAAAACGCACTGACAGCGGTGGCGAAGCGGCGCGGGGCGGCGCGGAGGCGTTACTTGTAATGTTCGAGCTAATATGAAAGGATCCGAACGGTTTTTTCCCGGCCGGTATTCTGTGCGGACGCTTTCGTATTAGAGAAGAACATTACAGCCGGTACCACCTCCACGCTGCGCCGCGCCGCTTCGCCACCGCTGTCAATGCGTTTCGGCCTTCATTTATTATGGGTAGGTCAATGATTGTCAAACATTTATAAACACGAACGTGGCGTGCACCACGGTTCGGCTAGGGTGGAGATTTATTGAAATATTGTGTTCATTATATCGATAATAACTAAATTGTTCAGCATGAGACATAATTGTCGTGGAATCTCGATTACCTATTTATAAGCGCTCAGTCTTCTGTACATAATTATTTAAATAAAATATGTTACTTATGTGGGTGCAGAAAGGGGCTTTATTCGAATGATTCTTTATTCGAATAAAAAATTATTCGAATAATCAGTTATTCGTCACTAATTTATTCGCGTATAATTTATTCGTCTACACTTTCGAATGAAGAATGATTTATTCTCATTTCATTCGAATAAATAGATACCACGAATATATAATTAAATAAATACATAGAAAACATCTATGACTCAGGAACAAATAATTGTGCTCATCACACAAATGCCCTTACCGGGATTCGAACCCGGGACCTCCGGCTACGTAGGCAGGGTCACTACGAGGGTCAAACTGAAAGTTTCGGGAATAGAAAAAAATATGCAGTTACATTGAATAAAAGTTTTTTTTTTAAAGTATTCTCTTTTATATTATAATGCGTTCAAACCATTCGTTAAAACAATTATTGAACGCTGAAAAAGGGTCGACAAAATGGCCACTGAAGTGAAGGCTTTTTCACTGCTTCTGCCGGTATCTGAAACCGCTGACCACGCGATAGATACGTTGCGTGGTCAGCGTTTCAGACACCGGTGATAACGTCATAAAGCCGAACGCTCGGCTCAGGCGGAACGGGACAATGATTCATATTTTTACGTGCATGCTGCTGGTGTTCAATTGTTCATCGGTAAGACGTTATCACGTCAATAGAAAAAACAGAGCAACTAGAACGTTTTTCATACCAAGTCTCCAATATTTTTTTTTCTATTTGGTATTATTTATTGCAACAGAAACAAGTTTCCGACCTAGATATGGCAGATCCTATTGTATATAAAAAGTTTCATGTTATTCTCGTGTGCCGTTTTAAAATGAGAACCAAACTTCGTTTGTATGGAGAGTCGACTTGAGTCGACCATGCTGGGGACTCTTACAGTCAGCATCAAAAGTAACTACGCAATCTAAGACGTCAAAAGGTCTTATTCCCTTTTAATAATGACTTTTGACGTTGGAGCTGTGAAAAAAATCAAACTTCTAAGCCAACGCAATCATAAGATTTATGCCGCAAATTTCCGCAAGTTTTCGAAACCCGCATAATCAAAACCTACAGGGTACTTCCCGTGAACTCAGAAACTTGAAATTTGGTGCGAAGCAACGCCTTATAGAACAGATAAAGGAAAACATTGCGAAAACCGTAAATTATTAGTTACATCACTGAAAATTTAATGTGCAGTATAAACTGACACGCATTAAGTATGTGAATACATACTTAGTGAGTGTCAGTTTATAGTGGACTTGTTTCTATTGTATAGGGTGGTCTGGAACCCTCGGTGCGCGAGTCTGACTCGCACTTCACAGGTTTTTTTGTCACCCGTGGTAAAGCCGAAATAGAAAAAATAAAAGAGGTGAAATAATTACAATTAATATCCGTTTCACCTTTGCACGGCGATGTTAATTGGTACCCTTGATTGAGCGGTCACCTCTTTCTAACAAATTTTAAAACTAGGTATAACTGTTCTGTCTGTATTAGGATATTACGTTTTTGAGATATATTTCATTAAAAAGCATTCCTACAATATTCGTTAAAAATTATATTCCCGAAAAGCATTACGAATGGTTATGCGAATAAAGAAGTTATTCGCGAATAATCCTATTTATTCTTAAACGTTATTCGTATTCGAATAAATTTTGCCCATCTCTGGGTGGGTGGCAATAAGCATATCGACTACCGTAGGCTCAAAGGGCGTAAGGGACAAAATATCGAAAATGAGCTAAAATGCAGTCATACTCAGTTTTTTTCTCTCTATCGGTTGGTATAGATAACGTCCCGATAGCTTGAAAAAATTGTCCGTTACAACCATGAAAAATATTGCGTTGATACTCAATTTTACCGAGCATTTTTGTCATATCCAATCAAATAAGAAACGTCTCTGATACATTTTGTCGTAACTCTCAGTTCATTGTAAAATACGCCATTTTGCTTTGTGAACTTTTTCACAAATGTGTCTGTTACACCAAAATACTCTTGTTTTAAATATTAAATAAGTCTGGATACGCTAATTTGTAATTTCATAAATCGAATAATTCTTAGCTTTAACTTATTAGGGTTCCGTACCTCGAAAGGAAAAAACGGAACCCTTATAGGATCACTTTGTTGTCCGTCCGTCCGTCCATCAGTCTGTCAAAACCCTTTTTCTCAGGAACGCGTGGAGGTATCCAGCTGAAATTTATATCAAATACTCAAGTCTACTGTCTCTTGGAGCTGTGAAAAAAACAAACTTCTAAGCCAACAAAATCAAAAAATACAGCCGTTTAATTTCCGCAAATTGTCAAAACCCGCAAGGGAATCAAAACCTAAAGGGTACTTCCCGTGAACTCTGAATCTTGAAATTTAGTACGAAGCATTTATAGCACATAACTAATGGAATAAGTTTTTGTCAAAAATTTCATTTTTAGTACAAGCTTTTATTGCCGACTGTACTTTTCTGCATACCATCATCAACTACACATTAAGACTATTCTAACGAGCCTAAACTCGATGGGGTTGTGTCGTTTTATTGCGGATTTCCTATGGCCAACTTCCTGCTCCAGCATCAGATTAGCTCCAAATCATCATAATATTGTATTGTCATGCGATATACATATGCAAGCAAAATTTCAGCTCAATTGGATAACGGGAAGTGACTGAAAAATGGATTACAAATTTTGACGGACAACTTACATACATACGAACAGTGCAAGTTAATATAAAGCTTGTAAAAATTGCGAAAATTGTACATTTTTAGTTACATCACTGAACATTTGATGTCCAGTATAAACTGACACGCACTAAGTATGTGAATACGTACTTAGTGAAATTCTACAATTAGGATATTCCATTATTTTTTAACGGCCTCCGTAGCCCAGTGGGTAGTGACTCTGCCTACGAAGCTGGAGGTCCCGGGTTCGAATCCCGGTCAGGGCATTTATTTGTGTGTTTATCACGAATATTTGTTCCTGAGTTATGGATGTTATATATGTATATAAGTATCTATATGTATTTATCTATTATATATATCATCGCCTAGTACCCACAACACAAGCCTTACTGAGCTTACCGTGGGCCTAGGTTGATTTGTGTAAGATTGTCCCATAATATTTATTTTATTTATTATATGTATTTGTTTTATTTGTACACGGCGCGGTCGGTGCAAAACACGTAATTGAAATAAACTCGTTATGACGTGTTCGCCGTGCGCTCGCCCGCTGGCGCCCCACACTCTCCCCGCCTCGCACCCACCGCGTGCACCTGGCTCCACTACAAGGTCGCGAGTATTTTCAATAAAATTTTCAATTTCTTAAGCGTGAAATTAACATGCTTAATTTTGATGAAAACATAATTATCGTACACAAAAAGCTATTAGTAAACAAAAATTTCATAGTTACTATTTATAACTACCGAGAAATACATTATTATTAAAACGTTAAAAATAAATGATTAATTTTTGTCTTAAATGTCTAAAAACACTCAATATAGCTTAAACAGATAAAAATATCATAGTTACCATTTTGGCTTGTCTAGATAATGAGATCAGAGGAAAACTGTGAAAAAAAACGTATATGCGAATTTCATTTCAGTTTAATTTTTCTATTAAGTGATCGCATTTTAATGCACCTCAAAGTTATACTAACAAGGTATTTGGTTACCTTTTTTACTTTTAGGAAAAAGTTAGGTAGTGTACGTTAACTCGTGTTTTTTTTAAATACGGTTACGATCGCGGATTTTTTACCTAATATATTTGATAAATATATGATACTGAATAGTAAAATCCGATAAAACAATAAAAACAACGAGTTTACGAATTATGTCCAGGGTAAGCTAATTTGATTGGTCTAAAAATGTGCCGAGATCTTTCGAGCAGGCGCTTAGTTCATTTTCTACAATAAAAGTTTGTGCTGTCGATGTCGTAACTTTGTATATTTATTTTCACCTCACTAGCTCGGAAAGCCCATTTTTATTCTTTAAAAACAGATAGCAAAACTGCATTTTATCCACTAGAGTGCAAAGAATATTTGAAATCCGAACGTGTTATTAGTTACTTTCTTAAACATAGTAACATGTAAAGGCCAGTCCAGACAGGACATTTTTCGCCCATCAGATTTATTTTATTTAGGTACCTTTTTTTAAATGTTTTATTCTTTTTTTAAATGTTTTTAATTCTTTTTTTCTTTTTTAAATGTTTTTTTTATAAATCTTTTTTCTTTTTCTCCTTTTTAAAAATGTTGTTTCTCTTTCTAAATGTTTTATTTCTTTTTGAATATTTTCTGTATTTTTTTTCTCTTTTTTTTGGTCTTTTTATTCATTTTTTTCCTTTTTTTTTATTATTTTCTTCTTTTTTTAATGTGTTTTGAAATTCTATTTATTTTTTTGATGTTTTCGTCTACATTTTAATGTTTTTTTTATATTTTATTGATTTAAATGTGTTTATTCAAGGTTTTTTTTATTTTTACACAAAAAAAAAATAAAAAAAATGTTTTTTTCTTTTTGATTTATTTTTGTGGTTTTTCCACTTTTTTCTATTTTTAAATGTTTTTTTTTTTAATTTTTTTCTTTTTCTATCTTTTTTTACGTTTTTTCTCTTATTTTAATGTTTTTTGTAACTTTTTTTCTTTTATTATGTTTTTGTCTCTATTTTATTGCTTTGTTTTTATTTTTTCAATGATTTTTGCTTTTTTCTCCTTTTTATAAATGTTTTGTTTCTTTTTGAAGGTTATTTTTCTTTTTTTATGTTTTTTTGGTCTTTTTTCTCTTTTTTATACGTTTTTTTCCTTTATTTTAATGTTTATTTTTTATTATTTCAAGGTTTTTTGAAATTCTCTTATATTTTTTTGATGTTTTTGCCATATTTTAATGTTTTTTTATTTTTTATTGATTTATATGTGTTTTTCAAGGTTTTTTTCTTTTTCCATTATTTTAATTTTTTTTCCACTCTTTACATGTTTTTTTTTTGTTTTTATGTCTTTTTATACGTTTTTTCCTTTTTTTATTATTTTCTTCTTTTTTTAATGTTTTTTGAAATTCTATTTATTTTTTTGATGTTTTCGTCTACATTTTAATGTTTTTTTATATTTTATTGATTTAAATGTGTTTATTCAAGGTTTTTTTTAATTTTCCACAAAAAAAAAAAAAAAAAAATTATGTTTTTTTCTTTTTGATTTATTTTTGTAGTTTTTCCACTTTTTTCTCTTTTTAAATGTTTTTTTCTAAGTTTTTTTTCTTTTTTTATCTTTTTTTTACGTTTTTTCTCTTATTTTAATGTTTTTTGTAACTTTTTTTCTTTTATTATGTTTTTGTCTCTATTTTATTGCTTTGTTTTTCTTTTTTCAATGATTTTTTCTCCTTTTTATAAATGTTTTGTTTCTTTTTGAAGGTTATTTTTCTTTTTTTATGTTTTTTTGGTCTTTTTTCTCTTTTTTATACGTTTTTTTCCTTTTTTTTAATGTTAATTTTTTATTATCTCAAGGTTTTTTGAAATTCTCTTATATTTTTTTTTATGTGTTTTTCAAGGTTTTTTTCTTTTTCCATTATTTTAAATTTTTTCCACTCTTTTTACATGTTTTTTTTTGTTTTTTTCTTTTTTTTTCGTTTTTTCTCTTAATAAAATGTTTTTTGTATTCTTTTCTTTTTACATGTTTTTTTTTGTTTTTCGTCTTTTTGTCTTTTTTGACTTTTTTTTTCTTAATGTTATGTTTTTTGTAACTTTTTTCTTTTTTATATGTTTTTGTCTTTATTTTATTGCTTCGTTTTTCTTTTATCAGTCTTTTTTAATGTTTTTTGAAATTATTATTGCCTTTTTTAAAAGTTTTTCTTTATTTTAATGTTATTTTTTTTGTTTCTCAATGTTTTTTCTCTTTTCCTCTTTATTAAATGTTTTTTTAATTTTGTAATATTTTGTTTCTTTTTTCATGTTTTTAATTTTTTTTCTCATTTTTAATGTTTTTTTTCCCCTTTTTAATATATTTTTTTAATTTTTTTCGTTACTTTACTTTTTTGATTTTTTTTGTTTTTTTTCCTCGCTTTAGTGAGGTGAAAAGATTTGTGTTTACACACGGGTGCAAGTTATTTTGACGTCTCGTGTGTTGCAACACTCGCTACGCTCAGGATTCTATTTTTGAACCACTCGCTTCGCTCAGGATTCTATTATTGAACCACTCGCTTCGCTCGTGGTTCAACCATAGAATCCATTCGCTGGCTCGTGGTTCAACCCTAGAATCCATTCGCTAGCTCGTGTTTCAATTCCACACTCGCGGTTAAAATACAACTTTGCACCCTTGTATAACAAATAACTAATTAAAATGAGAGATACACTAGGTACATATAGAATTGTTATATAATTATTTTAGTTTTGTAGGTATGTGCTAATACTGTGCATAGTATAAAAAAATATCATGGTGGGCCTGCTCCCCAGCAGGACCACAAAGCAATATGATTTACTGTGAAGATTAGCGATGCCACACCACACAGTCTGCGGCAGTCAAGTATATTAGGACATTAATATTTACGTCATGCTCCCTGGCAGGACCACCTTAGTTTTCGTGAAGTCCAATATATGGAAAAGAATCTATACTATATCTATAAAATTCTATAACCAATAAAAAAATCAACAATCAAATCAATCTATTATATCAGTTACTGTAAATATCGGTTCGTAGCGGTCGCGTCGACCAAACGTCACGCTTGCGTCGCGCACTCTGTGTGGCCAAGGCTTAACGAGAGAGGAGTAACATATCCAAATTCCAAATATTGTTTTAAGTGCTCACAGACTGTACGCTAATGTTATACTACAGGTATGGAAGTGTACTCCGATTTCTGCGGTCCCTGTCTGGCCACAGCCAACGCTGTGCGTAAGGGCAAGATGGAGATAGGACAGGACCGGATCGCTATGGTCAAGGTAGGTAATGGCAGCACTTGTTCGGATTAACACGTAACCGATTAAGTATCAAATGTAGAACACTGGCTGGACTGTAGATGATTAAGTCATCATCATCATATCAGCCGAAAGATGTCCACTGCTGGACAAAGGCCTCCCCCAAAGAGTTCCAAAGTGACCGGTCCTGCGCCACCCGCATCCACCGGATTTGTGGGAGGCCTACCAATGCCGCGCCTTCCGGTACGTGGTCGCCATGATTAAGTAAACCACATCTACCATGCTCCCAGTCGGCACAACCTCCACAGGACACCCCCAGGAGCACTCAACTTAGTGCTCCATAGGTACGAAAGGTCGCTACTCACCAACAGCCCGCCCCAAGCTTATATTGATTGCATTTGAGAACCATTTAAATTTTTTAATGTTCTTCATTTCTAACTTGGTCCGCGTTTTGTATTAAGTATAGGTACTTATATCTACTTTTATTTTTCAGGCCATGTCAGACAACATTGACGCTCTCTCCCGATTCAAAGACAAAAGCGAACCAGTGTTTCTTTTCATATCGGTGAGTTTGTACTCGATACCCTAGCTAGAGGTAACTATTGTTCGATCCAGCTTAATGGAACATTATGCAAAACTCTGCGTAGGGGGCGACAGTGGCGACACTATTAGCAGAGTTGACATTGTATCACGTTCCCACTTGCGGTATTGTCTATGCAGGCATCCTTATTGTCACTCATTTGACAATCAATTGTACGTGTGTGTGTGAGTCCCTATCTTCCTCTACTGGTTAACGGTTTGTGCTAGTGCTGCACTCTGGCGGCAGAACATTGCAGTATTACTCCCTATTCCACCCGAAAGTAGAAGTAGGTAAGTATTTATTAGGCAGCACCCTCGTAGAGAAACAGGTAGGTAGGTATACCTAATAGTTATTAGTTTGTATCGCAGGACTCTTGCTGTCAGTAAAGGTTCACTAATGGTAATAGGTAATGACTTAATAATGTTATAAAATGCCTTAAAGATATTAGTTAAGAGCTGAAATACACAATTTTTCTTGAGATTTTGAAAAAATACCTAGCATATAATAGTTTCTATTCATTACAAGAATTCATTCTGTTCTGTTCTGTTCTGTTCTGGTGACTCATCCAGCCAGCAGTTCTGCTGCAAGGACTCAGAGGTGCTGACTACAGGAGGGAGGAAGTGTTAGAGCAAAATAACGAAGAAGGCTCGCTTACCCCGTCTAGTGTAGCATATGCGGCAGAAAGTTATTGGGGTATGAGAACCTTAACCGGTCACCGACTTAACCGCAAATACTATAATGATCGGGGTAAGCGGGCTTGCTTGTCCATTTTGAACCAACTTCCACCGCCCGGCCGCAGGCAACAGCTTCCTGCCCGAGAAACCGGAGAGCCAAGTAGATAGGACGGGAGTGTAGGTGTGCAGTCAGGATGGTTGGAGAGACGGGAGTTGGAGCCGACCCGAATACAGGCATCGTTAAGCCAGCGTGGGGTAGATAGATACTATACTTGGTGTGTAATATAGATAATTAGTTTTTGACTGCTTGATCCCTCCCCTTATTTAAATTTAACCCCCAGGTTCTGACATTGAACCTCTTCGCGCTTATCGCAATTGTTAATCAAGACACGATGATTCTCTGTCTTTCTTTTCTTCGTTCTCATCTTCTTTCTTGTCTCAGAAGTCAATCAACGATGAATGTCCCCCTCTTGATTCGCTGAGTTGGTGTATCATGCTGCTGTAGATTGGTCGAATCGAGTATCAAGTTTATGTGACTGTGGTTGTAGACTTTTCCTTTCCTCAGTAGTTTGGGCTCGGCTGTGTGCGTGGCTTTGTGAAGTGCTTTCGTGAAGGTGCTTTCTAAGACTTGTTTTATTTAGACATATAGTTAAGTACCTTACTTCTTACTTCACTAGGCAAGGTAATCAAAGGGTCTAGCAGGACAAGCCAACAAGATTGGCCCCCGCAAGGGACCCGGTTGCAATTTGAGGTGCAGCAGTGGCAGGACCCAAGAACACTGCATGCGTAATATCAGCCTTCGATCTTCCCCCGCCTCAGACTTATTCACGAAAATGTCAAAAAATCAAGGTAATTTTTAAACTCTTATTCTAGCTAAACCAAGCAAGCGAGAGTAACCAAACAAATTCAGAATAAGGGAGCACAAAATGGGGTTCATAATGACCCTTACAGACGGTCACATCATTGAACTTGGATGAAAAAAAAAATAGTTCCCTCTTTCGCCCAACTTCCCCGCCACCTCTCGCGGAGACACAACTATCAAAAAAATCATTTAATAAGCCACAATTATCAACCACGTAATCATTCAAAAACACCTTGAAAAATCATGGTGCGTCATGTCAAAAAAAAAAACATTTACGAACGTATGTTTACTATGTTTTTTTTTCGCTTAATCTTTTTGCCACCTCTCGCGGAGACACAAATATCAAAAAAATAATTTAATAAGCCACAATTATCAACCACGCAATTATCCAAAAACACATTGCAAAATCATGGTGCGTCATGTCAAAAAAAAACCATTTACGAACGTATGTTTACTATATCATTTATCATGTGGCTAGTGGCAAATCAGTCTGTAGTAGGTATAATATCCTCTTTCGTTCATTATGAAATAATTAATCCCATAAAAAACATTTTATGTAAAAAATAGGCCAAGTCCCGAAACTCTTCCACAGCAAAAAGCGGCGAGACACCTCGCAGAGCCATGTCAGGCATACTTATCAATTTTTATTTGCTTGCTAAACAAAACTTTGCCACTTGGGAATCACACAACGTTACTGCATTTACAATTTTTTGCATAATTGTGATTGCCAAGTCACAAAACTTTACTTAGCAAGCAAACAAAGACAAATACGAATAGGTACCTGACCTGGCTCCACGAAACACCCCACCACTTTCCACTGCGAAAGAGTTCCGAGACCTGGCCCACTTTTTACATGGTTTTTTTTATGGGATCTCATTTCTTTTTGTAGGTTATCAACTTTGTATGGAAATGTTATTTTACCAACCGCAAATAACGTTTGTATAGTTTTGAGGGAAGCAACTGCAAAAGTAACTTTGTAATCGCATGTATTTGTATAGGATTACAAACTTACTTATGCAGTGTGTATATATCTCTGAATCGTGACGGAAACTGCAATATTTTTAGGTTTTTTATGAATGGATAGGCTAAAAACTAATTAAGTTAAAAATTTGGAGCTTGAAGGTCTGCTAAAAGTACCTTAGAATTACGATGATCATTATAAGTGAGGCAGGGAGTATGTCAGTTCCTAAACTAAAAGTTCAAATTGAATGTTATTGAGAATATATACATACATACAATCACGCCTTTATCCCTAAAAGGGGTAAGAAGAGCACATGAAACTTGTGTTCCAGTGCCACTTTTAGCATAAATGTGGGTATAAAAGATCGACAAAATGTGATGTTGCAGTGATAGGTTGCTAGCCCATCGCCCACAATACACTTCAACCCTGTTCCCTTAGTCGACTCTTACGACACCCACGGGAAGAAAGGGGGTGGTGCTATTCTAACCCGACACCACACGGGTTCTAACCTGACTCCACACGGGTCACGGTTTTGACGGGCAATAGTTCCTAAACTAAAAGTTCAAATTGAATGTTATTGAGAATATATGTAAGCCATATTATGCCCTATACGAGTATGTTACTGAAAATTCAGGGTTCTGGCTTTACCCAGCTGTTGAAAATGGCCTGAATGGCTTCGAGAAAAGGATAGTACGGCCGTGCCTCTTTGTTTTGCTCGACGATTGACGTTGATCAATATGATAGTATTGATATGGTACGTATAGTACCTAAACATACGTTCGTAAATGTTTCCCTCTGGCATGACGCACCATGATTTCTCAAAATGTTTCCAAATGATTACGCAGTTGATAACTGCGGCCTACCAAATATCCCTTTTGATAGTTGTGTCTCCGCGAGAAGTGGCAAAAAAATTAAGCGAGAAAAAAAACCATTTCTTCCCCCATCCAAGTTCAAGGACATGAACGTCCGCAAAAATATGCATTATGAGCCTCATTTTACGCTCCCCAATTCCGAACCCATTTGGCCACTCTCGCCTGCTTGGTTCAGCCAAAACAGCAGTTTAAAAACCACCCCGATTCCCCGACGTTTTCGTGAACAAGTCTGAAACAAAAGAAGATCGAAGGCTGATATTACGCACACAATGTTCCCAGGTCCCGCCACCACTGCAACCCAAATCACAACCAAATCCCTTGCGGGGGCCACCCCTGCTAGCCCATCCTGCTAGACCCTTTGGTTATTGTTAACCTTTATCACTGCTGCTAGCGCGTTTGTCATATGTAGATGTGGATTGAACGTTGCCGATGTAACCCCGAGACATTAAACACTCATTACCAACTAGTTTTCAACACTCACTTCTCAGTTAAAATTTCCCACTCAAATCACTTCACCTGTTTATTTAGTATCTGTACATGTAACCATCTTAATGCACACTTAACCACTGCACCCATAGTAAAATACACTGTTATTTTATTATCGTAGTTCATTAATCAATAGCAACACTCACTTCTGTACTAAAATCACGTTGACAATGCAATGTAACCCCGAGACACCAAAGCACTAACTTCACAATATTTAGCCACGCGTATCAACTGCACAATAGTCAAAATACATTCCCTACTCGTTTCCAAAACCGACTCCGCTAAAACCTTCGTCGAAATCCCTTCACCGATTCATTCGCGTTGACGACCGCTTTAGCCTAGTTGGTAGTGACCCTGCCTACGAAGCAAGAGGTCCTGGGTTCGAATCCCGGTAAGGACATTTATTTGTGTGATAAGCACGAATATTTGTTTCTGAGTCATGGATGTTTTCTATGGTATATAAGTATTTATTTCTCTATATAAGTATCTATATCGTCGTCTAGTACCCATAGTACAAGCTTTGCTTAGTTTGGGACTAGGTTGATTTGTGTAAGATTGTCCGCAAATATTTATATCTAATATTTTATTCAGCACACCTGCACGTGCTGCCATCTTAACGCACACCAAACAATTGCACTCATTATAAAATACACTTTTACTATAGTCGTTCATCAATGAATAGCAACACTCACTTCTGCACCAAAATCAGATTACAGGTAGTAAGTTAACACGGCAGTTACTTAGTCGGTTATCCTTGGGCAGGGCATCCACAACTCCGCCTCATACTCATACGGCATTCCCAGAGCATGTCTCTATTCATTACAAGAATTCATTGACTAAAAAATAAATATTATAAATAGTGTTAAGATTGAAATAGAGATTTATCTTAAGTATATAACGTGTATTACCTAGGAGTATTATTTTTAGATTTAACTCTTTTGTTACCTCCTACTAGTACCTACCAGA
This sequence comes from Epinotia brunnichana, assembly GCA_963854355.1. Taxonomy (NCBI): domain Eukaryota; kingdom Metazoa; phylum Arthropoda; class Insecta; order Lepidoptera; family Tortricidae; genus Epinotia; species Epinotia brunnichana. The sequence goes on along the minus strand of OY977950.1, from coordinate 25,301,399 downwards.
TATATTACTTTAGTTTTAAGTTCTAGATTGTAAGACTTGCAATAAATACCCTTACAGGGTCCCATGTTGTATTGTAATTTTTGTAAGACCACCTGTATGCCAACATGAAATTATTATTCTTATTCTTAAATGATTGGCTTTTCATGGGGTCAACGTTACGTGATGTTTTAGAAAGGCAAGCTGTCCCGGGCACTGTTCGGGGCGAACGGCATTGAGCTGTGCCGCATCATCGAGGAGGAACTGGCGCTGACGCAGAAGGAGAAGGACACGGGCCAGCAGCGCCCCAAGCAGGAGATCTCGGAGCTGCTCCCTGAGGAGACCGTGAGCATACACTCCTTGTGGGCCAGCACAACTTGCCCTATAGCGTCTCGAGCGACATATTCAAGGCCTCCACACACCGGTCGCGGGCGCGGGTCAGGCGCGCGTCGGGCGCGGGCCCGCGCAAGTTGTAAAACATTGAAACTACACTTGTGTTCGCGGGCCCGCGTTCGATGCGGGTTTGAAGTGTAGTTTCAATGTTTTACAACTTGCGCGGGCCCGCGCCCGACGTGTGGAGGCCTTAACTTCTATGTAACTCGCACACTCGTCATGAAGAAGGTAAGTAAATTTACCTAAGTAAATTTTCTCGCTTCGCGTCGCGGGTTCTATTGTGCTAGTGCTTACATAGAGCGGACTAATAAATAGATAGATAATAACTTTATTCAGTCACAACAAACGAGTATAGTGGTACAAGAACATAATAAACAATCAAATTAAATCAGTGCTGCATGGAATCACCGCCAAAATCGGTCCCTTTGCCAATCCATCATCCAGCGAACTCCCAAAACCATCTCGTGAAGTTTATTGCGATGACAATTTATTATTCTTCTTCTTGCTTCATTATTCTAGTCCGGAAAGTCTCCCGATGACGCCAAAAACTACCGCCCTATCTCGTTACTGTGCCACACCTACAAGTTATTCGAGCGCCTACTACTTAACCGGTTGACACTCGCAGTTGACCCCCAACTCATCCCCGAACAGGCGGGTTTCCGTCCCGGGAAGTCTTGTACGAGCCAGACACTGAAGCTGACGCAGCACATTGAGGATGGGTTTGAGCATGGCATGGTCACCGGCGTGGCGTTTGTAGACCTATCCGCCGCCTTCGATACTGTGAACATCGGGATCTTACTGTCAAAAGTTGCAAAGCCACGAAGGATATGGGCTTTGTCAGTATCCTTGGTGAACTGCTCCGCAACCGCCGCTTCCAGGTCCATCTCAACACCGGCAAAAGTCGTTGGCGACGCCAAAAAAATGGTCTCCCTCAGGGTAGCGTGCTGGCCCCAACCCTCTTCAACATGTACACCAACGACCAGCCTAGCCCGCCAGGGACAAAACGCTTTTTTTACGCAGACGACCTAGCCTTGGCAGCACAGTGCCGTTCATTTGAAGAGGTAGAGGAGACACTGTCTGAGGGATTGGACCACTTTGGAAAATACGACAAGGCCAACTGCCTCCGACCAAACCCGAGCAAAACACAATCCTGCGCGTTCCACTTGCGAAATCATCACGCGCAAAGACCCCTAAATATAACGTGGGAGGGAGCGGCGATTGACCATTGCCCTAACCCACGATACTTGAGAATTACGCTGGACTGACGTACAAGACGCACTGTGCTAACACCCGCATGAAGGTCAGCGCACGTAACAACTTGCTGCGAAGACTAACGTCAACAAGCTGGGGATCATCTGCGCACACTGTGCGCACCACCGGGCTGGCGCTGTGCTTTTCTGCGGGAGAGTACGCCTGCCCTGTATGGCATCGGTCCGCACACGCTGGCCTGGTGACTGCTGCACTCAATGATACCTGCCGCACCATCACCGGATGCCTTAAGCCTACGTGCGGGCATCGCCCCTCCTGAAATCCGTAGAGAGGTGGTAAGTGCCGTGGAAAAGGGGAAACAGGAGACTGACCAGCGTCACCCACTGTACGGTCATAACCCGCCATCTGCCCGTCTCAAGAGCCGCAGAAGTTTCATGCGGTACACTAGCCCCCTGCAAAGCGACCCCTCAGATGCTCGCTGCCTGTTGTGGCGGACTCGATGCCCTCCGCCCGACGTCTACGTGCTAGCTTCGGAACAACTGCCATCCGGCCACAAGGAGCCATGGCCCAACTGGAGGGCGCTAAATAGGCTCAGATCGCAGGTTGGCCGCTGTAAGGAAGACATGGCCAGATGGGGACTGCATCGTGGCCAATCAACCCAATGTGTTTGCGGTACAGCACCGCAAACCATGGGGCACCTGATGGCGTGCCCCACATGCCCACACTCCTGCACGGAACACGACCTGAGAGACGCGACTGCCAGAGCTGTCCACACCGCTGCCCATTGGGCATCTCTTATTTGAGGAACCTCGACACGAAGAAGAAGATTATTCTAGTAAGTTAAACACTCTCACGCCATCTCGTTAAACGGGTACATATCGTGCCTCCAAGTGAGTACAGTCGCCATCACATACATCGAAGCAAACAAGGACGTCACAAACATCGGAACACACCTCTATTTTCAAGGCATTAGGGTGCATGTGCCGATATTTTTGAACACCTATAGTGTACCTATGTACGTGATGGCGACTGTACCTACGTAAGTATAGGACTATGTATTCCAGTTGAAGTTCAAACAATCAAATTCGTATCGATCTAAGTATCGACGGCGAGTCTAGTCACTTAGGCCTTGTTCGGACTAGGCCTAAGGCTAGTTTAGTGCGAGTTCATACATTTGTTGCAAGTGCGAGTAGCTTTTGTATGGACTCGCACTAAAATACTAGCCTAGTCCGAACAAGGCCTTAGTCACCGCTAGGAACAATAAGAACTAGATATACCTACTAAAGGCTTGGCCACACAGAGTGCGCGACGCAAGCGTGACGTCCTCACACGACCGCTGCGCAGCGACGACGCCACACAGACTGCGCGATGCGTGCGTGTTGTGTCGCGCAGCTATGTGACCACACCTTAAGTCTACATACGTAGTATTTGTTGCTGCGTCCATATTTTTTCACTATACTACTTAAGAAAACACCGTAGCCTATGGACGCTTGCTATTCCAGAAGGATCACGAGCGCGTTGCAAACAGTTATTATTTTGGGGACTTGTTGTGTTGATATAGCCATTTGGGCTGCACTAAGTTCGCTGTTCTACATCTACAATCTTCACACAGGCAAAGATAAAACAGGAGCTGAAGCTAGAAGCCGAACTGGCCGCGGAACAGGAACGTCTCCGGGTGGTCACCCTCGCCGCGCGCAAGAAACGTGTGACAGAGCGACTGGCCCCGCATGTGGCGCGCCTCAACTTCATAGTCTTCTTCCCGCACAGCCACAAGGCCTACTACGACCTGTACGAGAACTGGGACTTGCTCAGTAAGTGGTCTCTTTGAGTGTTGTGTGGCCACCCTCGTAACTAACTCAACTTCATCGCCTTCTTCCCGCACAACTGCAAGGCCTACTACGACCTGTACGAGAACTGGGACTTGCTCAGTAAGTGGTCTCTTTGAGTGTTGTGTGGCCACCCTCGCAACTAACTCAACTTCATCGCCTTCTTCCCGCACAGCCACAAGGCCTACTACGACCTGTACGAGAACTGGGACTTGCTCAGTAAGTGGTCTCTTTGAGTGTTGTGTGGCCACCCTCGTAACTAACTCAACTTCATCGCCTTCTTCCCGCACAACTACAAGGCCTACTACGACCTGTACGAGAACTGGGACTTGCTCAGTAAGTGGTCTCTTTGAGTGTTGTGTGGCCACCCTCGCAACTAACTCAACTTCATCGCCTTCTTCCCGCACAGCCACAAGGCCTACTACGACCTGTACGAGAACTGGGACTTGCTCAGTAAGTGGTCTCTTTGAGTGTTGTGTGGCCACCCTCGCAACTAACTCAACTTCATCGCCTTCTTCCCGCACAGCCACAAGGCCTACTACGACCTGTACGAGAACTGGGACTTGCTCAGTAAGTGGTCTCTTTGAGTGTTGTGTGGCCACCCTCGCAACTAACTCTACTTCATCGCCTTCTTCCCGCACAGCCACAAGGCCTAGTACGACCTGTACGAGAACTGGGACTTGCTCAGTAAGTGGTCTCTTTGAGTGTTGTGTGGCCACCCTCGCAACTAACTCAACTTCATCGCCTTCTTCCCGCACAGCCACAAGGCCTACTACGACCTGTACGAGAACTGGGACTTGCTCAGTAAGTGGTCTCTTTGAGTGTTGTGTGGCCACCCTTGCAACTAACTCAACTTCATCGCCTTCTTCCCGCACAGCCACAAGGCCTACTACGACCTGTACGAGAACTGGGACTTGCTCAGTAAGTGGTCTCTTTGAGTGTTGTGTGGCCACCCTCGCAACTAACTCAACTTTATCGCCTTCTTCCCGCACAGCCACAAGGCCTACTACGACCTTTACGAGAACTGGGACTTGCTCAGTAAGTGGTCTCTTTGAGTATTGTGTGGCCACCCTCGCAACTAACTCAACTTATGCCCTTCTATCATCTTCTCATCTTCTTCTATCATTCTTGTATCATTTTATCATCTTCTTCTTTCCGCACTGCCACAGAACTCTTTGACTATTGCCTTGCAAATTGCAATAAAGCATGTGGGAAGGTTGGCACCACGGCGATCGTACTACTCAATAACACAGAGGTTAATAGTGTAAAGATACTCTAAGTCTAACTAAATCAACGATTTATATCTCATCGTCATCAACGATATATATATTTGACGACCGCTTTAGCCTAGTTGGTAGTGAAACCTACGAAGAAAGAGGTCCTGGGTTCGAATACCGGTAAGGGCATTTCTTCTTGTGTCATGGATGTTTTCTATGTATTTAAGTATTCATTTATCTATATAAATATGTTTATCAGCGTCTTGTACCCATAGTACAGTCAGCGTCATATAGTTAGTAGCAGCCAAATATATCCATACTGCTATAGTAATAAAGACGTGTTGCGATATATTTGGCTACCTTGGCTGCTACTAATTATCTGATGCTGACTGTACAAGCTTTGCTTAGTTTGGGACTTGGTAAATGTGTGTAAGATTGTCCGCAAATATTCATTTATTATATATTTAAGTATATAAGTAAGTCAGGAACACTGATCCACTGAATTCACTACCTATGAAACGGTGCTGCATAACCTAGTGTTAACGGAGTTGGTAATGTTGGTATAGACAATACAATCGACTGTTAATTAACCCATTCATTATTGCATCCCAGTCTGGGGTGGAGCCACGAAGGTTAAATTCCTTGAACTGGAGAGAGCTCAGAGGGCACACACACACACACACACACACACACACACACACACACACACACACACACACACACACACACACACACACACACACACACACACACACACACACACACACACACACACACACACACACACACATACACACACACACACACACACACACACACACACACACACACACACACACACACACGCACACGCACACGCACACGCACACGCGCACGCGCACGCGCACGCGCACGCGCACGCGCACGCACACGCGCACACGCGCACACGCGCACACGCGCACACGCGCACACGCGCACACGCGCACACGCGCACGCGCGCACGCGCGCACGCGCGCACGCGCGCACGCGCGCACGCGCACACGCGCACACGCGCACACGCGCACACGCGCACACGCGCACACGCGCACACGCGCACACGCGCACACGCGCACACGCGCACACGCGCACACGCACACACGCACACACGCACACACGCACACGCACACGCACACGCGCACACGCGCACACGCGCACACGCGCACACGCGCACACGCGCACACGCACACGCACACGCACACGCACACGCACACGCACACGCACACGCACACGCACACGCAAACTAAACCTAAACCAAATCTAGTAAATTGTAAAACGATAATAGAATATATACATTAAATTCTTACAAAAATACAAAAAGCAACACATTTTGTAGAAAGGCAATTTAAGAGGTTGAGTTGAAATTTACTCACTCGTACTTTTCAAGATATTAGGGTGTTTTATACTTTGGGTGTAGGTATTTTGATTAATTTGGGATAAGTTTTTGATTACTTATACACATTTATAATAATGGAAACACGAAATATCAACGAAAACAACTTTTTTTCCATACTTTTGGCCTGGGGTGTAGGTATATCTCATATATGAGTCATTGGCCATGAATGGGTTAACATTGAAGTTATTGCACTAAAGTTCTAAATGCTTGTACATTTACAATGGCTGTTTTTCACTAAGTGTTCCCATAATGTAAATAAATACTTTTGCAGATATCCAAGTGGGTGCAAAAGAAGAGATGCAAATAACAGAAGACATGGTGGGCGAGCTGTTCTACATGAGCGACGTGGAACCGAACGAGGCTTGTGTGCACGCGCTGTGCAACGGGCCCGCGCTGGTCGTGCTCTTCAAGATGTACGACACCGACAACAGGAGCTTCGTGCGTGAGTGACGTCACAACAGACACGGGTTTTATTCCTATAAAAGTCCCTCTACATTCGCGTGCGGTTCGCGGGGCTATCAGGCGTGAATCGCGGCGCGTATCGCGGTGAGAATTACGCGTGAACTCTTGTTGACTCCATATTCGCAGTGTTCACAATTGTGTTCACAGTTCGCACGCTCGACGAATATGGACGAAGTGAATGCACTATAGAAAACTTTTTTCTAATTTACGGTCATTTTGCACTGGAATAAACGATACAACCGAGGGAGTAGGAACACAACGTGTTCTTGACGGTGACCTGCACGCAACTAAGTGTGTATATAACGCGCGAATGTGGAGTCTGTTGCGTCTACACACCTTTTGCGCTTTCGCGGGCCAATCTCCGAGCGTTTGAACCGCTCGGTTCTAACGTCATTGTCGGCTCAAGATTACTTCAGCACAGGTAACACATTATCACGGCAACTTTAATCAAAAAGACTCAGCACCGGTATTGGCTTACGTATTTATCAAAAGTGGACTCTGATATTCGTCTTTTTAATAGTATTTTCTGGCGACGACAATGACAAAAAAAACGCCTTAAAAACGCTTAATATTCGCCCTCGCATGCCCTTTGACGCGGGCCAAAAAGTCGTCCAAATGTGACAAGGCGCGAACCCGCGAAGTCTATGCGAATCGGCTCCACATTCACGCTTTCACGCGTTCGCGCATGTTTTTCGCTCGTTTGCGCGCGAATGTGGAGGCCCTTCTGAGGGCACAACTGGCTGGCGAGTCAAGAGTCGCGCGTCTCACAGAATCACATCTTTCTCGCACTGTCGAGCGTGGCACGCGTCGCATCGTCAGTTAAGCTTAGCTGCCGAGCGATCATGTCCCTAATTTTTTTGTCTTTTAAATTATTTTCTATGTCTCCATTCTCTGAGGCCTTGTGAATGGGGAACTTGCATGGGACTTAAATTTCGAATAAATTGCACTCAATTGATGCGGATATATATTAATTAGAAATATGATACAAAAGAAAAAAAATAAATAAAGCGATTGTATTAGTTTTATGTCACGTTAAAATTACGATTTTTTTTAATTTTTCCGATAAAATAACCACAGTTACACAGAATATTAAATTAGAAATAATAATTTGTACCTACTCGTATTACAAGTATAGACTTAAACGCAAATTTTGTGGAGATAATTGCAAATTAATGACTTACCTACTCCATAGTAAACGCGCCGAGAATATATGCTGTGACGTCATAGCATAAGCCCGTTTAATATACAGCGTGTATATTAAACGGGTTACAATTTGAGGTAATAGATATTAAAAATACATGCTGTATAGAGCGTATTCGGGGGGTGCCGGCGCGTGCAGATTTCAAATGCATATAACATCAGAAAAATAAATCATAAGAAAGTTTTAATGCTATGTACAGTTGTTTTAATGCAGGATTATACTTTTGATTTTCGTACTTAATTAAATAAAAAGATGCAAGTTCCCTATTATAAAAGTTTGGCACCACAGAGTACGCGTCGCGTTGACATCAGGTTAGCTACAGGTTAGCGACGCCACAAAGACTGTGCAGTGTGCACCGTCGGCATCGCGTCCCGCATCTGTCACGCATTGCGCAACTCCAATCGCAGGCGGTTGCGTCCGCGCAACGTGGCGCAGCATCCGCGCTGCGGGTGCCAGACCAATGCCAACATGTTGAGTGCGCGACGCAGTCGGTGACCGGCGGCTCTTTGTGACCGCGCGTCCGGCTGGCGTCGCGCAACTGTGCGGCCAAGCATCAAAACGGCCGGTAAAGAAGTATAAATATTACGACTGATATTGATGTGATGCCTTCCAGAACTGCTCCGGCATCTGCTGTACGAGATGATCCCGCAGCCCAAAGACGACGTGCCCCCCGAGAAGCAGGTGGGTCATTTGCACATCATGATCATCATCATCATCATCGTCATATCAGCCGAAAGACGTCCACTGCTGGACATAGGCCTCCTCCAAAGTGACCGGTCCTGCGCCATCCGCATCCAGTGGACTCCCGCGACCTTTACCAGGTTATCAGTCCACATTGAGGGGGCCTATACCCACGCCGCGCCTTCCTTCTCTAGGCTTGGACCCGGTATAAATGAAAAACCAAACCGGTGTTCACCGGTTTTGTTCCGAACTTTTCATGAGAACGCGAACGTTTTGTTCCTCATAACCAGTTTATTCGCCGAGGGGTGCGTTGCGGGGGCCCTACTTGATTGGAAGTTACAAACAAACAGTCGTAAAACTATCTACCAGCCTATCCTATCCTACCTAGTCCAGCTCACCCAACTATGGTTCAATAATTCTCGTATTTTTTTGCTTTGCTCTGGTGGGACTTTTTTCATGGGGGAACTTAAAGACAGGCAATAATTATAACAACACAAATTTACATAAAACCGTATTTATATAATTTTAATACAAAATCGGCATTGATAGGAACGAATGAGTTTACTTTTGGACCATAGTTGGGTTAGTGGACTATAGTTGTATGGTTTTAGGGTATTGACTGTTTTTTTTTTTAATTCTTAAACGGTTGAACCGGGGGAAACTTAAAAAAACGGTTATTATACCGAAACTAAAAAAAAAAATCCGGTAGGTACCCGAGCCCCGCCGTTGATGGAATAAGTTTCAGTCAAAAATTTCCTTTTTGGTACATTCAAGGTCACCAATATGTATACACCACAAAGTTACAGAAATATGTATACAACCCTTATTACTACGGAAGTAAGGTTGTTGTATACATATTTTTGCAACTTTGGGTATATACATATTGGTGACCTTGACTGTACAAGTGTTTATTGCCGACTATACTTTTCTGTATACCATCATCAACAACTCATTGAGACGATTCTAACGAGCCCAATCTCAACGGGGTTACGTCGGTTAATCACTGAATTCCCATGGCCACCTTCTGTTTCCATCGTCAGATTAGCTAAATGGTACCGTAATATTGAATTGTCATCTAAACTACGAGTAATACCAAACATTTCAGGTCAATCGGATAACGGCAAGTGACTGAAAAATGGATTGCAAATTTTGACGGACAACTTGCTTACATAGGTACCTACATACCTACTTACATACATATGAACAGGTCAAGTTAAAAGCTTGTAAAAAGGAAGTTGTTATGGATGAATGGAAGTGTACGGATCTTCTTCTTCCTCTTTGCCTCACTGCTGACGATCGTGAATTCGTGACATAGGCCGTGCGGAACGCAAGTCGTACGCTGCCGTAGAGACAACCTTACCTAAAATTTGATAAAATGACCCAGATACCGCCCATCCCTGCCTACGAGCGTTACGCCACCATCAGCAAGACGCTGCGCGAGGTGCGTCGCGACCGCTACGAAGCCAAGTTGCAGAAACTGGTTAGACCTTCTTTTATGTCTGTACTTTTGCGAACATCATCTAGCATCAGCTGATATAATGGTTCGGCTGAAAGACGTCCACAGCTGGACAAAGAGTGGTCTCATCCAAAGAGTGCCACAATGACCGGTCCTGCGCCACATCCAGCGGACTCCTGCGACCTTTTGCGATCACTCGGTAAGATTCTGCGGCTTTCTCCAGTACCACGTCTCAAAGGCATCGATATGTTTTATTATCAAGGCTCTTTGTGTTTGACTGCACGAGAAGTTGCGTGAACCCTCTCCAGCTCTTCCCTAACTTTCTGAGGTAGTAATTATATCAACCGCCTTATATACGACCCACTGGTTTTCTGCCTCCCGCGCCTTTCATGATATTATCCTTATGCTACAAAGCCAAGCTGCGGAGACCGGTTAGCTCTTGTTTTTATCATCATCACGCTCGGCTTCTGGTCCTTCTGGTGGTCTTGGTGGCTTTCTGATACTGCCTCCGCATGTTGTGATAAACGCTCCAGAACCCTGTGCGTGATGACCCCGGTGCCGACTAGGAACGTGTCACCCATCCCCGCCTACGAGCGGTACGCCACCATGTGTATATATGAATGTAACCTTCTCTCCAATGTCTCTTGTATTAAGTTCGTGTTATAACTGTGAATACCTGGTCGGTTATAGAGAGAAGAGGAAGAGGAGCGGCAGCGGCTGGCGGGGGAGCAGGCGCGGCTGGCGCGCGAGGCCGAGGAGGAGCGGCTCGCGGCCGAGAAACAGAAAAGGGAGGAGGAGAGAATGGCGCGCATGGCGGCCGGGGTGCGTCAAAAACTCTGAATATATATCAATACACTTTATTTTCAACCGACGAAAAAAACGGAAGAGGTTCTCAAGTCGACGCGTTTATATTTTTTTTATGTATGACCACTCATAACGTTTTACAGAATAGTTCGATTTTGATAAAAAAAAATTATTGGAAAGGGCCCCGAAGTTGGTCCCATATAAATTTGGAAAAAAACCAACCTTAAGGGTAAGAAAATAGGCGAATATTGATTTTTCGTCGGTTAAAACTTTGTTTTTAAAGTAAATTATAAATACTAGCTGCCTGCAGGGCTTCGACCGCGTATTGCAAAGAACGCAGGTAAACCGTTGTCTAAAATATATATAGCTTAGGTATACCTAAGTATACCTAACCATCCAGAGAGTCCATTCTACACGCTGGTAAAAAAATCGTATAGACTTTTCCTCTTTATAATATTATTTATTTATTTCATTTTTATTGCACAAAAGAACAACATTTTTATATAAAAGACTGTCCAGTGATTGACCCTAGTCTCACCTGATGATAAGCGACGACAGTAAGATGAAGCTCACTGGTTCAGTAATAGCCTTGTTTTCATTCACTCTTGTTTTGAAGGCATCTAGATCGTAGTTTTCAGGAAATACAGATGCAGGGAGCGAATTACATTCCTTAGCAGTTCGCATTAAGGGGCTCCACGCACTTTTTGAGTAGTTTTGATGTGTTTTGAGTTGATATTCCTCCGTCATTACAATAGATATATTTATGCCAGAAACGTTGATCGGTTCTTCAATACTAATCTACTTTTGCAAGAGAGTTTTTTGGAAAAAAAAATACGTTTATTTTTCTATGATTTATTCAAACATGGTCCAAAAAAGCTCTGTTTTTGACATAAGTATGTTGTTTATGCACTTTTATATATGAAATTTACATGTAACTGTTCCTTTTTGACGTTTATAACAACCCAAGAGAGTTTTTTATTTTTAACTCATTTTTACAAAAGTTACGTCCAAAAAACTGGTTTTTTGGCCTAAAACTGCTAAAGTTTAGTGCCATATATCTCAAAAACTGTGAGTTTTGAAGTAAATATGGGTTACTATTTCGGTTAACCCCGTTGTTGTTAATACGGTAAGCCAAAAAAAACACGAAAAAACGTACGGTAACAGATCGAAGGTTATTGGGAGCTGTGAGCCCCTTAAGAAAGACGAGGCAAATCGCTTCTTGCGAATAAATGGTAAGTTGACAACGTAAGGATGCATTCGCTCCCCACGCCTGGTCGTTCAATGGTGGAACGGGGAAGGTGGAATTAAGTCGTGCAGTTCCTGCGGGGTCAGGCTCGTAATGCACACTTTCCCGCTATGTACACTTTCTCTATAGGTGCACTTCTTTAGAAGGAACACTTTCCCGGAAGGTACACTTTTTCTAAAAGTGCATTTCCCACTAAGTACACTTTCTCACATAGAACACTTTCTCAGAAAACACATTTTCTCACAATGTGCACTTTCTTTATGTATGGCTTATTTCTGGTAGTGCTAATCTTTTCCACAACTACGACACATAATTACATCAGCACCGCAGGTTTAACGCCAAGGACTGACCGGGACCAAAATCTACCTTCATTTATTTGTTTAAGGTTTAATGTTTGGGTGTACATATCGGGAATGCACATTGCGGGAAAGTGCACCTATAGAGAAAGTGTACATTTTGGGAAAGTGTATGTTTCGGAAAAGTGCACTTTGTAAGACAGTGCACAAACTGGGAAAGTGTACATATCGGGAATGCACATTGCGGGAAAGTGCACCTATAGAGAAAGTGTACATAGCGGGAAAGTGTGCATTATGAGCCTGACCCTTCCTACGCACACTCTCTTTGGAGCTTGGTGCATTTTGATGTATCCGATAAAACACCGATAGGCAAGCTACTCGCCGTCGGTGTTCTAGACTCTGTACAAAAGGCGGATTTATGCCTGTAGTATATCTATAGATTAAGTAATGCTTTTTCGAGGACGTACATCATCGAATGAACGAGTAAAGTAACCATCTCACTAGCTCTGTGGTAATCCGCCTATGATCAAAACAAAAATCACATCCTGCTCGCGAAAAAGTCGAAAGTTTTTTCATTGTGAATAAGGTAAAGGTCCGAGTCGTCGACGCTGTACTAGTATATTAGTCGTGGCATATGGCATGGGCACTCTATGTCAAAGTGACATGGCTTAAATTTGAATTAAGAAAAACCCTCTTAGTTCGAATTTAACCCATATTCCTTTGACATAGAGTGTCCATGCCATATACTAGTACAGCGTCGAGCACTCGGACCTTTACCTTACCTAATCTTTGTTTTAATAACGTACCAATTAGTAGTTTATGCAATCGTTATATAATGTATGCTTTTTTTGCTGAGTGGCCTAATTAAGGTACGAAACATAAAAAGCTAATTATATAACTATTGTATTTATACAATACTTTTTGCGTTACAGTTACCAGCATCCCCCGAGCCGGAGCCAGTTACTGAGGCGGAGCAGCTCCCTGAGGGTGAGGAGGGCGCGGCGGAGCCGGGGGAGGTGGGGGGGGCCCTGCCCGAGAGGGAGAAGGCGTTGCAGACGGATGACCTGGCGGGGGAGGCGCAGGCAAGTCACTAAGTATTTCGCTTACACCATTTTTTTACAATAGAGGTATCATTACATTAACAATGTAAGCATTTGAACAAAAATATGGGCTTTTAAAAAGCCTTACGTTAGCTAAAATACCAACTTATTGTTTGCAAGCTCTTAACATTTTCTTTTTAACATCAATGTCGGTGAATCGATTAAAAAGGAATGGAACCTGGAGTTGGAAGAGAATCAAGGACTTAGCAGGACCGCTAAAGATTGTAGAAGAGGCAAAATGCTGATTTAGAAGATCAACTTTGGAAGAAGAATTATGTTGAGATTTTCCAACTCCAGGTGAATTGAGAAAATTCCACACTTTACCTACATATGGTTCAAATAAAAAAAAATGTTGGTTAATTCTTTCACTATCGTTACTAGGTCCTAGACGATATATCCGAATTCACTCAAAATCGAATCCAGGGCTAACTATATAGACTATAGACTGGTCAATCAATAAACCGATCTTACTCTCCATGTTTACCAGCCGACTGAAACGGAGGAGGCGCCGACCGAGGCGGCAGTGGAGGAGTTCCACTCGGACGTGGAGGAGGAGGGAGAGGAGTACATCCCCCCGGGCGGGCTGTTCGTGCCCGGCCTCTACTCGCCGCCCAACAACCTGGCCAAGGCCAACGGGCTCAAGCTGCTCTTCCCCAAGGTTCGTACTTCATCAGCCGCAGGAGCCGGTGGGTGAGTTCAATTCGGAAGTGGAGGTGGAGGGGGGAGAGTGCATCCCCCCGGGTGGGCTGTTCGTGCCCGGCCTCTACTCGCCGCCCAACAATCTGGCCAAGGCCTCCTCTTCCCTAAGGTGTGCTCGGGCTGTGACGATTGTCCTCTTCTAGCGGACCATGGGGGCTAAGGGCCTCAAGCGTAACCCGTAACGCGATGTCCACCCTTCAGTCGCCTCTCGCCACAAGCTTCAGTATTCCAAAAGTGTCGTGTTTATTTCCTCAAGGCAAGAATGAAGCCTAAAAAGTTAGTTACGTATTGTGGCAAAGAGATCCAATATTTTTGCTTATGGATTATTTTGTACCTACTTCCATTCCAGTACCTACATAATTAGGTAGATGGTTTGATCCCCGAAAAAGCACCCTGTCTTTCTACGCTATAATGTTACAGAAATCGATCTACACAGTCCCAAAGTAAAGCTCAACATGCCTACTTCTAAAGATAAATGTAAAGGATACATCAAAGACTCACGAACAAATAGGTACCTAGCTACTCGTGTTTATCACACAAATACGAGCCTTTACCAGGACCAGGACGGATAGCATGGATAAGTCACGCGATAAGTGATAGGATAGAGCTGCCGTCCCTGGCTGACACCGTTCGATAGAATGAGACTACGCGCTTATCCTATCACTTATCGCGTGATAACATCCATGCTACGGGGCCAGGATTCAAACCCAGGATCATGAGTATATCTAGGTCGGTGTTTCAACCCGGCCCGGCAGTTTGTTTAAGTGACTAGTACCTATGGAGTTTTGAGCCAGTACCCCAGCATCTTGGGTCGGGCGCGGCCCACCACCCGGCTTTCCCCTATATACGCCCATAAACATGGCCACAAGGTGTGTGCTTCCTGGAGATTTGAACGGTCTAGGTAAATGTAACGCTAAATTAGTAGGTACATTATTGTCTAAGTGGGTCAATCAACTATTTCTTGTTGCTCGTTGCCATGGTTACGTCTCCTGGGTCACCCTTTAAAACTAATATTTTATGGGGTTTAAATCCACTAAAAATGTGTTTTTGTTATATTGGTAAACCCATTCCATGGTGGCGCATCTCCTTAGCATGATAGGAGTCCAGTTTATATAGTATTTTTTATAAGAAAGTCTGTCACTGTTGTCTCTTGGCTTACCGGGACAGAATAACAACAAGAAATAGTTGATTGACCCAAGTGCTGGAATGCTATCCCTCCCCCTATCCAAGGGGCGCTTAGCTTACTGTTGGTTGACGTTCCAAAAATCTTAAGCTGGAAACGCACAAACAGCGGTTTTGGCGCGGTGCGGTGCGGTGCGGAGGCGGTACCGGTTGTAATGTTCGAGCTAATATGAAAAGGTCCGCACAGAATACCGCGACGCGCCGCGTCCCGCCGCGGTATTCTGTGCGGACCCTTTCGCATTAGTTCGAACATTACAACCGGTACCGCCTCCGCACCGCCACCGCTTTCAGTGCGTTTCAGCCTTCAATCCTGCACTTTTGACAGCAAAAAATATGCCAATTGCTAATTTTTATCTGGTTTTTGTTTTTAGTTTAATAAGTAAAATTTACTTTAATGTGTAACGTAATTATTATTTTATTGAATCTGCTAGGTATACTATCTCACTATGTAGGTATTTATGTTCTCGCCTTTCACAATTATATAGTTGTTTAGATAATTATAATTGTATGACGTTTCCGTGAGTCACCAACGGTGCTGGCTGAAAATCAGCGCTGTAGGTGTCTGACTGACACCTCAGCATACCTAATGCTGAGCCAATGTCCGGTTCACGGCCGCAGAGACACACTTGTTACATGTTTTATGTGTTTTTTCCTGTTTTTTAGGGTTCCGTACTCAAAGAGTAAAACGGGACCCTATTACTAAGACTCCGCTGTCCGTCCGTCTGTCTGTCTGTCCGTCCGTTTGTCACCAGGCTGTATCTCATGAACTGAAACGTAAAACAGTTGAATTTTCACAGATGATGTAGTTCTGTTGCCGCTATAACAACAAATACTAAAAAACCGGCCAAATGCGAGTCGGACTCACGCACGAAGGGTTCCGTACAATCTATAAAAAACTATTCTATTCTGTGTTTTTAGTTTGTGTTGTTATAGCGGCAACAGAAATACATCATCTGTGAAAATTTCAGCTGGAACTATCACGGTATCAGTGAGATACAGCCTGGTGACAGACAGACGGACAGCGCAGTCTTAGAGGGTCCCGTTTTACTCTTTGAGTACGGAACCCTAAAAACAGAATAAAAAAAAAGTTTTTTTTCCTATACATGTATTAGTGAATAAATATATCTTTCTTTCTTTATTGTTCAGGTGGTGGAGGGCACGACGAAGGTGGAGTCGGAGCACCTGCCGCCGCACTGCCTGGTGATGTTCCCGGCCGACAAGCGCGAGGCGGTCAAGGAGGTCATCGACCAGTACCGTGACGAGATGCTTAACGTATGTTATGCTAAGTCCTACCAGGGGCGGTTCACTCTGTGATTTCGTCGCGCCGCTACAGGTACATGCCGGCCGGCCGCCATTTGGCGGTCCATTAGTAGCTGGTACGGGACGCACGCAAGGGTCGCAGCTCGTTGCATGCGATTGAAAGGGGCGGCCACATTTAGGCACGTTTGGCGTACCTAAACAAGGAATTTGTTAACAGAGAACCTTCTGTACGTAGTACTATTACTTATTCTGTCGAAACGTCAGAAATAAAGGTAATAAATATTGCGTTAGACCCGGATTAAACAGTATTTAAAAAGAAGGTTCTCTGTTAACAAATTCCCTGTTTATGTACGCCAAACGTGCCTAAATGTGGCCATCCCTTTCTATCGCATGCAACGCGCTGCAACCCGTGCGAGCGTCCCGTCCCAACGCGTGGCAGCTACTAATGGGCCGCCAATTTGGCGGCCGCCGGCATGTACTTGTAGCGGCGCGACGGGATCACAGAGTGAACCGCCCCTGGTACAGCGTCGAGCCTAGGGTTTGCAATCCGGATATCCGGATATCCGAAATATCCGTATATCCGCCAAATTTCGGATCCGGATCTTACAGGCTCTTGGATCCGGATTTTTCGGATATTACGGATCCTTAAAATACAACTATAAAAACCGAAAATACGGCTACAAAATGAAGTTTTTACGAGTCCACGCTGAAAACCGAATAGTATATAACTCAATCTCTGTCTTTATTCGCCACTTCATCATACCAGCACAGATTATTTTTGTTTTTAATTTATTAGTCACAAAAACTAATTAAACCTACATACTACAAACTAGTAAAATTGCCGCAGTTTCACCGTAGGCAAAAACACAAAGTACTCGTGTTTATATAAATCCACTGTTACCTATATGTACTATTATAGCTACCTACTAAAGACTTACGCCCTATTCATAAACGTTCAACAAGCCTATTTTTACTAAAATGGCGTTCAAATTCGTTTGTCCTTATCTGTCACTTTGACATTTGTGTTTAGCACATTTTGTTTAGCAGAGGCATTTTAAGTTTTATGAATAAGGGGATTCAATAATATAAACCTAAATAAATATTTAGGAAGTATATTTGACCCAGGAAGTAAAAAGTAAATGCAACAACAAGACCTACGTTTTATAATTTAATATTTTTTATAATTTTAGTATGATGATCTTCACTGATCCTGTAATATAATAAGCACCGCTATATTAATGCCCGTTCACCGTTTTGCCATGTCTAGACACAGTCTTGCCTAAAGGAATGTCCCCTGCTAGACAAACACCTTTTCCCTCGTCCGGATCACATTGTCAATTTCTCCTCCTAGGCTTGATACCTAGTTACAACCCTATTGAATTAACTCCGGTACATAGAGCTCATTTAAATATTGTATGTACGAGCACCTGGTACGGAGTTAACTCGACCTGCTGGTCAATCACGTAACGCATTGTACGCACGTAAGGTAGATTTAATGTCAAATTTTATATGGGAAAATGACAGTTGGATTGTCCTAACGCGCTTTTGGAACGTTACGTTGATTACCCCTGTTGTAGTGATTCAAGTGACAGCTTTCAGTGACGAAACTCTCACTTTGCCGGTTAGTTTGAGGTAGTAAGTAAAAAGTTGACCTCATGAATGCGTACCTATTAAAATCTTTCAGGTATACGATGGAATAGCCGTTTTTTCTTAGTTTAACCTTACAACTCCTACTTTATACCAAAAAAACCTTGTGGATCCGTATTATCCGAAATATCCGGATATCCGGATCTGTTGAATTTAAATATCCGAAATATCCGGATCCGAAATATTGGCGGATCTTGCAAACCCTACGAGCCGTTATAAAATTCCGTGTGATCGTTAAGGTCGTTTGCGTCGTTCCAGGTGGGGGTGTTCCACGGCGACGATTTGCAATCGCTGGAGCACGTTGCCTACTCCATCAAGCAGTACGACAAGTTGGAGCGCGGCATCCCGGCCAAGTAGTAAGTTTAGCGCGGTGGGGCTGTCGTTGGTCCATAGTCCATAACCAACACACAACACGACACAACAACTGGTACCTAACAATTTTCCGACCAGATATTATGTTTATAGGCCGCGCAAGAGTTGAGGTCAATGGATTACGTCACACAAATGCATATACAGGTTGATTTCGGGGTCGTGGAGCAAGAAGACCAAAAGTGAATAAGATGGTAACACTGAACAACTTTTCCAAAGACACCGATTACGAAATCGCAAAAAAAAACAGCTTTTCCATACAAAGGTACTCTGAATTAACTCACAGTTAACTCTTACTTGGCTCTTATTTTTTTGCGATTTCGTGGGTGGTCCCATGGTTAAAGTTGTTCAGTATGACCATCTTATTCGCTTTTGGTCTTCTTGCTCCACGACCCCGAAATCATCCTGTATATTTTACAGAAGATTAGGAACATCAAATTATAAATCGCACTGACTTTAATTCTTAAATTTAATCAAAAAATACAATATAGAATCGGCACGTAATTTTTTCCTATTTCCCTACAAACTTTAACAAGAGTATTCGACCAGATGTGCGAATATGTGTTCTCACATACCTGTTCGATACCTCGCATATACTTGACAACGTGGCCAGGCCGCGCCAGTCTGTGAGAGGCCTTACGCAAGCGATGAGTTGCGCCCCTACGCCCCTCTAGCGGCCATAAATATAATTAAAAGTTTCTGCCAAAAAAAACATTTTTGGTACAAGCTTTTATTGCCGACTGTACTACACCACTACTGTAATGTACCACTGTACTGCATACCATCATCAACTACTAATTGAGACGATTTTAACGAGCCCAAACTCGATGGGGTTGTGTCGTTTTATTGCGGAGTTCCTATGGCCACCTTCCATCTCCAGCATCAGATCAGCCCCAAGTCATCATAATTTTGCATTGTCATGCGATTTAAATATGCTTGCAAAATTTCAGCTCAATTGGATAACGGGAAGTGACTGATAAATGGATTGCAAATTATGACGGACAACTTACTTACATATATACATACGAACAGTGCAAGTTAATTTAAAGCTTGTAAAAATAATAGGTAACGAAAAAAGAACCGCGCGCCCCTTTGGAACCCCGCGCTTCCAGACACGTGCCTAGTTTGCCTATAGGGATATTGCCTCTGAGCATTCCTATTATTGTTGTCCAGCAAAGACCGCGTGGCGGTGATGGTGTCCCGCAAGCGGAGCCTGCCGCTGCTGCAACTGGCCGCGCTCAACCCGACCTACATGAGCATGGACACGAAAACTGCCATTCACGACTGCTTGACGCTCTTCCCGGTCGGCTACGGCGACGACTTCTTTGAGGAGGAGAGCATAGTCGAGGAGGAGATAGTGGTTGGTCTAGCTTGTACTGAACCCGACTTACGTTAGCATCGACCAGGCGACTGCCATTCACGACTGCTTGACGCTCTTCCCGGTCGGCTTCGGCGACGACTTTGAGGAGGACGAGCGTAGTCGAGGAGGAGATAGTGGTTGGTCTAGCTTGTACTGAACCCGACTTACGTTAGCATCGACCAGGCGACTGCCATTCACGACTGCTTGACGCTCTTCCCGGTCGGCTACGGTGACGACTTCTTTGAGGAGGAGAGCATAGTCGAGGAGGAGATAGTGGTTGGTCTAGCTTGTACTGAACCCGACTTACGTTAGCATAGACCAGGCGACTGCCATTCACGACTGCTTGACGCTCTTCCCGGTCGGCTTCGGCGACGACTTTGAGGAGGACGAGCGTAGTCGAGGAGGAGATAGTGGTTGGTCTAGCTTGTACTGGACCCGACTTACGTTAGCATCGACCAGGCGACTGCCATTCACGACTGCTTGACGCTCTTCCCGGTCGGCTTCGGCGACGACTTTGAGGAGGACGAGCGTAGTCGAGGAGGAGATAGTGGTTGGTCTAGCTTGTACTGAACCCGACTTACGTTAGCATTGACCAGGCGACTGCCATTCACGACTGCCTGACACTCTTCCCGGCAGTGATGGGCAAAATGTAATCGACTAACGATTAAAGATTAAGATTAACCTACTTAATCGCGACTAACGATTAAAAATGACAATTGATCAATCTTAGTCGTAAGAGTTTCGACTTATTTAGTCATGATTAAATTAATCGTCGATTAAATATAGGGTTTGCAATCCGGATCCAACTTGTATGGAAAGATCCGGATCCAGATCCGCGGATCCAGATCTTTCCATATAAGTTGGATCCGGATTGCAAACCCTAATTAAATACGAGTGACTAAATCTTTAATCGAGTGATCAATTAGATTAATTTTCTCTCGATTGATATTAGGTATTTATAAGTTTTTTTAAGTGTAGGTTTTGGGTTATGATGACAGATTGCTACATATTAAGGAATGTGTAAACACCTAGGGCTGACTGGAAGCATATTACGTACGTGGTTATCGCTTGATAAATAACATGCCAAAGCATTCGTCAGTTTTTTGACAAGTGGTGTTAAAGGGGACGTATGCTTTCTTTATCTTGTAATTTACGTCGATTTAATACAGCATAAAAAACATACTTATCTTTGTAGTCGACTGTCCATTAAAATGACGATTGATCAATCATCAATCGAATTCTGCGACGGTTAATTTAATCTTGATTAAATTAATCGCGATTAATTTTGTGACGATTGATTTTTTAATCGATTAATTAGTTGATAAAAAAATTTATCGATTAACGCCCATCTCTGCTTCCCGGTCGGCTACGGCGACTACTTCTTTGAGGAGGAGAGCGTAGTCGAGTCGAGGAGAGTTGTTGGTTTAGCTTGTAACTTACGTTAGAGACCAGGCGACTGCCTCACGCTTTTGCCGGTCGGCTACGGCGATAGATTCCAGGAGGAGCCCGTAGTCAAGATGGAGATGGTGGTTGGTCTAGCTTGTCATATGTTATATTATATACAGGGTGTGGCCTGTAATAGGAGCAAAAAATTAAACGGTAGATTATTAAGCTTGTGAACAATTTTTTTTTTATTCAAAATAAATTTAGTTGTATTTTTTTACTCTTCTGGAGTGCTATCAGTAACTTTTTATTTTAAAGACACTAAAAAAAATTAAATAAAAATAAAAAATCACAAAAATATATTTTGAAAACAAAAATACAAAAACTATTATGACTTGTTACATGATGTTACCTTAAAATCCGCATTGACTGCTGTGCTATGATGTCATGGTGTCAAGATACATTACTTGGAGGTCATAATTGTAGATCAAAATATCTCCCAATCCAAAAAAATTCAAATGAGTGGGACACAAGGGGTAACTAGTAGTAACCTTACTACAAATGCTCTAAGGAAGCGTCCCTTTGAATATTTGCTCCTATTACTGGCCACAGCCTGTATATTATATATATATCTCTTTTTCTATATTATAAATATACTTAATCGACCATCGACTCTTTTGTTTGTTATATATATTTTATGGTTATCTGGGTTAATATAATTATGACGATGTATAGGAACGTGTATGTGCAGGTGTGGGTTTTATCATTTGAATAAAGGCCATAATCATAATCCAATATCGATTGTTGTTGTTTTCAGGAACTACCGCCAGAGCCGGAACCGGTAGTCGAGGTAACCTTGTATATATAAAAGAAAAAAAACTTTATAAAATAGTATTAGGTCTTCTGATGCCTTGGCGCTAAGTAAGAACCGTCTACGCATGCTGGTCGGGGTGCACTGCTGCCTAAATAAGCACATGCAAACGATAGGACTGCGTGACACAAGGCAGTGCAGACTCTGCCTTGATGCAGAGGAGACGCCTACACACATCCTAACCGATTGCCCTTGCCTCATGCGCAGACGTACCTAACTTTTTTCTGGGCAAACACATCATGTGCCCGGAGGAGATCAAATTTCTTGAGGTCAACAAAATCCTGCAATTCTTTGAGTTTGCAGGACTTGACCAAGAATTGTAGTAAGTGGCGATCACAACCCGGAAGCCACTACCAGAATAATAATAAAAGGTCACAACAGGGGACACTCGAGTAAATTATCGTTTATAAATAAATAATCTTTATTGCTTATATCATCTCTTCAAAATTAGAGCGAACGCATTGATTGAGTTTATACCTATAATTTACATTACAATATTTACCATGTACATACATGCTTACAGCAGTGCCCTATAAGCACCCTGACCAGAATGCGTTAAGCGGTTCCTACTTAGCGCCAAGGCATCAGAAGACGCCTTTTTGATAAAGGCCTTGGGATGTTTCAGTCCTGGGATAGCTCTCAAGGCTTGAATTGTCTTGTAGAAACAATAGGCTTTTAGTGAGCTTGGTTTTGGGGATACCACAGAACGGCTCTGGTCCGCAGTGTGTCCCCTTCGCCGACGCTCGTGCAAGCTCATCAGCCTTTTCGTTTTCCTCAATACCTGCATGCCCTGGGACCCTTAAGAATGTAAATGTCTGTTCAATCAATCAGTATATGTTCCGTTCTGTTATCAACAGGGTGAGGAGGCCGAGAAGAAAGAAGACGGGGAGGAGGACGAGGAAGAGGACTAAAGTGTTAGTCCGGAGACTGACAACATGTCTAATTGTCTATCACGGACTGACAACATGTCTAATTGTCTATCACGGACTGACAACATGTCTAATTGTCTATCACGGACTGACAACATGTCTAATTGTCTATCACGGACTGACAACATGTCTAATTGTCTATCACGGACTGACAACATGTATAATTGTCTATCACGGACTGACAATATGTCCATCATCCGTGTTTTACATTTGATGTCGATCAACTTGTACTTGTTTTGATTCTGTCCCATAACGCTACAATGCCAGGAACCTGCCTAACGGGCACCTACGCCGTAGTCGCTTTTCGCTACATACAGAGAAAACCACGGGATCGGCTACGTGCGTAGCACATAGCGATTCTTGGCAATAGGTAGGCCCTCTCTACATAGTATACGATGAATCGCTTGTAGAGGAAATCGCCTACGAGCGTAGCGCGCTACGAAGTAGTTGACAGTGAATGTGTTAACACTTTCAGTGTCAGGAACCCACTAGGTAGGCCCTCTCTACATAGTATACGATGTATCGCTTGTAGAGGAAATCGCCTACGAGCGTAGCGCGCTACGAAGTAGTTGACAGTGAATGTGTTAACACTTTCAGTGTCAGGAACCCACTAGGTAGGCCCTCTCTACATAGTATACGATGTATCGCTTGTAGAGGAAATCACCTACGAGCGTAGCGCGCTACGAAGTAGTTGACAGTGAATGTGTTAACACTTTCAGTGTCAGGAACCCACTAGGTAGGCCCTCTCTACATAGTATACGATGAATCGCTTGTAGAGGAAATCGCCTACGAGCGTAGCGCGCTACGAAGTAGTTGACAGTGAATGTGTTAACACTTTCAGTGTCAGGAACCCACTAGGTAGGCCCTCTCTACATAGTATACGATGTATCGCTTGTAGAGGAAATCGCCTACGAGCGTAGCGCGCTACGAAGTAGTTGACAGTGAATGTGTTAACACTTTCAGTGTCAGGAACCCACTAGGTAGGCCCTCTCTACATAGTATACGATGAATCGCTTGTAGAGGAAATCGCCTACGAGCGTAGCGCGCTACGAAGTAGTTGACAGTGAATGTGTTAACACTTTCAGTGTCAGGAACCCACTAGGTAGGCCCTCTCTACATAGTATACGATGTATCGCTTGTAGAGGAAATCGCCTACGAGCGTAAGCGCGCTACGAAGTAGTTGACAGTGAATGTGTTAACACTTTCAGTGTCAGGAACCCACTAGGTAGGCCCTCTCTACATAGTACGAGTATACGATGAATCGCTTGTAGAGGAAATCGCCTTCGAGCGTAGCGCGCTACGAAGTAGTTGACAGTGATTGTGTTAACACTTTCAGTGTCAGGAACCCACTAGGTAGGCCCTCTCTACATAGTATACGATGTATCGCTTGTAGAGGAAATCGCCTACGAGCGTAAGCGCGCTACGAAGTAGTTGACAGTGAATGTGTTAACACTTTCAGTGTCAGGAACCCACTAGGTAGGCCCTCTCTACATAGTATACGATGTATCGCTTGTAGAGGAAATCGCCTACGAGCGTAGCGCGCTACGAAGTAGTTGACAGTGAATGTGTTAACACTTTCAGTGTCAGGAACCCACTAGGTAGGCCCTCTCTACATAGTATACGATGTATCGCTTGTAGAGGAAATCGCCTACGAGCGTAAGCGCGCTACGAAGTAGTTGACAGTGAATGTGTTAACACTTTCAGTGTCAGGAACCCACTAGGTAGGCCCTCTCTACATAGTACGAGTATACGATGAATCGCTTGTAGAGGAAATCGCCTACGAGCGTAGCGCGCTACGAAGTAGTTGACAGTGAATGTGTTAACACTTTCAGTGTCAGGAACCCACTAGGTAGGCCCTCTCTACATAGTATACGATGTATCGCTTGTAGAGGAAATCGCCTGCGAGCGTAAGCGCGCTACGAAGAAGTTGACAGTGAATGTGTTAAGTTAACCCATACGCGGGCACAGAAAAAAAAATGCGAGATGGCACCCCTACTCCACGCAAGCCTCAAGTCTATTGTTTTTGGACTTCGTATGAAGTCGGTGGCGGGTGGGTGGCAACGGTGACAAATTTGAGTTGAATTTGGGGGCGGCGAATGGGGAATCAGGAGTCAACAGTGATACACTACGATTAAAATCAGTTTCTGATGTTAGCTACAAGTAGCGCCGCAAGGGGGTCAGAGGGGTCGGGCGGGCATGCGGGAGGCGACTCGAGGCTAACTTCAGAATCGTTAACTTATGTTAATCGTGGTGTACGTAGTTTCTAAATGTGTGTTATTTCCCTAATATGCTTTAGGTACTTAGTTTACGTGATAACGATAACACACCAAATACGGATTTAAATGACAGAAAAACCTTGCTGGGCTTGATATAAGTACCACGAATGTAATGTAGATATAGTGTAGTTAGAACAACCATCGAACTACAAGAAGAAAAGTTGATTGGCCTTAATTTTAATGGATCTACCTACCTCTGGAAATGTTATTCAATAGGTTACTTGTAATTTATAATAAACCTTATACTGTCACCATCTCTAGTTTCATTCAAGAGCAAAAAAATAAGTAAGTATTATGTAGGTAAGTAGGTACCTACACTTTGTATGAAAATTCAATAGAAAGTGTAGGTACCAGTTTTTGCACTTACGTTTTATGCTTACCGTAGGGCCCGGAATTTTGGGTGCAGTTTTTGAAAAGTCTTAGGGAGAGAACGCCAATGTTTATCGATGGTATCGATAAATCTAGAGTTTTTTATTTGTGTCTTTATAAAATAATACCTCAAACTTTCCGATGATACGTACTCTTTTCAACGGTCAATGATGAAAAAAAATCAAAACATTGGAAAGTTTAATCTGTTTCATGATGAGTATAATTACGAAAACATTCATATTTTATAACTAGAACAAATAACTGATCCCTCTGAGACTACATAACGTAGTGCCTGCAAGTGTTATTTAATTTAGATAAATTAACCTCAATATATCGGTATATCGTTAAAAAAACAGTGCAGTGCATGTGTCAGTAGTCGCACCCAAAATTCCGGGCACTACGTTACCACTCAACAGCAAAACAACGGCTACATGGAAATTCAACACAAAGTGTACCCGATATTTGAGTCACTTAATTAGTGAAGATTGCTGTAATTTTTTTGGTCGCTGGCACGATAAAAGTGTCTAAATTGATTTAAATGTACCTAAATCGTAAAGAAAACTCGAAACCGTTTTATCATTTTATTATACATTTTACAAATTATTTAACGCATTCACTGCCACCTCCTTTTCCTGGGCATTCGCCAGGTGCCACACTTTTTAAAATGTACTTTATGTAATGCACTTTACGTAATTACGAACGCGTCTGTGCGTCGATGGCACACGGTGAAAGTCACTGGAACGCACATACGCGTCGGTGGCAGTGAATGCGTTAATATTACTCTTAACAGTTAAAATATTTCGTATTTTTCATCAGGTCTCTCGGGCTCACCACATTAGTTTCATTAAAACATTAGGTAAGTACTTAGTCTACAACATGTCATCACATCAACAACATGCCTGACATACTGGTATGATTCATTCGTTATCGCTCTTTGTTATAGATTACTCTTAATTCCTAAATTAGGTAGGTATAGTACGTCCGAAAGTGTAAGAGTAAATCGTGCCATAAAAACGCAAGCAAAAACTACTTTATAGTAAAAGACATAAAGTCGATTTTTGGCTGAGTTTGTTTGGCAGAATTTACTCTTGCACTTCCGAATAGTACAGTCACCGGCATCTCAATATATGATGGATCAAAGGCCGCAAAAATATTTGACACGTTCTAACGGCTCTAAGAATAGAGGTGTCATATATATTTTTGCGGCCTTTGTTCCATCATATCGACGGTGGAAAGGCAAAACCACTGAAGCGACATTTTGGTCAAAATAGAGTTGAAATCAGCGTTTTTTTCTGCGTCGACTGAGCCGGGTTTAATGGTGATCTGATGACTTTCATGTCGCTTAAGGTAATACAAAAAAAAAACATAACCCTCCTCTCCTTCGGCAGTCGGGTAATAAGCGCCAATTTAGAAAACGTTACTTTATGCGACACACTTTTTGAGTAAAATCTAACCTGTGTCACTTAGGTAACCGTAATCATATCGTTAATTTTCGATGTTATGTCACTTAAGTGTTTCTTCCAGGTGGGTCATTGTCAGTCACAAAAACAAAAATCATCTTTCCGGTGGTCAATAGTTAAGGGCTTTACGCTCACATATAATATGTTTTTATCACATAGAATTATAGAAGGGGCAACGCCGTTTATGCGGATTCAGAGTTCAACCAAAAATTAGGCTTTATAGCCCTTAACTTTGGCAATGTCCACCGAAAAGACGCAAACCTAAATCTGACAATGACCCAGGTACATATTTCATAAGATGAGGTACTTAAGTGTTTCTTCGGAAATGTTAAAAATAACTGTTGTCGCATGATGGTGTCGCTTCAATAGTTCTTCTGGGATTTTTTTGGGGGCTTTTTCACAGCGACATTTATTTTTGAATCCGCCTTGTTTAGGCGAATAACATTATTTATATTAAATAGCTAGGTATTAACATTTTAAATAACACGTGCATATAACTCAACACTAAGTTAACAAGAAATAAAGTTACGATTTTTTTAGTGTAAAAAAAAACTTGAAAACGCTTTCCTGTAAAATTCAAAAAATGTCGCTTCAGTGGGCCTTTCCACCGTCGAATATTGATGCCGGTGACTGTACCTACATCATCATCTCGGAAAGATAAATAGTTAATTATACTTATTTAAACTTTTGTGAGTCATGTTTAAAATTACACGAATAATATAAAACATAGTGTCCGTGATATTGGATAGGTACTTACGTGAGTTTAACAGTTATCTTCCCGCTCAAGGGAAAATGCACAATGGTGTCCCGGATCTTTGGGAGGTGTGCGTGGAGCCAGAGTTATAGTCTAATTTTTTTAGACTGAGCTAATGAATGGTCAATGTTTGTTGAAAGCGCGTGCAAAATTTTGCAAAAAAAGGTTACCGCCACGTAAAATTGAATAGTGGATTATCGTCTTATTCATTGGATTTAAAATGAACTATGAGACACACTACACTACCACACACAGCGTGCCAGGTATAAACAGCGAAATGTTTGCTTCATTCTTTGTTAGTTTATTTTGATTCTTTGGCTAGGAAGATAGAGTTCATTATTCAATGAACATTCTATGTGGCGGTAACCTTTTTTTGGCAAAATATGTGGCACGCGCCGACCACAAACAATGGCCATTCATGAGCTCAGCTGAAAAAAGTCAGACTATACCTACAAAGTACCAACTAGGCGTTGGACGTTGACGCCCTTTCGACAGTTTAATGAAATGCAAGGGGTACACCGAGCGGATGCTGTCTCTGCCCGTGTCATGGGACGCACACAGAGACACAGGGATATTATATTGGATATGGGGTAAAAATGGTTTAATTATGGATTATTGACCGATATTATTATTATGAGTGATACAATATCAAAGAGTGCTAAAGTGACCGGTCCTGCACCAACCGCATTCAGCAGAAGTCCCGCGACCTTAATCAGGTCATCAGTCCACCTTGCTCTACCCTCTGCTTGTGTCCAGCAGTCGATGTCTTTCCGCTGATACGATGATGATGATATATTATATCATAGATTAAGTTTACGAGATTTTTGTTTTACGGCCGAGAAACAGTTAATCTCGAATTGGTAGTGGGTAGAACGGAAACCGCGACGGGACGGGAGAAAAAAGGTGGTCACATTGCTTGCGTTGCTTCACGGTGTCAGTGGCGTTCATATTTTTTTTATTATTGTGAGCCTCTAGTGTCCTACTGCTGGGCAAAGGCCTCCCCCCACTTTTTCCATTCTGAGCAGTCTCTGGCCATTCTTTTAAAAAGGAGTCTAGCTCGTCTCGCCATCGCCGACGAGGTCTGCCACTTCTCCGTTTCGAGCTGTCGGGCTGCCATTCAGTGGCGATCTTGGCCCACAGTTCACTCGGCATGCGGCAGATATAGAAACCTAATTAATTATTCCAATTCAATGGCATTAGATAACGCTTCCCTACTCGATGACACGGTGCGACTGAGTGTGAGGTTTCTCCTAAACTTGAAGTAAACAAATATACACAATGCTATCAGGACGGCGCTACCCTGTACCCCTAAGTTCGCGGCCAAATACCGGTTTGTTTCTTTATTAAGGTTTATAATTTTTTCTAGATAAATATTTCCAGCTAGCGCGTTTTTGGTGTCACGTTGATTAACATCGTCTAATTCAGTTTGAGTCTTACACGCAATTCCGTTAATATTCTCTGCGTCATAATTGAGGGTTTTCGCTACCACGGAGAGCGGCATCGAGCGGGAACGAAATGGGAAGCTAATATGTTTTTCAAGACTCGTCAACGACTCACAAGGTATCCGGTTACCCCCTATAGATAATGTTGCTATATTCGCAAGAGAGAACTCGCTGAAATTCAGTTTGTCTATGAAGTTGTTATCAAGGTACACCGTCTCTATGTTCGGTAGATAGTAAAACATTTTCGCATCGAACCTATGAAACCTGTTATTCGACAAGTCAATGCTTTCTACGTTCTTGAGACCATCGAAAACACCGAATTGCAGGAATGATAAATAATTATTATTCAATTTTAAATCGTGAAGACTTTCACAGTCGCGAAACGATCCAGGCTGAATGTTCGCTATTCTATTGTGGCTGATATCCAAAGATACAACTTTACGCAGCCCTTGAAAGGATATTTCGGTAATTAATGTAATAGCATTAAAAGCAAGCAGCATTTCTTGCATTTTAAAATTAGTATTATTTATAGAGAATGATTCTATACGATTGTGCGATAGATCTAAAAATTCTATTGATTCAGTGCCACTGAAAACGTTAAATTCTAAAAGCGATATATCACTGTACGACAAATTCAGTTTGTTCAATGATTTCAACGCATTAAACGAGTTGTTCTGAAGTTTTGTTATTTTAGTGCCTGAGACATCTAAACTGTAGCATGAAATCAAACCATCAAACGTGCATTGCGGGATATCGGTCAAGGGGTTATCTTTTAAATTTAATGATGTCACTTTGTTTAGATTTTTGAACGAACGAGCTTCAATGTATGTAATATCGTTACTAGACAAGTCTATCATGTTTAGATAATTGAGCGGCTCAAATGTAGCTTTGTTTATTTCTTTAATGGCATTGTTGTTGATGTAAAAACTAGTTAGATTCCTCAGATCTCTTGTGTCAAAATCTATTCTTTGTAATTTGTTAAACGAGAGATCTAGATCGACTAAAAGGTCAAGGTTGCTGAATGTGGTTTTACTTATTTTGGTTATAACATTTTTACTGAAATTCAGCGATTGAAAAGAAGGATGTGGCCCGAATAGGTCAGGTCCTAGCTCGCCAATGTCGGCATCGCTCAAGTCCAGCTTTTCAAAATAAAGCCCGTTAAAGGCGTCTGTGTCTAGATAACCTGCTAATGTATTGTTATGCAGTTTTAAATATTCAATATGTGCGCCTGCAAAAGCGCCTGACTCTATTTTCGAAATTTTGTTGAAAGACACGTCGAGAGAACGGAGGAGACTGTTATTCTGGAACGTGGATTTTGCCAGGACATTTATTTGATTATTACTCATGTCCAACTGCTGCAACGCATATAAGGACTTAAAGGATGAGCTTGCTATATTTTTTAGACTATTGGAGCTAATGTTAAGATCTTTTAACGCAGACATCCCATAAAAGTTGTTCTTGTCTAACGATACAAGGTTATTGTGATCTAAAAGCAACTTCTCTACTTTTTGAAGACCAGTTAAGGCTGAGCCGAGTTGAATAATTCTGTTGTTTGAAATGTCTAAAGTTAGGAGGCCTATTAGATTAGTAAATTGGTTGTCGCTAAAAGATTCAATGAAATTGAAAGATAGATTTAAATGTCGCAGTGTTAAATACGGTGGGATTATGTTTTGGAGGTGACCACGGATTTTATTATGGCTTAAATCTATCGTGTTTATAGGTGCAGGCCAGGAGCCACCTGGCCCCACCAGGATGGTCAAACGTTCTATATTATTGTAGGACACATTGAGCACGTTCAAAAAGCTAAATTTTGAGAATGCTGCTAAATTTATATCCTTAATTTTGTTACCAGAAAGATCTACCTCCGTCGCTAGCCGCAAATCCAAGATGGCATTTGGAAACGTCGCCATTTTCCCGTTCGTAATCGAAACGGCGGTAATGTGGTCCTTGAGCTCGCTTATTACTAACGAATCATTGGTGGTGAATTCGAGATCTGTGGCCTTCACGGTAACAGTGAAGTTCTGTTGTAGTGTGTGTTCTTCGCTGTAATCCATGTACATGTAGAGGCACGGCATCTGCGATATGTAGGAGAGGGCGTCGCTGAGGTCTCGGTCGCAGACGAGCTGCCCGCCGCAGGGGTTCTCGTTGGCTATTTCGTTGACGTGACAGTCGCCGGATACTGTTCGGCATGTTGTGGCCACTAGTGTCAGCAGTAACAACACTTTTGCGGTATTGTCTGAAATATAAATTATTCAGGGATACTAGAAGTTAAAATTACATATTACCGAGGATTCACAGCATCTGCTAAAGCAAGCCTATAGCGAGGGCAGGGCCGTAGCCAGAGTTGAATTTAAGATAGGGCAGCCGTAATTACAGGTAGGGCACAAGTAAAATTTTTACTTGATCTAATCTTTGTGAGGCAGTTTCTTAAGGTAGGGCAATGGTATTTCAAGGTAGGGCATTGCCCCATAATGCTCCACGCTACATAGCTACGGCCCTGAGCGAGGGACCTTACAGCCTTTTTAGGGTTCCGTACTCAAAGAGTAAAACGGGTCCGTCCGTCCGTCTGTCTGTCACCAGGCTGTATCTCAAGAACCGTGATAGCTAAAGTTGAAATTTTCACAGATTATGTATTTATGTTGCCGCTATAACAAGAAATAAGTACTAAAAACAAAATAAAATATCTTTTGAAGGGGGGCTCCCATACAACAAACGTGATTTTTTTGCCGTTTTTACAGATAGTACGGAACTCTTCGTGCGCGAGTCCAACTCGCACTTGGCCGGTTTTTTAATAATAATCCTCAGTATTGTTGGTCAATCGTTCAGTAAAATTTGAGGACCAACAAGTTACCTATTAGTATCACGGAGCGAGAGACACCGCCAAGAGGAACGAGTCTAGATGACTGTCTGTGGCATCGTAGCTCCTAAACGAGTGAACCGATTTTAATCCGGTTTTTTTCGTCCGAAGGCTGACGTGATCGAGATGGTTTCATAAAACGGTTTTGAGATATTAAACTTTGAAATGATAATGTCCGGGGTTTTTTCAACGTTTCCAAGTTGTTATTGGTGGCTTGCATGGACGACATACGAGTATTATATGTAGACACAATGAATCCTGCGCCTATATATAAAGTTTTTACAAATACGGTGTGTTATGCCTAGTTAAATACCTACACTAAAAACTCTTTGGGGGAGGCCAGCAGTGGACTTCTTTCGGCTGATATGATGATGATGATGATTAAAAACTATAACTAGGTTCATAACACAAACAGAATAACTACGAATTATCGGGTACTTCCCTTTGGGCGAAAGAAGCTCGAACGAATTCTCCGTTCCATAGAACTGCCAGGGATTCCCCGTGGAATTATCTTAGAGTGTCATATATGCCTACTTACTTACAGCACGCTCTGCTCTCGCCACCACTAGATAAATAATTGGAAATATGAGAGATGAGGACCGATTCATCTACTCTTAACACATCAAAGATCAATAAACGTCTCAACTTAGCGAACAAATATGGACGAAAATTCAGTATTTAACTGATAACTAATTAAAACACTAATAATCATTCTTATATTTAAACAAATACCTTCACATACCTATAAATATTATATATATATATTATAAGCACTAAACTTACCCATTTTTGTGGTTCCTTCATAAGTCAATCAGCACAGAATTTTATTTCAACAATTCCAATGTAGGTATCTCAAAACAGTTGCATTAGTTAGTGCACTGCAGTTGTCCGAGCGACACTGATAGCAGGATAACGAGGCACTGGTGTATTGTACCATCAAGAACACGGCCAACTGACCACTCATGGACCCTATTGCAACGGAATAAGGTCTATAAGTGGATACTGCAGCTGCTTGTAGGTATTATCCCGCCGATGCCGTTATCACAGTGGCCACAGTCAGTAGCCGTGTTTGCCTAAGGTCAGGAGGGCAATGTCTGTTTGCATTTCTTCGGGTTCCACGAACTAGGTACCTATAATGATGGGGTTGACGCCTTAAGTCGGCATTTGAACCCGGAACTCAGATGAACCCTTTAAGGCGACTGGTAGCCCGCAAAATTGTCTCGCTCGCTCGATTTGTTCGCGCACTTGTGACATTTCAATACTTAAAATATGAAATACCTACCTATACTGTCAAAACGAGTGATTATTTTGGAAAAAGTACCTCCACCTTACAGAAGACCGCAGCCATAATAGCACCACTGCTTTGTAGTATTGCTATATTATTGCATGCTATGAAGCATGTGGTGTTGTGTTCCTGGTAAGTAAGGTCGCCAGAGCTCTCTAGGATGCACTGTGTTGGAAGTGAGGGACCTGCATGTTTCTATCTGCCAACACAGCGAATCCTCAAGTGAATAAAGGGTCGGCAACGCGCTTGTGATTCTTCTGGAGTCACAAGTGTCCATAGGCGACGGTACCAGCTTAACATCAGGCAGGCCGTAAGCTTGTTTGCCACCGTCGTAGTAAAAAAAAAAAACCTATTATAGTAGGTAATTCGTTTTTTTTACGTCTCCAGAACTTTATAGGCAATTAGTTAAGGGCCCCTTCGGGGCCCAACTTGGAAAGATAGGAGGAATAAAAAAAATAAAAATAAAAAAAACGTCTCCAGAACTATTCTAGCTATAAGTAGGGAAAGATATACACGCGCTTGTTCCTTGAGCTACAGATATAACACGTCAGTTCCTGCGGAAGAAGCGCGCGCGCAAGTTGCGCCATACTGGACCTTGTTCCTCCAAGTAAGAACGTGACTTTTCTGCTTAAGACATTTATACCTACAAATTAGGGAACCATATGATTTATCTTGTATTTTTAAATATATCCATTTAAGTGTCCACTTTTGATATCTTACCACATTTTATTGATCAAAAACCCCATTTAAACCGATAAAACTATAAATTAAAAAACCGGCCAAGTGCGAGTTGGACTCGCACACGAAGGGTTCCGTACCATTATCTGTAAAAACGGCAAAAAGTCACGTTTGTTGTATGGGACCCCCCTTAAAAATATTTTATTTTGTTTTTAGTATTTGTTGTTATAGCGGCAACAGAATAACATAATCTGTGAAAATTTCAACTCTCTAGCTACCTATCACGGTTCTTGAGATACAGCCTGGTGACAGACAGACGGACGGACGGACAGCGACAACTTAGTAATAGGGTCCCGTTTTACTCTTTGAGTACGGAACCCTAAAAAAGAACGGTGATAGATTCGCCAGTTTTTTTTTGTGGCAGTTATCAACGACCAATGAGTCGGTAATGGCCGCAAAGTAATGTTTAGTTTTTCTTTCTTTTATGTTATTATTATTATATTGTATTATAACACAAGTTTTTTTTTGACCAGATTGAATATAAACTATCAGTCTTTTAGCCTGAGAACTTTACGGTTTCTCTCTATGAAAATACAACAATATATAGATATCAGCCATATTTTTACACCAAAAAATAGGTTGGGTAATTTGACTAAATATTCATTAATAATACACCTAAATTTAATACCGCAACGGTACAAAATAATTAAATGTAATCTATATAAATTCCGTAAAAATCAGGCGAAAATGATATAAGAATTATTTACTTTATGATATACTACTTCTATTTATGTTCGTTGTGATGCATGTAAAATACACTTAGTCTTGTTAATGGAAATTAGTAATTCATAATATTTTTATTAAAGTAAAAATTAAAAATTCATACCGATAATAGCATAATAGGTATCATTATAGTTATGGTTTATATATGTCTCTTTTACGTGACTAGACACTTTTTATACGGAATACACCCAAAATACCTAAAGTTATAAAAAGTTTGAAAAAGTCGTTGGAAATAAATATATCAGTCAAACAATAGACACAGATCATTCCTAAAGGTCAAATTGAAATAAATGAAATGATAAACCACCTTAAAATACATATTTAGTGGTTTTAAATATATCATCACTTACAATAGGCGCGAGAGGGGAATGCGCGGTGAGCGGAAGGGTACGGCGCGGCGGCAAGAGGCTTCCTTGTACGTCTGACCAAAGAATTTGTACTAAAGCATAGAAACCACGTTAAAATAAGAGCTTGGTAACAGCTATCTTATTCACTTGCGTAAATCTATAGTTGGCCTAAGAGGGAATGAGACTACAATCCCTATTCAGTTTCACATTTTCGTAGGTTGTCACTAAAATCAACTCGGGCAAATGTCAAATGGATGTAATTGGATGTAATTTAATCCAGCAAAATGCAATATGTCATCATTGTTTGGTAGAAGGTGTCATTACCTTACAACTTGACTTGGTCGTATCATATTACTTCCAAAACATCGCGGCTCCTGTGTGTGAAAATAATTTATTTTGGTGTTATTCCACCGAGAATGTTTGAAAAAATGTATTGTTCATGTTTGCGAGACTTGATTGTTTCCTGTGATAAAATGTATTGTGCCATTGAAGGCTGTAAATCCCATACAAGAGGGACATAAATAAACCATGGAGCAGTTTGCTTGTATTGGTAAGTTTCTATAGATTTTGATTTTATTCATGGAAGGAGCTCACCTAAAATTAATAATAGTAATTGGTAATTTATGTAAATATCATTATCTGTTCAAATAAATCCAGATTGTGCATGAAAATAGGACTTTTTCGGATAAGTAGAAGAGGTTATGTTTTTCCCATAGTGATGTAGTTTTTTTTATCGACCTCGGCACAATAACTTATCGACATAATAATAATAACTCAACTTTTTGATTTTAGATTTCCAAAGGACGAATATGTTAAAATGAATGGATACCACACGTGTAAGAAGGAGAATCTGACATGGAAAAGCAGTCATTTTTATTTCAAACACGTCACCAGATTATTTGTACCAAATGTAAATTTAAATGGAAGCGACTGGAAGCAGACAGATCTTTCACAAAATTTAATAGAAACGTGTGCCTTAAGAAAAATAAGAAGTTTTAGCCATAACTATTTTATTGAAGGCGGATTAAGTTTGACTAAATAAAAAATGGTCTTAATATAAAATTATTCTTTCATTTCCCATAAGTAGTAGCGTCCAGGCAGTCCTGCATGACGTACTGCAAATGAGTGCGATATTATAAGATTGATTGTGACAGGGATATGAATGACCTTGGTTTTGCAGGACGCCACGCATCCAGGTTGACAAAAGCTACTTTGGTTTTTGCTACTACAGTAGAGTCTCATCAGTCCGTCACTCCAATAGCCGGCTATGTCGATTAATCCGGCACACTCCACCCGCACCTCCTTCACCGGCCTTTACTTATCTTTCTCTAGCTAGACGCTTGCTCTCTTTTTATTAGTTATGACATTTCTATTCAATCCACTAATCCAAACATTACAAAATTCCGGGATTTTCTAGTTTTTAATAATGCCGGGTTAGTTAGACTCTACTTTTCTTTTTGCCTTCTCCATAAACATATTTTTTTCACACAGTGAATGTGAATTATTAAAATCTAAATTTATAATTTGGTTGACTAATTTATCGATATAAACAGTCGACACTGTACATCCCCAGCGCAGGAACAAACTTGTGACAACCTTCCAAATTAAGGAATAACAAATGCATATACATCTCTTTCTGACGCGTTAGTACGTCGTACGAAAGTAGGGGACAGGTATACGTATCTGCTACCTATTTTAACCTTAGGGGCTTGCGTCTGACCGAGCGAGACAGTTTTTCGAAGTGGCAGCGTGGTGTTTAAAGTAATCATGGAGGGCAACGAAAACGAACATAACAATAATAAGTGTAGAATCTGTAATTGTACCTGTTTCTGTTGTTTCGACGTCGTTCAAGTTGGTGAAAAAGGATTACAAAAACTATACGAATCTAGTGAAATACGACTAGACGAATTGTTTTCAAGGTCGGAGAATTTGAAAAATATTAAATTACATAAGGCATGCAGAAGGGTATATACAAATCTGAAAGTGCTTCACGCTGTTGCGAAACGTATTGCTGCTGGTGAGCTGCCGCAAATACCCGCGAAATACGATTACAAGTTGCTTATTTTGTTATTTTTGTTGCGGTGATGCATCGCCACAATTTGAAGAAGAAGAAAACAAGAAAGCAGTGCATTTGCGGAACAGTGTGTCAAAAGTTAAGAGTGAATTGACAAAGACTAATGTCGTGATAAGATGTTCTAATCGCGGAGACGAGTGGGCCTCTGAGGTATCTAAATACCTACCTACCTACCTGTACATACTTTCACTTCAATATTAGTCACTTACGTATTTCATTATTCAATCCTTACGAATAAGGGTTAAGAGGATTTTGCATGAACCTTTTTCACCCCGTAAACATAGTTCGATTTTTATAATTTTTGGATATGTTGTAGATATAATAAAAAACTAGGTCTGTACGTTTTGATTTTTAAGAAATATTGCTTACGTAAAAAGTTATTAGCATCTAAAAATCTATATTATTGACTTAAAACTTTGTTTATCGTTTTATGGGGAGTTGAGGTGGGGGGTGAAAGTACGATATAAACAAGTTCCATATGGACGAAGTCGCAGGCAGAAGCTAGTAAGATTTAAAATCAATTCTGTTTAATGCTAATTTGAATTGCTTTAAAAATATTATTTGCTTGTTTTGTTTCTCGGTCAAAAAGGGGTATAAATATCGAACTCGGTCACAAAATTTCACAAGAATCAGTTGAGAGATGCGACCTAGTCAGACAGCCGGACATAAAAAAGCATTTTTGCCCAAGCGGAAACCGAGAAAACCAAATATCGAACTAACTTACAAAATTTTACGAGAATCGGTTGACAGATGCGACCTATAGAGAGAACAGCTTGACAGCCGGACATACAAAAGCATGACATCATTTACATAAAAAATACGATTTAGCGTAATTAACAAAACAATTTAATGATTTATTTTTCTTTTATTTTACAAATGTACATTATACAGGGTGAAATAATATTAACTGTTAATTTTTTTCCCAGGCATTAGGTATAAATAAAATATGCCATTTCTGAAAACAAAAACGTACTTAACTTCTGTGCTATTATAACAAGTATATCTGAAATAGTGACGATCTTCGTCTTTTTATATTTCTAATCAAATGATACCAACACTGTTTTATAAACCATTGCTGCAACTATACGGCATACTATAACGGCGGCTAAGTCGTGCAAAACAAAGAGGCACGGCCGTACCATCCTTTTCTTGAAGCCATTTTCAACATCCTGTAATTTTGTGCTGGCTAAAGCCAGAAACGTGACTCCTCAGTAACATATAGGGCATAATATGGCTTACATTAATTCTCAATAACATTCAATTTGAACTTTTAGTTTAAGAACAATAGTTTAGTTTAAGGCAATAGCCCGTCAAAGTTCCTTAGTTTTGTCACTGACATATACACTGACTCACTGATAATGATCATCGTAGTTCGAAGGTACTTTTAGCAGACCCACAAGCTTCTTATTTTGAACATAATTAGTTTTTAGCCTATCCATTCATAAAAATCCTAAAAATATTGCAACTTCACTCACGATTCAGAGATATACAAACTGCATACCTACGTTTGTAATCCTATACAAATACATGCGATTACAAAGTTACTTTTGCAGTTCCTTCCTGCAAAACTATACAAACGTTATTTGCGGTAGGTAAAATATGAAGCATGCTATGAAGTATGTAGTGTTGTGTTCCTGGTGGTGAGTAAGGTCGCCAGAGCCCCCTAGAGTGCGCTGTGTGGGAATGAGGGACCTGCATGTCTCTATCTGCCAACACAGCGAATCCTCAAGTGAATAAAGGGCTTGTGATTCTTCTGGAGTCACAAGTGTCCATAGGCGACGGTACCAGCTTAACATCAGGCAGGCCGTAAGCTTGTTGAATTTTAGATATGATTTCTTGCAAATGTAAACAATCATGCCAGCGCAATTGCACATGTAAGAAGTGTGGCTTAAATTGTACTGTTTTGTGTGTCAACTGCACAGAAAAAGAATGTCAGGGTACAGCTGCCTATGACAACTCGACAGATTCATCTGATGATGAAGACGCAAATACGTTACCAAATGATGAGGATCAAGTTACTAGCGATAATGAATTAGAAAATGACGATGATTCTTTAGCCATTTCTAATATAGAATTAAATGGAAATATAAATGAGCATCACTCTGACGTACAAGTTGATGATGAGGATATATTAATTGTGACCGAAACGTGCGATTCAGATAATGATAATTAGTGTTTTCGAAGTTCTGCCTAGTTCTACCGCCTTAGCCTAGTTGGTAGTGACCCTGCCTACGAAGCAAGAGGTCCTGGGTTCGAATCCCGGTAAGGGCATTTATTTGTGTGATGAGCACGAATATTTGTTCCTGAGTCATGGATGTTTTCTATGTATTTAAGTATTAATTTCTCTATATAAGTACCTATGTATATCGTCGTCTAGTACCCAAAGTACAAGCTTTGCTTAGTTTGGGACTAGGTTGATTTGTGTAAGATTGTCCGCAAATAACGCAAAATATTTAACGGCCTCCGTAGCCCAGTGGGTAGTGACTCTGCCTACGAAGCTGGAGGTCCCGGGTTCGAATCCCGGTCAGGGCATTTATTTGTGTGTTTATCACGAATATTTGTTCCTGAGTTATGGATGTTATATATGTATATAAGTATCTATATGTATGTATCTATTATATATATCATCGCCTAGTACCCACAACACAAGCCTTATTGAGCTTACCGTGGGCCTAGGTTGATTTGTGTAAGATTGTCCAGTAATATTTATTTATATTTATTTATTTATATTTATTTATTTATTATTATTCTGATCAGATATTGACATATGGCCTACAAATGTAAATTTTCATCGAGTTTTCATTATAACTACTACATTGTAGTTATACATATATACATGTATTACTCGATTGGTAGTACCCTGACAGGGTGAGCTTACTGTGATTTATAAATGTTTCATATAATGTATATACTTATGTACCTATGTATATTTTATAAAAGAACAGAATTAGACTGACACTAATTAACGTGTCGGTCACATCGATCGTGTCAGTACGAGTATGTGCAATGTAAAACTAGAACCTCGTAAGGCTGTTCTATCATTAGTATTTCATTGACACAAGCAAATGAGTAGTTACTTCTATATTTTTTTGATTGTAATTTAATTAAGAATTCGATTCATTACTTTCAATTGTAACAAATACCTACACGATTTCCTGTTTTGTTAAAAGTCGTGTTAACGCTTTTATGCTACATATTAAGGACTTTTTCATTGACAGAGACAACAAATAACGATCATAATAAGAAAATATATCTAGATAAGATTGTTTTAGCTCTCGCATAATTATATTAGTTATATTATGTTTATTCCTTGAGAGTATTTCATTTTGTCTAATTTAGAGTCAGCTGCCAAGCTTTCAATTTTTTTCTGCTGATGAGCGTTATTGTTTTGATTCTAATAAAAAAACTGTTGATTTTATTCCTAAATAGTTTTATTTGAAACCACCCATAAAAAAGTAATAATTATTGTAAAATAAATTAAGCGTATAATTATTACTTTTTTATCGAGCTCTAGCGTGATCCGTGTATAAAACACATTCTGGCTTTCGTTTTAAAACAGGGTGCTCGAATCTGTGTTTACACAACAAAAGGAGTAAAATAGAGTGAAAAGAACTTTAGTATATATTTCCGACCTATGTTGATATGACGGATCCCATTGTGTATATAAAGTTTCTTCTTATTCCAGCATGATGTTTTAAAATGAGAATCGTGCGTCTTGGGGACTCTTTACTGAGATGTAATGTAGGTAAGTCCACAACTAATATTTTGGTGTTAGCTGAGGGTTTTATTATAACCTTAATCTTTATAAGTGAGTAATAATTATCTCAGTTGGAACTAATAGTATTATAGAGGATTTAAGAAAATAAAATAACTCCAAAAGTATTACTAGAGCTTTATTGAACGCTCTTAAGTAGGTTTTAGAGATATAAGAGTGTTACTCAAACGCATAGTTTTTTAGGATATCTTTCGGCTGCTGTGTCTCAATAATTTAGTACTTATTGAAAGATACTGAAAGAAAAAAACACGTATTTTTTGTTTTTCCCTAATCTAAGACATCCACTGTGAAAATTTAACCGGTTAATAAAATTTCACCCTGTATAGAGAAACCTACACCGTGTACAATAAAATATAGAACAAACCTAGAACACACTTACATTTAAGAAAAATACAATTATATTAATTAATACTATACGTACAAATACTATAAATACATACATTAGGTATATAATAAAGTATTCAACTTATTCACATGTCGTTGGAAAGCCACATCTTCAAATTACGCTTGAGTGATGCAATGCCGTATGGCACCGAAACGTGGTCGTGGTCTTACTATGGGCCTCATAAGAAGGCTCAAAGTCACCCAAAGGACAATGGAGAGGGCTATGCTGGGAGTTTCTCTGCGTGATTGCATCAGAAATGAGGCTAAATATCCGCAGCAGAACCAAGGTCGATAGCCCTCCGAATCGCTACACTTAAGTGGCACATTGTACGTAGAACCGATGGCCGTTGGGGCGGAAAGGTTCTCGAGTGGCGACCACGTACCGAAAGGCTCAGTGTGGGTAGGCCCCCACAAGCAGGACTGATGACCTGGTAAAGGTCGCGGGAGTCCGCTGGATGCGGGTGGCACAGGGCCGTTGATTGTGGCACACTTTGGGACGATGATGATTATTGATGATGATGATGCAATGCAACAGACTGGGACTGTCTTAGCGACAATACAAGGCCCACTCATTCCACAGCTTCACAGCGGGCGCCGTAAAATATTTTGAATATGTGCGCGTCTTATGAGACGGCACCGTAAGGGTAAGGTTAGCACTCGACCGCAAGCGATGACTACTTACTGTCATCGGCCAAATAACTAAAACGCTCTAAGGTAACTATTCTCCTCTGGGCACTCGTCATATCAGCCGAAAGACAGCCACTGCTGGACATATATGCCTCCCCCAAAGAACTACCTACGTAACCCAATTTACAAAAAATCATTAAAATCACTAAAATAAAAATTTATTGGGCAAGGGTTACGTAGTGTAGGTATCAATTCAAAAATCACGG
Organism: Epinotia brunnichana; assembly: GCA_963854355.1. NCBI lineage: Eukaryota > Metazoa > Arthropoda > Insecta > Lepidoptera > Tortricidae > Epinotia > Epinotia brunnichana. Next base: position 25,259,044 of record OY977950.1, on the reverse strand, counting down.
ACCTTGCACGAACAAGCGAAGTGACAATACAAAGTTGGCCTTGGAGGTGGCGGCACAGCACGTGCTACTCAATCCCTACATTTCGCCGTGCGTTCTAAAATAATCCTTAATTATAGGGCAATTAGGTCCAAATCAGATTGGAATTGTAAGTTGTAAGTGAGTATATTAACGAAAATAAATAATATTGGTTGTATTATTGTTCCATTGATATTCTGGGGGCTTAAATTAAAGGTCTCCAAAAAAAATGCAACTGATATATATTTGCGATCTATGTTATTACGGAATAACAAAAAAACAATTTTCCAAACACATATGTTGTTTTATTTCAAATGATAGTTTTTGGAAATAATATTAGTTATTAATGTCTATCTGAAAAAAACTTATATTATTATTTTCTTTGAGTAAATTTGACAAGAACTTAAACCACCGTTTTAATTTAAAAGCTCATATTTCCCGTTGCATATATTATTGTATTCAAGTTATACATTTTAGAACTAGCATTTACAAAGAAGTTTCCATTATAAAAATACTGATACCATGTTTGCGGACAAAAATCACCAGTTTTCAGCCACAACTTTTTTTTCCGTACTTCCGGTCCGCAAAAACGTAATATTTTTAAATATAGGTTCTTAAAATCACCTATAAAAACCGTAAAAAAAAAATCAGCTTGATATTGAATTATTTCCAAAAAAACCGTAAAGTTCTCAGGCTATTGTAAAAATCTATTAGCGACATTGATGTCAAGTTTTCTTATTTAAGAGTTCTCAATTTAACCAAAACTATGATATTTTAGGGAGATCAATATTTTATAGTAACATTCGTAAATAATTGTTTCTCTTTTAAATACCTATTATTTTGTTCATATCTTTTGTTATATTAATCACTAACAATCGATTTTGTAGTCAGAAGGTCAATTGAATAAAAATTGCTTACTTTTTATGAGTCGGTAAGTACTTCATTTTATGTTTGTCGTTACATGTTTTATTACCGACCCAAAGCCGATCTAAGGAGTCGGTAATAGCAACCATAAGAAGCTATGACCGACCCGTATGAGTCGGTAATAGCAACCACGAGAAGCTATTACTAATAGCTTCTCATGTTTGCTACTACCGACCTCTATGGTCGGTAATGGTTTCTTATGGTTGTCATTACCGACTCTTATGGGTCGGTAATACAATATGTAAGGACAATGTATTACCGACTCATAAAATGTAGGCCATCTATACTCGTAGTTTTAGGACATAGCCGGGTAACGATCGGTAATAGCGGCATATCAATCGTTAATAGAATCACAGCCGTTATTTTGGGGCGCGGGCGGTAATAGCAACAATCGACTTCGTCACTTCTTATATTTTTTTAATAAGATAATACTTTATTTATGGGCATACTTAACACTAGCATATAAAATTTAAACAGTAGGTACATGTGGTGGCGACCAGTATACTTAAAAAGTAAGATCGATTTGAAAATTGCCTTAAGGGGGTCGTTAATACCTGCCTTTACCTTACTAATATTTTTTCATAAGAACTGTGAAAATGCCGTTGTGGTCTAAACCACAGAATGTGTCTAAATCAGTAGCAAATTTTAAATAGAAAACAGTCATTTTTCAAGATCTTTTTCATGTGATGACTACTTAGTTTTTAATGTTCCACGAGAAATCCATACGTTCAATTAGAGTTTACTATACGTATATCAGATCAATAGGTACACATATGCACTTATATAAATTTTCGCCGATATCCAATGGTGACTGGAAGGGATCGCTCGGTTACTGGATCAATCTTTAGCGATAAGACCGCTTGTTGTATACGTCTACCTTCTTGTTATAGTTTTGTATCTCTTTGTAACCTCTTCCTTCGTGCGAGGTGTGCAATAATAAGTAGTACCTACCTACATTACTCACTTAGGACGGTAAAACAGAGAATGTCCCAGATCGTAGGCATTTGACGCCCGAGCCGAAGGGCGATACATTGCTATCTTTACCGCCCATTATTTAGTTGAGTTGAGTAATATACTTTACGTCATACCTGGCCATAAAGTAGGAATTACCGCACGCTATGCGTGCGGAAAACCCCACTTCCTGGCCAGATAGAGACGTAAAATTTTGTATTCACCACGGGCGGTAATAAAGAAAGCATCAGAGCGCATATTTATCGCCCTTGCCTTCGGCTCGGCCGTCAAATACCTGCGATCTGAGACATTCTTTGTTTAACCGCCCTAGGTAAGTAATGTACTATCTGTATTGAATAGTAATAAGCAGCAGAACCAAGGTAATCGATATAGCCCTCCGAATCGCTAAACTTAAGTGGCAGTGGGCGGGGCACATTGCACGTAGAACCAATGGCCGTTGGGGCGGAAAGGTTCTCGAGTGGCGACCACGTACCGAAAGGCGCGGCGTGGGTAGGTGGACTGATGACCTGGTAAAGGTCGCGGAAGTCCGCTGGATGCGGGTGGCGCAGGACCGGTCATTTTGGCACTCTTTGGGGGAGGCCTATGTCCAGCAGTGGACGTCTTTCGGCTGATATGATGATGCTGATGATGATTTAATAGTTAATACGTTCGAAGCAGGAGGCAGGTTGCTGTATAATAAAACGATCACGCAGAGAGTACAATAGTGTTTATTCAAAAATCAAAATAGTTGTGTATATATAAGCAGTCTCTTCACATACAGTATCGTGCTAACATAAGTACAAACTAAATAGGTACAAAGGTCGGGTCATACAGAGATATATGTTCGCGTTTTTTTACGAATTTACCCAGAGTAGGGTTTGCATATGCGTGTCGCTATTAAAATATCTGAAAAAAGCAAATGAAAACTTTCTCTTTTATATCATACTGCGGCGAAATCAGATATTTTACGTCTTATAAATCAGACTATGGCGGTTAAAAGGATAGAAGCCCGTTCACGTGCTTACTAACACCACTGGTAAATAATTGAGATCAAACTCGTTTTTACGTTGACTCGTCATGCGTCCAAAATTAAAACGGCCGTTTTTTAGGGTTCCGTAGTCGACTAGGAACCCTTATAGTTTCGCTTTGTCTGTCCGTCCGTCCGCGGATAATCTCAGTAACCGTTAGCACTAGAAAGCTGAAATTTAGCACTAATATATCAATCACGCCGACAAAGTGGTAAAATAAAAAGTGGTTTTTTTTATTTATTAGGGTACTCCCCCCTATACGTAACGTGGGAAGTGTTTTTTTTTTCATTTCAACCCTAACGTGTGATAAATTGTTGGATAGGTATTTAAAAATGAATAGGGGTTTGCTAAAATCATTTTCTGATAATGTTAATATTTTAGGAGATAATCGCTCCAGAAGTAAAAAAAAATGTGTCCCCCCCTCTAACTTTTGAACCATTAGTTTTAAAAATATGAAAAAAATCTCAAAAGTAGAACTTTATAAAAAAATTCTAGGAAAATTATTTTGAACTAAATAGTTTTTGAAAAAAATTACAAAATAATTTCACACACTTACTGTGACGGACGAAAAACTACGGAACCCTACACTGAGCGTGGCCCGACACGCTCTTGGCCGGTTTTCTTTTGAGTACATAGATCGACAATACCAGCAACATTAAAACTAGTTTGATGTATTCACAAAGTACTTAAATTCAAAATACATTGTATAGCAGCCTACTTTTTTAAATATCTATTGTTAAATTTAAATAATCTCAATTATTTACCTGTGGCGCTAGTGAACACGTGAACGGGCTCTTAAGGGCTAAAGCTAATTTTTTGGTTGGATTTCTAACAGTCCTAACCCTAACCGTTGTCTTAACTATATAGAGACGACGTCTGTTTTTTTAAACTCTGTATGCCCTAGTGGTTACATACTTAACTTAAGAGTGGGTTGTTTACATTTGACCTTTTCACCGCCATGTCAAAAATAACTACCGATTAAACGTTAGGTATTGTCTTATCGTGCATGAAGTGGGTATTGCTTTTAATGTTGAACCCACGCATAATGATGAAAAGGATATAAATATAGGTGCGTCAATAATAAAAAAAAAACTATGCCTAACACAAAGAACAAACGAAACACAAAGTTGTAATGCTTATTTATAAAATTAATTTATAACTTTAAAAACAAAGTTTTAACCGACTTCAATTCAGTAGGTACTTCGCATTATTTGAAGAGCTCCCTCGATTTCTCCAGGTTCCCATCATCAGATCCTGACTTGATGACCATGGGACCACCGTCGACGGAAACCCTTTCAAACAAAAAAAAAGTATTTTCGAAATCGGTCCAGCCGTCTTCGAGTAATCGGAGAACATAAGTTACATAAGTGCATAAAAAATTAAAAATTCCGACGATTTTTTTTATACCACGTCGGTGGCAAACAAGCTTACGGCCCTGATGGTAACTTGTGGTTACCGTAGCCTATGGGGGCGAATATTCAGCGTTTTTAAGGCGTTTTTTTCGTCATTGTCTTCTCCAGAAAATACTATTAAAAGAGACGAATATCAGAGTCCACTTTTGATGAAGACGTAAGCCAATACCGGTGCTAAGTCTTTTTTTATACCACGTCGGTGGCAAACAAGCTTACGGCCCTGATGGTAACTTGTGGTTACCGTAGCCTATGGGGGCGAATATTCAGCGTTTTTAAGGCGTTTTTTTTTCGTCATTGTCTTCTCCAGAAAATAAAAGAGACGAATATCAGAGTCCACTTTTGACGAAGACGTAAGCCAATACCGGTGCTGAGTCTTTTTTGATTTAAGTTTCCGCGGTATGTTTTACCTCTGCTGAAATAATGTTGAGCCGACAATGACTTTAGAACCGAGCGGTTCAAACGCTCGGAGATTGGCCCATGGACGCTTGCTCCTTTTTGAAGTCGGTTAAAAAGCTGTCTAATTTGAAAGAGGGCACTCAGCTGCCGTTCGGTTATCGGTAGGTACACATAGCATTTACGTACAGTCGGCCAAAAATGAGGTCTACCAGTACTGTTCATTTGAACTTTAAGAAACAACAAAGTCGATTCCCTTTTGCAATAATAGGAACACTCAATAGCAAAAGTTTTGGGTCCCCTAAATTAAATAACCGCAATGGATTTTTTAAATATTATACACTAGTCTTTTTTTCATAATATACATATATTTTCTTCGTAATACCCAAATATATAAGCAATTTTCGCAATCCTATCATAAAAATATCAACATCCAAAAATGACGATTTTTGCGATATCTCACTCCGTTAACGCTGTTTTTTTTTCATGGGTTTTTACGAGTCCTATTTAAACCTGGTAATGGTTGTTTTTTCAACTGTTATTTTTGCAGTTTAGATGTAAAATTAAATAAACATCATGACAGGATTAAAAAAACTGTACAACCTTGCACTGTTTTAGGAAATATGACGGTATTTCACCGACCCGAAACTTTTGCTCTTGAGTGTATTATGAGAGTAATATTATGTACCGACAATCAGATTTCAAAGAAACTATTGTCAAAACTGATAGACCACTTTCTTTCGGACCGTACCCCCGTATCCATAAAACTTAAAACGCCTCTTATAAATAAAATGTGTTTTCTCCCTTTCTTACGAACGCAAATGTCAAAGTAACAGACAAAGACAAACGAATTTTAACGGCATTTTGGCTAAAATAGGATTTCTTGAACGTTCGTGAATTAGGTGAGCATTAGGCTTTACCTCGATTGAAAATAGGTATCTAGGACTAAATATAGTATTTGTTAGTTTTGTCTCACTGCCTTATGACATTTTTATTTAGTAGGTACATCTTCTTTGGATCTTTTTATATACCTATATTACTAAAATTACTTACAATGAAGCGATAAAGTAAACCTTATATGATGATGAATTTGGCATGTCACGCCCTTAAACATATTTCAATTATAAAATTCGAATACGAAATGGATACAGGTTTGAACAGCGTGGAGTTGAAACCCGCTTTAAAATTGCTAGGGTAAATCGCCAGTAACTGGCCACCTTTCAATAACTGGCCACCTTTCAATAACTAGCCACCTTTCAATAACTGGCCATCTCATACTAAAACTGAACTCTTTTCATCTATACTAAAATTAAATTTAGTATAACTGGCCAGTTATTGAAGGGTGGCCAGTAATTAAAACCTTATACTAAAATGTATTCTATTATAGGTGAATAGAGTTCATTTTTCGTATGAGGTGGCCAGTTATTGAACGGTGGCCAGTTACTGGCGATTTACCCTACTTGTTTTTAGTCAGGCAGGTACTTGGTATTTCTATGTTCAAAATTGTATAGAGAGCCATCTAGAGCCATCCTTAAGACCTGCCTATCCTATATTGCCTATTGCTGTATCAATCATATGGTTAGTTATATAATAGCTAGTAGTACAAATGGGTCAATCAACTAAATTGTAAACTATCTCGTTAGAGCAGTTATTTAGAAAATTTGTGACAACATGAACTTCTAACATGATTAGATGATGGCCTATAAAAAGGGGGTTAACAATTACAACACACATTTGTGTGTAAGCCTGTAAAATCACAGATTAAGATTAACGAAGAGAGTGTATATAAAAAGAGTGGAAGGGCAAGTTGGAAGGGGAAGACCTCTAGGCGAACTTTCTCCGATCGAATTGGAGAAATCTTACAAAAAGGCCAGTACCCTAAACCGACGAGCATGTATGAGAAATGTTATGAAAGTGAGTGAAGCGAAAGTGGTTTGTCAGAATCGTAGCAAATGGAGATCCATGATCTCTTGCCTACCCCTCTGGGAAAGAGGCGTGATTGTATGTATCTATGTAAAAAGTGACCCAGGTTGATTCACCCAAACACATTTTTATCGCATTAATACAAATAAACCACTGCCTTCGATATTTTGTACGCCATTAGGGTTTGAGATTCAAATAAAACATTTTTTTTACACACTAAAAAGAAAATATAACCGCTACAATAGGGTCATTTCGCCGGTTGGCGACCACCTAATTTCATGTGCCGGTTAGCGACCACTTAGCTGACTTGGTGAACTGAAAGCATATTTACTCGTTTTTTTTGTAAATTCCTATTCCATAAATACAAACAATGAGGCATGCGGCTGACTGTTTCAATAGGCTCTGTAGAATTGATGTTATCTTCAATTGAAAAAACCATGTTCTTCAAGTGGTCGCCAACCGAAGGTGGTCGCGTAACCGGCGAAATGACCCTACCTACATTCAGATGTACTCTATGAATAATGATTGCATACACAGTCAAGTCATACATGATATAAACATGATACACTTTACGTCAAAGAGATGTAAACGTTTTTTTTTTATATAGGTACAGAAATCGAACTAGCCCCTTAGTAGGACGACGACATATTTAATAGATATAAAAACTTATATGCATAGAAAACAGCCAAGACTCAGAAACAAATGTTTGCCTTATTTCGCCTTATTACAAAGGAATAAAGCGCATAAGCGTAAACATACCAACATACATTCATTTCACGTCGACTGTATAAACATACAAATGTACCTACATACCCAAATACATTCAGATTGTTGATGACGATGTAAAAGTTGTTTTTCCCTTGTATCTATTGAAAACGTAATATTTCTATGACACATTATTTACTTTAATTTTGACTGTTACACATATTATACCTTTCTTATCTTAGGCAGTATATACTTAAAGCGTACGCCGTACAATTACTATTATTACTAGTATTAATTAGGTATATGGGAATGTATTATTATAGCAGTCGAGACGCATTGTCAAAAAGCCTCTGTAACACGCAATTTACATATGAAAATACATTAGTCCCTTATTACATAATACTTAGAATATCCAAATTTCTCATACCCAAGTAATAGGTCCCGGCTTATCGTTGTCAATAAGGTCGATTTCTAGTAGCGTCGTCATGAAAATAGCGCCTTATTGACATGGGCGTACCCAGCATTTCTTAAGGATTACTAGATTTTTTTTTTTAAGTATTCTCACGAATATTTATTTTTGCCTACAAATACTTAGCCTAGGGTCAGAGAGCAGGGTGGGGCAAATGCCCAACTTGCCCCACCGTGGGTACGCCCATGCTTATTGACACCCCCAAAGTGGGAACTTGCTTTGGAATGACACAAATACAGTTGGAACCTAATAATACGTCACGTTCCAAGTAACATGGAAAGCTAAATACATTTTTTAATACCAAAACGGTGGCAAAAAAGCACACGGTCTGCCTGGTGCTAAGTAGACACCGTAACCTATGGACGCTTGCGACTGCAGATGAGTCTCAAGCGCGTTGCCAAATAATGTCCCACTCGCAAAACGTCCCTCCACCAAAATTACGTCCCAGTCGCAAAACGTCTTCTCTGCAAATGGTCCCTTATGTAAAACACCCCATTCGCAAAACGTCCCTATCTCTAAAGGTCCCACCCATTTCGCAAAACGTCCCTTCTGAGAAAGTCGCTTTCACTGAAAGTCCCTACTGCACAACGCCCCTTTCATAAAACGTCTCGTCTGCAAAATGACCCATTCGCAAAATGTCCCGTCTGGAAATCTTGTTTAAGTAGAGACTAGGAGTCTGCTCATGGGATAATAGATGACCAATAACGAGTCATTTAGCGGAAGGGGCGTGTTGCGAACGGGTCATTTTGCGAAAGGGACGTGTTGCGAATGGGTCATTTTGCGAAAGGGACGTTTTGCGAACGGGGCTTTATTTATGTGAAGGGATGTTTTGCGAACGGGACCTTTTGCAGAAGGGACATTTAGGAAAGGGACATTTCGCGAAATGGACTAAGGGACATTCTGCGAGTAGGACGCGCCCTAACCTTTTATCTTATCTTATCTAGGTGAGGGCCCTTTCGGATGAACTTCGACCCAGTGAGATCTTTTGTGCATATGCCCTCTCCTTTATGCCTGCTCAAAGGCTTGCTCCATCGCCCTTTAGTGAGTTAAGGACTTTTTGTATCGACAGCTAAAGAAACAAATTCAGTTCCCACATTCTCAACACAACTCACCCTCGAACATTAAGGTGGTTCGATTGCCATACAAAACGTTATTTGACATTCGCAGGCTAACGGCGTGGTGTTTTAAGAAACTTATGTAACAAACTTTCATAAATTGTCTTCCCATTTGCGCCAAATTCCCCCTTTCCTAGAAAAAAATTGTATAAACTAGATTAATTTGAGAAATTGGTTTAGGACGTGATATTTTGGGAAAACTATTTTTCTCAAATTAATCTAGTTTATACAAGTTTATTCTAGGAAAGGGGGGATTTGGCGCAAATGGGAAGCCAATTGATGAAAGTTTGTTACATAAGTTTCTTAAAATATCACGCCGTTAGCCTGCGAATGTCAAATAACGCTTTGTATGGCAATCGAACCACCTTGAATAAATTTCCTCATCTAACACAGCTCATCCTGGAATTAAATCCCCTCATCCTAATATAATTTCTAACACGCATATTTATAAAATAACCCGTTGTTTGCAATAGCGCTAGCGTAACACGTTAAACGCGTTCACGCGTATACTTTATTTTAGGTTATATGACGAAAAGTACTTAAAACCGAACATTACCGAGATCTATATATATTGTTATCTTCAAGTAGGGTTGTCAAAAATTACGCATACACAATAAAACAAACACTAGCTACCAGTGGCAGCGCCCATACAAGCCGATTCCCACAGGCTTGCCTAGAATTTCTTGCTAATCTTATTAAACTCGTAAATCATCAAAAACAGCCCTTTGTTTTGCTCCGGGTTGCCCAGTGAAAAGTTTCACGCGCCGCCACTGCTAGCTACTCATATTTAGAAACAAAAGAAGTTATGAAATCCTACGTTAAATGCATTTTCGTCATTTTAACTAAAACAAACTATATTGTCGATTACACTATAACACTACTAACAGTACGTTCTCAAAGGTTCCAAAATATATGAGCAACCTTATGCCCTTAGCATTGAAGTCATGTTCACATGCTTTTGATCACCTTGTCTATGCACATATTATCGAACTCGACTGTGCTAAGACCGCGCAAGCGGTGTGGCATGTCTTATGAGGATTCATACTTTACAACGCAGCGGAACGCGCGCGTCAACAGTTACGCATCTGTAGGTCTGTTGTAGTTGTACCTTAAAGGTTATAATAGTGGGGCAGACCGCCGGAACAAATTGTCGTGAATGTGGACACGCCGGACAAAAGCACCAAATTTTTTTCAGGTACTAGTTAGGTACATAGCTTTAAGTTTTTGATAGGAACCAGCTTCTCCGACGACCATCTTTTTTTTATGGGTCACATTTAATTATATGTATATTATTAATATCTTGGTTTCTAAATCACTTAGAATCACAAACATGGTGTCTAAGTATACATATTTGGGGTCAGGAAATTCAACTAGATATTTATTAAGGTCGAATTCCCAAAGGATAGCAAACGGAACCCTGTTACTAAGCCTCCGCTGTGGGTCCGTCTATCTGCGTGTCAGTAATAGCTAGACTGTTAAAACTTTCACAGAGTTTGTATGTCTATTGCTTTCATAACTAAAATTAATAAAAATTAAAATATATTAAAAATTAAACAGTGCTCCCATACACTGAAAGTCATTTTAAGGCGTTCTTTTTCTCGCCCATACAAACGGTATATCTCTAGAACTGTAATAGATAGACACTTGAAATTTCCGCAGCCTATGTATAACTATATCTACTATAATCACAAATAATAAAAGAATAATAAGGTTAACAGTCTAGCTATTCCTGACACGCAGAAAGACGGACCCACAGCGGAGGCTTGGTAACGGGTTCCGTATGGTATCCTTTGGAAACTCGACCCTAAAAAATATCTAGTTGAATTCCCTGACCCCAAATATGTATATTTAGACACCAAGTTTGTGATTCTAAGTGATTTAGAGCCCGAGATAATAATATAAAATAAATATACCTATAATTCAAAATGACCCCCATAAAAAAAAGATGGCCGACGGAGGAGTTGGTTCCTATCAAAAACTTAAAGCTACTTACCTAACTATTTAGTACCTACCTGAAAAAAATTTGGTGCTTTTGTGCAGCGTGTCCACATTCACTTTATCACCTGAAACTGTCCTACTATGATAGTAATAGGTTGAGACGTTGGTGCCGTTAAGAAGCCTCAGTTGTTTCGGTAGATGTCGCCACACACGCCTCCCTAAGGCGTTGTAAGAAGGAACTGATTGAAAGAATTAGTGGCCGAGACAGATTGTTCCGATAGCTCAGTTGGTTAGTAGCGACGGGCCATGTATGCCTGTGGTCGCCGGTTCGAATCCGGCTCGGAGCCTAAATTTTTCCTTTAATTTGAAATTTATAAATTTCGTTAGCAGCGTAACTGCTTTATACAAAATTAATAATAGTAATAGTTACAGTGTAGTAGGTCAGTATTCCAAAAAATCGGTCGGAAGTAACAAGGCCACAGTTTTGTTATCTATGAAATACTTATTTAGTTTACTAAATACCCGTTAATACTAGTTCGACAACCATTTTCAAAAATCTGCTATTATTACTAACAGCACCTGTTGAAGCTAGAAAAATGTTTGTGTCAAAAACTAATATTATAATATGGTTTGTTGACTCGAATTTTATTATAATATATATTTATACCGGGACCGAATATGGTCCTCTTAAAACTTTGGACACTTAGAACTTTGTGATTCTCTTGTGTTACTCCTTTTGCAACTAGCGCCAGAGTTGATCGGCCCTTACGAACGAGACTGTTGCATCTGCTAGTTCAGACAGCCTAATATGCGTCGTGGTTGCGTTTAATGGCGGCCACTTGTGCTCTAATATACTTGTAACTTATGGCTCAACCAACGCTCTTTGTTATTCTTTGCCGTTGTCCCAGCTAGTTCAGACGGAACACCTTCTTATCGCAAGTAACGTTTGGCAAACTGATTAATTTCGCAACTTTTCATTTCCCAAACTCTGAAACAGTAAATATATCAGGATTAATTTCAGGGCCATCGTGTAGAACCCTATAGTTTAAGTTAGGTTAGTTTATAAAAATCCTGAAATATGTAACAGTTTCAGAAATATTAAGAGGTTGGGAAATGAAAAGATGCGAAATGAATAAGGTTGCCAAATGTTAGGTTGGGAAACATTAGTAAACCAGTTCAGACAGCCGGCGGCGATTTGAACACACGAACAGTTTTAAAAAGTGTAACGATGGCAACTAGCGACAGAGTCGATCGGCCCTTATGGAGTATGTTGTACCAGCTAGTTCAGACAGCGGGCTCGCGCGCCTCCTTGGCGAGCGCCAGGAACACCTCCTCGAGCGTGGTCTCCGTGACCGTGTAGTCCTCCACCAGCGTCGGGAACTGCTCGCGAAGGTGTTCCAGCTGCGAGAACAGTGAGCTGTAGCGGAGGGATTCCTTCACGCTGTAGCTTAGCATGCTCTGCAACAAGCGATGAGATGCTAGTGAATTCTCTAGTGGCTCCAACTGGACAGGGCTTTGGGAGGGGATCCAAGGTTACAGCGATTAAACCACAGGGTTTAAGGCCAAAAAGCTGAGTCCTAACCGAAGCCGATGTCGAGGAGAGAGCAAAGTGGAGAAGGAAAGGATATATGGGTCATCCTAAAATCCGTTGTAGAAAAACGTGGCAATAAATCTAAATTTTGAAATAAAAATAAAATTCTTTCATCATCATCATATCAGCCGAAAGACGTCCACTGCTGGACATAGGCCTCCCCCAAAGAGTGCCAACATGACCGGTCCTGCGCCACCCGCATCCAGCGGACTCCCGCGACCTTTACCAGGTCATCAGTCCACCTTGTGGGGGGCCTACCCACGCCGCGCCTTCCGGTACGTGGTCGCCACTCGAGAACCTTTCCGCCCCAGCGGCCATCGGTTCTACGTGTAATGTGCCCCGCCCACTGCCACTTAAGTTTAGCGATTCGGAGGGCTATATCGGTTACCTTGGTTCTGCTGCGGATAACCTCATTTCTGATGCGATCACGCAGAGAAACTCCCAACATAGCCCTCTCCATTGCCCTTTGAGTGACTTTGAGCCTTCTTATGAGGCCCATTGTAAGCGACCACGTTTCAGTGCCATATGTCATCACTGGCAACACACACTGGTCAAAGACTCTCGTCTTGAGACACTGCGGAATATGGGACGAAAAGATGAAATTCTTTAATTTAGGTGTAAAAATATGTTTTATGTACATAAATTTATAAAATTAAATTGTGAAGGTAGGCGCAATCTTTTGTCTCTATTTTCAGATTTTTAGAGGATTTACTGGATCAGGGTTCAAAAAAATATTACCATCATTTATTTATTGTTAGTTAAAAAAGAAAAATATTTTTGTATATTCTTCTTAGGAATTAGCATAGAACAACAGTATAGCTAGGAAGAGAGAGAGAACCTATACCCAGCGGGTCAAGCCGCAACCCAAAACCCTGAATCCACAACGGAAGGAGGAACATAGTCGGGAAATTTAACAGTACAGTCGGGAATAAGGACTATCACTACATCACTAGTACCGCAAAGACAAATTCATTTAATTTATGGTATAAAATAGAGCGAAATTATCCACTAGCACCACCGTTACAACTAGCCGTAGCTACTACTGGGTTAAGGCGATGTAGGCTCGTGGTCTTCTCTCCCTCTCACTCAGCATAAGCGTGAGCGGGATGGAAGTGCGTGTTCGGAAGCGCGGATATCATGTTTTAATTTTTTTTTTGGGCGTGTTAATAAATAAAAAAGTAATAGCTAAGTTCCCACAAACATAATATTGCCGATTTTTAGAACCAATTTCAATATGTTTAGTTGTTGTGCATGATTTGTTACGAATTTTTTAAGTGTATTTTAGACCTATATTCGGGGGCGACTTTAAAATATCGGTAAGGTTTAGGTGTTTTATTTCATAATGTCTCTTAAATTGTGTTCTAAATTGATATCTGAGGGCTTGAGAGGTCTTTTAATATAAATCCGTGGGAAAGTAAAAAAGGCCGCCATTTTGAAGTTCTTTAAATACAGTCAGAGTTTGTTCAAAATCGATATCTGAGGGTCCACGAGGCTTCTTAATATGAATCCGAGCTTGGATTGAAAAAAAGTTGCCGCCATCTTGAAATTCTTTAAATGCAGTTCGCTTTGGTTTAAAATCGATATCTGAGGGTCCGCGGGGCCTCTTAATATGAATCCTAGCTTGAAGCCGATTTTACAATCCAAGCTGCATTTATAACATCTTTATAACCTGTGTTTTGACAAATAAATACTTTGAACTTTGAACTTTGAAGCTCAGATTCATATTAAGAGGCCCCGCGGACCCCCACATATCGATTTTGAACTAAATCAGACTGTATTTAAAGAATTTCAAGATGGCGGCAACTTTTTTACAATCCAAGCTCAGATTTATATTAAAAGGCCCCGCGGACTCTCAGATATCGATTTTGAACAAAATATAACTGTGCTTAAAGAATTTCAAGATGGCGGCAACTTTTTTACAATCCAACCTTGGATTCTTATTAAAAAGCTCCTCGGAACCAATAACGATTTTGAAAACGAAAAAAAATTGCCGCCTTTTCTAAACTTATATATTTCTATTTAAAGGTCTTAGTGAGTGAGAGAGTGTTTATAAATAATATAACAACATACCTACTTACATATGAAATGCCTGAAAATGAATCAAGTAATTATAAATAAATGAATATCTCTCATATTTTTGACAACCCTGACTCTTGAGCGGTTACGCTAAGCGGGTGCGTAAATTCATAGATGAATGAAGCTTGAATGAAGGTTGTAGTTCTTTATACTGTGATGGAACTAACCTGGTGCGAATCCTGAAGCTCGCACGTGAAGCGCGTGTGTACTTCACCTTTGAACTCGGCCAGTTTCGACGCGCCGTCCGTCACTGAAAAACATACGCATAACGTTGTTATACCATATTTTTTCTAGCTTGATTAGAATGACAGATGCCTTTTTTCATGGTAGACCTTTTATTAACTGATTTGAGATCAAGTCTATATTTAAATAAATATTTAAATATTTAAATATTATGGGACAATCTTACACAAATCAACCTAGGCCCACGGTAAGCTCAGTAAGGCTTGTGTTGTGGGTACTAGGCGATGATATATATAATAGATAAATACATATAGATACTTATATACATATATAACATCCATAACTCAGGAACAAATATTCGTGATAAACACACAAATAAATGCCCTGACCGGGATTCGAACCCGGGACCTCCAGCTTCGTAGGCAGAGTCACTACCCACTGGGCTACGGAGGCCGTTATAAAATCCGAAAATTAGACGAGATTTAATTTTCACAAGCAATATTTGTCCCTTGGAAAATATATGAATTTGGCTTACCGCTTTACAAAGTGACATCTATCATTGTATTCAAGCTAGAAAAAAAAGCGGGTTGTTTCGGAGATACAACCGTAAATTGAGTTTAAGTGGATACTTCTTCTTTTCTTTCACTAAAATCTGTATAAGTACAGATAAATCGGTATATATGGCAACATTGACTGACGTAGCTCATTTGACTCGCAATGCATTGAAAATGGCGGTCATTTCAGCATTATTTTCATGTCTGCCACATAAACTAAATAACATTTTGTGATCAACAACTAATGGCAAATAAAGAAGGATTAAAACATGTAACAAACAATTATTTGAAATCAGATTAGGCTTCTCTAAAAAAAGTTATTCCGGAAGTCACGTGATAGATTTTGAACTGTACCCCTATACAACGCGAGCAAAGAAGTATCCACTTCAAAATATGGTATAATACTTCATATTATGCATCTTCTCTTGGCGAAATAAAATATTGTAAGTTTAAGCCACGTTTACGGCTTGTACAACAAAAGAAATTAGTGTAGTCATAATGTGTATACCATAAAGATACAATTTCAATACTAGGGTGAAAACGGTGTAACAGCGGCTCCATGTCGCGCAAGCAGCGGCAGATTGCCAGTAGTCGAATGATCATCAGTAGACCAGAATATTAGGAGGACATAAATTGTGGGAATTGACACGAGGCACATTGCAACCGATGGCCGTTGGGGCGGAAAAGTTTTCGAGTGGCGACCAAGATTTTTTTTTATATGTTAAATCTGCAATCAGTCTCCAGATTATGATCAGAATAGTTGAATGGAGGATGGCGAGTCTTAGATTTAGAGGCCAATGCCAGGCCAGATCACTACTTAAACAATATCGGTTTAAAGTTACGTTCAGTCTCTTAACCACATTGACATTATCGAGCAGGGACTGCATAACAGAAAAATACCGGTATTCTAATTTAACGGTATGACGTCATATCGGTTGTCAAATAGCGAAATATAAAGGTTCCGCTACTAAATTTAAAGGTACCTTTATTTTTTCCGGTACCGTAACCGCTATTTAAAGGTACCGATATATCGACTTTGGCCTGGAGTTGTTGCCAAACCGCCGGCAAAGGCTCTGCTGCTTTGTCTTTTAGTCTTTAAATGTTTAGTAGCCAATGCTTCCTCTGTAGAGTGCCAGCTCGCTTACTTTTCTCGATAACCTTTATAATAGACAAATTTTACCTAAATATAAAATTTATATTAAGTTACTTACCTTATTCCAAGCCTATACAATTGAGATGGCAACATCTATTTCCACAGGCAACACTGCCTAGTTCCAAGTGACAGCTGCTATAATTCAGGTTTTCTCCCCACCTAACCACCTTTGAACCAGCAACGGCTCGACATCGGCTGCGCGCCGCGGAGCCATCATTGGATTCTCAATTGAGTCTACCGTCCAATATGAAATAGGTGGACGGTAGGTAGCCACTGTAATTAGACAGGTGGCGATGTAGCCACGGTCGGCAGACCGGTGGCAATACTATGTTATGTAAACAAACACCGCATTGGGTGTAGGTGGTTGGTTTTGAAGTACACAAATTATGGTACTTTATAGGTACCGCTGAAATTAGAGCTTAAGTACTAATATGTTATCCTGAAATACAAGCTTAAAAACTAGGTTTAGTGGCTGAAATATAAGCTTAATTACTAAATTGTGTAGCTGAAAAATAAGCTTAAATACTAAGATATACCTTTGAATGTTATAAAACATAGAAGGGTATTTGAGCATTCGCCAGCAGGCAGCAATGAAATTAGGCTTGGAATAAGGTAAGTAACTTAATATAAATTTTATTTTTAGGTAAAATTTGTCTATTAAGTATTGTACCTTATTCCAAGCCTATACAATTGAGAAGTGTTTGTTATCGGCTGCTGGTTCAATTAAGGATTAAAAATAGGTAGAACTGTATAGATTCGTTAGAACGCCAATGTGAAAAAGATATTAGTTAGATTTATTACAAGAAAACTTGTACAGCAGTAAAAGTTTCATATACAAACTCAGGTAATTTCAATTATCAATCATCTTGCATTGACTAACTAACAAAAATATCAAACTACGAAATCGGATATAGATTGGTTTTAAAAGCCGAAAGTTTTCTTATAAACTTCCTGAAATATAGCAGCATTGAGCACCTATTGTAATGACTTACCTCGTTCCAAGACGATTAGGTACCTACTAATGAAATAATAATAAGACTGTCAAGAGTGTCAAACCAGCTTGACTATCGCGTAGGTACCTATTGTTCACACTACTAGATATGTGCATTAGCATTCTTAAGAAAAGCATGAATGGATTGTTCATGAAGCTGGCTTAACAAAGTCACATGTTCATAACTTCATTATCTTTATACGAGTATCCTCATTGTACCAGGGACAAATAACGTCAATCTATGTTTTGATAAGTGGGTCGATATTTGGATTAAACACGTGTAGCTAGCTAATTTTTGAATAATTATGTAATTCATAGGAAACCCTAGAGCCAAAATCGAGTCAAAAATTTATCTGATCAAATTCATTGTTACTTCCACCTAAAAGTCTCAACTATCGAGCCACGTTAATATTACCCACTTGGGATAGTTGGGATGATGTAACTTTGAAAACAAAAATGTTCAGCCAGGAAAAACTATTGTGGCCGACAATAAAGTGTGAACTAAACGGTGGGTCCGTGTTCGGCCACAGAACTACATGATAAAACCTGTGTAGGTATTGTATATATCTGAGCGTAATTTAATCATTGAGCTAAGAAATCATCTTTGGGATTGGATGGCCCACTACTCATCAGCCAGACTTTTACAACTATCTAATAAATAGATTAGTGGTAGGTATCTGTCACAAACAAAGTGTGTAGTATTATGACTCTCCATGGGATAATTATATGCGGGCCGCATTCCACAGGTCACTGAGATAAAACGCCAAACTAGCTAATAGGTATGCAAACATTCAGATCAGAGAAACCGTGATGTTTCGAGTAAGACTGAGTAAAGGACTAGTCGACGCCAATAGTACCTAGGTACTTACATCTAACTCTGATTTAAATTACTAACTTTAACTAACGTTGAACTTGTTACTATGTACCAAAACTGCTTGGACTTTCTTCGACGCGAAGAGATCTGACAAAGACTAAATTCATTATATGTTGAGCCCCTTGTTGAATAGAGTGGATGCCACTCCTACTGACATTAAAATCTTTAAAATCGATCTACCCAAGTGGTGTATGACCTACGACTGTAATATATGTAGTAGGTACCTACGAAGGCTACCGGCGCTTTAGCACGAGATACTGAATGTGTAGGTACTCTGAACTCTTACCGCTTTTGTTGACTAAGTACGATACAAATGTTTGATTATCTGACACGATCTGATAGCGATGAGTTTGTCAGTCTATTAATTTCCCTTAGGTATCGGTACTGGCAACATGTCAGGAAGAATAAAGTATCTGCAAGATTCACTATAACTTGCATTAGCAGCCGTTAACATTTCTCCTTTTGGATAGGACTCTTGTCTAACAGAACTGACGCCAGTAAAAATGGTGATAATATTGAACGATAATAGAAGTGGTAATCACAAGGTCGCCCAGCTCGAGAACTAGAATTACAAACAGCTTTAAGCTTTGTTGGATATTATTCATAAATGACACTTACTCGAAGATTGATGCTTTGCATATGCCGAGTCTGTAAGGTAACCGTCCCAGTGCTCGACACGGGGCCAATGCTTGGTCTTTCAAACTTATAACGTAATAAAGGCGAGCAATATGGGACTTATTAGAATAGAAGATGTCCAATATTGGGACGTTTACCTTATAGGTACTTTCCACTCATCTCGTGAAAATCTTGTGCTTTGTGCTAAATCCCTTCAGCTGAGAAGGACTTAATGTTAATCGCCAGATCTCCCTGCAATCCCAGGGACTCCATGGATCGCTAGCCCTAAATCGTTCAGCTAGAGAAACCTTTAGCTATGCAGCAATCTTCAGTTCTGGCGTGCACAGGCAACGAGCCTGGTACTTTGAGATCTGAGGACCTCAACTACCTGAATGATGAGCGAAGCTGCCGCCGAAAATTTGAGAGACTAAACAAATATCTAAATCGAAGTATATTACCTTCAGCAATTGTCGTTGTATGTTGTACGACATGAATGTACATACATGAAGTATACATACACGCCCAGTCTCACCATCCAATCACGTGATCAAAATCGGGAACCTTGAAAAAGACAATAAATGGAAAAGACCCACGTATACGGACATGAAGAGTCGTTTCAATAATTAAGTACTCCTTCAACATGCCCTTTTTCAAGACCAGAGAAATTATAGTCCTGGCCCACCCGGCTCCAATAAAAACTCATGGTTCGCAAGGTCTCTCGATATCTTCCGTCAATGATTCTGACAACATTTGTGAAGGGCAGTGTACTGGAGGACAGCATTTAGACTGTCCTGATTATTACAAACTGCTCCATGTTGGAAACTGCGCAGTATCCCCACCTTCAACCTACCTTGTTTGCTTGTACGTAGCGTGTAACTCGGCAGAGCCAGCGGGAACTTTAAGCTGCGGAAAGTACTCGACACAGTCAATTTCCAGCCGGGAAGGATAAACAAGGACTTCTTATTATGCTTTGACTGTAACATTCGCAAAAGTGTGCTTTGTAGCAACTCCTTGTGCAGCAGTGACTGCTGAACGGGTGGTAGCAACTCCTTGCACAGGAGAGACAGCTGAACGGGTGGTAGCAACTCCTTGCGCAGGAGAGACAACTGAACGGGTGGTAGCAACTTCTTGCACAGGAGAGTTAGGTGATCGGGTGGTAGCAACTCCTTGCGCAGGAGAGACAGCTGAACGGGTGGTAGCAACTCGTTCCGCAGGAGAGACAGCTGAATGGGTGGTAGCAACTCTCTGCGCAGGAGAGACAGCTGAACGGGTGGTAGCAACTTTTTGCACAGGAGAGTCAGGTGATCGGGTGGTAGCAAGTCCTTGCGCAGGAGAGACAGCTGAACGGGTGGTAGCAACTCCTTCCGCAGGAGAGACAGCTGAACGGGTGGTAGCAACTTTTTGCACAGGAGAGTCAGGTGATCGGGTGGTAGCAAGTCCTTGCGCAGGAGAGACAGCTGAACGGGTGGTAGCAACGCCTTCCGCAGGAGAGACAGCTGAATGGGTGGTAGCAACTCCTTGCATAGGAGAGACATCAGCTGAACGGTTGGTAGCGCGTAACGTAAGCTGGAAAATGTCTTATAGCTACTGAAATTCAAACATATGAAACGTGTCAAAACGGAACTCGAACAAGCGTCCGCTGCGTAACAGTCAACACATGGCTGCGCACTCATGATTATATAATTAAGTAGTAACTCTTCATTAGATATTATAGCGGAATATACGCAACAATTACTCTCAACGTCTGTCTACGCGACGACTAAATATAATTTGTAGGTTTGTAGGTACTAATTGAACCGGGAAATCGGATATAGATTGGTTTTAAAAGCCGAAAGTTGAAAATCAACCAGCAATACTTGCATCGATTCACAAACACTTGGTTAATAAATATAATTACAAGGCAAGGTAATTTGAATAAGAATTGCATCGGCAAAACCGGAACATAATACGAACTTATTTTTTATGTAGGTATTTCATTTAAATCGACACTCGTATGGCAGCTAATTCGTAAGCATGTAAGCACCGCCCAGAATATTAATTAATTTAGGTCGAAACTGAAATACGGTAATCACACTACGTACCGGTGTGCTCCTTAGAAAATGGCAGTACCCGATGAGTTGAGGGTAGTTTCAAATTTGAAATCAATTTCCTTCAAATGAGCACTGGCATGGGTAGGCGGTGCCAGTTTTACTGGAGGAAGAACTTAAGGGGGCTTCCAGGTCATCGGGTACGCAAATTGACAAAAACCTTAATCATCAAAATTGCCTTCATGCGCGAGGAATAAACGACATTGAAGCACTTACCTCCTGCATGAGTACTACTCACGATTTTCTCCAATACAGGCATCCGTCCGTTGCCAGGCGGTGAAGAATTCTCGCTACTCGCGAGCCTTTGTTAGCGGAGCACAATCCTGCACCTTCATTTCGTTGATTACTACCAATTTTGTCACTATCATGGAACATTTCAACAGAAAATTGCAAGGAATTTTCCGTTTTATAAGCATATTATATGTAGTACTGCCGAAGTTAGTACTACGTGTTGCCTCTGCAAGAAAAAGAACGCCAATGATGGCTCCACGGCGCGCAGCCGATGTCGAGCCGTTGCTGGTTCAAAGGTGGTTAGGTGGGGAGAAAACCTGAATTATAGCAGCTGTCACTTGGAACTAGGCAGTGTTGCCTGTGGAAATAGATGTTGCCATCTCAATTGTATAGGCTTGGAATAAGGTACAATACTTAATACCGGTATTATAAAGGTTACGGTACCGTTTTAAACTGGTACCGCTAACCGTTATTTCAAAACGGTTACGGTACCGTTATGTTCGCGCGGCGCGCATAACCTTTACGACATAACGGTACCGTAATGGAATACCGGTTTCATACCGGTATAACCGTAACCGAAATAAGTCCCTGTTATCGAGCAATCCAGAGGCCAATGGATTGGGGTGATGGATAAGGCGAGCTATGTGTTGTTCCCACAGATGTATGAATATAAGGAGATCGGACATGGCGGCCCATTTGTATAGAGTGAGCCTGTCGCAAGTACATTAACCCACACAACGCCCAAGTAATTGACAAGACAAAGCACGCACACATCTAAAACACACACACTTGTATACCTACACGCTTATTTGACAATAAACGCGCATCATATCAGGCATTTTGGGAAAAAACGTAATATTCTCTGCGATCAGCACGCGTGCACAGTATGGCAGTGTATGCCCATTGAGCATACAGCTGCGACACGGCCGCCGGCGGCTTGTCCTCTCTCTAGTATTCTATGCTCTGAGGTTGTTCCCTATAGCGGGACGCTTCGGATGCTACTGTTGGCATTTTTAAACGACTTCAAAAAAGGAGGAGGTTTTATGTTCCACTGTATGTATTTTTATATTGTGGCGACCACGTAACGGAAGGCACAGGGAAGGCAGACCCGCCACAAGGTGGACATTAGCTCTAGTATAAGTTTTATCGATACATAGACGTTTTCGAACGCGTTTGCGTTTTGTTTCAATTTGTATGGCCTCGGATGACCTCGTAAAGGACGCGGCAGTCCGTTGGATGCAGGTGGCGCTGGACTGGTCATTAAGGCACTCTTTCGGGGAGGCCTATGTCCAGCAGGACGTCTTTCGGCTGATATGATGATGATGATGCTGATGACAAGGGGGACATAGGGTATAACGCTGAGCCCTGAGCCTATTGTCGCGCTAATTCATTTTCTGTTATGTGTTGTTTTATATAAGTACCTACAAAACGGTACCGTACCGTTCTTTAACCGATGTATTGTTTTCATATTTGTAACTTTTGTCCCTTATCGTGTTACGCTACGTTTTTATTATATTTTTTTATTTTTTGTTTATTATTGCTGGATTTTGTTATCCACCGTGGAGTCACTCGATGGTTCTATCGGAAGATCAGCGCTGGCAGTAATAAATGCCAGAATTATGCTGCGATAGAAGTGACAAAACGCTGCCTTGTCTCGAATAAATGTTACTTTCTTTCTTTCTTTGAATATAATTTTTCTGTTACATTTTGTGTTTTTTGTTGATTTTTTTTCTTGCGACAGCAAATCTTCTTTTTTGTATGTACTCACCGTCCTGTGCGGTGCTCAGCTTGAACACGACGGAGTAGCCCTGCGCGTGCTGCGCCTTCAGGGCCGCGGCCGAGCCGAGCGCGCGCAGCTCGCCGCCCGACATGATGGCGATGTATGTACTCACCGTCCTGTGCGGTGCTCAGCTTGAACACGACGGAGTAGCCCTGCGCGTGCTGCGCCTTCAGGGCCGCGGCCGAACCGAGCGCGCGCAGCTCGCCACCCGACATGATGGCGATGTATGTACTCACCGTCCTGTGCGGTGCTCAGCT
Source organism: Epinotia brunnichana (assembly GCA_963854355.1). NCBI lineage: Eukaryota > Metazoa > Arthropoda > Insecta > Lepidoptera > Tortricidae > Epinotia > Epinotia brunnichana. Next base: position 25,235,779 of record OY977950.1, on the reverse strand, counting down.
TGAACACGACGGAGTAGCCCTGCGCGTGCTGCGCCTTCAGGGCCGCGGCCGAGCCGAGCGCGCGCAGCTCGCCGCCCGACATGATGGCGATGTATGTACTCACCGTCCTGTGCGGTGCTCAGCTTGAACACGACGGAGTAGCCCTGCGCGTGCTGCGCCTTCAGGGCCGCGGCCGAGCCGAGCGCGCGCAGCTCGCCGCCCGACATGATGGCGATGTATGTACTCACCGTCCTGTGCGGTGCTCAGCTTGAACACGACGGAGTAGCCCTGCGCGTGCTGCGCCTTCAGGGCCGCGGCCGAACCGAGCGCGCGCAGCTCGCCACCCGACATGATGGCGATGTATGTACTCACCGTCCTGTGCGGTGCTCAGCTTGAACACGACGGAGTAGCCCTGCGCGTGCTGCGCCTTCAGGGCCGCGGCCGAGCCGAGCGCGCGCAGCTCGCCGCCCGACATGATGGCGATGTATGTACTCACCGTCCTGTGCGGTGCTCAGCTTGAACACGACGGAGTAGCCCTGCGCGTGCTGCGCCTTCAGGGCCGCGGCCGAACCGAGCGCGCGCAGCTCGCCACCCGACATGATGGCGATGTATGTACTCACCGTCCTGTGCGGTGCTCAGCTTGAACACGACGGAGTAGCCCTGCGCGTGCTGCGCCTTCAGGGCCGCGGCCGAGCCGAGCGCGCGCAGCTCGCCACCCGACATGATGGCGATGCGGTGGCACAGCGCCTCCATCTCGTCCATGCTGCGAATAGAAAGGCAACTGGTAAAGTACATCAGGAGGGAGCAGATAGTGGTAGAATTGTGATAAGGGCAACTATCGGTCTCAGTGTCACTACAGAGATAATGGTACAAGAGCCGCCGTACATTGAGCCACATTGTGCGAACGAGTTCTTTCATACATTTTCTAATGACTGTGTCTAGTAGTTTAATGTGCGCCGCCTGGCACAGCTTGTGTGTCACCTGAGCGAGGCGATGATGAGCGAGCGGTCTCTGGCGCGCAGCATGGCGCGGTGCATGCGGCGGCGCGCCACGGGGTCGACGCCGGCTGTGGGCTCGTCGAGGAGCACGGTGGAGCCCGGCTGGCACAGCTTGTGTGTCACCTGTGCGAGGCGATGATGAGCGAGCGGTCTCTGGCGCGCAGCATGGCGCGGTGCATGCGGCGGCGCGCCACGGGGTCGACGCCGGCTGTGGGCTCGTCGAGGAGCACGGTGGAGCCCGGCTGGCACAGCTTGTGTGTCACCTGTGCGAGGCGATGATGAGCGAGCGGTCTCTGGCGCGCAGCATGGCGCGGTGCATGCGGCGGCGCGCCACGGGGTCGACGCCGGCTGTGGGCTCGTCGAGGAGCACGGTGGAGCCCGGCTGGCACAGCTTGTGTGTCACCTGTGCGAGGCGATGATGAGCGAGCGGTCTCTGGCGCGCAGCATGGCGCGGTGCATGCGGCGGCGCGCCACGGGGTCGACGCCGGCTGTGGGCTCGTCGAGGAGCACGGTGGAGCCCGGCTGGCACAGCTTGTGTGTCACCTGTGCGAGGCGATGATGAGCGAGCGGTCTCTGGCGCGCAGCATGGCGCGGTGCATGCGGCGGCGCGCCACGGGGTCGACGCCGGCTGTGGGCTCGTCGAGGAGCACGGTGGAGCCCGGCTGGCACAGCTTGTGTGTCACCTGTGCGAGGCGATGATGAGCGAGCGGTCTCTGGCGCGCAGCATGGCGCGGTGCATGCGGCGGCGCGCCACGGGGTCGACGCCGGCTGTGGGCTCGTCGAGGAGCACGGTGGAGCCCGGCTGGCACAGCTTGTGTGTCACCTGTGCGAGGCGATGATGAGCGAGCGGTCTCTGGCGCGCAGCATGGCGCGGTGCATGCGGCGGCGCGCCACGGGGTCGACGCCGGCTGTGGGCTCGTCGAGGAGCACGGTGGAGCCCGGCTGGCACAGCTTGTGTGTCACCTGTGCGAGGCGATGATGAGCGAGCGGTCTCTGGCGCGCAGCATGGCGCGGTGCATGCGGCGGCGCGCCACGGGGTCGACGCCGGCTGTGGGCTCGTCGAGGAGCACGGTGGAGCCCGGCTGGCACAGCTTGTGTGTCACCTGTGCGAGGCGATGATGAGCGAGCGGTCTCTGGCGCGCAGCATGGCGCGGTGCATGCGGCGGCGCGCCACGGGGTCGACGCCGGCTGTGGGCTCGTCGAGGAGCACGGTGGAGCCCGGCTGGCACAGCTTGTGTGTCACCTGTGCGAGGCGATGATGAGCGAGCGGTCTCTGGCGCGCAGCATGGCGCGGTGCATGCGGCGGCGCGCCACGGGGTCGACGCCGGCTGTGGGCTCGTCGAGGAGCACGGTGGAGCCCGGCTGGCACAGCTTGTGTGTCACCTGTGCGAGGCGATGATGAGCGAGCGGTCTCTGGCGCGCAGCATGGCGCGGTGCATGCGGCGGCGCGCCACGGGGTCGACGCCGGCTGTGGGCTCGTCGAGGAGCACGGTGGAGCCCGGCTGGCACAGCTTGTGTGTCACCTGTGCGAGGCGATGATGAGCGAGCGGTCTCTGGCGCGCAGCATGGCGCGGTGCATGCGGCGGCGCGCCACGGGGTCGACGCCGGCTGTGGGCTCGTCGAGGAGCACGGTGGAGCCCGGCTGGCACAGCTTGTGTGTCACCTGTGCGAGGCGATGATGAGCGAGCGGTCTCTGGCGCGCAGCATGGCGCGGTGCATGCGGCGGCGCGCCACGGGGTCGACGCCGGCTGTGGGCTCGTCGAGGAGCACGGTGGAGCCCGGCTGGCACAGCTTGTGTGTCACCTGTGCGAGGCGATGATGAGCGAGCGGTCTCTGGCGCGCAGCATGGCGCGGTGCATGCGGCGGCGCGCCACGGGGTCGACGCCGGCTGTGGGCTCGTCGAGGAGCACGGTGGAGCCCGGCTGGCACAGCGCCGCCGCTGCCGCCAGCCGGCGAGCCATGCCGCCGCTGTAGGAGGACACTAGCTTGTCCGCTGCCGGGGTTAGACCTGGACGGATGGGCAATCGATTATATACATGATATGCGGCAGTAATGCTATTGTGTTGCACATGTTTCTTGCTTGCAGTAGCTGACCGTGCTGAACTGTCGACAGACATACCGACTTCCTCGAGCCACGAGTCGGTGATGGCGGCCACATCATCGGCCTGGAGGCCGCGCAGCGTCAGCAGCAGCTCCAGGCTCTGTCGGCCCGACAGGAACCCGTCCACACCCGCGAACTGCGGACAGTAGCTGAACGTGCGCATGTACTGTCGACAAATACACACCTATTAGCTGAATGGGTTAATTTTAAAGCTTCACAAGTAGGTATGTATTTATTGTATAAACTCTCTCTCACTCACACAGATCTTTATATAGAAATATAAGTTTAGAAAAGGCGACCATTCGAATCCATCGAAAACGGGTGTTAGAAGAACGCGATTACAAATATGTTAAAAATAGAACCAAGCTCGGATTCGTATTCAGAAGCCCCTCGGACCTTCAGATGTCGATTTTGAACGAAATCGGACCATATTCAAATAATTTCAAGATGGCGGCCTTTTTTATTTATACCCTCAGATTCGTATTAAAAGACTTCTCGAGCCTCAGATATCGATTTTGAACACAACTGAAGTAAAAAAAAACATCAAAACCTAATTTTAACCATACCTTTTTGAAGTCGGTTTTAAAAAGTCAAACTTGACACCCCTTCAGAATAGTTCGCGCAAACTCAATGAGTTTGAGTTTGCGCTAAATTCCCTCAAATCCCACTTCCTCGCGTAACTCCCATCATTGCCCCGCGCAGCCCCGAGCTTGCTGACTGTATGTAGGTACTAGGTAGACTGCTATTATGCTACATATAATACGTACCGCACCCCGTTCGCACAAGTGGTATCCGTTAGCGAAGATGTCCCCGCCCGTGGGGCTGGCCTGTCCCGTCAGCATTCTGAACGTCGAGGTCTTGCCGGCGCCGTTCACACCCAGCAGGCCGAAACACTCTCCTGGATATTTTTTATTTTATTTTATTTATTCATTCCTTAAATTAACACAAACAGACAGGATATGCATGTTAATTATACAGGAGGATATTATACAATAAGGTACTTAGGTCTAGAGCAGGGCTCCCAACCTTTTGCCCTATGCGCCTCACTCAACGTTAAGCTAAAATACTACGCCTCCTCTAATGCACAGCGAAGATCATCTTCAACATGCAATCTGTCCTTTTTCTACGACAAACGGTAACTTTTCGAACATTTAAATCTGGAGCCGCTCCCTGCGCCCCCCCTTGGATCAGTGTACGCCCCCCAAGTGGAGCGCGCCTCACTGGTTGGGAAACCACATTGTCACTAGAGCATTGAGCCTGGAATAGAGTCGGTATCAAAAAAGTATGGAACTTGAAGCCGTAATAGACTCCAAATATCAGCTGCTAGTAAAGAGAAATTGAGATTCCGTGCTGTGGAACATATCCAGTTTGTTGTCGCTGTCCAATATACAGGGCCTGTAATAGGAGCAAAAAATTTAACGGTAGATTATTTAGCTTGTGAACAATTATTCCCACATGATTATAAGTAAAAAAAAAATTTTTTTTTTTAATTTTTTTTCTTTAAAATAACTATAGTTGTATTTTTTACTCTTCTGGAGTGCTATAAGTAACTTTTTATTTTAAAGAAACTAAAACAAAAAAAAAAAAAAAAAATCACAAAAATATCTTTTGAAAACCAAAATGCAAAAACTATTATGACTCGTTACGTGATGTTACCTCAAAATATGATGATGATATGATGTCGTGGTGCCAAGATAAGACTTAAGACTTGGAGGTCATAACTTTAGATCAAAATATCTCCGAATCCAAAAAAAATAAAAAAACAAGGGGTTACTGCAAATGCTCTAAAGAAGCGTCCTTTTGAATATTTGCTCCTATTACAGGCCACACCCTGTATAATTGAGAAGAGTCAAGGCGTGGTGCAGTGGAAAGTGAGATAGAGCACGAGTTCGTGCCGCCGGAACAGCAAATAGAATGCGGCGACGGGGGCGGAGTTCAATACTGGGGATAGGACGCACTTGGATTGAAATGAGAGATAACCAAGAGGAGTAACTAATTTGGCCACGTATTAAACTAAAGAAGTATTTTATGAGGGATACATTCCTTCTGCACTCTAGAGATATATGATTTACCATTGATAGAATATACGAGTAGAGAGTAGGATAAAGATGTAGATAATACCCATAGAGTTTACGGAAAAGGAAGCGTACGAATAATTTTTGCACCCTCTACAACATAAGGGTGTACTGTCGCTCATGGGGGCTCCAAATTATCGCGTTAAATTCAAGTCGGCTACGAACGTATGCGTTGTATAATATACTGAGCGCAATTTATATTGGCGGATTACAAACCCCAACGATTTTCTTGCGGCATTACAAGTAGTGACAATGTGGTCATTAAAAGTGAGATGCGGGTCGAATACGATGGAGGGCCTTCAAAATCGAAACATGTAGTCTGCAAATAGGTCACAAGGCCTCTTTTACAAGTCAAAATCTACATCTATTTTTTTTTCTTTTTAGGAGAAGCAACAGTAATAAAACTTATTAATAACATGACTATTAATTAACAAAAAGGCATATTACAAGATTTCACAGATAGCGCTCGAATAGAAATATACTTAAACAAAGTGCACATCTACTCATACACAAGAAAACAGAATAAGAATATTAGAAGGACAACTACTTAATCATGATGCACTGCTATCAATAACTTTGATTTAATGAGACCATACAAACAAAACTAGCAATTTCAGATTTGTAAAGTTTACCTTGCGAAACCAAAAAAATTTTACTCATATCTTATCCCATTGAGGCATTGACCATATTAGGTCCTTTCTATAGAACGCGGGGATTTAGGAGGATATGTATAAAAATATGCGTGGTAATCTGCCTGATAAATTCACCAGGTTCATAAACTCTTGTGTGCGTGATCAGTAATCACCTTAAAGAGACGCGTGCTTAAAAAAATCTAAGACTTATCCATTGAGACAATAACTGCGAGAGCTTCTCTTTCTGTAGTGCATTAATTTCATTCACTTGTTTAGACGACTAACGTATGCAATATTGTTCTCCTGGCCACAAATTGTAAGAATATTTCACCCATTCTATGGAAAAACGCATCAAGGTGCATTGCGAAAGGCTTCTCAAAATCTTAAACAACTAAAATCGGATTTTCACTGATCGTTCTTTAATGCGTTAAAACTATTGTCATAAATTCTAATAATGCGATCATTTGGCTTGGATTTACTGATAGAAGTTTCATTATAATTATAATGGTGAGCATCAGTAGAAATTAAGACATTTGCATTTTTTTAGGGTTCCGTACCATAAAGGAACCTTTATGGTGGGTGGGACTCTGTAAGTTTGTCTGTCACAACGTTAAATATCAGTCTAGTAATTAGGTCAAGTGGGGTATCAAATTAAAGGGCTTCAGATGCCCATTCGGAGTCAGACTCGCACTTGGCCAGTTTTTATCTTAATAGACTATCTTGTGCACCGTGGTAAAATCTGATGAAATAATACGAACTTTGTTTATAACAAAAGGATTTAGTTTATTAAAATAGAAAATACAGATTACTATGAACGTGCTACTGCGCTTACAAGGGCGAGAGTGAGAACGTCTTTAAATAAAATATCGAGACAGTTGTCGTGCGTGTTTGCCCGCCTACATCTATCAGACGCTGTAGTTATGCGTCCCAATTCCAACAAAATCAAGCATTTGTACTCACCTTTTTTGACAGAGAAGCTGATGCCCTTGACAGCGAAGAAGGTTTTACGCCGGCAGCAGCCGGGGAAGTTCTTCTGCAGGTTGTGGCACAAGATGGCGTCCGGGATTTGTTTCTTAGCTGCAAGTTATAAATAAATGAGGATCCGAATCATATATCAAGTAGGATCATAGGCGAAGATCTGGCTGACTTGCCACCTGTTACTTGCACGTGCACGCGTGCCCACGCACGCTCTAGCGCGACGCTGTCTGATAGGAGCGTCAGTACAGTAGGAGCAGTACTCACGCAGTTGTATAGCCTTCTCAACGTATGCGGCCTCGGCGCGCGCCATGGTGTCGTGGTAGCGCGGCGGCGGGCGCGTGGCGCGCAGGAGCGCGTCGTGCACGCGTGCCCACGCACGCTCTAGCGCGCCACTGTCTGATAGGTGCGTCAGTACAGTAGGAGCAGTACTCACGCAGTTGTATAGCCTTCTCAACGTATGCGGCCTCGGCGCGCGCCATGGTGTCGTGGTAGCGCGGCGGCGGGCGCGTGGCGCGCAGGAGCGCGTCGTGCACGCGTGCCCACGCACGCTCTAGCGCGCCACTGTCTGATAGGTGCGTCAGTACAGTAGGAGCAGTACTCACGCAGTTGTATAGCCTTCTCAACGTATGCGGCCTCGGCGCGCGCCATGGTGTCGTGGTAGCGCGGCGGCGGGCGCGTGGCGCGCAGGAGCGCGTCGTGCACGCGTGCCCACGCACGCTCTAGCGCGCCACTGTCTGATAGGTGCGTCAGTACAGTAGGAGCAGTACTCACGCAGTTGTATAGCCTTCTCAACGTATGCGGCCTCGGCGCGCGCCATGGTGTCGTGGTAGCGCGGCGGCGGGCGCGTGGCGCGCAGGAGCGCGTCGTGCACGCGTGCCCACGCACGCTCTAGCGCGCCACTGTCTGATAGGTGCGTCAGTACAGTAGGAGCAGTACTCACGCAGTTGTATAGCCTTCTCAACGTATGCGGCCTCGGCGCGCGCCATGGTGTCGTGGTAGCGCGGCGGCGGGCGCGTGGCGCGCAGGAGCGCGTCGTGCACGCGTGCCCACGCACGCTCTAGCGCGCCACTGTCTGATAGGTGCGTCAGTACAGTAGGAGCAGTACTCACGCAGTTGTATAGCCTTCTCAACGTATGCGGCCTCGGCGCGCGCCATGGTGTCGTGGTAGCGCGGCGGCGGGCGCGTGGCGCGCAGGAGCGCGTCGTGCACGCGTGCCCACGCACGCTCTAGCGCGCCACTGTCTGATAGGTGCGTCAGTACAGTAGGAGCAGTACTCACGCAGTTGTATAGCCTTCTCAACGTATGCGGCCTCGGCGCGCGCCATGGTGTCGTGGTAGCGCGGCGGCGGGCGCGTGGCGCGCAGGAGCGCGTCGTGCACGCGTGCCCACGCACGCTCTAGCGCGCCACTGTCTGATAGGTGCGTCAGTACAGTAGGAGCAGTACTCACGCAGTTGTATAGCCTTCTCAACGTATGCGGCCTCGGCGCGCGCCATGGTGTCGTGGTAGCGCGGCGGCGGGCGCGTGGCGCGCAGGAGCGCGTCGTGCACGCGTGCCCACGCACGCTCTAGCGCGCCACTGTCTGATAGGTGCGTCAGTACAGTAGGAGCAGTACTCACGCAGTTGTATAGCCTTCTCAACGTATGCGGCCTCGGCGCGCGCCATGGTGTCGTGGTAGCGCGGCGGCGGGCGCGTGGCGCGCAGGAGCGCGTCGTGCACGCGTGCCCACGCACGCTCTAGCGCGCCACTGTCTGATAGGTGCGTCAGTACAGTAGGAGCAGTACTCACGCAGTTGTATAGCCTTCTCAACGTATGCGGCCTCGGCGCGCGCCATGGTGTCGTGGTAGCGCGGCGGCGGGCGCGTGGCGCGCAGGAGCGCGTCGTGCACGCGTGCCCACGCACGCTCTAGCGCGCCACTGTCTGATAGGTGCGTCAGTACAGTAGGAGCAGTACTCACGCAGTTGTATAGCCTTCTCAACGTATGCGGCCTCGGCGCGCGCCATGGTGTCGTGGTAGCGCGGCGGCGGGCGCGTGGCGCGCAGGAGCGCGTCGTGCACGCGTGCCCACGCACGCTCTAGCGCGCCACTGTCTGATAGGTGCGTCAGTACAGTAGGAGCAGTACTCACGCAGTTGTATAGCCTTCTCATAGTATGCGGCCTCGGCGCGCGCCATGGTGTCGTGGTAGCGCGGCGGCGGGCGCGTGGCGCGCAGGAGCGCGTCGTGCACGCGTGCCCACGCACGCTCTAGCGCGCCACTGTCTGATAGGTGCGTCAGTACAGTAGGAGCAGTACTCACGCAGTTGTATAGCCTTCTCAACGTATGCGGCCTCGGCGCGCGCCATGGTGTCGTGGTAGCGCGGCGGCGGGCGCGTGGCGCGCAGGAGCGCGTCGTGCACGCGTGCCCACGCACGCTCTAGCGCGCCACTGTCTGATAGGTGCGTCAGTACAGTAGGAGCAGTACTCACGCAGTTGTATAGCCTTCTCATAGTATGCGGCCTCGGCGCGCGCCATGGTGTCGTGGTAGCGCGGCGGCGGGCGCGTGGCGCGCAGGAGCGCGTCGTGCACGCGTGCCCACGCACGCTCTAGCGCGCCACTGTCTGATAGGTGCGTCAGTACAGTAGGAGCAGTACTCACGCAGTTGTATAGCCTTCTCAACGTATGCGGCCTCGGCGCGCGCCATGGTGTCGTGGTAGCGCGGCGGCGGGCGCGTGGCGCGCAGGAGCGCGTCGTGCACGCGTGCCCACGCACGCTCTAGCGCGCCACTGTCTGATAGGTGCGTCAGTACAGTAGGAGCAGTACTCACGCAGTTGTATAGCCTTCTCAACGTATGCGGCCTCGGCGCGCGCCATGGTGTCGTGGTAGCGCGGCGGCGGGCGCGTGGCGCGCAGGAGCGCGTCGTGCACGCGTGCCCACGCACGCTCTAGCGCGCCACTGTCTGATAGGTGCGTCAGTACAGTAGGAGCAGTACTCACGCAGTTGTATAGCCTTCTCAACGTATGCGGCCTCGGCGCGCGCCATGGTGTCGTGGTAGCGCGGCGGCGGGCGCGTGGCGCGCAGGAGCGCGTCGTGCACGCGTGCCCACGCACGCTCTAGCGCGCCACTGTCTGATAGGTGCGTCAGTACAGTAGGAGCAGTACTCACGCAGTTGTATAGCCTTCTCAACGTATGCGGCCTCGGCGCGCGCCATGGTGTCGTGGTAGCGCGGCGGCGGGCGCGTGGCGCGCAGGAGCGCGTCGTGCACGCGTGCCCACGCACGCTCTAGCGCGCCACTGTCTGATAGGTGCGTCAGTACAGTAGGAGCAGTACTCACGCAGTTGTATAGCCTTCTCAACGTATGCGGCCTCGGCGCGCGCCATGGTGTCGTGGTAGCGCGGCGGCGGGCGCGTGGCGCGCAGGAGCGCGTCGTGCACGCGTGCCCACGCACGCTCTAGCGCGCCACTGTCTGATAGGTGCGTCAGTACAGTAGGAGCAGTACTCACGCAGTTGTATAGCCTTCTCAACGTATGCGGCCTCGGCGCGCGCCATGGTGTCGTGGTAGCGCGGCGGCGGGCGCGTGGCGCGCAGGAGCGCGTCGTGCACGCGTGCCCACGCACGCTCTAGCGCGCCACTGTCTGATAGGTGCGTCAGTACAGTAGGAGCAGTACTCACGCAGTTGTATAGCCTTCTCAACGTATGCGGCCTCGGCGCGCGCCATGGTGTCGTGGTAGCGCGGCGGCGGGCGCGTGGCGCGCAGGAGCGCGTCGTGCACGCGTGCCCACGCACGCTCTAGCGCGCCACTGTCTGATAGGTGCGTCAGTACAGTAGGAGCAGTACTCACGCAGTTGTATAGCCTTCTCAACGTATGCGGCCTCGGCGCGCGCCATGGTGTCGTGGTAGCGCGGCGGCGGGCGCGTGGCGCGCAGGAGCGCGTCGTGCACGCGTGCCCACGCACGCTCTAGCGCGCCACTGTCTGATAGGTGCGTCAGTACAGTAGGAGCAGTACTCACGCAGTTGTATAGCCTTCTCAACGTATGCGGCCTCGGCGCGCGCCATGGTGTCGTGGTAGCGCGGCGGCGGGCGCGTGGCGCGCAGGAGCGCGTCGTGCACGCGTGCCCACGCACGCTCTAGCGCGCCACTGTCTGATAGGTGCGTCAGTACAGTAGGAGCAGTACTCACGCAGTTGTATAGCCTTCTCAACGTATGCGGCCTCGGCGCGCGCCATGGTGTCGTGGTAGCGCGGCGGCGGGCGCGTGGCGCGCAGGAGCGCGTCGTGCACGCGTGCCCACGCACGCTCTAGCGCGCCACTGTCTGATAGGTGCGTCAGTACAGTAGGAGCAGTACTCACGCAGTTGTATAGCCTTCTCAACGTATGCGGCCTCGGCGCGCGCCATGGTGTCGTGGTAGCGCGGCGGCGGGCGCGTGGCGCGCAGGAGCGCGTCGTGCACGCGTGCCCACGCACGCTCTAGCGCGCCACTGTCTGATAGGTGCGTCAGTACAGTAGGAGCAGTACTCACGCAGTTGTATAGCCTTCTCAACGTATGCGGCCTCGGCGCGCGCCATGGTGTCGTGGTAGCGCGGCGGCGGGCGCGTGGCGCGCAGGAGCGCGTCGTGCACGCGTGCCCACGCACGCTCTAGCGCGCCACTGTCTGATAGGTGCGTCAGTACAGTAGGAGCAGTACTCACGCAGTTGTATAGCCTTCTCAACGTATGCGGCCTCGGCGCGCGCCATGGTGTCGTGGTAGCGCGGCGGCGGGCGCGTGGCGCGCAGGAGCGCGTCGTGCACGCGTGCCCACGCACGCTCTAGCGCGCCACTGTCTGATAGGTGCGTCAGTACAGTAGGAGCAGTACTCACGCAGTTGTATAGCCTTCTCAACGTATGCGGCCTCGGCGCGCGCCATGGTGTCGTGGTAGCGCGGCGGCGGGCGCGTGGCGCGCAGGAGCGCGTCGTGCACGCGTGCCCACGCACGCTCTAGCGCGCCACTGTCTGATAGGTGCGTCAGTACAGTAGGAGCAGTACTCACGCAGTTGTATAGCCTTCTCAACGTATGCGGCCTCGGCGCGCGCCATGGTGTCGTGGTAGCGCGGCGGCGGGCGCGTGGCGCGCAGGAGCGCGTCGTGCACGCGTGCCCACGCACGCTCTAGCGCGCCACTGTCTGATAGGTGCGTCAGTACAGTAGGAGCAGTACTCACGCAGTTGTATAGCCTTCTCAACGTATGCGGCCTCGGCGCGCGCCATGGTGTCGTGGTAGCGCGGCGGCGGGCGCGTGGCGCGCAGGAGCGCGTCGTGCACGCGTGCCCACGCACGCTCTAGCGCGCCACTGTCTGATAGGTGCGTCAGTACAGTAGGAGCAGTACTCACGCAGTTGTATAGCCTTCTCAACGTATGCGGCCTCGGCGCGCGCCATGGTGTCGTGGTAGCGCGGCGGCGGGCGCGTGGCGCGCAGGAGCGCGTCGTGCACGCGTGCCCACGCACGCTCTAGCGCGCCACTGTCTGATAGGTGCGTCAGTACAGTAGGAGCAGTACTCACGCAGTTGTATAGCCTTCTCAACGTATGCGGCCTCGGCGCGCGCCATGGTGTCGTGGTAGCGCGGCGGCGGGCGCGTGGCGCGCAGGAGCGCGTCGTGCACGCGTGCCCACGCACGCTCTAGCGCGCCACTGTCTGATAGGTGCGTCAGTACAGTAGGAGCAGTACTCACGCAGTTGTATAGCCTTCTCAACGTATGCGGCCTCGGCGCGCGCCATGGTGTCGTGGTAGCGCGGCGGCGGGCGCGTGGCGCGCAGGAGCGCGTCGTGCACGCGTGCCCACGCACGCTCTAGCGCGCCACTGTCTGATAGGTGCGTCAGTACAGTAGGAGCAGTACTCACGCAGTTGTATAGCCTTCTCAACGTATGCGGCCTCGGCGCGCGCCATGGTGTCGTGGTAGCGCGGCGGCGGGCGCGTGGCGCGCAGGAGCGCGTCGTGCACGCGTGCCCACGCACGCTCTAGCGCGCCACTGTCTGATAGGTGCGTCAGTACAGTAGGAGCAGTACTCACGCAGTTGTATAGCCTTCTCAACGTATGCGGCCTCGGCGCGCGCCATGGTGTCGTGGTAGCGCGGCGGCGGGCGCGTGGCGCGCAGGAGCGCGTCGTGCACGCGTGCCCACGCACGCTCTAGCGCGCCACTGTCTGATAGGTGCGTCAGTACAGTAGGAGCAGTACTCACGCAGTTGTATAGCCTTCTCAACGTATGCGGCCTCGGCGCGCGCCATGGTGTCGTGGTAGCGCGGCGGCGGGCGCGTGGCGCGCAGGAGCGCGTCGTGCACGCGTGCCCACGCACGCTCTAGCGCGCCACTGTCTGATAGGTGCGTCAGTACAGTAGGAGCAGTACTCACGCAGTTGTATAGCCTTCTCAACGTATGCGGCCTCGGCGCGCGCCATGGTGTCGTGGTAGCGCGGCGGCGGGCGCGTGGCGCGCAGGAGCGCGTCGTGCACGCGTGCCCACGCACGCTCTAGCGCGCCACTGTCTGATAGGTGCGTCAGTACAGTAGGAGCAGTACTCACGCAGTTGTATAGCCTTCTCAACGTATGCGGCCTCGGCGCGCGCCATGGTGTCGTGGTAGCGCGGCGGCGGGCGCGTGGCGCGCAGGAGCGCGTCGTGCACGCGTGCCCACGCACGCTCTAGCGCGCCACTGTCTGATAGGTGCGTCAGTACAGTAGGAGCAGTACTCACGCAGTTGTATAGCCTTCTCAACGTATGCGGCCTCGGCGCGCGCCATGGTGTCGTGGTAGCGCGGCGGCGGGCGCGTGGCGCGCAGGAGCGCGTCGTGCACGCGTGCCCACGCACGCTCTAGCGCGCCACTGTCTGATAGGTGCGTCAGTACAGTAGGAGCAGTACTCACGCAGTTGTATAGCCTTCTCAACGTATGCGGCCTCGGCGCGCGCCATGGTGTCGTGGTAGCGCGGCGGCGGGCGCGTGGCGCGCAGGAGCGCGTCGTGCACGCGTGCCCACGCACGCTCTAGCGCGCCACTGTCTGATAGGTGCGTCAGTACAGTAGGAGCAGTACTCACGCAGTTGTATAGCCTTCTCAACGTATGCGGCCTCGGCGCGCGCCATGGTGTCGTGGTAGCGCGGCGGCGGGCGCGTGGCGCGCAGGAGCGCGTCGTGCACGCGTGCCCACGCACGCTCTAGCGCGCCACTGTCTGATAGGTGCGTCAAGATCTGCCAATACATAGTTATATGAAGATTTTTTTCTCGGGTTACTCTGTGATAAATAATCGACTTTTGGTAGTCGCTGTTTTGAGTTAATTAATGTGGTTTGAAGGCTTTATTGAAAACTGCACTATTTTGTTTACAAGCACTATTCGTTATAATGGCTTGTAACGAAGCTAATGTTGATAATTAAAAAAAAATTTCATTGAACTAAAATGACATTGTCGAAAGGAATTCAAAATGTCACGATCGAGATTGAAAGAATCGATAAATATCACCACCACTTGGAACATTTTCTCGTGGCAAATAACAATTTTTTGTAAAATTGCAGTACCCTTATTTCTAAATGTTCATCAAACCTACTTTAGCTTAAACGCCCTTAAAATTCGTTCGTCCCTTTTGTCACATAGTCATTTGTGTTTATGAGAAAGGAAGGAAACATTCAAGTTAACAGAAGTTTCTTAAGTTTTATGAATAAGAGATATTAATTATTCCCAGAATTTATTATCCCATCCTTCTTGCCAGGGGACAGGAAGAAATGTGAAATCTGTGATGTCCCAAAAGTGTACTCACGAAGTATGTGAGGGCTTGTCCTGCGAGGATGAGTATGGGCCAGCCGGCACCGTCGTGCGTCACCCAGTAGCTCCAGGGTTCCGAGCCTGGACTGGACTCTGGAAGGACGGACCGATTAGAATATACGAGTACACGGCCCAAACCAGGGCCCAAAATAGTTCAATCATTCATAATCAGGGAGTTCACCAAACCACCAGCACAAAGGCTTCAGTCACGGCGACCGACTAGTACGGCTGCCAAATAACTCATACAGGATGGCTTTACAACGAGGGAAACGTAGAGAAAAAAGTGGTCGGAATCAGCTACGGAACCCCCATTTTCTTCACTAGACCCAACGCAGAAACCTAGTCATGTTTCTCTCTGCCAAGGCCTGGGCACGCCAGCCAATTACCTAAAGCACAAATGGGGATGGACAGATAGCCCATTGTGTGACTGCGGCATTGAAGATCAAACCATAGACCATATCGTTAACCGATGTCCTAAAAGATGTAATCAGGGCGACCTCTATAATTTAACACCAGAAGCTGTGGATTGGTTGTGCAATCTGGATGTTGATGTAGAGGTATAAGCTACTATTTTTTATAAATAAGTAATATATATTCCTGCTTCAAGAAAACGCCATACGATTAAATAAATTGTATCACGCCTAGGGAACAAGATGACACAGTTCCTACAAGTAAGCATTCCCAACGATTTAGTCAATACAGTTCCTACAAGTGAGCATTCCCAACGATTTAGTCAATACAGTTCCTACAAGTAAGCATTCCCAACGATTTAGTCAATACAGTTCCTACAAGTAAGCATTCCCAACGATTTAGTCAATACAGTTCCTACAAGTAAGCATTCCCAACGATTTAGTCAATACAGTTCCTACAAGTAAGCATCCCCAACGATTTAGTCAATACAGTTCCTACAAGTAAGGATTCTCAACGATTTAGTCAATACAGTTCCTACAAGTAAGCATTCCCAACGATTTAGTCAATATAGTTCCTACAAGTAAGCATTCCCAACGATTTAGTCAATACAGTTCCTACAAGTAAGCATTCCCAACGATTTAGTCAATACAGTTCCTACAAGTAAGCATTCCCAACGATTTAGCCAATAGTCGCATTATGTTTTTTTTCTTCTTTGTGTTCATATTTAGGTTTACTTATTTTAAGTAGGTTAAGTACTATTATTTATGTTAATTAAGTACGAAGTTGTCATGTCGTATGAGGTGCCCTATCATCTTCCCTGTTCTATTTTCTAAGTTCCTCACTAATTGCCTGGTTTGCCCCACTCTATTCAGCACTTCTTCATTCGTTACACTCTCTCTCCAGCTAATTTTTACCATTCGCCTCCATCACCACCACATTTCAAACGCTTCTAATATCTCCGCATCTTCCTGGGTCAACGTCCAAGTTTCACTTCCGTACAATGGTACGCTCCAGATGTATGATTTAATAAATTTTATTTTCGTCTCTTTCGATATTTTTGAAGTTATTATATGTTTATTGCTGTGGAAAGCTAGTTTTGCCATTGCTATTCTGGACTTTATAACTGGTGTGCATCTAGAGTCTGCGGTGGTAAGGCTTCCTAAATATCTGAATGAGTTTACTTTTTCGACTGTGGATCTGTTTAATGTTATTTTCATGAATGATATATTATGAGAGTTTGTAAAGCATTTAATGACCCTGTTTGTATCAAAATTATTTATTTTACTTACGTACGTAGTGTCTTGGAGTACGCGTCTAATATATGGTCCCCTCATTCCATTACCTAAAAATCTAGACTTGAAAGACTACAACAGAGGTTTCTAAGATACCTTAATTACCGAACCAAACGTGCATCTATTAATTATAGTGATTAATTTATTTAGTTATACGGGACACCAACAGAGTACATGTTAACAAATCTTAAGTCCGGTCCGTACAGCGCGGGACACTTGTCCCGGTTCAAGTTGCAGTGTCCGTTGAGCTGGGCCACTGTTGCCAGCTGCACTAGTCCCACTGTGAGTGTGTGCATCAGTATGTATAGTTGTATACATATGTGTATAGTTACCACAACACTTGGCCGCCTCGAAGCCGTCCGGTCCGTACAGCGCGGGACACTTGTCCCGGTTCAGGTTGCAGTGTCCGTTGAGCTGGGCCACTGTTGCCAGCTGCACTAGTCCCACTGTGAGTGTGTGTGGGGGCATCAGTATGTACGGGATGGACACGAGTTTGTAATAGAAGCCGGCCGCTTCAGGCACGTTGGGCGTTATTTGACCTAGAAGGGATAGTTACTCGTACAGATAATGTTTCTTTCATTTTAAAAGTTGATTAGAGGGTAATCACAGTAATCACGTAACGTTCCGAACGCGCGTTAGGACAATTTAACTGTAATTTTTCCATATTAAAAGTGACATTTAGATCTACCTCATGCGCGTACAATGCGTTGCGAGATCGACCTGTAGGTACACATTCTCTGGGTGGTGATATATGGGGACTGCTATAGGAATGATATTAAGCCAAAAAGTCGCGAGGCTGAGGAGAGGAAAGCACAGAAAAAATAATTGAAAAAGAGCGTCAATAAAGGTGTATCTTATGCTTTACATTTTTTTTTTTTTTTTTTAAATATATTTGGACAATCTTACACAAATCAACCTAGTCCCAAACTAAGCAAAGCTTGTACTATGGGTACTAGACGACGATATACATACTTATATAGAGAAATAAATACTTAAATACATAGAAAACATCCATGACTCAGGAACAAATATTCGTGCTCATCACACAAATAAATGCCCTTACCGGGATTCGAACCCAGGACCTCTTGCTTCGTAGGCAGGGTCACTACCAACTAGGCTAAAGCGGTCGTCTTTACATTGCGAATTAAAGGGTTAAAAATATTTATCTATACGACGCATAAACGAATAGACAACACGCGACTGGGCGGCGAGCGAGCTCACCTTTTTTTTTTTTTTTTTTTAATATATTTGGACAATCTTACACAAATCAACCTAGTCCCAAACTAAGCAAAGCTTGTACTATGGGTACTAGACGACGATATACATACTTATATAGAGAAATAAATACTTAAATACATAGAAAACATCCATGACTCAGGAACAAATATTCGTGCTCATCACACAAATAAATGCCCTTACCGGGATTCGAACCCAGGACCTCTTGCTTCGTAGGCAGGGTCACTACCAACTAGGCTAAAGAGGTCGTCTTTACATTGCGAATTAAAGGGTTAAAAATATTTATCTATACGACGCATAAACGAATAGACAACACGCGACTGGGCGGCGAGCGAGCTCACCAGGTACACCAGCCCCAGGAACGCCAGGGTGCCCAGCGTCAGCAGTACGCACAGCGCCCCTGAAGTGTTGTAATATGTGATACTGACTGAAGATGAAGGCGCTGATGGCGAGCACGGCGGAGGCGGCGGACTGGGCGGCGAGCGAGCTCACCAGGTACACCAGCCCCAGGAACGCCAGGGTGCCCAGCGTCAGCAGTACGCACAGCGCCCCTGAAGTGTTGTAATATGTGATACTGACTGAAGATGAAGGCGCTGATGGCGAGCACGGCGGAGGCGGCGGACTGGGCGGCGAGCGAGCTCACCAGGTACACCAGCCCCAGGAACGCCAGGGTGCCCAGCGTCAGCAGTACGCACAGCGCCCCTGAAGTGTTGTAATATGTGATACTGACTGAAGATGAAGGCGCTGATGGCGAGCACGGCGGAGGCGGCGGACTGGGCGGCGAGCGAGCTCACCAGGTACACCAGCCCCAGGAACGCCAGGGTGCCCAGCGTCAGCAGTACGCACAGCGCCCCTGAAGTGTTGTAATATGTGATACTGACTGAAGATGAAGGCGCTGATGGCGAGCACGGCGGAGGCGGCGGACTGGGCGGCGAGCGAGCTCACCAGGTACACCAGCCCCAGGAACGCCAGGGTGCCCAGCGTCAGCAGTACGCACAGCGCCCCTGAAGTGTTGTAATATGTGATACTGACTGAAGATGAAGGCGCTGATGGCGAGCACGGCGGAGGCGGCGGACTGGGCGGCGAGCGAGCTCACCAGGTACACCAGCCCCAGGAACGCCAGGGTGCCCAGCGTCAGCAGTACGCACAGCGCCCCTGAAGTGTTGTAATATGTGATACTGACTGAAGATGAAGGCGCTGATGGCGAGCACGGCGGAGGCGGCGGACTGGGCGGCGAGCGAGCTGACCAGGTACACCAGCCCCAGGAACGCCAGGGAGCCCAGCGTCAGCAGTACGCACAGCGCCCCTGAAGTGTTGTAATATGTGATACTGACTGAAGATGAAGGCGCTGATGGCGAGCACGGCGGAGGCGGCGGACTGGGCGGCGAGCGAGCTCACCAGGTACACCAGCCCCAGGAACGCCAGGGTGCCCAGCGTCAGCAGTACGCACAGCGCCCCTGAAGTGTTGTAATATGTGATACTGACTGAAGATGAAGGCGCTGATGGCGAGCACGGCGGAGGCGGCGGACTGGGCGGCGAGCGAGCTCACCAGGTACACCAGCCCCAGGAACGCCAGGGTGCCCAGCGTCAGCAGTACGCACAGCGCCCCTGAAGTGTTGTAATATGTGATACTGACTGAAGATGAAGGCGCTGATGGCGAGCACGGCGGAGGCGGCGGACTGGGCGGCGAGCGAGCTCACCAGGTACACCAGCCCCAGGAACGCCAGGGTGCCCAGCGTCAGCAGTACGCACAGCGCCCCTGAAGTGTTGTAATATGTGATACTGACTGAAGATGAAGGCGCTGATGGCGAGCACGGCGGAGGCGGCGGACTGGGCGGCGAGCGAGCTCACCAGGTACACCAGCCCCAGGAACGCCAGGGTGCCCAGCGTCAGCAGTACGCACAGCGCCCCTGAAGTGTTGTAATATGTGATACTGACTGAAGATGAAGGCGCTGATGGCGAGCACGGCGGAGGCGGCGGACTGGGCGGCGAGCGAGCTCACCAGGTACACCAGCCCCAGGAACGCCAGGGTGCCCAGCGTCAGCAGTACGCACAGCGCCCCTGAAGTGTTGTAATATGTGATACTGACTGAAGATGAAGGCGCTGATGGCGAGCACGGCGGAGGCGGCGGACTGGGCGGCGAGCGAGCTCACCAGGTACACCAGCCCCAGGAACGCCAGGGTGCCCAGCGTCAGCAGTACGCACAGCGCCCCTGAAGTGTTGTAATATGTGATACTGACTGAAGATGAAGGCGCTGATGGCGAGCACGGCGGAGGCGGCGGACTGGGCGGCGAGCGAGCTCACCAGGTACACCAGCCCCAGGAACGCCAGGGTGCCCAGCGTCAGCAGTACGCACAGCGCCCCTGAAGTGTTGTAATATGTGATACTGACTGAAGATGAAGGCGCTGATGGCGAGCACGGCGGAGGCGGCGGACTGGGCGGCGAGCGAGCTCACCAGGTACACCAGCCCCAGGAACGCCAGGGTGCCCAGCGTCAGCAGTACGCACAGCGCCCCTGAAGTGTTGTAATATGTGATACTGACTGAAGATGAAGGCGCTGATGGCGAGCACGGCGGAGGCGGCGGACTGGGCGGCGAGCGAGCTCACCAGGTACACCAGCCCCAGGAACGCCAGGGTGCCCAGCGTCAGCAGTACGCACAGCGCCCTGAAGTGTTGTAATATGTGATACTGACTGAAGATGAAGGCGCTGATGGCGAGCACGGCGGAGGCGGCGGACTGGGCGGCGAGCGAGCTCACCAGGTACACCAGCCCCAGGAACGCCAGGGTGCCCAGCGTCAGCAGTACGCACAGCGCCCCTGAAGTGTTGTAATATGTGATACTGACTGAAGATGAAGGCGCTGATGGCGAGCACGGCGGAGGCGGCGGACTGGGCGGCGAGCGAGCTCACCAGGTACACCAGCCCCAGGAACGCCAGGGTGCCCAGCGTCAGCAGTACGCACAGCGCCCCTGAAGTGTTGTAATATGTGATACTGACTGAAGATGAAGGCGCTGATGGCGAGCACGGCGGAGGCGGCGGACTGGGCGGCGAGCGAGCTCACCAGGTACACCAGCCCCAGGAACGCCAGGGTGCCCAGCGTCAGCAGTACGCACAGCGCCCCTGAAGTGTTGTAATATGTGATACTGACTGAAGATGAAGGCGCTGATGGCGAGCACGGCGGAGGCGGCGGACTGGGCGGCGAGCGAGCTCACCAGGTACACCAGCCCCAGGAACGCCAGGGTGCCCAGCGTCAGCAGTACGCACAGCGCCCCTGAAGTGTTGTAATATGTGATACTGACTGAAGATGAAGGCGCTGATGGCGAGCACGGCGGAGGCGGCGGACTGGGCGGCGAGCGAGCTCACCAGGTACACCAGCCCCAGGAACGCCAGAGTGCCCAGCGTCAGCAGTACGCACAGCGCCCCTGAAGTGTTGTAATATGTGATACTGACTGAAGATGAAGGCGCTGATGGCGAGCACGGCGGAGGCGGCGGACTGGGCGGCGAGCGAGCTCACCAGGTACACCAGCCCCAGGAACGCCAGGGTGCCCAGCGTCAGCAGTACGCACAGCGCCCCTGAAGTGTTGTAATATGTGATACTGACTGAAGATGAAGGCGCTGATGGCGAGCACGGCGGAGGCGGCGGACTGGGCGGCGAGCGAGCTCACCAGGTACACCAGCCCCAGGAACGCCAGGGTGCCCAGCGTCAGCAGTACGCACAGCGCCCCTGAAGTGTTGTAATATGTGATACTGACTGAAGATGAAGGCGCTGATGGCGAGCACGGCGGAGGCGGCGGACTGGGCGGCGAGCGAGCTCACCAGGTACACCAGCCCCAGGAACGCCAGGGTGCCCAGCGTCAGCAGTACGCACAGCGCCCCTGAAGTGTTGTAATATGTGATACTGACTGAAGATGAAGGCGCTGATGGCGAGCACGGCGGAGGCGGCGGACTGGGCGGCGAGCGAGCTCACCAGGTACACCAGCCCCAGGAACGCCAGGGTGCCCAGCGTCAGCAGTACGCACAGCGCCCCTGAAGTGTTGTAATATGTGATACTGACTGAAGATGAAGGCGCTGATGGCGAGCACGGCGGAGGCGGCGGACTGGGCGGCGAGCGAGCTCACCAGGTACACCAGCCCCAGGAACGCCAGGGTGCCCAGCGTCAGCAGTACGCACAGCGCCCCTGAAGTGTTGTAATATGTGATACTGACTGAAGATGAAGGCGCTGATGGCGAGCACGGCGGAGGCGGCGGACTGGGCGGCGAGCGAGCTCACCAGGTACACCAGCCCCAGGAACGCCAGGGTGCCCAGCGTCAGCAGTACGCACAGCGCCCCTGAAGTGTTGTAATATGTGATACTGACTGAAGATGAAGGCGCTGATGGCGAGCACGGCGGAGGCGGCGGACTGGGCGGCGAGCGAGCTCACCAGGTACACCAGCCCCAGGAACGCCAGGGTGCCCAGCGTCAGCAGTACGCACAGCGCCCCTGAAGTGTTGTAATATGTGATACTGACTGAAGATGAAGGCGCTGATGGCGAGCACGGCGGAGGCGGCGGACTGGGCGGCGAGCGAGCTCACCAGGTACACCAGCCCCAGGAACGCCAGGGTGCCCAGCGTCAGCAGTACGCACAGCGCCCCTGAAGTGTTGTAATATGTGATACTGACTGAAGATGAAGGCGCTGATGGCGAGCACGGCGGAGGCGGCGGACTGGGCGGCGAGCGAGCTCACCAGGTACACCAGCCCCAGGAACGCCAGGGTGCCCAGCGTCAGCAGTACGCACAGCGCCCCTGAAGTGTTGTAATATGTGATACTGACTGAAGATGAAGGCGCTGATGGCGAGCACGGCGGAGGCGGCGGACTGGGCGGCGAGCGAGCTCACCAGGTACACCAGCCCCAGGAACGCCAGGGTGCCCAGCGTCAGCAGTACGCACAGCGCCCCTGAAGTGTTGTAATATGTGATACTGACTGAAGATGAAGGCGCTGATGGCGAGCACGGCGGAGGCGGCGGACTGGGCGGCGAGCGAGCTGACCAGGTACACCAGCCCCAGGAACGCCAGGGAGCCCAGCGTCAGCAGTACGCACAGCGCCCCTGAAGTGTTGTAATATGTGATACTGACTGAAGATGAAGGCGCTGATGGCGAGCACGGCGGAGGCGGCGGACTGGGCGGCGAGCGAGCTCACCAGGTACACCAGCCCCAGGAACGCCAGGGTGCCCAGCGTCAGCAGTACGCACAGCGCCCCTGAAGTGTTGTAATATGTGATACTGACTGAAGATGAAGGCGCTGATGGCGAGCACGGCGGAGGCGGCGGACTGGGCGGCGAGCGAGCTCACCAGGTACACCAGCCCCAGGAACGCCAGGGTGCCCAGCGTCAGCAGTACGCACAGCGCCCCTGAAGTGTTGTAATATGTGATACTGACTGAAGATGAAGGCGCTGATGGCGAGCACGGCGGAGGCGGCGGACTGGGCGGCGAGCGAGCTCACCAGGTACACCAGCCCCAGGAACGCCAGGGTGCCCAGCGTCAGCAGTACGCACAGCGCCCCTGAAGTGTTGTAATATGTGATACTGACTGAAGATGAAGGCGCTGATGGCGAGCACGGCGGAGGCGGCGGACTGGGCGGCGAGCGAGCTCACCAGGTACACCAGCCCCAGGAACGCCAGGGTGCCCAGCGTCAGCAGTACGCACAGCGCCCCTGAAGTGTTGTAATATGTGATACTGACTGAAGATGAAGGCGCTGATGGTGAGCACGGCGGAGGCGGCGGACTGGGCGGCGAGCGAGCTCACCAGGTACACCAGCCCCAGGAACGCCAGGGTGCCCAGCGTCAGCAGTACGCACAGCGCCCCTGAAGTGTTGTAATATGTGATACTGACTGAAGATGAAGGCGCTGATGGCGAGCACGGCGGAGGCGGCGGACTGGGCGGCGAGCGAGCTCACCAGGTACACCAGCCCCAGGAACGCCAGGGTGCCCAGCGTCAGCAGTACGCACAGCGCCCCTGAAGTGTTGTAATATGTGATACTGACTGAAGATGAAGGCGCTGATGGCGAGCACGGCGGAGGCGGCGGACTGGGCGGCGAGCGAGCTCACCAGGTACACCAGCCCCAGGAACGCCAGGGTGCCCAGCGTCAGCAGTACGCACAGCGCCCCTGAAGTGTTGTAATATGTGATACTGACTGAAGATGAAGGCGCTGATGGCGAGCACGGCGGAGGCGGCGGACTGGGCGGCGAGCGAGCTCACCAGGTACACCAGCCCCAGGAACGCCAGGGTGCCCAGCGTCAGCAGTACGCACAGCGCCCCTGAAGTGTTGTAATATGTGATACTGACTGAAGATGAAGGCGCTGATGGCGAGCACGGCGGAGGCGGCGGACTGGGCGGCGAGCGAGCTCACCAGGTACACCAGCCCCAGGAACGCCAGGGTGCCCAGCGTCAGCAGTACGCACAGCGCCCCTGAAGTGTTGTAATATGTGATACTGACTGAAGATGAAGGCGCTGATGGCGAGCACGGCGGAGGCGGCGGACTGGGCGGCGAGCGAGCTCACCAGGTACACCAGCCCCAGGAACGCCAGGGTGCCCAGCGTCAGCAGTACGCACAGCGCCCCTGAAGTGTTATAATATGTGATACTGACTGAAGATGAAGGCGCTGATGGCGAGCACGGCGGAGGCGGCGGACTGGGCGGCGAGCGAGCTCACCAGGTACACCAGCCCCAGGAACGCCAGGGTGCCCAGCGTCAGCAGTACGCACAGCGCCCCTGAAGTGTTGTAATATGTGATACTGACTGAAGATGAAGGCGCTGATGGCGAGCACGGCGGAGGCGGCGGACTGGGCGGCGAGCGAGCTCACCAGGTACACCAGCCCCAGGAACGCCAGGGTGCCCAGCGTCAGCAGTACGCACAGCGCCCCTGAAGTGTTGTAATATGTGATACTGACTGAAGATGAAGGCGCTGATGGCGAGCACGGCGGAGGCGGCGGACTGGGCGGCGAGCGAGCTCACCAGGTACACCAGCCCCAGGAACGCCAGGGTGCCCAGCGTCAGCAGTACGCACAGCGCCCCTGAAGTGTTGTAATATGTGATACTGACTGAAGATGAAGGCGCTGATGGCGAGCACGGCGGAGGCGGCGGACTGGGCGGCGAGCGAGCTCACCAGGTACACCAGCCCCAGGAACGCCAGGGTGCCCAGCGTCAGCAGTACGCACAGCGCCCCTGAAGTGTTGTAATATGTGATACTGACTGAAGATGAAGGCGCTGATGGCGAGCACGGCGGAGGCGGCGGACTGGGCGGCGAGCGAGCTCACCAGGTACACCAGCCCCAGGAACGCCAGGGTGCCCAGCGTCAGCAGTACGCACAGCGCCCCTGAAGTGTTGTAATATGTGATACTGACTGAAGATGAAGGCGCTGATGGCGAGCACGGCGGAGGCGGCGGACTGGGCGGCGAGCGAGCTCACCAGGTACACCAGCCCCAGGAACGCCAGGGTGCCCAGCGTCAGCAGTACGCACAGCGCCCCTGAAGAGTTAACTCCCGTTAATGAAACGTTACTTCGAATATTACCTCAAATATAAAATCAAATTAATGAAATAATGAACAACGTAGAAAAGTTGAAAAACCGCCGCCATTTTCATTTAAGTTCAATATCTCAAAACTGGGTAAACCGATTTTGTTAAAACGCAGCAAAGAACCATCTCGATCACGTCAGCTTAATACGGACAAAAAAAACCGCATTAAAATCAGTCCATTACCAAATCAAACTTACGAGTATAACACCCCCCTTTTTGTGTCGGGGCATAACAAGACTTTATCTAAGTTGTTTATTTATTTATTGAAGGTACTTCTACTGTTGCACCAATTTATGATTGTAGACGGTCTGGTGCAACCACAGATGTATGAATATAAGGAGATCGGACATGCCGGCCGATTTGTATTAAGTACGCCTGTCGCACCCACACAACGCCCAAGGAATTGACAAGACAAAGCACGCACACATCAACAACACACACTTGTATACCTACGCGCTTATTGGATTTTGGGAAAAAACTTAATATTATCTGCGATCAGCACGCGTGCACAGTATGGCAGAGTATGCCCATTGAGCTAACAACTGCGACACGGCCGCTTGTGGCTTGTCCTCTCTCTAGTATTCTATGCTCTGAGGGTGCAACCCATATTTAGACTATGTTACTCACATATGAATCCTGGCTGGTTGAACGTTTCGTCTCTATCCACGGCAGCAGCCATTATCGCCACAGGCAGCACACATGCCACCAGAGCCTGCAGCGCCTGCGCTAGCAGCGTGGCGCCCCAGACGAGCGCGCGCGGCGCGCCGGCCAGCACGAGCGCGTGCCGCGTGCCCGCCGCGCGCTCGAGGCACGGGAGCCGCGAGAACGTGCACAGGTAGAACAGGAGCACTGGACACACCAAACGTATTTATATTATTGTACAATGTCTGAAATGTTTGTGAATTAATTTGTTTATGTAATTTTTGTAATTAATTTTGTTGTAAATGTTTTTTGAAATATCATGTAAACGACTTGGTGACCGCACTGTAAGTTTATTATGTGACTGAATAAAATGAAATTAGTACAGTCAACAGCATTCAACCAGCGCTCAGCACGTTCAGCGCTACCGGGGCCGCGTGACGCACCGTTGTCGTGTACAGCGCCTGAACTCACCCATAGCTATGTTACAGGCCCACATCAGTATCTGCTGGCCCCCCTTAGGCAGCTTGAGTTCCTTGTCCTGGTGGGGCACGAAGGCGCCCCGCAGCGGGTAGTTGCGCGCGGTGAGCGAGCGCGGCTCGGCGCCGGCCAGCAGGCGCGCGGCCAGGGCGTTGCTCAGCACGTTCAGCGCTACCGGGGCCGCGTGACGCACCGTTGTCGTGTACAGCGCCTGAACGCAGAGATGATCATGGGAGTGGCTTTTTCAAATCAAATCAAATTATTTATTTCAGACCATGACCATAGTGTTAGTATACATGATGTGTGTGTTAGTGTTAATGTTTTGATGTGGAAAATTCCATTCAGGTTTCAAGTTCAACTGCAACAAGGTTGTATACACATTTACTTACAGAAAAAAATATTTAAAGAAGAACCTGTGAAGACAAAAAAAAATTCTCTACGAAGCCGTAACTCAATGCCCTCACAGTGCCTGTGTAGAAATTTTAGAAGAAAATGCTATGACGGCTTTAATAATCATTGCATGAGTGTCATATGTCGATTCTTTTTTTTGTAGACATGGACAAGATTATATTAAGTAGTATTGACATTTTACTCAAGTTTGATTGTGAAAACTGCTATAATTTATAAAAAAATGTTATTTATCCCTTGCTGCTCCAATTACAATACTTTTTAAAAAATCTATAAATGAAGGTTGTGTTCCTACGATTTGGAAGCAAGCCTGGATAACTCCTGTACCGAAGGGTGTTACTAGTCGCGATATTGAAAAATATCGACCTATATCCAAATTATGCCAATTTAGCAAACTTCTTGAAAAAATAGTTACTGATCAATTAGCTAATGTTTTGCGACACCATATTGTGCCCAATCAACACGGTTTCTACAAAGGTCGTTCAGTTGAAACTAATTTGTTAACATTTACCAGTGTTATATTGAAGGCCTTGGATGATGGTTTCTCTGTAGATGCCGTGTATACCGATTTTGCCAAAGCATTCGATAAAATTTGTCATTATGTGTTTGTTATGTAAGCTTTGGCAACTCGTTATACATGGTGACTTGTTTCGCTGGATCAAATCATATGTTGAAAATCGCACTCAGTCTGTTGTAGTCTCGGGGTTTATATCTAGCAGTAAATGTATAAGTTTTGGTGTACCGCAAGGATCCCATTTGGGGCCACTGTTATTTACATTATACATTAACGATATAGTAAAGTCTCTCTCACATTCTAACATTCTTCTTTATGCAGATGACGCAAAAATGTATAGAGTTATTCGTAGTAATGCTGATTGTGAACTATTACAAAATGATCTTTCTAACTTTGAGACCTTTTGCAGAGAAAACAAGCTATTTATTAATTCCGATAAGTGTAACATAATAAGTTTTTCTAGAAAAAAGAAATCGTCTTCATTTAATTACAGGTTATGTAACAGTGACTTGGTGAGAGTGAAGGAGATCCGAGATCTCGGGGTCATTATGGATGACAAATTGTCATTTGTACCCCATATTGACTCCATTTTGAGTAAATCTTTTAAACAACTAGGTATGATATTGCGAATTGGTAAACCCTTTACGAATCCTCTGACACTTAAAATAATAATAAGACTATTCTAAGGACTTATTAGGAACCGACCAAATGAAAAGTAATGTGTTGCTCTGAAAATCAAAGTTTTATTTAAATCGGTTACAAAAGTTAAAGTATGTACTTTATAGCACACTAAATACACAAATATCATACCTGAAAATCAAAGAAACGACATTTAAAGTCCATTTATTGGCTTGTCGATTCCCACTTTGCACATTGTAATTATAAAATAACTCATTTAAACATCTTCAGTTCATAACCTCACAAATCACAATTGTCATCTTCAAAACAATCCCTGTTTCACCGACAGATCGCTCCTGGCGGTGACAGCGCCATCTTTTGACATTTGAAAGAACAACTTCTGTTTTACCGACGACCATAGGCTGCACATCGATACAAAAACAAAATAAAGAAATCTCATTTCTTTATATCTCCCCTCCCTGGGAAGAAAATTTTCTCTTTCAGATAATTTTCAATCATAGAAAATTCTATATCGCGATTTTTCCTATTATGTAGTAATCGGAATGAGTTTCGTAATGTGGAAAAGATTTGATTCCAACTTCTTGTGGCCAGTATCAATTTTGTATATTGTATTAGACATTTTCTCTTTGATTTCAAAAGGACCTATCTTCAACTCATCCAATTTTTTTCTATTTAACTTGTGCCCATTTTCAACATACACCATATCGCCTGTACTAAAATTATGGTATGTTCTGTTCTTGTCTACTACCATTTTGTTATAGTTATGCGACTTGATTGAATTTTCAAATGCTATTTTCCTGTCTTTAACCCAGTCATCTATTGACTTATTTTGTTTCAATTCATTTGGCACTAATGAAACATCTGAGCCATCCAGTAGATATCTCGGTGCAAAACCAGTAACTGTATGTTCAGTATTGTTATATTTTTCTACACAGTCGTGAGCAATTGTTGTCCACGCTGTTATGTTTTCTTTTTCGTTCATTTTACATCTTATTTTGTTTACAAGGGTTTGGTTAAGTCTTTCATTTAATCCATTAGAAAACGGTGCATTTACTGCAGTAAAAACCAGCTGGATTGATTTTTCATTTAAAAATAATTTAAATTCCTTTGAGTTTATTCCAGGATACTGATCTGAGAGGATCATATGAATATCATTATGATTAGTTACGTTATTGGTTAATTTTATGAAGTCCTTGGCGTTCTGTGTCTTCGAGGTATGTATATATATGCGTAACGAGTGAAGTGGTCCACTAAAAGATGTAGATATCTTTTCGTTGATCGTGATCCACCAAAGCCCCCAATCGTGTCTATAGAAACAATTTCAAATGGATTTGTAGCGGGACCCAAGTGTGACATTAAGCCATATTTAACTTGTCCTCTGGTTTTATTCTTTATACATATCTCGCACATTTTACATAGACCAATTATATTTTTAGTCAAACTTTTTGCTGTATATTGTTTTCCAATTTTCATCTGCATTTGTTTTACACCTATGTGACACATATTTTCATGTACTCCTTTAATTATTTTTTTACTGTACTCTTCGGACAATATAATTTTTTCTTGTTTATTTACTTTTTTATAATATATATTGTGTCTGTAAATTAAATTGTCCTTATAGATTTGTATATCCTTATTTGTCTCTTGAGCTGTGACAACATCCTGTAATTTTATAAAATTTACTACTTTTAACTGTTCGGTCATATCTTCATTTGCTTCCAGTACCGGATTCCTGCTTAAGCAGTCTGCCTCTAAATTTTCTTTTCCTGGTGCATATATTACTTTGAAATCGTACTGTGAAAGATAGTATGTTAATTCTCCCAAGTCTTCATCTGGTCTAGATTTAATGTTCATATTCTCCAATGGTTTGTGGTCTGAATATACCGTGAATGATTTATCTATTAGCCAATATTGCCAGTATGTTATGGCTTCTTTAATGGCTAAGCATTCTAAATATATAGCCTTTTTTTTCTTTTGGACGTCATTTGTTTTTTTTGAAAAGTATGCTACCGGCTTTTCTTTTCCGTCTCGCTGTATTTGCTTCAAAATTGCTCCGACTCCTTCTAAAGATGCATCTGTGTAAATATTTATTGGTAAATCTTTATCGAAAATTGCCAAGATTGGTTGTGAGCACAGTTTCTTCTTTATATTTTCAAATGACTCCTGACATTGGGCTGACCAAACAAATTTTTCATTTTTTCTGAGTAATTTATGGAGTGGTTCCAAAATTACTGAACTCTTCGGTATATATTCACGATAAAAATTGATTTTTCCTAGAAATTGTCTGATATTTTTTTGAGATTTTGGTCTTGGGAATTCCTGTATAGAAATTAAGTTATCTGTCACTGGTCGAACTGTGTTATCCTGTATTACATGACCTAGATATTTTACTGAATCCGAAGCAAATGTACACTTTGTAAACTTTAGTCTGAAACCTTCAGACTTTATCGCCTCCAATAATTGCGTTAAGTGGCTAATGTGTTCATTATAAGACTTGGAGAATA
Source organism: Epinotia brunnichana (assembly GCA_963854355.1). NCBI lineage: Eukaryota > Metazoa > Arthropoda > Insecta > Lepidoptera > Tortricidae > Epinotia > Epinotia brunnichana. The sequence goes on along the minus strand of OY977950.1, from coordinate 25,205,603 downwards.
CCAAAATGTCGTCTATATAATTAACGGTAAAATCAGTTAGGTTATACTTTCTTAGTATGTTGCTCAATATCCGTTGAAATATCGCTGAAGAGGTTTTCAAACCAAACGGTAAGCAGGTCCATTGGAAATGGCCTTCTTGTGTAACAAAACCAGTCTTCTTTCTATCTTCAATCCGTAGTGGTATAGACCAGAACGCTGAATTTATATCCAACGTCGAGAAATATTTACAATTTCTTGTCTTTAGTACTAAGTCCTCAATTAATGGGAGCGGTTGAGCTTGCGGTACGACTATTTTATTGAGATCCCTGAAATCGATACATAATCTGGATCTCCTTTTGTCTTCTTTTTTGAAAGCTAAGGTTACTGGTGCTGCGAACGGACTGTATGATTCCTCTATAAGATTTTTTTCAAGGAATTTTCCTACTTGTTCTTCTATTTCTTTTTTATCTTGTATAGAACATTTGTAAGGTCGTTTACTACAGTTTTTATCCACAAGCAAATCAATACGCGCTTCATAGTCTCTCACTGTTCCAATATCGTATTTATCTTTCGCAAAGCTTGATTTATATTTGTCAATAAGTTTATTTATTTCAGATTTTTGCTCTATACTTAAGTGACTCATATGCGTTTCAAAATCTTCTTGCTTTACGTGTTCATTAAAATTTATAGCTTGTAAGTCTGTTTTATCATTTACTTCCTTAGAAGTGTTTTTTTCATGTAGTTCCTTTTCTGTAGAGAGCTCCTCTGTTTTTTGAGTGATTTCTAAATATTCGTTTTGAACCAGCTTAAACTCTTTTATCATATCTAGTCCAATTAGGAAATCATACTTGAATTCTTTTCCATCCACTATATATACGTCAATATTTTTTTCTATATCCAATATTTTTATTTTTAATGTAGTCAAACCTCTTGTTCTTTTTACACCATTAATTGTTATTAAATCTGCATTTTTATCTTTTTTATCTGCTGCTTCCTTTAGTTTTAATAATTTGGAATTGACCAGAGAAACATTAGAGCCTGAGTCATATAAACCAAATATTTCTAATTTTTAATTTAATATTAGTTTGACTTTAATTAATGGTGTAATTATTCGTTTTTTTGGTCATCATCATTTAATTCGACATCCAGCACGGTATTGTTTACGTTCTTGCTGTAGTTTTTCTTGTTCTCATGATCACCATTATGTTTAAACCAGCATTTTTCCTCGGGATGAAAGCGGGCACCTTTGTTTAGTTTTTCACAAATTTTGCAAGGTTTTAATTTATCGACTCCTCCTTTGGTATCAAATGTGGTTCTTTTTGTTTTATTGTAATTCTTTTTGTATATTGTATGCTCATGTTTTCCAATTTCATTGTAAAGATTTGCAGTGGTTGTTATCGATCCCTTATCAATCTTATCCATTATGAAATCTGGTAAGCCCATAACAATTAGATGTATCATTGTTTGCGAGTCAATCTGTTTATTTACCTCTAGTAATAGCCTCTCTTTTTTTGTGGCATATTCCAGTAGTGAACCCACCTGATATTTAAATGTAAATGCATATTTAACTTGGGACCAACCTTTATTTCCGTATGTCTCACACAAATTATTTTTCCATATTGTCCAGTCCGAGTTTACTGTAAATTTTATCATCATACTGGTGTACCAATCTAAGCATTGTTTGTCGAGTAGATGTTTTAATATCTCGATTTTTTCTGTATCTTGCACTATTTCAAATCTGTCACATTCGTTCTCAAATTCGTTAATCCACTGGTCAACATTTGTTGTTTTTCCAGAAAACTTCTCTAGCAAAAACCTTTCTGCCACTTTACCCAGATTTTTATTTCCAGATTCCGTGTTATTATTCGAAGGTCTGGTTTCAGCTATGATTTCGTCTAGATACTGGTCACAAAATTGCACATTTTCACCCTCATCTAAGTAGATTTTTTTCAATTCTACCGTTAATGGGATCCATATTTTGCGTGTCTGATGTCTTTTCTTTAGTGAATTCTTTATTTTCGTGTATGCGTCCGTAGCCGCTATGCCAGTGTGTTTACTTGCAGGTTTCAGATCGTCCGGTACATCAAAAACACGTCCATCAGGTGTTTCAATTGAGGTAATGCAAATCAAATTTGATTTCCCGTCAGTCCCCGTCGCTAATACCGCGAACGTGAATCTTAACTTTTCCATAGTTTTTAACTAGAAATGTCGTTTTATAGGACTATTCTAAGGACTTATTAGGAACCGACCAAATGAAAAGTAATGTGTTGCTCTGAAAATCAAAGTTTTATTTAAATCGGTTACAAAAGTTAAAGTATGTACTTTATAGCACACTAAATACACAAATATCATACCTGAAAATCAAAGAAACGACATTTAAAGTCCATTTATTGGCTTGTCGATTCCCACTTTGCACATTGTAATTATAAAATAACTCATTTAAACATCTTCAGTTCATAACCTCACAAATCACAATTGTCATCTTCAAAACAATCCCTGTTTCACCGACAGATCGCTCCTGGCGGTGACAGCGCCATCTTTTGACATTTGAAAGAACAACTTCTGTTTTACCGACGACCATAGGCTGCACATCGATACAAAAACAAAATAAAGAAATCTCATTTCTTTATATACTATATAACAGTTATGTACGTAGTCGCCTTGAGTTCGCATGTGGTGTATGGAAACCCCATTATAGTGTGCATATAAATAGGATTGAGAGACTACAAAAAAAGTTCTTAAGAGCCCTGGATTTTAAAATTGGTAATGAATACACATGTTATACTGAATCTTTAAATCGTCATAACATGCAATCCCTTGAATGTCGTAGGGACTGTGTTGACTCTGTTTTATTATACAAAATAATTCACAATCATCTCGATGCCCCTAGCTTGCTTCAAGAAATCATAATTAGAGTTCCTCGTCAAAGAGAACGCCAGTGTCGTGCTAAACATTTATTTGCCATCCCTTTCAGTAGAACAAATTATTCTAAAAACATGTTTGTTAAGCGTGCATGTGCTCTTTACAACCATAATAATAGATTAATAGATATAGACATATTTAACTGTACCATAGACTCGTTAAAAAGTGCCTTTAGGACCAACAATTTGTAAAATTATATACATATTTTGTTTTTGGACTGTTATAGTTATAATTAAAGCATCTATATTTATAAGTTTTTGTATTATATTGGAAACTATAGGTCTGTTTATAAATAAGATAGCTTGTACGAATATCTTTGTATGACTGTTTGTTTCATAATAAATAAATAAAATAAAAAAAAATAAAAATAATTACACGCTATGGCTTATTCGAGTTTCCCAGGATGCCATTTGGTTTAACAAACGCCGCGCTTTTCCATCGTATAGTCAAAGGATTTGAAACCCGTGCCATGTTTGCTCTTGTAACAAGGGATACCAAGGTACGTTTTAACCCTAGAAAGGCACACTACACTACATACACAAACATTGCACACTCACCTTAGCATGGGTGTCATTGAGCTCGATTCCGATGAGATACTTGTTATACTCCTGGATGTCCGCCCTGCCAATTCGGAGCATGGCTGTAACAGATAACTCAAAATATAAACTATAACTCTTTATTCATACATTATAACAAATCTGTCTTCCCCCCTGTCTTCCCGTGGGTATCGTAAGAGTCGACTAAGGGAACAGGGTTGAAGTGTGTTGTGGGCGATGGGCTAGCAACCTATCACTGCAACATCACATTTTGTCGATCTTTTATACCCACATTTATGCTAAAAGTGGCACTGGAACACAAGTTTCATGTGCTCTGCCTACCCCTTTTAGGGATAAAGGCGTGATGGTATGTATGTATTACAAATCTTTGTTAACTAAAATGTCTTAAGTTACCTTCAGCCACGTCCGCTACCTCCTCAAACTGAACGCCACTGTATCCTCTCCGCAGCGTCTCTAGCGTATCCTTATCTACGTTGACAAGAGCTCGACGTTCTGAACGCGCGGCGTACATATCCAGGTTTAACGCCACGTCGGCGTTTGGCTTCTCTCCCGGCTCCATGCCGAACGGGTTGTTGTTGGCCACCGCCGTGAACGCCCATAGGAGTAGCGTCACGAAAGCGATCTGTAAGTGGGGTTGAGTAACGCAGTGAGTATAAAATGTGTTTATTTTGTAGTAACAGTCCCTGTGGATATGTTCGCGCTTTACAAAGATCAGCCTAGCCGCGGGATAGAATATGTAACTGGTGAAAGAAATTTTAAAATATCATGACATGACTAGTAACAGAAATTACCCCTACATAAAAAAACTCACAAAGTCAAAAGTATATTTAAAAAAAACCACAATTAACGCAATCAAAACCACAATGAAATTTGAAAATCGGATTGAGTAATCCAAGAGATTTCAATGACTTGAATTGCTCTCAAGAATATTTAAAATCTTGTAGGAATTCATACGCAAACCTCCAACTTATTTTCATGGCCAAGGTGCCGTGTATAAAATGAAACAATAATTATGACAATAGGGTATTTTCATCTATCAAAATTAAATTATCAATGTATTTTGATAATATAGTTTTTACCATAAGAAATACGAATATACAACACTATTTCGAAATATATAAAAAAATCGTAGTTTTAGTATCTGTACCACGTGTATGTCACGTGAGTGACGTGACCGAAAACGTCGACCGCCATTTTGTCTTCTGTGACGTCAGAACAGCAAATGCAAAAATCAGAAGGCGTAGATAAGAAGGACACGCACATTTAACGTATCTATGTTTATTTCTAGTTATGACGTCACGATAATGGCGGCTGCCTTGTTGGCGGGAATATATAACGTTCAAATTTCAACCATTATTTATTTGCATAAACCGATATTATTTTGAGGAAATAAAAATGCCAGTTGACTATCGAAGCTATACCTACGAACATTCTAAAATGTGTTAAAAAAAACTTAGAATAGCATATACTCATATAAAACACCAACCAAACCACCGTGGTCAAAGGTAACACGTATTAACGTGAATTCGGTAGAGAAGGGTACTTACCATGCCCACGAAAGCGATCAAATGCGAAGTGACGTAGCGCCACTGCCGCGCCAGCAGCACTGCGAACTGGCGCGCCCACAGCCCAGCCCCCGTCAGCTTGACGTGCCTGGGATCTGCACAAACGTGTCCAAATAAAAAAAAAAACAAAAAGAAAAACAGAATTGGTTCGATTTTAGAACGTAGAAAACTCTCTTTTTACCCGACTGGCGAAGAAAGTTTAGCTATTACTGACACGCAGACAGACGGACCCACAGCGGAGGCTTAGTAACAGGGTTCCGTTTAGTATCATTTGGGAACTTGACCCTAAAAAATATCTAGTTGAATTTCCTGACCCCAAATATGTATATTTAGACACCAAGTTTGTGGTTCTAAGTGATTTATGCCTCGAGATATTAATAATATACCTATAATTCAAAATGACCGCCATAAAAAAAGGTGGACGACGGAGGAGTTGGTTCCTATCAAAAACTTATTAAAATATAAAGCTATATATTTTTAAATAGTACCTGAAAAAAAAATGGAGCTTTTGTCCGGCGTGTCCGCATTTACGACAATTTGTTACGGCAGTCTGTCCCACTACTACAGTCGATATTCCTCTGGATCATACTTTTGATTTTCGTAATAAAATAAAGATATGCAAGTTCCCTATTATATATACGAGGGGCGTCTGATAAATTCTAAGACTTCTAAGCCTAAAACATAAATTGAAAGAGAGGTCTGAACCAAATATTTTGATTGAAATAAATATCTATCCTCGAGTAAAATACACTTAACACATTAGTCATACAATTCTTAATCGCCCCAAAAAATTTTTTTTTAGTTTTGCCCTTAAAATAGCCCTACAAAACTACTATGTCAGTTTTATTTTCGTCTTATCTTTGGAAGCGTAACTCGTTTTTCAAATTAGTTAACCGAATATTGTAACTCGAAACCAGGTCCCTATGGTCGGGTAGGCGATTAATATTAGCGCATCGAGTCTATTTGATGATCTGCCTGGCAACTCATGACAAGTGTGTCCTATGAAAATATCACTTTGGATACGAGTTTACCACGTCATTCCTGAAAACCGGCTTTGCGTACTGGCCTCAACAACTTTGTGCAATAATGACAAGTCCCTGTCGTCCCTTTTGACAAGTATATATTTACTAAAATACCCTCATCGAACGAAGACACGATTATAGAACTCTTTAAGACGACTTTTATTATTGGAATTCTTCGGTAGATATTTATATTTTTTAAATCGCAGCATGTAGAATTTTCTTATAATCGGGTCATACTGGCATGTGTAAATTACATCTACGGAAACGATATAAGTAATAGAAAACTTCATTAGAATTGCTATTGCCTAATTCTAATAAATGTCCCAACTTTATAGTCACGATTCTGTATTGAGGGCCCTGGCCATTTGTGTAGCATACAGTTCAAGGATGTTTATTACGTTCTATATCCGTGTAAAGTTTATTTTGTCCATTTCTTACGAATCTTTAGCATTTTTGCTACCTGCTACATTCATAGATTTTTATAAGACTGAACATATTTTTTATTGTTTTTACATTTTCCCAGACACCACCACCAGAGATCGCCCTGAGCGGGGATTGACATTATGGCGCTAATGTACTTTTTAAATAAAGCGGACTTACACTTTTAAAATAGCGTACTAAAAGATGGGAGACTGCAGAATATGAATCAACTCTTCAAATTTTACCATAGGAGATATTCTCTTTCTAACAAGAGGTTACCTTTATAAGCGGAATTGAAAAATGCCGAAATACCCGAATTTGGCAGACATGGTGACTTTTTCTTGCCTGTTTATAATAATATAATGGTATTATATTAATGTGGCGGTAACCGTTAATTTCCCAGAATGTTACTGAATGTGTACTATACTTTGAACTTCAACGTTTCTTTCATTTTATGCCTTAGACTTAGAACTTATCAGCCGCCCCTCGTACAAGCAGTTAACAATTTACCTGTAGAAGGCTCTGGTTCTTCCGTATACATGGGTTTCTCGTCGCTGCACAGCCTGAAACAAACCATAATATATGGCTGGACGCAAGTGGTACAAACCATAATAAATGGCTGGACGCAAGCGGTACAAAGCATAATAAATGGCTGGACGCAAGCGGTACAATCCATAATAAATGGCTGGACGCAAGTGGTACAAACCATAATATATGGCTGGACGCAAGTGGTACAAACCATAATAAATGGCTGGACGCAAGTGGTACAAACCATAATAAATGGCTGGACGCAAGCGGTACATACCATAATAAATGGCTGGACGCAAGCGATACAAACCATAATAAATGGCTGGACGCAAGCGGTACAAAGCATAATAAATGGCTGGACGCAAGCGGTACAATCCATAATAAATGGCTGGACGCAAGTGGTACAAACCATAATATATGGCTGGACGCAAGTGGTACAAACCATAATAAATGGCTGGACGCAAGTGGTACAAACCATAATAAATGGCTGGACGCAAGCGGTACAAACCATAATAAATGGCTGGACGCAAGCGATACAAACCATAATAAATGGCTGGACGCAAGTGGTACAAACCATAATATATGGCTGGACGCAAGTGGTACAAACCATTATAAATGGCTGGACGCAAGCGGTACAAACCATAATAAATGGCTGGACGCAAGCGGTACAAACCATAATAAATGGCTGGACGCAAGTGGTACAAACCATAATATATGGCTGGACGCAAGTGGTACAAACCATAATAAATGGCTGGACGCAAGCGGTACAAACCATAACAAATGGCTGGACGCAAGTGGTACAAACCATAATAAATGGCTGGACGCAAGTGGTACAAACCATAATAAATGGCTGGACGCAAGCGGTACAAACCATAATAAATGGCTGGACGCAAGCGGTACAAACCATAATAAATGGCTGGACGCAAGTGGTACAAACCATAATACATGGCTGGACGCAAGTGGTACAAACCATACTATATGGCGGGACGCAAGTGGTACAACCCATAATAAATGGCTGGACGCAAGCGGTACAAAGCATAATAAATGGCTGGACGCAAGTGTTACAAACAATAATAAATGGCTGGACGCAAGTGGTAAAAACCATAATAAATGGCTGGACGCAAGTGGTACAAACCATAATACATGGCTGGACGCAAGTGGTACAAACCATAATAAATGGCTGGACGCAAGTGGCACAAACCATGGCTGGACGCAAGTGAAGATACATTGATTTTTTCATTAGCAACAGATAAAAATTACAAAATACTCGAAAAGTATTAATCTTTCACTTAACTTTGTACTTCAAGATTTTTTAATTCATAGAAATCCGATAAAATTCGAGGCAGTAGCTGTTATTTTGGTTGTGTGATGGTGATATATTTTGCAACATGAGAGTGATAAACGGGAAATGTTGCGAACTCGGTAAACTTGACCAAATAGTAATCACAAAAGATAGCATTTGCCAAATCACTTGCTGAAATAAAAGTGTGCTATTGTACTTTACTCTCCACATTCTGTGCGAGTGTGGCATTGTAATGGTAGAATCCAAACTGTCTGTAATCGTAGGCAGTGTTCGTTAAAATCTGAATGAAAGGAAAGTTTGATAAGTTTCTATGAAAGGACAGATGCCGGCGCTATATGTTTATTTATTTTTATTTTTTTGAGCAGTGAGAAATCCAACATGGCGGCGGGCGCGCGGGCGCTGGCTCTGGGTTGGCGGATGTGACGTCACAGCGATGACGTGGAGTGACAAGTTTGACGCAAACGGCTACGTTCGAACGTGCGTAGTGCACCCTCTCAAGTTCAATGAATACTGGACGTCAAACGGAACACATAATATAATGGGAAGCGTGCCGCCTATCACATATATAGGACACCAATCAACGTCCGTCACTCATCATATCAGCCGAAAGACGTCCACTGCTTGACATAGGCCTCACCAAAGCCTGCGGCACCCGCATCCAGCGGACTCCCGCGACCTTTACCAGGTCATCAGTCCACCTTGTGGGGGGGCCTACCCACCCCGCGCCTTCCGGTACGTGGTCGCCACTCGAGAACGTTTCCGCCCCAACCGCCATCGGTTCTACGTGCAATGTCCGTCACTCACTCCACAAACACTTCATCCAGCGTGCTCTTCCCGACGCCAATAGTATCGATGCGCAGTGCGGAGCGCTTGTCCTCCAGCGCGGCGAACAGCGCCGGGAAGCGCGCGGTGTCCTTCGCGGGCAGGTTGTAGCACACGCCGGCGGGGCGGTGGTCGCGGACCGTGGCGGCGGGGACCAGGGCCGTGATGGCGGCGGTGAGGGCCGGCTCGAGGGGGCCGCCGATCGTCGTCAATGAGAGACGGTAGCCCGTGCCTGGAAATAAACGGTTATTGGCTAGTTTCTTCATGTCAATACAATATTTTGTATCAAGGGAGCAAAGTGGTATATTTACGGCGAGGGCGGAATCCTGAGCATATCGAAAGTTTCTACAATAGAATCACATACGTAAGAGGTTTTTAAGTAGAATTTTGAGCGCAAAGAGGGAAACAAGTGTTTTACGCTCAAGACGGAAAAACTAATGTGTGGATTTATGAATTTGAACCACGATGTAAGTGAAACTACACGGTCAACTGATGCGAGCCATGGGCGCTGCCATATTGGCCTTGGCTGCTCTGCCGAGCGCCTGTTTCTGTTTGATGGACGATAAAACTAGAGGCGATGTAATAAAAGTTTCACTTTAATAATTTTGCTACCGAGTGACACATACTGCTTCTAAGAGGAAAATTGAAATTAAACAGGGATTATCAAGGAAAAAAACCGGTCAAGTGCGAGTCGGACTCGCGCATGAAGTGTTCCGTACCATTGTCTATAAAAATATTTAATTTATTCTGTTTTTAGTATTTGTTCTTATAGCGGCAACAGAAATACATCACCTGTGAAAATTTCAACTGTAACTATCTCGGTATCAGCGAGATACAGCCTGGTGACAGACAGACAGACGGACAGCGGAGTCTTAGCAATAGGGTCCCGTTTTACTCTTTGAGTACGGAACCCTAAAAAGTACAATTTTGAAACTTCGTTTGAGGGCAACATTGCCAGTGTTGCTGAGTGCATAACATAGTCAATATGTTCCGGCCACTCACCGATAGCGCGCTTGAGGAACATGGAAGTTGCGTGACACTTCACTCGGCCGTGGTGCAGCGCGGCGATACGGTCCCCGAGCGCGTCCGCCTCCTCCATGAAGTGTGTCGTCAGTAGCACTGTGCGGTCGCCACGGAGACTCTGTCGTACATTTTGAATAATTAATTGAGGTCCCGAATCAATGGATACATCATCGGTTCGAATTCGCATTCAGCTATTGGATTTGAACGCCAGTTTGTCCCAGTGTACGCGCGGGCATCGGGCGACGGCGAGGACGGGGCGCTGGAAGGGCAGATCGGGCGGCAGCGCTCGCGCACCGCCAGTCGGCGAGCCACGCTAGCGTCAAGCGCATGTCGCGCAGACCTATTTTATCATTAATTTCGTGCTTGTCAATTAAATAAATGTATTACGAAGAAAACTACATCTTTATTGTCCTGCCTGGACACCCAGTGCGGTTAGGATTTCGCTACACAGCATCGACGCGATTTGGGTGCGTTAAAAGCTTTCGCCGCACACTTCGTGTGATGCTGGCGGGGCGTGAGCGGTGCGCGTGGCCGGTACACCTTAATGTTACTGTTCCAATTTCCAGTTAGTTTATTTTACACAGATTTATATTTGTGTTTAAGTACGTAGAACAGGGCGGTGGGTCCCAGTAGGTTTGTTCTTGTATATACTGACCAGCAGCAGGTCCCAGAGTTCTCTCCTCGTCTCCACGTCGAGCCCGCTAGTCGGCTCGTCGAGCACGAGCACCCTGGAGCCGCCGGCCACGGCGCACGCCAGCTGTGTCCGGCGCCGCATGCCGCCGGACAGCGCGGCCGGCAGCGCATCCGCCTTGCCGGTCAACTGCAGCTTGTTCTTGTATATACTGACCAGCAGCAGGTCCCAGAGTTCTCTCCTCGTCTCCACGTCGAGCCCGCTAGTCGGCTCGTCGAGCACGAGCACCCTGGAGCCGCCGGCCACGGCGCACGCCAGCTGTGTCCGGCGCCGCATGCCGCCGGACAGCGCGGCCGGCAGCGCATCCGCCTTGCCGGTCAACTGCAGCTTGTTCTTGTATATACTGACCAGCAGCAGGTCCCAGAGTTCTCTCCTCGTCTCCACGTCGAGCCCGCTAGTCGGCTCGTCGAGCACGAGCACCCTGGAGCCGCCGGCCACGGCGCACGCCAGCTGTGTCCGGCGCCGCATGCCGCCGGACAGCGCGGCCGGCAGCGCATCCGCCTTGCCGGTCAACTGCAGCTTGTTCTTGTATATACTGACCAGCAGCAGGTCCCAGAGTTCTCTCCTCGTCTCCACGTCGAGCCCGCTAGTCGGCTCGTCGAGCACGAGCACCCTGGAGCCGCCGGCCACGGCGCACGCCAGCTGTGTCCGGCGCCGCATGCCGCCGGACAGCGCGGCCGGCAGCGCATCCGCCTTGCCGGTCAACTGCAGCTTGTTCTTGTATATACTGACCAGCAGCAGGTCCCAGAGTTCTCTCCTCGTCTCCACGTCGAGCCCGCTAGTCGGCTCGTCGAGCACGAGCACCCTGGAGCCGCCGGCCACGGCGCACGCCAGCTGTGTCCGGCGCCGCATGCCGCCGGACAGCGCGGCCGGCAGCGCATCCGCCTTGCCAGTCAACTGCAGCTTGTTCTTGTATATACTGACCAGCAGCAGGTCCCAGAGTTCTCTCCTCGTCTCCACGTCGAGCCCGCTAGTCGGCTCGTCGAGCACGAGCACCCTGGAGCCGCCGGCCACGGCGCACGCCAGCTGTGTCCGGCGCCGCATGCCGCCGGACAGCGCGGCCGGCAGCGCATCCGCCTTGCCGGTCAACTGCAGCTTGTTCTTGTATATACTGACCAGCAGCAGGTCCCAGAGTTCTCTCCTCGTCTCCACGTCGAGCCCGCTAGTCGGCTCGTCGAGCACGAGCACCCTGGAGCCGCCGGCCACGGCGCACGCCAGCTGTGTCCGGCGCCGCATGCCGCCGGACAGCGCGGCCGGCAGCGCATCCGCCTTGCCAGTCAACTGCAGCTTGTTCTTGTATATACTGACCAGCAGCAGGTCCCAGAGTTCTCTCCTCGTCTCCACGTCGAGCCCGCTAGTCGGCTCGTCGAGCACGAGCACCCTGGAGCCGCCGGCCACGGCGCACGCCAGCTGTGTCCGGCGCCGCATGCCGCCGGACAGCGCGGCCGGCAGCGCATCCGCCTTGCCGGTCAACTGCAGCTTGTTCTTGTATATACTGACCAGCAGCAGGTCCCAGAGTTCTCTCCTCGTCTCCACGTCGAGCCCGCTAGTCGGCTCGTCGAGCACGAGCACCCTGGAGCCGCCGGCCACGGCGCACGCCAGCTGTGTCCGGCGCCGCATGCCGCCGGACAGCGCGGCCGGCAGCGCATCCGCCTTGCCGGTCAACTGCAGCTTGGAAAATAGGGCGATGGCGGAGGCGCGGGATTCAGAGTACGATTGGCCTTTGAGCTGAAAAGACGAGGATTATTAATGTCTTGTACCGCTTTAAAGATTCGAGCCTACTAGAATACTAGAAAGAGGACAAGCCGCCGGCGGCCGCGTCGTAGTTGTTAGCTCAATGGGCATACTCTGCCATACTGTGCACGCGTGCTGATCGCAGATATTATTACGTTTCTTCCCAAAATACCTAATATGGTGCGCGTGTATTGTCCAATAAGAGCGTAGGTATACAAGTGTGTGTGTTTTAGATGTGTGCGTGCTTTGTCTTGTTAATTGTGCTTTGTGTGGGTTAATGTACTTGCGACAGGCGTACTCAATACAAATCGGCCGGCATGTCCGATCTCCTTATATTTATACATCTGTGTTTCGAGCACTCAGGGCGATCGCGTATATTCTCAGTACTGCATAAACACGAATCTTAACTTTAACGGTTAGAATCTTCAAAGTTCGGCTGAGCGCTAAATCACACTACCAAACCTACCTACCGTTTTCACCGAGAGCGGTCATGGACGCTGCCATCTACACACGCCACCACATCTAGTATTCGGTTCAAATAGGAATCTTACCATAGCGAAGAACATTGTGTGCTCCAGCACAGTGAAATGCGGGAAGAAGATGTTCTCCTGTGGGCAGAGGCCGATGAGCTTGCGGACCTCTTTAGCTTGCTTGAAGGTGTCCATGCCTTCTACTAGTACGCGGCCCGACGTCGCCGATATGAGGCCTGAAGGATACATAATACACTTTAGTTATGATTATCGTCAAACTAGTACAGTCGGCCTCATAGGTACCTTGTCATTTTCACTCGTTTGACAACTTCATATAATCCAGTAACCCTGTCGCCTGAAAGTACGGCCTAGTTTGTGTGTCAGAAATACCGCGTGACAAAGTAGCGTTTGGCGTTCGAGGTCACAAACTTGGATTAATCATTGGGTTGCTATTACACGGTGATCTCGCCGCGGTACACGGTCAGGTCTACTCCGTGCAGTACACGGTCTCTGTCGTATGTATGTATGTAAGTAGATAGAACACAGACCGGTGATGATGTTGATGAGCGTGGTCTTCCCGGCGCCGTTGTGTCCGAGCAGCACGGTGATCTCGCCGCGGTACACGGTCAGGTCTACTCCGTGCAGTACACGGTCTCTGTCGTAAGTCTGAAATATGGCGCCTATTTTAGCAGACCTTTAGATTGCAAGGGTGTCCACAAATACCAATGTAGAAACTCTTTATTGTACATAATATGACCACAAGATAAACAGATTTTGATTCCTATTTTCGAAAGGTAGAGAGATGGGAACACAATTTTTGTGACATAAGGAGCGACTATCTCCGATTATATTCACCTAGGCGACCCAAGCACGCTCCACTCAAGTAAACTTCCCATACAAACGTAGTTTGGGTTTTTTTTTTTTTTATTTATATTAACTATACGTCTATCATTACAGTCTCCCAATGCGATAGCGTAGCAAATTATTAACATAACATGTATAGGGTATTACATAATTCTAAGTTTTACAATAACATAACACATACAAAGTAACTTTGTTGAATTCATTCAAAGAGCAGTGGAATACATCAACCCTCGTAGCAACTAGATTGAGCGTGCGCAGAGCCCTTGTCCAGGGCAATAGGCCGGTGCGCGCGGGCGGCACGGCCAGTATTTTAATAGTGTCGAAACGAAAAATGCTGAGAAACTTTACATTTATTTTTAAAAGAATATCCATTGATGTGCCACATGTTGACCTTCATTAAAAAAAAAAAATTTTAGTCATGTCACACGAAAACAGTTGTGAATTATATTCTTTAATCGTGTAGTACATTTTACCCCTTAAAGGGTTGTAAAATGCCCAACAGGTCATACCTTGGAGACGTCATTGATCTGTATGCCAACAGGCAGGCCGGCGGGGGCCTTCTCGAAGTATCTCTGCTCGGCCTCGCAGACGAATTGGGCCTCCTCCGGAGCGGCCTCTACCTTGGGCTGTATGCACCAATACTCTTTCTGGAAATAAACAAAGCGGATTCTTACTCGAACGAGTATTATTGACACGATGGGTGGGACTTTGATTGTGTGGTGTAGCCTTAGATGGAGTACTTTACACTATAACTTCACTAATGTCATATACTTTTGTTTTAAATTAAAACTTACACGTACGTACTTTTTCCACTTTGTGTATTAACGTTTTTTTAAATTATTTTATTTTTATTTCTTATTATTGACGAGCGTGCAAGCCCGTAGCAAACCTATATTGTAATTTTTATCTCGAAATAAATAAATCTAAATTTATAAACAATGAACAAGGTCAATGTAATATATCAACTAATTTTAAATATACCTATTGCTAGCATTGTTTTTAAAAGATAACATGGGACGAACAAAAACAGCAGGGAGCCGGCAGACCATAAGGACTGTTCAATTTACTAAGCGGACATCAAAAATAGGTTTATATAGGGAATTCTTATTACAAAAATAAGTTTATAATGATGAATATTTATTTACAATTTTAAAATAAAGCAATATAAACACAAAAATACTCAAATTTAATTACAACAGTAGAATTTTCGGACTTTAGCCCGGATTCGCCGCATAAGTGTTTGCACGTCACTTTTTGAAACTTTTCTACATGCAGAAAACCACATGCGTCTAAATTCTTCTAATGAACCAGCTACTCGGCCATCCTTCCTCAGGTGTCTCTTAACAATGGCCCAGTATCGCTCTATTGCATGGGCGGAGCTCCGGGCAGTTTGGTGGATTGTCAACCTTTTTAACAAATTCAACGTTTTTTGTATCGAACATCGTCACGGTCACACCAGCATAGTGAGCACTTGCTAAATCAGGCCAAAACAAAGAGGGGACACTGTGCTTTCTATATATTGGAAGCAACCGTTTTTTGATGCATTAATTTCTATAAATTTCGCCATTAATAGTGCCGGTTGCAAAATAAGAGTTACTTTTGAGGCCACAGGAACAAATTGCCGGCCATAGTTATAAGAATTTTCTTACCGAATTTGTCCATCTTTATGGCTTTTTCGGCATCGGGTACATTTTCTCCTACAACTGCATTGTAATACTAAGGCCCTGGGAACGTATCGGTGTGAAACTTTACGTACGTTTCATCGTCCATAAGAATGCATCGAGATTTATTTGTCAGTAACATATTATATAAATTTCCGCACCTTTTTTTGGCCCGCGTTTGTTGCTCAACACTTCTCTTTGGCGTTTTTTGTTTCTTGTATAGTCCGTATGTTATTTTTTTTATATTTTGTATAGTACCTATGCTAACACCTACATTTTTAGCAATTTCCCGAACGGACATGTACTTTTTAGATTTTAACAAGCACACGACTTTTTCATCGATATGTGGGTTTGCCGATCCACTTCGGCGTCGCGATTTCGGTAAATCTTCGAGGGTATGGTGCTCCCCAAACTTTTTTATTATTTGAAACACCGCTGACTTGAAAATTGAAACTTATTAGCAATTTTCCGCAATGAAAATTTGCCTGTACACCAATTCTTCAATATTAATTCGTTCCATCTCGAAAAATATTTTGATAATATTTAATAAAATATATAAAATACTTGATAGAATTATCCATGGTCATTTTATATCCAGCCAGTACTTATTAGTTAGTTTTAGTTTTAAAGCTTGAGTTAAATATGTCCGCTTGGTAAATTGAACACTCCTTAATAACATTCAGACAAAAATATTTTTTGGAACAAGCTTTTATAGCCGATTGTACTTTTTTTGCAGTCATAAACAATTTGTTGAAATGGAACCTACCAATAGGCCCAAACACAACAGTTTTATCTTGTGTAGTTTAGGAGTTACTCCCACCTCCTCCCTCACCGTCTCATTATATGTTATTGCATTGCCACCGAATTTACACAAGTTATGCCAAATTTCAGCTCAATCGAAAACCGGGAAGTGGCTAATAGTATTTTATGCAACTGTTCTATAAGAAGGGTCTTAAAACGCGAGTGGCGTGGGTTGCGATGCGAGCCTTGGTGAGCATCGCAATTAAAGACGCCCCGAGCGTTTTTAGACCAGTTATACACAGTTACATACAATACTTTTTCTACGACAAAGGGTTTAGCAGGCTAAGGAAGGACGTGTGGCCCCTGTCAGGAATATTCGAATTGGTAAATGTCAATTGTTGGTGGCCTCATAACTAGTAATCACTCCAACTTTCAGCCCTCTATCTTGAACTGTCACAGAGATAATGTCAAAAATGTATTTTTATCCCATTTTTTTTCAAAGTCATGTATCTTCTAATCCATACCAGTTAGAGCATTGAAACAAAATCACAGCTATGTAAGTTTAGTGGGAGTATACCCTATAATTTTATTAATATTTTATACGTGAGAAATAAAAGAAATAAATGTCAATTTATTTTTTGACAGCTCCTATCAAGAAGATTTTTGAAAGTACAACTATAAAAAAAATCATATGTATTGGTTCTAGTATTAGCTACTAACATACGTAAAATCAGTTCATTATATTTGGTGAAACATACTCAAAAAAAATAACGAAGTAGTCAAGTCTTTTGAAAATTCGTTTTAAGATTTTGTTTGTTGCTTAGCAACTAAGGGTGTATTATCTTGAACGTATAGCTGTCATGTCGCTAAACTACTGCTGTGTTACTATTACAAACTAATTTTAGTAACTACTAAATTAACGAAACGACGGATGTGTTACATGTTTATTGTAATAATGAAAATCAATTGGTTTCATTTTATCGCCATCAATTATGTTGAAATAAATAGCTCATTTGAGCACACATTACAATATAAGTCATATAGATATTGACTGTCGTAATATTCGTCGTCCCAGGTGTAGGACAATGTTACCCTACATTCATCGCAATATCCTTTTAAAGTTATATTTTCGTCATCGAGCGATATTTCAACCTCTGGTATAGACTGTAAAAACAGTTGCTTGGTTATTGACGATGGCAAGCCGAGCCCAAACACTTTACATTTTATGACTTTCATCTGAAAGAGATACACAAAAAGATGAATACATGTAGGTACACAAAAACACTACTAAAATACATATACCTACATTCAATTTTATTTACAATTAAAACTTACTTTTGCTATTATGGAAGAATTGGATTCCTCTTCTACATAGCTTTCTATATATACCCTCAAACGCTCCACTATTACTTTAAATGTGTTAGCGTACAAACTAAGCGTTTGTCGGTTCCGAGACTTCCGAGTAACACAAGACATCATTTAAGTATTATATCAAACAATACTAATATCTTTTAATTAGACAATACTAAGATACCTACTTCTGATACTTTACATATGTCACGATAACAAAAAAAAACAAAACACAACGAAAAAGTAAAAAAAAACAAAAAGGTTAACATGCAATGTTATCATCTTATCAAACTAAAGAGTCCCGAAGCTCCTAATGTATACCTATACAACTATTTAGCATCGTTAAAGCAACTATTTAGTCATCGTCATCGCTATTTTCATTTATGACAACCACTGTATTGTCCGTAGAAAATATTTTTGATAAGACTTCGGATGGTCGCAATATTTTAGAGAGAAATCTGGCATGACTTAAGTAATATACAATGCTGGCTACATGTGAGCAACATCCAGTTGTTCTGATACCGTTCGGACAGTCACAACAATATCGTCGTACCCCCTCGATTTCGGTACTATTGGGTATGTAATCGATGTAAACTCGGTACGCTTTAGAGTTTCTATGACGAGATCTCACTTTGATTTGTATAATATTTGCCGCCTCTTTAATATAGTGAATGCACAGCTCATTTTGATTATCCAGTAATTCGGCTAAGTACGACACAGCTTGTGATAACTGGTAAGTACCAGTAAACAATATCTTTAGCTGGTACTCAGTCAATCTTGGGAAATCTAAAACTTCTGAAGACGATAACGCTTTTAAAAGCGTTTTGCGTCGACTCCACCTTTTGCTTTCCGCTTCACTACTCAACGTATTTGGCACATGCATATTTTTTTCCATTTGTTCTATAATTTCATCATCAATATCGCTACCAGAATCTATTCTTTTTCCATATTTGTTATGCAATAATCCCACTATTTTGCATAGGGTTTTCACCTTTGGTAGTATTTTGTTATCGAGATTGTGGTGTAAT
This sequence comes from Epinotia brunnichana, assembly GCA_963854355.1. Taxonomy (NCBI): domain Eukaryota; kingdom Metazoa; phylum Arthropoda; class Insecta; order Lepidoptera; family Tortricidae; genus Epinotia; species Epinotia brunnichana. The sequence goes on along the minus strand of OY977950.1, from coordinate 25,186,923 downwards.
AACCGATATTTCTGGCTAATGGCTCCATGAACGGCTTCTACTACCCAACGTAGTTTAGTTACTCGCCTGGACTAATTTGCTTCAATTGTGGGAAGTTGAGCCCTTTTACCCTTCAAGCCAGGCATATGTACAACGTACCCCTTTTCAGTTAGGTATGAACATACATCACGGAATCCACGGTCAACTATGAAAACATCGTTTGGTCGTAGAAGAGATTGGAAATCAGACTCTTCCATTACCAGTTTCATTATGGTGGCATCATTTTGGGTACCATAATATGGTCCAGCGAAGTTAACAACGAATCCGTTTGTTGTGCAAATAGTAAAGGGTTTGCACAACGGTACTTTTTTTTGGCCGGAATAAGATTTCCGTTGATATTCATTGTTCTGACTTTTTTGATGACGAATATACGTTCCATCAAAAATCAACGCTAATTGATCATCTAAGAGGCCCAGCAACCGGCGAGCTGTGTGCGTTGTGTTAGCTAGAAGTTCTTCACGGGTAGTTGAAGTATAACCGAATTCGATGTCGTTTTCAAAGCTGCGTAAAATATCCCTCCACATATTACTTACTTGCTGTTCATGTTTTATGCCAAATATACTAGCGATCAATTTGTTTGAATTTCCAGTTCTGAGCTTGAAGAGTGATATAATTAATGCCTGTTTGATACTTCGAGCGGAGGTATTTCTCATAGAAGTAAGTAAAACTGTAAGTTCATTGATGTTATCGAACGTTAAGCCGGTAAATACAAGTAATTTAGTATCACACAATCTTGACCCTTTGATATTATCAAACAAAGATGTGTTGACTTGACTAGATAGTGACCTCAGAAATGAACTGAGTTCTTTATCAGTAACGTTACTTGTAGAAGAAACTACACGTAATTGAGATAAAACATCGTCAAACAAGTAATTGCCTATAAAATGAGATCTACAACATCGGTTTCCTTCAGGAATGTAAATGTTGGTTCTCTTGTAAACAAGGCAACGTGTTTCCAAGGAGACTCTTTGAAGGTCTGTTTTTGAGTGACAAAAAAAAACAGTATCTGTGTGTAGCAATGACTCTCTGCATTTGGACTTCAAAACGTACTTTTTTTTTTTCTGCCAACGGTTGCCAAGAATCATCCAAGTCATCATCTGTACTAGAATCAGTTGATTGTTCTTCTGTTACCTCTGAAAGTCCAGGTGCCGCTGCTGTAGCGTCGGATACCCGAGATTGCATTGCACTACTTTTATATGCTTTCGCCCGACATTTTTCGCATATAACATCGCTTACTAAAATAATGTTATTTGTAGCACCGGTAAAAAATGCGGCTTCGTCAGCATCACGTATAATTTTTTTATTTCCTTGCACTTTACGATGAAATACATTACAAATCTTGCATTTGTCAGACATTATTACAATGAGGACTGACAGGCTGACATCTTGCGATCAAAGATGAACGTCGATTGTTTATCATAAATATACTAATAAACTATATAAACTCCTTAGTTGTAAGTATAGGTGTCTATCGTGGAGGTTTATTGTTTTAGGTACACGGGAATATGATAAAAATTCAAAAGAAAAGACTCCTTATATTACTTGAATACTTTCGTTATTTTTTTTGAGTATGTTCCACCAAATATAATGAACCGATTTTACGTATGTTAGTAGCTAATACTAGAAGCAATACATATGATTTTTTTTATAGTTGTACTTTCAAAAATCTTCTTGATAGGAGCTGTCAAAAAATAAATTGACATTTATTTCTTTTATTTCTCACGTATAAAATATTAATAAAATTATAGGGTATACTCCCACTAAACTTACATAGCTGTGATTTTGTTTCAATGCTCTAGCTGGTATGGATTAGAAGATACATGACTTTGAAAAAAAATGGGATAAAAATACATTTTTGACATTATCTCTGTGACAGTTCAAGATAGAGGGCTGAAAGTTGGAGTGATTACTAGTTATGAGGCCACCAACAATTGACATTTACCAATTCGAATATTCCTGACAGGGGCCACACGTCCTTCCTTAGCCTGCTAAACCCTTTAAAATAAATAGCTGACTACAGAATAGTTAAACTTTTCAGGCGGCAAGTTTTCTATTCGTACTTTTGCTACCTACTCGCGCAATTACTTCAGTAGGTGGAGTTATTAATTTCTTCGACCATTTTAAAAGGAACGTACACTTTTGTCTTCACAAACACGAATAAAATCTTAATATTTTAGGACTAATAGTTTATCATCTTTCGTCCTTTAATTTTGAACTGTATTTTGGTAAGAAATTGGAAATGTGACACCTCTTGGTTATGGTTTGTTTTGTTTTTAATTTGTTTGCACTTGCCATCCGAACCAAACAGAATCCGGACCCGGACCGAATTCGAACTGTTTATTTTCATAAATAATACCAAGAATTTATAAAACATGTAATTTAACACACAATAGATGATGATTTATTATTATTGTAGTAAATAATTTATAATAAACAAATGTTAAATCGTAAATAAATACTTTTATTTCGAAATATTTGTTTATGAAGTTGGCACCACTGCAATATAGCGGCCGATTTAAAAAAAGTTAAACAGTGCTTTTATGAAAAATGTATGAACCAAAAAAGTACGCTAAACAGTTCGTTTTTGGGCCATAGAGCATAGAGTTTTTCGACGACTTATTAGTGGTGTCATTGTATTTGAGCTACAGCCTATATAAATGACAGATAACGGTTCAGGAGTAGAAAAAAATGGTTAACAAATTCTGATGACACCTTTTACAATTATAATTACATACGTACAGTTAAATAAAAGCTTGTAATAAGACTTACACTAAAGGGGAACTTCCAGGGTAGCGCCTGTCCGTACCTCCCCGGCCGCACTCTGGACAGATACCAGGCAATCATAGAAAACAGGAGCACTTGCAACACCATGAACAGGTACATTTCAGCCACCGAGATTTGCTCCGTTGGATTTCGAGACCACATGTTTGAGATCGTTATGCCGCCACCTGAAATATACGTAACTTTTAGGGTGGGTATCCAGTAGAGCAAGGCGATGGAGCGGTGTGCGAGGGGATCCACCAATAGCAAGAGATGACAGGCTAACAATGCTATTGGTGATTTTTAAGGTTCCGTACCTCAAACGAAAAAAAAAACAGTATCCTCATAGGATCACTTTGTTGTCCGTCTGTCCGTCTGTCTGACGCGTGGAGGTATCGAGTTGAAATTAAAACCATATACATTCAGAAGCTGTGAAAAAATCAATCTTCAACGTACAACTTAGAATCTAAGTTAACGTAAAAAAAAGCTGTGAAAAAATCAATCTTCAACGTACAACTTAGAATCTAAGTTAACGTAAAAAAAAACTGTGAAAAAATCAATCTTCAACGTACAACTTAGAATCTAAGTTAACGTAAAAAAAAGCTGTGAAAAAATCAATCTTCAACGTACAACTTAGAATCTAAGTTAACGTAAAAAAAAACTGTGAAAAAATCAATCTTCAACGTACAACTTAGAATCTAAGTTAACGTAAAAAAAAGCTGTGAAAAAATCAATCTTCAACGTACAACTTAGAATCTAAGTTAACGTAAAAAAAAAGATACGGCCGTTTATGCCGCAGAAAATATACAGTGTGTCTCTGACGTTGGGGCTTTAAATGCAAATATCGATTATGGTCCTGAAACTGAACCACTTTTGTTCCGCAACTTTGTAAAATAACTATCATTTCTATAATTTGGTAGTGTTTGAACTTTAACTGTATCATCAATGTATTGCAAACACGGCCTCATTATTTGACATCCATGACACTGACAAGTATGAAAACTAACTAATGGATGATGTACATTGAAAATTTTATTTAATTTGTATGGAATAATGAAAATACAAAAATAACGTATTTTTGAAAAGTTGTAGAACAAAAGTAGTTCCGTTTCAGGAGCATAATCGACATTTGAATTTAAAGCCCCAAAGTCAGAGACACGCTGTATATTTCGACACTCTCAAGGGAATCAAAATGTATATCTAGGGTACTTTCCGTTGACCTAGAACTATGTAATTTGGCAAGTAATATCGTCTATACAATTACAGGGAAAAATCTGAAAAGTAAACATTTGTAATTTTGTACGGAACCCATTTGTCCAGTTTTTTTTCCTCACACACCGCTTCGTTATCCCACGCAGTTTTGGTATCCACCAAAATCAGTGAGTGAGTATCCACTCGGAGGAGATCAAATTTCTTGAGTTCAACAAAATCCTGCAATTCTTCGAGTTTGCAGGACTTGACCAAGAATTGTAGTAAGTGGCGATCACAATAGATCAGCGATGGTCGCAGTGATATAAGGGCTTTGACAGCCCGAGAGCCACTACCAGAATAATAATAATAATAATCCACTCGGATACGACAACCGACGGAACTCCACACAATAGGGATGGTGAATAACGAGCGTTTAGTTGCCGCGTCCTAGCCACAAGCAGCAGGAGTGGCTCGCGCTCGGTACTAGTGGCTGTAATGTGCGGCAGTGGCCGCGTTTAGTGGCCGTAATGTGCGGCCGAGTGGCCACCACTGCCACTAGTGGAGGTAATGCATACAACAGCTTACCGAGCATCTCCCTGGCGCCAAGCGCGCGCCAGAAACGCATGAAAGGGTCATGCGGCAGCAGGCAGCACAGCAGAGACAGAGCACGGCTCTTCAGTCTCTGGGCAAGCATGCTGGCCACCAGAAATCCTGTGTACACCGCCATGGTCACCAGTTCCAGGTACTGAGCTGGAAAAAAAATATTTGTACACTTTAGATACTCGTAGCGATATTACTGTATATGTTTGCTGCTCATGTATGGAATAGCTAATCTTGTCTTGAGAATGTCTGTACCATTTCGTGACAAAGCCTAATGTGTCTTTTTATATTATTTATTTTGTATCTGTGTTATTTTTGTCACAAATGTTTGAATTTGAATATCTCCAGAATTTGACATGTAAGCGTGGGGATTTCCATCGGCTTGCTTATTTTGAGATAATTAACACAAATATCCTCGCCTATGTCGCCTATAGATAATGTTTGACGCCATACCGCTGTTTTTCACACGGGTCATAATATACTTGACTACACGGGCACAATTTGATGCCACGGCACGGCTTTTCAACTAAGGGACGTTGACTATGCGGGACCTATAACCGCACCCCCATAGTTTGATCAAACCACAACAAGCGCCCCTCTACATCTCATTGCGTACTAGTTGATTTTATTTATAGATTCGTAGGAGGGGGACTTCACCTTGGATTAAGACCTACCTATACTATGTATACTCACTCATATTGAGCACGTAGACTGTGACGAACGCCAGAGCGACCACAGTCAGGAAGTGCAACGCCAACGCCGCTGCGATGTAGCCGCCACACGTGTTGGCTATGAGGCCGTCCAGCTTGAGGAATACTTTAACTAAGGGGAGTAGATTACGCAGGCCCACTCACTCATATTGAGCACGTAGACTGTGACGAACGCCAGACCGACCACGGTGATTAAGTGCAGCGCCAACGCCGCAGCGATGTAGCCGCCGCACTGGCTATGAGGCCGCCCAGCTTCAAGAACACTTTACCTAAGGGGAGTAGATAACGCAGGCCTACTCACTCATATTGAACAAGTAGACTGTGATGAAAGCCAGACCGACCACGGTGAGAAAGTGCAGCGCCAACGTTTTAAATAAGTGGCATTGATTATGCGGGACCCATACCTGTACTCCATAGTTTGATCAATCGCCAAAAAGTACCCTATTACTTCGGATTGCATACCAGTCTGCGTTTTATCCATAGGTATCTAGAAGAGGGGCTACTTCTTGGATTGTAAGTTCTATATTTAGTATATGGTTGCCTGGAAGATATCGCTCTTTAGCGATAAAAGTGCCTGTTGTTTTACCTCTACTGTCTCCCTGTATCTCTGTATATTCTTTTGCTGCTACTGCTTTATCAGTGTGAGGTGTGCTATAGTTAGTTAGTTAGTTTTACTGGGCATTTTCCGCAACTCGACATCTAACGGGCCTATTTTGCTTGAAACGACAGGGTGGCGCTACTCTGACCACCCCCAGCTCCTCTATAAAGTTAATGAGTGCCTTGGTATTGCTGACTGCGTCCCGTAGTGTGCCCGGAGACACTAGGTGCTTTTTCCTGTATACTTCTACCTGCTTACAGTCCAGTAGAATATGTTTAGTCGTTTCTTCTGCTTCCATGCACGCTCTGCACATGGGGCTGTCTACTGAGGTGTGCTATAAAGAGTAATATTGTATTGTATACTTACTCATATTGAAGACATAGACTATGACGAACGCCAGGCCGACTACGGTGAGAAAGTGCAACGCCAGCGCCGCGGCGATGTATCCACCGCACGTGTTCGCTATGAGGCCGTCTAGCTTGAAGAACAGTGCTCCGCCCACAGCGTACAGTAACAGATGCGGCACTAAGTCCAATACGTGAGAGATGCTTAGTTCCTCCCAGGACACGCCGACCATTTTTACGAGTTCCTGGAAAAACGTTGGGTAGTTAACAGTTTTATCAGACTGCTGGATCAGAAGGAAGGGTAATGTTTCTCAAGGTCTTCTATTTCCTTGACATGCTTTCTAACCTATACGGTTTCTGAATAGTGTTTCTTTGGCGCGTATAAACTAGTTCCGATATAAGTTAATCTGAATGAGTGTGAATGGTTATTGAACTACGGTGATGATGATGGCATGTCATCCTGGCCGATTTCGACCTCAGCGACTGTATATATCTGGATTAGGTGTTACTGGCGTGTTGCTGTTCTACTCTCTGGTGCGCTCTCAGGTGGCTTGCGTACCCGATCGTTCTTATAAAGGTACGGGCGCACCTTGAGCAACTTAACACCCCGCCGACATAACTGTAATGTATGGCTGCTGGTGGACGAGCCTTGAGCTCGTCTCGCTTTACGTCAAGCTCGTTACGGCGCTCAGTTTTAAACGCATTAACCTGCTCGCCATTGAACTACGGTATGTGTGCACTTAAAACAATCTTCTCTCTCACTTGTTCTTACATGTTTTTATACCAAAATAAACGATTTCACCTTCAACGCGAAGACCGTTATAAGTGTTACTTATATTTATTTAAACCCACCATTCGAAACATCTCAAGTGGGATTGACATAAAGTTACACATGCAATAGGTAGCCCTAGAAAAAACATTCTTCAACTTTCAAGAAATATCATCAAAATAAAATAAAAAAAATTGTCACTCACGTGCATGCCACTGTTCTTCGCCCGATGAGAAAGATGAAGGTGAGAGTGAGCGCAAAGGGCAGCAGGAAGGAGGCGACTATACACGTATTCGCCGCGTTCATGTCGGAGTGATCAGCCGCGAACTAACACTTGCAGGGTCAGCTTCTACAAAGAAATGAATGCTAGTGACTGTACTCACGTGCATGCCACTGTTCTTCTCCTCGAACAGGCGTCCGGTGAGAAAGATGAAAGTGAGAGTGAGCGCGAAGGGCAGCAGGAAGGAGGCGACAATACACGTATTCGCCGCGTTCATGTCCGAGTGGTCGGTAGCGAACGGGAACTCTTGCAGCGTCAGCTTCTACACATGCAATAATACAAATTTATATTTACAACTACGAACCCGCTAAGTGGGCATTCTGCTCCTAGACGCTTTTCTCTACAAGCGGGTTTTCACACGCTATCTGCTACGAACGTGGTGCTACGAAATCTTTGGCACTAAATGTGTTAAAGGCCGTTCCTCGATTCTTGAAAACCGCGTCTTGTATGAGACGTATATAATATACCTGGCCAAGGGTAAACGTACAAGTGTCTTTACCACGGACGGATAGGTGAGTAATGTATAAATTTTTAACCCCGACAAAACAAGGGGTGTTGTAAGCTTAATATGTGTATCTGTGTAGCTGCCTGTGGCACCGTAGCTCCCAAACGGATGAACCGACTTGAAAGAGGTATTTTGAAATGAAAGGTATTTTTAAAAACCAGATGGTTCTTAGCTATGTATATAGTGTCGGGGGTGTTTTAAATTTTCAACTCATGTCATCATCATCATCATATCAGCCGAAAGTCGTCCACTGCTGGACATAGACCTCCCCCAAAGAGTGCCACAATCTATTTACTTATTTAAATCAGGCAACAAGGCCTATATTACAATCAAGGTCACCAATATGTATATACCCAAAGTTGCTAAAATATGTATACAACAAACTTACTTCCGCAGTAAGGTCTGTATACATATTTCTGTAACTTTGTGGTGTATCAGGCCTTTAAAACGTTATGAAAATATGAAATTTTACCTTCCAATAAAATTATTATTATCTTTCCTGAGATATCCGGGATCCATAACTTGAGAGGGCGCCACTGCGCACGTCCGAACGTAGCCGTTTGCGTCAAACTGTCACTCCACGTCATCGCTGTGACGTCACATCCGCCTTCGCCAACCTGTCAACTCTAGAACCAGCGCCCCTGCGCCCGCCGCCATATTGGCTTTCTCATTGTTGCGGAGGAAATGCCGTTGGTAGCCCCCAGGAAGCCATTAATTGGATCCCGGATATCTCAGGAAAGATAATAATAATTTTATTGGAAGGTAAAATTTCATATTATCTGTTCCGTTCGATATCCGGGATCCATAACTTGAGATCTGTTTATTATCTCCTGGTGGCGGGTCAGCGGGCGCCAACGCGTAGGTAGAAAAACAATTTTCCTACAAAAGAGAACTATTGGATTAGCGTTAGATTTCTAACGAGCACTAAACATTAGACATTAAATAGATTCGAGATAAACGTCTAAGAGTAGATTTTAGGTGCCAAATAGCTTTTGTAATAAATATCGTTAATTGGATAGTTTTCCATCCAGTTTTAACGACGATACCACGGGTCGAAAAGTTAGTCAGACGTTACTTGAAGGCCCGATTCTGTCTGAAGACCAAGAGAAGAGAAAGTATATGTATATGTACTTTAAATCCCGTCTCCAATAAGCTTGGCTTGGACGGTACAATAGTTGATTCGACTAAATTAGTGCATATTATTGAAGTTTTACACCTTCCGAAATCGTTATAAGTATATATATATCCAGAACACTGGGTTAATGATTTTTGTCTAGAGCTTTCAATAAGTCTGTTGATAAAATTATCTTATTTAGGACCAGACTTCGGGTATAGAGCAAGATTTGTCAATTTGACTGAACAGAAATAATAATTTGTACTGAATGCAGTACGCGAACACATTCGACAGAAAAAGTGCGCATGGGACGAGGTACCTGGCTGTCGATCTTGTACCTGGCACGCCATGACGGCCATTTAGTCATACAGGCGTGTATGCGTGCGGTAATAAGTGAGCAGGCGTGTGACGCTCGGAGGAGTCTTCTCTGTTCCGACCAGCCTGGTGTCGGCGGGCGGATAGTGGCCGTGTCACTCAGGAACGCCTGCACATTGTGAACCTTCATCGGCTCCGCTACGGCTTGCCTCTTCAGGTCTGTCCAACAGAAGAGACTGCCCCACTTGCGCGTCATCATGCTGAAGAGGCCCAGCGTGGAGCGTGATGTGGAGCGCGGAGCAGGAGTCTGGAAGGTGGGTGTAGGTCATTCCGTAACACCGATATCTGTTGGTGACGTCGTGACAGTAGGCGCTCGAGACTTGCGAGTCGATCGAGAAGTATCGCCACAAAGTGTGTGTGTGTGGGTCGATGGGCGAGACACCCCAGCGGACGAACATTTCTTGCCGGTGGTTTCTGGGCACTACTGACCTGGCAAGTAGTATGGGACCAGTGTTTCCCGTAGATAGTTCTTTCCTGCCAGCAGTCTGCAGCAGGGAAAGGCATCCATGCCACCACCCACCGGTTGTCAGTTTGTAACACAACAACATAGTTAGTCTTTCTCACTTACGGTTAAATGCGGGTCTGTTATGCTGGTCAACTACGGTATCTTGTACAGTAGAAGGGAGACGAGGTTGGTTGGGAGGGTGCATTGCGCTCCTCGGAGTCTTGCAGGTATAGTCAGAGAGTGTGGCAATGCAACCTTCCTCCGTGGGTCGTAAAGATTGTAAAATTGAGACGATCCCTTCCAGTATGAGACCGTCTAACACGAGACAGGCATATATCGCGCCGTATGGTGTTTACCTTTTCCGACGGGTACGACAGGTCGGTTTGCTTGGGGCCAAAAAACAAAGGAGTCGTTTTTTCCCGTGGCTACTAGTTAAGGGCTTGCTAGCTAGTATACAAAGTTTTTATGGCATACTATTATAAAAACAGGAGGCGTTTATACGGCGGAGTAGGAATCCTACCAAGCACTTGAACTTTATGGCCCTTAATTTAGGCAATGTCTACTCAAAGACATGGACCATGATTTTTAGGTTTGTATCATATCAAGGACGTCATTCATATAGACTGTCACCAGAAGGCTCTGGGACAACAAGAAAAGCAAATGGCTGTAATTTCTTTGAAATAGTCACGAATAATTTATAAGTACATGCACAAAAAGCTTATTTGAAGAGATTTTATGTGTCACGACTGTATAGGGATATGGCAGTGTACAAACTTGTGCAAGATAGATAGCATAACACGATCAATAGGGTTTTTTGAACAAAATAAAATCGTTACTGATCTGGAATCTAAGACGATTTTCGGTGCCTTCAAGTCTATGCTAAACTGGAAAGACATTCACGGAAGTTATTATCTATAGTGGCTTATCCGAATTGAGGTATTTATTTCCGATCCCTTCTCCTTGAGCGCGGAATCTCGGGCTCGCTTCGGAGCGGCAAGTGGTTTTGTCCCAATTTTTGTTTATTAGGCCTCTGCGAAAGGTTTGTCTTTATAGAGCAGAACCTGAGCGGGACAGCGAGAGCGAGCTAAGAGACGATGTGAAATCTGTTTGCCTACCTTGCCGATGCCGTCCATTCTCCACCTGTTCCAGGATTGTTTGACAGGGTTGAGAAATATATATTCAGAGGTCGGAGACCCCATCTTACTTTTTAACGAATCTCATATCGAGTCCTCCGACCGCACGGTACGTTTTTCCGAGACAAACTGCGGGACCTTGTAATTTGATTGATTACCAAGTAGATTAGAGCCTGCGGCGTACTGGACCAATTGGATATAATTGAGATTTTAGGGCTTCATTCTGAGTGTTAGGTTGTACCCCGACACTCTGCAGCTACTGGGTCGCTCGCTCGCGCAAGAACGCCGGGGAAGTCACGCAGCTCCTCGTTGATTACCTCTGTGAAGCCCAGAGACGTAAGTAGTTCTCCTGTATCGATGTAGCGGACTCCGGACGGCGGGCGTTACCATCGTGGCGGGCAGCGCCAGAGTAGCGTGGCAGACAGCGCGGCATTGGCGAACAGCGCCAGCGTGGCCGACAGTGTTACCGTGGCGGATAGCACCGCCATGGCGGACAGCGCCAGCATATCGGGCAGCGCCAGCAGTGGCGGGCAGCGCCATCAGTGGCGGGCAGCGCCGGCAGTGGCGGGCAGCGCCGGCAGTGGCGGGCAGCGCCGGCAGTGGCAGGCAGCGCCAGCAGTGGCGGGCAGCGCCAGCAGTGGCGGGCAGCGCCAGCAGTGGCGGGCAGCGCCAGCAGTGGCGGGCAGCGCCAGCCGTGGCGGGCAGCGCCAGCAGTGGCGGGCAGCGCCAGCATGCCGGACAGCGCCAGCAGTGGCGGGCAGCGCCAGCAGTGGCGGGCAGCGCCAGCAGTGGCGGGCAGCGCCAGCAGTGGCGGGCAGCGCCAGCATGCCGGACAGCGCCAGCAGTGGCGGGCAGCGCCAGCAGTGGTGGGCAGCGCCAGCAGTGGCGGGCAGCGCCGGCAGTGGCGGGCAGCGCCAGCAGTGGCGGGCAGCGCCAGCAGTGGCGGGCAGCGCCAGCCGTGGCGGGCAGCGCCAGCAGTGGCGGGCAGCGCCAGCATGCCGGACAGCGCCAGCAGTGGCGGGCAGCGCCAGCAGTGGCGGGCAGCGCCAGCAGTGGCGGGCAGCGCCAGCATGCCGGACAGCGCCAGCAGTGGCAGGCAGCGCCAGCAGTGGCGGGCAGCGCCAGCATTGGCGGGCAGCGCCAGCAGTGGCGGGCAGCGCCAGCAGTGGCGGGCAGCGCCAGCAGTGGCAGACAGCGCAAGCGTGGGGGACAGCTTCAGCGTGGCGTACAGCACCGCTGTGGTAGAGAGCACCAGCGAGGCGGACAACGCCCATATAACGGGCAACGCCACCGTGGCGGACAGCTTCAGCGTGGCGTACGGCATCTTTGTGGCCGGCAGCGCTAGCGTGGCCTACAGCACCGAGGTGGCGGGTAGCGCCAGCGTGGTGTACAGCATCGCCGTGGGGGCAGCGCCAGCGTGGCGGACAGCACCGCCGTGGTAGATAGCGCCAGCGTGGCGTACTGCATCGTTGTGGCGAGCGTCCGGCGTAGTGGACAGCACCGCCGTGGCGGGCTGCGCCAGCGTGGCGCACTGCATCGTTGTGGCGAGCGTCCGGCGTAGTGGACAGCATTGCTGTGGCGGGCTGCACCACCGTGGCAGACAACACCGCCGTGGCAGGCAGAACCAGCATGGCGGGCAACGCCTCCGTGGCGGACGGCACCGCCGTGGCGGACGGCACCACCGTGGCGACAGAGCCAGCGGCGGGCAGCGCCATCGCGATCGGCGTCGCCATCGTGGCGGACGGCCTATGGTAGGAGGTGGCGCCATTGAGGCGGACGGCACCAGATAAGGGGTGGCGCCATTGAGGCGGACGGCACCAGGGTAAGAAGGTCGTTGCCGGTGGCGGCATCGTGCCGGATACCACTATTTCAGCATAACGATTGGCTCCACCACAGAAGCAAGCGCCGTCGCGGCGGGGGTGCCGCCACGTGGCGTGCGGGGGGCAGCACGTGGCGCGCGGAAGCCCCATAGCGCACGTGGGGGCCGGCACGTGGCGCGCGGGAGCCCCATAGCGCGCGCGGTGGCCTGCACGTGGCGCGCGGGGGGCAGCACGTGGCGCGCGGGAGCCCCATAGCGCACGTGGGGGCCGGCACGTGGCGCGCGGGAGCCCCATAGCGCGCGCGGTGGCCTGCACGTGGCGCGCGGGGGGCAGCACGTGGCGCGCGGGAGCCCCATAGCGCACGTGGGGGCCGGCACGTGGCGCGCGGGAGCCCCATAGCGCGCGAGATGGCCTGCACGTGGCGCGCGGGGGGCAGCACGTGCCGCGCGGGAGCCCCATAGCGCGCGCGGGGGCCAGCACGTGGCGTGCGGGGGCCGGCGATCTGCCCCGCCGCGCCGACGGCGGCACGCGGGGCACCTAGGATATTGTTATGTAACTGACTCACCGATCGATTCGAAAGATATTCAAACCTCCATTCCGGGCCCGACAATGTGATCGACGAGCGCACGCGCCCACGAAGGCGAGACTCGCGGCCGCTTTCGGGCTCCGATGCCATCCATCCTCCGCATGATCGCGAAGCGCGTTCATTCTCCTTCGACGTGGAGCGACTCTCGTTGCTCAAAATGCGATTCCAAAGCACTCGCGAACAACGAAGTAAAAAATTTACAAAAGAGGGTAGTCCGATAGAAAAGATATCACTCGCGATTCGCTTTCCATAACTTTTATACTATTTAGGACTCCCTCTAGACAAAATAAAACTATCCGATGTTAAGAATCGAGATTTAAGATTCCTTGTTGCAAAAATAGCTACGGTACGTCCGATCTGTACGGCAGACGACGCAACAATGAGAAAGCCAATATGGCGGCGGGCGCAGGGGCGCTGGTTCTAGAGTTGACAGGTTGGCGAAGGCGGATGTGACGTCACAGCGATGACGTGGAGTGACAGTTTGACGCAAACGGCTACGTTCGGACGTGCGCAGTGGCGCCCTCTCAAGTTATGGATCCCGGATATCGAACGGAACAGATAATAGTGATATTATAACGTTATAAATAACGATATGTTTAAAATTTCTATACAAATCTCGGCAAATAACAGAATTATAGCGTTATAATAGCGCTATTTTTATAACGTTTTAAAGGCCTGGGTGTATACATATTGGTGACCTTCACTGTACAAATACCTTAAAGACTAACATACATATCATTATAAACTTATTAATAACTACAAAAACACACTATCACTGAAATGTGTTGCGCAACTTCGTGGTGTCAGGTAACCGACCGCGAAAACACCGGAACTTGACTCCCTTCGGCCAAAATTCTTCCTTAGTGAAGGTCGATAGATGGCCACAAAGGAAAATTCACGTTATGTCGAAACTCTAACCTCACGACCCTCAGGATGACCGGTCCTACGCCACCCGGATCCAGCGGACTCCCGCGACCTTTACGAGGTCATCAGTACAACTTGTGGGGGGCATACCCACGCTGCGTAACTTATGTATTTGTATAAAAAACATTACACACACACACTAGGTAGTTGGTGTCATCATTACCGACCTGGTCAACATTGGCGCCGGTCAGCAGCCGCAGGTAACTGGTATCTAGAGCCCACTGCAAGCGCATAAACGGCTCGTACTGCATACCTGTCAAAAACAATATTGAGTTTAGTTGGAGCTACCCCACAATGAGCCAAGAGGTGCGTCCACACCAAACGCACTCTCACCCGAGCGCGGCTCGCCCTAGCGTACGCGCTAAGTGTGGACGGCGACCGGCGCACCTGAGCCGCTCGCCCTCGCGCCGCACGCTCGGGCGAGCGGCTCACCCGAGCCGCGCTGGTGTGGACGGTTGTTTTGTGTGGCCGCACGCTCACCCGAGCGTTGTCGGCTTTTTGGGCGAAATCAAAGGGGCCGCGGCCCCATGCTACTGGCAATGTACTTATTTATCGTTTTCAAATGAATAACGTGAAAATTATTTTCGCGGTGTGCGTCCACACTAAACGCACGCTCACCCGAGCGGCTCGCCCGAGCCCACCGCACGCTCGCCTGAGCGGCTCGGGTGAGCGTGCGTTTGGTGTGGACGCACCTATTAGCGAACGCCGTCTACTGGCAGTGCCAACGTCACGAACTGTGGCGCGTAGTAGTTACCCGCTGGTTCGCCCACTGCATCTTCTGAAGGCTCCTTGCATCAGCTTCCGAGTGCAATTTGTTTGCGAGTAGATGGAATGTAGTGTGTGATGAATGTCAGAGGCTCTAGTATAAGTTTTATCGATACAATACGTTTTCGAACGCGTTTGCGTTTAGTTTTAATTTGTATGGCAACGTGAACAGCGCCTCTGGTGGTAACTATTAGGAACTAACCGTTGCCATACAAATTGAAACTAAACGCAAACGCGTTCGAAAACGTATAAGTATCGTTAAAACTTATACTAGAGCTACTGAAGTTCTGCGAGAAGATTGATTTGCGTCGCTCCTCTGTTCATTATTAGAACTGTTAATGTTAATATTGTTATTGCTGTAATACTGCTAATTTAAATGATGTTGTATATGTTGTCATATAGTTTCACAGTTTGTTAAGTAAGTACTGTTACGCTGTGTAGTGTGTAACTACTTTAAATAAAATAAGATATAGTGGCCGCCAGAAGTCGCGAATGAGTTCTTTCATACGTTTTGTATAGCATCGGCGCACGCGCATCTGAGCATTTGAGCGGCCGCGTCTGAGCTATAAGCAGCGGGAGTGGCCCGCGCTGGCTACTAGTGGCCGTAATTTGCGGCCGCTCTTAAGGCGACGTGAGCTCAGAAAACGGATGTTTAAAAAGTCGTAGCGCTTGTTTGGATTATAATACAGCTGCCCTAAATTTGGAGGGACAACAACTATTCGAATCCTGAGTTTTTGACTTTCGCTCTATAGAAAAAAAATCACGAACATAGGTCTAAATTACCTACACTTAAAAAAATCGTAACAAATTATGCACAACAGCTAAACATATTAAAATTGGTTCTAAAAATCGGCAATATCATGTTTGAGGGAAATCAGCTACCTATTACTTTTTAGGGTTCCGTAGCCAAATGGCTTCCCCTTATAGATTCGTCATGTCTGTCTGTCTGTCCGTCCGTATGTCACAGCCACTTTTTTCCGAAACTATAAGAGCTATACGGTTGAAACTTGGTAAGTAGATGTATTCTGTGAACCGCATTAAGATTTTCACACAAAAATCGAAAAAAAACATTAAATTTTGGGGGTTACCCATACCTACTCAGAAAAGAAACTCAAAAAATTTTTTTTGCATCAAACCCATACTTGCCATCTATGGATAGGTCTTAAAAAATTATATTGAGGTTTCTTAGATCATTTTTTTTCTAAACTGAATAGTTTGCGCGAGAGACACTTCCAAAGTGGTAAAAGATGTGCCCCCCCCCCCCCCCCCCCTGTAACTTTTAAAATAAGAGAATGATAAAACTAAAAAAAATATATAATGTACATTACCATGCAAACTTCCACCGAAAATTGGTTTGAACGAGAACTAGTAAGTAGTTTTTTTTTAATACGTCATAAATCGTAAACTGCAATTTATTGTACGCAACCCTTCATGTGCGAGTCCGACTCGCACTTGGCCGCTTTTTTTTATTTATTTAAACGCACAAAAATTCTAATTATAAAACATGACACCCATGACATTAGACGACCGCTTTAGCCTAGTTGGTAGCGACGCTGCCTACGAAGCAAGAGGTCCTGGGTTCGAATCCCGGTAAGGGCATTTATTTGTGTGATGAGCACGAATATTTTTTCCTGAGTCATGGATGTTTTCTATGTATTTAAGTATTTATTCTATATAAGTATGTTTATCTTCGTCTAGTACCCATAGTACAAGCTTTGCTTAGTTTGGGACTAGGTCGATTTGTGTAAGAATGTCCGCAAATATTTATTTATTTATTTATGATATCCGCGATTCCGAACACGCACTTCCATCTCGCTCACGCTTATGCTCAGCGAGAGGGAGAGAAGACCACGAGCTTACGTCACCTTAAACAGTGTTGGCGGAAAATATAAAATAAATTGGCTATAAAAATAAAAAAAAATGTTTGTTAGTAAGTAAATTAATTTAAAAGCTGAGTGTTAGTAGGAAAAACAGATAAGGTATAATTGAATTATGTATTTATTGATTGCTGGTAGGCTCTGTAACGTGCAGAGCAAAATTGTAAATTATTTTTCATCACACTTGCTCGTAAAGGGTGTATTATAGGCAAGTTTATAGAGCAGCTATAGTCGATTTACTTCCCGCGGGAGTTATGGATTTATAACTCCCGAGGGAGTTATGAGCTTGTGTGTGATCTGATTGGTTAAAAACAAATCAAACAAATTGGTTGGCAAATCTAGTTGGCCGCGCGTCACAAGAATTATTCTCTGTGATTGGTTGAAAAAAATCTAGCAGGCCATGGGGCGCCACGCCCCGCCCCCTCGCCCTCCACTCGCAAATCTGTATGTGAAGTTGTCAATTTCGTTAATTTTTGAGTGGTGCGGTTGTATGAAGCTTAGATTTTTCTGTCTTTTGTAGTTATTTATTTCCTCGCAAATGTGATGAAAAACATTGTGTATAACACGGGCGTAAGAATATTGCAAACTCGAGTCATCAAAAGCCCTCCGCCTCCGGCGTCGGGCTTCTGATAGACTCTTGTTTGCAATATTACTCTTACGCCCCTCGTTAAACAATGTACTATTACCTGCCCCGACACAATGCCAACCCAGTGCCCTAACATACGGCAATCCCAACGTGCTTCCAATATCCTCAGAATGCTGTTTTCACTTCCTCTCACTCGTCCTAGCAGCGAGGCTACCCTCTTGCGTATGATGGCATGGAAGTCAACAGTGTGCGCTTCAACAAACGCACTGTATTATTATTATTATTCTGGTAGTGGCTTCCGGGCTGCCAGAGCACTTGTATCACAGCCACCATCGCTGATCTATTGTGATCGCCACTTAATACAATTCTTGGTCAAGTCCTGCAAACTTATAGGCTCAGTTTTATTTATTTCACAGGCATAATGACTATAGTTATATTTATATTTTTTTTTACGCCAGTGCTCGGAAATGTAGCATGAGATGGTCTGAATTCAGGATTCAGAACTGTGATTAGCTGGACGGCGCTTGAACAGGCCTTCTATGAATTCAAACTGTCCAACAATGCTGGAGCAGCGATTCGAACCCACTCTTTAATATTTTGCCTACTTGCTAGCCTCTACAACAATGTACTATTGTGGGCCTATTACCTATTTTTGTCTCTAATTGCCATGGATAAACTTACTAAAGTACCTATTCGTGGTGTCCCATGTCGAATGGATCTATATATTGTTTCGTACTTCCGATTTCACCCAAGCTATTTATTGCAGTACTACAACTTGTCTTTAAGCAATTGAACTGGACACCAGAGGGCATACTAGTCAACGGCAAACACCTGACCCACCTCCGTTTCGCCGACGATATTATCTTGTTCGCAGAATCCAGCTGCCAGCTAGAACTAATGTTGAACAGTTTAAACAAAGTGAGCCTCCAAGTTGGACTCGAAATGAACTTCGAAAAGACGAAGGTAATGACTAACCACATAGAATTGCCAATCAAAGTTTGTGAAACAACAATAGAGTACGTTGGCTCATACATATACCTTGGTAAAAAAATCTCTTTTGACCCGAATAGCGCCCCCGACGAGATCAAACGACGAATAAACCTGTCATGGAACAAATACTGGGCCTTAAAAGAAGTTTTTAAGAGTGACATGCCCTTACCAATTAAAAAAGGGTTATGGACAGCTGTATAAATACTATCGTGTCTCACCTACAGCTCGCAAACTTGGCCACTAACAAAACGTACCAAACAGCAGATACGGTCATGCCAGTCAGCTATGGAAAGGTCAGTCCTAAAAATAAAAAGACTCGACAAAGTGAGCAACCCAACAATAAAAGAAAAAAAACAAAGTTCCTGGACTTTTTGGCACAAGCTCTGAAATTGAAATGGAGATTGAACTGGACCATCTGGCCATCTTGCTAGACTAGAAAACAGTCGGTGGGCAAAAGAGGTAACCGTGTGGCCCGGACCCGCGGGGAAACGTACCAGAGGCAGGCCGCGCACGCGCTGGGCGGACGACTTGAGGGCTGTCGCCGGGGCGAAATGGATATAGCCGCCGACAGAGAGCTATGGAAAAGCTTGGAGGAGGCCTTCACCCTGTAAAGGGGTTCTCATCACCACAACACATACAACAATTTTTCTTCTATCGCATACATACAGCACAAAACGCCGCTCCGATACATTCCTAGATTAATTTTAGTAATAATAATTAATATTTTGTTTAGTTAATTCATATATTCAGTTTACTTTATATTACTTTGTGTTATCTCTTTATGCTGCATGTGATCGAGAAATAAAAGGCTTTTTTTTTATTTACTTATTAATTATGAAATTGGTCTTTATCCGAATTGTGTAGTTTAGTATGGAATTCACCAACGTAAACCGAGCCGTAATCGTACCGAGACGTCGCCGAGCTTATTTGCGTGTCGGTATGCAACACATTTCGCCACCGGGCCGTTTCCGAGCCCGCGCTGAGCCCACCCGCGTCCGCAGCTCGGCCACCGGCTACTGTTCGGGTAACGGGTCTGATGTTTCGTACTTATTCGTCATGAAGTTCGGCTTCATCCGAAGTGCGTAGTTCAGATTGGAACTTACCAAAGTACTCGCGGTGTCCCACGCCGAACGGGTCTGATGTTTCGTACTCATTCGTTATGAAGTTCGCCTTCATCCGAATTGTGTAGTTCAGATTGGAAATTACCAAAGTACTCGCGGTGTCCCACGCCGAACGGGTCTGATGTTTCGTACTCATTCGTTATGAAGTTCGCCTTCATCCGAATTGTGTAGTTCAGATTGGAAATTACCAAAGTACTCGCGGTGTCCCACGTCGAACGGGTCTGATGTTTCGTACTTATTCGTCATGAAGTTCGCCTTCAACCGAAGTGCGTAGTTCAGATTGGAACTTACCAAAGTACTCGTGGTGGCCCACGTCGAACGGGTCTGATGTTTCGTACTTATTCGTCATGAACTTCGCCTTCATCCGAAGTGCGTAGTTCAGGTTGGAACTTACCAAAGTACTCGTGGTGGCCCACGTCGAACGGGTCTGATGTTTCGTACTTATTCGTCATGAACTTCGCCTTCATCCGAAGTGCGTAGTTCAGATTGGAACTTACCAAAGTACTCGTGGTGGCCCACGTCAAACGGGTCTGATGTTGCGTACTCATTCGTCATGAAATTCGCCTTCATCCGAAGTGCGTAGTTCAGATTGGAACTTACCAAAGTACTCGTGGTGGCCCACGTCGAACGGGTCTGATGTTTCGTACTTATTCGTCATGAACTTCGCCTTCATCCGAAGTGCGTAGTTCAGATTGGAACTTACCAAAGTACTCGTGGTGGCCCACGTCGAACGGGTCTGATGTTTCGTACTTATTCGTCATGAACTTCGCCTTCATCCGAAGTGCGTAGTTCAGATTGGAACTTACAAAAGTACTCGTGGTGGCCCACGTCGAACGGGTCTGATGTTTCGTACTCATTCGTCATGAAATTCGCCTTCATCCGAAGTGCGTAGTTCAGATTGGAACTTACCAAAGTAATCGTGGTGGCCCACGTCGAACGGGTCTGATGTTTCGTACTTATTCGTCATGAACTTCGCCTTCATCCGAAGTGCGTAGTTCAGATTGGAACTTACCAAAGTAATCGTGGTGGCCCACGTCGAACGGGTCTGATGTTTCGTACTTATTCGTCATGAACTTCGCCTTCATCCGAAGTGCGTAGTTCAGATTGGAACTTACCAAAGTACTCGTGGTGGCCCACGTCGAACGGGTCTGATTTTTCGTACTTATTCGTCATGAACTTCGCCTTCATCCGAAGTGCGTAGTTCAGATTGGAACTTACCAAAGTACTCGTGGTGGCCCACGTCGAACGGGTCTGATGTTTCGTACTTATTCGTCATGAAATTGGTCTTCATCCCAATTGTGTAGTTCAGTTTCTTCGGCCACGTGTCTGACTCCATGTCCTGGAAGATGACGGAATCAAAGATATATAAATGAAAACACTAGAAGGATACAGAGATATGTAAATAGATAAAATATTTTTATTCACGCATTTTCATAATAAAAGGGATCGAATTGTATTAAAAAAACCGGCCGAGTGCGAGCCGGACTCGCGCACGAAGGGTCCCGTAGCATTATCTATAAAAACGGCAAAAATATCACGTTTGTGGTATGGGAGCTACGAAGCCGGAGGTCCTGGGTTCGTATTCTGGTAAGGGCATTTATTTGTGTGATGAACACAAATATTTGTTCCTGAGTCATCGATGTTTTCTATGTAATTAAGTAGGTATGTTTCTCGTCGTCTAGTACCCATACTACAAGCTTTGCTTAGTTTGGGATTAAACAGATTTGTGTCAGATAGTAAAAGTAAAAAAAAGAAAAAAATATATATTTATTCTGTTTTTTAGTATTTGTTGTTATAGCGGCAACAGAAATACATCATTTGTGAACATTTCAACTGTCTTACTAGCACGGTTGTTAAGATACAGCCTGGTGACAGACGGACAGACAGACAGACATACAGACAGACGGACAGCGGAGTCTTAGTAATAGGGTCCCGTTTTACTCTTTGAGTACAGAACCCTAAAAATAGAATAAATTTTAGTATCATTATGTACCTATGTGTTGTATTAGGCTCAAATCGGACAATATACGAAAATATATATCACCACTATTACTGTATTGTAACCACATAAAATGAGGAAAATTGCTATAATAAAAAAAATCGGTCATGGATAATAAATAAATACAAAAATGCGGTAACATGCAGGATAAAAAGCCGTGTAAATAAGCAAATAAAGGGATAAGTAATACGAGATATAAGAACACATCATATAACATTCATAATACATACGCTCACTTTGTATAAGCTTGTTGAGTATAACATTCACTGGATATAATGAACGAAATATATAATTTCAAAATATCTACTTTTGTAAAGTATAACGTTATTAAGATATAATACCAATTGATATAACGATTAAAGTGTATAATGTTCATAACTCCTAAGATTGAAAACATATATTATACAATTAATCTAACATCAAAAAGCATAATGCTCGTATAGTATAAACGCATACAATTACTCTTGAAATCGCTTGAAAAGCTGAATATACTGAATGTGAATTTCTTAGAGCGATTTTGTGTTTGAAGAAAAGTAAACATTGAAGATATACATGTTATGTTGGTTAAAATTAAATATTTTTTTATGTGTTATGTGGTCTTCCTAATTTAAAATCAACCTTACCTAACTTATTAAGGAAGGGCTGTAGAATATCTGGCATGGCCAAAATGCACCATTTTTTTTGAGAGCAGAGGAGGGTGTCTATAGTGTATTTTTGAAATCCAAAATCTGCGGAAATCCGTGGTTTTTGAGAAAAAAAATTTTTTTTTTTCATATTAAATTAACATTTTCATGGCCAAAATGCACTATTTTTTTTGAGAGCAGAGGAGGGTGTCTATAGTGTATTTTTGAAATCCAAAATCTGCTGAAATCCATGGTTTTTGAGAAAAAAAAAATATTTTTTTTTCATATGAAATTGACATTTTCATCAATATTATGGCCTGTTTTCGTATAAAGTCGGTTCTGGCGCTTCGCCGGCCGCTACCGCGGCACGCTCGCTTCGCTCGCTCGGCTCGCGCGCTGTAGGGTCGCGGTACACCTAACACTCCTCCTCGCTTCGCTCGTCGTCGTACCTACACCGACCTGCCTTAGAGTAGAATATGCAAATGATTAACAAAAGGATTGGATAAGTACGCTATTAGGAACATATCAATGACAACACGTGCAAAGAAACAGAAAAATATGCGTCATGGCGGTCATAAAATCGGGACTTTGTATGAAATTTTTAATATTTTTTTTCTCACAAACCAAGCGTTTCCGCAACTTGAAATTTGGCGAGGAGTCGTCTTATGGTGAGTACAATCTATAAAAAAAATATGAACCCTGTACTCCATGCCAGATATTCTACAGTTGAGCCCTTATTAATCCTGAACATTTAGTTAAAGTAAATTGTCTCCTTGTAACCTAACCTAATAGAACTTATTTTTTTTTAAAACGCATGGCAATTATTTTAAACTAACCTAAACCTAACCTAACCGCCAGCGTTTCGACGTCACCCCGCTTCGCGGGGTGCCTATTTCCGCTCTAAGGGACACAAGATAACCATAACCTAAACCTACCAAAAATACAATTGTTGATTTGTTTTTTACTACGCCCCCCGAGCCCCCCTTTTTCTAGCTGCCTTAACCTTATTCCGCGGGCTCTGATTTATATCTCATGTATCTTATATCTTATAATGCTTATACTAAAAGATATTATGTATTATGATCGTTATACGTTTTGCATGTTATACCAACTGAAATTAGTAAATTTGAGTGTTATGTAAAAGAACGTTATGTAAAATGAATATTATGGCAACTGACCGTTATCCCTTATAATTTTATTGATTTTGTTATTATAGCTAACGTTCATTATATCTTGTCAACGTTATTAATATGAAATTATATATCATGTTGTTATATTTCGTGAGACGCACCCGACTCAGGCTGTATAGATGTGATTTGATTTATAATTAACATGCACATGTAAGTTTATTGATAATGGTTATATACGAATACCTTAGTTATCTATAATTTAATTTGCCATAAAAGTGATTTACTCTGCTAGCGTTACATTTTCAGGACAAATTATATAAACTTTGTATAGCACCCTGTTGGTTAGATTTGTTTTATAAAAACGTGTTGTTGCAAAATGCCAAATAAATGATTTATCTATATCTAAAGAGTATCTAACCCCCAAATAGCCTTCCCCGGGCCAGGGGTATGCGTAAGGCATCTTCAAATCGTCAAAAAAGGCGGTTAGCGCCGTCTTAGTTCAACGCAATACATTTAGTTAATGTTTACTATTCCATAGGTCACGAATTTCTCAATAATGGCTGAAAACCGAACGACTTTTCAACTGGCTCGCTGCCCAATCAATGGTTATGTAATATTTAAGGACATTTTAAGGATGTGTACTTACTAGTAACTTGACAAATAAATGTAATAATAATAATTAATTCGTTGACTACACGCTGCAGTGTACCTAAACTAAGACATATTTAAGATCTATAAATTGACATGTAAAACTACGTTTTATAAAGGAACTAGCTGTTGCCCGCGACTTCGTCCGCGTAGAACATAATAAATGTTTGTTTAAGGATTGAATTAAAAAAAAAAACATTGAAATTAATTTTGTAGTCTTACAACTTACTTAAACAGTCTAAAACCGAAGTTACAAATCTCTTACCTTCAAAATGTCTTGCTCTCTATACAAACTTAGAACCCTCTTTGAACCCTCATAGTAGTATAAGTCTGAAACCGTAGTTACAAATTTCTTACTTTAAAAATGTCTTGCTCTCTATATAAACTTCGAACCCCCTTTTAACCTTCTTAGGCGATACATTAAAAAAAACGCTGAAATAAGTTTTGTTAGTCTTTCAGCAAACAGTCTACAACCGAAGTTACAAATCCCTTACATAAAAAGTTACTTGCTCTCCATACAAACTTGGAACACCCTTACAATCCCCTTTAGAGGTAAAAAAAAACGCTGAAATAAGTTTTGTAGTCTTTTAACAAACAGGCTAGGATCGAAGTTACAAATCTCATACTTTAAAATTTTCTGACTCTCCATACCATCTTTGAACCCCCTATTAACGCTTTTCAAGGAAAAGTTAAGAAGAGTTTTTTTTGTTGTAATAAACATTTTTTCTACAAACTATCAAGTATCTAAGCTCAATAAAAGTGTTTTCCATTTTTTATTATTATTTATTTATTTATTAATCACACACAAGTTTACAGCTTATAGCCAAAACACACGAATCTTGCCCTTTTTAACCCTTTAAGGGGTGGAATTTTCCAAAACGCTGAAGATACTTTATTTGTATTTCAATAAGTAGGTAATCTTTCTACAAACGTTTAACCTAGTATCTCAAAAAATAATTTCCCTCATACAAACATTGCAACGATTTTAACAACCCTTAGGGGTGGAATTTTCCAAAACGCTGAAAGTGCTTTATTTTTATTCTAATAAGTAAGCTTTCTACAATGTTTTAAGTCTCTAGCTAAAAAAAGAACGTTGCCTCCATACAAATGTTGCACTCCCTTTTAACCCCCTTAGGGTTGGAATTTTCTAAAACGCTGACAGTTCTTTTTTGTATTTCAATAATTAGGTAATCTTTTTACAAACGTTTAACTTTGTATCTCAAAAAATAATTTCTCTCATACAAACATTGCAACGATTTTAAAAACCCGTAGGGGTGGAATTTTCCAAAACACTGAAAGTGCTTTATTTTTATTGTTATCAGTAAGCTCTCTCGCTAAAAAAACATGTTACCTCCATACAAATGTTGCACCCCGTTTTAACCCCCTTAGGGGCGGAATTTTCTAAACCGCTGAAAGTATTTTTTTTATTTCAATAAGTCATCTTTCTACAAACTTTTAAGCTTCTATCTCAAATAAAAAAGTTTACCTGGTACAAACTTAGAAACCTTTTTTAACCCCCTTAGGAGTGGATTTTTTTCAAAACGCTGAAAAGTCTTTTTTTCTTTCGATAAGTAATATTTCTACAACTTTTAAGCTTCTATCTCAAAAAAGAGTTTCCCTCATACAAACTTTGCAACCATTTTTAACCCCTTAGGGATGGAATTTTCCAAAACGCTGAAAGTACTTTATTTTTATTCTAGTTAGTAAACTTTTCACAAAGGTTTAAGTCCCTAGCTAAAAAAACATGTTTCTTCCATACAAATGTTGCACCCCCTTTTAACCCCCTTAGGGGTGGAGTTTTCTTCAATTGAATTTTTCAAAACGCTGAAAGTACTTTAATAATATTCTAATAAGTAAGCTATTTACAAAGTTTTAAGTTTAAAGTCTTTTAACCCCCTTAGGGGTGGAATTTTCTAAAACACTGAAAGTTCTTTTTTTGTATTTCAATAAGTAATCTTTCTACAAACGTTTAACCTTGTATATATCAAAAAATAATTTCCCTCATACAAATTTTGCAATGATTTTAACCCCCTTAAGGGTGGAATTTTCCAAAACGCTGGAAGTACTTTATTTTTATTCTAATAAGTAAGCTTTCTACAAAGGTTTAAGTCTCTAGCTAAAAAAACATGTTTCCTCCATACAAATGTTGCACCCCCTTATAACCCCCTTAGGGGTGGAATTTTCTATAACGCTGAAAGTTGTTTTTTTGTATTTTAATAAGTAATCTTTCTACAAACTTTTAAGCTTCTATCTCAAGAAAGAGATTTCCCCATACAAATTTTGCAACCCTTTTTAGCCCCCTTAGGGGTAGAATTTTCCAAAACGCTGAAAGTACTTTATTTGTATTCTATAAAGTAATCTTTTCACAAAGTTTGAAAAAAAAGTTTCCCTTATACAAACTTTGCAACCCTATTTAACCCCTTAGGGGTGGAATTTTCCAAAACGCTTGAAGTACTTTGTGTTTATTCTAATAAGTAAGCTTTCTACAAAGGTCTCTAGCTAAAAGAACATATTTCCTCCATACAAATGTTGCACTACGTTAGGGGTGGAATTTTATAAAACGCTGAAAGTTGTTTTTTTGTATTTCAATAAGTAATCTTTCTACAAACTTTAAATCTTCTATCTAAAAAAAGAGTTTCCCTCATACAAACCTTGCAACCCTTTTTAGCCCCCTAAGGGGTGGAATTTTCCAAAACGCTGAAAGTATTTTATTTGTATTCTAATAAGTAATCTTTCCACAAAGTTTGAAGACTCTAGCTCAAAAAATTAAGTTTCCTCCATACAAACTTTGCACCCTTATTTAACCCCTTAGGGGTAGAATTTTCCAAAACGCCGAAAGTACTTTATTTTTATTCCAATAAGTAAGCTTTCTACAATGTTTAATTTCTCTAGCTAAAAAAAAATGTTTCCTCCATACAAATGTTGCACCCCCTTATAACCCCCTTAGGGGTGGAATTTTCTAAAACGCTGAAAGTGTTTTTTTTTGTATTTTAATTAGTAATCTTTCTACAAACTTTTAAGCTTCTATCTCAAAAAAGAGTTTCCCCATACAAATTTTGCAACCCTTTTTAGCCCCCTTAGGGGTAGAATTTTCCAAAACGCTGAAAGTACTTTATTTGTATTCTATAAAGTAATCTTTTCACAAAGTTTGAAGACTCCAGCTCAAAAAATAAAGTTTCCTCCATACAAACTTTGCACCCCTATTTAACCCCTTTAGGGGTGGAATTTCCAAAAATCCCTTCTTATCCGTCGCCTACGTTATAAAAGGTAGTATGGGTGTAAATTTCAAGTTTCTAGTTCCAGTAGTTTCGGCTGTGCGTTGATGATCTGTCAGGAAGTCTTCTTTTATATATATAGAAGTCTTCTTTTATATATATAGATAAATGAAATGAAATGAAATGAAAAGTTTATGGTGAGTTCGGCAAAGTATTGGACGATTTAAGGTGGGTTGAGGTGGTTTAAAATAAAAAAAATCTTACTATGGAGAATGCAAACCTTAAGAATTTCAAAATTCGGTAGCGACCCCTAAATCTTATCCAAAAATAAAGATAAAAAGCATACATTTTTTTTACGTAATTACGGGTATTAGAACAATATTAAGAGGGTGCCACATTGAAAAAAAAAACGGTTTTTAAGGACCACCCTATTACATATTCAAAATTGTAATACAAACAAAACTAATGCGCATTCGAACAGTCCAAAACTACATGCAACTCGGGCTTTGCCCTATACGCACGTGATTCAAATATCAAAATGATGAAAATTAAATTTTCTATTACATTACATTTAATTACGTGACATCTCATACCTCAAATATGACTATGGCATCCTCATCGCGCATGTCTTTCGAGTATTCCAGAATTGATAGCGCCGTCGCATTTGAAAATGCGTAGAACCCTTTCTCTCCCTCGCCTGAAAAGAAATTGGACGTAAATCTTCAATCCTATATTATCATTATCATCAACATCATCATCAATATCAGCCTGTAAGCCCACGGCTGAACATTAGCCTCTCTTACTCCACCCATTCCGGTCCTGTGCTAGTCTCAACCTATATCGTCTACCTACAACACCCATACGGTTGGAATGTAGGTTATAGGTAACATATATTATTGTAATACATATAAGGTGAGTCATGCAATATGACTCTCCTCCATATTAGATTAGGAATGTAATCCATATACGGAGAGCAATGTAAGACGACTCTCTTCTATATAAGGAATGGAATTTAAGGTCAAGCCAATGGACACCTTCCACGTTCAAGCCTCCCCACCTAAGCACGTGTAACCTAGATTCCTATGTTTATATACATGCAAGGTTTTAATGAAGAAATGAGCAGTCTTTAAGCAGCAGCCCTCGGTCCCATCCCTACATGGCGACCTTGCCAGGATTGGACTCATAGACGAATCAGCTAGTTTTTGAAACGTCAAATCGTTCGGTTGGTATTTGTAGGGAAATACAGACTGGTTACGTCAATTATTGTAATGCTCAAAGAGCTTCTTTTTTTATATTTACAAATTTAAATTTGCAAACAGTTGTAGTAGATTGATATTTTGTTAGACGGGAATTTTTACTGGTGTACTTAATACGGTATTCATCAACATAGCAAACTGGATATTTTATTTATTTATTTCAGACTCTGGGTCCATATAAAAGTTAGTAATAACAATAAATAGACTTACAGACACCTAGAGGTTAGTACAATTACAATACATAATTACATTAGACATTAAAACCAAACAAGAAAAAGAATATAGCAATGTCATAACAAATAAAAAATAAGCAATAATAATCGTTCCGCTAATGAAATCCCTTTCGTATCGATTACTCGCAGAACAGCTACTTTTAGTATAGTAATTGATTGACACTAGCAGAGTTGGCATTGTATCTCGTTCCCACTTGCGGTATTGTCTATGCACGCATCCTTGTCACTCATTTGACAATCAATTGTGCATGTGTGTGTGAGTCCCTGTCTTCCTCTACTGGTTTACGGTTTGTGCTAGTGCTGCACTCTGGCGGCAGAACATTGCAGTAATTTTCCCTATTCCATGATATGTTCTTAGAACAATATTCTTTTGCTATCCCACAAATGTTAAAAAGCTAACGAAATACCTTGATATTGACATATTCAACAGTAATATTCCTTCTGTGAGGTGTAAATAGATTTAGATTTATTTATTTCGAGATAAAAATTACAATATAGGTTTGACGAATTGACGAGTAGTTTTTTTAATCAGCATAGCTTAGTGACTGTGGCGGCATAGCTTTAAGTTAATCGTACTATGTTCCTAGTTGATGATGTTGGGATATATAGTTAAGTTAAATTAATACATAAGTTTTCGTAACTAAGTTAGGAAATCTCAGTAATAGTGATGTCACAAATGTTTACATACCTACTATGATACTATCGGTGGGAACCTGTAATTAGCTTTACGTCATACCTGGCCATAAAGTAGGAATTACCGCACGCTATGCGTGCGGAAAACCCCACTTCCTGGCCAGATAGAGACGTAAAATTTTGTACTTACCACGGGCGGTAATAAAGAAAGCCTCAGAGCGCATATTTATCGCCCTTGCCTTCGGCTCGGGGGTCAAATACCTGCGATCTGAGACATTCTTTGTTTAACCGCCCTAGGTAAGTAATGTACTATTATGTATTTTTTAACTATTATATAATCATCAGTATCATCACTGTGTTTCTGTAGCTGTTAGATCTCCAAATATAAACAAACAAATAAAATAACACGCTCAAAATGATCTAGATAGTCCTTATACTCTCGACATTAGAGCCGTGTGTAGATCATTTAGAGCACTTGGCCCGCACAGGTCTTTTGCTGCCGACTGTACTGGCAACTCGTATACGATATTGATTTAGACTTTAGAGATTTTCACAAATTATTTTTATCCATTTAATAGCCTCGATGTTTTGGCTGAGTTGCAACATCCTTGGTGGCGAGAAGAATGGTGAAAGCGGATTGCAACCACGGATGTTGCAACACTGCCGAAACATCGACGTAAATAATAATATGTACATTATTACTTACAGAACTGTAACAAAAAAAACCGACCAAGTGCGAGTCGGACTCGCGCACGAAGGGTTCAGTTCCATTTTTATCTATCTATAAAAACGGCAAAAAATCACGTTTGTTGTATGGGAGCCCCCTTAAATATTTATGGTATTCTGTTTTTTAGTATTTGTTGTTATAGCGGCAACAGAAATACATTATCTGTGAAAATTTCAACTGTCTATCTATCAAGGTTCATGAGATACCGCATGGTGACAGACGGACAGACAGACAGACGGACAGCGGAGTCTTAGTAATAGGGTCCCATTTTACCCTTTGGGTGCGGAACCCTAAAAATGTGTCAGGTCGCATTATTTATTGTAACTGCAATCTGATACATTGGCTTTCTTTATTACAGCCCGTGGTGAGGACAACATTTTACATCACACCCCTGGCTATTTAGGTAGTTGGATTTTCCGCATGCGTAGCGAGCGTTAATTCCCACTTTATGACTAAGTGTGATGTAATATTTTATGTGCCCCTTTATATGGTTGAACATAAACTCGGGAAGTGGTCGATGCCAGCACGGCGGCGCCGGGTGCACCGCGCCCGTGCGGAATGGATTTCAGGCCAAAATTCCCGCACACTATGCGGGAATTAGATTTCGTGACAATTAAAATTTCACCTTTTATGCATATTTTTTTTATTTCCTCGCATGATGCATTGTAAAATGTTGTATGATACACGTGCGGATAGCTAATTCCTTTTTTTTTTTTTTTTTAATTTATTGACCAATATAATCTGAGTAGTACATTTTGGTATACATTTTTTCACCAGCGGAAACCTCTAGGGTTTATATGCTGATGAATAGTTCGCTATGGTACATTAATTTACTTGAATACATCACCGTTATAGGCTCATAATTATTACAATACACTCGTATTGGGTTCAGATAACGTCAGATACCTTTTGATACTAGGTATCGATTGTAAGCTATTTACGTATTTATGCTGTAGTTCTTTTGGTAGTTGGTTTATTATATAAGGAAGAAGATATCTGACGTTTCTTTTCCCATGAACATTGACAAAATTAGGTAATTTGAACATAGCTTGTTTTGGTAAATTTTGTCTAAGGTTGCTTTTTCTTACATATAATACTAAATGTTCTTTGTACGCATACTCTTCCCCCAAAATACATAGTTTAACTTTATTGAACACTGACATTACTTCACAATAATTAAACAAACGCTCATAGTTTGGTGATATTTTATTCCTTGTGTTTTTGGGTACAATGTTTTTAAGTAATCTAATTTGTAGTTTATAAATATCGTTCAGGTAAGTTTTGTATGTTCTACCATAACTGCTTAGTCCGTATGTAACCACTGAATCTGCCATGGAGGTATACAATAGCTTAAGTGTGCGATAAGGTAGTTTATATTTTAAAATGTGTATTTTACTGAGTAGTGCTCTTAGTTTATCGCATACATGCTTTATATGCGGACCCCAGTTAAATCTCTGGTCAATTATTAAACCCACATAAGTATGTTGCATGACTATTTCAATCTGTGTACAATTACACTTAATACATTTAACATCGTAATTATTATGCAAGCAGTCGACGCTGTGCGCTATGAGGCACGGGATGTGAGCTGCCTTATTGTGTCTAGTATGTATGTGCATAGCTTTGGTTTTTTGAGCATTAAGGTGGTTCGATTGCCATACAAAACGTTATTTGACATTCGCAGGCTAACGGCGTGATATTTTAAGAAACTTATGTAACAAACTTTCATAAATTGGCTTCCCATTTGCGCCAAATTCCCCCTTTCCTAGAATAAACTTGTATAAACTAGATTAATTTGAGAAATTGGTTTGGGACGTGATATTTTGGAAAAACTATTTTTCTCAAATTAATCTAGTTTATACAAGTTTATTCTAGGAAAGGGGGAATTTGGCGCAAATGGGAAGCAAATTGATGAAAGTTTGATACATAAGTTTCTTAAAATATCACGCCGTTAGCCTGCGAATGTCAAATAACGCTTTGTATGGCAATCGAACCACCTTAATGACAAGCCCCATATCGTGCGACCAGCGGCACAGCAGGTCGAAGTTTGCCTGCATTTGCTGTTCTGCCCTTACAATGTCTGTGTCCGCGACTATCAGGCAGGTATCGTCCGCAAACTGGTATACAGAACCCTCTCTGATCATAGAACACATTTCATTTACGTATATAAGGTATTCACTCGGCCCAATTATTGAGCCTTGGGCTGTGCCCATAGTGGTTTCTATGCCTGAACCTGTACTCATGACGTTGTCTATTTTAACAAATGTTTTTCGGTTGTTATGATAGTTTTTGAACCAAGTCAATAGAGGGCCCTGTATTCCAGTTTGGTACAACTTGTCATATAAAGTGTTAAATTGCAACATGTCGAACGCTTTGCTAAAATCAATGAAAACAACGATCACGTGTCGATCAAAAACACACTAACACGTGTCGATCAAAAACACTCCCTAGCGGTCGTGTTTTTGGTCATCGCCACTCGTTGGGAATTACCTACTTTCCGCACTTGTATCATAAATAACTATAATTATACAATATTAAGTTTCATTTAGTAAAAACATGTTTATTATATACCTGCACAATCGGCGTGCTATAATTAAAATCCATTTAATAAATAAATATTTATGGGACCTCTAATCCGATTTCTAAAAATGATACACAGGTGCATAGAATGGATGTTCTGGATCTCTGTTCTGGTTCTGGACACATAGGCTATATTTAATACCGCGTGTTTGCTAGAAATAGAAATATTTATTCGGCAAAAACATGATACACAGGATACAAAGTCATTGGGTCCTGAGCTAGGATTCCCTGTGTTACAGGACCCAGTAGAATGGCAAGCTTACGATATTACTTAACATGTCTCCGTACAGGGTAAACAAATAACTACAACTTAGAAACGTTGAAAAACCCCCGACATTTTCATTTCAAAGTTCAATATCTCAAAAACGGCTGAACCGATTTTGTTGAAACGTAGCTAAGAACCATCGCGATTACATCAGCTTTCGTATAAAAAAAACCGCATTGAAATTGGTCCATTGGTTTAGGAGCTACGATGACAGACACACACACAGACACGTCAAACTTATAACACCCCTCTTTTTCCGTCGGGGGTTAACAAGATTATAATAAATATTTTGCAGTCTGGGTTCTCTGCAATACGGGCAGATTCGCGCGGGCAGCTTGTAGTCTATACACAGTAAATAAATATTTATGGTGTCTTCTAGTAGGTAGTGACGCTGCCTACGAAGCTGGAGGTCCTGGGTTCGAATTCCGGTAATGGCAAATATTTGTGTGATGAACATGAATATTTGTTTCTGAGTCTTGAATGTTTTCTATATATTTAAGTATTTATATCTATTAAATATATCGTCGTCTAGTTCCCATAACACAAGCCTTATTGAGTTTACTATGGGACTAGTACGATTTGTGTAAGATTGTCCCTTAATATTTATTTATTTGTTTATTTATTCATATTCACTATAACGTCTATATAAGAATAGCGTCACTGCTAAAACGGATGCGCGGTAGCAGCAACAGTATGCTGAGGGTGTTGGCAGAGCGCCTCGACTGCCCGCTCACCAAATATTGGGTTGAAGTGGTCATTGGTAGGGCCAAGTAGGGAATAAAATATTCACTTCTTGGTCCTACCTTTCTGCCATAGGTAACCAGATAATACCTTATTGTAAAATGTAATTAAAATTCTATTTAAACTAAAATAAACTTAATCGTGTCATACTAATATAGTCTTGTAAGCCCCATTTTGTTACTAACACTATTATGGATCTCGGTCTGAAATAAACAATTTTTATTTTTTTATTTTATTATAACAAAATTATAAACCATAGTCAAACAGTTTTATCTATTAATCATCATCATCATCATATCAGCCGAAAGACGTCCACTGCTGGACATGGGCTTCCCCCAAAGAGTGCCACAATGGCCGGTCCTGCGCCACCCGCATCCAGCGGACTCCCGCGACCTTTACCAGGTCATCAGTCCACCTTGTGGCGGGCCTACCAACGCCGCGCCTTCCGGTACGTGGGTGGTCGCCACTCGATAATTAATATTTTTGCATATTGCAAACCTTTATCAATACCTATGTATTTTCAAATACTTAATGACTTCCATTATGTGCAACAATTTAAGTATAGATAACTCGTGTCGACAATCGACGACGTGGGACTTTGGCACGTACAGAATTCGAAGCAGGTATTGTGTTGTGAATTTTGTAGGATGTTTGCGCTGGAATAACTCAAATAACTTGTTTAATACTCAAACATGGCTCAAAACATTTCAATGTTCCAAGAGGCTTGTATATGCTTATCTTATCTAGGTGAGGGCACTTTCGGATGCACTTCGACCCAGTGAGATCTTTTGTGCATTTGCTTTATGCCTGCTCCCAGGCTTGCTCCATCAGTTCCACAAAACCGATGATGCTGTTCACCGGGATAGGGTTACCATATACAAATTTCAAAAGTTCTGATAACATTCCTGATTTTCGGCCAAAATTCCTGACACGAGCTTGACGCAGAGAAGATAATAACGATTATTTATAAGTTACAATTTATGAAACTCCAAAGTACTTGTGGCTTTACCTTTTTTTTTCATTGTGATTAAAAATAAAAGTTTACAGTGTTATACATTTTTATAGTTTCATTTATTTGCCGAAAATTCCTGACATTTCCCTTTTCCGGCCGGGCCGCATTCCTGACATATGTCTAAAATTGCTGACATGTCAGGAAAATTCCTGATATCTGGTCACCCTAACCGGCAGCACCTTGAATAAGGTAAGATAAGATCAATTGATAAAATCTAAAACATACCAATGGTCATCGAACGAGCGAGTGAAGCGAGCGAAGTTCTATGCTTCAGCTGGGGCCGAAAATCGTTCGTATGTCCGGTGTCTGTCACTCTGTCCGTCTGTTCTCCTCTACAGGTCGTATTTCATCATCATCATCATCATCATATCAGCCGAAAGACGTCCACTGCTGGACATAGGCCTCCCCCAAAGAGTTCCACAATGGCCGGTCCTGCGCCACCCGCATCCAGCGGACTCTACTGGGGGGGGGGGGGGGCTACCCACGCCGCGCCTTCCGGTACGTGGTCGCCACTCGAGAACCTTTCCGCCCCAACGGCCATCGGTTCTACGTGCAATGTGCCGATTTCTGGACCGATTCTCGTAAAATTTTGTGAGCAGGTTCGTCAATCATATATAATCTTTAAGTAAAGTCACTTTTTCGAAACTAGAATAACAAAATGTTTACAACTCACAGAGCCACTAGTTTTATAAGGAGTAAAACATAACCCTTGCTTTCTGGGGCGGTTGAGTAAAAGGTCTGCGCGATTGTAACTTTGTCAGTATTTATGGAGGAGGTAATCTCCGAAACTGCTTGCACTTATCTGATTTCAAAAACTCTTGTTTTGTGTAAGGAATTAAGAAAGAAAAGAAAGAAAGAAAGAAACATTTATTCGAGAGAAATCAGCGTTTTGTCACGAAAGGGTTCTATCTTTATTGGTTACTGCCAGCGCTGATGAATGAATGATGATGATGATGATTGATGATGCATTGTGTATTTTTTTTATACTTGTGATAGTTTTAGTTGCATGTATATGCTTCTTAATTTCAAATGTATCATTACTTTTTCCTGTGTATTACTTATCAAATTGAACATCACCCTTATCTACCCTCATTAAAAATAAACTAATTCATATTTGATGTTTTCATCATGCTAATAACCAGAATAAATAGAATGATTACAGAACTACTTTTTAGGGTTCCGTACCCAAAGGGTAAAACGGGACCCTGTTACTAAGACTCCGCTGTCCGTCCGTCTGTCTGTCTGTCCGTCTGTCACCAGGCTGTATATCATGAACCCTGATAGTTAGACAGTTGAAATTTTCACAGATGATGTATTTCTGTTGCCGCTATAACAACAAATACGTTTTTATAGATAATGGTATGGAACCCTTCATGCGCTTGGTCAGTTTTTATTTATTATTGAAAAGGCGTCTACATTTGACCTTTGTGTAACCTGATGTAAAGTTAAGACAGGGCCCTAGGATGGATCACTCAGAAAACTCACAACAAAAAAGTAGTAACAGGCGGTTTTATTACTATAAAAGCAATCTCTTGTAGACAACAGTTGGAAAACCGCTGAAGATCAATTTATGAAAAAATTAGCTAACCAAGCAAGCCGCACGATAATAAGTTTCTGTCAAAAATGTAACTTTTGGTACAAGCTTTTATTGCCGACTGTACTTTTCTGTATACCGTAATCAATCAACTACTCATTGAGACGATTCTAACGAGTCCAAACTCAACGGGCTTACGTCGGTTAAGTACTGAATTCCCATGGCCACCCTCTGTCTCCATCATCAGATCAGCTCGATGGTGGCCATAATATTGAATTGTCATGCAAACTATACCTTTACCCAAAATTTAAGGTCAATCGGTTGAAGATATACTTATGCATCAAAATTGAGTTGCAAGATTTCACCTGGACAAACATAGTTACATAACTACATACAAAGATAGTTAGGTACTTACATCCATTGCAAGTTGACCAGTGTGTGTTGCCAGTGATGACATATGGCACTGAAACGTAGTTGCTTACAATGGGCCTCATAAGAAGGCTCAAAGTCACCCAAAGGGCAATGGAGAGGGCTATGTTGGGAGTTTCTCTGCGTGATCGCATCAGAAATGAGGCTATCCGCAGCAGAACCAAGGTAACCGATATAGCCCTCCGAAACGCTAAACTTAAGTGGCAGTGGGCGGGGCACATTGCACGTAGAACTGATGGCCGTTGGAGCGGAAAGGTTCTCGAGTGGCGGCCACGTACCGGTAGGCGCAGCGTGGGTAGGCCCCCCACAAGGAGGACCGATGACCTGGTAAAGGTCGCGGGAGTCCGCTGGATGCGGGTGGCGCAGGACCGGTCACTTTGGAACTCTTTGGGGGAGGCCTATGTCCAGCAGTGGACGTCTTTCGGCTGATATGATGATGATGATGATGATGATTGCAAGTTGATAGAAAGCTTGTAAATAGCCTATATCTGAATAGATATAGATCCATTCTATACACACTGCACAGAAATAATAGGGAACTTGCATCTTAATATTTTATTACGAAAAACAAAAGTATAATCCAGCATTAAAACAACTGTAGCATTAAAACTTTGTTATGATTTATTTTTCTGATGTTATATGCATTTGAAATCTGCGCGCGCCGGCACCCCCCGAAAACGCTCTATACTAAACGGGCTTATGCTATGACGTCACAGCATAGCCTTTACTATGGAGTAAGTCATTAATTTGCGATTATCTCCACAAAATTTACGTTTAAGTCTATACTTGTCATACAAAATATCATTTCTAATTCTCTTCGCAAATCTTCTATGCGCAAATGTCGTTTTATGTCGTAATTTCTAATTTAATATTCTATGTAACTGTTACGTTATTTTATCGAAAAAATAAAAAATAAATTTTCGTCATTTTAACGTTAGGTAAAACTAATAAAATCGTTTTTTTCTTCTTTTTTTTTCTTTTGTTGATATCTCTACGTATATCCGCATCGATTGAATGCAATTTATTCGAAATTGAAGTCCCATGCAAGTTCCCCATTAAATTAAATGAGTGGTACTGGAGATTGGGGAGTGCATGTTACTCACTTAAATCAATGGCGAAATTAAGTGACAAGCAAACTTTAAAAACCATTTACTTTTCTTATGTTGAGAGTATTATTCGCTATGGTATTGAAGTGTGGGGCAATAGTTCCATCGCTAGCAAAATCTTACTCATGCAAAAAAAATGTATTAGATTTATTGAAGGTTATTTCCCCGATTCTCATCGGCATCTATTTACAAAAAATAATATATATACAGTCACCGCACTGTATATCTATCAAATATGTATGTACATGTATAAAAATTTAAGCTCGTATAAAACTAAACCAGCATGTGAAAGATACCCATTACGTCGCATCTTAGGTCTTGCATTGCCTGAATCTCATTTTGCTAACTATAGAAAGTGCTTTAATTATATTAGTATAAAAATCTACAATAATCTGGAACCGGACATTAAGAACTCTACCAATATAAAAGAATTTAGTGCTAATTTGAAAATGTACTTAAAATGTAGGCCATTCTATAATCTTGATTAATTTTTTGGTAAAATATTTGACTGAATGAGATTGTAATGAAATTAATGATATAATTAATTTAATTTAATAATATAGGCATACTGACATTGTTATTTTAAGGCGACGTGAGCTCCAAAAACTGATTTTTAAAAAATCGTAGCTCTTGTTTGGATTATAATACGTCTGCCCTAAATTTAATTAGCAATCTTGAGGATTTTCTCGAGGGAAATCAGCTATTCAAATCCTAAGTTTTTGACTTTCGCTCGATATAAAAAAATCACGAACATAGGTCTAAAATACACTTTAAAAAATCATAACAAATTATGCACAACAGCTAAACATATTAAAATTGGTTCTAAAAATCGGCAATGTCATGTTTGAGGGAATTCAGCTATTACCTTTTTATTTATTAAAACGCACAAAAAATAAAAATTCAAAAACATGATTTCCGCGCTTCCAAACACGCACTTCCATCTCGCTCACGCTTATGCTCAGTGAGAGGGAGAGAAGACCACGAACCTACGTCCCCTTAATGATTCTTGTTTAATTTATCCTAATTTGTTATTTTAATGATTCTGATTTAATCTATTTTAATTTGTTATTTTAATGGTTCTTGTTTAATTTATTTGGTTACTGTTTACTTAATGATTTTGTTTATTTTTCGTACCTGAATGATTGTGTGTTTGATTACTTTGTTTATTTTAATTAATTTTTTATTACATACAAAAATGTTATTTACTTTGTTAACTGATGAGTGATGACCTACTTACTATGATTATTCTTCTTATTACTATTATTTTGACACTTCTGATCTTAATATTGTTCTTGATTACTATTTTTAAATGTTTGTTTTTATTATTGTACCTACATATATGGATTACTGCATGGATTTACTCCTTAATGGCAATAAAGAAACTGAATACTGAATACTGAATTACCCCCTGGTACATACAATCTCACAGATATTCCACTGCTGGACATAGGCCTCCCCTAAAGAGTGCCACAATGACCGGTTCTGCGCCGCCCACATCCAGCGGACTCCCGCGACCTTTACCAGGTACATCAGTCCACCTTGTGGGGGGGGGGGGGGGGGGGGGCTACCCACGCTGCGCCTACCGGTACGTGGCCGCCACTCGAGAACCTTTCCGTCTTCAACGGCCATCGGTTCTACGTGCAATGTGCCCCGCCCACTGCCACTTAAGTTTAGCGATTCGGAGGTCTATTACCCAGATAGTCGGTTACCTTGGTTCTGCTGCAGATAGCCTCATTTCTGATGCGTTCGCGCAGAGAAACTCCCAAAACTACCTCTTTATAATATTAATATTTCGTGACGTGTTTTTTATTTCTATTTAGTATAGACATACAGAAAAATATTTACATAGTTTATTTAAAATGACTGGAAAATTATTACCCCAATTCTCGAAATTACGTACCAAAAAGCAGACCAGAGCTCCTCTAGGGTACAACTGAGTTAACACTAGGACGATGATCTGAAATTACTAGAAAACTGGTGTATTATGTCAAAGGACTTACCGGGCAGGTGATCCAACCGTTTGAGACTCAATTTGGCCCCAACCTCATCCATGAGTTGGTTTGTGAGGTCGGTCTCAGGCGTGTAGAGCAATCGCACCCCATTCTGATGTGCTGCCAGCTCACCATAACTTATTGGTTCCTGAAATGGGAATTAATTATGGGAATAGTATTGAAGTGTGGTGTGATCAATGGGCTAGCAACGTATTACTGCAATATTAGTTTTTCACCACTTTAAACCTAGAAAGTGGCACTGAAAACCAATTTCATGTGGCCTAAGGAGTAGGCCGCTTTTAGAGACACAGGCATGTTTTTTTTTTACCAACCTCTAAAAAAGGAGCAGGTTCTCAATTCGTCGTAATCTTTTATATTATTTATTTTATTATTTTTTTGATTTTATTTGTATTTTTTATTTATTTTTTTGTTTGCATTTGATGTACCTACTAACCAGCGAGTCGTGACAGTGAAAAATGGCGGCAAATTTAAAAAAAACGCATGCTGGTAACACGAAATGTATGGAGCCGTCATAGGTTATAACTGACAGTTTATTTCATAGGTAAAATTGTTGCCATATAAAGAATTTGATAAAAATGCTAATGTCACGACTCGCTGGTCAGACTCTAACATCCTATGGACCATTGGTCTAAAATAAACGTTTTTATTTTTTAATTTATTATTTTATTTTATTTATTTTTATGTATGTTCTCTGATTACTTGAAGACGCCTGAAGCGATTTGAAAAATCTTTTTTGATTAAAAAGGTATATTCCCAGGTCACATGGTCATCAAGTCAGGATCTGATGATGGGATCCTGGAGAAATTTTCAAATTTTATAGGCAAACTTGAAGCGATTTGGGTAGCTACTAATTTGAAGGTCGGCTAAAACTCTGTCTTTAAAGTAAATTATATTATATACCTACACTATTATGAATAATGTCCACAGACAGTCAGTGCATGTAATAGACCATATAAAACTAAAGATGACTCAAATGCTTTAGCATTGTCCACACACTATGTACCTACCTAGTTTTTCAGTCCCATAACTGAAAAGACAATAGAAATTTGAAGAAAAGATTTCAATATGGGCTACTAAAATGATAATAACTTTTTGTACTCGTCGATTAAAATCTGTGTATTAAGATTTCATAGAGAATACTGCAACGTCACTCTTTTCATAGTTGTAGTCCATGTTACTGTCGAAACAATCGAAATAACTGTTTCAATACGCTCCAGACAACCGAAAAAAAATTGAAAATAGAACTAAAATAAATTCGACCAATCACGTGGCTGCTTTACCGAACTGTAATGAATTGGACCAATAGAATCGCTTTGATTATTGAGTTTACTCGTTGATGTCGTACGCTCGTTGATGTCTTTTAAGATATCAACGAGCGTACGAGCGATAGGCTGCACTTCGTTTCAACAGTATCGAGTTTGTTTAATTAGTTCAGTTGACTCATAGAAAATGCATTTTAATGAACTCTTACGAAAGATTGCCCGAATCGTGATCCAAAATCTCCTGCCATATGCTGCAACTGTGGAGAGGGCCACACGGCAAATTTTAGAAACTGTCCTGAGAGGCTCAAGTACATAGAAAAAATAAATGAGATAAAATCCAAAAGAAATGCAGCAACACTTGTTAAGCAGCGCATTGATAACAGGAGACCAAGACCTGTAGGACCCGCTGATGCCAATACTTGGCCAATCCTTGCACCAGTGCATTGGTCCCTTCACGCAACTCCACCTGGCATCATTCACCCAGCGGTTTCAAACCAACCTCAAAGACAGCATCTTTCATCGTATCCAAGTAACCCTGCCAGAGGTGCAGCACAACAGGTCCAGGAGACGCATCAAGACCCTGTAACCGCGGAGATGATACAAATCCTAACTGTAATTAAGTCCATTAAGGATAAATTTTCTTCCTGTAAATGCATGACGGATAAAGTCCTGCTTATTCTCAATCATTTAGGTAGTTATGTTTAATACATCCAAACTGTGCTTCATTTCATGGAACGCCGATGGCGTACGTTGCAAGCAGCCCGAGCTCTTCGAC
This sequence comes from Epinotia brunnichana, assembly GCA_963854355.1. Taxonomy (NCBI): domain Eukaryota; kingdom Metazoa; phylum Arthropoda; class Insecta; order Lepidoptera; family Tortricidae; genus Epinotia; species Epinotia brunnichana. The sequence continues at coordinate 25,145,211 of OY977950.1, read as the reverse complement.
CTATTGGTAAGTGATATACCTGCTGACGTGGTAGCCTTATGCGAAACTAGATTAACCGCTAAGGTAAATTTTGAACTACCGGGTTATAAATGTTATCGTGCCGATAAACACCATAGCGGAAGAGGCCAAGGTGTAGCTATTTTAGTAAAGAAACATATATGTCACTCAAAAATTACAACACCCCCTACTGCCCATTTAGAGGCAGTTGGAGTAGAAATAACTCTTCCTAATGGAAAATATATAATTTTCTCCATTTACCAGTCCCCTAACCTAACTCTAAATCCAAGTGATATTGATGCTATTCTGCGGACGGGCCGTAATGTGTTAATTATGGGTGACTTTAATGCTCGTCATGAACATTGGTATGGCCAGGTCAATAACAAAAACGGCAAAATATTGTTCAATCACATGACCCAAAACCACTTTAACATTTACGCACCGTCTACACCAACTTTAATTCACTACCGTGCAGAATTAACACCCACCCTCCCCGATCTTATTTTATCTTCTAACATTCACAATATAGATGATGTTTGTACAATACCAGCACTCTCTTCTAACCATCTGCCTATCTATTTTTGTATAAATGAAACCAACATATGCCATAATCCCGCTTCTAGGCCCAATTATAAAAAGGCTGACTGGCCAAAATTCAAGCGTTGCTTGAATTATAATACTAACTTATCAGCTAAAACGTACAGCTCTGCCGAAGATATTAATACAGCGGTCAATCGTTTGCATGGTAACATCATTAGCGCAAGTGAAATAAGTATTCCTGAATCAACTACATGTAAAAATAATACTCGCGAAGCTCTTCCTCGCAATATAAAACGATTAATTAAGTACAAGAATAAACTTAGAAGTCGACAACAACGTGAGAGTAATCCTCAATGTCGCAAAACGATCCGGGCGCAAATCAATTATTTACAAAATAATATTCATCAAAAAATACAAAATCACAATGATAATAAATGGCAGGTTAAACTAGCTAGCGTAGACAAACCGAGTTCTGATCTTTGGCGTTTTGTAAAGTCCTTAAAACCTAAATCTATCAGCATCGAGCCTCTGCGACGCTCTGATGGCACATTTACAGATAACGCTCCCGAACAATGTGAGGAGTTAGCGAGTGCTTTCCTTAGTAACATGACCCTTACGATTAATTGGCGTAATAATCAGACGGAATCCATAGTCTCTAAGTCAGTATATGCCATTTCTAATGCACAGAATACCACTCTTGCGTCACCAGTTCACCCCTTAGAAATTTCTAAACACATCCGCAACCTGAAAATAAGGAAAGCACCTGGCGAAGACAATATTAATAATCTCCTCCTTAAAAATGTTCCGCAAAAAGTAATTGTAGAGCTAACAAGACTATTTAATTCTTGTCTACGACTTTGCTACTTTCCATCAAATTGGAAAATTGCCAAGGTCGTAGCGGTAAAAAAGCCTGGTAAAGATCCAACCATTCCCATGAATTATCGGCCTATAAGCCTACTGCCCTCGCTGGGTAAATTATTTGAAAAAATAATCTGTGACCGCCTAATAAATGCTTCAGAGCAAATTATAATTAATGAACAATTCGGATTCCGTAACTGCCATTCCACCATTCAGCAACTTGCTCGAGTAGCGGAGCATGCTGCACACAATCTCAACCTAGGTAACTCCACTGGAATGTTTCTGCTAGACTTAGAGAAAGCCTTCGATACAGTTTGGCATGAGGGCCTTCTTCATAAAATGCTACAGTGTGGTATACCTATGTCACTAATTAAAATAATCCAGTCTTATCTTTCTAACCGATCATTTCGTGTACACATTGGGGGTGTTGCTTCCAGTCCTCGTTCTGTAGTAGCTGGTGTACCACAGGGGTCCATTTTGGGACCTTTCCTGTTTCTGCTTTATATAAACGACATCCCTATTCAACCCAGAACCACTCTAGCATGCTTTGCTGATGATACAGCGTCACTCACGTCGTCAAACGACATTGATCTCATCATCTCCAGACTCCAGCTGTCCATGGATCTCCTCCATGTATTTTTCACTGAATGGAAATTAAAACTTAATGAGACTAAAACTGAAGCTATCATCTTCACTGGGCGTCGTAAATTACCCATAAGAAAATTGAAAATGGGTGGCTACGAAATCCCGTGGAGTACATCTGTTAAATATCTCGGAGTCCATCTAGACAGAAAACTAAACTGGGGCACCCACGTAATGTCATTAAGCTCGAAAGGTATACAAGCATTAGGTGCACTGTCACCGATAATGAATCGTAAAACTGCATTAAGTGCAAGTACTAAAATTTCTATTTATACCACACTCGTACGGCCTGTCATTACTTACGCCTGCCCAGTGTGGAGTAGTACTTCCGATACGAACTACAACAAACTTCAAATTGTCCAAAATAAAGCAATTAAGACCTCATATATTACTCCTTTTTATACAAACCTCCGGAAATTGCATATTAAAATTAACCTACCATTAATTAAACCCTTTATCTTAAAACAAGCTAAAACTTTTTACCTGATTAAGAATCCTTGCCACAAAAACAAACTCGTGAGTAACATAGGCAAAAGTCGTTTAAGCAACTTACCATATGTCGATAAATATAAACGATACAGGCTACCACATCACTACGTGCTCGAGCCGAGTGACGTCGCGCGTGAACCGGTTTCGCGGCAACGGCTCGCACCGCTTGCACTACGCATGGATAATGCTTCTACCTAATGAGTTTACTTAGCAACATGAATGCATTCCTACCGACATTATTTTTATTTTAATGTAGTGTTTATTTTAATTACACCCAATTCCATGTTAATTTACCTAATTTATATTTAGTATATTTAAGGTGATATTAATTATGATCACCATAATGTGTACTGTTAGTACTAGGCTAATACTTAGTATTGGCTTAGGCTGAAAGTAGGCATTATTGAATGAATACCAACATGTATGCAACAAATGCGAGCTTTTCTAATCAAGCATAAAAATGTTATTCGTTATTGTACCTAAAGTGTACACTAATATTGATTAAGTGTAAATAAAAAATAGCTAAACGCCTGGTTGAGCGTATCAAAAAGTTTAAAATGAGCGCATTAGCTCACTAAACTGTTCGTGTATTATGTTTTTGCTGTCTAGGATCTAAATGTACACTAGATAAGTAAGATACTGTTGTACTTATTGTTATTAATAAAGACATTTTATAGAGAGAGAGAATGAACTCTTACAAAAAGTATTGTTCACAATAGTGTTATAATCAAGCTTTTTAATCTCGTACCTTACTTAATCCACTCAGCAAGCTTCGTGGCCTAAACACGGTACTTGACTAAAAAGCTCTCTATTATAACACAATTGTGAAAAATACTATTTCAAGTTTCCTATCTTTATATTTTGTTGATTAAGGTTGAATGTATTTTCCATTTCTCCATGTTTCTATAGGAGAGAAATCGGCAGGACTGCCGCAAAAAAAAAAACCAAGGAACAAGCAAAAGCCGTAAAAGCAAGGTCACAGAAAATCTAGTATGGAGTGACCTTGATTTGGTTGGAAGCCGTCCGACACATTAGGACTGCATGCAAGCCTTCCGATTTCGCTTGTGTAGCATCTCCTTATGTATGTATGTGCATTGTAACTTTCAAATTTAGAATTGCATGTAAATTCAATTTAAATTTGACGACAATTTGACGACCGCTTTAGCCTAGTTGGTAGTGCAGATGCCTACGAAGCAAGAGGTCCTGGGTTCGAATCCCGGTATGGGCATTTATTTGTGTGATGAGCACGAATATTTGTTCCTGAGTCATGGATGTTTTCTATGTATTTAAGTATCTATTTATCTATATAAGTATGTTTATCTTCGTCTAGTACCCATAGTACAAGCGTTGCTTAGTTTGGGACTTAGGTCGATTTGTGTAAGATTGTCCGCAAATATTTATTTATTAAAAAAAAAAAAAAAAAATGGTGTGGGCCATTAGAGATCATAGGTCCTTGCATGACATAAGTTAAATTATAAGTTTAAAAATCAAGTACCTATATTATACATACATACATATAATCACGCCTCTTTCCCAGAGGGGTAGGCAGAGATCACCGATCTCCATTTGCTACGATCCTCACAAACTACTTTCGCTTCACTCACTTTCATAACATTTTTCATACATGCTCGTCGGTTTAGGGTACTTTTGACCGGGCCTTTTTGTAAGATTTCTCCAATTTGATCAGAGAAAGTTTGCCTAGGTCTTCCCCTTCCAGCTTGCCCTTCCACTCTTTTTATATACACTCTCTTCATTAAGCATTGAGAAGAATGTGTGGAGTGAAATTGAGTGATAGAGTCAGAAACAGTGTGATAAGAAATAAGTGTGGAATGAATGGAGATATAGTCACGAAAATTGATAAGGGTATGTTAAGGTGGTTTGGGCATGTAGAGAGGATGGATGAAAGAAGATTAACGAAGAGAGTGTATCTTTATATGTATTAATAAATAAAATAAAATGCCATTTTTTTATAGTTTAATAGAGTATAAATAAGTACCTTATCATGCCAACTTAAATCAATGTACTGATTTCATTGATTTTGCTATAGAGCTAGTTTGCGTCCCAGAAAAGCATATAAGATACTTTTTATCCCAGAAATCATGCCTTGAGGGAAAGAATCTAATGTAAATTCATTCATGGGCAAAAGCTAGTGTTATTTAAAAAGAAACTTACCGTATTATGGACATTCTCGTGCCTTCCAACTTTACTCGGAGCGGTCAATAAGTGTATAAGCGCAAAATACAATAAGGGAGAGAAGTAATCAAAGAAAGTCCTTATGTATCTCCTAATTCGCATGAGGCTGTGCTTCCAAAGCAGCACATTGACCGGCCACATGATGCCAGCGTGTACTGTTTCACATAAAACAATAATGAACCGATTACGATGTTTATAAGAGACACAATGGCTAATTACTAAACTTCTGCCATCGCGAACACCAACGATAAACTCGACGCCTAAAACGTAAATGTTTTAAATTGTTATATTAACATTATGGCGATTGAAATAAACTGTTAACATTTAATAACAATGGATTGACTCATAGGTAATTGGACTGTGAATGTGTGAATATCGAAAGACGATAAACAGTATAAACACAAACAGTTCTGAGAAAAGTTCGATTGACACTGACAATACTGACAATTGACATGACGGCTCAACTCCAATCCAGTGTTGCTAGATGCCGAAATACAAACAGCGGAAGTAGCGCTTTAGGCCGGCCTCACACAGTTAGATACAATCCAGGTACCGACTTGAGTATCTAGACTGTACCTAGTCTAGATACTCAAGAGAAGTGCAAAAAAAAGGTACACCTTTGGAATAAATTCTGCACATAGTCTACAGTTGAATGTGCCTTTGAATTAATCATATTGTGATTCAGCGTCTGAATTCCGTTCAATGTGAGTGAAAGCGTGGATTTTTTTAAATGAAAACGCGGAATGTATTCGTATTATATGGTTATTTATGCTTATTTATTTCTATTGGGTACTTTCCTGAGTAAAAAATATATAATTCTATATAGCCCGTTAAAGTTCTGTGTGACTGTGTGTAATTTTGTACTTTATAGTACACTTTAACGGGCTAGGGTAAGTGCTCCAGTGAATGAACCAATTCAGTGAATGAACCAAATGCTGCTTATTTGCTTACATTAAGAGTTCTTTATATTTCTAGCATACTTACTAGGTATTTTTTTCTCGATTAGAATAATTCACTGTAAAGGTTTTGTAACATTTATATCCACTCAGTCGCAACAGTTACTAAATGACCGAAGCATAAGTTGATGGGCTACCAGCGTGGATTTTTTTTATGAGCCGGTAATAAGGGGACAAGAATGTCACCTTTTATTTGATGTGCCAATGTACTAGTTTTATAAACTTGAGATTTATAGTGTGTGGTTTATGGAAATCATAAGAGCGAAATTGTGCTATTAAAACATTGTTTTAAGTTATTTAAGTTTAGATTCTCGTTTTTATTTAGTCGGTGTTCTATAACTAGAATTAAAAACCGCCTAAATCAAGTTCATTCACTGGCAACGCCTGTTTTATTGTTTTCGCAATATGTTACGTTCTAGTGATTGTTATATGATTTAGTTTTTATTAACATCACCACCAATGGTTTGTTTATCGTTGGCCCAGTGTTCGGATAAACTAGTTCATTCACTGATGTATAGATTTCCAGTAAATGAACATCAACCGATAATTACCTAGTTAATTTATAAGTATTACTATATTTTTTGGAACCAGTTAATGAACGAACATTTGTTACAATTTTTTTAATTGTTTTAGAAAAAGTAAACCATTAACTACTACTCCATGTGCTGGTATATCGAGATAAATCCAAATAAAATCGCTAAACAGCCATTTAAATGAAAAAAACCATGACTATAGCAGTAGTTCATTCACTGGTTTTACTTGTTCATTTAATAGAAAACCGGGTTCATTCACTGGTGATTTTCTATTTTTGTACATAATAAAAAATCATTATGACTTAAAATTATGGAAACTTATTGCAAAAGCAAAGTAATTTAAGCAAACTAGAATAGAAATTTGAGCTGTACCTACAAACAGTCATGAACTCATGTCATGACCGATATTAAGTACCTATAGCTATCTTACATAAAACAATTTTGAAGTCAAAAATATCCTTAAGGCTTATTAACATCTCAAATTTTGGTAAAAATGAGTTGTTTAGTAACCAATTTATACCTAATAACGTAACAATTTTCGTGTCGGAAAATATAAATCATAATCTGCAAGATATGAGAAGTAACATAGTTTTCGTAGAAATACATTTTAACATAAGAAAGTAGAGAAAAATAAATCTAAAGTCAACCCTATTTTTTCGCTTGTAACCAGTTTACTGCGCCATTTTTTATCAGAAAGAGATGAAATTTTATAATCTTCTTCATAAAGTAATGAACAATAACTTCATTTTCTTACTTACTTAAATTTTTTTCTCGTTTTCTGAAATATTCCGAAAAACATGATATCCGCGCTTTCGAACACGCACTTCCATCTCGCTCACGTGTATGCTCAGTGAGAGGGAGAGGAGACCATGATCGTGCGGAGCCTTAAGCGTTCATTTACATTGAAGCACTTACCAAAGAGAATATAAACAAGAGACGGGACTTCGAACAAGGTTTTGGATGACAGTGACATTGTCATTTGATTTTGACATGACAACTCATTCGAACTTTAGCTAGTTTGAAATACCACAATACCAATAAAAATAAACGCTAGTACGGAAGTAGACTTACCAACCTAACGAACGAGGACGATAGTATGGTTGTAGTACTTAACGTTATCGATATCGATAATATTAGGACCCAACGTGTAAGCTATTACTGGGCGACTATCTAGAAAGAAATAAAACATAAAGACACAGAATATAGACTCATTTTATTACCTACTTTGAACCACTTTCAGATTTACATATCAGCTCAGATGTTCTTATTTAATTTAAATGTGTACATATTTGCCAATAAAATAATTATAATCAAATAATATATTGAACCGATAAAGAATCGGAACGATACCACACAATGGCTTCGAACAGAAAGTACTGAGGTACTTCTTGCTTCGATGGCGTCAGGAACAGAAAAGAGAGCGTAGCCTCGAGCTGGCGCCTTTTATTAGCTCTGGGAACCGCCCCCCGTCGGGTGTCGGGTAAGTAACTGGAACTTCGGCAGGCGGCAGATGGCGCCACGGGCTGCTTTGTGACGTAGCGCTGTGGTGCTTGTAGCCGCGTTCGATGCCGGCGTAAAGTTTTCTTCGGCGCATCGATAGGTGTCGCCAACACGGCCATGCTGCAGTTGTGCCCGCCTCGGGCACTCCACGAGTCGGGTAAAATACTGTAAACAAAAAACAACTATCGTTACAAATGGAACTGAATTATTACAAGTACAAAATACCCTTCATCGCAATAGTTGACAGCCACTGGTCCAATATATATAATCACCACACCAAGTCACAGTACAGAGTGTCTTTCTAGCACTATTTGTCCCTTTATCTGGACTATTTGTGCTCGTGCCCACTCCCGTTAACATAAGTGTTTACCGGCTCATTATATTATTAAACCATTGACACGTCTCTTATTGCAACTTTTTATGAAATAGATCTTCTAGATGAAAAGAATATAGTTATAGGTACGATTTATTATAGACAGGCATCAGCCTTACCTTAAGATTGACACAAGTTGACATACTCATTCTGCAATCTGTTTGTCCGTTATTGATTATTATCAGACAGTATTTTACCAAGGCTCGCTACATTGAAAAAATAATGTATTTATAACCATTATGCAGTCGAAAGATAAATAAAATATTTACTCATACCTCGCCAACACTGCTATTGAGTTGCCATGTCCCAGTCACCGATGTGTATCCAGGGTTTCATGTTTTCCGCTGCCGCTGTTCCCGTGTATCGCTTACAGCTACGTTCAGCGCCTCGTACATCTTCCACTTGATACCTATCTTTTCCCAAAACCTTAACCACTTGAAACGGTCCTTTAAAAATTGGTAACAACTTCGTGCTACGTCCATCGTTGGATTGACTTTGTATTTTAATACGGACTAGGTCACCTTCATGGTATTGTTGTGCCTTTTTGCGTGTTCTATCGAATCTCTCTTTTTGTTGCATGGAGCTAGACTTAATGTTCTCGTCAACTAATTTGCGTAACTTGGTAACGTCTACCTCAAACTCGTTATCGCTGTTAGGTGCTAACGTATCTGCATCTGTTCGTAACCTATAACCGAAAAATACCTCACTGGACACAGCTTTAATTGTTTTCTGTATAGTGCTATTTAAGCCCTGCTGCAAAGGTTTTACGCATTTATCCCAATTATCGTCGGACAAATCAGCACCCATGGCTCTCATGGCTTCTAAAACCGTTTTAACAAAACGCTCCGCTTGACCATTTGAACGCGGCATACCGGTGGCTACCGTATGCACCCTTATATTTTTACTACCACAATATTGTTTAAAACAATGAGATGTAAAGCAAGATCCTGCGTCTGTAATTAGTCTCTTTGGATATCCAAAGATTTTCGAAAGATTATCCAATTCATTAATGGCATTAGCACTGTCAGTGTTAGGGACCGCAAATATAAAGACAAATTTTGTAAACGAATCTACCATTACCAGCAAGTATTTATTATTTTCTGTAGTTTTAACGAAAGGGCCCACGTGATCCAAATGCAATGTGTGATATGGTCTAGCATACTTTGGCAAGGGATACAACTCACCTTCCTTTGGACCCGTTTTATTTTTATTGTATATACAATTTAGGCAATTACTAATATATTTCTTTACTGTGCGTCGAATTTTAGGGAACCAATATTTATCTTTAATCCGTTCTACGGTTTTATCCACGGCAAAATGACCAAGGTCGTCGTGGTTATATTTTATAATTTGCCAGATACACTGCTGAGGAACGACCCAACGGCGACCTTGCTCTGTCCGTTTGTAAACTTTACCACCTAACAACTCGTAATTGATAAACGTATTTTTATTTAAATCGGCCTCTCCTGATTCAATAATCGTTTTTATTTTAACTATTTCGGGGTCTTGTAACTGTACGGACAGCAACCAATCAGCTTCTGTAATCGACAAAATCAACTCTGACTCAGATTTTTGCCCGGATTGCACGGGGTTGCGGCTAAGCGCATCAACATGTTGCATTTTGTTACCATTCCTATGGAATGTATCAAAAGTAAACTCCTGTGTAGAAATTATCCATCGTGCAATCCGAGGAATAATCTCTTTCTTCGTTATTGCAAAACGTACTGCAGTGCAATCAGTTATGATTTTGAACGGAGCCCCTAATAAGTAAAGTCTAAACCTATCTAGGGATGCGACAATAGCTAGTAACTCTAATTCAAATGAATGAAATTTCTTTTCATCGTCCGAAGTTTGACGGCTATAATAGTGTACCGGTTTTTCTACTTCCTCGGTCACTTGCATTAAAATACCTGCAAGTCCGTCTCTGCTAGCGTCCGTATAAAGTACACATTCCTTATTTGGATCATAAATGCATAGTACATTATTAGATGACAAAGCACTTTTTAACGTTTCAAAAGCCTGCTGTTGATTACTTGTCCAGGACCAACTACTATCTTTCTTCAACAACTTTGTTAGTGGGCTAGATAAAAGAGCACATTTTTTTATAAATTTGCGAAAATAGCTAACGAGTCCTAGAAATTGTCGTAATTGATGAACGGTTTTTGGCTGCGGAAAATCTTTAACGGCCCTGACTTTGTTTTCGTTTGGTTTTATACTATTATGTTGTACATGATACCCCAAAAAATCTATTTCGGTTTTCAAAAAATGACATTTTTTTAGGTTTAGTCTCAGATTATGTTCTTTAAATATTTTTAGGACAGATTCTAGCAAAGCCAAGTTCTCTTCTGGGGTTTCACTTATTAACAGGACATCATCTAAATATATTATTATCCTACCAAAGCGCAAATTACCTAATACTTTGTTCATCATCTGCTGGAAGCAAGACGGTCCGTTACAGAGTCCAAAGGGGAGTTTTAAGAACTCGTAATGGCCTTCCTCTGTTATGAACGCGCTTTTATGTACAGAATCGCTACTCATTTTGATTTGGTAGTAACCGCTCTTGAGATCCAAGCTGGTAAAATATTTGCAACCTTGTAATCTATCTATAAGATCTTCTATTCGGGGCATAGGATATTTATTCTTGACAGTTATTTTATTCAGTGCCCTATAGTCAACGCACAGTCTCTTTTCACCGTTTTTCTTGTCTACCAATAACACAGGGCTAGCATAGGCGGAATTGCTTTCTCGAATCGTGCCGCTTTCTAGTAATTCATTAATCATTTCGCGAATAATTTTCCTATCTGCATGTGAACTCCTATAAGGCCTAAATTGAACCGGTTTTGAATCACTTAATTCGATGACCATTTCATGGTTGTCAACTTGACCTAATTCTTTGATGCTACTTGCTACACACTGACTATACTTGTCAAATAATTGCACTAACTCGTTAAGATGAGAATCGGTATCTATTTGAGTCTCATTAATCGCGTTACAAAAATTCACGAAAGATTTCTGATAACTGAATGTCAGAACATCTCCCACACGTGAATACATAATATCTTGCCGTTCAGTTACATTGCGACCGATTAAAATGTCACACCCAGATATTTCCTCAATTACATACATTTCTACATTATTCAGGACCACATTGTCTAATTTTAGAGAGACTGTAATACAATTGGACACGAGTTTACTGTTATCCTTCGAAAATCCGTGTAATGATACAGGTGTGCTCAATGAACAAGTTGTTAACGCATATTTATTAACTAACGCCTGACTAATAAGGCAACAACTACTCCCGGTATCAATAAAAGCGTCATGCTCAAATTTGTCATTAATCAGCACTTTCTTGATGAATCTACTTTTTGATTCAGAACTACTAATAAACTTTGTCTCCTGTTTTGCAAATTTTTGATTCTTCTTACTAAAGCAACTCGACTCGTTGTGGCCTCTTTTACCGCAAAATTCACATTTAATATCGCACTGGCTTCTCTTATGCGCTCCCCCACAACAGAAACATTTTACACGGTTTTGAGGCAGTCCTGACTTCACAGAATCTGAAATTTGTTCCACAGAAGACAAAGCCGTTTGCCCTACGCTTGACTGAGGAGAAAACGTTTTATTCCGATAGTCGATTTGTTTACTATGCCCGGGTACAATCTGCTTTGAAACTGGTTTGCTTTTGTACCTACGGCTGTGCAAAAAGCTGGCTAAACTATCGCAAGTGTTGAAACTACCCGCTTCTATCGAATTACTTAAAGTACTGTCCCGCATATTACCTAAAATTATAGATATGATATCACTTTCCGTAAAATTCAACGACAGCCTATCAATTTTGCATTTTTGTTCAAAAAAGAATTCATAAAGAGATTGTTCTTCATTAGGTTTACGTTCAATTATTTCCTTTAAACATTCGAACATGTTTCGTTTAATTTGGAATGTTGTCGAAATTTTAGAACGCCATGTATGCCAATCCCAATTTGTCCATTCGACACTAGTTCGCAACAGGGAGTCGTACCAAATTTTAGCAGATCCTTTAAGTTTATTGAGGGCTTGATAACGCGTCATTCTATCGCTCCATGCAAACGTACGAGTATAAGATTCGATTATATTTAACCACGCATCAACATTGTCCTTAATAGGGTCAAACTCAGGTATCATACTGTTAAGTGAAATCGCATTGGATGTACTCACAAATTCTCCATCGTCTGATTTGGGTACCTTCTTCTTTTTCCTTCTCGGAGGAGGCGGAGACGGAGTCCTTGCTGATGAGGACGATGAGGGCGAAGGTGAACGTGAGCGCTTACGCTTATGTTTCTTCATCTTGCCAGCACTTCTGATGTAAGCTATTACTGGGCGACTATCTAGAAAGAAATAAAACATAAAGACACAGAATATAGACTCATTTTATTACCTACTTTGAACCACTTTCAGATTTACATATCAGCTCAGATGTTCTTATTTAATTTAAATGTGTACATATTTGCCAATAAAATAATTATAATCAAATAATATATTGAACCGATAAAGAATCGGAACGATACCACACAATGGCTTCGAACAGAAAGTACTGAGGTACTTCTTGCTTCGATGGCGTCAGGAACAGAAAAGAGAGCGTAGCCTCGAGCTGGCGCCTTTTATTAGCTCTGGGAACCGCCCCCCGTCGGGTGTCGGGTAAGTAACTGGAACTTCGGCAGGCGGCAGATGGCGCCACGGGCTGCTTTGTGACGTAGCGCTGTGGTGCTTGTAGCCGCGTTCGATGCCGGCGTAAAGTTTTCTTCGGCGCATCGATAGGTGTCGCCAACAAACGTTATCGATATCGATAAATTATGATTAGGGACGTCGTTGGGCCCACTGCATGAACAGAAAATTGCTTTACAAAATCTAAAACTAATCCGATTTAGGTATGAAATAATAAAAGGAGAAAAAATAGTTCATACTGTTTATTTCACACTTATCTCCAAATCACCCCTTCCAAAGTGGTAAAATGTGTGTCCACCCCCTGTAACTTCTAAAATAAGAGAATGATAAAACAAAAAAAAATATAAAATGTACATTACCATGCAAACTTCCAACGAAAATTGGTTTGAACGAGATCTAGTAAGTAGTTTTTTTAATACGTCATAAATCGTAGAAAGCAATTTATTCAACCGAACCCTTCATGTGCGAGTCCGTCTCGCACTTGGCCGCTTTTTTGTATGCTAATCTGTTTCTGTTAAATAAACTACCTATTTGTATTTGTACATAAAAATACCTTTTGAAAATTAAAAGTCGTCGTTAACATAAATAAAAATAAATGGGAACATTGGTGTACACAAACAATGAAAAAATGAAAATGAAAAATGATTTATTCGAAATCTTAAAAATATTTACAGATATGCAGGCTGCCTCTTTTTAGGCAATCAAGATGCCTGTGGCAAGAGACACCGCTCTTCCTTAGAGTTTAACATGATACAATAACAAACATAGGTAATTAAGTTAAGTGAACAGAGGAGTAATTTAGGTAAACAAACAAACAAACAAACAGCATCTCACCCTAAACGCATATACCTTCTCCGTTCCGTCGTGGGTAATGAATGACGCCACGCCAAAGGGTCGGCTAAATATGCCACGTCATCAACTTACCATCTAATATATTTGCTAGCTGGGTATTGTACCGTGTACAGCATTGCAATGTTGCCAGGTCTATATAAACAACCAATTGAATTTTACTGTCCGTCTGACTCAGAGATCTAACGTGATGTGATGGCACCATGATGGCACCAATAATCGACACTTTAAGGAGGTCTGTATTTGAATAAAAAATCTCTGAGAAATTAAAAAAATATAAGCAAGAAATCTCTAGTTACCGATACCGAAGCTCGAGTAATCGATTTCCGCTATTTATAGCAATCCATTCAATATACTAAAATTCAAATGATCTTTCATACTTTTACAGTAATTAAGTTACCTATTCATTCTCTTAAGGCACCGTAGGTTCATGGTCTTCTCTCCCTCTCTCACTGAGCATAAGCGTGAGCGAGATGGAAGTGCGTGTTCAGAAGCGCGGATATGTTTTTTAATTTTAATTTATTGTGCGTTTAAATAAATAAAAAAGTAATCACTAAGTTCCCTCAAACATGATATTGCCGATTTTAGAACCAATTTTAATATGTTTAGCTTTTGTGCATAATTCGTTACGAATGTTTTTAAGTGTATTTTAGACCTATGTTCGTGATTTTTTTCTATCAAGCGAAAGTCAAAAACTCACTATTCGAATAGCTGTTGTCTCTCAACAAAGGCCTCAAGATTGCTAATTAAATTTAGGGCTGCCGTATTATGAATACTTATGATCCAAACACGCGCTACGAGTTTTTAAAAACCCGTTTTCTGAGCTTAATCATGTTTCGAATCACTGATTTCCCTGCAGAAAACCCTCAAGATTACTGATTATTCGTATTTTTTTGAATCCATATTATTATAAACAGACACATTATATTGTTTCAAAAACTCTGTTCGCTTAACTTCGCTGAACCTACGGCGCCTTAACGATTTTGGTATTAAGCTCGCCATTTGTAATTTATTTTCTGTGTTTTGTGCAATACAGTTTATAATAGTGGGAGATACGAAAAGAGGCACGACCTATCACTCATCTATTTAATGGATGAACAGTATTTTATATCGAATTTTTGGCTAATAAATTCCTGTAAATGACAAAAATATATTTATTAGTCTAGCTAACTCTGACACACTTAACATTGTATGAAATAAGTATGGGCCATAATATTGCCCAAAGAATCTGGAATTTCCTGGAGGCAACGGGCCTTAACGGTGAACTCTAAAGAAAGGGCTGCGGCTGCCACAATAGATGATGTATGTGATGGCGACTGTACAAGCAACGTAGAAGTCCCCAAAAGCGCGCAAGTGTAAGTAAAAAATGCTTCCACAAAAGTACAATGAAACCAACACATTTAAAATATAATCGACGTTTATTAAAAAAAAAAATTAAGGTCACCTTTGTACCGTGTCGCATTAAACGTCATGTTAAACTACCATATGAAGTTGTCAAACGAATGAAAACCATAAGGTACTTAGGTGTTCAGCTACTTATGAGGCCGACTATACCTACTTAGGTAGTCTTTGTTATCTACATATCGAAATAAATATCGTTAGCGTAAGTGTAGGTACCTACTACAGTTGTCTACAAAAAGATGTTGGTACCTACCTATATTTTTCCTTATTCTTTATGTCATTGTAATAAGAAGGAATTTATTTATTTATTCTTGCAACCAAAGGATAACTAATTGATACTGCTTTTTGATAATAGTAATTACAAACTTACCTAAGGACGAGGTTTTTCGAATACTTAACTATATGAAGATTATAGAATAGATCATGAGGGTCGGTCATTTTGTGTGTTTCCCATTTGTTCGCACTGCGGACAGCTGGAAAAAAACAGTAGTTCGCTACGGGGTGCGGACAATCCCGAGCAATAATGCAGGCCTAGCCCGACGCGACCTCTTGGTTAAAGAGCGCCATTTTGAGATCGCAACATTCTTTGGGTTCGCTGCTTATGTTAGTTCAAACGGCTGCCGCAGGCGCCGCCGGGGGCACTGCGCGCGCCTCCTTAGCCAGTATGAGGAACATCTCCTCGAGCGTGGTCTCCGTGACCGTGTAGTCCTCCACCAGCGTCGGGAACTGCTCGCGAAGGTGTTCCAGCTGCGAGAACAGTGAGCTGTAGCGGAGGGATTCCTTCACGTGGTAGCTTAGCATACCCTGCAATACGCAACGAGATTGGCATTAAGGTATGTATATAATACGGGACATGTGTATAATACGATCCCTCGAGGTAAAATGATCTCCCATCTTATCCGAGCGACTGCTTGTGCCATCTATCTAAATATACAATAAACGTCTGCCCCGCGACTCCGCCAGTTGCCTCTCAAAGTGTCATGGCGGTGTGAGCACGCAGTGTGGTTTTATTACAAAACTAGCTGTTGCCCGCGACTTCGTCCGCGTAGAACTTTTTATCGTCTTAGAAAATGATTTCTCTCAATACAAAATTTGAACCCTCTTTTAGGGGATAATTAAAAAAAAAGTTGATGTTCATTTTCTAGTTTGTGAACAAACAGTCTAAAACCAAAGTTAAAAATCTCATACTTTAAAAATGCCTTGAAATACTCAAACTTTGAACCAATTTTAACACTCTTAGGGGATGAATTTGGAAAAACTCTGAAATCAGTTTTGTAGTCTTTTAACGTACAGAATAAGACCGTAGTTAAAAATCTCTTACTCACACTTTAAAATTTTATTGCTCGCCATTTAAAATTTGAACCCCCTTTTAAACCCCCTTAGAGGTTGAATTTTTCTAATCGCTGAAAGAACTTTTTTCGTAAACTTTTAAGTCTCTAGCTCAAAAAAAGTGTTGCCCATACAAAGCTTTCTTAACCCCCTTAGGGGTGGAATTTTCTAAAACTCTGAAAGTACTTTATTATTAATTTTAATAAGTAACATTTTGAATGGTTTTAAGTCTAGTAAAAAAAAAAGTTTTTCCCACACAACACTGGCTACCCTTCTTAAGGATCTTAAGGATCCCCTTAGGGATGGAGTTTTCTAAAACGCTGAAAGTTCTTTTATAGTATTCTAATAAGTAATCTTTTTGCAAAGTTTTAAGTCTAACTCAAAAAAAAGTGTTGCCCATGCAAAGCTTGCTCTCCTTTTTAACCCTATTAGGGGTGGAATTTTCTAAAACGATTAGTGTTCTTTTTTTGTATTTTAATAAGTAATCTTTCTTCAAAGTTTCAAGTCTCTAACTCAAAAACATAAACTTTCCCTGATAAAAACTTTGCACCCCTTTTTATCCCCCTTAGGGATAGATTTTTTCAAAACGCTGAAAGTCTTTTTTTTTGTATTTTTATAAGTAATCTTTCTACAAAGTTTTAAGTGTCTAGCTCAGAAAAAGTGTTCCCCATACAAACCTTGCACCCTTTTTTAACCCCCTTAGGGAATGATTTTTGTAAAACGCCGAATGTAGTATTTTTCATGTTCTAATAAGTAATTTTTCGTCAAAATTTTAAGTCTCTATTAAAAAAAAATATGTTTTTCCCATACAAACTTTGCACCCCTATTTTACCCCCTTAGGGGTAGATTTTTCTAAAACCCTGAAAGTTCTTTATTTGTATTCTAATGACTGATCTTTCTACAAAGTTTTAAGTCTCTATTTAAAAAAAAAATGTTTCCCCCATACAAACCTTGCACCCCTATTTTACCCCCGTAGGGGTGGAATTTTCCAAAACGCTGAAAGTATTTCATTTGTATTCTAATAACTAATTTTTCTACAAAGTTTAAGTCTATAGCTCAAAAAAAAAAGGTTCTCCCATACAAACTTTGCACCCCCATTTTACCCCCTTAGGGGTAGAATTTTCAAAAATCCCCTTTTTATCCCTAGCCCACGTTATAAAAGCAACATACTGTGCAAAAATCAACTCTCTAAGATTAGTAGTTTCGGCTGTGCGTTGATGAGTGAGTGAGTGAGTGATTGAGTGAATAAGTCAGTCAGGACATAGGCATTTATTATGTATAAATAGATAGAAGATAATGAAACTCCCATTCAAATATCTCAAAAAATTATGAAGCTACATCCGTTTTAATGTCGCTTGTTAGAGTGAGAAAACGATGAGGGACTGTGACGTCAATATACTCGAGCGTCATAGTAAAAAACAATCGTTTCATATGAAGGTGCGTTTTGCGGAAAAGGGACAGAACATACCCCCTCTTAAAACTTTGGACTCTTATAACTTAATCATTACCTATATAACCTCTTGCTTTGTTTTTTTCTCCATTTGACTATATTTATTTTAAATTCTTTTTCGAGAAAATACATTATGATTATTTACCATATTTTCGATTCCTGAGCTATAACCACGAACTTCGGAATTTGAAAATATTCGGGTATCTCTATCTCTATCGCACTAACCATACTCGAGTGACAGGGATGCAAATATATGAACATTGAGTATCGGTTTTCGTGGTAGCGCCGCAGGTACTTTGGCTGTATGCGCCGAGCGCGTGCCATTGTCATTAAAAAAAAACAAATTCGTGTTAATTATATTGTTCAAATTTGTTGATTTCATTTATTGAAATTACGACATAAAACGACATTTGCGCATATAAGTTCTCATATCAGAATCGAATATTTTTTTATGGTTTATATTTTAGCATTTGTCTCGTAAAGGTCTATCGTAGACGGGATTTAAATTATTAATAAGTGAAAGGCAAAGCAATTCCGCCATTTTGACGAAAATTTGACGGTTCTTATAGCTGACAGTTGGAGCAGCGTTTGATTTCAATAAAAATAAATGAAAAATTAAATGAAGTCGTATATTTCGGAAAATTAATTAACTGTCGCAGTCGGATAAAAACTATCCTAAGTTGCAGCTAGAATAATAATGTGCCTATATAAAATGTATCATATTTTTCCGTTCATGGGATGCTGAGAACATTCGAACCGCGCAAAGCTTAGTTTCAAACTGGCTGATTCTTTTTTTAATTTAGAGATTTATTATAAGTGGAGATTATTATAAGTGGAGATAAGTGGAGATAATTAAAAAATTGTCTCTAATCTACGGTAAGCCTATTTTCTGAATACCATTACTTTTTTCATGTCACGTTTTATTGATATTGTGTTTCATTGTCGGATTAGGTACAATGATGTTAAGATATATTTTAACGATGTTTATACCGACGTACGTTGAATTTGAAGGTTATATTTTGATCTATGTTTTCAAATTTGGTGTTTGATTTGAGGTGAAATGATCCCTTTTCGTGCGTGTAAAATAAGGGACTATTTTACACGCACGAAAAGGGATCGTTTTACCCCATTAGTAGGTATTTTTATTTTTACAGACCATGCCGCGAATTTATAAACGTACAACCACTCGCTAAAATTGGCTTGAGGAAGAAATGCTAAAGGCTCTTAATGCCACACATCACATTTGGCGTTAGGAACCAACTCCATCTTTAATTTTATAGGGGCCATTTTGAATTATAGGTATATTTTTGATATCTCGAGTTCTAAATTACTTCACAAACTTGGTGCCTAAAGTGTTGTGTCAAAAACACGTGGCAAAATATTTATCACTAGGTAGGTAGGTACATCTGCATAAAATGCAGCTACTCCTATGTACACATAATTTACCTTAAATATGACAATGGCGTCGTCCGGTGTCATTCCCTTTCCTTATATTCGTACCACAGAAAGCTTAGTTTCAAACTGGCTGATTCTTTTTTTAATTTAGAGATTTATTATAAGTGGAGATGACAATACCTTGTGCTATACCTAATGATGATATAGCAACACTAGACGATTAGAACGAGCCCAAACACGGCAGGTTTATCATAAGCGATTGAAGAGTACCTTGGAGTGGGAGGACCTTGCCGTGGACAGGGGTAAATGGCGCAAACTGGTGTTCGATGGTCGTCAAGTTCATGATGAAGCGTGGTTTAAAAGACTTGCAGTAAAGCGAGCCAAGCGTCATCAACGTGGCACCTCTTCGCCGCGGGCAAATTACACCTGCCAAGCTTGCGGTCGTGTATGCCACTCTTGCATTGGCTTACACAGCCATGGAAGACGTTGTCTCCTTTCTTGACTGCTTGCATATTCTATAATAGACTTAAAGGCCATTGATGATGAGTAGTACCTACGGCCATCTTTCGTCTCCATCATTAGGCAAGCTTGGCGCCCTCTCTATATACTTAAACTTATCTCCACTTATAATAAATCTCTAAATTAAAAAAAGAATCAGCCAGTTTGAAACTAAGCTTTCTGTGGTACGAATGTTCTCAGCATCCCATGGACGGAAAAATAGGAAACATTTTATATAGGTACTTTATTATCCCAGCTGCAACTTAGGATAGTTTTTATCCGTCTGCGACAGTTAATTTATTTTCCGTAATATACGACTTCATTTAATTTTTCATTTATATTCTTAAAGTATATCGCCGCCACATCTGTCAGCTAAAAGAAACGTCAAAATCACAGTAATAAGAAATACTACGGACAAAATGGCGGAATTGCTTTGCCTTTCTTTCGCCTATTAATAATTTTAATCCCGTCTACGATATACATTGACGAGACACATAGGTACCAAAAGCAAATATAACATTAATCGATTTTGATATGCGAACTTATATGCGCAAATGTCGAATTAAGGCGTAATTTGTACAAATGTAACAACAAATTCGAACAATATAAACTTGGTTTTTTTTAATGGCACGCGCGCGCGCTCTTTGCGTATTCAGCCAAACCACGAAAACCGAAACTCGAAGTTTGTATATCTGAGGGCATTCGAAGTTTTCCCTCTCTGTCGCACTTATGTACGAACTTGTAAGTATGACAGAGAGGGGAAACTTCGAATGCCTTTCGCGGTAGGCCCTCTGCATTCCTGTCATTTGTTAGTGCGATAGAGATAGAGATACCCGAATATTTTCGAATTCCGAAGTTCGTGGTTTAAAAGAAAATACGGATGTCGGATAGATCTAAATTAATATTTTATGTGTAAATATGGTTAAAATTATTTGGAAATACTATTGTTGTTATTGTTTTAGTATATTTGACTAGCTTTAAGTTTAATATTGTACGTCCGAAATGGGCAAGCTGTTGGACTTTATTTTACCCAAAACAACTAAATTTACACAGTTCTGACAATAAAGAAATCTTATTTTATCTTATCTTATCGAAAATAGGGATGTAGACACTAAACAAAATAATCATAATGTTGTATTATCTCGAAAAAAAAACAACGCAAGAGGCTATATAGGTAATCACTAAGTTATAAGTGTATAAAGTTTTAAGAGGGGGTTTGTTGCGTCTCTTTTCCGCAAAACGCACCTTTATAATGAAACGATTGTTTTTTACTATGACGCTCGAGGATCGTGACGTCACGGTCCCTGATCGTTTTCTCACTCTAACCAGCGACATTAAAACGGTTGTAGCTTCGTAATTTTTTGAGATATTTGAATGAGTTTTTCGTTTCTTCTTTCTTTTGAAGTGAGTCTACAGCTACACCTCTATTTGGAAGACAAGCGGAAATAATCCATACTATCCATACTAATAATCCTTACTTCCATACTAATATTATAAATGCGAAAGTGTGTCTGTCTGTTACCTCTTCACGCCCAAACCGCTGAACCGATTTAGATGAAATGAGCCCCGGGGAAGGACAAAGGGTAGTTTTTATATCTGAGGGGCTGAAATTGGGGGTGGAAATTTGTATAGAGCTACTTAAACCGCTGCACCGATTTAGATGAAATTTGGTATATAAATAGTTTGAGTCCCGGGGAAGGACATATAATAGGTTTTATCCCGGAATTTGGTATAGAGATAATTTGAGACCCTTCAAAGGATATAGAATAGTTTTTGCCTCGGAAATCATCCCTTAAGATGGTAGAAGTTTGTTTGCATTATATTTTCTAAGTATTAAGTTCTACGCGGACGAAGTCGCGGGCAACAGCTAGTTATAATAATAAGTAAGAAAATGGGTCCGGTTGTGGGTTGTTCGCGGTAGCTTCAGGGTTACTTCTGTTCCCGAAAAGCTCACTGAAATCCGCCTAAGGTGGGTACGGCCATGTTATGCGGAATAACAGTGACCACGTTGTACTGGAAGCGCTGCCTGGTCTGCCGGAAGGCAAGAAATGAAGAGGATGGGTCGGGGTGCAGCAAAGGGGACGCAGGATTTTTGGATGGTGAGATGTCATTATAAAACATATTTTTTATAATTTTATGCTACAGAATATGCTAAAAGAAACGTGTTTTACTCAAAAACGAAAATGGCCAAGATATTGGACCTCAAAATTGTTGTGTGGGTGTACCAAAGGGTACCTACGCAAAAAAGGACTTAGAAAACAAAATAACAAAAGAGCAAATATTTAGCATTTTTTTCGTAACTCAAGAGTTTCGACGGAGCCCCGCTCGGCGGGGCTCCTATTTATAGCCATTTTGCCTTTCGGGTATCAGAAGCTACCTAACGAACGAATTTTAGAGAAAAGTTTAATAATGTCCGACTGACGATTTTTTTTCTAAGTCCTGCGTCCCGTTTGCTACATCCTAACCGACGGCCCCTTCTGACGTGGTGGACCAAAATGGCCAAACTCATGGAGAAAGGCCCAATTACCCGACCAGACAACCCAAGACAAAATGTCTTGGCGCCGTAGAATAAGTAGAGCCGACCCTACCTAATGCAAAGACAATTATATGGGATAATGTCAAGACGAAGATGTCAGAAAACGGGTAAGAAAACCCAGTTTGCGAATTTTAAACGGACAACTACATAACTAGTTACTCATTTAGATGCGAACAGAGCAAGTTACATAAACACTGCTTGAAAAAATTGTAATTCTATAATCACAGGAATAAAATACTACTAAAGACTTTCTGTCACGGTGATCTTAGTTATTATTTTAACGCCGAAATCGCAAATGTGCGGAACTTTAAACTGCACATAATGTAAATGAATTTAACAATAAAAGGATGAGACTTTCGTATGTGAAAAACGATAAAACATAAACAAACAAACAATGGAGACGTCGAGAACGATTGACAATGCAGTGTGATGTTATTGACAGTGCAAATATGTCTCACCAAAGAGTAGTATCCAAAGAGTAAAGTAAGTAAATACACATGCAAGAAATTGCGTGCAAGTTTAACTACATTACGGGGTTTGGTCGATTGAAGAATTCGGTATACTCGTACTTACCTCAGTTACCCGCAATGAAACGAAACTTGCATGCAATTTCTTGCATGTCTCAATTGCGCTTAAATCGTCTCCTACACATGCAAGAAATCACCATAACCTTGCTTTTCTTTGCATCCGCAATTAGCCGTCGCCTGACTACGGACATAGCCTCTGGACGCCTGCACCTCCAAAGGCGTAGGTACCTATCAAGGACGTCACCGTCCCTTTATTGAGTTGAAGATTTGCTAGGAGAGACCACCCCCGCTTCCCGCTTCCCTGACATGGTTATTGGATTATGGCGCTAGAATGTGGCACCTAGCGCTTATAGTTGCATTCGAGCACTGTGATTCGAAAGCCTTTGACGAAGCTTGCGACAATAAGCGTTAGATTCCGCTTGCGGGCGCCCTAATGTCAAAACTGTGTCATAAAACCTGGGTACGTAATTTTGGATTTCTGTTGCCGTAGTGAAACGTAGTAAAAAGACGAGTACATTGTCTCTATTAGGACGAAATGCATGTTGGTTTGGTGTATAGTCTATTCGGAAGTGTAAGAGTAAATTTTGTCAAACGAACACAACCAAGAATCGACTTTATGCTCTGACTATAAAGTAGTTTTTTGCTAGCGTTTTTATGGCACGATTTACTCTTACACTTTCGGACGTACCTACTATAGATTGTCGCTAGTAAGTAGCATGCTGTCTGCAGACGTAAAAATTGAGTATTCTACTAAAGAGCATGCACATCAAGATTTGACAGTATTAGGTAATAAAATACTCGTAAAATAAAAAGAAAACAATAATTTAAACAGCCTTTATTAATAGTACCTATAAATGAAGGAAAGGAAGGTAAACAGTCACAAAGCCAAGTATAATTTAAAAATACATACATATAACAATTTTTAGTATAATTTATGTAATAATTTTCATTTATCAAAAGTGGATACAGTCAAGTGCCAATATGACTTACACTGACTCTATTTCAATAGTAGCAGAAAAACGTCATGATATTTTGAGCGCGTCAGTAATGAAGACCTTTACCCACATAAATCTTGTTTATTCGCACTCGCAGACTGCCAAGATACAGGCTATAGCCTAGTTTGGAGTCTGATGGATATACCCCATCATGTAACAAGTGTTTTGTGAATTAAATCATTTATTTATTATTTGCATTACCCAGTACCCACCCAAGGCCGATAAATATACCTATCCCCAACATTAGGTACGTGTTTATCACTCATTCACGTAAAAGTAACGTCAGGGATTGACCACTATAAAAGCCGGCGTCCACTAGGCTCGCCGAAGTCGAATCGGATCGCAATAATTCGCCTTCTAAATATACATTTACTATGAAACTGCGTCGATTGATTAAATTCGAATCGGCGCGCCGCGGCACTTCGTTCGGAATAAGTACATATTGCGATTCCATTCGACTCGCCTCGGCGAGCCTAGTCGACGCCTGCTTTTATATTAAATAGTACATTAAAGGGTTAAATGGCGGTTAAACAAAGAATGTCTCAGATCGCAGGTATTTGACGCCCGAGCCGAAGGCAAGGGCGATACATATGCGCTCTGAGGCTTTCTTTATTACCGCCCGTGGTAAGTACAACATTTTACGTCTCTATCTGGCCATAAAGTAGGAATTACCGCACGCTATGCGTGCGGAAAACCCCACTTCCTTAAACCTTCCACAAAAAAATAAAAATAATTTATCCTTATCTGTAATTGTGACATTTGCATCTGACAGAAAGTGGACCGATTTGGATGCGGTTTTTTTTATCGGTAAGCTGATGTCATCGAGATGGTTGAACTTTGAAATTAAAATGTCGGGGGTTTTTCAACTTTTCTAAGTTGTGGTTATTTAGAAAGAAAGAAAGAAAGAAAGAAAGAAAAATGTTTATTGTCACACAAACAGATTACATACGAAAAATACATTATGAGAAAAAAAATACAAGATTATTTGTGTGACAAAAGGAACGAACTCAGCATGTGCTGTGACAGTCATTGCGGCTGTACAGCGCTGGTTTTCAGTTCGTCCCCTTTTCACTCACACCACATCCACATTTTATATCCCTTGTCCTCTTAAATGACTAGTATTTACATTAATAAATTTTATCAAAAGTTAACAGCACAGCCTAACCAGAACGTAGGGCCGATTTCAAACAGAACTATATAGTGTCTGCTAGACGGTCGCCAACACGCCCCTCCGACCGAGCGACCTTGGTCCGCACCGACCGTGTTTTGTTTGCAGTAAAATTTCATACTACAGCGGTCGGTGCCGACCAAGGTTGCTCGGTCGGAGGACTTTAAAGATAACAAGTCAAAAATAGAACACAGAGCTGCTTTGACCAATGACTAGTGGCTTCTTGACTAGTGGTTGTTGTTTAACCCATTCCCTGGCACTGACTTGAACTCAAGTTCGTCACTGTCGCAACATACCCGCCACCGACTTCATACGAAGTCCAAAAACAATAAACTTACAACTTGCGTGTCGTGGGGGTGCCACCCCACATTTTTATTCTGTGGCGGCGCATGGGTTAAATATTCTAAAATCATATAGTGAAGACGATTTGATTTGAACTGAGCTAATGAATGGCCTTTGTTCTGAGCTTATGAATAGACATTGTTTGCGAGCACGTGCCAAATTTTGCAAAAAAATATTATCGTCACGTAAAATGTTAATTGAATAATGAACTCTCTTCTTTTACAATAGATTCCAAATTAGCTACGAGATGAAATACATAGCGTGCCAGGTATAAACAAGACAAATGTTACTTTATTTTGAATCTTCGGCAAGCACGATAGAGTTCATTATTCAATGAACACAACACATTCATAGAAATATTAAGAGAATTCCTTATTAATAAAAGTTATTCTACTCTAAGAGAATACTCAGAAGAAAAACTATAAAATAAAATAAAAGCATTAAACCTCATCTTATACTTACGTATTATATAAAACAAAGTTCCTTTAAAAAATAATGTATAACTAAATGTGCAATACACAAATTTTGATACTTAAAAAAAAATCTATGAATATGTACTACAGTAGACATATAAAGTGCCCCGTGATTCTCTTTATAATTTGCACATTGCACAAAATATGCGAATTATAAAAAGCAGAACTTTACATTAAGTAATAGGTATGTAAGTCGTCTTCTCTTCACTAATTTTTGTGGCGCCCAACATGGTCTACAATTAAGTTTTAATCTTATTGATTAGCAACTAAAACTTAAGTTTACCTAATACCCTGTAAACTAACATTGTGGAATGCAATAAATAATTGAGTATTGAACATTTTAAGTAGCGATAACATTTTTTTTGTAAAATTTGGCAAACGCAAGCGCTTGCAAACAATGTCTATTGATAAGCTCAGAACAAAACACCTGACATTGATGAGCTCAGTTCAAATCGTCTTAACTATACATCTGTAGTTTTTTTTTTAAATAGGCCCCTGAAGGAACATAAGTGAGATTAAACTATACCAAATGTTCATTTAAAATCAAATCTTAGATCGATACGGGAGCAGCCTCCACTGTGACTGGATCATTTCTTGGTGATTTTCGATCGATTTCAAGTGATCACCATCTGAAACACATTTGGGTTAGGTATTTACATTGGTCAAGTAAATTAAAAAAACTAATAATGTGTCAACTAACGGGTTATCTCAGTGATATGAGTTTGGATACATTCATTTGGATATATGGTCCTTCGAACCGGATTGTATTAGTGACTTTAGTGAGTATTCAGGAATCGACGCAGAGCGTCCAGGGCTATCTAGCGGGTAATACGACCGACCTGTACTGACGCTTAGAACATTTAATCCGAGATGCAGCTCTGCACGGAGTCGACAAAGGCGTGCGCGCCGGCATATGAAGCATCCCAATCTCAAAACAATACCACTTGATTGCTTTATCAATCAATATTGCATTGTATTGCTTGAAAGTACGATCATCTTGACCATAAACGTAAAAAAAAACACCTAGAGTCATCATTCTATCCTAAAAACTAAGGATATTCAGGGATCGACACAGACGGTACACCGTCTAGCGGGTAATTTGACCAAACTTTACGCACGCTTAGGATTGTAAAATAAATTAGGAGCTGTGTCTGCCAAAAAACCGCTGTGCTGTGGTTCGGCAGATTTGTATGTAGCTCTAGCCCCCCACAAGGTGGACTGATGACCTGGTAAAGGTCGCGGGAGTCCGCTGGATGCGGGTGGCGCAGGATCGGCCACTTTGGCACTCTTTGAGGGAGCCCTATGTTTAGCAGTGGCCGTCTTTCGGCTGATATGATGATGATGATGTTATGCCTTTAAATTTTCTTTTTTTTAATAGTGTGCCTCTGTACATTACCTTTGTCCGAGATGTAGCTCTGCACGGAGTCGACGAAGGCGCGCGCGGGCACGGCCATGTTGATGTAGGGGTAGCACGCGCCTGTGTTGGTCTTCGCGTTGCTCACGATTATACCCAGCACCTCCACCCGGGACTCCATTATCCGGTAGATGGGGCCGCCGCTGTTTCCAACATTGAACCATGTTTGTAAGTATTTAGAAACGGTTTTTAATCGACTTCAAAAAAAAAAAAAAAATAATAAAATAAATATTATGAGACAATCTTACACAAATCAACCTAGGCCCACGGTAAAAAAGGAGGAGATTCTCAATTCGTCTGTATTTTTTTTGTGTTTATTACGCGACAAATCGGTACCTAATATATGAACCGATTTAAAAAAATATTTCTTTGTTTGAAAGCATATACTTCCAGATTGGTCACGTTGTCCCCAAAGTCCAGTTCTGATGATGGGATCCTGGAGAAATCGTGGGAATTCTTCAGATTTTATAGGCAAACTTGGCTACTGATTTCAAGTCGGTTAAAACTTTGTTTTTAAAGTAAATTATTACGTTTAACATCATCACACTTGCCATTGCCTTCAGACATGGACGATTAAATTACAATTAACAACTTAGAAAAATTTAAATACAACCGAAATTTTCATTTCAAAGTTCAATATCTCAAAAACGGCTGAACCAATTTTGTTAAAACGTAGGTAGCTAAGAAACGTTTCGATCACGTCAGCGGCGCTATTACGAAAATCGAAACTTGGAGTTCGTATACCTGCATCCCTGTCACTCGAGTTTTGTAAGTGCGATAGAGATGGAGATACCCGAACTTCGAATTTCGTAGTTAGTGATATATATATATAGCTCAGCTTTCGGACAAAAAAACCACAAATCGGTCCATTCGTTTAGGACCTACGATGCCACAGATCACAGATACACAGACACGTCAAACTTATAACATCCCTCTTTTTGCGTCGGGGGATAAAAAGGATCGCCTTTGTTCGTCTTTAGGAGCCTTTTCATTGAGTTAATAGATGGCATGGCAGTACTGAGCTAAGCAGAGATTTTAAGTGTCATATAAAATTACATAAAAATAAAATAAATAAAATGTGTTTATTTCGGACATGGTCCATATAATGTTAGTTTTACAATCTTATAATATAATGTTAGTAATTTATTAGGTGTACATAATTTAAGTTAATTTAGGTATCTGCCACCCTCTGGAAAACCCGGTACGTGCGCATGCGTTCGTACCCAGTGTCTCAGAATGGGGCAGTCCATCTTCTCACTAATGACCCTCAGGATGGTGTGGCGGCTCCCCCGCACCCTGCGCATGAGTGATGCAACACGGTGACGAATCACCGCGCTGAACCCCTCCGTGCGCGCATGCGCAAACATTGCTGATACGCTGCAGTAGCGTGGGAGCCCCAACATCACCCTGAAGGCGTTATTATATTGTACTCGGAGGGCGTTGAAGGCTCGCTGCGTGTAGTTGACCCACAGATTGCACGTGTATAAAGTTTGGCAGTAGGCTTTAAAGTAACATAAACCACCTGAGACCACTCTATAGTAACACCAGGAAAGAAAGATTTTGCTTTTGATATCGGTGAGGGCGCTGTTTGGTCATTATATGGCACCATATAAAGGTACAGATGGCCCACTCGATATTAGATTTTAGAGCATATTCTCGTTGAGGTAGGAGCTGTGTTGTCTATTACCTGAACCCTGACTGCACGCAGCAGGAACTCTGAATCATAGACGGTGAAACACTGTTGACGTGGCCGGCCGTTACGTTTGGCTTCAGGTTTTCTAACATGTTCTCGTTGAAGTATGGGTACCCGGCGGCCAGCACCGATTCACCTGGAAAAAAGTACCTAAGGTTAATAGTGGTAAGACCATTCAATAGAACGGTCTGCATTAACTTTCTTCCTGAATTAATTCAAATGTTTAATGCTTTCAGTCAAGCTTTGTCACCACAATAACAATGTCAAATGCGCGTCTTATACCGCACTATCGCCATCTTCCTCAGCAGTGTAACAGAGACAGGAACTGCACCAACCTTTCTCAGCGGGGCTATCAAATCAACAAACACCACCTACCCCATCGTCTTGTACCACACTACCCCATCTCCCTCTGTCTCTGGCAGAATGGTAGAGACAGCGACTGAACCAACCTGCATGGTTGTGTAGAGGATACGATGGCCGTCTTTCTCACGCTTCGGCAGTGTAACAGAGACAGCAGCTGCACCAACCTTTCTCAGCGGGACTATCAGCGAACACAGCCGGCAGGAGATGCGTCCAGTTCTCAGGGTTGGCGTAGAGCAGTGCTAGGTCGTCTCGCGTCTTGTACCACACTACCCCATCTCCCTCTGTCTCTGGCAGAATGGTAGAGACAGCGACTGAACCAACCTGCATGGTTGTGTAGAGGATACGATGGCCGTCTTTCTCACGCTTCGGCAGTGTAACAGAGACAGCAGCTGCACCAACCTTTCTCAGCGGGACTATCAGCGAACACAGCCGGCAGGAGATGCGTCCAGTTCTCAGGGTTGGCGTAGAGCAGTGCTAGGTCGTCTCGCGTCTTGTACCACACTACCCCATCTCCCTCTGTCTCTGGCAGAATGGTAGAGACAGCGACTGAACCAACCTGCATGGTTGTGTAGAGGATACGATGGCCGTCTTTCTCACGCTTCGGCAGTGTAACAGAGACAGCAGCTGCACCAACCTTTCTCAGCGGGACTATCAGCGAACACAGCCGGCAGGAGATGCGTCCAGTTCTCAGGGTTGGCGTAGAGCAGTGCTAGGTCGTCTCGCGTCTTGTACCACACTACCCCATCTCCCTCTGTCTCTGGCAGAATGGTAGAGACAGCGACTGAACCAACCTGCATGGTTGTGTAGAGGATACGATGGCCGTCTTTCTCACGCTTCGGCAGTGTAACAGAGACAGCAGCTGCACCAACCTTTCTCAGCGGGACTATCAGCGAACACAGCCGGCAGGAGATGCGTCCAGTTCTCAGGGTTGGCGTAGAGCAGTGCTAGGTCGTCTCGCGTCTTGTACCACACTACCCCATCTCCCTCTGTCTCTGGCAGAATGGTAGAGACAGCGACTGAACCAACCTGCATGGTTGTGTAGAGGATACGATGGCCGTCTTTCTCACGCTTCGGCAGTGTAACAGAGACAGCAGCTGCACCAACCTTTCTCAGCGGGACTATCAGCGAACACAGCCGGCAGGAGATGCGTCCAGTTCTCAGGGTTGGCGTAGAGCAGTGCTAGGTCGTCTCGCGTCTTGTACCACACTACCCCATCTCCCTCTGTCTCTGGCAGAATGGTAGAGACAGCGACTGAACCAACCTGCATGGTTGTGTAGAGGATACGATGGCCGTCTTTCTCACGCTTCGGCAGTGTAACAGAGACAGCAGCTGCACCAACCTTTCTCAGCGGGACTATCAGCGAACACAGCCGGCAGGAGATGCGTCCAGTTCTCAGGGTTGGCGTAGAGCAGTGCTAGGTCGTCTCGCGTCTTGTACCACACTACCCCATCTCCCTCTGTCTCTGGCAGAATGGTAGAGACAGCGACTGAACCAACCTGCATGGTTGTGTAGAGGATACGATGGCCGTCTTTCTCACGCTTCGGCAGTGTAACAGAGACAGCAGCTGCACCAACCTTTCTCAGCGGGACTATCAGCGAACACAGCCGGCAGGAGATGCGTCCAGTTCTCAGGGTTGGCGTAGAGCAGTGCTAGGTCGTCTCGCGTCTTGTACCACACTACCCCATCTCCCTCTGTCTCTGGCAGAATGGTAGAGACAGCGACTGAACCAACCTGCATGGTTGTGTAGAGGATACGATGGCCGTCTTTCTCACGCTTCGGCAGTGTAACAGAGACAGCAGCTGCACCAACCTTTCTCAGCGGGACTATCAGCGAACACAGCCGGCAGGAGATGCGTCCAGTTCTCAGGGTTGG
This sequence comes from Epinotia brunnichana, assembly GCA_963854355.1. Lineage (NCBI taxonomy): Eukaryota > Metazoa > Arthropoda > Insecta > Lepidoptera > Tortricidae > Epinotia > Epinotia brunnichana. Next base: position 25,114,124 of record OY977950.1, on the reverse strand, counting down.
CGTAGAGCAGTGCTAGGTCGTCTCGCGTCTTGTACCACACTACCCCATCTCCCTCTGTCTCTGGCAGAATGGTAGAGACAGCGACTGAACCAACCTGCATGGTTGTGTAGAGGATACGATGGCCGTCTTTCTCACGCTTCGGCAGTGTAACAGAGACAGCAGCTGCACCAACCTTTCTCAGCGGGACTATCAGCGAACACAGCCGGCAGGAGATGCGTCCAGTTCTCAGGGTTGGCGTAGAGCAGTGCTAGGTCGTCTCGCGTCTTGTACCACACTACCCCATCTCCCTCTGTCTCTGGCAGAATGGTAGAGACAGCGACTGAACCAACCTGCATGGTTGTGTAGAGGATACGATGGCCGTCTTTCTCACGCTTCGGCAGTGTAACAGAGACAGCAGCTGCACCAACCTTTCTCAGCGGGACTATCAGCGAACACAGCCGGCAGGAGATGCGTCCAGTTCTCAGGGTTGGCGTAGAGCAGTGCTAGGTCGTAAGCGCGGTCGTCTCGCGTCTTGTACCGCACTATCGCTGTCTCCCTCATACCTTGGCAGTATATAGACACTTTGTGGCTGGCGTACTGAAAATGCATACGTTTTTTGTCAAGATTCGGGTTGAATAAAGTGGGACTATGAACCAGTATCCTGTAACAGTTTGATCCAAATTTAACATAAAATAAATGTTTACTTGTCCGTTTAAAACCATCCCGGACACACTAGACTATACTATACTGACTACACCTAAAATAAGACCCGAAATAAGCTCCAAAGCGGCTTCTTGGCCTGCTGCCAATTCACTGAAGAGAGATAAAGAATCCAATCAATATTGGGCGATTGGATTGTTCCCTCCGGTCGTCTGCATGTCTAAAAAAAGCGGGCTTTAAAGTATATGGGAACTGACTCAGTGGCGGATCCAGGATTTTTGTTAAATGAAGTGAGAGAGACGCACGTGCTTAACGACGTGCGCACACGTGGCGACGTGCCCGCCGCCGAGGTACACGCCGGCGCCCCACGCGGGCCCGCAGCGCACCAGCACCGTCGTCCGGTCTATTCTGTCTGCAACAAAAATCGGAAGGCGTCAAGGTAACACCTAAGAGCTATGGGCTCCTGGTAGTTTCATAGCTACTAGATACTGGTGCGGCACTAGCTCATGCAAGCAAAGCCAAGGGATGAAATAGAGCCTATGTCTATTCAAAAAGTCCATTATATTCACAGGTGCATTTTTAATAAAGTTGCTCAAAAAGTGGTACTTTTTGTAGCTGCAAATCGTGCGCAAAGTTGTATTTTGCGCACTAGTGCTTTTTACTTTTCCACGTGTATCGAACGACGTTTTATAATACAGTTGCGAAAAAATAAGAAAAACAACAAGTAAGGAATTTGAAACTTTTATATTATTAATGCTGTAACATCATTGTAATACAGTTGAAAAATAGTAAAGTTGTTCAAAAAATTTTTTCTTTAATGCTGTTCTTACTTGTTGTTTTTCTTATTTTTTCGCAACTGTCTTAAAAAAAGTCGTTCGATACACGTGCGGAAATATCATTCTTCACTCGTCCGGAGTCTTACCACTCGCCTACGGCTCGTGGCAAGATATCTCGGCTCTCGTGAAATAATGACGTACTTTCCGCACTAGCATCGAAATGTACTATTTTAATCGCATAAATGTTTCCGGATATGAACTCTCATATCTCTAGAGACTAAACGCGTGGGGTCGGTTTTAATGAATCATACATCAATCGATTCGTTTTAATTTTCCAGGTATCAATAAAAAAAATAACAAAAATCAGAATTCAAAATGGCGGCCATCAGACGCAATATATTAAAAAAGAAAAATAATAAAGTTTACGAACAATGTCATGTTGGGTATCGTTGAATAGGTATTTTAAAATGATTATTAGCTTTCTTTAAGCTTTTTTTAGATAAAATAACTGTTTAGGATTAATAACGATTTAAAGTTGGCTTAACAACAAATTTTTGGAGAGCAGTATCTCGGTAAGTATTTAACTTACAGAGCTGGTTCTCGTCACAAAATGTAGCAAAGAATACTTTAAAAAACGTGAAGATTTTTATTAAAAAAAACCGCATAGTTTAGGACTTATCTTGACAATACCAAAAAAAGTGCGAAATTTTCGTGGTTTTTCGAGTGCTGCAAAGTTAGTACAGGTCTTTCGAAGCTGCAAACTTGGATACACAGTACTGGTAGTGGTCATATCAACATATTAAAAAAGCAGAACTAGCCGTTAGCTTGCGATTTTACTAGTCAAATATGACTGGCCTATAATGCTTGACCCGTCTTTCCCACGCTGATAGACGGTCTATGCCTGGTCGGCGTGCCACGTCCGACTCACCAAGTATCTCCCGGTACCGCGGCTCGGGCAGCTGGCGCGGCACGCTGGGCGGCGCCACGCGCAGCTTAGCGCTCAGCACCGACACCAGCGGCGCCGTCAGCGTCAGCCCCACCCACTCCCCGCGCCACCACGACACGCTGCACACCACCGCGCCTATCAACTCCTTGCTGGAACCACAGATGACAGTAGAATAGACAGTAGATAAGAAATTCGTCACCATTATCATATCAGCCGAAAGACGTCCACTGCTGAACATAGGCCTCCCCCAAAGAGTGCCACAATGACCGGTCCTGCGCCACCTGCATCCAGCGGACTCCCGCAACCTTTACCAGGTCATCAGTCATCATGAGCACGAATATTTGTTCCTGAGTCATGGATGTTTTCTATGTATTTAAGTATTTATTTCTCTATATAAGTATGTATATCGTCGTCTAGTACCCATAGTACAAGCTTTGCTTAGTTTGGGACTAGGTCGATATGTGTAAGATTGTCCGCAAATATTTTTTTATTTTATTTATTATTTATTTATTATCAGTCCACCTACCCACGCTGCGCCTTCCGGTACGTGGTCACCACTCGAAAACCTTTCCGCCCCAATGGTCATCGGTTCTACGTGCAAGGACTCCCTTGGGGGTGCAAGACCACCTGATAACGTGCGTCGAATAGCGTCGATAAGGCCGGTTGCCCTAGCCTGTCGAGTACTCACTTGGGCCCCTTAGTGAACACTGGGCCGCCCTCCGAGCCCAGCGCCGTCGCTGCGTCCGTGAGCAGCAAAGATGGCCGCCGCCCCACCACGCCACACACTGACCCGCGCGTCACCGCATTCAGGAACACCTGATGATCAAAATACATCACAGCTTAGCACACGACTCAATGTTGACTTTTTTGTTGGACTGTGCACATTTGAAAGAAGACGGTGATTATACTGATTATCTATACTCTTGCTTGTGACAAAATCCTGTAAATATAATGGTGGGGTTATATTTAAGTACAGGATTGTAGAGATTTGCCCAAAAATTTAAAAATATATATTTATGCTGTGAGCCAATTGGAAGATGATTATGTCAGATACGATCAAGGCTTTTCTATATTAACACACGCTTGCTGGCCATTAAATTTCCGAACGGGACACATCTATTTTGCTCTCTGTTGCACTTATTATCTGTCATATACCTAATGATTGTTGTGACCGAGAGAACAGAGGTTTCATGGCCCCGCGTGCAACAAGCAATGGTAAACTCCTGATCATTTCCAAGTATATAGTTAACCAGAATCTGACCGTTAATAATCTATATAAGACTAGATTGTGAAGGTGTTACCTCACATCCGAAGGGCGTGGAGTGCACCTCCACGGCCGAGCCTCGGTCGGGCGGCGGCCGCACAAGGTCCAGCAGTTCCGACAGCGGCCTGAGTGTTCTGAAACCTGTAATATAACATCATCATCATCACATCAGTCGAAAGACGTTCACTGCTGGACATAGGCTTACCTCAACTAGCGCCACCTGCATCCAGTAGACTCTCAAAAATAAAGTGCAAACGTGTATACATTTCTATGACGTCGACTTTACTCGATAGGCCACATCCTTCTATAGTGGTCACGAAAATTTGCTGATTTTTGATACTGATAGCCGAGTTCATAAAGCTATCAAAATGTTTGAAATAGCTTAAGCCTTATTCTTCGCTATAAAACCTTTTTCAATCTGAACCTTTCAAATGAACGGTAACGCTAACTGACTTTGACATTGTCATAGTTTGTTATTTTACCTGCAAAACAATAATATAATATAATCTTGAATAAATATTATCGTGTTAAATGTCAAAGTGCGAGTGCTATGACGAGCCTATCCGCAACTACTACTGTTACTATGACACGCCCGAGGGCTGCGACGTTGATAAAAAGGTATATGGCAAGCTTCAACTTCAACACATCAGCCGAAAGACGTCTACTGCTGGATAGGATATGGCTTCCCACAGTCGACCGTTTCAGCCTAGTTGGTAGTGACCCTGCCTACGAAGCTAGAGGTCCCGATGTTCGACTTTGATGTAGAGTCATGGATCATCATCATCATCATATCAGCCGAAAGACGTCCACTGCTGTCCAGTGCCACAATGGCCGGTCCTGCGCCACCCGCATCCAGCGGACTCCCGCGTGTCATGGATGCATTCTATGTATTTAACTATATGTATAAGTATGTAGATTGTGCCATAGTACCCATTTGTCTGAGGTACTGCGAGACGATGGATGTTTAGTTTAGATGTTATGTTTTGTATTTTTTTTTTCGGTTTTTACATGTTAAGAATTTTTAATTGTGCAGTGCCTTGGTTCCTTACCGTCAAACTGTATAAAATTTGTATTATTAAATAAATAAATAAATCAAAAAAATTGTACAAGCTTTGCTTAGTTAGAGAGCGCAAATATTTATTATGTAATACTGTATTGGGAATCTCGACTCATATATGTAGAGCCATTGAGAATTCACGGTTCAAGAGTTCAATCGCCAAAAGTCATTATCCTCGGTCAAAACACTTTTTACGTAACCTTATACTAGAATGCTCTACATTTCTCCAAAACTTAGGAGCCTTGTATTACAATATAATGCATTGTATGTTTCAAACTGTTTGAAACATACAAATGAATCAACCATTGTTACGAAACTTACGAACAATAACAATCACGTTTATTGAAACTTCCGTAATTAATTCAATGGTTTATGACCTCTTAAACTTTTCGTCGCCAAGACAAAAGACCAAAAGAGACATTGTCACGCCAACATTACTGTTATAAGAGAGTAAACACAAACCTCATGAAAAACTGAAGGTTGTTTTGACAGCGGACGCCATAACACCTATTATAATTAGGGTTCTTGGCGCTGCGGGCAAGACGACATACGACACCCTTAGGTGTTCTTGGCGTTGAAAGGGTTAAAGGTACCAAGGTAAGGTTGAAGGGGTAAGGTAGGTAGAGCGAGTACCTACCAGAGCTATACGAGAGAGCAGAATGGTGTCAGAGGAAACTATCAAACAACAAGCGAGCGTAAGCGAGGCTAGCAATGCTATTGGTGGGTTTTCTCGACGCACACTGCTCCGCTGCGCTATATTTATGCCCGCCTTCCACTGCGAGTGGAGAGGGCTCCATACGGAGACCGTTTAATTCGCAATGGCGAACTACATTTTTACTACTTTAGCATTTTACTTATTTCATGAGCTACATTTGATAAATAAGCAATAAACCATCGAGAAAATACGACATTCGTTCACTAAATGTTCGACGTTTATTTGCAATCAAATTTAAAGTCTTAAAATCATCGCGAGAGGCCGTTTTTAGCATATTAACACAATAAAATTAATTTTTGATATACTGACTGAAAATTTGTGAACTTTTTTGATGTTTTCAACATTATTCATTTCCTATCATAAAATGTAGCTCATTAAAGTATTAAAAAGATAAAAATAAAAAAAATCTTACTATGGAGAAATGCAAACTTAAATAATTTCAAAATTCGTTAGCGACCCCTTAATCTTATCCAAAGATAAAAATAAAAAACAAACGTTATTTTTTTACGCATTAGACCCACATAAGGGGGTGCCTCATTGAAATTTCAAAATTTTCGGTTTTGAAGGACCACCCTAATAGAAGTGCTTCCACTGAATAAGAGTGAGCGGAGCGGACTAAACGAGTTGACAGAGTCACAAAAGTGTTCGCAGAGTCGAGGGGATTCCAGTCGGCTCGACTCGCAACACTGAATTATACGAACACTTCCACCGCGAGCGGTTAAGCGGAGCGAATTGAACGAGTTTTGGGTCCGCTATGCGTCGCGTGCTAGTTTTGAACGGACTCGGCTCGGATCCACATCTCATTTAATACTGAAACTCTTTCTTAGAAGAATTTTACAACTATTTTCTCCGGCCCACTCAGTTTGTTACCACCGTTTCCGCTCATTACTTACCTCTTTTTAGTGGAAAGCGGGCATAAGGGCATAACACAACTCTGGTAGATACTTAAGTACGTTTAGCTGTTTTATTTATCACGTAACTACAATGCAATAGAGTTCAAAGTCGATTAGAAGTAACAAGAGGGTTAATCTGAGACATTAATAGCGCATTCCAATTTGATTTTAATATATTTCCCACGCTCATTCTGACACTCGGCGCGTGGTAGCGAAATCAAAAATTGACCTCTAGTAAGTATGCACTTACTAGAGGTCAATCTTCGTCGTACATATTATTATGTGGAGGTGTTTGACTTGAGGGGATGAACTTTGCACGCTAAGGGCCCCCCCACACACCGGCGCGTCTTGTGAGCGTTCTTATACAAAATTGTGCGTTGCGTCGACGAGGGTTTGTACTGTAGGCACGTGAGGCCGACATCGACCTGCACGTGTGTGTACATATAGTATAACATAAGCCTATACTCGTAAAATAATGTTTTCTCAAACATGCTCGGAAATGTATGCGTTAATGTCACGAAATCAAGACATGAAGTTTCATGTTTATGGCTCCCTACATTACCTCTTGGCCTAGGCCAAGAAGTAATGTATGAAAACCCTAACTAAAAACATTATTGGCCGCTACTCTAACTTTTTAAATTTGCTTACTAATATTAAACAGACAAAGGGAAAATTACATACTGCCAACCACTACTAGGTAGGTGCTCTTTTTTTGTTTTGTTTTTAATTTTTTTGTTTTTTTAATGTTCGTGATTTTAGTGATCGTTTATAATCATTTTAAAAAGTGTTTTTCTTTTTTTGATGTTTATGTCTAATTTTTAATGTTTAAAATTTTGTATAGTCTTTTATGTTATTTTTCAAGTTTTTTTCCCTTTTTTCCCTTTTTAAATGTTTGTTTCCCTTTATGTATGTTAATTCTTTTCTTTTTTAAATGTTTTATTTATTTATTTTTTTTTCCCTTTTTTTAATACTTTCTTTCTGTTTTAATGTTTTTTTATTTCTTTGATTTTTTATGTAGAATTTTCCTCAATTTAGTGAGGTGAAAAGGATTATATTTAGTGGTTCAAATATAGAATCCTTTTCACCTCACATTCGCTAGCTCGTGTTTCAATTCCACACTCGCGGTTAAAATATAACTGCACCCTTGTATAACAAATAACTATTTATTATTTCCTCACATCGTTTGAGAAAAGCACTATACAAGCCTCGGCCGGAACAGGGATTGCTGGACTCGTTGTATCCGGCCTCGTCTACGACTCGGCCGTCTACCCCAAACTCTTCCAGCAATCCCTTACTTCACGGCCTCTTCAGTAATGTACTATTTTGAGTGGTCAACGCCGAGACATCGGTTAGCGCGCGACGATCGCCGACTCCTTTCAGTCTTAATCGATATGTTCTGATGGCAGATAATGGTGACCGCACGCTACGGGGTGATCGCGGGGCTGGTGCTGTCCACATACGACATCCTGATGCATTCGCATGCTTCGGGACTCGGGCCGATCTTGAAGAGGTTAGCATTGTAATAAATATCACTATGGTGGTAAACAGTTTTCATGGACGTGGACGCCTGCAACTAAAAAGGAGACTACTATACTAGGTAATTGCGCTGTAGGTATGTGGTGTTGTGGTCCGTTGTGAGTAAGATCGCCAGAGCTCCCGAATCCATGAATGAATAAAGGGTCGACAACACGCTTGTACTTCTCTGTATGCAATCGACCATTAGGCCACGGTGTTTGCTTAGGTACTATCAGAGACGTACGCTAGTTTTCCACCGCCATGGAATAAAAAACCGATCAAGTGCGAGTCAGACTCGCGCACCGAGGGTTAAGGTCCACCCCGTACATTGAATTGAATCAATCGTGCCAGTTTAGACTGGACATAAAATTTTCAGTGATGTAACTAAAAATTTACGATTTTCGCAATTTTTCTTTATCTGTGCTATAAGACGTTGCTTCGTACCAAATTTCAAGATTCTGACGGGAAGTAGCCTGTAGGTTTTGATTCCCTTGCGAGTTTCGCAAATTTGCGGAAATTTGCGGCATAAACGGCTGTATCTTTTGATTGCGTTTGCTTAGAAGTTTGATTTATTCACAGCTCCAAGGGACAATAGACGAGTATTTGGTATAAATTTCAGCTTGATTGAATTTGAGCTCCACACGTTCCTGGGAAAAAGGGTCTTGACAGACGGACGGACGGACAACAAAGTGATCCTATAAGGGTTCCGTTTTTTCCTTTCGAGGTACGGAACCCTAAAAAAAACGGGTACCACCGTTTTTACTAGCAGCTCTCCGTAACACACACAAAAACTACTCATGAATGTTTTTAAGTAAAGGGCTGTAAAAGGGGCTATTTCTTAACAGGTACGCTGTCCACACGGTACCCCTGGGTCTGATGGGCGCCACGTTCGCTGGCGTTGCCAACGGCGCCATGCTCTACAGGAAGCAGAACGACGCCTACAACTACTTCTTAGGTAATACGGTTAAACTCACACCTTTTGTACAGTCAGCATCACATACATCTGTAGGTACAGTCGCCATCACATACATCGGAGCAAACAAGCACGTCACAAACATCGGAACACACCTCTCAAGGCGTTAGGGTGCATGTGCCGATATTTTTGAACACCTATAGTGTATGTACCTATGTATGTGATGGCGACTGTACACTACAGGATGTTCAAAAATTTCTGACGACGTGAGTTGCTTGTTTGCTCCGATGTACCTATGTGATGGCGACTGAACTGTGTCAGTTTAACGGAGCGGCGGAGGCTTCATCATCATCATCATCATCATATCAGCCGAAAGACGTCCACTGCTGGACATAGGCCTCCCCCAAAGAGTGCCACAATGGCGGAGGCTTATTCCACCTAATTTGAATAATGCCTAATTTACTAATTTCACTAAATTTCAAAGTGCCATGGGCTCATAGTACTTACCTAAATATCAAATTGTCTCATTCCTAAAATGAAAAAATGTCATAATTGACTTTGACCTAAAACGTCTCAGGTCCAAAATGACTAAATATTTAAATGTAGCCTAATTCTTTAAAATGCCGAATCACACATAGGGTAGAGGAACCAAAAGATGAACGTTTAAGCGACTATCCCACCTTTACAATTTTTTTTCGAGGAGTGGTGATTTAGTTTGTTTACATTTAATTTTTTTATACGATTTCGTATATAGTCGAGATTGGATATGACTATTTTAAACCATCCTATTACAATACAGTATTTTATTAAAAATGGTTTTATGCTGAAGTATGTCATTTTGCCCAGAAGATGAACACTGTGCCCAATAGTTGAACATTTTGACACCAATAGTTGAACGAAGAAAAACGTAACACCGCACAGCCTCTGACTTTTGGTCAAGTTATTACATAATCATTGTTATAGCAATTTATACTAGTTAACAATCACAATATTGATACTAAACACAGAATAAAACAGTTCAAATGTACCCTTTTCATATGGTTACAATTAAAAGAGATTATTATTTACATATTAATCATTAAAACATTTTTTTATTAATTTATCATTAGATTAAAATAGATAAATTGTTGGGTTTTATATGTATAAGTCAGATTTCATATTTATTACTTATCTTTGTTATTAAGATGTTCATTGTACTAACCCTTGCCTAAAACTTGAACGAATACATTTTGTTCGTTCATGTATTGGGCACGATGTCAAAGGAATGAACGGACTAAATTTAACAGAGCGTTCACTTATTGGAATCGAAGCCAAAAGTTGAACGAACTAATTTTATTCGTTCATCTTCTGGGCAGCGGTTCTTTGTTGAACAATCGTGCTTTTCATAGTAAAACAAAGCCCAAAATAACCGTGTTGCGAATGGAATACTCACGTTCAACTTTTGGTTCAAAAATCAACGGTTAAAAAACGATTCATTTGAGCCATAAAAGTTTTATGTACCTTTTCAATAAGAATTTATATAAGCATTTGAAAAAACTATACCTTGCCCAGTAGATGAACGCCGTTCATCTATTGGCTCGGGTACAAAAAGTTGGAACCGTTAGTTGAACGCTAAATATCTCTTAAATTAACAATAAATACGCAATTTGTGATAGATAATCCATTAAAGGCATTGATCAAGAATCTATATCACGCAAAACAATCCATGTAGACGTTTTATTCAATTTTATACATAATTTAGAGCTTAAATTTAAGAGCGCTTTCCTTAAGTAAATCTCCATACAAACGGTGATTTTGGCGCGAGACCTCGACGCGACAACCGCTCACAGCCGTGTATGTGTGGGAACTGTATGGGAGTTTAAATGCCAGCCTCGGCAAAGGGATGATGCGTTAGGAAAAAAATATCCCGAAGGCGTAAAATGTGTCGCGATTTTTTTATTTCAATTTTACGACAAAACGTTCAACTATTGGGTGGTGTTCATCTTTTGGTTACTCTACCCTACGACATTATTTCAAAATAGCTTAAAGTGAAATCTCCAAAATGGCAAAATGTCACAGTTTCGAAATACCTACATTCTTTTTTTAAAAGCTTAATTAAACATGAAGATTAACTAGCCTTTTTGAAATTTAGGTATTCTGGCACCTAGTGGTTTTTTTTTTCTGCGATAAAACTGTTGTGAAGTTTGTCCATTAAGGTGGTTCGATTGCCATACAAAGTGTTATTTGACATTCGCAGGCTAACGGAGTGATATTTTAAGAAACTTATGTAACAAACTTTCATCAATTGGCGTCCCATTTGCGCCAAATTCCCCCTTTCCTAGAATAAACTTGTATAAACTAGATTAATTTGATAAAAATAGTTTTCCCAAAATATGACGTCCCAAACCAATTTCTCAAATTAATCTAGTTTATATAAGTTTATTCTAGGAAAGGGGGAATTTGGCGCAAATGGGAAGCCAATTTATGAAAGTCTGTTACATAAGTTTCTTAAAATATCACGCCGTTAGCCTACGAATGTCAAATAACGTTTTGTATGGCAATCGAACCACCTTAAAAGACTAAGACATTTTATAATTCAGTCATTTTTCAAAATATGGTGTTATGAGATTGTCTCAATAAAAGGATTTTAGGAAGTAAGTGCATCTCTACTAAGCATTTGAAACTTTTTCTCTCATCTATTGTTATACTTACATTTGCTTCTGTTGTTTCCCCAATAAATAAATAGATTTGGGTACTGATTTAGAGTCGGTGAAAACTTTTTTTTTACTTTGAGCGGCGGCAACGGTCATACGTGAGCGATCAGAACGCAGCATCTCTCTACCAACTTGGTGGACCACTGCCACTGCCGCAAGTCGTGGCTAAGTCCTGAAATAGTCTAAAGCCCCTGCTAGACGGTCGCCAACACGCGCCTCCAACCGAGCGACCTTGGTCGGCACCGACCGCTGTAGTATGAAATTTTGCTCCAAACAACTGTCTACGCGGTCGGTGCGGACCAAGGTCGCTCGGTCGGAGGGTCGTGTTGGCGACCGTCTAGCAGAGGCTTCTGAGTCACTTGCTATTAGCTTTTAAAAAAGCGACTTTCTTCTGACCTTCCAACCCAGATAAAAGTAGGGATTAGGCTTCTGTCAAGTAAATTAATTTCATCTCAATCAGCTTGACGCATCAGGGCCCTAACCCAAGATAAACGACTGTAGCTATTATAGGCTATTGCCGTATACGTTGTATAGTCGTAGTTACTTCATCGGTGACCGTAGGTCACCGATGAAGGGTGTAACGCACCCTCCAAAGCATGTAGGCGTTGAGCTAGTAACCACTCAGTCATCCAGAATCTGGTAGCTGACGTTACTTAACCTTTAAATGACTAATCATCCTTTGAGGATTGATTATATTTTCCTGCCATACTTTAAAGTATATGTCATTAGTAATACCTTCCCTTTTGGGGGAGGCCTATGTCCAGCAGTGGACGTCTTTCGGCTGATATGATGATGATGATGATTGTAGTGTTCACTTATTTGCCGATTCTATATGTATATCTGTGTTGCTACACGCTCCCTGGCTAGCCAGCGCACTACCGCTCCCGGCAACGGTCGGACCACCACTGATCCCCACTCCGGTCATCGTGACGTATGCGCACTAGATAAGGACAGATACACTACAATGATGAATATGATTTCAGGAGGTTTTGCCTGCGGCCCGATACTCGCGTCGTGGCTCGGATCGAAGCACGCCGTGCTCCTAGGGGGCATAGCCCTAGGCGTAATCGGGATGATCAAGAAGGACGCCGTCGATAGATGCTTTATCCTGATGCCAAAATTTCACTCCCACAAGAATACTGTGTGGACGTGGAGACACGACCATACGCTCGCAGTAGACCCGAGAATTGGTAGGTACCTACAGTCAACCGTATAGGCTCGGACAAGAATAGGTCTACGGTCTCCCCCGCCTGTCGTAGAAGGCGACTAAAGGGGGTCATCGGGGTCGCAGTGTTCCTGGCGGGGGCCGGGGCACTCACCTAAAATCCCCAGGGAAGGCGACCATCAATCATCCTAGGACGAGCCAAATTTGGCGAGGCGCGAGGAGGGCTCCAGTGCGTTCAGTATGAGATAGGTACCTACAGTCAGCATCAAAAGTAACTACACAATCGAGAACGTCAAAAGTTCTTATTCCCTTTTAATAATATTTTTGACGTCTTCGTTTGCGTAATAGCTACTTTTGATGCTGACTGTACCACCATGTTCTGTCTTGGTCCCTGATTGCAGATCGCGACCACGTACTTCCGTCTCAGTGTGTGGTTACAGTCAATATGTTAGCTAAAGCAGTATGTAAACTAGTCTCTTGAGAAACTTTAGCCTGCACTTCAATAATAACCAGTTCTACGCGGCATAGGCGCGGCGGCACACTTGACTGATGAACCGCAGTCCGCCGAAGTCCGCTTATTACTGTATTTTAACTGTATTTTAAGGGTCCAAGGAAAAACATGCATTTTTTTTCCGTTATTAAGGGTTAATTTGTATTGAAGTCAAAATATTCAAAATCACATTTTCCTCTTAACTAAAGTGAAAATTTTAATATTATTTGCCTAGAGCGATTTTTAACTTTCACCCTATTAGCTTATACCCCACGTGAATACATAATACGTACTTATTTCATTGATTATTCCAGAGATGGAGAAGACGTGTGAAAAACACAAAGGGGCATGTGATAAGAAAAAAAATCCAGAGAAGGAGAAGCCGTGTGAAAAACGCAAGTGATAAGAAAACATGAAGATTACTTCTCATTTGCTTAGTGCTTGGCGGTAAATACTGCGGTTTTCGGTTTGACTACAATTTACTATTTATTACAATACGCTATTTCGACATAAATCCATGTGTTTTATTTCAAAATGTGTAGATTCGTTTTTGCCGTCAAATGAGACATTCTAATTTTGCCGTAGGTGTTAAAAGCAGTATGTGCCACTCGGTAGTAATTATTATTGCCGTCTTGGGTATAACGCTCAGGATTCTATTGTAGTATCATTCACTATGCTCAGGACTCAATATACCTACCGCCCTCGCCGTAAGTAAATATATAATTTTGCTCCCTTGAGAGTCTTGAGACACAATCTAGTATTGTACACTAATATCAGACATGATTGACGTGGACGCCGAGACGCGATGCGAGATGAGGTAATCTGACCTCAGTAAATTTATACTCAGCAGAAACGTCCGCTAACGAAATTCTAAGTTTCAATCAAAGTGAAAAATTGAAAAATTATCCCTCACGGTCCAGCTGTCAAGTCGCTCTCCAGGTCTACTAGCACAAACACCGACGGTAGCGCTTTACCTGTTTCTCTATATGTCCCCGTCACGGTCCAGCTGTAAAGGTCACTGACCTCTGTCGTCGCTCTCCAGTCTCCAGGTCTGCCAGTACAAACCGGCAGTAGCGCCTTGCCCAGCTGTATTTGTCTATGTCCCCGTCACGGTCCACCTGTAAAGGTCACTGACCTCTGTCGTCGCTCTCCAGTCTCCAGGTCTACCAGCACAAACACCGAGAGCAGCGCTTTGCCCTGCTGTATTTGTCTATGTCCCCGTCACGGTCCAGCTGTAAAGGTCACTGACCTCTGTCGTCGCTCTCCAGGTCAACCAGCACAAACACGGACGGACAGTAGCGCTTTGCCCAGCTGTATTTGTCTATGTCCCCGTCATGGTCCAGCTGTAAAGGTCACTGACCTCTGTCGTCGCTCTCCAGGTCTACCAGCGCAAACACCAACAGCAGCGCTTTGTCCAGCTGTATTTGTCTATGTCCCCGTCATGGTTCAGCTGTAAAGGTCACTGACCTCTGTCGTCGCTCTCCAGGTCTACCAGCACAAACACCGACAGCAGCGCTTTGCCCAGCTGTATTTGTCTATGTCCCCGTCACGGTCCAGCTGTAAAGGTCACTGACCTCTGTCATCGCTCTCCAGGTCTACCAGCACAAACACCGACAGCAGCGCTTTGCCCAGCTGCGTTTGTTTCTCTATGTCTCCGTCTCGATGCCCGATCGTCCAGCTGTAAAGGATGTCGTCCACACAGCGACTCAGGATAGGGCACTGCCAGACGTGGACGATCCTGAAATGTACAGATAAAGTGAGAAACGCTTTGGCATGTGAGTTTTGTGACATTGATGTAAGGTTTAATTTCGCGTGGCAGGTGTGAATGCTTATTAACAACTAGGCCTGGGTTGAACTCGTAAATTGCACTTCCAAACGAATTTCCACCACATTTCTCACCCTTATCCCCATAAAGGGTGATTTCCGTGGGAAACAATGAGCCCTTTTTTCGTGGTTTAGGTAGTTTTGGCTTTATATTAACTTGCACTGTTCGTATGTATGTATGTAAGTTGTCTGTCAAAAGGGTCTAGCAGGCTAAGCTAACAAGAGTGGCCCCCGCAAGGGATTTGGTTGTAATTTGAGGTGCAGTACTGGCAGGACCTAAGAACACTGTATGCGTAATATCAGCCTTCGATCTTCTTTTGTTTCAGACTTATTCACGAAAATGTCAAAAAATTAAGGTAATTTTTAAACGGTTATTTTAGCTAAACCATGCAAGCGAGAGTAACTAAATAAATTCAGAATTAAAGATCATAAAATGGGGTTCATAATGCATATTTTTACAGACATTCATATCCTTGAACTTGGATGAAAAAAAAATAGTTTTTTTTTTGCTTCATTTTTCGCTTCTCGCGGAGACACAACTATCAAAAAAATTACCTAATGAGCCACAACTGTCACCTACGTATACCTACATTTAAAAACATTAAAATCATGGTGCGTCATGTCAAAAAAAAACATTTACAAACGTATGTTTACTATATCATATCATATCAATACTATCATATTGATCAATGTCAATCGTCCAGCAAAACAAAGAGGCACGGTCGTACTATCCTTTTCTCGAAGCTATTCAGGCCATTTTCAACATCCTGTAATTTCGTGCTGACTAAAGCCAGAACCCTGAATTTTTAGTAACATATATGGCTTACATATACTCTCAATAACATTTAATTTGAACTTTTAGTTTAGGAACAATTGCCCGTCAAAAATCCTTAGTTTTGTCACTAACATACTCACTGACTCACTTATAATGATCATCGTAATTCTAAGGTACTTTTAGCAGATCTACAAGCTCCAAACTTTTAACATAGTTCGTTTTTAGCCTATCCATTCATAAAAAAACCTAAAAATATTGCAGTTTCCGTCACGATTCAGAGATTTACACACTGTATAAGTAAGTTTGTAATCCTATACAAATACATGCGATTACAAAGTTACTTTTGCAATTGCTTCCCTCAAAACTATACAAACGTTATTTGCGGTTGGTAAAATAACATTTCCATACAATGTTGATAACCTACAAAAAGAAATGAGATCCCATAAAAACATTCCATGTAAAAAATAGGCCAAGTCTCGGAACTCTTCCACAGTAAAAAATGGTGAGATATTTCGTAGAGCCAAGTCAGGCATTCGTATTTATCTTTATTTGCTTGCTTAATGAAGTTTTGTGACTTGGCAATCACACTTACATAGTTTAAGGTATGCATCAATTTGTAAATGCAGTAAAGTTGTGTGATTCCCAAGTTGCAGAATTTTATTTAGCAAGCAAATCAAAATTAATCAGTATGCCTGATTTGGCTCTACGAAATATCTCACCACTTTTTACCGTGGAAGAGTTCCGAGACTTGGCCTATTTTTTACATGAAATGTTTTTTGTGGGATTAATTATTTCATAATGATCAAAAGAGGATGTTATACCTACTACAGACTGATTTGCCACTACTACTCTATTGATATGATATGATATACATAGTAAACATACGTACGTAAATGTTTTTTTTTGACATGATGCACCATGATTTTTCAAAATGTTTTTAAATGTATACGTAGTTGACAACTGTGGCTTATTAAGTATTTTTTTTGAAAGTAGTGTCTTCGCGAGAAGTGGCCAAAAAAATTAAGCGAAAAAAAAAACTATTTTTTTTTAACGAAGTTCAAGGATATGAATGTCAGTAAAAATATGCATTATGAACCACATTTTATGATCCTTAATTTATTTGGTTACTCTCGCTTGCTTGGTTTAGCTAAAATAACAGTTTAAAATTACCTTAATTTTTTGACATTTTCGTGAATGTTGAAGTTCTTAGGTCCTGCCAGTACTGCACCTCAAATTACAACCAAATCTTAATTTATCCTGCTAGACCCTTTGCAATTCATTTTTCAGTCACTTCCCGTTATACAATTGAGCTGAAATTTTGCATGCATATGTATATCGCATGACAATACAATACTATGATGACTTGGAGCTGATCTGGTACTGGAGCTGGACGGTGGCCATAGGAACTCCGCAATAAAACGACACAACCCCATCGAGATTGGGCTCGTTAGAATCGTCTCAATGAGTAGTTGATGATGGTATGCAGAAAAATACAATCGGCAATAAAAGCTTGTAGCAAAAATTAAATTTTTGACAGAAACTTATTTTTACCTACTTACTTTAAGTTAGTTTTTGGTAAGAATTTTATTTAAGTAGGTTTGATTTTGACAGAGAATATAAGAAACTACTGCGGCTAGAAATGCAATATTTTGTATGAATCTCATAAATAAGTCCTTCCCGGCACAGAGGCAAAGCATACACCTATTCATCATTTACGCGTGTATACTTATGATATGGATATATGGGAAATTAATTTTTTGTTCTGATTACCTATATCGGACGTTACGATTATACCTACAGGGACCCTGTAACAGGAGCAAAATATGAAACTGTAGATAATTAAGCTTGTGAACAAATATTTCCAAGTGGTTTTACGTGAAAAAAATATCTTTAAATAAGTTTACTTGTATTTTTTTACTCTTCTGGAGTGCTATGAGTAACTTTTTATTTTAAAAAGAAAAAAAAGAAAAAAAAAAACACAAAAATATCTTTTGAAAACCAAAATGCAAAAACTATTATGATTTATGACATGATGTTACCTCAAAATCTGCATTGACTGCCGTGATATTTTTTTTATTTTTTTTTATTTAAATAAAAAAAAATAACTAGATCTAAATTTCTCCGAAACCAAAAAATTTGAAAGTGAACAGACACAAATGCAGGCCGATTTTCGACCCCAGCGTCGATTTATCACTTTCGAGAGCTCGAAACTCAAAAATCGGTCCCCTGGTGTGGACATACCTTATCAGTTCTAACAAAGGGGGTTTATCTTGTGTAGTTTAGACTTGTTATGGTGACCTTCTGTCTCCATCATCAGATCAGGGGGACGATTTTTGACTTTCGAGCGCTCGAAAATTAAATAATAATTAAATACGATTGTGGTTGCAAAATTGCAGGCACTTAGTTGCTACCGATAGACTTGAATACGAGTGGTCAATACCACTCGTTTTTCAATTTTCTATCGTTATTTCAAAATAGCGATTCGTTATT